>CAWUFW010005193.1:0-1383241 GCA_963921515.1 Calotriton arnoldi
CGTAGTGAGCACGGGACCCACGTCTGGGCATACCCTTCCCACTTAGGGCGAAATGCAAACCACACAAGATGATGGACGGAATGCTGCACATTGGCAAACATTCACCCCCAGTCACAGATCTGGGTTTAATCCATCGTTATTTTGCTTCACCACGCCACCCCAGTTCAGACATAGCCATATGCAAATCAGTCCTGACCCTGTGCCTCATGGGAACAGTCCAGACCGAACTGCCAAGCCATGTCTTCCCTGGACCGGAATCAAGCATCCTAGGACCGGTTTCGGGCTATCAGCCCTCATCAGCCAGGATAGCTTGACTCCAGTGGCGTAGTGAGCACGGGACCCACGTCTGGGCATACCCTTCCCACTTAGGGCGAAATGCAAAACACACAAGATGATGGATGGAATGCTGCACATTGGCAAACATTCACCCCCAGTCACAGATCTGGGTTTAATCCATCGTTATTTTGCTTCACCACGCCACCCCAGTTCAGACATAGCCATATGCAAATCAGTCTTGACCCTGTGCCTCATGGGAACAGTCCAGACCGAACTGCCAAGCCATGTCTTCCCTGGACCGGAATCAAGCATCCTAGGACCGGTTTCAGGCTATCAGCCTTCATCAGCCAGGATAGCTTGACTCCAGTGGCGTAGTGAGCACGGGACCCACGTCTGGGCATACCCTTCCCACTTAGGGCGAAATGCAAAACACACAAGATGATGGACGGAATGCTGCACATTGGCAAACATTCACCCCCAGTCACAGATCTGGGTTTAATCCATCGTTATTTTGCTTCACCACGCCACCCCAGTTCAGACATAGCCATATGCAAATCAGTCTTGACCCTGTGCCTCATGGGAACAGTCCAGACCGAACTGCCAAGCCATGTCTTCCCTGGACCGGAATCAAGCATCCTAGGACCGGTTTCAGGCTATCAGCCCTCATCAGCCAGGATAGCTTGACTCCAGTGGCGTAGTGAGCACGGGACCCACGTCTGGGCATACCCTTCCCACTTAGGGCGAAATGCAAAACACACAAGATGATGGACGGAATGCTGCACATTGGCAAACATTCACCCCCAGTCACAGATCTGGGTTTAATCCATCGTTATTTTGCTTCACCACGCCACCCCAGTTCAGACATAGCCATATGCAAATCAGTCTTGACCCTGTGCCTCATGGGAACAGTCCAGACCGAACTGCCAAGCCATGTCTTCCCTGGACCGGAATCAAGCATCCTAGGACCGGTTTCAGGCTATCAGCCTTCATCAGCCAGGATAGCTTGACTCCAGTGGCGTAGTGAGCACGGGACCCACGTCTGGGCATACCCTTCCCACTTAGGGCGAAATGCAAAACACACAAGATGATGGACGGAATGCTGCACATTGGCAAACATTCACCCCCAGTCACAGATCTGGGTTTAATCCATCGTTATTTTGCTTCACCACGCCACCCCAGTTCAGACATAGCCATATGCAAATCAGTCTTGACCCTGTGCCTCATGGGAACAGTCCAGACCGAACTGCCAAGCCATGTCTTCCCTGGACCGGAATCAAGCATCCTAGGACCGGTTTCGGGCTTTCAGCCCTCATCAGCCAGGATAGCTTGACTCCAGTGGCGTAGTGAGCACGGGACCCACGTCTGGGCATACCCTTCCCACTTAGGGCGAAATGCAAAACACACAAGATGATGGACGGAATGCTGCACATTGGCAAACATTCACCCCCAGTCACAGATCTGGGTTTAATCCATCGTTATTTTGCTTCACCACGCCACCCCAGTTCAGACATAGCCATATGCAAATCAGTCTTGACCCTGTGCCTCATGGGAACAGTCCAGACCGAACTGCCAAGCCATGTCTTCCCTGGACCGGAATCAAGCATCCTAGGACCGGTTTCAGGCTATCAGCCTTCATCAGCCAGGATAGCTTGACTCCAGTGGCGTAGTGAGCACGGGACCCACGTCTGGGCATACCCTTCCCACTTAGGGCGAAATGCAAAACACACAAGATGATGGACGGAATGCTGCACATTGGCAAACATTCACCCCCAGTCACAGATCTGGGTTTAATCCATCGTTATTTTGCTTCACCACGCCACCCCAGTTCAGACATAGCCATATGCAAATCAGTCTTGACCCTGTGCCTCATGGGAACAGTCCAGACCGAACTGCCAAGCCATGTCTTCCCTGGACCGGAATCAAGCATCCTAGGACCGGTTTCAGGCTATCAGCCTTCATCAGCCAGGATAGCTTGACTCCAGTGGCGTAGTGAGCACGGGACCCACGTCTGGGCATACCCTTCCCACTTAGGGCGAAATGCAAAACACACAAGATGATGGACGGAATGCTGCACATTGGCAAACATTCACCCCCAGTCACAGATCTGGGTTTAATCCATCGTTATTTTGCTTCACCACGCCACCCCAGTTCAGACATAGCCATATGCAAATCAGTCTTGACCCTGTGCCTCATGGGAACAGTCCAGACCGAACTGCCAAGCCATGTCTTCCCTGGACCGGAATCAAGCATCCTAGGACCGGTTTCAGGCTATCAGCCTTCATCAGCCAGGATAGCTTGACTCCAGTGGCGTAGTGAGCACGGGACCCACGTCTGGGCATACCCTTCCCACTTAGGGCGAAATGCAAAACACACAAGATGATGGACGGAATGCTGCACATTGGCAAACATTCACCCCCAGTCACAGATCTGGGTTTAATCCATCGTTATTTTGCTTCACCACGCCACCCCAGTTCAGACATAGCCATATGCAAATCAGTCTTGACCCTGTGCCTCATGGGAACAGTCCAGACCGAACTGCCAAGCCATGTCTTCCCTGGACCGGAATCAAGCATCCTAGGACCGGTTTCAGGCTATCAGCCTTCATCAGCCAGGATAGCTTGACTCCAGTGGCGTAGTGAGCACGGGACCCACGTCTGGGCATACCCTTCCCACTTAGGGCGAAATGCAAAACACACAAGATGATGGACGGAATGCTGCACATTGGCAAACATTCACCCCCAGTCACAGATCTGGGTTTAATCCATCGTTATTTTGCTTCACCACGCCACCCCAGTTCAGACATAGCCATATGCAAATCAGTCTTGACCCTGTGCCTCATGGGAACAGTCCAGACCGAACTGCCAAGCCATGTCTTCCCTGGACCGGAATCAAGCATCCTAGGACCGGTTTCAGGCTATCAGCCTTCATCAGCCAGGATAGCTTGACTCCAGTGGCGTAGTGAGCACGGGACCCACGTCTGGGCATACCCTTCCCACTTAGGGCGAAATGCAAAACACACAAGATGATGGACGGAATGCTGCACATTGGCAAACATTCACCCCCAGTCACAGATCTGGGTTTAATCCATCGTTATTTTGCTTCACCACGCCACCCCAGTTCAGACATAGCCATATGCAAATCAGTCTTGACCCTGTGCCTCATGGGAACAGTCCAGACCGAACTGCCAAGCCATGTCTTCCCTGGACCGGAATCAAGCATCCTAGGACCGGTTTCGGGCTATCAGCCTTCATCAGCCAGGATAGCTTGACTCCAGTGGCGTAGTGAGCACGGGACCCACGTCTGGGCATACCCTTCCCACTTAGGGCGAAATGCAAAACACACAAGATGATGGACGGAATGCTGCACATTGGCAAACATTCACCCCCAGTCACAGATCTGGGTTTAATCCATCGTTATTTTGCTTCACCACGCCACCCCAGTTCAGACATAGCCATATGCAAATCAGTCTTGACCCTGTGCCTCATGGGAACAGTCCAGACCGAACTGCCAAGCCATGTCTTCCCTGGACCGGAATCAAGCATCCTAGGACCGGTTTCAGGCTATCAGCCTTCATCAGCCAGGATAGCTTGACTCCAGTGGCGTAGTGAGCACGGGACCCACGTCTGGGCATACCCTTCCCACTTAGGGCGAAATGCAAAACACACAAGATGATGGACGGAATGCTGCACATTGGCAAACATTCACCCCCAGTCACAGATCTGGGTTTAATCCATCGTTATTTTGCTTCACCACGCCACCCCAGTTCAGACATAGCCATATGCAAATCAGTCTTGACCCTGTGCCTCATGGGAACAGTCCAGACCGAACTGCCAAGCCATGTCTTCCCTGGACCGGAATCAAGCATCCTAGGACCGGTTTCAGGCTATCAGCCTTCATCAGCCAGGATAGCTTGACTCCAGTGGCGTAGTGAGCACGGGACCCACGTCTGGGCATACCCTTCCCACTTAGGGCGAAATGCAAAACACACAAGATGATGGACGGAATGCTGCACATTGGCAAACATTCACCCCCAGTCACAGATCTGGGTTTAATCCATCGTTATTTTGCTTCACCACGCCACCCCAGTTCAGACATAGCCATATGCAAATCAGTCTTGACCCTGTGCCTCATGGGAACAGTCCAGACCGAACTGCCAAGCCATGTCTTCCCTGGACCGGAATCAAGCATCCTAGGACCGGTTTCAGGCTATCAGCCTTCATCAGCCAGGATAGCTTGACTCCAGTGGCGTAGTGAGCACGGGACCCACGTCTGGGCATACCCTTCCCACTTAGGGCGAAATGCAAAACACACAAGATGATGGACGGAATGCTGCACATTGGCAAACATTCACCCCCAGTCACAGATCTGGGTTTAATCCATCGTTATTTTGCTTCACCACGCCACCCCAGTTCAGACATAGCCATATGCAAATCAGTCTTGACCCTGTGCCTCATGGGAACAGTCCAGACCGAACTGCCAAGCCATGTCTTCCCTGGACCGGAATCAAGCATCCTAGGACCGGTTTCAGGCTATCAGCCTTCATCAGCCAGGATAGCTTGACTCCAGTGGCGTAGTGAGCACGGGACCCACGTCTGGGCATACCCTTCCCACTTAGGGCGAAATGCAAAACACACAAGATGATGGACGGAATGCTGCACATTGGCAAACATTCACCCCCAGTCACAGATCTGGGTTTAATCCATCGTTATTTTGCTTCACCACGCCACCCCAGTTCAGACATAGCCATATGCAAATCAGTCTTGACCCTGTGCCTCATGGGAACAGTCCAGACCGAACTGCCAAGCCATGTCTTCCCTGGACCGGAATCAAGCATCCTAGGACCGGTTTCGGGCTATCAGCCTTCATCAGCCAGGATAGCTTGACTCCAGTGGCGTAGTGAGCACGGGACCCACGTCTGGGCATACCCTTCCCACTTAGGGCGAAATGCAAAACACACAAGATGATGGACGGAATGCTGCACATTGGCAAACATTCACCCCCAGTCACAGATCTGGGTTTAATCCATCGTTATTTTGCTTCACCACGCCACCCCAGTTCAGACATAGCCATATGCAAATCAGTCTTGACCCTGTGCCTCATGGGAACAGTCCAGACCGAACTGCCAAGCCATGTCTTCCCTGGACCGGAATCAAGCATCCTAGGACCGGTTTCAGGCTATCAGCCTTCATCAGCCAGGATAGCTTGACTCCAGTGGCGTAGTGAGCACGGGACCCACGTCTGGGCATACCCTTCCCACTTAGGGCGAAATGCAAAACACACAAGATGATGGACGGAATGCTGCACATTGGCAAACATTCACCCCCAGTCACAGATCTGGGTTTAATCCATCGTTATTTTGCTTCACCACGCCACCCCAGTTCAGACATAGCCATATGCAAATCAGTCTTGACCCTGTGCCTCATGGGAACAGTCCAGACCGAACTGCCAAGCCATGTCTTCCCTGGACCGGAATCAAGCATCCTAGGACCGGTTTCAGGCTATCAGCCCTCATCAGCCAGGATAGCTTGACTCCAGTGGCGTAGTGAGCACGGGACCCACGTCTGGGCATACCCTTCCCACTTAGGGCGAAATGCAAAACACACAAGATGATGGACGGAATGCTGCACATTGGCAAACATTCACCCCCAGTCACAGATCTGGGTTTAATCCATCGTTATTTTGCTTCACCACGCCACCCCAGTTCAGACATAGCCATATGCAAATCAGTCTTGACCCTGTGCCTCATGGGAACAGTCCAGACCGAACTGCCAAGCCATGTCTTCCCTGGACCGGAATCAAGCATCCTAGGACCGGTTTCAGGCTTTCAGCCTTCATCAGCCAGGATAGCTTGACTCCAGTGGCGTAGTGAGCACGGGACCCACGTCTGGGCATACCCTTCCCACTTAGGGCGAAATGCAAAACACACAAGATGATGGACGGAATGCTGCACATTGGCAAACATTCACCCCCAGTCACAGATCTGGGTTTAATCCATCGTTATTTTGCTTCACCACGCCACCCCAGTTCAGACATAGCCATATGCAAATCAGTCTTGACCCTGTGCCTCATGGGAACAGTCCAGACCGAACTGCCAAGCCATGTCTTCCCTGGACCGGAATCAAGCATCCTAGGACCGGTTTCAGGCTATCAGCCTTCATCAGCCAGGATAGCTTGACTCCAGTGGCGTAGTGAGCACGGGACCCACGTCTGGGCATACCCTTCCCACTTAGGGCGAAATGCAAAACACACAAGATGATGGACGGAATGCTGCACATTGGCAAACATTCACCCCCAGTCACAGATCTGGGTTTAATCCATCGTTATTTTGCTTCACCACGCCACCCCAGTTCAGACATAGCCATATGCAAATCAGTCTTGACCCTGTGCCTCATGGGAACAGTCCAGACCGAACTGCCAAGCCATGTCTTCCCTGGACCGGAATCAAGCATCCTAGGACCGGTTTCAGGCTATCAGCCTTCATCAGCCAGGATAGCTTGACTCCAGTGGCGTAGTGAGCACGGGACCCACGTCTGGGCATACCCTTCCCACTTAGGGCGAAATGCAAAACACACAAGATGATGGACGGAATGCTGCACATTGGCAAACATTCACCCCCAGTCACAGATCTGGGTTTAATCCATCGTTATTTTGCTTCACCACGCCACCCCAGTTCAGACATAGCCATATGCAAATCAGTCTTGACCCTGTGCCTCATGGGAACAGTCCAGACCGAACTGCCAAGCCATGTCTTCCCTGGACCGGAATCAAGCATCCTAGGACCGGTTTCAGGCTATCAGCCTTCATCAGCCAGGATAGCTTGACTCCAGTGGCGTAGTGAGCACGGGACCCACGTCTGGGCATACCCTTCCCACTTAGGGCGAAATGCAAAACACACAAGATGATGGACGGAATGCTGCACATTGGCAAACATTCACCCCCAGTCACAGATCTGGGTTTAATCCATCGTTATTTTGCTTCACCACGCCACCCCAGTTCAGACATAGCCATATGCAAATCAGTCTTGACCCTGTGCCTCATGGGAACAGTCCAGACCGAACTGCCAAGCCATGTCTTCCCTGGACCGGAATCAAGCATCCTAGGACCGGTTTCAGGCTATCAGCCTTCATCAGCCAGGATAGCTTGACTCCAGTGGCGTAGTGAGCACGGGACCCACGTCTGGGCATACCCTTCCCACTTAGGGCGAAATGCAAAACACACAAGATGATGGACGGAATGCTGCACATTGGCAAACATTCACCCCCAGTCACAGATCTGGGTTTAATCCATCGTTATTTTGCTTCACCACGCCACCCCAGTTCAGACATAGCCATATGCAAATCAGTCTTGACCCTGTGCCTCATGGGAACAGTCCAGACCGAACTGCCAAGCCATGTCTTCCCTGGACCGGAATCAAGCATCCTAGGACCGGTTTCAGGCTATCAGCCTTCATCAGCCAGGATAGCTTGACTCCAGTGGCGTAGTGAGCACGGGACCCACGTCTGGGCATACCCTTCCCACTTAGGGCGAAATGCAAAACACACAAGATGATGGACGGAATGCTGCACATTGGCAAACATTCACCCCCAGTCACAGATCTGGGTTTAATCCATCGTTATTTTGCTTCACCACGCCACCCCAGTTCAGACATAGCCATATGCAAATCAGTCTTGACCCTGTGCCTCATGGGAACAGTCCAGACCGAACTGCCAAGCCATGTCTTCCCTGGACCGGAATCAAGCATCCTAGGACCGGTTTCAGGCTATCAGCCTTCATCAGCCAGGATAGCTTGACTCCAGTGGCGTAGTGAGCACGGGACCCACGTCTGGGCATACCCTTCCCACTTAGGGCGAAATGCAAAACACACAAGATGATGGACGGAATGCTGCACATTGGCAAACATTCACCCCCAGTCACAGATCTGGGTTTAATCCATCGTTATTTTGCTTCACCACGCCACCCCAGTTCAGACATAGCCATATGCAAATCAGTCTTGACCCTGTGCCTCATGGGAACAGTCCAGACCGAACTGCCAAGCCATGTCTTCCCTGGACCGGAATCAAGCATCCTAGGACCGGTTTCAGGCTATCAGCCTTCATCAGCCAGGATAGCTTGACTCCAGTGGCGTAGTGAGCACGGGACCCACGTCTGGGCATACCCTTCCCACTTAGGGCGAAATGCAAAACACACAAGATGATGGACGGAATGCTGCACATTGGCAAACATTCACCCCCAGTCACAGATCTGGGTTTAATCCATCGTTATTTTGCTTCACCACGCCACCCCAGTTCAGACATAGCCATATGCAAATCAGTCTTGACCCTGTGCCTCATGGGAACAGTCCAGACCGAACTGCCAAGCCATGTCTTCCCTGGACCGGAATCAAGCATCCTAGGACCGGTTTCAGGCTATCAGCCTTCATCAGCCAGGATAGCTTGACTCCAGTGGCGTAGTGAGCACGGGACCCACGTCTGGGCATACCCTTCCCACTTAGGGCGAAATGCAAAACACACAAGATGATGGACGGAATGCTGCACATTGGCAAACATTCACCCCCAGTCACAGATCTGGGTTTAATCCATCGTTATTTTGCTTCACCACGCCACCCCAGTTCAGACATAGCCATATGCAAATCAGTCTTGACCCTGTGCCTCATGGGAACAGTCCAGACCGAACTGCCAAGCCATGTCTTCCCTGGACCGGAATCAAGCATCCTAGGACCGGTTTCAGGCTATCAGCCTTCATCAGCCAGGATAGCTTGACTCCAGTGGCGTAGTGAGCACGGGACCCACGTCTGGGCATACCCTTCCCACTTAGGGCGAAATGCAAAACACACAAGATGATGGACGGAATGCTGCACATTGGCAAACATTCACCCCCAGTCACAGATCTGGGTTTAATCCATCGTTATTTTGCTTCACCACGCCACCCCAGTTCAGACATAGCCATATGCAAATCAGTCTTGACCCTGTGCCTCATGGGAACAGTCCAGACCGAACTGCCAAGCCATGTCTTCCCTGGACCGGAATCAAGCATCCTAGGACCGGTTTCAGGCTATCAGCCTTCATCAGCCAGGATAGCTTGACTCCAGTGGCGTAGTGAGCACGGGACCCACGTCTGGGCATACCCTTCCCACTTAGGGCGAAATGCAAAACACACAAGATGATGGACGGAATGCTGCACATTGGCAAACATTCACCCCCAGTCACAGATCTGGGTTTAATCCATCGTTATTTTGCTTCAGCACGCCACCCCAGTTCAGACATAGCCATATGCAAATCAGTCTTGACCCTGTGCCTCATGGGAACAGTCCAGACCGAACTGCCAAGCCATGTCTTCCCTGGACCGGAATCAAGCATCCTAGGACCGGTTTCAGGCTATCAGCCTTCATCAGCCAGGATAGCTTGACTCCAGTGGCGTAGTGAGCACGGGACCCACGTCTGGGCATACCCTTCCCACTTAGGGCGAAATGCAAAACACACAAGATGATGGACGGAATGCTGCACATTGGCAAACATTCACCCCCAGTCACAGATCTGGGTTTAATCCATCGTTATTTTGCTTCACCACGCCACCCCAGTTCAGACATAGCCATATGCAAATCAGTCTTGACCCTGTGCCTCATGGGAACAGTCCAGACCGAACTGCCAAGCCATGTCTTCCCTGGACCGGAATCAAGCATCCTAGGACCGGTTTCAGGCTATCAGCCTTCATCAGCCAGGATAGCTTGACTCCAGTGGCGTAGTGAGCACGGGACCCACGTCTGGGCATACCCTTCCCACTTAGGGCGAAATGCAAAACACACAAGATGATGGACGGAATGCTGCACATTGGCAAACATTCACCCCCAGTCACAGATCTGGGTTTAATCCATCGTTATTTTGCTTCACCACGCCACCCCAGTTCAGACATAGCCATATGCAAATCAGTCTTGACCCTGTGCCTCATGGGAACAGTCCAGACCGAACTGCCAAGCCATGTCTTCCCTGGACCGGAATCAAGCATCCTAGGACCGGTTTCAGGCTATCAGCCTTCATCAGCCAGGATAGCTTGACTCCAGTGGCGTAGTGAGCACGGGACCCACGTCTGGGCATACCCTTCCCACTTAGGGCGAAATGCAAAACACACAAGATGATGGACGGAATGCTGCACATTGGCAAACATTCACCCCCAGTCACAGATCTGGGTTTAATCCATCGTTATTTTGCTTCACCACGCCACCCCAGTTCAGACATAGCCATATGCAAATCAGTCTTGACCCTGTGCCTCATGGGAACAGTCCAGACCGAACTGCCAAGCCATGTCTTCCCTGGACCGGAATCAAGCATCCTAGGACCGGTTTCAGGCTATCAGCCTTCATCAGCCAGGATAGCTTGACTCCAGTGGCGTAGTGAGCACGGGACCCACGTCTGGGCATACCCTTCCCACTTAGGGCGAAATGCAAAACACACAAGATGATGGACGGAATGCTGCACATTGGCAAACATTCACCCCCAGTCACAGATCTGGGTTTAATCCATCGTTATTTTGCTTCACCACGCCACCCCAGTTCAGACATAGCCATATGCAAATCAGTCTTGACCCTGTGCCTCATGGGAACAGTCCAGACCGAACTGCCAAGCCATGTCTTCCCTGGACCGGAATCAAGCATCCTAGGACCGGTTTCAGGCTTTCAGCCTTCATCAGCCAGGATAGCTTGACTCCAGTGGCGTAGTGAGCACGGGACCCACGTCTGGGCATACCCTTCCCACTTAGGGCGAAATGCAAAACACACAAGATGATGGACGGAATGCTGCACATTGGCAAACATTCACCCCCAGTCACAGATCTGGGTTTAATCCATCGTTATTTTGCTTCACCACGCCACCCCAGTTCAGACATAGCCATATGCAAATCAGTCTTGACCCTGTGCCTCATGGGAACAGTCCAGACCGAACTGCCAAGCCATGTCTTCCCTGGACCGGAATCAAGCATCCTAGGACCGGTTTCAGGCTATCAGCCCTCATCAGCCAGGATAGCTTGACTCCAGTGGCGTAGTGAGCACGGGACCCACGTCTGGGCATACCCTTCCCACTTAGGGCGAAATGCAAAACACACAAGATGATGGACGGAATGCTGCACATTGGCAAACATTCACCCCCAGTCACAGATCTGGGTTTAATCCATCGTTATTTTGCTTCACCACGCCACCCCAGTTCAGACATAGCCATATGCAAATCAGTCCTGACCCTGTGCCTCATGGGAACAGTCCAGACCGAACTGCCAAGCCATGTCTTCCCTGGACCGGAATCAAGCATCCTAGGACCGGTTTCAGGCTATCAGCCCTCATCAGCCAGGATAGCTTGACTCCAGTGGCGTAGTGAGCACGGGACCCACGTCTGGGCATACCCTTCCCACTTAGGGCGAAATGCAAAACACACAAGATGATGGACGGAATGCTGCACATTGGCAAACATTCACCCCCAGTCACAGATCTGGGTTTAATCCATCGTTATTTTGCTTCACCACGCCACCCCAGTTCAGACATAGCCATATGCAAATCAGTCCTGACCCTGTGCCTCATGGGAACAGTCCAGACCGAACTGCCAAGCCATGTCTTCCCTGGACCGGAATCAAGCATCCTAGGACCGGTTTCAGGCTATCAGCCTTCATCAGCCAGGATAGCTTGACTCCAGTGGCGTAGTGAGCACGGGACCCACGTCTGGGCATACCCTTCCCACTTAGGGCGAAATGCAAAACACACAAGATGATGGACGGAATGCTGCACATTGGCAAACATTCACCCCCAGTCACAGATCTGGGTTTAATCCATCGTTATTTTGCTTCACCACGCCACCCCAGTTCAGACATAGCCATATGCAAATCAGTCCTGACCCTGTGCCTCATGGGAACAGTCCAGACCGAACTGCCAAGCCATGTCTTCCCTGGACCGGAATCAAGCATCCTAGGACCGGTTTCAGGCTATCAGCCTTCATCAGCCAGGATAGCTTGACTCCAGTGGCGTAGTGAGCACGGGACCCACGTCTGGGCATACCCTTCCCACTTAGGGCGAAATGCAAAACACACAAGATGATGGACGGAATGCTGCACATTGGCAAACATTCACCCCCAGTCACAGATCTGGGTTTAATCCATCGTTATTTTGCTTCACCACGCCACCCCAGTTCAGACATAGCCATATGCAAATCAGTCCTGACCCTGTGCCTCAAGGGAACAGTCCAGACCGAACTGCCAAGCCATGTCTTCCCTGGACCGGAATCAAGCATCCTAGGACCGGTTTCAGGCTTTCAGCCCTCATCAGCCAGGATAGCTTGACTCCAGTGGCGTAGTGAGCACGGGACCCACGTCTGGGCATACCCTTCCCACTTAGGGCGAAATGCAAAACACACAAGATGATGGACGGAATGCTGCACATTGGCAAACATTCACCCCCAGTCACAGATCTGGGTTTAATCCATCGTTATTTTGCTTCACCACGCCACCCCAGTTCAGACATAGCCATATGCAAATCAGTCCTGACCCTGTGCCTCATGGGAACAGTCCAGACCGAACTGCCAAGCCATGTCTTCCCTGGACCGGAATCAAGCATCCTAGGACCGGTTTCGGGCTTTCAGCCCTCATCAGCCAGGATATCTTGACTCCAGTGGCGTAGTGAGCACGGGACCCACGTCTGGGCATACCCTTCCCACTTAGGGCGAAATGCAAAACACACAAGATGATGGACGGAATGCTGCACATTGGCAAACATTCACCCCCAGTCACAGATCTGGGTTTAATCCATCGTTATTTTGCTTCACCACGCCACCCCAGTTCAGACATAGCCATATGCAAATCAGTCCTGACCCTGTGCCTCATGGGAACAGTCCAGACCGAACTGCCAAGCCATGTCTTCCCTGGACCGGAATCAAGCATCCTAGGACCGGTTTCAGGCTATCAGCCCTCATCAGCCAGGATAGCTTGACTCCAGTGGCGTAGTGAGCACGGGACCCACGTCTGGGCATACCCTTCCCACTTAGGGCGAAATGCAAAACACACAAGATGATGGACGGAATGCTGCACATTGGCAAACATTCACCCCCAGTCACAGATCTGGGTTTAATCCATCGTTATTTTGCTTCACCACGCCACCCCAGTTCAGACATAGCCATATGCAAATCAGTCCTGACCCTGTGCCTCATGGGAACAGTCCAGACCGAACTGCCAAGCCATGTCTTCCCTGGACCGGAATCAAGCATCCTAGGACCGGTTTCAGGCTTTCAGCCTTCATCAGCCAGGATAGCTTGACTCCAGTGGCGTAGTGAGCACGGGACCCACGTCTGGGCATACCCTTCCCACTTAGGGCGAAATGCAAAACACACAAGATGATGGACGGAATGCTGCACATTGGCAAACATTCACCCCCAGTCACAGATCTGGGTTTAATCCATCGTTATTTTGCTTCACCACGCCACCCCAGTTCAGACATAGCCATATGCAAATCAGTCCTGACCCTGTGCCTCATGGGAACAGTCCAGACCGAACTGCCAAGCCATGTCTTCCCTGGACCGGAATCAAGCATCCTAGGACCGGTTTCAGGCTATCAGCCTTCATCAGCCAGGATATCTTGACTCCAGTGGCGTAGTGAGCACGGGACCCACGTCTGGGCATACCCTTCCCACTTAGGGCGAAATGCAAAACACACAAGATGATGGACGGAATGCTGCACATTGGCAAACATTCACCCCCAGTCACAGATCTGGGTTTAATCCATCGTTATTTTGCTTCACCACGCCACCCCAGTTCAGACATAGCCATATGCAAATCAGTCCTGACCCTGTGCCTCATGGGAACAGTCCAGACCGAACTGCCAAGCCATGTCTTCCCTGGACCGGAATCAAGCATCCTAGGACCGGTTTCGGGCTATCAGCCCTCATCAGCCAGGATAGCTTGACTCCAGTGGCGTAGTGAGCACGGGACCCACGTCTGGGCATACCCTTCCCACTTAGGGCGAAATGCAAAACACACAAGATGATGGACGGAATGTTGCACATTGGCAAACATTCACCCCCAGTCACAGATCTGGGTTTAATCCATCGTTATTTTGCTTCACCACGCCACCCCAGTTCAGACATAGCCATATGCAAATCAGTCCTGACCCTGTGCCTCATGGGAACAGTCCAGACCGAACTGCCAAGCCATGTCTTCCCTGGACCGGAATCAAGCATCCTAGGACCGGTTTCGGGCTTTCAGCCCTCATCAGCCAGGATATCTTGACTCCAGTGGCGTAGTGAGCACGGGACCCACGTCTGGGCATACCCTTCCCACTTAGGGCGAAATGCAAAACACACAAGATGATGGACGGAATGTTGCACATTGGCAAACATTCACCCCCAGTCACAGATCTGGGTTTAATCCATCGTTATTTTGCTTCACCACGCCACCCCAGTTCAGACATAGCCATATGCAAATCAGTCCTGACCCTGTGCCTCAAGGGAACAGTCCAGACCGAACTGCCAAGCCATGTCTTCCCTGGACCGGAATCAAGCATCCTAGGACCGGTTTCGGGCTTTCAGCCCTCATCAGCCAGGATATCTTGACTCCAGTGGCGTAGTGAGCACGGGACCCACGTCTGGGCATACCCTTCCCACTTAGGGCGAAATGCAAAACACACAAGATGATGGACGGAATGCTGCACATTGGCAAACATTCACCCCCAGTCACAGATCTGGGTTTAATCCATCGTTATTTTGCTTCACCACGCCACCCCAGTTCAGACATAGCCATATGCAAATCAGTCCTGACCCTGTGCCTCAAGGGAACAGTCCAGACCGAACTGCCAAGCCATGTCTTCCCTGGACCGGAATCAAGCATCCTAGGACCGGTTTCGGGCTTTCAGCCCTCATCAGCCAGGATATCTTGACTCCAGTGGCGTAGTGAGCACGGGACCCACGTCTGGGCATACCCTTCCCACTTAGGGCGAAATGCAAAACACACAAGATGATGGACGGAATGCTGCACATTGGCAAACATTCACCCCCAGTCACAGATCTGGGTTTAATCCATCGTTATTTTGCTTCACCACGCCACCCCAGTTCAGACATAGCCATATGCAAATCAGTCCTGACCCTGTGCCTCAAGGGAACAGTCCAGACCGAACTGCCAAGCCATGTCTTCCCTGGACCGGAATCAAGCATCCTAGGACCGGTTTCGGGCTTTCAGCCCTCATCAGCCAGGATATCTTGACTCCAGTGGCGTAGTGAGCACGGGACCCACGTCTGGGCATACCCTTCCCACTTAGGGCGAAATGCAAAACACACAAGATGATGGACGGAATGTTGCACATTGGCAAACATTCACCCCCAGTCACAGATCTGGGTTTAATCCATCGTTATTTTGCTTCACCACGCCACCCCAGTTCAGACATAGCCATATGCAAATCAGTCCTGACCCTGTGCCTCAAGGGAACAGTCCAGACCGAACTGCCAAGCCATGTCTTCCCTGGACCGGAATCAAGCATCCTAGGACCGGTTTCGGGCTTTCAGCCCTCATCAGCCAGGATATCTTGACTCCAGTGGCGTAGTGAGCACGGGACCCACGTCTGGGCATACCCTTCCCACTTAGGGCGAAATGCAAAACACACAAGATGATGGACGGAATGTTGCACATTGGCAAACATTCACCCCCAGTCACAGATCTGGGTTTAATCCATCGTTATTTTGCTTCACCACGCCACCCCAGTTCAGACATAGCCATATGCAAATCAGTCCTGACCCTGTGCCTCAAGGGAACAGTCCAGACCGAACTGCCAAGCCATGTCTTCCCTGGACCGGAATCAAGCATCCTAGGACCGGTTTCGGGCTTTCAGCCCTCATCAGCCAGGATATCTTGACTCCAGTGGCGTAGTGAGCACGGGACCCACGTCTGGGCATACCCTTCCCACTTAGGGCGAAATGCAAAACACACAAGATGATGGACGGAATGTTGCACATTGGCAAACATTCACCCCCAGTCACAGATCTGGGTTTAATCCATCGTTATTTTGCTTCACCACGCCACCCCAGTTCAGACATAGCCATATGCAAATCAGTCCTGACCCTGTGCCTCAAGGGAACAGTCCAGACCGAACTGCCAAGCCATGTCTTCCCTGGACCGGAATCAAGCATCCTAGGACCGGTTTCGGGCTTTCAGCCCTCATCAGCCAGGATATCTTGACTCCAGTGGCGTAGTGAGCACGGGACCCACGTCTGGGCATACCCTTCCCACTTAGGGCGAAATGCAAAACACACAAGATGATGGACGGAATGTTGCACATTGGCAAACATTCACCCCCAGTCACAGATCTGGGTTTAATCCATCGTTATTTTGCTTCACCACGCCACCCCAGTTCAGACATAGCCATATGCAAATCAGTCCTGACCCTGTGCCTCAAGGGAACAGTCCAGACCGAACTGCCAAGCCATGTCTTCCCTGGACCGGAATCAAGCATCCTAGGACCGGTTTCGGGCTTTCAGCCCTCATCAGCCAGGATATCTTGACTCCAGTGGCGTAGTGAGCACGGGACCCACGTCTGGGCATACCCTTCCCACTTAGGGCGAAATGCAAAACACACAAGATGATGGACGGAATGTTGCACATTGGCAAACATTCACCCCCAGTCACAGATCTGGGTTTAATCCATCGTTATTTTGCTTCACCACGCCACCCCAGTTCAGACATAGCCATATGCAAATCAGTCCTGACCCTGTGCCTCAAGGGAACAGTCCAGACCGAACTGCCAAGCCATGTCTTCCCTGGACCGGAATCAAGCATCCTAGGACCGGTTTCGGGCTTTCAGCCCTCATCAGCCAGGATATCTTGACTCCAGTGGCGTAGTGAGCACGGGACCCACGTCTGGGCATACCCTTCCCACTTAGGGCGAAATGCAAAACACACAAGATGATGGACGGAATGTTGCACATTGGCAAACATTCACCCCCAGTCACAGATCTGGGTTTAATCCATCGTTATTTTGCTTCACCACGCCACCCCAGTTCAGACATAGCCATATGCAAATCAGTCCTGACCCTGTGCCTCAAGGGAACAGTCCAGACCGAACTGCCAAGCCATGTCTTCCCTGGACCGGAATCAAGCATCCTAGGACCGGTTTCGGGCTTTCAGCCCTCATCAGCCAGGATATCTTGACTCCAGTGGCGTAGTGAGCACGGGACCCACGTCTGGGCATACCCTTCCCACTTAGGGCGAAATGCAAAACACACAAGATGATGGACGGAATGTTGCACATTGGCAAACATTCACCCCCAGTCACAGATCTGGGTTTAATCCATCGTTATTTTGCTTCACCACGCCACCCCAGTTCAGACATAGCCATATGCAAATCAGTCCTGACCCTGTGCCTCAAGGGAACAGTCCAGACCGAACTGCCAAGCCATGTCTTCCCTGGACCGGAATCAAGCATCCTAGGACCGGTTTCGGGCTTTCAGCCCTCATCAGCCAGGATATCTTGACTCCAGTGGCGTAGTGAGCACGGGACCCACGTCTGGGCATACCCTTCCCACTTAGGGCGAAATGCAAAACACACAAGATGATGGACGGAATGTTGCACATTGGCAAACATTCACCCCCAGTCACAGATCTGGGTTTAATCCATCGTTATTTTGCTTCACCACGCCACCCCAGTTCAGACATAGCCATATGCAAATCAGTCCTGACCCTGTGCCTCAAGGGAACAGTCCAGACCGAACTGCCAAGCCATGTCTTCCCTGGACCGGAATCAAGCATCCTAGGACCGGTTTCGGGCTTTCAGCCCTCATCAGCCAGGATATCTTGACTCCAGTGGCGTAGTGAGCACGGGACCCACGTCTGGGCATACCCTTCCCACTTAGGGCGAAATGCAAAACACACAAGATGATGGACGGAATGTTGCACATTGGCAAACATTCACCCCCAGTCACAGATCTGGGTTTAATCCATCGTTATTTTGCTTCACCACGCCACCCCAGTTCAGACATAGCCATATGCAAATCAGTCCTGACCCTGTGCCTCAAGGGAACAGTCCAGACCGAACTGCCAAGCCATGTCTTCCCTGGACCGGAATCAAGCATCCTAGGACCGGTTTCGGGCTTTCAGCCCTCATCAGCCAGGATATCTTGACTCCAGTGGCGTAGTGAGCACGGGACCCACGTCTGGGCATACCCTTCCCACTTAGGGCGAAATGCAAAACACACAAGATGATGGACGGAATGTTGCACATTGGCAAACATTCACCCCCAGTCACAGATCTGGGTTTAATCCATCGTTATTTTGCTTCACCACGCCACCCCAGTTCAGACATAGCCATATGCAAATCAGTCCTGACCCTGTGCCTCAAGGGAACAGTCCAGACCGAACTGCCAAGCCATGTCTTCCCTGGACCGGAATCAAGCATCCTAGGACCGGTTTCGGGCTTTCAGCCCTCATCAGCCAGGATATCTTGACTCCAGTGGCGTAGTGAGCACGGGACCCACGTCTGGGCATACCCTTCCCACTTAGGGCGAAATGCAAAACACACAAGATGATGGACGGAATGTTGCACATTGGCAAACATTCACCCCCAGTCACAGATCTGGGTTTAATCCATCGTTATTTTGCTTCACCACGCCACCCCAGTTCAGACATAGCCATATGCAAATCAGTCCTGACCCTGTGCCTCAAGGGAACAGTCCAGACCGAACTGCCAAGCCATGTCTTCCCTGGACCGGAATCAAGCATCCTAGGACCGGTTTCGGGCTTTCAGCCTTCATCAGCCAGGATATCTTGACTCCAGTGGCGTAGTGAGCACGGGACCCACGTCTGGGCATACCCTTCCCACTTAGGGCGAAATGCAAAACACACAAGATGATGGACGGAATGCTGCACATTGGCAAACATTCACCCCCAGTCACAGATCTGGGTTTAATCCATCGTTATTTTGCTTCACCACGCCACCCCAGTTCAGACATAGCCATATGCAAATCAGTCCTGACCCTGTGCCTCAAGGGAACAGTCCAGACCGAACTGCCAAGCCATGTCTTCCCTGGACCGGAATCAAGCATCCTAGGACCGGTTTCGGGCTTTCAGCCCTCATCAGCCAGGATATCTTGACTCCAGTGGCGTAGTGAGCACGGGACCCACGTCTGGGCATACCCTTCCCACTTAGGGCGAAATGCAAAACACACAAGATGATGGACGGAATGTTGCACATTGGCAAACATTCACCCCCAGTCACAGATCTGGGTTTAATCCATCGTTATTTTGCTTCACCACGCCACCCCAGTTCAGACATAGCCATATGCAAATCAGTCCTGACCCTGTGCCTCAAGGGAACAGTCCAGACCGAACTGCCAAGCCATGTCTTCCCTGGACCGGAATCAAGCATCCTAGGACCGGTTTCGGGCTTTCAGCCCTCATCAGCCAGGATATCTTGACTCCAGTGGCGTAGTGAGCACGGGACCCACGTCTGGGCATACCCTTCCCACTTAGGGCGAAATGCAAAACACACAAGATGATGGACGGAATGCTGCACATTGGCAAACATTCACCCCCAGTCACAGATCTGGGTTTAATCCATCGTTATTTTGCTTCACCACGCCACCCCAGTTCAGACATAGCCATATGCAAATCAGTCCTGACCCTGTGCCTCAAGGGAACAGTCCAGACCGAACTGCCAAGCCATGTCTTCCCTGGACCGGAATCAAGCATCCTAGGACCGGTTTCGGGCTTTCAGCCCTCATCAGCCAGGATATCTTGACTCCAGTGGCGTAGTGAGCACGGGACCCACGTCTGGGCATACCCTTCCCACTTAGGGCGAAATGCAAAACACACAAGATGATGGACGGAATGTTGCACATTGGCAAACATTCACCCCCAGTCACAGATCTGGGTTTAATCCATCGTTATTTTGCTTCACCACGCCACCCCAGTTCAGACATAGCCATATGCAAATCAGTCCTGACCCTGTGCCTCAAGGGAACAGTCCAGACCGAACTGCCAAGCCATGTCTTCCCTGGACCGGAATCAAGCATCCTAGGACCGGTTTCGGGCTTTCAGCCCTCATCAGCCAGGATATCTTGACTCCAGTGGCGTAGTGAGCACGGGACCCACGTCTGGGCATACCCTTCCCACTTAGGGCGAAATGCAAAACACACAAGATGATGGACGGAATGTTGCACATTGGCAAACATTCACCCCCAGTCACAGATCTGGGTTTAATCCATCGTTATTTTGCTTCACCACGCCACCCCAGTTCAGACATAGCCATATGCAAATCAGTCCTGACCCTGTGCCTCAAGGGAACAGTCCAGACCGAACTGCCAAGCCATGTCTTCCCTGGACCGGAATCAAGCATCCTAGGACCGGTTTCGGGCTTTCAGCCCTCATCAGCCAGGATATCTTGACTCCAGTGGCGTAGTGAGCACGGGACCCACGTCTGGGCATACCCTTCCCACTTAGGGCGAAATGCAAAACACACAAGATGATGGACGGAATGTTGCACATTGGCAAACATTCACCCCCAGTCACAGATCTGGGTTTAATCCATCGTTATTTTGCTTCACCACGCCACCCCAGTTCAGACATAGCCATATGCAAATCAGTCCTGACCCTGTGCCTCAAGGGAACAGTCCAGACCGAACTGCCAAGCCATGTCTTCCCTGGACCGGAATCAAGCATCCTAGGACCGGTTTCGGGCTTTCAGCCTTCATCAGCCAGGATATCTTGACTCCAGTGGCGTAGTGAGCACGGGACCCACGTCTGGGCATACCCTTCCCACTTAGGGCGAAATGCAAAACACACAAGATGATGGACGGAATGTTGCACATTGGCAAACATTCACCCCCAGTCACAGATCTGGGTTTAATCCATCGTTATTTTGCTTCACCACGCCACCCCAGTTCAGACATAGCCATATGCAAATCAGTCCTGACCCTGTGCCTCAAGGGAACAGTCCAGACCGAACTGCCAAGCCATGTCTTCCCTGGACCGGAATCAAGCATCCTAGGACCGGTTTCGGGCTTTCAGCCCTCATCAGCCAGGATATCTTGACTCCAGTGGCGTAGTGAGCACGGGACCCACGTCTGGGCATACCCTTCCCACTTAGGGCGAAATGCAAAACACACAAGATGATGGACGGAATGTTGCACATTGGCAAACATTCACCCCCAGTCACAGATCTGGGTTTAATCCATCGTTATTTTGCTTCACCACGCCACCCCAGTTCAGACATAGCCATATGCAAATCAGTCCTGACCCTGTGCCTCAAGGGAACAGTCCAGACCGAACTGCCAAGCCATGTCTTCCCTGGACCGGAATCAAGCATCCTAGGACCGGTTTCGGGCTTTCAGCCTTCATCAGCCAGGATATCTTGACTCCAGTGGCGTAGTGAGCACGGGACCCACGTCTGGGCATACCCTTCCCACTTAGGGCGAAATGCAAAACACACAAGATGATGGACGGAATGTTGCACATTGGCAAACATTCACCCCCAGTCACAGATCTGGGTTTAATCCATCGTTATTTTGCTTCACCACGCCACCCCAGTTCAGACATAGCCATATGCAAATCAGTCCTGACCCTGTGCCTCAAGGGAACAGTCCAGACCGAACTGCCAAGCCATGTCTTCCCTGGACCGGAATCAAGCATCCTAGGACCGGTTTCGGGCTTTCAGCCCTCATCAGCCAGGATATCTTGACTCCAGTGGCGTAGTGAGCACGGGACCCACGTCTGGGCATACCCTTCCCACTTAGGGCGAAATGCAAAACACACAAGATGATGGACGGAATGTTGCACATTGGCAAACATTCACCCCCAGTCACAGATCTGGGTTTAATCCATCGTTATTTTGCTTCACCACGCCACCCCAGTTCAGACATAGCCATATGCAAATCAGTCCTGACCCTGTGCCTCAAGGGAACAGTCCAGACCGAACTGCCAAGCCATGTCTTCCCTGGACCGGAATCAAGCATCCTAGGACCGGTTTCGGGCTTTCAGCCCTCATCAGCCAGGATATCTTGACTCCAGTGGCGTAGTGAGCACGGGACCCACGTCTGGGCATACCCTTCCCACTTAGGGCGAAATGCAAAACACACAAGATGATGGACGGAATGTTGCACATTGGCAAACATTCACCCCCAGTCACAGATCTGGGTTTAATCCATCGTTATTTTGCTTCACCACGCCACCCCAGTTCAGACATAGCCATATGCAAATCAGTCCTGACCCTGTGCCTCAAGGGAACAGTCCAGACCGAACTGCCAAGCCATGTCTTCCCTGGACCGGAATCAAGCATCCTAGGACCGGTTTCGGGCTTTCAGCCCTCATCAGCCAGGATATCTTGACTCCAGTGGCGTAGTGAGCACGGGACCCACGTCTGGGCATACCCTTCCCACTTAGGGCGAAATGCAAAACACACAAGATGATGGACGGAATGTTGCACATTGGCAAACATTCACCCCCAGTCACAGATCTGGGTTTAATCCATCGTTATTTTGCTTCACCACGCCACCCCAGTTCAGACATAGCCATATGCAAATCAGTCCTGACCCTGTGCCTCAAGGGAACAGTCCAGACCGAACTGCCAAGCCATGTCTTCCCTGGACCGGAATCAAGCATCCTAGGACCGGTTTCGGGCTTTCAGCCCTCATCAGCCAGGATATCTTGACTCCAGTGGCGTAGTGAGCACGGGACCCACGTCTGGGCATACCCTTCCCACTTAGGGCGAAATGCAAAACACACAAGATGATGGACGGAATGTTGCACATTGGCAAACATTCACCCCCAGTCACAGATCTGGGTTTAATCCATCGTTATTTTGCTTCACCACGCCACCCCAGTTCAGACATAGCCATATGCAAATCAGTCCTGACCCTGTGCCTCAAGGGAACAGTCCAGACCGAACTGCCAAGCCATGTCTTCCCTGGACCGGAATCAAGCATCCTAGGACCGGTTTCGGGCTTTCAGCCCTCATCAGCCAGGATATCTTGACTCCAGTGGCGTAGTGAGCACGGGACCCACGTCTGGGCATACCCTTCCCACTTAGGGCGAAATGCAAAACACACAAGATGATGGACGGAATGTTGCACATTGGCAAACATTCACCCCCAGTCACAGATCTGGGTTTAATCCATCGTTATTTTGCTTCACCACGCCACCCCAGTTCAGACATAGCCATATGCAAATCAGTCCTGACCCTGTGCCTCAAGGGAACAGTCCAGACCGAACTGCCAAGCCATGTCTTCCCTGGACCGGAATCAAGCATCCTAGGACCGGTTTCGGGCTTTCAGCCCTCATCAGCCAGGATATCTTGACTCCAGTGGCGTAGTGAGCACGGGACCCACGTCTGGGCATACCCTTCCCACTTAGGGCGAAATGCAAAACACACAAGATGATGGACGGAATGCTGCACATTGGCAAACATTCACCCCCAGTCACAGATCTGGGTTTAATCCATCGTTATTTTGCTTCACCACGCCACCCCAGTTCAGACATAGCCATATGCAAATCAGTCCTGACCCTGTGCCTCAAGGGAACAGTCCAGACCGAACTGCCAAGCCATGTCTTCCCTGGACCGGAATCAAGCATCCTAGGACCGGTTTCGAGGCTTTCAGCCCTCATCAGCCAGGATATCTTGACTCCAGTGGCGTAGTGAGCACGGGACCCACGTCTGGGCATACCCTTCCCACTTAGGGCGAAATGCAAAACACACAAGATGATGGACGGAATGTTGCACATTGGCAAACATTCACCCCCAGTCACAGATCTGGGTTTAATCCATCGTTATTTTGCTTCACCACGCCACCCCAGTTCAGACATAGCCATATGCAAATCAGTCCTGACCCTGTGCCTCAAGGGAACAGTCCAGACCGAACTGCCAAGCCATGTCTTCCCTGGACCGGAATCAAGCATCCTAGGACCGGTTTCGGGCTTTCAGCCCTCATCAGCCAGGATATCTTGACTCCAGTGGCGTAGTGAGCACGGGACCCACGTCTGGGCATACCCTTCCCACTTAGGGCGAAATGCAAAACACACAAGATGATGGACGGAATGTTGCACATTGGCAAACATTCACCCCCAGTCACAGATCTGGGTTTAATCCATCGTTATTTTGCTTCACCACGCCACCCCAGTTCAGACATAGCCATATGCAAATCAGTCCTGACCCTGTGCCTCAAGGGAACAGTCCAGACCGAACTGCCAAGCCATGTCTTCCCTGGACCGGAATCAAGCATCCTAGGACCGGTTTCGGGCTTTCAGCCTTCATCAGCCAGGATATCTTGACTCCAGTGGCGTAGTGAGCACGGGACCCACGTCTGGGCATACCCTTCCCACTTAGGGCGAAATGCAAAACACACAAGATGATGGACGGAATGTTGCACATTGGCAAACATTCACCCCCAGTCACAGATCTGGGTTTAATCCATCGTTATTTTGCTTCACCACGCCACCCCAGTTCAGACATAGCCATATGCAAATCAGTCCTGACCCTGTGCCTCAAGGGAACAGTCCAGACCGAACTGCCAAGCCATGTCTTCCCTGGACCGGAATCAAGCATCCTAGGACCGGTTTCGGGCTTTCAGCCCTCATCAGCCAGGATATCTTGACTCCAGTGGCGTAGTGAGCACGGGACCCACGTCTGGGCATACCCTTCCCACTTAGGGCGAAATGCAAAACACACAAGATGATGGACGGAATGTTGCACATTGGCAAACATTCACCCCCAGTCACAGATCTGGGTTTAATCCATCGTTATTTTGCTTCAGCACGCCACCCCAGTTCAGACATAGCCATATGCAAATCAGTCCTGACCCTGTGCCTCAAGGGAACAGTCCAGACCGAACTGCCAAGCCATGTCTTCCCTGGACCGGAATCAAGCATCCTAGGACCGGTTTCGGGCTTTCAGCCCTCATCAGCCAGGATATCTTGACTCCAGTGGCGTAGTGAGCACGGGACCCACGTCTGGGCATACCCTTCCCACTTAGGGCGAAATGCAAAACACACAAGATGATGGACGGAATGTTGCACATTGGCAAACATTCACCCCCAGTCACAGATCTGGGTTTAATCCATCGTTATTTTGCTTCACCACGCCACCCCAGTTCAGACATAGCCATATGCAAATCAGTCCTGACCCTGTGCCTCAAGGGAACAGTCCAGACCGAACTGCCAAGCCATGTCTTCCCTGGACCGGAATCAAGCATCCTAGGACCGGTTTCGGGCTTTCAGCCCTCATCAGCCAGGATATCTTGACTCCAGTGGCGTAGTGAGCACGGGACCCACGTCTGGGCATACCCTTCCCACTTAGGGCGAAATGCAAAACACACAAGATGATGGACGGAATGTTGCACATTGGCAAACATTCACCCCCAGTCACAGATCTGGGTTTAATCCATCGTTATTTTGCTTCACCACGCCACCCCAGTTCAGACATAGCCATATGCAAATCAGTCCTGACCCTGTGCCTCAAGGGAACAGTCCAGACCGAACTGCCAAGCCATGTCTTCCCTGGACCGGAATCAAGCATCCTAGGACCGGTTTCGGGCTTTCAGCCCTCATCAGCCAGGATATCTTGACTCCAGTGGCGTAGTGAGCACGGGACCCACGTCTGGGCATACCCTTCCCACTTAGGGCGAAATGCAAAACACACAAGATGATGGACGGAATGTTGCACATTGGCAAACATTCACCCCCAGTCACAGATCTGGGTTTAATCCATCGTTATTTTGCTTCACCACGCCACCCCAGTTCAGACATAGCCATATGCAAATCAGTCCTGACCCTGTGCCTCAAGGGAACAGTCCAGACCGAACTGCCAAGCCATGTCTTCCCTGGACCGGAATCAAGCATCCTAGGACCGGTTTCGGGCTTTCAGCCCTCATCAGCCAGGATATCTTGACTCCAGTGGCGTAGTGAGCACGGGACCCACGTCTGGGCATACCCTTCCCACTTAGGGCGAAATGCAAAACACACAAGATGATGGACGGAATGTTGCACATTGGCAAACATTCACCCCCAGTCACAGATCTGGGTTTAATCCATCGTTATTTTGCTTCACCACGCCACCCCAGTTCAGACATAGCCATATGCAAATCAGTCCTGACCCTGTGCCTCAAGGGAACAGTCCAGACCGAACTGCCAAGCCATGTCTTCCCTGGACCGGAATCAAGCATCCTAGGACCGGTTTCGGGCTTTCAGCCCTCATCAGCCAGGATATCTTGACTCCAGTGGCGTAGTGAGCACGGGACCCACGTCTGGGCATACCCTTCCCACTTAGGGCGAAATGCAAAACACACAAGATGATGGACGGAATGTTGCACATTGGCAAACATTCACCCCCAGTCACAGATCTGGGTTTAATCCATCGTTATTTTGCTTCACCACGCCACCCCAGTTCAGACATAGCCATATGCAAATCAGTCCTGACCCTGTGCCTCAAGGGAACAGTCCAGACCGAACTGCCAAG
The DNA here is from genome assembly GCA_963921515.1 of Calotriton arnoldi. Lineage (NCBI taxonomy): Eukaryota > Metazoa > Chordata > Amphibia > Caudata > Salamandridae > Calotriton > Calotriton arnoldi. The sequence continues at coordinate 26,723 of CAWUFW010005193.1, forward strand.
CCATGTCTTCCCTGGACCCGAATCAAGCATCCTAGGACCGGTTTCGGGCTTTCAGCCCTCATCAGCCAGGATATCTTGACTCCAGTGGCGTAGTGAGCACGGGACCCACGTCTGGGCATACCCTTCCCACTTAGGGCGAAATGCAAAACACACAAGATGATGGACGGAATGTTGCACATTGGCAAACATTCACCCCCAGTCACAGATCTGGGTTTAATCCATCGTTATTTTGCTTCAGCACGCCACCCCAGTTCAGACATAGCCATATGCAAATCAGTCCTGACCCTGTGCCTCAAGGGAACAGTCCAGACCGAACTGCCAAGCCATGTCTTCCCTGGACCGGAATCAAGCATCCTAGGACCGGTTTCGGGCTTTCAGCCCTCATCAGCCAGGATATCTTGACTCCAGTGGCGTAGTGAGCACGGGACCCACGTCTGGGCATACCCTTCCCACTTAGGGCGAAATGCAAAACACACAAGATGATGGACGGAATGTTGCACATTGGCAAACATTCACCCCCAGTCACAGATCTGGGTTTAATCCATCGTTATTTTGCTTCACCACGCCACCCCAGTTCAGACATAGCCATATGCAAATCAGTCCTGACCCTGTGCCTCAAGGGAACAGTCCAGACCGAACTGCCAAGCCATGTCTTCCCTGGACCGGAATCAAGCATCCTAGGACCGGTTTCGGGCTTTCAGCCCTCATCAGCCAGGATATCTTGACTCCAGTGGCGTAGTGAGCACGGGACCCACGTCTGGGCATACCCTTCCCACTTAGGGCGAAATGCAAAACACACAAGATGATGGACGGAATGTTGCACATTGGCAAACATTCACCCCCAGTCACAGATCTGGGTTTAATCCATCGTTATTTTGCTTCACCACGCCACCCCAGTTCAGACATAGCCATATGCAAATCAGTCCTGACCCTGTGCCTCAAGGGAACAGTCCAGACCGAACTGCCAAGCCATGTCTTCCCTGGACCCGAATCAAGCATCCTAGGACCGGTTTCGGGCTTTCAGCCCTCATCAGCCAGGATATCTTGACTCCAGTGGCGTAGTGAGCACGGGACCCACGTCTGGGCATACCCTTCCCACTTAGGGCGAAATGCAAAACACACAAGCTGATGGACGGAATGTTGCACATTGGCAAACATTCACCCCCAGTCACAGATCTGGGTTTAATCCATCGTTATTTTGCTTCAGCACGGCACCCCAGTTCAGACATAGCCATATGCAAATCAGTCCTGACCCTGTGCCTCAAGGGAACAGTCCAGACCGAACTGCCAAGCCATGTCTTCCCTGGACCGGAATCAAGCATCCTAGGACCGGTTTCGGGCTTTCAGCCCTCATCAGCCAGGATATCTTGACTCCAGTGGCGTAGTGAGCACGGGACCCACGTCTGGGCATACCCTTCCCACTTAGGGCGAAATGCAAAACACACAAGATGATGGACGGAATGTTGCACATTGGCAAACATTCACCCCCAGTCACAGATCTGGGTTTAATCCATCGTTATTTTGCTTCACCACGCCACCCCAGTTCAGACATAGCCATATGCAAATCAGTCCTGACCCTGTGCCTCAAGGGAACAGTCCAGACCGAACTGCCAAGCCATGTCTTCCCTGGACCGGAATCAAGCATCCTAGGACCGGTTTCGGGCTTTCAGCCCTCATCAGCCAGGATATCTTGACTCCAGTGGCGTAGTGAGCACGGGACCCACGTCTGGGCATACCCTTCCCACTTAGGGCGAAATGCAAAACACACAAGATGATGGACGGAATGTTGCACATTGGCAAACATTCACCCCCAGTCACAGATCTGGGTTTAATCCATCGTTATTTTGCTTCACCACGCCACCCCAGTTCAGACATAGCCATATGCAAATCAGTCCTGACCCTGTGCCTCAAGGGAACAGTCCAGACCGAACTGCCAAGCCATGTCTACCCTGGACCGGAATCAAGCATCCTAGGACCGGTTTCGGGCTTTCAGCCCTCATCAGCCAGGATATCTTGACTCCAGTGGCGTGGTGAGCACGGGTCCCACGTCTGGGCATACCCTTCCCACTTAGGGCGAAATGCAAAACACACAAGATGAAGGACAGAATGTTGCACATTGGCAAACATTCACCCCCAGTCACAGATGTGGGTTTAATCCATCGTTATTTTGCTTCACCACGCCACCCCAGTTCAGACATAGCCAGGATGCTTGATTCCGGTCCAGGGAAGACATGGCTGGGCAGTTCGGTCTGGACTGTTCCCAAGAGGCACAGGGTCAAGACTGATTTGCATATGGCTGTGTCTGAACTGGGGTGGCGTGGTGAAGCAAAAATAACGATGGATTAAACCCAGATCTGTGACTGGGGGTGAATGTTTGCCAATGTGCAACATTCCGTCCATCATCTTGTGTGTTTTACTTTATTATGAAGCCCAGGAAAAGGTAAGCAAGGGAACAATCAGAAGGCATTATGCTGGCTGGGAGGATGAACTTCTTTACACTGAGCCTGTGGAACCTTTGCCCAGAGCTAGCAAGAGGATAGTTGGGCCCTTGGTGCCCTTAGCAGGATAATTGGGCGTAAAAAAGAGACAGGATAGATTGGGCTCTGTTCTACTGGCCAGGGATGCACACACACAGAAATATTTGCAGAACCTACTTGCTAATTTAGTGGGAAGTCTGGAGATTAGAGCAAGGAACCGTTAGTGCCACTGCCAATAGCAGATGTACCATTTGAATGGAGGCCATTGATATTGATATTGTTGGTCCATTTGACCCCCCCTTCAGCATCAGGCAACAGGTATATCTAAGTTGTGGTGGATCATGACTCTTGGTATATAGAGCAGTACCTCTGTGGAGCACAACTGCTAGGGTTGTAGCTACGTATCATTGGGATCTTTTCAAGCATTCGATTTTCTAAAACAGTGACTTCCAACCGGGGAACTAATTTTTTTCCTCATGCATGGGAGAACTGTGGAAGCAAGCTGATGCAACACACCACTTCTCCATGGCATACTAATCGCAAAGTAGTATCTCACAATAGAGGGTCTCCTTGGAGTAATTATCCTCATCCACTGTACTACTCCACACAATCTATCTCACATATACTCCATACCAGTGAAAGTATGGTTTTTATTACTTTTTAAATCACCCTTTAAGCAGAGTGACACATAGTTTTGGTCCTGAAGAATGCTGAGAACCTTTAGGTCTATATAGGCAGAAACATGTTGACCAGATTATAACATAGGGTAATATCTATATCCCTATCTCACTTAGCTTAGTTTTAAGTCTATCCATTTGGGGTACCAGAATAAAGGTTGTTTTCACCCACCAAGAGATAGTTTTAAACTCACACATTTTGTTTTGCACTCTGCCCCTCTCTCCCCTATAAGTTTGAGGGAACCCTTAGCTTGGATGACAAAAAAAACCTCCTGCTCCTCTCCTAGAGGGAAGTTGTAGCCCACACTGGGTACCTTGCGGTCCCAGTGTGAAGAGGGGACCCTATGATGAAGCATGTCACCCTAGGGTGAGTGAGGGTTCTCGTCTTAACACAGTAGTGCTTCCAGGTTTCACCTTTTCTTCTTTTTTGTCGCGCCCTTCTCTTTTTCGTGGTTACCATACTAATCGCAAACCAATGGGTTGGGGGAAGGTTTAACAAGACCATTAAGAGAAAGATGGAAACCGTGTCCAGAAACCTAAGGAGGAAGTGGGATATTCTCCTGCCATGTCTCTTATTTCGCCTACAGAAACTTTCTGCAGAAAGGAGCTCGGTTCAGTCCCTTGAAACTTCATTTTGGGCACCTAGTGTTGTGGCCTACTCACTCTAGTCAGAGAAGGGTGGGAAGGAACTTCAGAGTCACCTCAAAAGGATATGGTAAACTATGTGATTAGCCCCAGGATGTTGACAGCACAATACATGACTCAGGTGAAGAAAAACCTTCAGGCAAACCAAGAGATCATGAAGGAGTGGTATGAATACAAAGCAATGATAACTGAATACGGGGGGTTAGGAGGTGTTGATGCTGAAGCCCATTTTCCCAAAGTTTTGGAGGATAATTGGTTGGTGGGCCATGGAAGGTTGTACAGAAGGTTTCCGAGGTGAACTACTTGGTGTATACAAGATATTTCACAGTAAATATCATGGCAAAGACAGAGGAGGTTGAGGAAGATAGTGAACCACTTCCTGGCCTACTGCACTGTGATGGGAAGAATGGTTCTGTGGATGGTGTAAAATGTGCCCCTGAACTAATGCCTTAGCATCAAAGAGAGTGTAGAAAGGTGCTGGGGTGATTTTCAATTCATTTTGTTGACTCCCAAGTTTACACATGTATATGTACATGACACAGACTCAGGCGATCGTTTCCCAGTGATAAGAGCAAGGTTTACCGGATGTCTGACCAAGTCAGGGAGTGCATCAAGGCAGGGGTTGCCAAAATGTTGAACTTGGGGTTGACTGAGCATTCCTGTGGTTCTTGGGCCTGTCCAGTAGTATTGGTGCCCAAGCTAGAATCCACAGACTTGTGCTTTTGTATGGACTACCGACCCCTCAATGAGGTGACCAAGAAAAAAGGACATCAGATTGCCAGAGATGATTAGCTGGTGGACGGGTTAGATGTTGCTCGCTATTTGAGTACCTTCGATCTCACCAGTGGCTATTGGTAGATCGGATTAGCATTTAGTGCCATGGAAACGACATAATTCTCTATTCTAGAGGGTTTGTGCCAGTTTAGGGCCATGCCCTTGTGCTCAAGAATGCTGCTGCCATTTTTCAGAACCTGATGTACCATGGTCTCTTAGGGCTGGAAGAGTTTTGGTTGGACTATTTTAGCAATTCATGGGACGACCGAATGAGGCACGTAGAACAGGTGTTCGCAAGGATACGAGGAGCAACACTCACTATTAAGACCCTCATTATAAGTTTGTCGGAATAAGGTGGGGTGTTTACCACACTAGGTAAATACCATTACCCCAGGATGAGGTATTTACAGCATATGCTAAATACCTACTAGTCCGAGTTTTGAGTAGGAAAACGAGGCATAACGTGGAATGGATTTTTAACACACCGAATTCTGCATGTTTTGCCTATCTTCTGGGCATATTCCCCCATTAAATTTCAGCAGGTTTGACCTGCCAGAATTGTATCAGGTGAAAACTACTAGGGTGTGATAATTATGACACAACTCGATTTGCACAGTGATCGGAATTTAATCCTGAACATGTAAGGAGGGCCTAAGGAAACCAAGCGCCAGGTAGGCAGTCTTCTGCAGTCAACCCTAGACATCAGGTGGGAAATGGGAAAATCCATCTGTTGGATGCCAAGATACAGTCGGTGTTGGAATGGGAAAACCCAATACCCCAGACTCAAGTGAGAGCCTCCTTGGAACTCAATGGCTATTACAGAAATGTAGTGGTCAACTGTGGGACAATAGTAGCTGACTTGGCAGCCATGACACCCAAGAAGTAGCCTAAAAAAATAATTTGGACTGCAGGTTGTCAGATGGCCTTTGGGGACCTGAAGACAGCACTATATAAATGCATGTGTGTTGGAGGTACCTGACTACAGTCAGCCCTTCAATGTACAGACGGGTCCTCAGATAAAGAATTTGGGGCAGTTCTGGCTCAACTTGATGACAAGCATCCAGTGGCCTTTGTTAGTCACAGACTTTTTCCTAGAGAGCAGAACTGGGCAGCCATTGAAAATAATTCTTTGTGATAGAGTGGGCTGTGAAGAAGTTTGACTCATACCTGTTTGGTTCAAGTTTGGTGTCCAGACAGATCACAAACTACTCAAGTGGTTGATGGCAATGAAGGGTGATAATCCCTAATTGCTGACATGGTTTATTTTGTTAAAAGGCCTAGGTTTCCTGGTGCATTCATGGGAATACAGATGGACGTTCCCGCCAGTTTTGCCGATCCAACAACAATACTTCTCCAACAGTGAAGTAAAGTTATAAGTAGTCTGATCTGGGTGGGACTTGTGTTGGAACGGAAATGTTCTTTGCATGTCAAACTGGTGTGTACCCCAGCTGTGCTTGCCAGACTGCATGTGAAACTGATATCCTGATGTTTATTTTTAAATCTAGCATGTGAGCAGAGACCTAGGCCTGTTCCTGACAATGTGTGGTCTCCGACCTGTCCTGTGCCTGGAGGGGCGCACCAAGTGTGCCCTTATATTAAGAAATGGATGACTGTCCTTTCCCTGTAGGTGGCAGCATACCATGTTGTGTAAATTATAGTGTTACCACTATAGTTAGTGTTTCTCTGTGTCTACTGACGCCTCTTGTGTAAATCTCCACTGTTATGTGAAATCCACAACCTTGAGCCAACATTCAGTGTGTAGGTTGAGTGTGTGTGTATGTTTAGTGATTGTGTAGCACATGTTAGAAGGACTGTGTATGTTGTATGAGTCTGAGCACTGGGGCCTGTGGGGTCCATGTTGATGCCCCTGATTTAGCAACACACAAAGTGGAAGGTGAGGATAGCTTCCCTAGACAGTGGAAGTGTGTTATCTGAATTCCTGTGGCAGGGGGATGGAGAAACAAACACTGAAGTGAGGAGGATAGACACAGAACTACCTTTACAATCTTCTTAACAAAAGACTGCTGATTAGTTCTTCCTGAGCACTGCCATTTGGTAGATGATAGGGGTGAGGGTGGGACGGTAGTTTGTGTTGTTCAAGATGTGGACCTTTGTAGGCAGGGCTTGCCTTTTTATTGGTCTCTGATTTCTGTTTTAACAAGATGATAGAAGCCAGGTGCAGAAAACTCACACAGCATTGTTCCCATCTTTTGCATACTCCTGCATGTAGCCAGCACCATTGCTACCTGATATGAGAGCCATTACTTTGCACAAAAACTGTGTCTGCAGAGTAGCCTGGAAATGACACTTGAAAGAGAACCAACTCAAACCAGTTCTGAGGCCTGAGATTGAGGATCCCACATCTCCTGGCTGGAACATATGCATGTGGAATCCAAACTACTCCACTTTATTACAGTTCTAAGTCCTTCCTGACCAAGGAAGGGAATGTACCCCAGGTTACAAGTAGGACTGCTATGTGACCAGGGTTGGTGTCTACATGACAGCAATTCTCCCAGGCATGAGTGGACATCACCTGAAGTCTGCAACATGGTGGAGACACTGAGGGTCTGGCTGAGCGCCTAGACGCCTGCCTCCTTGATGAGAGAAGAGGAAGGGAATGTCTCACCTTGTAGTTGAAGTGACTGTCTAGAAGGAGAAGCCCAGTGTGTTCCCGGGGTGTGGGACACCCAGAAATCTACAGGGTCTCCCAGTCTTCCACTGCAGCTTCCACAATGAGCTGCCTAAACAATTGTTCACCCAGTTGTCACCGTGTGGCCCAACGCTCCCGCTATCAACCCCAAAAACCGGATGCTGCCGCTGCCATCTGAGGTGCCCATCTAAGAGTAGCTGCTGTATCAGCCTTCAGGTTGCAACTGCAGACAATACACACCTGCGTGCCTCAGCTTCGAAGGTCACAAGTGCTAAAGGTGAGCATCCACCTGTACTGGCTTCAGGGCTGTAAATGCCAAATAAAAACACTCACTTGTTGACACAAGGCCAAGACCACCGTCAAGAGTGTTTTACTCAATGCATGTGATTCTAAAGGGGGCTACGCTTCCTTTTGTGGTCTCCTGCCCCAGTAACAAAGCTCCACAGTGTGAAGATGCTGATCACACCACACCGCGCCTTGGATTCACCAATGCCACTGAACAGGTAATAGAATACTGTGTCTGTGCAAACTGAGAGACTTTCCTGAATGTAAGCAAAGGAAATCTGCTACTGTTAATGCTAACCTTTGCCAGCACAAACTTGTTGGGCCAAAAGACAATGGAACTGACCTAAGGGTCAATATCCAAGGCAATCACTGGTTATCTGCACACGTGCCTACCCTATATCTATTTCCATATCTTTGTCTGAGTTATGTGAAAGAGAGATGGGGAAGAAGTGGGATAGGTATATCTACATTTTATTAGATCTCATTAGAGATATACAACCCTGCAACTGAACCACCTTTAGAATGTGCACTATTTAGTAACTGTGGGAGGGACGGGCGGAAACAGAAGCGAGGAGGCCATATCGGTGTAATACTAGGCGTTTTATTGTCAAAGGCGGTTTAAAGGTGTACAGGTGGTTTAAAGGTGTACCGCTATTCTTTCACAACAAACAAAATATTAGGAGTTCCTCTCAAAACAAATCTTGGCAAAAGGTTGTAGTTCTTCCGCTTAATTATCCTTTCTGGTTTCTTTCAGGTATTCCGGTATTCTGGAGGGGGTCCCAGGAGGCTTGGAGAGGAAGTAGAGCAACAAAATAAAAAATGCGGTAAGTATGGTTGCAGTGGATTCGCCGTTATACCCTTTTTTCCACACCCAGGTGGGAGAATCATGCAATGGTAAGGAAAAGGAACATTTAGGTGATGCTATGGGGGTCTTTGGTTGAGTGCCCGAAGGTTAGATTAATGACCGTACTGATTTAGGGAGTCTCTTGGCTTCTCTCCCGTGTGCCCCAGGAAGGGAATGAAAGGAAAGGGGAAAAAAGGAAAAAAATGCTGTGTTGGGAGGTAGCGAGAGGTCGTGTGACACCCGAAGAGAAAGTAAGAAGGGAAGCAAGAATCACCACAACAATATGACAGCAATGACTTTGTTGTCCTCAGCCCACCACCCGACCATCACCCTCTTCGGTCTTACATACCACTTTTGCCGCAATTCTCCATAGTTGCGGCGGCTCTTAGGTGTCCTCCGGTGACCACCACTCCTCGCTCCACTCGTCTGCGGCTTCCCCGGCTCTGGCGTCTTCTGCACTCGCATCCTTTCCTGTGGCGTCTTCTTTGCAGGCGTCTCTCCCGGTTGTTCCTTCCTCCGCTGCTGCTTTCTTCCCCCGCCTCCTCATCGATCGAGTACTTCCTTTGTTTTCTCCTTACCCGCTCTATGGCAGCGGGTTGGGTCTTTTGTCGCACACCCCCGCTCCTTGATTGGCCCATTCGTCGTGACAATGCAAGCCCTTCCTGCGAAGGTGAAACAAAGTCCGTTTTTACTATTTGCTTGTTTTTCCAGCCCCCGATGTCGTCAGTTGTATCCGGGAAGAATGGAGACCATGGCGTTGAGACAGAGGGTAAGTCGGGTTTCAGCGGGGGGTTAGGGGCACTTCCTCACATCCCCTTCCCCTAACTTTCTTGTTTACAAGAAAGGGGTCTAAAGGGTATCTGGACAGGAAATCTACATTGGCTTGTTCTTTTCCTTTTCTATGGTGAATTGAAAAGTGGAAGGGCTGGAGAGTTAAGAACCATCGTAATATTCTCTGGTTGTGCCCTTTGTTCCGGGATAATCATTCTAGAGGGGCATGGTCTGTGTATAGTATGAATTCTCTTCCTTCTAAGTAGTATCGGAGGGACTCAATAGCCCATTTAATGGCTAGCGCCTCTTTTTCTATGACAGCATATCTGGTTTCTCAGGGAAAGAGTTTACAGCTAATATAAATGATTGGTCTTTCTTGGTTCGTATCGTCAACCTGTGATAACACGGCCCCAAGGCCCTTTTCTGATGCATCAGTTTGAAGTAAGAACGGTTTACTGTAGTTGGAACTTAGTAAAAATGGCTTTGACGTGATGGTTTATTTTAGGTGTTGGAAGGCCTGTATTTCTGTCGGAGAAGGATGTTGGAGTCGTTCTCGGTTCGTACATTCTTCTGGAGCAGGTCTGTCAAGGGAGCGGCTATGTGCGATAAATGGGGGATGAATCTCCTATAATACCCTAACAGTCCTAAGAAGGCTCTGGGGTCTCTTCTGGATTTAGGAAAAGGAATTTGAGAAATGGCGGCCACTTTTTCGTCTTGGGGCTTGATGTACCCCTCCCCCAGCAGGTATCCCAAGTATTTTACTGATTTTGCAGCTAAATGACTTTTGACAGGGTTAATAGTTAGCCCGCTTTTGCCCAGGGCTTGGATGACCCTATTAGATGGTCTAAGTGTTCTTCCCAGGACGAACTGTAGATGATAATATCATCTATGTAAGCGGCTGCAAACCCCTTGTATGGTTGTAGTATTATGTTCATGAGTCTTTGGAATGTAGCTGGGGTGCCATGCAATCAAAAGGGAAGCACCCTAAACTGGTAGAGACCCCCGGGTGTAGAGAAGGCTGTCTTTTCTCTATCCTGGTCTCTTAACGGCACCTGCCAATACCCCTTGCATAGGTCTAATGTGCTTATGAATTTCGCCTTCCCCAGTCTTTCTATCATCTCATCGACCCTGGGGAGAGGGTACGCGTCGAACTGTGATATCTTATTAACTTTGCGGAAGTCGATGCAGAACTGAATGGAGCCATTCGGTTTTGGTACTATCACTATTGGGGATCTCCACTCACTTTTGGATGCTTCTATGACTCCCAGTTCTAGCATCTGTTGGACTTCTTTTTCTATCGCTTCCCTTCATGCTTCTGGAATACAGTAAGGGCGCAAGTGTACTATTTTGTCTGGAAGGGTATGTATCTTGTGTTCTATGATCGAGGTCTTTCCGGGTAACAGGGAAAAGACATTCTGAAATGGTTGTAAGCGCTCACTCAGATCTTGTCTCTGAGGATCTTGTAGTTCTGCATCAATACTCTATTCTGTGAGTGGCAAAGTGGCCCCCATTAAGATGGGGTTTGGCCCTTCCCATTTTTTTAGTAAATTGATGTGGAAGATTTGTGTGTTTGATTTGTTCAAATCCATTTCTAACTTATAGTTGACTGGGGTTACTTATTCTATGATTTTTTATGTGCCTTGCCATTAACCTATCAACTTATGCTCTATGGTAGGCATCGTGATAAGAACCAAGCCTCCTACATTCAGGGTTCGTTCTCTTGCTTTTTTGTCAAGCTGGGTTTTCTGGGCTACTTGGGCTTGTTCCATATTGGCTTTTACAATATCCCTTATCTGGTTTAGGTGGGTTTTTTAACTGGTTACGTAGTCTGAGAGAGGTTTCGACCCATCTTTTTCTTACTTACACTCTTCTCTGGCCATATCCAGCAAACTACGGGGTTGTCTCCCATAGAGTAATTCAAAGGGGGAATACCCCGTACTTTTTTGCTGCCCACAACGTACGGCAAATAACGCCAAGGGAAGCATGTCCTCCAATTTCCGGGCCTCCAGATCTAGCAGCTTCTTTAAAGTGGTCTTTAAGGTGGCGTTGTACCGCTCCACTAAACCATCGGTTTGTGGGTGATACGCGGCCGTGTGGATCTGCTTGATATTAAGTTGTTGACAGACCTGTCTCATTAGCTTTGACATAAACGGGGTTCCCTGGTAGGTAATAATCTCTCTTGGGAACCTGACCCGAGAAAAAATGTTGATCATAGCCTTAGCTACTTGTGTCGTGTTGGGGTGTCTCAGGGCCACTGCTTCGGGAAATCTTGTTGCATAGTCCACCAGGATTAATACATAACGATACCCGCTACGGGAGGGAAGCAGAGGACCGAGTATGTCCATCCCCATCCTAGCGAAAGGTTCCTCTATCATGGGTAGGGGCCTAAGGGGAACTCGTGAGGGTATGTAGCGACAGTTTTTCTGACAAACAGGACATTCCTTACAGTATCTTCGAACTTGTTGGTATATCCCAGGCTAATAAAATCTGTCCAAGATAGCTTTCTCAGTTTTCTCTGCCCCAAAGTGCCCCCCTAAAAGATGGCTATGGGCTAGAAACAGTACTTTTTCCCTGAAAGGTTGGGGTACTAGCAGCTGGATTGGCATGTCTTTCCCCTCTTTTCGGTATAGCAATCCTTGTTGTAAAAAGAATTGGGGACCTACTTGGTGTGGGTTCTCCTGTTCTGTGGCTTGATTCCATGCTTCCTGGAGAGTAGGGTCTTCTCGTTGTTCCCGGTGTTGGTCAAGACCACTTGGGTCCAACCCCTCTTTTCTCTTTTCCTCTGTTTTCTGCTCTTCCTGTCCTTTCCTACAGTCCATTCGGAATCCGGGGTATTGGAAAAAGGGTCCGTTTCTCTCCACTTGGCCCCTTCCTTCCAATTTTCGCTAAGCAGACTTTTCATATGTGGATAATCATTGCCTAGAACAATCGGTTCAGGCAATTTTGGGATCAGGCCCACCCTCAAGGGTATGGGGGGGGGGAAGGGCTGATATTGGATGGATACCTCCACCAGGGGGTACGTCTTGTTATCCCTGTGGACACACTGTATATTAACAGTTCCGGCCAGAAGAGGAGGTCCTCCGGGAGTAACCTGGGGCCTCATAACACTTTGTAAACACCCTGTGTCGATTAGGGCTTCCTTTGGTTCCCCGTTTACCAGAATCCTTCGGTGATAAGGGAGGGTATCAGTATCCGGGGAACAATAGAGGGCTCGGGTATACCCCACTTCCATGGGTTCGTCTCTCTGTGGGCAAGCGCCAGAAATGTGGCCAAAGGCCCCACATTGAAAGCTTTGGGGTCCCTGGGAGGGTGCCAGTCGAGGGAGCGTGGGCATAGGTCCCGGAGCCAGGGTTACAGTGTCTGGTTTCCTGTTGAGGTGGGGCTTTGTAGGTCGGAAGGGCACCCCTCCAGGAAGTTTCCAGGAACCTTCTTCTCGTCCCTTTTGTAGTTCCTGAGCTCTGTTATAGGCAGGGGCTATTTCTACAGTCCTTTCCAAAGTGAGGTGTGCATGTTGCCGGACCCACAGTTGGACGGGAGGATGCAAAGATGTAAGTAACTGCTCTAAACAAATCTTCTCCAGTATTTCTTCTTTAGTAGAAGTTGAGGGCTTGAGCCATCTTTCAGTCATATCTCTTATCAGGTAGTATAGGGCTCGAGGGGTTTCCTGTGGTCCTTCTTTGATCTGTCTTAGCCTGATCCTATATGTTTCCTCATCTATACCCATACGGTCTAGGATACTCCTCTTTACTTCATCACAGGGGGTTGTACCGAGGGAGTTGGCTGCCTGGTAGGCTGACTGAAGGTCTCCAGCTAAAAGTGGGCCCAGATACTGTCCCCATTTGTCCTCAGGCCACATAGCAGCTCTGGCCATCCTTTCAAAATAAGTAAAGAAAAAATCTGGGTCCTCCCCTGGAACATATTTTTGCATAACCACAGTGGGGAGGGTGGCGTGACCTCGTGGTTGTCCGAGTACATCTGCCAGTTTCCCTATTACGGTTTCTTGTGTTTGACCTTGCTCCTTTAGGGTCTTATATAATTTTTCTAGGTCTGCCTCGGCCACCACCAGGAATCGTTCCATAATCCTTTCCAACCTTTCCTGCCCCTCCACCATTTTGGTTACTGCGGCCTCCATTTCCCCCAGTCCCATTTCTGACACCAGCTGTAGTAGGGACGGGCGGAAACAGAAGCGAGGAGGCCGTATTGGTGTAATACTGGGGCGGTTTAAAGGTGTACAGGTGGATTAAAGGTGTACCGGTATTCTTTCACAACAAACAAAATATTAGGAGTTCCTCTCAAAACAAGTCTTGACAAAAGGTTGTAGTTCTTGCGCTTAATTCTCCTTTCTGGTTTCTTTCAGGTATTCCGCTATTCTGGAGGGGGTCCCAGGAGGATTGGAGAGGAAGTAGAGCAGCAAAAAAGAAAAATGCAGTAAGTATGGTTGCAGTGGATTCGGCGTTATACCCTTTTTTCCACACCCAGGTGGGAGAATCATGCAATGGTAAGGAAAAGGAACATTTAGGTGATGCTATGGGGGTCTTTGGTTGAGTGCCCGATGGTTAGATTCATGACTGTACCGATTTAGGGAGTCTCTTGGCTTCTCTCCCATGTGCCCCAGGAAGGCAATAAAGGGAAAGGGGAAAAAAGAAAAAAAAATGCTGTGTTGGGAGGTAGCAAGAGGTCGCGTGACAACCGAAGAGAAGGTAAGAAGGGAAGCAAGAATCACCACAATGATATGACAACAATGACTTTGTTGTCCTCAGCCCACCACCCAACCGTCACCCTCTTCAGTCTTACATCCCGCCTTTTGCTGCAACCTCTTGGGCGTCCTCCGGTGACCACCACTCCTCGCTCCACTCGTCTGCGTCCACTCTGGTGTCTTCTGCACTCGTGTCCTTTCCTGTGGTGTCTTCTTTACAGTCGTCTCTCCCGGTTGTTCCTTCCTCCACGGCTGCTTTCTTCCCCCGCCTCCTCCTCGATCAAGTCCTTCCTTTGTTTTCTCCTTCCCCACTTTATGGCAGCAGGTTGGGCCTTTTGTCGCACACGATGTAAGCCCTTCCTGCGAAGGTGGAACAAAGTCCCTTTTTACTGTTGGCTTGTTTTTCCAGCCCCCGATGTCGTCAGCTGTATCCGGAAAGAATGAAGACTATGGCGGTGAGACAGAGGGTAAGTCGGGTTTCGGCAGGGGGGTTCGTGGCACTTCCTCAGATTAACGCTGTGTGATTAAAGTACTTTCTTTAATTTAAAAAGCTGGCACTGGGCTGGACAATACTCCTGTCCATAACTTGACTGTTGAGTTTTGAGCTCTTGCTCCCACACTACCTCCCTGAGAAACCTTTGACTGCCACCCTTCGCTACCCTAAGATTCAGTGCAGGAAGGGTGGACTTGGCCCAGTTGGAAGAGCCATCACAGGATGGACCTCAGTGGCAAATGACTGCAACCACCACAGTTGGGAGTCAGTGGCCCCTGCCTTCCCTGTGGCATCACAAACAGGTTATGACATTGTTCTACAAAAGTTTGACCTCAGTCTTCTCTTGGTGATACTGAAACCCAAATGATCCTCATAAGTCAAAGAACAAACCTGTCATGAATACAAATTGGGGGAAATTATTGATTGACTTCCCAAAGTGTTTAGTAATGGCACTCTCATTTTTGTCAGATTCATCGCTCTCAACATATTCTATCCTGTTGTAATGCACAGCTCCATTCTTCCTCAGTAACACAACTATCCATCCTCAAGGCTATATGAATGTATGCCACATGAAACCACAATCAACATCATCATTCACAACTTCTTCCGGAACCCACTAGGACAAACTGGATTGGCAACTTACACGGACATTCTTGCCGCCTAGAATGTACTCCAAATCAATTTGGTATGAGCGAATCCTTGATGCCATCCACGCCAGCCTTGCTGCACCTTTCATGGTCCCATCACAGTCCAATTAGTCCTCACCACACAAGTATTCGCCAGAGAAACTGCTCACGTTTTTCAAGAGCCCAAGCCCAAGGTATTGTTTCTTTGTCTAACAGGGAGTAGATACCCTCTGGCAATCTAGAGGTGTGTGTGTGGCAAATGTGCTCATACGTGCCCTACTAGTACTCATTGTGACAACACATAACACACTAAAACTTGGGATCAAAGCCCTGTAAAGCCTCTTCAGACACTAGAAAAAAGGAAAAGATGGCAGTAAGGGGTGATTAAAGCCGCACTACCTAGCTATACACTGTTTTCAAAAATGCACACGGTCACTGTTGCCCACCTCCTTGGTCCACTGCCAAAGAACCACAACACTATGATACACAAAGAAAAGCACAGAGAGGCAACATAAGTATAAAAAAGCAAAGCAAGAGAATCTATCCGGACTCTTCAGTGATGTTATATCTGATCCTTTAATGGATACTTGAACCACAAACGACGTAAGGCGATGAAAAAATGCAGCCAACGCGTTTCGCCCTAAATAGGGCTTCAACGCGTTTCGCCCTAAATAGGGCTTCCTCAGGGCTGCAAGCATAACATAAGTACAATCAAACAAACAATTGATAACAAAATACACACACATCATAAACACAAACATAAAAATGTCTTAAACAGGCCATGATTCTTATTGTTCTCATAGGTAGAATTCATGTCTCTTTGTAATACTTATTAACAGTGACTTTAAAATATACAATTATGCACTGTATTTTACTCCAGCACAGATACAATACTAAAAGTACCTATAAGTGACAAGAGCCAGAAAGAGGAGAGAAAGCTCCCAAACACCAAGTGAGGTCTTAATAGGATTCGAAGGAAGAGCCCCAACAAAAAAACCAGTGTCAGACATAGAACCTAAAGTCAATACAACCTAATAAAATTAAAAGACTAATACACAAAAATTAATTGATAAAAAAGCAAATCGAAACGACAAATCGAAAACATAAATACATATGTGTATTATACACCCACTAGTGTCGACCATTAAATCAAAAACCACAACTCAAATTAATCCTCACCAATAGTCAAAAAGTACTGCAATCTGGAAGGTATTCAGGAATGTACCCAGATTGTTTCAACGTCCAAGATAACTACAAGAAAACACAGCTAATATCAGTAATATGGCTTAAGTCCATACAATAACTTAGCCATCAAATATTATCCTAAAAGCAGCATCACTGGTCATTACCTCAAATTAATGAAGTTCAATTCCAGAATATGAAATCAATCCCAGTCATAATCATTGGTGTGTACCCAAGTTCTCGTAAAGTCCGTAATTGCTACAATAGAATACATCCAATATCAATAATAAGGCCTAAATCCGTAGAAAGGCTAAACACGCAAACATTCATTATCGAACGGGACACTATTAATCATTACCTCAAAACGATGAAATTAGATTCCAAATTGTAAGGTCAAATCCAGTTCCTGATCCTTGTATTCAGACAAACTGTAGAGTGCTCACTATGATAGGTGAGACATGTATAACTGTGAAAGATATAAAATATCACAATTGTCGGCTGTTGTCATAACCCATTATCAACATGGTCGGAAAAAAATACCACCAATATGCCCACACTGCACCATCTCCACTATTTCGAGACATATCCCCAAACGTTTGAGACGGACCATCATGACATGACATTACTCCTAATATATTTGTCGCTTTCCTCAAATATTAGTATGTTGATTAAAAGACCTTATATGTCACACATCAACCAGCTTGCTAAAATCGGAAGTATTCGACTCGCGCTATACTCATACTATACATGTACATACCGATATCCATTTTGTCTGGACGCCCCCTAAACATCATCACTATACCCCATTGACAATAAAAACCACCATGGCATAATTAATAAAAGAATGCAGGCTTATCACGGCCTCACAACAACCAGCCAGCAAGCGCTTCAGGGCTCTGCAAGATAATATACGCCTATGCTACCGCGCTCTCTTACCAATTCACAGTTTGCCAGCGCGCTCACATAAACCAACATCAGCACAGCATGGCTTCACCTAAGCTCAATCTCAAACTGCATCGCTTAACATTCTAGCGCAGTTGCCATGCGTGCTCCCGCTGCCATCTGTAATGCGTATCTCGGGCATTCACTTACTCTCTTCGTTTTAGTAGAGGTTAGTCCATGAGCACATTTCGAACGACGTGGTATCTTTCAACCCGCCGCCGAACTGAAAATGCTAAAAGTAAAACGCCGCGGATCACATGGCTATTTAAACCAACCATATGGTACTTCCTCACTACGTACTCGAGTCACGTACGTGACCCGGATGTTTTTCTCACTCCACAAAACTTTATTGCTCACATTTTGTGTGAGTCGGGCAACCCTTGACAGCACTAAACTTAATTGTATTTCCCCGTGTCATGCATCACAAAGCCTTTGTATTCCCTAGTACTTCACATATTTATTGAAAATGGTTGTTCTCCAAACTACAAACCAAAACCGCCTGCAATTAAAGCTCGTTCAGATACTGATTTTAATAAAAAGATACATTTTGTCAATGCGAAGGGGTTAGTCATTAATTTAGTTGATTTCACGCAAACATTGGTATCCGCCGATACTAAGTCCACATTCCACCGTATACTGTCATGTTATGCTAATCTCCACATATCGACCATTACTTATGCCCGTTCTTAACCAAAACATCGGAGCCTCCCCATCTTACAGGGCACCCATGTGCCTATCAAATATAATTCAGGACAACAAATCCCGCACAAAGTGCTCATTTTATGTGCAGTCTAACAGTATCTCATACTCCTTTACTACCAGCGACGCGAACACAACTCCTCTCTCTAACGAGTTCTTAATCATTTTAATCCATATTTGAATCGAATTTCCTCCCATGACCATATCACTGTATGGAACACTGTCTATTTTAAACAGACAGATAGAAAAGGAAAAGAAAGGAGAAAAGGAGAAAAAAGGTAAAGCCACCATTCTGTAAATGTTAAAACTGATGTTCCAAAGTGTTAAAAATCAAGTTGTGGTTACATAAATCGATACTTCATTACCACAGCATAAGCGACATAGCAGTTAAGTTGTGATTACACAAATCGATACTTCATTACCACAACATAAGTGACAATAAACTTAATATTACTTCATGTTTAACTTTATCCCTATAACACCGTGTTAGGTGTATATACTAAAACACATGATAAGGTCCAGATTTACTTCTGTTCATCTTTGATACACCTTATAATTTAAAAACAGAAAATAAAGAATATATATACATCGCATGTTGAAGGAGGAAAAAGGGAAAATACCTCCTAACTCATATCCCAAACCGTAAATGTATTAGACAGATTACATACTCATGATTAAGTGATGTTACTTGATCTGTCAGAAGGCCAAACAACTCATCTTAAAAGACACATAAACTCCAGTGGACATACACAAATACATGATTAGTGTAAACAAATTCCAGTCTACCTAAATTTCCACAATACTTGTATGGCGTTATAGTGCCGTCTCAGTACGAAATAATCATCACAGCAGATAATGCATTTCATTGTCAGAATTTAGCCCAGATGTCACTGCCCTTTTTTTTTTTAAATTTGTTTATTTGCATTTCAGGAACATAATACAACAACAACAGTGCTTCATTCATGCTCCAACAGTGCATTTGTAATACAAATTTACCTGATAGTACAGTACAATCGAATGTTTTGCATCATTAAAATAGGAAGAAAGGAGAAAATAGTTAGGAATCAAATCAAAGTCTGTAGGTACTCAAGTGTTCCCCCTTCATAATAGCTTCCTTTCATTTACAGCACTTAGCTCGGCTTCAGCTCCGTGATAATGGATAGACCCTGATAGCCCCCTCAATACAATTCTAACTTTAGGTCATCTAGCCTATCTAGGTCATTCACCAACCCGCACCTTTAAATATTCTACTGCTAGGGACTAAACTGTATGACTTCAATTCTATTTTCCTCTGACTTCATCTCATGTCGGGGCAGCTGCTGGACTACTATTCTCGCGTATCCACTCTATAAATGGCATCCAGCTATCTTTCGGTCTCGAGGCAATAGGCATCAATTCCCAGTATGTGGATAACTGGGTTTGACCAAACACCACATCCCTAAGCCAATCTTCCTTAGTTGGGATTCTCCGGCTGCCCCAGTGTAGGGCCACGCGGCGTTTCGCAAATAATAAAAGCATAGCGTGTAGTTTCCTATATTCTACAGGTGTGTCCTTGACGTATCCTAGCAGTCCTTGCAAGGGAGTGAGAGTGTCAGCTACGCCTGTGGATCACTGACAGAATATAGAATGCCAAAATATCGACCTGCCAAAATATAGTGGATAAAATATAGAATGCCAAAATATCGAATTCCTATCTACAAACAGGTAAGTACAAAAATATCGAATCCAAAATATAGTTTGTAAATAATATAGTTTGTTAAAATATCGAATTTTTTTAATGTATTAAAAGTAATGTAAAATTAATAAAATAATAAATATAATTAACTGAAACATACTTAAAAATACTTAAATAACCTTAAAATTAATAAATAATTAATGTAAGTTATAAAAAAATAAACATACATTTTTATTTTTTAATACATATATATATTAACTTAATATTAATAAAAAATATTCAATATTTTTAGCGTAGGATAGCGTAGGGGTAAAATTACTATTTCCACTCCAGTGAGTGCAACAGTAGGGAAAGCGTTGGATAGCGTAGGGGTAAAAATTACTATTCCCACTCCAGAGAGTGCAACAGTAAGGAAAGCGTTGGATAGCGGAGGGGTAAAAATTACTATTCCCACTCCAGTGAGTGCAACAGTAGGGAAAGCGTTGGATAGCGTAGGGGTAAAAATTACTTTTCCCACTCCAGAGAGTGCAACAGTAGGGAAAGCGTTGGATAGCGGGAGGGTAAAAATTACTATTCCCACTCCAGTGAGTGCAACAGTAGGGAAAGCGTTGGATAGCCGGAGGGTAAAAATTACTATTCCCACTCCAGTAAGTGCAACAGTAGGGAAAGCATTGGATAGCGGGAGGGTAAAAATTACTATTCCCACTCCAGAGAGTGCAACAGTAGGGAAAGCGTTGGATAGCGTAGGGGTAAAAATTACTATTCCGACTCCAGTGAGTGCAACAGTAGGGAAAGCATTGGATAGCATAGGGGTAAAAATTACTATTCCCACTCCAGAGAGTGCAACAGTAAGGAAAGCGTTGGATAGCGTAGGTGTAAAAATTACTATTCCCACTCCAGAGAGTGCAACAGTAAGGAAAGCGTTGGATAGCATAGGTGTAAAAATTACTATTCCCACTCCAGTGACTGCAACAGTAGGGAAAGCGTTGGATAGCGTAGGGGTAAAAATTACTATTCCCACTCTAGTGAGTGCAACAGTAGGGAAAGTAATGATTTAATATTTAAATAAAAATAAATTAATTATCAATACCAATAAAAAATTAATTAAAATTAATTACCAATTACAAAATATTTAATAATTAATTAATTATAAATACCAATAAATATTATTAATTAAAAATTAATTACCTATTAATAATTAAACAACAACCAATTAATTTCCAATACCAAAAATGTAATAAGTAATAAAAAATTACCAATTAATAATTAATTAACAATAAATTAATCAATACACAAAAAGAATTTCAATAATTACTTAATTACAATTAAATTACTTCCCACCCTATTCCCCTATACCCACAACCCGCTCCGAATAATAAATTAATACAATTAACATAATTATCAATTAATCAATTAATAAAAATGTATTACCAATTAATAAAAATTAATTACCAATTAATAATTAATTAACAATAAATTAATTATCAATACCAATAAATAAAAATACATATTTTCTTAATTACAATTAAATTACTTCCCACCCTATTCCCCTATAAACCCACAACCCACTCCGAATAATAAATTAATACAATTAACATAATTATCAATTAATCAATTAATAAAAATTAATTACCAATTAATAAAAATTAATTACCAATTAATAATTAATTAACAATAAATTATTTATCAATACCAATAAATAAAAATAAATATTTTCTTAATTACAATTAAATTACTTCCCACCCTATTCCCCTATAAACCCACAACCCGCTACAGAACTAAAACGTAAAATTAAATTAAAAATAATTAATAATTCCTAAAAATTAATATTTAATTTACTATAATTAAATTACTTCCCACCCTATTCCCCTATAAACCCACAACCCGCTACGGAATTAAATTACGCAAAAATAATTTTACATAAATTTCGTAACTTTAAAAAATATTAAACATACATTACAAAAATAATATACATTTTTAACTCATATACTAACATACAAAACACTTACAAAAATTCGATATTATTAAAAATTCGATATTTTTTAATGCCTATATTATGTACTTCTATATTTTGAAAATCGATATTACTTACCTTCATTTCGATATTATTAACCACTATATTATGTCCATTCGATATTATGTCCATTCTATATTTTGAATTCGATATTCTGTCCATTCTATATATTTTTTTCGATATTATGTCTATTTACCACGCCGGTTATCTGCTGTACGATTTCACCTACGTTTACCCAATACGCCCCCAGTCTTGGACAGTCCCATGCTACATGAAGGAACCCGGCCGGTGCAATACCGCAGCGCCAGCAACTGTCCTCGTTTTTCAGTCCCATCCTATGTAGGCTGATTGGTGTTCTGTAAATCCTGTGTAAATATTTAAAATGTATAAGACGAAGTCTATAATTCGGGGACAGCGCCTTGAGCTGGCCACAGCAGTAAAGCCACTGCTCCTCCGACAATGGGGCCGCGAGTTCAGCGTTCCAAGCCGCCCATGCATGCGGATGCGTAACTGGGGCTGATGTCTGCATGTGATTGTAAATTCTAGTAATTAGTCTCCGTGGGGAAGCCTGCACATATATATTTTCTAAAGCCACTAGTGTGGGTGGAGCGCTCGGGAATGTGTCATGTAACGACCGGCATGCCGTTTTGAGTTTATGGTATGCGAAAAGTTCAGCAAAAGGCACTAAGCCATCTTCCCCAGCGTCCGGGGGTGATCTGAACTGGCCACCCGGGTAAAGATCCTCAAAGGTGGTCAGGCTCATCGTGCTTGCCAATTTTCCTCCTAGCCCAGCATCGGAGGGGAAAAGCATCGGATTTTTAGCCAGGGGGATGGATGGCGCATAAAGGGTTGGTGCACCTGTTCTCTCCCGCAAGCTATGCCAGGCCCAGCGCAGCGTCTCGACCGTGTCTATTCCTTCTCGTGGGCGTTTGTACTTCCCGAACAGTGCAACCTCCAATGGCAAAGGGCGAGTCATAGTTTCCTCCACTGCCACATGTGGCTGAAATGGGGAGGGGTGCACCTAAAAGTGTAAAAATTGAGCTTGTGCACTCCAGGCATATAATTGCATGTCAGGTGCTCCCAGTCCCCCCTGCCGCAGGGGCAGCGTTAGCAATTCCCAGGCTATCCGGGCCTGTCCTCCTGCCCAGGCCAGGGAGATCAGCAAGGATCGCAGGGTGGTGAAAAAGGCCTTTGTGAGCACGAGAGGAACATTGACAAAGAGGTATAAAAACTTTGGCAATACCACCATCTTTGCCAGCGCTATCCTTCCGGCCAATGAGAGCGGCAATCTCGCCCAGGCTGTAACCTTCCCCTCCAGCCAGGAAATAGCACGACCATAATTCATCCCCCACAGCTCCTGCATATTTCTGCTAATCCAAACACCCAGATATTTCACTGGTCCCGTTGCCCATTTCAGCGGAAACTCCGACGTCACTTGTGCTGTAGTATCGGTCAGTGGGAAAACAACCGACTTCGACCAGTTGATAGCCAAACCGGAGAGGCCACCAAATCTAATAAATTCTCTCAGGATTGGATCGAGGTTATGTGCTGGATTTAGTATGTACAATGTGACATCATCAGCGTACATGGATATCAGCAAACTCCTTGCACTAAAGCCGATTCCTTTCGTGGTGTGGTGCTGCCGGACCCGAGCCGCAAGTGGCTCCATTGCAATAGCAAAGAGTAATGGGGAGAGCGGGCATCCCTGTCTCGTTCCGCGAGAGATAGGAAATGGGTCAGAGAGAAGGCCATTCACCCTCACACGAGCCATGGCTTTGTATACAAGAGTTTAATCAGGTCCAGGAACAATGGGCTGAACCCCATGCGCTCTAATATAGCGAATAGATAATGCCACTCCAAGGTGTCAAATGCTTTTGTGGCATCCAAGAACACTGCCGCTGCTTGTACGTCCGGATGTAGATAATGCAATACTGAAAAGAGGGTTCTGAGGTTGTGTGCCGTTGACCGGCCCGGTATAAATCCCGACTGATCGGGGCGGGCAACTAATGGTAGAAGAGGCTGCAGCCTATTAGCGATCAATTTCGCAAAGATCTTTACATCTACATTGATCAGGGAGAGCGGTCTGTAAGAGTCTAGCTCATCCTCCGGCTTACCCGGCTTTGCCAGAGTGACTATAATCGCCTCACGCAGCGACAACGGCAGTACGCCCGCCTCCAGTGCTTCCACATATAGTTCATGCAGTTTGGGGGCTAACTCCTCGACATAGGTTTTGTAGAATGCAGTGGTCAGGGCATCGGACCCCGGGGCCTTATTAAGTGGGAGACTTTTTATAACCCTAACTATATCTTCTACTTTGAAAGGGGAGTCTAGATAATCCCTATGTCCCTTACTCAACCACAGCAACTGCAGGGAGTCGAGGAAGGGTACCAATCCCTCTGGGATTGATCGGTGAGTGGTAGCATATAACTCCTGGTAGAAGCCGGAGAATGCCTCCAATATCTCTCTCTGTCCCCTTACTTGTTTCCCATCTTCCTTTGTGATTACAGTGACAAATGTGGCATTTCGGGGCGGGCGTAGCATCGCGGCCAAAGTCCTCCCGGGGCGGTCCCCTTCCCCATATCGCCGTGCTTGAGCATGTTTTCCTAGGAACTTTACTTCCCTTTCTGCCTCTTCTTCGAACTCAAGTAGAGCTACCTTTAATGAAGCCAGCACCATAGGATCCCCAGTTGAGAAGAACTGCGTCTCCAGTTCCTTTATCCGTCGTTCTATCCTTTCCAAGGAGCCTCTAATTGATTTCAACACCCCCGCCCGTCTAGCAATGCAGTTCCCCCTCACTACCGTTTTGAAAGCTTCCCAGAGAGTAGCCATTGAAGTCACTGACCCAGTGTTTAGCTCAAAGTAGTCAACAACATCTTTCCTAATCTCTTCCTTAAATGCTTCGTCGAGTAGGGCATTTGGCGGCAAACGCCATGTATATACCTGCTTTACTTGATTGGGCAGTGTCAGGCGCAAAAGGCAAGGTGCATGGTCAGACAAGGACCTGGGAAAATGTGAGGCCTCCCTCACCCAGGTAACTACATCTCTGGACACAATCCAGTAATCAAGTCGGGACCATGCCTTGTGGTGATCTGTAATGCAAGTGCCTTCCTTGACTCCTGGATGCAGATATCTCCATACATCCACCAAATTCCCATCTTCCAATATCGCCCTCAATGCCTCGCTAGCCAGTGGGTGCAGTGTCCGAGCGATCCCTTTCCTATCCATCATATCGTCCAGGATCGCATTAAAGTCTCATACCCACACTATTGAATCACAGTCAGTGGCTTTTACCTTAGCCCACACATTTTGGAAAAATTCAGGGGCATCGGTGTTTGGGCCATAAACTGCCACCAGTATCACATCATAGCCTTGAAGAGTGCCCTGTATTATAACGTATCGTCCCTCAGGGTCCAGCTGTGCTTGTCTCTCCCTCCAATCGAGTCCCCTGCGAATCAACACTACCACCCTCTAGCGTAATTTGAGTATACTGAGGAGTATGCATGCCCCCACCGGCCATGTTTCAGTCTCGGGGAAGGGTTATCGCGTAAGTGCGTCTCCTGTAATAGACACACATCAACATTATGTCTCGTCAGGTAAGCATGAATCAGTCGAGCTTTTCTACCGTCATTAATCCCTCGGATGTTCCACGTAAGGAAATTCAGATTTGTCATTGAGAATAGAGTACATTATAACTGTACATCTCAGGTGAAGAACAGCATAGGCACCCAAGCGTTTGTACCAAAGAACACGATTGCACTGCCAGAAATATGAAATCAGCAAACGAAACAAAAACATCCCCAATTCGCAACCCCCCGCCCACTCCAACCCCCCAATCAGGTTGAAGAAAACCCATACCCGCTACGGAAACAGTTCCAAGAACGCAAAGGGAGCTCTCCCCTGGGGGTGCAGTAGCGCCGGCACTCTCCCCCGAATTCTCAGGGTGGCCGAAGACAATTATGAACATTGTGCTATGGTCTGCAAACTTTGTGTCGGGACGTGAGGATCCCTACGCACAAAACCCCTTCCACCGGTGACATTTCACTACCTATAGTCGCATTCAGGAATACAATGGGATAGCAGACTTCCCCCGTGCCAATCTCCCCCGCCCACTCACAATAATTCTGGTGTCACTATCACCATCGCCCAATCCTTCAGCTAGGTACATGCGAATCAAAATATACTCAATACCAGCCTAGTCTCTAAATTAGCAAGCATTAGAACAATAACGAGTATGTTAAACAATGCATAATGAAGCAGCCCTATTGGCAATCGGTCATTGTCACTCAAACTTGCGTGATCCTGGGACGTTTCTTTTGGATTTCGTCTGGCTGCCTTTCCACCAACGTGCTTGGCAAACTTTAGCGCTGACTTCGCATCTGTAAAAAAGTGCGTGGTCCCCTCATAACTGATCTTTAGTTTTGCTGGGTACAGGAGCGCATAAGGTATCTGCGCTTGAAGGAGCAGTTTCTTTGCCGGCACAAATTCCCTCCGTGCATTCTGCACCGCCGGGGTGAAGTCGGGGTAGAAAGAAATGGTGTTTCCCCCATATACCATCGTGCCTTTACCTCGGGCCAAGCGTAACACTGTGTCTCTGTCCTGGTAGTTCAGGATTTTGGCCAATATCGGGCGAGGGGTGCCACCCACCGGGGGCTTGGGGCCCAATGCACGGTGCGCCCTCTCCACCGCGAATACCGTGGACAAATGGGGATCAAAGAGTTCGTGAAGCATCTCAGCCACGTACCTTTCCATTTTCTCGATGGCTGTCGTCTCCGGAACCCCCGTTATTTGAAGGTTATTTCGCCGGGACCGGGCCTCCAAATCTTCTTTCTTAGCCCTGATGACGCCAAGGAGTTTGTCCATATGCAAGAGCTGCTCCTTCGTCTCCACCTGAAATTCGTGAAAGTCCGAGGCCCGGGTTTCCAGTACATCGAGTCTAGTGTTGTGCGCCTCCACCTTTGACTTCACCGCATTTAGCTGGGAGGCCATCGTGTCCAGTTTAGTGTCTATAGTGCGAAGGCTAGACCTCATCTCTAGCATGAGGGTGCGTAGGTCTTCCCCCTGGTCTTCAGCCGCAGGTTCCTGTTGTCGTTCCGCGCCCATCTCTGTATCTTGCTCCGTATTCCTCGTTGTTCGACGCTGTTCGAAGTTTAGCTTTGGCTGCTTTGCGTCCTGTTTACCCATTATGGGATTGTGTAAAGATGAGATGACCACGCACTTATCGGACCAGGGAAGCCTCCACGTGGATATGCAGAGCCGACCCGCTTCGGCGGTGCTCCAAGGCTATGATTTACTGGCTCCTCCAAGTCCGAAGACGCCTCCAGCTACCCCTCTACTGTACACAGATCAGTGCGATAGTCCTGAGTTACAAGGCGTGAGCCAGATGGTATAACCTCTACCACCAGGGAAGACAATTGCGTATGGCCGCCTGTCAGTGGCATCAGGCGGCGGCCAGCTCCCTAGGAAATAGAGGTTCTTCGGTTCTTCACCTCACCTGGAGCCCCGCTGCTGTCGCCTGCCAACCCCACTGGGTACAACTGATGGGCCTGGTTTCAAACACCGGCTTCTTCAAACCAGTCAGCAGAATACGTCTCACATCCGGGTCATTGGGTCCTTAGGGAGCCCCGCCAGGCACCGCATATCATTGGCCTCTTTGAAAGATAGATCGCCCCCTCACAGGCTCCGCCAGCAATGTCGCGCCTTCCTCCAGCCAGCCCCAGGAGGCCCCCGCGTGTAAGTATCTCCACCGGCGCACCACAGGGTCTGTATTGTGGTGTTAGGCCTACCTAGGCCCCGCACCCACCAAGGATCTCCTTCTCCCCCCCAGGACTCGAGCGGGGCACTTCCGTTAAGCTTCAGCCCCCGGGGGTACTCACTGCTGCAGTCCGGTGGCCCCCGGTGTCCAGCCTACTCCTCTGGGGCTCGTGTATCTCTCCAATTACTCCGCCTTCCCCGGTGCGGCCTTCACTACCGCGGACGCCGCGGTCTCGATTTTGAAGGCAGGCCGCCGCCCGCTTCCACCGCCTTCCAGGTCTGCCTCGCAGCCGCACCACGGAGCTCGCCGATCCTCGCCCCAGGCGCCGACGCGGACCCACAGGGTATCGCTTGCCTCCTGACAATTTTTGCTTCCCGGCGGGCAGGTTTTCTATTATGCTGCACGTCTTCTGCTATTATACATGTAGGATTTTAGCTCCGGCCGGCGGAGCCCGCTTAGTAAGCGGCCATTTCGCTGCACGGCCAGCCACGCCCCCCAGATGTCACTGCCCTTAACTTACATATCCAAAGTGCCTCCAACTGTCTCAAGCGTAACTCTCTGTTCCCCCCCTCCTATCTGGAGGGACACAGTCAATAGCATGAAACTTAAAGTTGATTTTCGGGATACCAGAATCACAGATATGTGCACCAAGGGCGTTAGTACTGTCATTACTTAAACATGCTCTTCGATGTTATTGGATACGTACTCGCAGTTGTCTCACTGTACTGCCGACATAAATTTTTGAACAGTTGCACACAATTACCTAGATAACAAAAGTGGATTGGCAATTCATAAATTTTTTCACCTCATATGTGTATTTGTTGTTATATGTAAAGCATAGGGTTTTATTCATGCCCATGTGGCACACATTACAATTTCCACAGGTGAAAAAGCCCCTTGGACGTCTGAGCCATGTACCAACGGTAGTGGGTCTGATTGCCGTATAGCTTGGACATAATGCCTCCCTCAAGGTTCCAGATCTTTTATAGGTGATTGTAGGTTTATCACACAGCAGGGAACCTACACCTGGAGTTCCCTTAAGAATTTTCCAATGTCTGTGTAATATTTTAAAAAGATACTGATTTAACTTAGAATATGTAGTAATGAATGCTAAGCGTTCTTTATTGGGGACCACCCTATTGCTTTTTACTTTAAGTGTGTCTGTTCTCTTAACACGTCTAACCCGTCTCAATGCTTGTTTGAGGTCTTGATCCTTATAACCCCTCCTTTTAAGACGTTGCAAGGATCCTTGCGCTTCTTTTTCGAATTGTATGTCATCACTACAGTTTCTACGAACCCGAATCAATTCTCCAAAGGGTATGGCACATTTAGTACTGGCTGAGTGGGCACTATTAAAATGCAACGTACTGTTCACAGCAGTTTCTTTTCTATACATAGTACTATGTAATTTGCAATCCTCAACATACAGTTCCAAATCCAAAAATTGAATTTTGGCTTTGGACCTATTTATGGTGCAGCGTACATTAAATGGATTTTGGTTTAAATATTCAAAATATTGTAACAGGTTGGTTTCGGACCCTGTCCAGATCATAAAAACATCATCTATGTAACGCCCCCAAAGAAGGACAACTTTTGTCCACAATCCAGCATGATGAGACCAAACATAGATTTTTTCGAACCACCCCATGAATAAATTCGCATAGGAAGGCACGAATCTAGATCGCATCACTGTGCCCTGCTGTTGATGGTACCAGTCAGGCGCGGCCCGTGGTAGGAGTGCTGGTCGGGCGGTGACGTGGGGCGGGGGAGGGGCAGGGTGGGGGGTAGTAAACTACGGATTAAGGCCGAATACAGGTAAGTAAACATTTAAATAAATCAAACGAATTTCGTTGCGAGCGCTGCATTGCTAAATGCGATGCAGCGCTCACAACGAAATTCGTTTGATTTATTTAAATGTTTACTTACCTGTATTCGGCCTTAATCCGTAGTTTACTACCCCCCACCCTGCCCCTCCCCCGCCCCACGTCACCGCCCGACCAGCACTCCTACCACGGGCCGCGCCTGGTACCAGTCTTGATTGAATAGAAAGAAATTATTACTTAAAATTAAGTCAATCATCTCTAAGATCATGCCATTGTGTTCCAGGAAACTCGCTCTTCTAGTCGATAGGAAGTGGTCAATTGCCATCTGACCAAACTCCTTCTTAATGCATGTATAGAGAGATTCTACATCCATGGTCACCAATCACATTGTGTCATCCCACTGTACATCATCTATCTTATTCAGTATATCCTTCGTGTCCTGAATATAGGACGGGAGGTTAACCACCAAAGGTTTGAGGAATGTATCGACAAACTCGGACAGATGCTCCGTTAGAGATCCGTTCCCAGAAATTATTGGGCGACCAGGAGGGAACTTCTCCTTTTCTGTGTACCTTCGGTAGAAGATACAAACAAGCAAACCTAGGATGTGAAATCTTGAGATATTGATATTCGGACTCTGACAGGAGCCCTATTTCTTTCCAATGAGCAAGACGCATATTAATCATCATCATCGCTTCAGAACAAGGATTGGCCCCCACTTTCCTGTAGCAGTTTTCATTACTAAGTTGTCTAATGGCCTCTTGTTCGTAATCGGACCTATTCATAAGGACAACGTTACCTCCCTTGTCAGCCTCACGGATGACAAGGGAGGAATCGCTCCTAAGACTATATAGGGCTCTTCGTTCAGCAGCAGTTAGATTTTCCACATACCACCTAGTTCTATCTTCTGCTGATTTGTCCTCCAATCTATACAGATCGTCAGTTACTAGTTTATGAAACACATCAATGCTGTTTAAGTGCGGTCCTTGTGGTATATATTTGTTTCTAGGACGCAAGCCACTATCTAAGGTGAAATCTTGGTGTATATCCAACTCCTGGGCAATGCCCTATAACGGTGTTTCCATATCTCCCTCTAGTGACAACAGCAAAGAAACATGCTTTAGATGTTCAACTGACACATCCGGAACATTAGCCATATCTACAGCCTTTGATTGCATCTGTGAATCATTTAGATGGAAATGACATTTTAATTTTGCCCTCCTGTAGAATTTAAATAAATCAGCATGTAATTCAGAGAACACACCCTTGTTAGTTGCACAAAAGCCCAGCCCTTTATTCAACAAAGACAATTCTGTATCATTCAGTGTACGGTTCGACAGATTGATTACAAGATTATCTGTCTCAGAGATATCAACATCAGATCTTATACAGTGTATCCCGTTCAATTGTTCAATTTCTTTTTCTGATTCCTGGTAAGTACACCGGCGTCTTTGTCTGTTCTTTCGACACCCGCCCCTTCTTGTCTGCTTACGGGCTTTTTTTGTTTGCTGCCTATACGGTACCTTAATACCTCCTCTAAAAAAGAGGTAGCTAAATTAGCATTTGGTTCAATTGTATTAGCTGCAGAAGTAGCCGCTTCCTCAATAGAGGAGGCATTGGAGCTGCTCAGTAGGCTAGAGGCACTCCCTACACTTTGTGTGTCTAAATCTTTGGGCTTGGGAATTTGAATATTATCAAATTTTTGCGCAAATGTGTAGATTCGCCCCTGGGAATAATCTCTGTCATCCCTGGCTATCTTATTAAGTTTCCTTTGTTTAATAAATCGTTGATGAGTTTGAATTTGTTCCTTAAGAATGGCGTAGTTTTTATCAGTCGCCTCTTTCAAATTTAATCCCTTTATTTCTTCCTCCAAAATGCGTATTTCCTCTCTCAGTTTTAAACACTTTCTATCAGAATGTTCGATCAGGACCTTCATCATGACAAAGGAGGAATTTTCTAAATTTTCCTCCCAGTCTTTAAGTAAATTAGGGTCGAGATCGTCAAACGTGGGGAATGTTAAAATTCGGAGTCCACGAGGAATTTTCTTATTATCCAAGTATCTCTTGAGGGTAACCCCGTCCCACCACTTTGAGAGCTCAACCTTTTTCAACCTCTCCAATTTGATAAATTTAGTTTTTAATCCCTCCCATGCTGGGGATGCAGACATTGTCCCTACCCGTTCAGTATTGCCTAAATTAAATAGGTCTTTGGCCAGCTCTTCCCTATCATCGTCAAAGTCCATTATTTCTTAGGTGCAAAAGGTGTGCTGACTACCCTTGTTATAATGCTAGAAAAAAGGAAAAGATGGCAGTAAGGGGTGATTAAAGCCGCACTACCTAGCTATACACTGTTTTCAAAAATGCACACGGTCACTGTTGCCCACCTCCTTGGGATCAAAGCCCTGTAAAGCCTCTTCAGACACTAAAACATTCTTTACTAAACCAGCTTTAGATCCTGCATCTTGTCCTTCCTTTCAAAAGGCACATTTTTCTTTGAAGTAGTTTCAGAGGTTTCCTCACATTTCAGAATTAGGTTAAAACGTTGAATAGTATTCCAGGAGACCCAAAAATTCACACAAATGCGTGATTTTGAGGACTGGAAGATGGCGTATAGTGTTAACCAGTTGCGACTGGTAGGGAACGGGGGTGGCGGGCGGGAGGGGGGTTGAAAACAAAATATCAAAATAAACATCACTTACCTCTTTTGTCGTCTCTCCTCCGCTTCTCTTCCTGACTCTAATGTCCTGAAGCAAATAGCACACAGGCTCCCCTAATTCAATCACGAAGCTGCTGTCACTATGACAGCAACGTAATGATTGGTCTGAGCGCCGCAGTTTGGCACTCAGGCAGGGAGTGGGCGCCTGTGCATTTATTCCACCCAGGCTGTACAATACAGCCAGTGGAGAACATGCAAAGTGCGCTGTTGTAAGTTCCGGCCCTAGACGGGGGTTGTGCAAGGGACTTACAAGTCTCAGAATGATATCACAATGAAACCCGAGGTCAGGGATAAGAGGCTTTTTCAGGCCTAACTTGTTTAATTGGGATGTTGGCAGAACAGTCAGTCTTTCCTGATGGTTTACAACAACACAACTACTGCCAAAAATGAAAAGACAAGAAATAAGGGTCTCTGGGGTCTTAGTCTCTGCGGAGTGACAGGGGTAACATAAAAGTCTTTGGGGGTCCCAGTTCCTGCTGAGGGGCCTTCTTGTCAGGTTCTCCTGTTCTCCTGGGGCTTCTCACGTTCTGTGCTCCAGAGATACTCCAGTCGTCCAAGGAATTGGGAAGGGTCGAGAGAAAACAAGAACGTCCCAGGTGTTAACTCACCTGGAGTTAGGCACAATCCCCTTGCAGTGATGGCAAGACTCACAGAAGTTACTTGGTTGTGCATGAATACACATTTTTCTTGATGCAATGCCATGCCTTTTTGTTTTTAAATTAAGAAATCATTTTTAAGAGCAACAAGGCTTCCATTTCGTTTGCCACCTGTGCCTGGTAGGTAGTCCGACTACAGGACAAGCGTAGAAAACACCGAGCCGCCCTTACCGGTGGCAAACCAGTAAGGCACGTCCTGTGCTTTGTAAAAATGTTTTTTAAAAATCTGAATTTTTGATCGATGAAAGCTACCAGCTATACCTTTTCAACCTTAGTCAGTGTAGCAGATCACAGTTCTCACCGAAATGTCACCCAGAAGAACAATTAATCACCAAAATACGTCACGTCACTGCTGCTCTCATGCAACACCATGCTGTGTTTGCCTTCACACCTGCTGTTTCCTTCCGATATGCTGCTCTCCTGGCGGCTGTCCAATCAGTGACTCTGGCACTTTTACCCTTCAACTCTTCAAAGGCTGCGCGTGCCCGCGCTCAGCCGTCGCTCACTCACTGTGCGTGAGACGAGGCCTTCGCGTGCTTCATCGCGCGCCACCAGAGACTGCTCTGCATAAAAAAAATGTGCCAGCTAATTGAGATGCCAAAGAAACCCTGCCCTTGATCTCCGGTACTTCTGAATGTGACATTTGCAAATTAATCTTTTATCGCTCAGCAACTTCACAGAATTCCTGCCAACCACAGATACAATGGGAATAAGGCTTAATGGAGTCTTTTAATGCATTTCATACTAATTTAAAAGATAGGTGTAAAGGGTCACAGGTGGTAAAAATGCTTTGTGTGACACTTCACTGATTGGATGAAAAGATAGTAAGCTGTCCTAAAAAGTTATGCAAAATCGTTAAGGCACACAGGCGGGTATGTTTTCTTTCCCTAGACGATCCAGTTCTGCAGGCATTACCCCCTCATCTCTTTTTCTCATGCCAGTCCTTACATTGTTTGTGTTGCTTCGTTACAGTACAAACAAGTGTGACCAACCTCAGCCATCAAATAGCGTTTTCACCCACATCCTTCCCCCAAGTCCTCCATTTTGCCAGGTTTGTCACTACAAAATGTGTTGGCTCAAGCCCCCATTTCAAGTTGGCCTGGTCTGAACAAGGTTGAAGGGAAGAGTTAATTAATCTAAGCAAAAAAAAGAACCTGAAACTTAAAGTGAAGTGGCGTAGAGATGAGCGGTGTACAGCGGCGCCTCCTCCTGCGCTATGGCGGAGGATCGTCGCTCCAACTGCCAGCAGCCAAAAAAATGAAAAAACGAGAATAAACCCTTGTTTAATATTCTTTCATTTTTTTCTCTCAGAGCCGAGGCTTGGGGGTGGGGCAAGGGTGATGACAAGCTGGTGGAGGAGTGGTGGGCACTGCTACTCAGTGCACATGACAGTCTGGCCGGCCGTCTCAGGCCGGCCAAACAGTTATGCGCACTGAAGCTCTCTCAAACCCAAGCTGCGTTGCTGGGTCGGAGAGAGCAGGCTCCCAGTCTAACTTGGAGAGCAAATCCTCGGCGTTCAGGCAAATCCTGATGCTGCTTTCAACAGTATGAAACAGTGTCAGGATTGGTCGCAGTGCACTCTGGAAGCCTGTGCCTGCAGAAGGAGAGGCACGATGCAGGAAAGTGTTTTTTTTAAATTTGTCTAGTCCGTCCGCGCAACTCCCCACCCGCCACTATATCAATACACGGGCTGCTACTGGTGGTGTAGAGTGGAATACTGTAGAGTGGGGTGGTGTAGAGTGGCGTATAGCTGAGTGGCGTAGAGTGAAACAGCGCAGAATGGAGTGGTGTACAGTGGAGTGGGGTAGAGTACAGTGGCGTAGAATGCAGTGGCAGAGAGTGGAGCGGCGTCGGTAACGTGTGAATGTTCTGCTAGCAGGGTATATAAAATGTACACAAATAATTTATATCTAATGTTGATACCTTGGAAAACATAATAAACAGATTAAAAAAATAAGAGTGGAGCAGCGTAGAGTGGAGTGGCGTAGAGTAGAGTGGTGTGTTAGAGTGGAGTGGCATGTGTTACAGTAGAGTGGCGTGTGCTAGAGTGGAGTGGCATGTGTTACAGTAGAGTGGCGTGTGCTAGAGTGGAGTGGCATGTGTTACAGAAGAGTGGCGTGTGCTAAAGTGAAGTGTTGTGGAGTGGAGTGTGATACAGTGGAATGGACTGTTGTAGAGTAAAGTGGCATGTCATTGAGTGGTGTGTGGAACAGTTTCTTAGAGTGGAGGGGCGTGGAGTGGCGGAGAGTGAACTGGGATGTCGTAGAGTGGAGTGGTGTGTCGAAGAGTAGAGTGGCGTGTCATGGAGTGGAGTGGCATGGTGTGGAGTGGAGTGTCATAGACTATAGTGGCATGTCATCGAGGTGAGTGGCGTGTGGTAGACTGGAGTGGTGTGTCGTACACTGGAATAGCGTGTTGTAGAGTTGAGTGGCATGGAATGTCACAGAGTGGACTGGACTGTTGTATAGTGGAGTGGCATGTCGTACAGTCGAGTGAATTGGCGTGTCGTAGAGTATTGTTTAAAGAAAAATAGTGTGAAAATGGCTAAACTGATATAGAAGAAATGTGTCACAAACTATAGATTATGTGGTGTAAAGGGTCCCTTTTGGTAGTAGATCTAAATTGTTTGTGTAGTTTTAAAGTTATAGGGCATGATTCAAAAATGCAAACTTACATGTTTGTGTAAGTTAACGATTGTTTGCTATTTACGTAGGCATTTTACAATTAGTATCTTTAAGACAGTCCTATCTTTTTATGCGTGGCCACTCCGCAGTCATGAAGATACTACCATTAAAATGCCTTTGTGAATAGGAAACAATGGTAAACGTACAGAAAAGTGTAAGTTTACCATTGTGAATCAGGCCCATAAGGCACAAAAAGTTAGTGATATATTGGTCCGCGGTTTACTGCTGTAATTTTGTGGTATACCGCAGTACATGTCGATGACAAAACTATATATGATTGTCTAATGCCTGCCCTTACAACAGTAAAAGGCAGCCATATTGTTTAGACCAGACTTTGACTGTGTTCTGGCTTTTAAGTGTAAATATAGTGTCCTAATGTTTAAGAAGTGTATAGGAAGGGATGAGTCAGTTTATATAAGTGTGTAAATGTACGTAAAAGTTGTTTTATTATTTGATATATTTTAAAGTTTTCCCGAGTACTGCGGATCCAGTACCCAGAACGCACACTAAGAGTGGTCTTACCTATATTTCGCACTTTTGATTTTGGAAGTGTGAAATATTGTTTAGACCACCCAAAGGGGGTCATTACGATGCCAGTCGGACCAGCTTCCGCAGTCCTGTCGAAGGTGAACGGACCACCGGGGTCATGTCGGAAGCGGTCGCTCCGACTGCCGGATTACGATGCATGCAAATGCACAGAAATTCGACCGCCGCGGTCTGTCCGATTCCAACAGAAATTCCCAACCGCGGTGGTGTCGGAACGGACCAATGGAGGCTGCCGGAGAGCGAACCTGCCTACGGACTGCCAGCCAATTACGATGCTCATTCAGACGAGCTAACCATAGCGGTCCAACCACCTAATCAGAGCTGGTGGAAAGGGAGGGATATAAGCCCAACACCCACCTCTAAACAGCTTCCCACTTCCTGCGCCGACATGGAGCCTATGCTACACATCCCGTCAATACTGTACCTGCTTGCTCACGGCCAAAATCTGAACCGTCGTGGACACCACTGCCGGTGATACATTGACCCATTCACATACGGTCCCCAACCAAATTGAGGCACTGCCACTGTAGAGCAGGCCCGTACCGTTGTCGATAGGAAAGGGGGTGTGCAAGCAACATGTCTTCAAATTAACACGCCCGGACTATAGCCAATACAAATATATGAGAAGCCGGAAATGAGGGGGCCTAAAGGGACCTTGGAAAGAGCGAGTAGTCACAGACATGTTGAAGGGTTTGAAATGTTCCGGGGTTGTCGGTGATCATCCACAGCAGGAGTAGAAAGCTGATGCAGATAAGGGTCCCAACAGAGGGGTCAATTCCGATTCGGGCCGGAAAAAGCACCGACCGACTCGGATCCGGAAAAAATACCGACCGACACGTACCCGTGGCGCACGACACGCCAAGAACGATGCAAGGCGCGAAAAATCCGACCGACACGTACCGAAACCAAGTCGACCGACCGAGCCGCACGGAAAACAGCAATCCGGCCGGAAAAACACGCGAATCCAACCGACCGACACGCACCCGGAACAAATCCGACCGAAACGTACACGCGAACTCCAAACCGCAAAGTACGATGCAAGGCGCGAAAACCACGAGCGAGTCGGACGGAGGACAAGCCGTACGACCGACACGCATACAAAACCAAGCCGAAGCAACACAATACACCGCGACCGACGCGTACGCAGCATAGAAAACTGCACAAACACAGCGTGAACGAAACGGAGAACACCGTACGAGACCAATGCAGGGTCCGACTCGGTCACAAGAACGTTTCCAACATACACAAACAGCACAAAGGAAAAATCACCCCAAAAAAGGCCAAACAAGCAATTACCAAGCCAATAAATACTGGGGGTGGGGACAGAGAACAAAGACACACCCACAACTCCACCTATATAAAGGACACAAATCACTACCATGAGCCTTTGCAAATGCCATTCCACTGCCAGCACCCAAGAGAAAGCAACCACACACCCACAGCTCATCCCTCACACAAGCCACACACCATCAGCACACCAACAAATACCTACCTCACATACACCCAGCAAAACACACACTCACACACCCTCACCTGCACACCAACACACACATCACCCACCATCACCACCCATCACCATGCCCCCCAAGAAGAATCCCAAGTTCCTAGATAGTGAATTGGAAGTCATGGTAGACGAGATCCTCAGGGTGGAGCCACAGCTGTTTGGCACACTGGTCCAACAGACCCCCATGTCGCAGAAAACCAAGATGTGGGAGAGGATCATCAACAGGGTGAACGCACAATCACCATGTCGGCGCACAAAGACCGACATCCAGAACAGGTGGTATGACGTGCGCAGGAGGGTACGGGACATGCTGAAGAAAGACTACATCAACAGCCAATACACCGGCAGTGGCCCTCCTGCCAAGCCAATATACCTCAGGCCCTGGGAGGAGAAGGTGCGGGCCATCCTTCCGCCAGTGAGCGTATATGGACTAGAGGACATCCCAGAGCCTGGTGAGTACACAACAAATGTACACAATATACTGCCACAAAACACACACATCACTGTCAAGGGGAGAGTCAAACCATGCACTCATAGCAATTACACAGCAACCAGAACAGAATCATCCCAAAATGTGTATGTCAGTCAGATAAACACAACTCATGCCATCCAAAAAGTCACATCCAACTGTGCCAACACATGTACAAACACAACTACAACTACAGCTAGGCAGTGGCACAAATAGAACTAACAAACACATCCACACATGTAGCCACCACAACAACACCAACACACAGTGAAGGCCACTCAAAGGAAGGAATTCTGTGTATGCTGGCCAAGTCAGTGAAGCCAATAGCATCATGGGAGTCGCAGTCACACATATTGCCCCCCCCACAACTGTCCCATCAACACCACCATGAACCATGCTCACATCACAGGGAGTGGAGAAGGACTCACAAGATGGCTGACACAAGGCCCTGCTGGCAACTGTGCACCAACAAACAGCAGGACACCACTGACTGACATCCTGAGAGACAACTTACACTTCCTGCAATGCAAGCACGTTCCATGGTGGGATATCTGGCTAGCTTGGTGGGATGGGGGACTTGCATCACTGACCATAGTCACAAGCACCTCCCCTCACACACACCCCAACACAAACTCCACAGAACCCACCTGGTAGAATGCAATGCCCCCCATCCTAACACAAGATCCCACAAAGAACCACCACCCTGGGTCATGTTGTGTGAAGCACAGGGACACTCTTGGGACTTCCAGCCAAACAACTGCCAGGACAACACTCCCAGCCATCCTGTCAGCACAGCCACCCCACCCCACAGGGAAGCAGAGTCAAAAGGAAGGAAGCATGGGCATGCTGGGAAGGGGGTGGAGGCAATAGCATGATGGGAGTCGTAGTCACTGATATTGGTCACCCCCACAACTGTTCCATCAACACCACCCTGAACCATGCTCACATCACAGGGAGTGGAGAAGGACTCACAAGATGGCTGACACTGGCTACTGCTGCAGTGGGAAGCACAAGGCCCTGCTGGCAACTGTGCACCAACAAA
The DNA here is from genome assembly GCA_963921515.1 of Calotriton arnoldi. Lineage (NCBI taxonomy): Eukaryota > Metazoa > Chordata > Amphibia > Caudata > Salamandridae > Calotriton > Calotriton arnoldi. The sequence continues at coordinate 65,364 of CAWUFW010005193.1, forward strand.
CAGCAGGACACCACTGACTGACATCCTGAGAGACAACTTCCACTCCCTGCAATGCAAGCACGTTCCATGGTGGGATATCTGGCTGGCTGGGTGGGAAGGGGGACTTGCAGCACTAACTATAGTCACAAGCACCTCCCCTCACACACACCCCCCAACACAAACTCCACAGTACCCACCTGGTAGAATGCAATGCCCTCCATCCTAACACAAGATCCCACAAAGAACCACCACCCTGGGTTATGTTGTGTGAAGCACAGGGACACTCTTGGGACTCTTAGCCAAACAACTGCCAGGACAACACTCCCAGCCATCCTGTCAGCACAGCCAGCCCACCCCACAGGGAAGCAGAGTCAAAAGGAAGGAAGCATGGGCATGCTGGGAAGGGGGTGGAGGCAATAGCATGATGGGAGTCGTAGTCACTGATATTGGTCACCCCCACAACTGTCCCATCAACACCACCCTGAACCATGCTCACATCACAGGGAGTGGAGAAGGACTCACAAGATGGCTGACACTGGCTACTGCTGTGGGGAGCACAAGGCCCTGCTGGCAAATGTGCACCAACAAACAGCAGGACACCACTAACTGACATCCTGAGAGACAACTTCCACTCCCTGCAATGCAAGCACGTTCCATGGTGGGATATCTGGCTGGCTGGGTGGGAAGGGGGACTTGCAGCACTGACTATAGTCACAAGCACCTCCCCTCACACACACCCCCCAACACAAACTCCACAGTACCCACCTGGTAGAATGCAATGCCCTCCATCCTAACACAAGATCCCACAAAGAACCACCACCCTGGGTTATGTTGTGTGAAGCACAGGGACACTCTTGGGACTCTTAGCCAAACAACTGCCAGGACAACACTCCCAGCCATCCTGTCAGCACAGCCAGCCCACCCCACAGGGAAGCAGAGTCAAAAGGAAGGAAGCATGGGCATGCTGGGAAGGGGGTGGAGGCAATAGCATGATGGGAGTCGTAGTCACTGATATTGGTCACCCCCACAACTGTCCCATCAACACCACCCTGAACCATGCTCACATCACAGGAAGTGGAGGACTCACAAGATGGCGGACACTGGCTACTGCTGTGGGGAGCACAAGGCCCTGCTGGCAACTGTGCACCAACAAACAGCAGGACACCACTGACTGACATCCTGAGAGACAACTTACACTCCCTGCAACGCAAGCACGTTCCATGGTGGGATAACTGACTGGCTGGGTGGGTGGGAAGGAGGTCCGGCTGCCAACCAAACACAACCAATGCAGACCATGTTCACACCCCAGAAAATACATAGAAATGCCCAAATAATGCAGGACAATGTGCCACACCAATATCAACCCCTGACTGTGACGACTCAGGACAATGCAATGTACAGGCCCGCACCCAGAGGCACAGTCACAACTGTCATGTGTGTCAACCATTGATGCCTGCAGAAACATGACATACATTGTTTGTGTCTCCCAAAAACAGGTGATGATGGGGACACAGCAGCAGACGCTGAGGAGTCCCAGTCCCAGGCTCAAGAGGATGCCGAGCTCACTGGCGTCGTACAGCCTCTGTCCTCCTCGGACGATGAAGAACAACCTGGCACATCCGGTGCAAGTCAACATGCAGCACCAGCAGGACCACCAGCTGCAGCACCAGCAGGACCACCAGCTGCACCCCCTGCACCCACCCCTACAACGACTGTCACCACGAATACCATCCCTGCCGACATGGACAGAATAAGGAGCAACACCAGCACAGTGACCCTGGACCAACCTGGGGCCATGGACACCACCACCACCACCAACCCCCAAGGTGGACCAGGGTTATCTGTGCGTGCCACTGCACACACTGCACATGTCAGCAGGGGTGGTGGGAGGGGTGGGAGACAGAGGTCGCTGCTTGCAGACGTTGCTGGTGTGCATGATGACCCACAACTGGTACGCATAGCTGATGCGTACCAGTCCAGCACCGGAGAGCTCAGCCAGGTAGTGGGGCTCCTCAGAGACATTAAACAGCAGCAGGCTGCCCATCATGCCCGCTTGGACTCCCACATGTCCCACGTGGAGTCACACATGTCCCGTGTGGACTCACACATGTCCCGCGTGGAGTCCAAGTGGGATGCACTGCATGAGATGACGGCGGTGCACAGGGACATTTTACAATGCCTCCGCCAGATGAACAGCAACCAGTCCACACCTCCCTGTGTGCCAACAACATCTGGTGCCGAACAAACTGCAACTGCCACAGGGAGGGAGGAGGACTCTGGCGGAGAGTCCCCTGCACCGCAGCAGCCTGCACTTGAGGGCCCCCCCCAAGAAGAGGGGTCGTCCGAGGAGGGAAAAGTGAGAGGCCGATGGCCAAGCGCAACTCCCAGGAAGCCTGAACCTGTTCTGGATGTTCGCCTTTGTGCACAGACTGTTCACCCTGTTGACGGCAACACTACTCCCACACATTGCATGGGGAGTACAAGTTGGACCAATGTGTCAGACAACTGTGGCCCGATACTGGGGATCCTGTCTACCCGGACTTTCAATTCACCTAGGAACTTGGGATTGCAAGATTCATGTACAGCACAACCCATCCTATGCACTATTAACACAAATGTATCACAATAAACACACTAATACACCATACTTGCCTCTGTCGTGATTCCAACGTGGGTGCTGTTATGGGGATGATGAACTGCAAAATTACACTGTGTATGCGAACTGCAACAGCAAGGACAACACAGGCATGTGAGTACAGGAAACGTGACACACATGAGGGAGACACACCACCAGGGCTACACGACACATACACACCTAGGCCATCTGACTCATTGCCTACACTGATGTTGCCAGGGAAGACGGTGCAATGCACAGACACCACACCCATTCCCAGTTGTAGTCAAGTAGCCCACAGGTGCAGTAAGCAAATGGCAGTCAAATATGTGACCACAGACAACGCACATCACAAAGTGAAGCACAGGTTTATTACACAGTTGCAACATGCCGTAACCACTACAGATGCAAGGTAACCCCACCTGGCAGCGGGCACACAGTCAACAACTGTAGACGGAAGGAAGTCCATGGGTGTGGCGCACATCACCTGTAGGGACACAACAGCTACCAGCCTGGATGTGCAATCACGTCGTCGGTGGACACAGTTGACCAAACGAATCTGAAAGTACCCTGTGAAGGACAGAAATGACACACAGTCAAAAGCAATGGAGTACAGGACAGAACAGCAAAACACATGCACAATACATGTTACAAGATACCCACCCAGAACCAAGTTAGCATGTCAACACTGTTGGGGAGTACAGCCCACCTGTTAGCACACATCGCAACACACATCCAGTCAAGTGGCCCATGGACACACTCCCACAGCACCAGAGCACCACCCACACATCATGCCAACTCACATCATTGACATGACACCTCAGGATACTCACATTCAGCTAAAGAAGTTGGTGATGAGCTGTGTGCGGACATCACCATCACCATCATCATCATCATCATCGTCACTGGCATCGTGGTCCAGGCCAGGATCCTCCACAGGTGGCGGATGTTGGTCATTGTCATCCTGGATGAGAGGCAACTCCTTCCGCACTGCCAGGTTGTGGAGCATGCAGCAGACGATGATAATCTTGCACACTTTCGCAGGGGCATATGGGAGGGACCCTCCGGTCTTGTCCAGGCAGCGGAAGCGGCTCTTCAGGAGACCAAAGGTCCGCTCAATCACTCTCCTGGTCCGACCATGTGCCTCATTGTAGCGCATCTGGGCAGGTGTCACAGGGTTCCTGAGGGGTGTCAGCAACCACGGCATGTTGGGGTATCCCGAGTCACCTACGGACAGACAAGTGCACATTAGCTGACTTGGAACAGTGGGCGGAATACTACAGATCAGATCACACACAATGGAACAAAGTCAGTACACACCGACAAGCCAGGCACGCTGGTTCTGCATCTGTGCCATCATCCTGGGGATGCGACTACTCCTCATCACAAAGGCATCGTGTGCTGAACCAGGGAAACGGGCACACACGTGTGTGATGGTCATGTCTGCAAGACACACCACCAGTGCATTGACCGAGTGGTAGTGCTTGCGGTTCCTGTAGGCCTGCTCCTGGGCCTGTGGTGGTACCAAAGCCACATGTGTCCCATCAATGGAGCCAATTACATGCGGCATCCTCCCCAGGGCATAAAAGTCACCCTTCACGTCAGTGAGTCATCGCAGTCTAGGGAAATAGATGTACCGGTTCAGGAAGAGCAACATTGCCGCCAAAACATCGCGGAGCACACGGCTGAACATGGTCTGTGACATCCCACCAGCAGTCGCCACAGTATGTTGGAAGGTACCAGTGGCAAAGAAGTGTAGGGCTGCCATCACCTTCACCTTGGGGGTCAGCGCTGTAGGATACGGCCGGCCAGGCTGCAAATGTGGGGACAACTGCACTGCCAAATCCTCAATCAGCTGCCTGGTGAAGCGGTACCGTCGGATGCTGTCCCGTTCCACCATCGTTGCCAGGTCTGGGAATGGCCGATGGACAGCAGGAGCCCTGCAGTGCAGAGGAGAAGTAAGCAAGATTGTCAGTCACCCCACATATGCGGCATTGAACACACTCAAGATCCCAACATACATCATTATGAGGCACAACTACATGAAGTGTGCAGTACCGGAAGGACATGTATGGTACATACATGGCCAACATCTGTCAACACGGTCCAACAGGTGGCATCAATTAGTCCCAGGTTGGCCCATTGGATATCATGAGGCCGTGTCACAGTTCCCAACTCCTGCTGCCGTGTCACAATAACCCCCACAGGGACATGTGAGGACAGATGTGCCCCAGGCACCACAGCTCAACGACAGGTACATTCCCAGGGACCCTGTAATGCCACATGGACACTGGCATTACATGGAGTATCATGTATACACCACAGCAAAACAACCATGACCCCCACAGGTAGTGGCCCCACTTGCCACGGCAGGACAGACATGGACGTCTGTGACACACACGCACAACATCAGAGTCCATGCACACACAACGTGGATGTGGAGACTGTCTCCCATTGTGCACATGAAATCAGAGACATTGTAAACACCACATGCACAAAGACTGTGGAGGACCATCACTATTGTGCCACTGGGACACCCTGGCTCAAACATACCGTCCCACATGGGACTCACGGGGTATGTGACATGACATACACATACACCACTGTGAAATGTGACCATGGCACATGCACAGATATGAACAGTTGCACATCACAGTGGTCACGTACACGTAACACCCAGGATCCTGTCCCCATGAACACATGCACAGCCTGGGGGTGGCTGCCCACAGGTGACACCCACAGGACAACATGTACACCAACATACACACAATAGGAAATGCAGCCTTACATGCCTTATGATAAAGTTTGGACAGGCTGTCGTGTGGTAGGTGTGCCCCTCACTCCCTGGGAGCTATCTGTGGCTGGCATATGTCCATCTGAGACAGGCATGCTGACATATGCCAGTCACATGTACAGTGATGCGTTGAACTGCAATGGACCGATTGGTGCCTCCGGCCGGCCCATTGCTTTCAATGTGTGCGGGTACGCGTTGTACCCCTGTGCGCGTTGAACTGCAATGGACCGATCGGTGCCTCCGGCCGGCCCATTGCTTTCAATGTGTGCGGGTACGCGTTGTACCCCTGTGCGCGTTGAACTGCAATGGACCGATCGGTGCCTCCGGCCGGCCCATTGCTTTCAATGTGTGCGGGTACGCGTTGTACCCCTGTGCGCGTTGAACTGCAATGGACCGATCGGTGCCTCCGGCCGGCCCATTGCTTTCAATGTGTGCGGGTACGCGTTGTACCCCTGTGCGCGTTGAACTGCAATGGACCGATCGGTGCCTCCGGCCGGCCCATTGCTTTCAATGTGTGCGGGTACGCGTTGTACCCCTGTGCGCGTTGAACTGCAATGGACCGATCGGTGCCTCCGGCCGGCCCATTGCTTTCAATGTGTGCGGGTACGCGTTGTACCCCTGTGCGCGTTGTACCGCAATGGACCGATCGGTGCGCACCCATTGACAATGGGCTTGCCTGGCAACGGACGCGTTTTCGAATTTCGAACGAGTCGGTTGCTGGAAAATCAGTTGGTCACCCACAACAATGTTGCAAAATCATGTATGTCATGAAGTTGAAGATTTGAAGGATGCTGTGGGCGTGTTTTGGTGCTGCTATTCCATGGATTGGCCAGATTCAGAAGATGCAAACGACTTGGACCTATCACTTTGGACACAAGGGACAGTATCTGCCTCTCCAGCACATATATATTGCTGGCTGTTCCCCTGAGAGCCCACTTGCCTGCACTACATGCTCCAAGACGACATCTGCCACTGCACTGCTGCTGTCTCTGCCCCTCTGGACCCTGCAATGGCACGTACTGTGGAGAGAGCCCCAGCCTTCAGCCTTGAAGAGAACCAGGCCCTGCTGGACAGCCTACTTCCACAGTACAGCAAGCTGTATGGGACACCAGGGGAGCAGGTGAGTGTTCTGTGCACTGCCTTTCTGAATGTGCATTTTGTGTGACTAGCAAGGCTGAGAGTCTGCACGCCACTGGCTAGCAGGCTCACTGAGTAGTTGTCACCCCCATAGTGTGTAGTGACTTGCACTGGACAGGTATGGTGCAGTGACAGTGCATTTGAACATGGTTTTACTTCCCATGCAATGATACCATGTAGTGACGTCTGGCAAACTGTCCATGGTCAGCTTTGCACTGCCTGTGTACATCATGTGCCCCTGTGATTGAGACATGTATATACAACTGTGTCATGCACGGATATGTTGCATGTGTGGTAATGGCCTTTTCACTTTGTCATCCTGACAGGTTAATGCCCATCAGAAGCAGGAAATCTGGAAGGACATCGTCCGGGCTGTCCGGTCCGTGGGGGTCTACAAGCGCCGGATCCGCAACTGCCAGAAGAGGTAGCAGGACCTTCGGGGCTGGACCCGGAGGATTGCACGGGTCCAGCTGAAGCTGTCGCCTCCTCGCAGGAGGGGCGGAACACGGACCCTGACCCCCCACATGCTCCAGATCCTGGCGGTGGTCTTTCCAGACCTGGATGGGCAGCTGAAGGCCAGACAGCAGCAAGGAGGGGGTGAGTCAAAGACTGCACTGTGAACTCTGTATTACATGCTTTGTGCCCTCCTCTGGCCTGGTTCAACTGCCACAGTGCAGCAGACATGTTGTCCAGGAGCCATGTCCCTCTATTGTGCACTGCCCACTGCTCATCTGATACCCAGGTGTGGCCCTTACAGTCAGGGAATTGTGTCACTTGGGACTGTGTCCTTCCAGTTTGCTTCACTAAAGGTGGGGGACAGCATCTGTTTCCCTAACTCTGTTGTGGGCATCATGGGTGGGTCCATTGTTCACACAACGCCTGGGTTTGGACATGTGATCTGCGTGTTGCTTTGATATGCGGTCCACTTGCTGAGCTGAGCCACCACATGTGCCTGGGGTATGTGGCACACGCCCATGCAGCGGGTGGGAACAATGTTTGTGCCCCAGGAGTGTGCAGATTACGTGTGTCACACATACATAGCCAGCTATCCACTGTCCAGGGCACATCCCTCATTCATGTGGAGCAGGACAGTCATGCCTACTCCAGGCCATGCAATGCACTCTGTACTCCCACTCCCGTGTATCAGCTGACACATTGTGCACAGTGATTTGACCCCTCCGGTGTCTGCCTCTGTGTCAGTGTGCTGTGGATTAGTTGCCAGGACTGCTGTGGTGTTTCTTGGTAGGGGCTCAGCATGCCCCTGGAGATGTGACCATAGGAGACGATACTTGTGTGTCACATAGGTGTTTGATCAGCTGCCCGTGCAGACTGGGGTATGCGAATGTGATGTTCAGGCAGCTGTTCCCCATTCACAGCAAATTGTGAGGGGCTCAGGTTCAGAGGGTAGTGTCACAGGTCTCCCATATGTCCAATAGGTGTGACCTGGACAGATGAGGGTTGAGATGATGTGTTGTGTGGGGGATGTACATGTGCACTTGTGCAGCTCCAGGACTTGCATTCCCCATGACCTACTATTGTGACACAGTGCATAGTGTTGTTGTCTGGCTGCCAAGTCATACATCACTGAGACAGTGATGTATGACTTAACAGTCATGCCTCTGCCATGGCATGTGTCAACTTATTTGTGGTCCTGCAGGGGAGTGACATGTGCTACATGCACACCATAGTGGCGCTGGCTATCAGGACATGGGTGCATCATGGTGTCTGTCGCTGGTATGCATCACATGCATTTCCTATTTGACTCTGGGCATCCCTTTCATCCGGAAACCTGTACTGACTCAGTGGCAAGAGCTGTGATGTGTCCACACCGTGTCCTCTGCACTGTCCAACTACTGTGTACTTGGTGCATGTGTCCACACTGGGGTGTTGCAATACAACAGACACCAGACAGATGGGTGCAAGGACATGTGGGATGTGAGTGCCATGCTTGGCATCAGACTGACAATTGGCTTCTCCTGTTCAGTTAGGGCACTTTTAGCAATGTACAACTAATGATGCCAGGCCTTGCTCTGTGATGTGCTGTGCTCACAGTGGTGTGTGCGTTTGGTGCAGGTGACTGATGTCTGTCTGTTTCCCCATTGTTTGCAGATACATCCACGGCCACGGAAGGGGACAGCTCCACGGACCAGGAGGAGCCAGAGAGCCAGACTGGGTCAGCAGCCGAGGAGTGGTCGGAGGGACCCAGTGGCACGGAGGGCGAGGGGAGCCACACCGAGGAATCCTCAGCACCATCCACCTCAGCTGAGGACCAGAGCAACTCGGAGGATGACTCCCTTGTGGAGGCGGGTGTCAGCAGCCACCACACCCCAGCTAGTGTTGCTGTCCCCGCCACCACCAGCACCACCACCGCCCTCCCATCGGCTCCCATTCCCCAGGTCCGTGGAGGCTCCCATGTTCGGGAGCGTGTCTCCTTTGGCCCAGGCACCGCACCCCTGCCCCTGTGTCCCCTGCTGCCCTGAGTGAGGAGTCTGTGTACCTCCTTCGCCAGCTCCATGTAGGGCAGACAGCCATGCTGAGTGTCCTCCATGCGCACACCGCACTGTTGACTCAGCTGGTGTCGTTCATGGAGGGCATCTCATCGGGCATGTCTGACCTACAGAGGGGCAACAGGTCCATGGACTCCTCCCTGACGGCAGCAGTGTCCCTCCTCAGACAGTCCCTCACCCCTCCTGCCTCTGCTCCATCCACACTCCCCAGCACCTTGCCCGTCCCAAGCACACACACACCGGCACAGGCACACACCAGCACACACACATCCAGCACACAGACACACACGCCACAAACTAAACGCACACGCACGCACAGTCAGGGGACTGAAACCAGACTCACAGGGGATGGGGCCCTGGTACACACACACGCATCCACGGGCACTGCGCAGTCCTCAGTTGCCTCTCCCTCCAAAGCACCCTCCCTTGCCTCACCTGCAACCCCAAAGACCCAGCGCCTCTTCCTCAGTGACCTCGGCCTCTTCCCCTCCGATCCAGCTGCCCCAGCATCCAGGGGGAAGAGGAAGCCCTCCCACACGGAGAGAGTGCCCCTCGCCCCCGGACACCCTCCCCCAGGCGCAGACAGACTGAGGCCCCCAACCGCAAGTCCCCCCGGAGTGGTAAGAGCAAGACCCCGCCGCCACCCTGCAGCTCAAGCACCAGGTCACCTTCCTCCATCCCTCAGGCCCCCACTCCACAGGTGCCCCCGCCACACCCTGCCCCAGGTTCCCCCACCCACAGATATACCATCCCCAAGAGGCTCCGGCCTTCTCCCCTGCCACTTGCTCTCCCGGCACCACACCCCCGCTGCGCTTGTCTGTGCCACTGATGTGGTGAGGGTGTCCTCCCCTCTGTCCAGCCCACCTTGCCTGTTCCCCATTCTCCTCCCCTGGTGGTAGGCACTGCAGTGGAGTCCACTACCACCCTGTCTGACTTGGGCACTGCAGTGGCGGACCTGTCCACTCCATCTGCAGGGTCCACTGCAGTCGTGCCGGCACCCACAACATCTGAGCCATGCCCCCAGTTGTGCCGGCACACACCATGTCAGACACCTCCACTGCAGTTGTCAGTGGCTCTCCAGCACCCACCACCCCTTCCCTGCTTCCTCCTGGTGAGCCCTGATCCTGTCCCTGCGGTGCCTGGCCTACCCCCCGGTTGCCCCTCCTAGTGGATTGTCCCTGGTTTTGTGCAGGCATGTGTAGGGTGGCATCTGCCACTGTCACCCACTTGTGACTTTGTTGATGGACTGGCCATTGGCCTTTGTTTATGTTCTACCGGACTTCTACTTTTAATGCCACATATGCTGAATAAAGCAACTTTCTGTTCTCTAGTGCTTTTGCTTCTGATGTACATGATGTTGATGATGCTAATAATGCCCTTGCTGCAGTGATGGTGATATTTGGTCTCATGATAATGAAGTGTTACTGTGCAGGAACCCATGTGGTCCAGGGGTTATGTGTCCTATCCTGTGGTGTATCCATGTCATCCATAGCAGCATCTGAGGGTGTCATGTGTTCAGTATTTGGCAATGAGATTTCCTACTTAGATTGGCAACTTCACATCTGTGGCTTCCACCCCTGCACATCTGTTGTGCCTGCCATTGTTCTATTCGTCTACTTCCCTGACCGTGTGGCCATCTCCAGTGAACATGCAGGTTTGGGCATCAATGGGGAAGGACTCATCTGTGTTGTCAGTGCAACATTGCTATACAAGTGTGTTGGATCTGTGCTGATGATTCCGTTGGCACTTCCATGACCAGGCTGATGGGACGGGAGCCCTCATTTGTTGCTAATTGTTGATTGTGTGTCCCATTGCTGCCATGGTATGGTATCTGTTCGCCTCACATCTGCAGTCTCCACAGGGTATCTGCATGTGTGTGCCCATTGGTGCAAATATGTGGGTCTGCATTCGGATGGTCACTTCTGTCATTGTGTCATTGATGATTGTTGACGGTGTCAGCCCCCATGGGTGTTGTTTGTCTGCACATGGCCAAAGTTATGTCTTATTTGCACTGCAGGATTTGGCTCCCCCAATTTATGTTGCAATGGGACACATCCACTACTTTGCCACTGATGTGTTTGTTGTTCTGTGACCAGGAATCATCCATGCAGTTTGGCAGTTGCACCTCTTACTTTGTCAACACTTGCCTTTTGGTCACTGTGATGATGGGGGTTTGGACCCCATTGCCACAATGTTCAAAATGTGCTTCAGCTATGGACCCCACACTTACATTTTGGTCACTGTGGTGATGGGGGTTTGGACCCCATTGCCACAATGTTCAAAATGTGCTTCTGCTATGGACCCCACACTTACATTTTGGTCACTGTGGTGATGGGGGTTTGGACCCCATTGCCACAATGTTCAAAATGTGCTTCAGCTATGGACCCCACACTTACCTTTTGGTCACTGTGATGATGGGGGTTTGGACCCCATTGCCACAATGTTCAAAATGTGCTTCAGCTATGGACCCCACACTTACATTTTGGTCACTGTGATGATGGGGGTTTGGACCCCATTGCCACAATGGTCATGGCCTGCTTGCATTGTGGGTGCCACACACATATATGTGTGGCACATGTGCTAGGGGGTCACATTGTATGTTCAAAGTCATGTTCGGTGTTGTAGGCATTTGACACAGTCTACACACGCTTGTCATGGTGTTGGGGGATGTCTTCTTCTTGCATTCCCTAGGTTGTGGTGTGCTGGTTGTGTCATGCATTGTCCATCCTATGAGTGGGGGTGGTAGTAGTGGTAGGCATCCTGCCCCCTGGCTAAGGGTGGTGGTAGGCATCCAGCCCCCCTGGGTGAGGGTGGTAGTAGTGGTAGGCATCCTGCCCCCTGGGTGAGGGTGGTAGTAGTGGTAAGCATCCTGCCCCCTGGCTAAGGGTGGTAGTAGTGGTAGGCATCCTGCCCCCTGGGTAAGGGTGGTAGTAGTGGTAGGCATCCTGCCCCCCTGGGTGATGGTGGTAGTAGTGGTAGGCATCCTGCCCCCTGTGTAAGGGTGGTAGTAGTGGTAGGCATCCTGCCCCCCTGGGTGAGGGTGGTAGTAGTGGTAGGCATCCTGCCCCCCTGGGTGAGGGTGGTAGTAGTGGTAGGCATCCTGCCCCCTGGGTGAGGGTGGTAGTAGTGGTGGGCATCCTGCCCCCTGGGTGAGGGTGGTAGTAGTGGTAAGCATCCTGCCCCCTGGCTAAGGGTGGTGGTAGGCATCCAGCCCCCCTGGGTGAGAGTGGTAGTAGTGGTAGGCATCCAGCCCCCCTGGGTGAGGGTGGTAGTAGTGGTGGGCATCCTGCCCCCTGGGTGAGGGTGGTAGTAGTGGTAGGCATCCTGCCCCCTGGGTGAGGGTGGTAGTAGTGGTGGGCATCCTGCCCCCCTGGGTAAGGGTGGTAGTAGTGGTAGGCATCCTGCCCCCCTGGGTGATGGTGGTAGTAGTGGTAGGCATCCTGCCCCCCTGTGTAAGGGTGGTAGTAGTGGTAGGCATCCTGCCCCCCTGGGTGAGGGTGGTAGTAGTGGTAGGCATCCTGCCCCCCTGGGTGAGGGTGGTGAGTGGTGGGCATCCTGCCCCCCTGGGTGAGGGTGGTAGTAGTGGTAGGCATCCTGCCCCCCTGGGTGAGGGTGGTAGTAGTGGTAAGCATCCTGCCACCCTGGCTAAGGGTGGTGGTAGGCATCCAGCCCCCCTGGGTGAGGGTGGTAGTAGTGGTAGGCATCCTGCCCCCCTGGGTGAGGGTGGTAGTAGTGGTAAGCATCCTGCCCCCTGGCTAAGGGTGGTAGTAGTGGTAGGCATCCTGCCCCCTGGGTAAGGGTGGTAGTAGTGGTAGGCATCCTGCCCCCCTGTGTGATGGTGGTAGTAGTGGTAGGCATCCTGCCCCCCTGTGTAAGGGTGGTAGTAGTGGTAGGCATCCTGCCCCCCTGGGTGAGGGTGGTAGTAGTGGTAGGCATCCTGCCCCCCTGGGTGAGGGTGGTAGTAGTGGTGGGCATCCTGCCCCCCTGGGTGAGGGTGGTAGTAGTGGTAGGTATCCTGCCCCCTGGGTGAGGGTGGTAGTAGTGGTAGGCATCCTGCCCCCCTGGGTGAGGGTGGTAGTAGTGGTGGGCATCCTGCCCCCCTGGGTGAGGGTGGTAGTAGTGGTAAGCATCCTGCCCCCTGGCTAAGGGTGGTAGTAGTGGTAGGCATCCTGCCCCCTGGGCAAGGGTGGTAGTAGTGGTAGGCATCCTGCCCCCTGGGTGATGGTGGTAGTAGTGGTAGGCATCCTGCCCCCCTGGGTAAGGGTGGTAGTAGTGGTAGGCATCCTGCCCCCTGGGTAAGGGTGGTAGTAGTGGTAGGCATCCTGCCCCCCTGGGTGATGGTGGTAGTAGTGGTAGGCATCCTGCCCCCCTGTGTAAGGGTGGCAGTAGTGGTAGGCATCCTGCCCCCTAGGTGAGGGTGGTAGTAGTGGTAGGCATCCTGCCCCCCTGGGTGAGGGTGGTAGTAGTGGTAGGCATCCTGCCCCCCTGGGTGAGGGTGGTAGTAGTGGTGGGCATCCTGCCCCCTGGGTGAGGGTGGTAGTAGTGGTAGGCATCCTGCCCCCTGGGTGAGGGTGGTAGTAGTGGTAAGCATCCTGCCCCCTGGCTAAGGGTGGTGCAGTGGTAGGCATCCTGCCCCCCTGGGTAAGGGTGGTAGTAGTGGTAGGCATCCTGCCCCCCTGGGTGATGGTGGTAGTAGTGGTAGGCATCCTGCCCCCCTGTGTAAGGGTGGTAGTAGTGGTAGGCATCCTGCCCCCCTGGGTGAGGGTGGTAGTAGTGGTAGGCATCCTGCCCCCCTGGGTGAGGGTGGTAGTAGTGGTAGGCATCCTGCCCCCCCTGGGTGAGGGTGGTAGTAGTGGTGGGCATCCTGCCCCCTGGGTGAGGGTGGTAGTAGTGATAGGCATCCTGCCCCCCTGGGTGAGGGTGGTAGTAGTGGTAAGCATCCTGCCCCCTGGCTAAGGGTGGTAGTAGTGGTAGGCATCCTGCCCCCTGGGTAAGGGTGGTAGTAGTGGTAGGCATCCTGCCCCCCTGTGTGATGGTGGTAGTAGTGGTAGGCATCCTGCCCCCTGTGTAAGGGTGGTAGTAGTGGTAGGCATCCTGCCCCCCTGGGTGAGGGTGGTAGTAGTGGTAGGCATCCTGCCCCCTGGGTGAGGGTGGTAGTAGTGGTGGGCATCCTGCCCCCCTGGGTGAGGGTGGTAGTAGTGGTAGGCATCCTGCCCCCCTGGGTGAGGGTGGTAGTAGTGGTAAGCATCCTGCCCCCTGGCTAAGGGTGGTAGTAGTGGTAGGCATCCTGCCCCCTGGGTGAGGGTGGTAGTAGTGGTGGGCATCCTGCCCCCTGGGTGAGGGTGGTAGTAGTGGTAGGCATCCTGCCCCCCTGGGTGAGGGTGGTTGTGGTGGTAGGCATCATGCCACCCCTGGGTGAGGGTGGTAGTGGTGGTAGGCATCATGCCACCCCTGGGTAGGGGTGGTGGTGCGCATTCAGGCCCCTGTGTGCATATGTGGCATTGGTGATGCGCATCCCGCCCCTATGGTGCTGCTGTTGCTGGTGTAAGTATATTCTGCATCCCTGTGTGTGTGTGTGATGTGTCGTGTACGTGTTGTATGTGTTTTGTGGTTGGTGTCTGGCTTACCTTCTGCGCCGTATGCGTCCGTGCCTGTTCCGGTAGTAAATGTAGAATATTGGTATGATCGGGACGAAGGGATTCATGGTTGGTTCGTGTCGTTCGTCCTTCTTGTTGCTTCGCGTCGTCCTCGCCGCTTCGCCTCGTCCTCGCCGCCGCGTCGTCCTCGTCGCTGGCGTGTTCGCCTCCTAGCCGTGGATCGTGTTGTGGCGCGAATCGGAGCTTATGTGCGCCTCTCCCGGATGCTTTGATGTGCCGTGCGTAGCGACGGGTTCGGCGCGTACGGAAAGCGCATCGCACTTGTCCGGCCGGACGGGGCTGCATTTTTCCTTCCGTGCGACTCGATTCGGCGTTTCCGGATTCGCCTCGGTCGGGGAACAGGACCTGGTTTGGGTGAGTACGGCTCGGCCGGATTTTTGCTGTTGTGCGCATCGTACTTGCTCGTTCGGTGTGCTGTACGGATCGGTCGGGAAACAGGCTTTCGCATGGCTTTTTTCCCGACCGAATGGTATTGGGTGCGCCTCCGACCGAGATCGGAATCGGCCCCAGAGTCTCCATATCATCCTCTCACTCGGGGTGTGAATTATTATCAACTCTGCAGCAGTACCACCTACCACTACGGCACATGGAACAGCCAATGAGACCCTTACAATTCAATTTCCAGTATTGATAGTCTGAGTAGTAACTCCTACTTCTAATGCAAGTAACAGCAAATGGAAAATCCAACAGCACTGAATCCCTGCAGATGCAACGTACATACTGACAACAGATACCTTGATTTTGTTCTATGTAACAATAACAAATAATTTGCATGAGTGGGACAATATGGCTATTACATAGGTACATCTTACATGCTTGTAAGCCACGATCTCATTTACCTCACCCAGCACCTGAGAGACTCCCATTAGGACTCATTTTATTTTTATTTTTTTTATCTCTTTTTATTGATTTTATCCCAATGTGTGACAAAATAAGGCATCGTACCATCAAATAGACACATATAACGCATAATTGGAGAATGCTTCTTTCTAATTCCCCTCCCTCCCTCCCGCCCCCCCTCGCCACCGATGTGCCTTCAACCACTTATTACTAACAATACAGTTCTCCACAGTTTATCATAGAAACAGTTATGATCAATCATTAAAGCAATACAGTGTAGAAATTGGCATTAGGGGTCACCATACAGTCCACTGGACTCTCCTTGGCTCATTCTTCGTATACTTAGTTGGAAATTGGAGTTCCCTGGTCCCCTCTGACCGACCTCTTGCTCTGATCCCGTCTCCGGGGTCTGCAGTATCGTAACCAAGGCCTCCCAAGCCCTCGCCGCCTCTAGTGCTTTTTCATTATCACTACGCCAAGCCTGCTGCAGCCTAAGAGTGCCTTCGCTCGCGCCCACTTCAATAATTCCGCTCGCCATCTCCCCGTGCTTGGTCCCCCCGCTGACTTCCAATGCATCGTTATTTCCCTCTTGGCTAAGACCAGGCCGAGGTCTAGAAATTTACTTGTGGTTTTCGTCTTTATTGGTGTGCGGGAACCAATGCAGAATACAAACACCCATGTCTAGATCTATTACACGCTCAGTCACACTACACAACAGGTCCAGCACTTCTTCCCAATAATTCCCCAAATTCACACACCCCCAGAACATATGACGGAAGTCGACCCCCTCCAAACCACATCTCGGGCATAGAGCAGTCGCCGCATGGAAGTATTGCTTAAGCTTAGCTGGCGTCAAATACGCTCTGTGCAGAACATAGAATTGTACCAATTGGAATCTGGCATTTCTCGTGCTCTTCCAGGCTCATCTAACCAATTGGGCCCATGTTTTTTCAGGGATTTCCTTGCCAAGGTCCCCCTCCCATTTCTCCCGCAGCGTGCTCAGCGGACCTAGATCTTCAGTGAGCATGCGCCGATACAGACACGTAATGGCCTTAAAAGTCCCCGCTACCATCACCACGTATTGACACGCCATGGAGGTCCGTGGCTCCGACAACCCCAGCCCCCAATGGCGCTGCAGTGCCGAGATGAGTGCCGCATGCAGCAAATAATCCCCGCGCGGGAGATCGTATCTAGCCTGCAAGGCCCGAAAGGACAACAAGGTTTCATTTTCATATAGGTCTCCTAATACTTGTATCCCTAGGTCTTCCCAGTGGGCCAACGCCGACCAGTCCCCGCCATGCAGGAAGGCAGTGCACATGCCCAGCGGTATCTCCGGGGCGTACGGGCGGGCGAAGCCAGCCCGTTTCTGACTCCGGTTCCAGCACAATCGTAGCGTCCTCTCTTCCACAGTAAGCCGTTCAAGGCACAACTTCTGGTTCAAAACTATGAAAGACAATATATATCTTGGGACCCACCGTCCTCCAGGGCCATCAGGGCCTCTGAACTCCCGAGCTATGGCCTGGGTCAGCCACTGCAGCTGCGCCACCAGATAGTACCCTTCGAAATCCGGCACTGCCATGCCCCCGTCGGCCCTAGGACGTACCATCGTGGCCATTGCAACTCGCCGCCTGCCCGTCCCCAAAGAAAACCCCCAGCCATAGAGCGGAGTTGTCGAAAGATGGAGCCCGCCACCCAAATCGGCAACGTCCGAAAATAATACAACAAACGTGGGAGCACCACCATCTTCAGGAGTGCTACTCGGCCGGAGACCGATAACGGCAGTGTACTCCAAAATGCAAAATTGCCTTTAAGCCCGCGGATAACCCGGCCTAAATTGCCCTCCAACAAATCTCCAACGGAATGGTAGATGTGAGTGCCTAAGTAAGGCAGACAACATGGTTCCCAGCGTACACCCGCCACCTGCGGAGGGGTCGCCTCAGTCGGGGCAACCGGAAATAAACAGGTCTTTGCCCAGTTTACCCGCAGTCCCGAATATTGCCCAAACGCTGAAAGCAAGTTTCGTGCTCCCTCCAATGCCGCATCTGTGTTCGCGAGAAAGAGCAATAAATCATCCGCGTACAGAGAGACATAGTGCATATCCCCACGATGGAGTAAGCCAGAATAATACTCCCCCAACCGGGCATGGGCAGCTAAAGGTTCAATGGCCAGGGCAAATAATAGCGGCGAGAGCGGACATCCCTGTCTCGTACCGCGGCCCACCCGGCAGGCCGGGGAGGCCGTCACCCCTGTCCTCACACGCGCCGACGCCGATCTGTGAAGAAGCTCCGTCCACCCCACAAAGTTGTCACCTAATCCAAACTCACGAAGGACCCGGTACAAATACGACCACTCTAGGCTATCAAATGCCTTTTCTATATCTACTGATGGAACCACTGCGGTAGGTGTATCGCTATGGTCCTCTCCCAAAATCCGCAAAAGGCGTCGCACATTAGTTGCGGTATCACGCTTCGGGATAAAGCCCGCCTGGTCAGTATGGACCAATTGCGTCATATAGGGGAGGAGCCGGGTCGCCAAAATTCTACTCAATATCTTATAATCGGCAGTTAACATTGATAAAGGACGATAGGCCGACCTAGCCAGTGAATCCCCACCCGGTTTCAGCAGCGGAATAATGATAGCCTCGCGAGTGGAGATTGGCAACCGTCCTAATTCCCAGGCCTCTGGATAAACCGCCAGCAGCTTAGGGGCCAGGAGATCAATATATGCCGAATAAAATTCGATCGGTAGACCGTCGGCACCTGGGGTCTTCTTGCGCGCCATGTGTTTTACCGCGCTGCGTATCTCTCCTTCAGTAACCATCTGTCCCAACGTGGTCCTTTGGTCAGCCTCAAGCTGTGGCAGCTGTATCTCAGCTAAGAATTCAGTCAACTCATCACCCGTACTTTGCAGTTTGCTCTCATAGAGATCCGCGTAGTAGGCCAAGAACATCTGATTAATCCCCTGCTGCGTGTACTCCGGCGTGCCCGCTGGGGAGGTCAAAGCTAATATGGGCGTACCCCTCAGTATCGGGTTAGCCAACCCCCATTAGGACTCATCACACTCAAAGTACTGTTGTGTAAGACACTAAAAACACATACAAACACACATTTCACTGAACAGTCAAAATCTACTATAATTGAGGAGACAGAGATGTTGTGCATGTGTCAATGTGTGTATGTCAAACATCCCTGGGGAAAATTAAAAGACACTGCACATCACCTGATTAAAAACACTACAAGGCAACTTTGACCCAAACCATACATCAATAATGGGTTCCACACACTACATACCCCACCCCCCACACCCAGAGACACCACCCTGTGGATAAGGCTAGCGGCGTTGAATCCCTGTACCACACATATCTAGTGGGTCCCTGTATGTAACATCACTGAATGTATGTTCCCATCACATCTGCATGGTTACACCTATGTCCAGATCAGTGACAATCTACAGCCACCCACTCACAAAATGTACATGTGTGGAGAGCTCAGAAACAGGTGTGAACAGCACAGAAACATGTGTGAAAAAGAGTGCAATAAACAGTGGCACCAAACAGCACCTCCTCACGAAGGACATAGCTCTAATAAGTGGTGACACCCTCACATTGTACCTAAGCTAGCTCCTGTTGAAACTTTGATAATACAACTGTATGGATGTATATGGCAAAATATAAACTACTACTGTACAAAAGCACTGTAGTGCACTTTCCAACACCACACACATAAATACGATAAGTCAGTTTAATTGGGATTGTCAAAAACTACAGTCTCATATATGTAAAGGCCACACTGTAAAGACATCCTGCAGATGTGAGTATCCAAGCCAGGGGGAGTGCTGGAAGGCAACAGGCCAAGGACACAGTCCAGGTTGAACCTGCATCAGTGTCACCATGTGCATAGGACATGTGGCATGCAGTAGAAATGGGACAACAAATATTGTCATATAGTGGCCCTGCTCATGTGGCTGATGTGTAAGTGCAAGACCTTTAAAAACCCCTACAGCAAAAGCACTAGTCAGACAACCATGAGAAGAATGTTGGAAGAACACACATGAGAAGGCATACATGTGCCTCAAAAGTAACAAATTCCTATCACAGTACTGCACCTCCCATATGTGTTGTAACAAATACCTACTTAGCACATATGTAACACATATCCACCACACAGCTCACCTAGGACAGCAATCCTTAAGATGTGGACATTTTTCAAGGCAAGATATTATACTTACCATGGCAGATGACACACAAATAAATGTATGGCACAATTGGGATATATCTCACTCATGAAACCATACAACATTGACCCTCATCCTCTGTCACTCCATACCTTGCTCCTAGGTGTGACTAGACTTATCACTGTAAATGGATCAGCTATCATGGGGGAAAAACCCAGCTGAACAACAAATAGCATCAGTAGCAAATGTAGGGCAAAGGTCAACATGAACTAATCAGTCTTTATTCAGACAAAGCTCTCATATTGAGCAAAACAAAGGCTAATAGCCAGTCCAAAAATGTCCATGTGATCCAGCATACTGCTGTGCCACAACACTTGCCAACAAGATCACTGCCAAGGAAATCTCCCCAGGAAAGGGGCATACAATGGGCAGTCCAGGCACCTCTGGTAAGTCATTGGGGTGGGCTGGGGTTTGGATTGGGAGGCTGGTTTGGGCCTGGGGAGGATTTGGGTCAGTATTGGGAGGGTTGGGTAGGTCGGTGGGAGGTCTGGATTCTGGTGTGGGAGGGCAGGACTCAGATTTTAGGGGGACTGGGACAGATCATCTTTGGGATTTTGTTGCCCTTTAGGGTAGTGAGTGGAATAGGGAGGGTCAGAACAGGTGGATGTTTTTTCTTCTGAAAAGCTCTGGGGTGGGTAGGGGAAGAGGACCTTTTGGTTTTGGGAGGGGGTGTCTCTAATTCAGGACAGGTGTTTTTTTTTACCCCCTTTGGTGCTATGGGGTTGTTTTTTACTGGATGAGCCAGGGTTTTGGGGTGTTGACGTGGAAGGGTAGGGGTGGGAAACCAAACCTTTTGAGTTTTGTTGGGGGGGCAGCTGTGGCAGGGAAAAGGTCTAAGGCACACAGGGTAAGAGTTTGGCGAGACTGGGGAGGAGTAATTGCAAGGGATTGGGTCTTGAAGGTAGAGGGATGTGAGGTCTGTGGTGTGGATGCATGTTCATTTTTCTGGGTGTCTGATGTATGTTTTGTCGTGGAATGATTCTTGTGTTTGGTTTGGAAGTGAATGATGTCTCTCTGGTTGGTGTTGTGGGTGTTTGTGTCTGGTTGTGTGATGGTAGAAGTGTCTGTGGCTGGTGTTGTGGGTGTGATGTCAGGCTGTGTGATGGTGGAAGTGTCTGTGGCCGGTGTTGTGGGTGTGGTGTCTGGCTATATGATGGCAGATGTGGTGGTGAGTGTGGTGACTACATGGTGAGTGGGTGTGCTTGTGCTTGTGTTTGTGTGTGCTGGTTGGGACTGTTGATGTGGATGCGTGATGTTTGAGTGTGCTTTGGGCAGGTAGGGGGGTAGGGATAGTGGTTGGGGAAGGGGCAGGGGCAGGAGGTGGGGAGGAAAGCTGAGAATGTTGGAAGGCTCTGAGTGCGGAAGCCAGAGCCTGAAAAGATCTCTGCAAGCCAGACATGTCAGAGTGAATGTTTTCCAGGTACGACACCATCGGGGTTTGCTGAGTTGTTTGCACCTAGAGGGCATTCAGCACTGCTTTCTGACCCACAGAGATCTGCCTCAGGAGGTCAATAGCCTCCACACTCGGGTCAGCAGGGGAGTCAGAGGCAGGGGGTGAGGTGCCTGGGGGGGAGTAGACTTTCACTTTCTGAGGGGAGCGGGCCCAGACAAATGGTTGGGGAGCAGCACAGTGTGTGATCATATCACTAATCCAGCCTCATGTGTGTATCAAATGATGCCATCACCCTGTCTACCTACGTCCTTAGCTCATACCAAAGGTAACAGTTATCATCAAATGGGATGTCTAAACGGAGACCCTCCCTACCCATTGACATAAGTCCCTGCTACATGTAGGACAGTTGGGTCTCTGCTACAGAGAAGTTGCTGTATCTTGTGAGTAACACCAATGACATGACATGGAAGGGCCCATTCCACAATGTTCACACTTCACATGTGACACTTATACATCTGTCCACTGCCAGATGACACAGATGACAGATTCATCAGAGTAGGCTAGCTAGGTGTCACATGTAGTACAGAAGAGTATAATGTAGACATAGTAGCTCCGTTTGGTTTTAGTTAGCCGGAAAAATGTCCATTGTATATGAGTCTGCATAGGAACATCCTGTTGCACCGCGGACCGTGATTCGACCCACGGTGCTTCCCGCTTCTTCCTCGCGGGCCACGATACAGCCCGCGGCGCCTCCCTCTTTTCTTTGGGCGCGTCGCGGTGCTGCACCGCAGCCGGCTGTTGCTGTTTTGGCGGTGCAGTTGCATCCCGCGGTGCCTACTCTCTTTTTGTGTCGGGCACGCCGCCTCCATACGACGGCGGCCTGTTATCTAACAATTTGCATGACAGGAATGCCGCAGCTCCGGTTTTGGAGCTGCGGCTTCTTATTTTCACATGTTGGGGCACTATATTCTTTCCTTCCTTTCACTGGATATATATTTCTTTCTTCATGTCTTCTTGGGGCCATCTTGCCTTCCCATGATTCCATAGTCTTCTTCCCAGAAGGCCTTGGGAAGTATCTGCTCTACCAATTCAAGATGGCGACCTTCCTATTCCGTCCACTATCCTTTTCCTTATCCAAGATGGTGGTCACTTCCTGTTCCTGTTTGGTCACTTCCTGTTCATGGGTATTTAAAGGGCTGGATCCTTCATTTCCTTGCGTTGCAACACTCTTCGCTCCTGCTGGTGTGACCTCGCTCTTGTTGGTATCCTGTGCTCCTGCCTGGTGTATCTGTGATTCCTGTGGCCTACCTTGTTCTTGAATTGGCCTTCTATTCCAGTTCGGATTCCTGGTCTTCTCTATCTCCTTCTGGAGGTTTCTTTCCTTCCTCTTAATTCCTGGAGTTCCCACTTCCACCAGAGGTATTCCCTATGGGGTTTTTTCCTCTTGGGACTTCTTTTGGGGGGCACGGTCTGCTTTGGCTATTTCATTGTCAGCGGCACCGTGGCTACCAGAAGGGGTCGCCCTTACCTCGGGCAGAACAGAACCCTCAAGAATCGAAGTCGAGAATCTCTCCAACACGCCAGAGCCGGTAAGAGCATCACAAGCCTTGACACATCCCCTGTCTAGATTGTGTACTGTGAGCCCACATTAAAAAAAAAAATGAATAAACCGTCTCAATTACATCAGAACATTTGTAGTACATGAGGTATTGGAAATTAATAGTGCACAAAGAGGTCTAACTCGTTTCTAATAGGGAAGTGTATTCACTGTACATTTCATATTTTGCTAACACAAATGCCAGTGGAGAGACACACATATGAGCCCAACATGTCAGCATACCACTCCCTGAGGTACATCACCAGCCACAGAATAAGCATACACATGTGCATACCTCTTGACTGCATACATACTTCACAATGTAATGCAATGGAACTTTGCCCGAAAGTCTTTGAAGTTTTACAACCATGTGTGTCATTGTCTGCACATTTGACCTGGGTAATGATGTCAGTCAATGGTTATGTGTGACTCACCAACCCATGTCTAGACACTACAGTATGTGGTTACTCTATTTTATTTTTCAATCTGTTTTTATTGAGTTTTCAATTTTTCAGCAACTATACAGACATACATAGTATATAATGCAATTGACGATAGTCATGCGGTTGTAAGTATATAGCATCAAAAATACAAACAGATGAGGCCTAAACTTCTAATTGCAACTTATACAAAACAACAATGTATATATGGAGATCCTTAATATTGGTCATTAGTGCCCATTTGTTTTCGATAATGTCTAGGTGTATAGTTCGTGCCAGCGCGGCAGGGTCTTGTTGCATATTGTCTAGTGGGCTAAGGAGGCTGGTAGTAATGCAACTGGGACAACTCAAAATATAACAGTGGTTACACATACTCTATATACCCATCATTTACTCACATTGTCATGTACACATTGAACAACATAAAATATAATGTGGGATGTTGTCAGAACAACTTGTAGACCCTCTTCATCAAGTATGGAGCAATTGTACATGTGGCAGTACAACACATAAATGTACACATGCCAGCATGTAGGCAACAAAATAAAGGCCACCAGTGATGTTTTACTCACCATTGCCCTCTTTCCAAGGGGATTTAGTGCTCAGTGTCTGCATCCAGAGCGCATTGTGTCACATGCCATAAGTCAGTGGTCCACCATCAAAAGAAACACAGTAGTGCGGAAGCATCACTCCAGACACAAGGCTGATAATTGGCCTGTTTAATCACTGTCAGACATTACTTCCAAAGATGAGTTCGTTCATCTCAGCAAATAGGCAGACAAGTGGCTGCTCAACAATGGACAAACGTGTGACTTCAGCATGCTTAGTTCATGGTTACATGTATATTGTACTAAATGAACACCATGCTCCTACTACCAGACTTACACATGCAACAAATTTGGTTCACTGATAGAATATCGACCCCCAAAATATCCCCATACACAAATATCAAGTTATAAATATCGATGTCAATAATATTGACATCCTATATTTATAATGGTAAGTACAAAAATATCGGTAAAAAAATATCGATGTAAAAAATATAGTTGCACAAAATATCGATTTTAATAAATGTATAAAAAATAATATTAAGGGGCCCATTACGATGTCGGGCGGAAACACTACCGCCGTGCCGACGGAGGTAAAAACCGCCTATTACCGTCCGCCAGCAACTGCCCACACTCCCGCCAAATTAGGATGTGAAAAGTCAGGCCAATACCGCCCGCAAGCCTGCGACGCCGCCCGCCATCAAAGTGCGCCCGTTCACGTAGTGGCGCCAGCCAACGGAGGCACACCGTCCGACGAAATGACGTACCGCCCGGCGTACAAATTACGATGACACAACCAAACAGCCTCATCGGCAAAGAGACACCGCACGAGAACAGGAGGCGGAAACCACATTGCTGACCACTGAAACACCAACCCGGCCTACTCCGACATGAATCCTGCACTCCAGGCCATCCCAATGCTGTACCTGATGCAGCAGCTAGGAGTGAACGCGCAACGACGACGCAGGTAGGCAGACACACAACAAGGGCATGCAAAAACCGCACACCATGCAAGGGCGGAAAAACTGTACATGGGCCCCCTAGACACCCCTGTGGGGACAGGACACATCCAACACTGTACCCACACATATCCCACCTGCAAAATATAAGCAACCCGCAACATCCTGGGCACCCAATACCCCGGACATGGAGGTGACGTACCCGGCACGGCACCGCAGCGCCCCGGCGATGACGCACATGCGCACAACGCAGAGGCCAACGACAGCGCCACGCATGGGCTGCACACAAACACCGCAGGGTCGCAACAACACACCACACACACCAGCCCCACCCTGAAGGCACAAGTCACGTGGTCCCCCTGCGTCAACCATGACCACAACCGACAACTCACAGTTGCCAAAACGTGGTCACACAAGTGTGCCGAACAGGGGAGCAAAGTGACGTCGGAAGAGGACACACACCTGTGTGCAAAGCATGGAGACGCACACGGCAGCTGCAACAGAACCGCACAAACAATGGACATTGACCGCAAAAGGCACGCCAGTCACAACAAACAACAGCTATACCATCCTGCACGCAACAACAAGCCATGCCATGTCCAAAATTGAGGAACGCTGCTGCCTGCGAACAGGTGTTCACAATCACGGCGCCCACACACAAGTCCCAATGTACAGCGGGAAAGAAGTGACTCACCCACACACGGGAGAGCAGATAGCAGTGAATGTCCTTCCATTCCCACAGCCAAATCACATTGCAACATATCCCGCAGGAGAACGGAGCCATTGGAACAACCACAACCCAAACATAGCCATGCTGAGTCAACCATCCCCTGGCAGATAAGGCTGAACATGAAAGAAAGATAAAACCACAAAATACAATTATACCACTGCGCCTTGTGGCTCAAATGCAAGTAATCAGGAAGGAGTCAGACACCACTGGCCTTGACCATTCATAGGAGCATGTGGGATGAGGGCCTGTGGCCGCCTCCCAAGCCATACACAAAGTCCTGCCGCCTAACATCCATTCAAGTACACACAGCACCGTCCGAGGTCGCACACGGCAGACAGCCCAGGCACCCAGAGCAGGCCACCACAGCACCCAGCAGCAAAATGGACGGGGCACCAGTACTATACACCTACGCCAGACAGATGCAGCTGTACAGCAATAGCTTGATACAGACAGTGGGCTGTGCAAATCTGGCTATGCTGAATGTAAGTTATCGAGTAACTTACCGCATTGAAATGTTCAGCTGCGTCATCCCCGTTTTCTACTGTCGGAGGTGTCCGTACCACTGGCCTGTGGATTTATGTCTCTCCAACCCGGCATGTCCAATTGGGGACCTGGTACACCTGTTCTCACCCCTGGACGCCCACGACAGGAACTGTTCAGTGTATGGGGGCATGGCGTTTGTGGCTGCAATAGGACACACACTGCAATGGAACCAGTGTGCCTCCGCACAACGTATGCTGGATCACAGTTTCATCGAATGTCACCCGACATGTCCCATCAGGATCCTACAAGGGACAACCTACGAGGAACACGTTGCAACCCACCATCCGCTTCATTGGATGTCAACCACAAATACCACCAATGCGAAGGATGCACTGCAGGAAGGTATCGCATACCTGACAACCTGTCAATTCATGGGTCCCCGAATCAATACCCACAATTGAACATTCATGTGCAACACCCTACCCATGCTTGCCGTCCGCACACAGAGGCCAGTCAGCTGTGCAACAACTATACCATGCACACGGAAACAAACACCTGACCATCGACACCAACGCCATGACACCTGACATTACCGGGACATGCACCCTGTCCATCACCACGTCCCGTGTCCCTGCATGAACACGGGGAGGCAGAGGAATGGGACCTGTGTACAGTGACCACATGGCCAACATTGCACGAACCACATTGCTACAATATGCATGCCGCGCACCTGAACACAGGCACCTGTAAGTGCACGCTGATCTGTCTGCTGAATAACTGGAGAACTGTCATCACACCTTCTCCTGAACTTCCGTGCATGGACATTTGCATGGACAACAAATGCAACACCCCACAACATGTCCCCGGGCATTGAGTCATGTACAGCAGCCACCATATCGCAACAACATGTGAGACTATGCTGCATGCATGTAGGCTCATGCTCTGATGCCACCTCTGACGCAGGTGTGTCGGAGTCACAACTGTCGTAAATCTGTACCATGGGACTTAGATGTACTGTGCTCATGATGTCAAGCTGTCTGGTAGGGTAAAACAATACTGTCTGTGTCACAGCCTACGGCACCTCAGTAATGAGCTAATGTACTGTAGCATAGCAAGGGCAGGGCATTCTTAACTCTGAATCCTTATTACTACAATTGACGACTTATCACATCTACCTGTACCCCCTTATGAATGTGTAACCATGCTAAGTATATCCTCCACATGCATTACGCTGCCAGTAGTGTCCACATCCTGCATCACAGAGGAAGTAAGCTTAAATACATGCCTTAAAGCCAATATCTGACTCTGGAGATTTATTGATCGTAGACAAGTACGAATGAGAGAGGATGAGAGTGTGAGAAGTACACGGGACTCGTGAGATTACCATGTAGTCAAGTGACATTGGATGTCTGCCCCTGAGAGAGAAGCACAACTGTGGAATACACACATGTGGCATGTGAAGCGGGAGGGCCACTTGGCACAGGTGGGTCTGTGGCACGGGTGGGTGCACACATGCAGTGTCGACACAGACTGTGTGGGGACGAACCCGGCGGGGTACAATACCACTGTTCTGGGTATGTGGAAAGACCAGCTGTCTGGGGATGAATGTGGACTAGTGTGTGCACAACAGGCGGGCACACGACCCATGCTGCATCAGGTGTGGACGTTGGCCCTCCCTCTGGGGACATGCTGGATACAGCTGTGCGTCAGCCAGGCCCGTGCCGAGACATGTACACCCCTAGCCTTCAGGTGTACCCCCTACATCGTCCAACTGCACAGGCTACCCAGGGCATGGGATGGCAGTGGAGCTTGGTGGGTGGGAGGTCATGGCACCCTGCACCTGGTCACATCTCGCAGGCAATACATTCTCAGTGTGCAGCAGGGCACAAGTCCTGACAGAAGAGGTGGTGGCACGCAGACGTCATGACAGGTAGTGACGTCACGGAAGATGGCCTGCACCATCAGACTCATTGACTCCCCTCGCCCACCCCACTGATGCGATTGCATCATGGGGGCATGCGCGTGTGCAGCAGCTCCAATCTCTCCCCAGAGAGGCCAAATAGTGTATGTGTGGCTCCATTCGCTCCAGTCACCGAGCTCACGGGACGATAGGTGGGGGGACGCCATACACCCGCATGGTACCCGGACTCGAACCCTGGTGTGCAGGCAGAGCTACCTAATGTACAAGCGAAGTGTGTGAGTTGCATGACACCCGTTGGCGGTGGATGGCTCAGAGGCACCTCACCAGGAGGCCCATATCACACACCATGGGTCCCTTGCCAATGGCAGCGGATGCTATGACATTGCGCGCCGGGGTTTGTCGACATGTCGTCTGGGATGGTGTATGCGGCATGGGCCGCTAGGGCAGCTACAGCTGCTGTGTGTTGCATGTGGTGTATCGGGACTCCGGAGTCAGCCATGCATCGTCACTGTTGTCCAGGGCACGAGTCGGGGTACCATGCGGCTGTACGGCGTCCCCCCACCTATCGTACCGTGAGCTCGGTGACTGGAGCGAATGGAGTCACACATACACTATTTGGCCTCTCTGGGGAGAGATTGGAGCTGCTGCACACGCGCGTGCCCCCATGATGCAATCGCATCAGTGGGGTGGGCGAGGGGAGGCAATGAGTCTGATGGTGCAGGCCATCTTCCGTGACGTCACTACCTGTCATGACGTCTGCGTGCCACCACCTCTTCTGTCAGGACTCGTGCCCTGCTGTTGTCAGATGCACCACTGTCCGGGGGGTGGGGGAAGGACAGGTATGTCAGCCTGACAGTGGCCCAGTTCAAGGACCACCATGACTGGGGGGACAACTATTGGACATACTGGTGTAGCCCACCCACGCGCTAATGCAGGCCCCCCATGAAATATGTCAACTGCGGAAAGGTGTTGGCATGGGCAATGAAGTCATTGAGGGAGGCTGACTGACCCACGCACAGATGCCGCACATGCCCAACAGACCCGGCACTGAGTGCAGCAGGGGTCGCAGGGGCAGCTGTGCCTGGTGTGAAAGACACTCTACCCGTCATCCTTGTGCCGACACGTGTTGCACCAGTGGAAGTAGTTGGGAGGGCGGGCATTGGCCTCCGCGTGGCTGCAGAGGAGCTAGAGTGCACGTCCCCTGTGCCAGCAGACATGGACACATGACCTCTGTACTCAGATGACGCAGCAATTGTCGTATGGGCCTGTGAGTCATCCAGCACACGTCTGCCCCCTCCGATGCGCCGGTCACATTTGTCTCACCCAGCTCCTGTGCAGCTGCACCATCCAATGCCTCACCACTGTTGACCGTCCCCTGTCCCGCAGCACACATGGTAGGTGACACATGAGGGAGAGCGAGGTGGCCTCACTCATGTGGCATCAAATCCACAGACATGTGCAAGGGAGCCATCACAGAACATTCCCAAGTGCACATGTTGCATGATACCTGTGCAAATGTATACAGCAACCACAATCAACACGTAATGGCTGTCGTACAGGTAATGTACCCGCCAATAAGTGACACATGTGTTGTGCACATGGAACAACACCCGGACTGTCACCCTGCGGCCATAGCCACTCATCGCTGTGTACACACCCACTCTCCTGATGCTGTTAAGGATGACCACTACATAATTAGGCCAAGGACAAACCTGCATGGAGCAGAATGTGTCACCACACACACTGACTGCAACATGACAGTCCACAATGGTTATGAGCCCATGCCTGACAACTGTCCATCGCACGTACACAACTACTGTTGCACAGTGTGCCGGATGTGTGAGTATCAGGAATATGAGGTGAGGCATCGCACACATGTGTTGAGGACGAAATCAGAGTATGCACAGTGCCACAAACATACATGTGACGTGCCACACCAGCTGACTACAGGCTGTCCCTGAGGCCTACGACTCTGAACGCATTGACTATGCAGAGTGCCCAAATTACATCTTGACCCTCAGGAATCGCATATGCATGTAAGATGCACCCAGCACAGAGTACACTCACAACCCACTGCATCACACAACTACCATCACATAACCCAGAACATGGGTAGGCTGTGGACACATGCTGCCTCTCGCAGCAAAAGACACAATCCCACAGTACTGTACACCTGCCTGCAGCTGATGCCCCTACAAACGTGCATCCGCCATAGGCTGTGTGACTGTCAATTGCAGACCATTAGTGGTGAAATGCAGCGCCGTGCCAACCTGACAATACGAGGGAGCACCCCCGATTAGTCGCCGCAACATGGTCACACATCCGGTAGATGACGTCACCCTCTTCGTGGGATTGGCTGCACTGTCGGTTACACATACACAGTAGCATCGACTTGGATGCAATGGCTCATCACAAGGCCCTGGGCTGGTGGACTTCCAACAGCAGGGATGGTACACATGAGGGTTGGAATATCACACATACTCCTCTCAGCATCACCCACATCCACCAACAACAGTGGCATAATGCTGAGCCATCCTAAATGACCAGAGACGTGTAACAGAGCCAAGACGGTATGGGACATGGCCTGACAGCATGTGTACACCACACGTGAATGCATGCTGGTGGGAGTGTGTACACAGTGCCTGTCCATCCCATTCTATTCAGGATGCCAGCACTTCGAGCAATGTGTAGTCTGCCCACATCTACTGTCCATTGTCAGAAAGACCGACACATAGCTCACATGGCTACACATCTTTGTGGGTGGACTCACTGTGTCCTACACTGCGCAGCCCTCAACGTACTCGCCCTGTGAATGGCTCACCCCGCAATGGAGGTCACATTCAGTGCCACCATCTCTCACACACATCCCTATCACAAGGCCTGGAGTGTTCAATCGACAGGGCTGAGTTAGCGCATTTCCTGGGAGTTGTGAGATGATGACACATGTAACCCACTGTACAGTCAGTGTAGTTTCCTACTAGGATTGGGCGGTCAATGTGCAGCCCAGGTCTGCCGAGACTGAGAAGGCCAGCAGGGAGCCAGCCAGCCATTCACACAAGCAATAGCTGCCCAGAATCATGCATTGCCAAGTGTCTGCGTCACTGGGTGTCTGACATGGAAATGCCATGTGCCACCACTCGGGAGGGACATGCATGGGGAAACACCAGAGAGCCTACATGCCCCATCCACCTGATGTTAGCATGGCAAGCAGTGCATGTTGGAACCCCACAGTCTCAGTCTCATTGTGCTGCGGATGAACGACATGTGTGTCCCCCACATGCACTCCCACACACTGTAGTTGTCTTACACACACATGACTTTTGCCGGTATTCGCCTTGGGCAGTGTGCGTGGAGCTCGGAATCCAGGGACTGCAGCTCCTCGCCGGTGAGTGGACATGGACATGTCATCAGAGTCGTCGACATTAAGGTGGACAGGTGGCAGCAGCAGCAGGTGTTGTCGTGGGGTGGCAGTCAGCAGTCCCTGGTAGCTGTGGTAAAGCCTGTCACCCTCCCACACTGATATAGCCCCCTTGGGGCTGTTTCTGCATCACCAAGCTGCTGCGATCGGTGTACCGCTCAGCCTGTGTACGTTGTGTTGTTGGTGTGTGCCATACTCACCCAGCCTCGGAAGCGGTGTCAGGCACAGCAGCTAGGTATATTGCCGTGGTGTTGCCGCTACTCACATATGCAGTCTGACTCCATCATCATGCCTATCATGCTGATATGGCCTCAATCCCCATGTGCATGCTCATAGCAATGGTATGTGTCAGTGGTCCTTGCTACTGGTAAGGGGATCTGTGTAAGAGTAATGTTGCTGTGCTGTCCCTACTTGTCAGCTGTTCGTTGATACTATTGCTTTGACAGTGATCTTTGTGTTGTGTATGTGTAGATGCCATGTTGTGTGTTGCATTGACATGTGTCCACTTCCATCTGTCCTAGGAGGAGACCAAACATACATCGCCCCTACCAATTGCTGGCAGCCATGGAGGATGTGGAGGTCATCAGGAAGTTCCGTCTGGACCGGCCCACCCTGCATCGCCTATGTGCCATGTTGGAACCCCACCTTCGTCCTCGCAGGGTGTATCCAACTGCATTCACCCCCATGGCCAAGGTGATGGCTGCACTGCATTTCTTCGCAACCGGTTCATTCCAACACATGGTGGGCAGTGGAGGTGGGATGTCCCAGCCCATGTTCAGCAAGGTGCTACGGGATGTCCTGTCGGCTATGATGCGGTACAGGAACCGGTACATCCGATTCCCCAGGGCCCGTGATTTGCCTGCGGTGAAGGGTGCTTTCTATGCACTCGGACGCATCCCCCAGGTTGTTGGTGCAATTGATTGCACCCATGTTGGCCTTGTTGCACCACAGGCCATTGAGCACATCTACAGGAACCGGAAACATTTCCACTCCCTGAATGTGCAAGTGGTGTGCCTGGCGGACATGATTATTACACACGTGTGTGCGAAGTTTCCCGGTTCCACCCATGACTCGCACATCATGCGCCACAGCATCCTCCCACGTCTGATGACCAATCTGCTACCGGACCGTGCGTGGATTGTTGGTGACTCTGCATATCCTAATGGGCCTTGGCTTTTGAGTCCACTACGCAATCCTCGTACACCAGCTGATGTCAGGTACAATGAGGCACATGGGAGGACCAGACGTGTGGTGGAGCGGACATTTGGACTCCTGAAATCCAGATTCAGGTGCCTGGACCGCACCGGGGGTGCACTGGCATACTCCCCACAGAAGGTGTGCCAGATTGTTGTGGCATGCTGCATGCTGCACAACCTCGCTATTCGCAGGCGGATCCCCCTGATAGTGGATGACGGTGATCAGCCAGGGCCCCCGCCTGCAGGCCAGGCCGTGTCCAGTGACGAGGACAGTGGAGAGGAGGAAGCAGTGAATGAGCGTCAGCAGCTCATCGCCCGCTACTTCACTTGACGGTGAGTGACCATATACGACGGCTGATGTCGCTGTAGTTGTGTAGTATGTGTGCATTGTCAGGGCGGCCTATTGTTGACTGAGTGCTGTGTGGCAATGGTCCATGTCCAGGGTAGTATGCCACTGAGAGTGGCTGTGACATTGTGCCCTGTTGCTCCGTGAGATGTGTGTACATTGCTTAGGCCTGATGACAAGTACTGTGTGATGAGTGTGTGACACACACAGTCAATGGACTCTTGTTCTGTTTGTCACCCCTAGGTCCCTATAGCCTCTCCTGGCCTATCGACAGGACACACTACAGATGAATTTCTGAACATGCTGACGTTTGTGCAACATTGATAATAAACATAACAGATGACATAGGATGTGATACAGGTGTATTTATTTAAAAGGTGACATGTGATTGTGGGAAAGGTGATCAAGAAGGTGGTGCATGCTGTACAATGAGTGGACGGTCATGTCCGCGTGATGGTCAAGGTGTACCCATGTAGTCCTGGGTCCGCAGTCCAACAGACATTTGCCACTCGACTGGCAGTGTGGGGTAGGATGGTAGTCCAAGTGAATGCAGGGGGTGGCCACCATGGCTGGCTGACTCACTGGCATTTGTTGCGTGCATAGTCCTCCCTGGACAGCTGTTGCCTCTTCAGACGGCCCCTTCCACGTTTGGAAGGAGGGGGTCGTGGTTGTGGACTGCTGGTGGTGGCTGAGGATTGCCCACTCGCTGTGGACGCAGGGGAACTGGATGTGGCACGTCCCTGCGCCCCAGCAGGTGGTGGCGTGGGTGGTGTTGTTGTCCTTGAGTGGGCCCTCACCTCCACCACTAGCTGGCCCATGAGGTCCACAAGTCGGCCCATGTGGGCGTCCATGGACCTCAACACCCCGAGGACTTCCGTGGTGTCGGAAGCTGACCTGGCCCATTGTCCCTGGGCCTCTTCATAGGCCCCAAGGACTCTGGCTATTTGCGGCAGGGCTTGGCTCCCAGGCTCTGTTGGCGTTGGCCTGACCCTGCTCCTCCCACCTGGACTGCTGCCACCGACCTGCCCACTCGCCACATTGGTCACCCGGGGCCTCCTCCTGGCTCCCAGGGTAGATGTTGTGGTTCGTGCCACCTCTTGGGATGGCTGCGTGGTCAGGGAGGCCGTGGTGGTGGTGGTGGTTGCGGCGGTGGTGTTGGCCACAATAACCGTGGCAGCAGGGACCTGGGACTGGTCACCAGCCCTGGGAGATGGGTTGGTGGGTAGGAGGGGTGCTGGTGTGCTGTTGCGCCCTGCCGCGCCAGATGTGCCAGGTAGGGGGTCCTTGTCCGTGGAGGTCTCCAGGCTTTCCACATCCGTGAGTCCGTGTGGGGGGCTTGTGGACTGGCTGTGATGGCTGGTGTCTCCATCATCAGCATCCTGCTGGTCGTCACCTGTGGGGCGGAGACGAAAAGTTATTGTGTTGCACCTTGCAGGGTTTGTGTTAGATGTCTGACATGCATAGTTTGTGCACTGATTTGCCAGATGCGTGTGTATGTCTCTACAATGTGTGTGCGTGATCAAGGCACTGGAATAGTGTGATGGGTGCATCTGGCATGGGACGGATTTGAATTGCCAATTGGTGTGTGTTGCAGTGCCCCTACATTTTGTGGCTTTGGTGGGAACGGGGTACAGCCCCATGGACGGTTTAGTGTTGGAATATGGTACTGTGGTACATACAGTGACATATGGGTGCAGAAGGGGACATGTGTTTTGGCCACACGACACTACAGAGACAAAGGTGTGTGTATGTCTGACTTAGACAGCATATCTGCTCACTGTTGTCATTTATGGGCATTCCACAGCAGGCATTGTTGTGGGTGAGTAATGGTTGTATGCCACACGACGTATTGCAGATGGTACAATTCCTTGGTGTGCGTGCTACTCTCACCCATGTGCAGCAGTGCAGTGCTCTTGGGGTGTTGACTGCATTCTGTATGTTGTTACTCACAGTGTGACGAGCGCTTCAGACACAGCAGACACATTATTGGTCATCGGCAGGACTCTTTGCTGTACTACCGTCTATGGGGCAACTGTTTGGATGATATACCTTTCATGACACTGGGGCTGGATGATGGGATGGATGGGATTTTGAATGTGCATTGTGTAGCTGTGTGGTTCATGGGTCCAGTGGTGTATGTGACATTACTGGGGTTCCACTATGTTTCATTTGGACGAGATAGACTTACATGGGTGATGTTGTACTATATCAAGGGTAGGAGCAGACACAACTGCATGGACAAGACTTGGATGGTGTTGCTGATGTGTGTGATGACTGACACAGTGCACGCCATGTGGGTCAGTACTCCAGTTAGACTTGTGCATGCTGACGTGACTCGTTACGTGTTTCTGCATTTGAGATGGCTCATGTGGGATATGACTCTGTGATTGATGTCCGGGTGCACATTGGTCACATGTTTGTGACAGGGAGCAGTGCTACCTGTCGCTCTGCTAGGTGACATGTCCCACATGTTGATCGTAGTACAGTCCTCATGCCTACAGACACTCCGCCCTGTACAGTAGTCTACCCAATAGTTGGTTCTGAGGGTGAGATGCAATGGCTACCACATGGTTGTGGGAGGGAGGGGTGCTCCATCTTGCTGGTCTGTGGCTGTGGGGGCCGTGTTGTTAGTCGTGGTGATGGTTTACCATCCACAGACAGCCCTCCATGTATGGTGACATATCTACTTGTCGGGTGTGGGTGTGCACTGCTATGGCTGTGACATGGGTGTGGGGAGTGCTCCATCTTGCTGCACTGTAGGGGTGGGGGCCTGGGTGGGGGGGGACTTCGGCAGTCCCCCTCCGATACTCGGAGATTGTGTTACGGCTCCTTACCTGTTACTTGTTGGTTAGTGCAGCTATGGCTGACACATGGGTGTGGGAAGTGCTCCTTCCGGCACATCTGGGGTACAGAGGGACCTGGTGGGAGTTGTGGTGCTGGCTGACTGTGCACATGCCCCCATGGTTTTGTTTGTTGGTACCTTTGGGCTGTGTGTGTGGGTGTGTCTGTTGCATGTGTGAGAGATGTCTGGTGTGTTGTGTGCTGGACATGGGGGTGTTTGGCCCTCGGTGCTATGGCATTGTGTT
Organism: Calotriton arnoldi; assembly: GCA_963921515.1. NCBI lineage: Eukaryota > Metazoa > Chordata > Amphibia > Caudata > Salamandridae > Calotriton > Calotriton arnoldi. The sequence continues at coordinate 101,242 of CAWUFW010005193.1, forward strand.
AGTGCATGTCAGTACATAGCGGTGTGCTGGTATTAATTTGTTTGTACTTACCAGCCTCCACTCCCCCTGGTATTCCGATGAGACTCTCCGGATGTAGTATGCCTCGCACCTTCTCCTCCCACGCCTTGAAGGTCTTGAATGGCGCGGGTGGTCCGCTGCCAGTCCTGTCAGCCAGCTCCTGGTTCTTGGCCTCCTTCTTCCTGACTAGGCTTTTCATGTCCTGCCACCTCTTGGTGATTTCCCCCCGGTTGCGTGGCACGTTCCCGACTGCATTCACCTGGTCTACGATCCTTTTCCACATCTTGTTTCTGGTGGATATTGGTGTCTGTTGGACCTGGTTCCCATAGATTTGTGGGTACACCTTGATGACCTCGTCGACCATGACCGTCAACTCTGTGGCAGTGAACTTGGGCATTCGTTGTGTTGCCATGGTGCGTAGTGTGGTTATTGTGGTGCTGGTGTGGTGTGTTTGGTGTGTGATGTGCGGGGGGTTTGTGGTGCCGGTGTTTAGGTGGTGGTTGTGGTGGTTGTGGTGATGGATGTATTGTGTGTGTGCGTGTGGTATGCTGCTTTCCTCTGTGTCTCTCCGTGTTCTCTGCTGTGGTATTGGCTTTGTCGTGGTGCAAGGGTTTGTGGTCTGTGAGGGGGCAGCTTTTGTACTCACCTATGTGGGTGTGTCATGATAGTCTATCGTTTTCAGGTGTGTTGGGCGTGGTGTCCTGGGATTTATGCTACATCCATATTTTGACAGGGGGATGTGTCTTTGGGATGGGTTCTGTGTCTGTGTATTTTGGCGTCGTTTACTGTGTGTACTTGTTGGCTGTGTTGTGTGTATTTGTTTGTGCCGCCACTGATTTCCGTGCACGGACGTGGCCGCCAGGCCTTCCGCCTTGTCAGTTCTTCATTTCTGTTGTTCACTGTAGCGGGCGGGATTTGTGTTGGTTTCCCTCCCTCATGTCGGGGGGATCATAATTTGACGTGCGGTGTGTGGTCCGTCCGCGCGGTCGTGTTTTGCTTTTTTGGGCGGTATTGCGTCCGTGGCGGACGGATTGTCTTGGACTCTGTCATGGACGGGCGGTATTCTGTTATTTATTTCCGCTGCGGGCGGTGGTTGTTTGGCGTCATCATAATTGATAGTTCGGTGTTTCGATGTTGCAGGCGGGCGGTATTCTCAGGCTATGGCGGTTGGCGGTATTTTTACCGCCGGTTATCGTAATGGACCCCTAAATATATTAAATAATAAAATTAACTTAAAAAAATTAATTAGATTTAATATACATTTAAACAAATATACAAATACATTTAATTTAAAAAAATAAATAAACATACGTATATAAAATTTAATATATATATTTACTTTAAAAAAAATTAATAAACTATTAATTTTAATTAAGGCTCCCAGTTTTCCGTTTTTACTGATTTTTACAGATAAACACAGACAGAAAACAATGTGTTTCCTCTCTGTCTTTATTTTTAAAAGCAGAAAAATATGGAAAATTGTGCTTCTTTTGAGCGACTCTAGGCTGTTTTTCGTGATTTCCAGGACAACAGCTGAGCAGATAGACAACATGGGAAGTTAAAAACAGGTTGAGATGTCCATAAATGCAGGTGCATGTTAGCATATATTCGTATTATAATGTTGCTATTGACCTGTAGGTGCCATGTTTTGCTACATTTGGCTGCTTCATTTGCTAAAACATGACAGGCAGCAAAGTATGAGTGCATGTTTATTCGTTAAATAAATGTGGAAATATACCATTTTAATACTCCATATATTCGCAAAACACAAAATAAATATGGTAAATACAAATAAGATGGCCCAAAAATAAATATGGATAAATACAGACGGAAATGTTAAAAAAATAAATACCACAAAGCCGGGAGCCCTAATTTTAATTTATTTTATAATTGTATTTATGAAAATTTACAAATAAATATATATATATATATATATACATACGCCAATAACATAAAATCTAATAAAAAAAACATATTATAAATTAAAACATTAAACTATTTAAAAGTCTTTAAACTCAAATTTTCCACTTAAGTGAGTGCAACAGTAGCGAAACTGTTGGATAGCGGAGGAATAAAAATGGCTATTCCCACTCCAGTTAGTGCAACAGTAGGGAAAGTGTTGGATAGAGGAGGGGTAAAAATTACTATTCCCACTCCAGTGAGTGCAACAGTAGGGAAAGTGTTGGATAGAGGAGGGGTAAAAATTACTATTCCCACTCCAGTGAGTGCAACAGTAGAGAAAGTGTTGGATAGCGAAGGGGTAAAAATTACTATTCCCACTCCAGTGAGTGCAACAGTAGGGATAGTGTTGGATAGCGGAGGGGTAAAAGTTACTATTTCCACTCCAGTGAGTGCAACAGTAGGGAAATTGTTGGATAGCGGAGGGGTAGAAAATACTATTCCCACTCCAGTTAGTGCAACACTAGGGAACGTGTTGGATAGCGGAGGGGTAAAAAATACTATTCCCACTCCAGTTAGTGCAACAATAGAGAAAGTATTGGATAGCGGAAGGGTAAAAATTAATATTCCCACTCCAGTCAGTTCAAAATTAAAAACAAACAAAATATCACCAACACAAAATATTTTTAAAAAAATGTAGATAGACCTCTTTACCCTCTCTTCTCTTTTCTACTCTTTTCCTTCTCTGCCTTTATTTCTAGTTCATACGATTGCTCCCCACCGGCCGGTGGATGTAGGTGGCAGCTAATGAAATGCTTGTCTTTTCAAAATCAATAAAAGGATTTAAACCATTAAAAAAATTAAATGAACAAAAAATATATTAAAAAAATAAAAAAAATATATACATATTATAATGTTAAATAGATATGACAAATACCTAGAAATATTATTTCAAATAAATTTTAAAATAATTTACAAACAAATAACTATTTTTAATTAGAAATTATTTATACGCAAAAACATTAATTATTACATAAATGTAATCTTTTTTTATTTCCTACTCTATAACACCGCACAATTCACAACACACATCTAAAGTTTTAAAAAACATAATTAACATAATTGCCTATAAATTAAAAAAATATTAATAATTAAAAACCAAATTAAAACAGATAAAAATTAATTTACTCCCCAAACGTTACCCCTATAAAACTAAAACTCACACACAAAAAAAATAAACAATTACCCTAATTAATTATCAATTGATGAATTAATATTAATGATCAACTAATTATTAATTAATTAAACATAAATTACTTTCCACCCTCTACCCCTATAAACCCCACAACCCAGACCTAAAAATCATTACACAATTTCCATAATTAATTTTAAAATAATAAATTAATATCAATGAACAACTACTTAATAATTAATTAAAACTAAATTACTTCCCACCCTTTACCACTATAAACCCCACAACTCACATCTAAAATTAATTACACAATTTCCATATTTAAATTTTAATGAATTAATTAGCATTAATTAACAAATAATTTAGTAATTGAAAATAAATTACTTCCCACCCTTTACCCCAATAAACCCCACAACCCGCTCCTAAAAAAATAACACGATTACCATAATTAATTACCAATTAATTAATTAATATTAATTAACAACCAATTGATAATTAATTAATAATAAATTACCTCCCACAATTAACACTTCAAAATCTAAATTAAATAAATATTACTAAATAAAAAATAATCAATCATTTATTATAATTTAAATTACTTTCCACCCTATTCCCCTACAAACCCACAACCCGCTACGGAACTAAAAAACGCAAAATTTAATTAGAATAAAATTTATAACTACTAAAAATTTAACAGATATATTAAAAAACAATAACAATACTTATACAAACAAAATTGATCACATACATTTAAAATACATACTAAAATACATTACACTGATTAAAAAATCGATATTTTAAACAACAATATTTTTGCAAACGATATTAATGACCTCGATATTTTTAAAAACGATATTTCTTACCTTAAAGTCGATATTCTTGACCACGATATTCTTGCTGTCGATATTTCTGTATCACGATATTTCCAACTCGTTATTTGTGTAAGTCGACATTTCCAACTCGATATTCTGTCTGCACACCAACAAATTTCACGTTGTGTGGGAAATGAGTCATTTTCCACCTGAAATGGTCAATAGCTGACTTTATGAAAAAATATGGTCATGTATGACGTTACACTGAGGAAAATATTCACCCCCTCCTTGCTGCTGTTGGGCTCTCCACTGCCCATCAAGGTCGGGGTATGCCACTGACAGTATGCGGGCCCTTGGGGGCGTCAGGTTTCGGCATGCACCCCTTATGCCGGGGGAGGACAGGCCCAGCTTGACCTCAACGATCTTCTTCGTCCATCTTCTGAGGTCCTACCACCTTTTCTTGCAGAGAGCACTATGTCGACGGGCGACCCCCAGGGGCCACATGATGGCTTTCCACATCGATGCCTTATGATGGGCCTTGAATTGTATGGATGCAATAGATGAAGAGGTTGAGTGGACACGCAAGATATAATTGATCAGCTAGGGTGACACAGAGCTACTACACAACTAGCATAGACATCTCACAACATTGCATACATGACATGTTTGAAGTGCACATATGACCTACAGAAATTACATTACTGCTCAATTTAGAACTCCTCTGAGTACTACCCTCCATCCTGATCATGTCTATACCCACTACACAACATCCCTGACATCACATACCCATGGCCCTCACTGCAGGTGCTGTGAAAGGTGTTCCACCATAACACAGTACACCAATGTGTCCTCCAGAAAGCTACACTTGTATAGCTGACATGGACAGACACCTGTACAGTCAGGACAAATGACTTCAATCTCACTGGCGAAAACATCACTACCACCCTTGCACTTAGTATATGCAAAGTTTTTGTTCTAAAAAACAAAACAGGGCTGCCATGCATGTAAATGATAAATGTAAGTCTGTGGATCAATGAACATGTAGAGTTCTGATGTGAACCTCAGACTACGTCTGCATGTGTCTGTGTGTTAAGTCCTGAGATCACGGAACACACTGTATGCTGTATGTGGCTGGGTTTGTATGGGACAACTTCTAGATAGCATTGTACATACTGCACAATTACACATTTTAACACAGCTGGTGATGCACTTTGGAACAGCACTGCAGATGTACCAAACTATCAGAAGTGACAATATTTGTCATGAACAATGTTCCTGTATGTCACGCAGGGCAGGGATTACGCGACAACGGTATGTGAGTTTAGGGTCCTTTAATGTCAAACAAGGTAATGGACAACTTATAACATGAAACGAAGCCAAGCTGGACGTTCGGTTCAGGGGACTCCGGTCTTCTCCTTCCGTCTTTTCCAGGGATCGTGCTCCGCAGGGGATTAGCAGGACCAGAGGAACCGAGAAAGAAAAATAAGGAAATGCACGTCTATTAGTGCACAGTACGTACCACAGCAATAGGGAAGGGAGTGAGGGGCGTAACACCCGTCCAAGTACAATATAGGGTGTAGGGTAGGGGAACCGTCACCATAGAGACAAAAAGAGAAACACGGGAAAACCAGACAGTGCCCGCGGTTTTGCTTCGAGGAGGGGGGAAGACCCTAGGTGAAGCCTCTCCTGCCTCCCGGGGACGCTCCTTTTCCCCGCCTCCCAGCTCCCAGGAACCGTTCACGCACCTGTGAAAGCCACGTCCCTCCAGGAACGTGGCGGGGCGAGTCGTGAAACCGGTAGCCTCCTGGCGTTCCTTCCCGAAGTTCGTCACCGGTCTTCAAGTCTTCCGGTTCTTCTTCGGCTCGGCTGGATCGCAGGATACTCCTCTCCATCTCTTCCTGTCTGCTTCTTGGTACTTCCTCCTTCCGGTACTCGACGACCTCATCATTGGCTCCCTCCTCCTTATCTTCCTCTGACGCGGTGTTGTCCCACCTCCAGGGGGTGGGGCTGGGTGCCTCCTCTTCCCGGGATTTAAAGGGCCAGAAGTAAGGTCTGTTCGTAATGCTGACGTCAGAGAGCGGAGGCTGCAAAGGAAAGAGAGGGGCGGTCCTATGAGGTGGCGTCTCAAGCCCTGAATCGGGGACCAAGGGGGCCGATTCCCGACACACCCCACCCCTAGAGTCTTCCCGTTCGGGGATGAAAGGAATGTGGGAAAGAAAGTCTGCGTTAGAATTGAGGGCGCCTTTTCTGTGCCTGACCTCAAAGGCGTAAGGCTGGAGGGATAAGAACCACCGCATCACTCTGGGGTTGTTACCTTCGTTTCTACTCATCCACATCAGAGGAGCGTGGTCCGTGTACAGTACGAAGGGCCTCCCCTCCAAGTAGTACCTACGTTTTTCAATAGCCCATTTGGCGGCCAGACATTCCTTCTCAACCACAGGGTAATGTCGTTCACGAGGGAAGAGTTTCCGGCTAATGAACAATATGGGCCGTTCTAATCCATCCCTTGCCACCTGGGAGAGTACTGCCCCTATGCCAACATCTGAGGCATCGGTTTGTAATATAAAAGGCTGGGTGTAGTCAGGGGAGATTAGGACTGGGCTGCTGGTTATAGCAGTCTTCAGGTTTTGGAATGCCTCTAGGACTGATTCAGAAGGGGTTAGAAGCTCCTTCTTGGTGGTGTTCTTTTTTAGCAGGTCGGTAAGGGGGGGCGGCTATTTCAGAGTACCTGGGAATAAACCTCCTGTAATAGCCTAGGAGGCCCAAAAAGGCTCTTACCTCTTTTTTTGTTGTGGGGAGAGGCGTTTTCGTGATGGCTTTTATCTTTTCTTCCTGGGGTTCTATACACCCATTTCCCAAAAGGTACCCCAGATATCTTACCTTTTGGAACCCAACACAGGATTTCTTTGCGTTGATGTGTAGCCCTGCGTTTTGCAACTCCTGGAGTATCTGGTGACAATGTTTGAGATGTGTTTCCCATGTTGGGCTAAAGATAACAATGTCATCCAGATACGCCGAGGAGTATGACTGATGAGACTGTAGGACCGTATTCATTAGCCTTTGAAAGGTTGCAGGGGCCCCGTGGAGGCCAAAAGGGAGCACAGTGAATTCAAAAAGACCGTCGGGGGGGTTGAGAAGACGGTCTTTTCCTGGTCAGCTCTACACAAGGGTACCTGCCAGTACCCTTTAGTAAGATCCAATGTTGTGATGAATCGGGCATCCCCCAACCTTTCAATAAGTTCGTCTACGCGGGGTAGGGGTAAGCATTAAGTTTGGAAATGGCGTTTACCTGACGAAAATCAATACAAAACCGGACGGACCCGTCCGGTTATGGAACCATCACAATAGGAGAGGTCCACTCACTCCGTGAGGGCCGAATCACCCCCATCTGTAGCATCTTCTTGATCTCATCAGAAACGGCCTCCCGGCGGGCAGCGGGTATCCGGTAGGGACATTGTTTAACTACCCTCCCAGGAATCATTTCGATACGATGTTCCACCAAGGAGGTCTTTCCTGGTAGATCAGAAAAGAGAGGAGAGAAGGACTCCAAGAGGACCGATAGACCGGTCCGTTGATCGGTAGTTAGTGCCTCGTTAGGCTGCCGGTCATAGAGCAGCTCAAATGAGGAACAACCCAGGCTGCTCTGGACCTGCCCCCGTATGACAAAGAGAGCGAGGGGGAGAAGGCGGTCCCAGTTTCTCCCTTCGCCCGAAAGCATCTTCTTCAAGGTTAACTTAAGGGTCCCATTGTATCTTTCGACCAGTCCATCGGTCTGGGGATGATAGACGGAAGTTTTTATATGTTTCACGTCTAGCAGTTTACAGACCTGGGACATAAGCCGGGATACAAAGGGAGTGCCTTGGTCAGTTAGTATTTGGCGGGGAAACCCCACCCGGGAGAAATATTCTATCAGTCTGTCTGCTATTTTGGAGGTGTTAGGAACTCGGAGGGGAAAGGCCTCAGGGAACCGAGTGGAGTAATCCACTAGCACCAAAACATATTGGTACCCCTTAGTTGACTTAGGGAATGGACCGATCAAGTCCATGCCTATTCGTTCGAATGGTGTACCTATTATAGGTAAGGGCTGAAGAGGTACTGGAGGGGGTCGGTGTGTTTTTCTTCTGACAGACAGGGCATTCTTGACAATATTTTTTTATCTGGGCATAAATGCCGGGCCAGTAAAAGTATCTCAGGAGAGTTGGAGTTGTTTTTAGAGCAACTGAATGACCTGCTAGTAAGTGGGAGTGGGCAAAAAAAAGGATTTGCTCCCGAAAATCCCTAGGGACCAATAGTTGGGGGTTCTTGTCACGTCCTCCCAGCCTATACAGAAGACCGTTAGATATTTGAAAGCAGGGATAGGTTAAGGTGGCTCTGCTTTGTGAGACTCGCGCTTCTTGCCAGGCATGGGACTGGGTGGCATTGTTCCCTTGGGCCCAACGGAAGTTCTTATCTGATTGCCTGGGTTCTTGGGAGAGGAGGGCCTGAGGGGTTCTGGTCTTGGGTATTATGGTGAGGGCTCCGTCTTTGTGAATCTTGCCCAGAAACAAAGATAGGAAGTTTGGGTTATCAGTCCCTAATATCAACTCCTCGGGTAAGGCAGAAAGGACGCCCACTGTCACCATGGTCTGGGGACCGCCCGGACATCGAAGAGGTACTCGGGCTACAGGTTAGGAGTGAATGTCGCCATGGACACAACGTATCTGTACCTCTTTATTCGGGAGTACTTGACAAGGCCTAACCAGCTTACTCTTTATTACAGACTGGCGGCACCCCGAATCAAGGAGAGCAGTAACTTGTGAATCATTAACAGTCAGACTTACATAAAAACAGGCACCCATCTCTTCGGTATACATGAGGCTTTTGGGGGCGTACCTGACGTCCATAGGTTCTTCGGTACTTTTTCTATGAGGGCAGGCTCGGGCTATGTGGCCCCATTCCCCACAATCAAAGCATTGGGGTCCACGGTGTACTGGCAACTCGTGTTTTGGGATTCGTGCTTTTTCTGGCTCCCTAATAGGCCTAAGCGCTTTCCTTGGCATAGGGACACCTCGTGGGTTTTTTTCTCCTTCCCAAGTGGTAACACGTGGCTGAGCCTGAGAAAAAGAGGTTGCCATCTCCACAGCTTGTTCCACAGTAAGATTAGCGTGTTGCCTAAGCCATCGTTGTGTGGAAAATGGCAAGGCCTCCAGAAACTGTTCCAGATAGATGGAGTTCATAATCTCCTCCTTGGTTCGGTCCGCTGGCTTGAGCCATTTGTCGGCCGCAAGTTTTAGCATGAAGAAAAGGGCATCTGGGTTGTCACCAAGGACCCCTTTTTCTTTTCTGAATCGGAGTCGGTAGGCCTCTGAGTCCATTCCTAGGTGGTCTAGGATAACGGCTTTTACCTCTTCATAGGGGGTAATGCCCCCTGCATTAGCGACTTGATAGGCCGCCTGCGCTTCTCCAGACAGAAGAGGAGCCAAAACAAACGGCCACTTACTAGTCGGCCAACCCGAGGCCCTGGCTGCCCTTTCGAAGTTTAGTAAGAAGGCGTCCGGGTCCTCCCCGGGCACATACGTCTGTAAGGAGATGTTCGGGGCCGCAGTGGTACTCCTAGAGATCTTATGTCCCCCTGCCATCTGAGGCTGTTCCTCCGCTAGTCTCCCTATGGCGTCCATCTGTGACTTTACGATGTCTACTTTACGATGTCTTTGAATGAGTCACGGTCCGCCTGTGCGGAGGTCATCTGGCGTTCAACCGCCCATTCAAGTTTCTTCTGTCCTTCCACTATATGTTGTATAAGGGCTTCCATTTTGGGCTCACAATGGAGGTCACGCTACCTGTATTCTCCACCAAATGTCACGCAGGGCAGGGATTACGCGACAACGGTATGTGAGCTTAGGGTCCTTTAATGTCAAACAAGGTAATGGACAACTTATAACATGAAACGAAGCCAAGCTGGACGTTCGGTTCAGGGGACTCTGGTCTTCTCCTTCCGTCTTTTCCAGGGATAGTGCTCCGCAGGGGATCGGCAGGACCAGAGGAACCGAGAAAGAAAAATAAGGAAATGCACGTCTATTAGTGCACAGTACGGGCCACAGCAATAGGGAAGGGAGTGAGGGACTTAACACCCGTCCAAGTACAATATAGGGTGTAGGGTAGGGGAACCATCACCGTAGAGACAAAGAGAGAAACACGGGAAAAACAGACAGTGCCCTGTGTTTTGCTTCGAGGAGGGGGAAGACCCTAGGTGAAGCCTCTCCTGCCTCCCGGGGACGCTCCTTCCACCCGCCTCCCAGCTCCCAGGAACCGTTCACGCACCTGTGAAAGCCACGTCCCTCCAGGAACGTGGCGGGGCGAGTCGTGAAACCGGTGGCCTCCTGGCGTTCCTTCGCAAAGCTTGTCACCGGTCTTCGAGACTTCCGGTTCTTCTTCGGCTCGGCTGGATCGCAGGATACCCCTCTCCGTCTCTTCCCGTCTGCTTCTTGGTACTTCCTCCTTCCGGTACTCGACGACCTCATCATTGGCTCCCTCCTCCTTATCTTCCTCTGACGCGGTGTTGTCCCACCTCCAGGGGGTGGGGCTGGGTGCCTCCTCTTCCCAGGATTTAAAGGGCCAGAAGTAAGGTCTGTTCGTAATGCTGACGTCAGAGTCCGGAGGCTGCAAAGGAAAGAGAGGGGCGGTCCTATGAGGTGGCGTCTCAAGCCCTGAATCGGGGACCAAGGGGGCCGATTCCCGACACTGTATAATGGTAGCATCAACCTATTGTTAGATGAATTCCAAGGCATGTGGGAATAAAAGGCCTGTGCTAAGGCTAAGACAAACACTGACAAAATGGTCCCATGGACAGTAGTCTATGGTGTGTGGCTCTCATCTTGCAGCATACCCAATCTAGTCTCACATGGTGCATTGATGCCAACTCATGGTCCTGTTACGCTGTTTCAGCCCACATCTGCGGATCTGCAAGTCCACAGGGGGAGTACTTTGTGCATCTGTGACATTGGGTAAGACACACTGTCCCAGCCTGGGCAATGGTGGATGCCAGGCACTTATCAATGTCATACTTTTATCTCTACACAATGAGCGCACTATACCCAAATTACCGTCACATGGCCACATATACCATACATTACAGTACATCTAGTGCCCAACATATATGTCACAATAGCGTAGTGGGTCACAGTGCAGGTGTTTGTGAGGTCTTGTCACCTGACTGAAGAAAATAGGCCAATGCCTTGTGTGCTAAGCACTTGGTGGGACTGCATAATCAGATCACATGTCACATAACAACCAACTCACAGGACACATACTCAAATTGGTAACTAAATCCACACAATTTTCCATGATATCTGGCATAACATAATAAGGCAAGAGTGCATTGTCACACAATAGGTCCATGCATGCATAGGTATGTGCATACAACTGCTGCATGGTTCAGTAGTGTATGCACATCACCTTGAATCTGCTACCACCACAATTAACAGTGCCACATATACCATAACTGTCAGAGTCCTATGTGTGGCAACCACACCATATTTGAAACATATTAACATCAGTATGGGAATCAAAGCCACAATGTGGGTCATGGTCTTGGCTAGGTTAATCCATAAGGAGTAGAAATGATTCCTGCTGTCCTCACCTGCTCCTGTGGTGAGTCATAGAACTGGCAGTACAGGTGAAGGACCTCTTCTACCAGTTTCTGGAGCTCCTCTGGAGTGAAGGGAGGGGCCCTGTACAGCGTGTCATGGCAGCTCCCAAAGGTGGCAAACAGCAGCTAGAGATGAGGAGGTGTAGGTAGCCGCAGTATCTTGAGGCAAGTATTACTTTTTCCAAACCACAACCTTTAAATACAAAACACAGCTGGTCTTGAATGTAGACAGCCACGTACATTGGACCGTGGCGGTCTCATTTTACAACGTTAGCCAATGGCTGTGACCTCAATGGTAGAAGACGCCTACCGCGCAGTTCAAATCAGCCGGCGGTCGCCCTTTGGGCATTACCCATAGGCGAATTCAGGCATCCACACAGGCGGTCACCTCTGTCTGCGAAAGCATCACTCGAACCATGGCAGTCACATTTTACAACGTTAGCCAATGGCTGTTACCACAGTGGTAGTAGACGCCTACTGGGCGGTTCAATTCAGTCGGGCTGGACTGTTCCCATGAGGCACAGGGTCAAGACTGATTTGCATTTGGCTGGGTTCAAACTGGAATGGCATGGTGGGCAAAAAAACGATGGATTTAGGCCCAGATCTCTGTACTGGGGTGAATGTATGACATTGTTCTGCATTCGGTCCATCAACTGTTGTTTTTGCATTTGTCATCCCCGAGTGGGACGGGTATGCCCAGACGTGGGTCCCGTGCTCTCCATGCCACTGGAATCAAGCTATCCTGGCTGAAGAGGGGTGAAACCCCGAAACCGGTCCTAGGATGCTTGTTTCCAGTCCAGGGAGGACCTGGCTTGGCAGTTCGGGCTGGACTGTTCCCATGAGGCACAGGGTCAAGACTGATTTGCATATGGCTGGGTTCAAACTGGAATGGCATGGTGGGCAAAAAAACGATGGATTTAGGCCCAGATCTCTCTACTGGTGTGAATGTATGACATTGTTCTGCATTCTGTCCATCAACTGTTGTTTTTGCACTTGAATGTAGACAGCCACGTACATTGGACCGTGGCGGTCGCATTTTACAACGTTAGCCAATGGCTGTGACCTCAATGGTAGAAGACGCCTACCGCGCAGTTCAAATCAGCCGGCGGTCGCCCTTTGGGCATTACCCATAGGCGAATTCAGGCATCCACACAGGCGGTCACCTCTGTCTGCGAAAGCATCACTCGAACCATGGCAGTCACATTTTACAACGTTAGCCAATGGCTGTTACCACAGTGGTAGTAGACGCCTACTGGGCGGTTCAATTCAGTCGGAGGTTGCATGTCCCATTGGTGAGTCTGGGACTCCACCTTGTCAGTGTTGAAATAGACAACATTAAACGGTGTCCTGCATAAATATCCAATAATATATATGTAGTGACATCACACATGATATATGACTCAATTCCCCTGCCTATACCTTTACTCACACATCTGTGTTGAACATGACTGTGCATGTACATATGTTTACCGCGGGGCTGTGTACAAGGCCGGAAACTGAAGTAATGTGTGCAATGCAGACTCCACTAAATGATGGAGTCCACCTTACCTAAGAAATGTGCAAGATGTGCACAGTGCAGTTACAGACACATGTGTTCTCCAGATTGGTAATGATGGCTGCAAGGTCTATGTAAAGCAGTGCATCTTAATCATCCTGCTGACTCAAGTTAATTTTTTTGACATGTGATATGTGAATGTGACATTTTTGGCTTTCTGCAACATGGAATGGTCTCTCCCACAACAGTTGCCACTGGAGAAAATTGTAGCATACATCTATGTGTAATGCATCTCATTCACTTTAATCATACAAGTACTATCAATGTATGAAAGTTTTTAGTGGTACAGTAGGTGAAGTAAAGTGCAGTGGACGTTCTCACATATGCATTAATGTCTTTTCACATAACTTTTGGGTGTGTCTTGTTAAATGTTCATGTGGACACTGCGACCTCTATCTTTATGTGTCTCCATACCACATATAAGTTCCATGCCAGAGAGAGGAGTTGACAGCCGCCAGTATACCGACCATTCCCAGATCTCCTAACTATGGAAGAACGAGATGTAATCCAGAAGTTTTGTCTTAATAGGCAGACCATACAAGATTTATGTGCGCAGTTGGAACCAGATTTACGTGCTCATAGACACTATCCCATGGCTCTGACACCAATGGTGAAAGTCATGGCAGCACTACATTTCTTTGACACAGGTTTCTTTCAGTACACTGTGGCCATATTTGGAGAAATGTCACAACCTATGTTTAGTGGCATACTGTGTGATGTACTTGCAGCGATGGTGAGACACATGGAAAGCTATATTCAGTTTCCCAGGCGTGAAGATTTGGCCAATGTGAAGGGAGACTTTTATAGATTGTGTCGCATCCCACATGTGATAGGATCGATAGATGGCACACATATCACCTTGGTGGCACCACAGGCCAATAAACAGGTGTATCGGAACAGGAAGCAGTTCCATTCCATCAACGTGCAAATGGGTTGTTTAGCTGATTTATACATATCACATGTCTGTGCCAGATTGCCAGGTTCTGTCCATGGCTCCTTCGTATTGCGGAACAGCACTGTACCCCAGTTGATGTCACAACTACTACCGGAGGGGGCCTAGCTAGTTGGGGAGTATGAGGTGTCCAACCTTTATATGTGTGATGTCAGGTTGCATGATTAGTAATAGTGCAACAAGTTTTTTGTACTTCTGTCTGTCTTCCATCTAGGAGACTCAGCATATCCTAACCGCCCATGGTTGATGACACCGCTGAGGAATCTAATAATTCCAGGGAAAGTCTGCTTCAATGAGGCCCATGGAAGAACACGGTGGCCAGTGGAGCGTGCTTTTAGGCTCCAGAAGGCCAGATTCAGATGTCTGGACCGGACGGGGGGCCCTGCTCTACTCATCCGGGAAGGTGAGTCAGATCACCGTTGCATGCTGTATGCTCCAAAACCTTCCACTGCGACAGAACATCCCTCTCATACCAGAGGATAGAGACCAGCAGGTGCCACCAGGTGAGGATCCAGAAATGCCAAATGATGATGATAGTGGTGAAGAGGGATGAGTTGAAATGCGTCAAGTGGTCAGCAACAACTTCTTCTCATGAGTGTAAGTATGATGTGCGTTAGCCTGTTACAGTGACTGCAGTTATGATGGTGTGAGGAGATTGTTGTTGGTTACCCGTTAGTTATGTACAGATGTGGACCAATCAGTGCACAGTATGTTTATGTTTGAGGAGGTAGTTCTTGACATGTGTTGACATTATAGTTGCTAATTGTTGTAGGTGATATTTGGACATGTACTATGTACTCCAGAAGTGGATTGTGTTTGGTGTCAAATGTATGGCTTCCTTTCTAATCTCTATGTATTTGTCTGATGAAGGTACCTTCACCATGTCATCCTCAATTGCGCATTTCTGAGTTGTGACATCAGCAAGTATGTGATGCTGTTACAAAGTACGAATTGGACATGGATTAATCTTGGAGATGGCTGGCACAGATTTTTGGTGTACATCTTCAGTACCAAGCCTGCTTGCACTGTGATAGGATGGAAGCTGCAATTAATACATTGGACTTGTTCCCTGTCGTTTGGTTTTCCTATTGCCATATGTGTGCCATCATATACTCCAACAGAATGTAGTAGTTGGACCAAATCATGCTATTCACCCTTCACACTGGATAAGTCCTCAATGTGTATGGACTGGATGTAGCTGTTAATGTTTCTAATCATTGTGAGCCACAGTGCATGCGGCACACCACTGACATTGGTGTGTGACATTCCACCAGAGGCTGCAACACAGAATTGGAAAGGACCTGTGCAGTCACACCTGTTTTTCGGATATATGTTGTTTTATTTTTCCTCACTGATGTGATATTCCTAGTGTGAGTGAGTTACAATGGAACCAAATTGGCATTTGGTAAAAAATGTTTGCATTGTGATATGTATCACCTCCTACTGTTTTGTTCTGTTCTCAACATGACCTTTGTGGTGTATGAGACTGATTATTTCACTGTTCCATGATTTTGGCTCTGTGACTAACATTATGCCAGCCTTATGTTGGGATTCTGTAATAAACTTGGGATGAGACTAGACACTTGTGTTGGTGTGAAATGTTTGTGATACTCGTATGCACATGTTGATACTAACACACGTTGGTCATAGTTAGAATTGGTTTTTCACATGGGGAGTACATGACACCTTCCTAGATGTCAATGATGCTACAGGAGCCAGAGAAATTATGAACATTGAATTGATTGCAGTGCACATAGTGATATGACATAAAATAGGATGTAACATTGAAATAGTGAAGGTAAGAGTGTAGTAGTCAGTGTTGGTGGATGAAACCATTATAGTAATAGCCACATTGTCTCTAGTACAAAGTCCATCAAACTCCTCCAATCAGAAATGGGAATGCATACTTGAAGAGTCAACAAAGTGAAGCTGTGGCACACAAAGTGGGACATCAAGTGCGACGCCTCTTACTGGCAGTGGTTGGTGCATTGCCACCCGAACCTCCTGGAGTTTTCCTAGGTCGTCCCGGACAGCGATGGATGGGCGATCCGCTGCTACAGGGTCAAGGGTGTGACAGCCACAGATGTTGAAGGGCGAGATGTTGTAGTACCAGACCAAGGGGCAGTTGTTGGGGGGAAAAGCCCTGCAGAGTGTGGTACTTATCTTCCTTAGCACCCTGATCAGCTCAAAAGTGTTTCGATTGTGGGTTTCAAGCCGCTGATCTAAGGACCGATGTAGCTGCTTCATCTCCCGGAGGTCCCTTGCTATCTGGCCCAACACTCCTTGGTTGTCGTCATAGAAGCCCATGAGTCTCTCAAGGTTGGCCTGAGCTTCATTGGCAGCAGTGGCCTCAGTTAGCTCGCCCACAGTTACCATCCCACCACCCCTGCCGCCACTGGCCTGTGTCCTTGACACATCCTTCCTCCTCCCACTGCCTCCTATGTCCTCAGTGGGAGGGTTGTTAATCCTCACTTCCTGAAGTTGTATTGGGAGGCAGGAGATGTTGCCGGCTGTGCAGTCAATTCATTCTCCCATCCCCTCCAGGCTTGAGCAGCAATGGATACCTGCATGTGAGCTGAATCTCAGCTGCAAGGTGGCTGACAAGTGGGTATAGAGGGGAGGACACTGGGGCATCTTTAGTGGTCATACAACAGGGCCTCGTTGGTAGAAGTAGTCATTTCAGTCTACCATCCCCCCAGACTTGAGCAATGTCTACTTGCATGTGAGCTGGATCTCAGCTGGAAGATGGCTGACAAGTGGGTATGGAGGGAGAACACTGGGGCATCTTGTTTTGTGCACATACAACAGGGCCTCATGGTAGATGTAATCTCTTCAGTCTACCATCCCCCCAGAATTGAACAATGGCTACCTGTATGTGAGCTGAATCTCAGCTGCAAGATGGCTGACAAGTGGGTATGGTGGGAGGACACTGGGGCATCTTGTTTAGTGGTCAGACAACAGGGCCTGATGGTAGATGTAGTCAATTCAATCTCCCATTGCCCAGACTTGAGCAGCAATGGCTACCTGCATGTGAGCTGAATCTCAGCTGCAAGATGGCTGACAAGTGGGTATGGACAAACAGCAGTAGTACATCTTGTTTCATTGTCTGACAACAGGGCTTGATGGTAGATGTAATCAATTCAATCTCCCATCCCCCAGACTTGACCAATGGCTGCCTGCATGTGAGCTGAAGTTCAGTTGCAAGATGGCAGACAAGTGGGTATGGACAACCAGCAGTAGTACATCTTTTTTAGTGGACAGACAACAGTGCCTAATGGTAGATGTAGTCAATTCAATCTCCCATCCCCCCAGACTTGAACAATGGCTACCTGCATGTGAGCTGAAGTTCAGTTGCAAGATGGCAGACAAGTGGGTATGGACAAACAACAATAGTACATCTTGTTTAGTGGTCAAACAACCGGACATAATGCATGATTGTACAGCAGATGGACATTACTATGGCAAGAGCTGTGATGTGTGCATTTAAACAGGGGAAAGGTGTGACAGTTGTTGAGGTGTTACTTACCAGTCTCCAATTCCCCAGGTATTCCGATCAAGCTCTCTGAATGCAGGATGGCATGCACATTCTCCTCCCAGGGTGTGAGTTCCAATGGTGGACCGGGAGAACCACCGCCAGTCTTGAGTGCCGCAAGGTGGTGCTTGGAGGCCAGTTTCTTAACCCTCATCTTGAGGTCGTGCCACCTCTTCCTGATGTCCTCCATTGTGCAAACAGTGGTACCAACAGCATTCACCTTTTTAACTATCCGGTCCCACATTTTATTTCTTCTATTGAGAGAAGTTTGTTGGACTTGGGATCCAAAGATTTGTGGCTCTACTTTAATGATTTCATTGACCAACACTTTCAACTCTGTGTCTGAAAACCATGGATTTTTGGCTGGTGACATAGTGCAAAAAAACAATCAATGTGGTGTGTGACAGTGAAGGAAATGAAAAATGTGATCAAACCAAGGAATGACAATGTGATAAGTGAATTAAACATATGTGGAGTGTGTGATGGAATTGTGATAAAGGCTGCCTTCTCTACAAAGGGTATCTCGCTGTGCTTGGATGTAGGGGCAAAGGATTATGGTCTGTGATGGGCTGCTTTGTACTTTGAATTGTAGGTGTGTCCACTTTAGAAATAGCCTTCAGCTGTGTTCTATTTTAAATCGTCCAATGGACACGCTTTGTGACACCCGCAGTCCATGGACAGAGCATAGCCCCCGGCGAGGTCCATGCCACGTATTCGGCGACCGCCGTGCACCATGCCAGGAAATTTGTGAGCTCCGCAATCCATACCCATATAATTCCAAGCACCACAATACATGCCCAGTAGCTTCCGACTGCCGCGCTCCATGCCGATGGCTTTCCGACCGCCTCATTCCATTCTGATGGTTTTCCAACCGCCGCGGTCAGAGGATAAGCCGGCATCCATCCTAATTTGGCGGAGATTGGTTTGCGGTCTCAGTGGTCGTATTATGACTGCGGCCACTGCGGCCAGACGGTCGGTCCATCCGATATCATAATGAGGCCATTAGTCTGTGTTTTAATGGTAAATATAGTGTAGTACAGTGCTATTTTATATTTTTCGTAATTCTTTTGTGTTAAGATTTTTTTAAGTACACTGTAAGTTTGGTCCATACAATATTTCACCCTTCCAAACTAAAAAGTGTGAAATATAGTTAAGACCACGCTTAGTGTGCGTTCTGCGTGTTAACGTGAAATATAGTGTAGTAAAGTGTTGTTTAAGGGGTCCATTACGATAACCGGCGGTAAAAATAACGCCACCCGCCATAGCCTGAAAATACCGCCCGCCTGCAACATTAAAATACCGAACTAGCAATTATGATGACGCCAAGCAACCACCGCCCGCAGCGGAAAAAAAGAACAGAATACCCCCCGTCCATGACAGAGTCCAAGACAATCCGTCCGCCACGGACGCAATACCGCACGAAAAAGCCAAATACGACCGCGCGGACGGACTACACACCGCCCGTCAAATTATGATCCCCCCGACATGAGGGCGGGAAACCAACACATATCCCGCCTGCTACGGTGAACAACTGAAATGAATAACAGACAAGGCGGAAGGCCTGGCGGCCACGTACGTGCACGCAAATCAGTGGCGGCACAAACAAATACACACAACACTGCCAACAAGTCCACACAGTCAACGACGCCAAAATACCCAGACACATAACCCATCCCAAAGACACATCCCCCTGCCAAAATATAGAATTAGCATAAATCCCAGGACACCACGCCCAACACACCTGAAAACGATAGACCATCATGACACACCCACATAGGTGAGTACAAAAGCAGCCCCCTCACAGACCACAAACCCTTGCACCACGACAAAGCCAACACCACAGCAGAGAACACGGAGAGCCACAGAGGAAAGCAGTATACCACACGCACACACACATCACATCCATCACCACAACCACCACCACCACCACCACCCAAACACTGGCACCACAAACCCCCTGCACATCACACACCAAACACACCACACCAGCACCACAAAAACTACACTACGCACCATGGCAAAACAACGAATGCCCAAGTTCACTGCCACAGAGTTGACGGTCATGGTCGACGAGGTCATCAAGGTGTACCCACAAATCTATGGGAACCAGGTCCAACAGACACCAGTAGCCACCAGAAACAGGACGTGGAGCAGGATCGTAGACCAGGTGAATGCAGTTGGGAACGTGCCACGCAACCGGGGGGAAATTACCAAGAGGTGGCAGGACATGAAAAGCCTGGTCAGGAAGAAGGAGGCCAAGAACCGTGAGCTGGCTGACAAAACTGGCAGCGGAACTCCCGCGCCATTCAAGACCTTCAAGGCGTGGGAGGCGAAGGTGCGAGGCATACTACATCCGGAGAGTCTCATCGGAATACTAGGGGGAGTGGAGGCTGGTAAGTACAAACAAATGTATACCAGCACACCGCAATGTACTGTCATGCACTACCACAATGCCATAGCTCTGAGGGCCGAACACCCCCATGTCCAGTACACAATTCACAAGACATCCCTCACATATGCAACAGACACTCACACACACTCAGCCCATAGGCACCAACAAACAAAACCATGGGGGCATGTGTACAGTCAGCCAGCACCACAACTCCCACCAGGCCCCTCTGTACCCCAGATGTGCCGGAAGGAGCACTCCCCACACCCATGTGTCAGCCATAGCTGCACCAACCAACAAGTAACAGGTGAGCAGCCTTACCACAAGGCCCGTGTATCGGAGGGGGGACTGCAGAAGTACCCCCCCCAGGCCCCCACTCCTACAGCGCAGCAAGATGGAGCACTCCCCACACCCATGTGTCAGCCATTGCAGTGCACACCCACACCCGACAGGTAGATACGTTACCCTACATGGAGGGCTGTCTGTGGATGGTAAACCATCACCACGACTCACAACACGGTCCCCACACCCACAGACCAGCAAGATGGAGCACCCCACCCTCTCATAACCATGTGGTAGCCATTGCATTTCACCCTCAAAACCAACAATTAGGTAGACCACTGTACAGGGCGGGGTGTCCGTAGGCATGAGGACTGTAGTACGACTAACATGTGGGACATGTCACTTAGCAGAGGAACAGGTAGCACTGCTCCCTGTCACAAACATGTGACCAATGTGCACCCGGACATCAATTACAGAGTCATAGCCCACATGAGCCATCTCAAATGCAGTAACACGTAACGAGTCACGTCAGCATGCACAAGTCTAACTGGAGCACTGACCCACATGGCGTGCACTGTGCCAGTCATCACACACATCAGCAACACCATCCAAGTCTTGTCCACGTAGTCGTGTCTGCTACTACCCTTGACATAGTACAACATCACCCATGTAAGTCGATCTCGTCCAAATGAAACATAGTGGAACCCCAGTAATGTCACATACACCACTGGACCCATGAACCACACAGCTATACAATGCACATTCAAAATCTCATCCATCTCATCATCCAGCTCCAGTGTCATGAAAGGTATATCATCCAAACAGTTGCCCCATAGACAGTAGTACAGCAAAGGGTCATGCCGATGACCAATAATTAGTATAGAAAAACAATGGTCCTAGACTTGTGTTAAATCTTGGTTGACTAAAGCATTCATAAACAGCATATAGTACATATATAGTTTAAATCAAAAATGTACCATTCATTCATTTAAAAAATATATATATATCCTCAAAAAACCAAGAAAGGCACACACTATTGCTTTACGGGTGACTCTTATTTTATTCGGTCACTTTTTCTAATATAACATCATCATATTCAGTATTCAAGAAAAAAGGAAAAAAAAAAAAAAGGAAAAGTGGTTGCTCCAAAGGAAAAAGTGAAGAAAAAGGGGTGCTCGTGAAGTAAGATAGAATATGCAAAAGGGGAATCCAATCAAACAAAACAATAATTCATCATTTTTTATACATTACAATTTCATTAGTAAAACTGGTCGTGATTTTATGATGACACCAGTTCTACATTAGGGCCTGTCCAATCGGTAATTCATGATTGTTCATTTTATTCTATTGGCAAACAGCGTTTGTCTGTAAGCGGGTAGGACTGGGGTAATATCAAGTACAGGCCCCGAACAGGGGAAAATGTCGACGTTTCGACCCTAGTGAAATGCAGCTTGATATCAGCAGGTTATTTTAAATAATGGGTGAGAAAAATCGCCCACAGCGTCTTAGTCGAGAGCAGACCAGCTGGATTCCCCCGGGCTGTGCGAAGATGAATCACTAAGACGCTGTGGGCGATTTCTCACCCATTATTTAAAATAACCTGCTGATATCAAGCTGCATTTCTTTTTGCGGATCTTTATATCCATGCCTAGGGGCGGCACCTTAACTGTGCATCACCCATGATCAGTTGCTCCCCCCATCCCTTCTTTCTGTCCTGAGGAAGACCCGCCTGCAGAGGATACAAACTGCCCTCATTGCACTAGGGTCGAAACGTCGACATTTTCCCCTGTTCGGGGCCTGTACTTGATATTACCCCAGTCCTACCCGCTCACAGACAAACGCTGTTTGCCAATAGAATAAAATGAACAATCATGAATTACCGATTGGACAGGCCCTAATGTAGAACTGGTGTCATCATAAAATCACGACCAGTTTTACTAATGAAATTGTAATGTATATAAAATGATGAATTATTGTTTTGTTTGATTGGATTCCCCTTTTGCATATTCTATCCTACTTCACGAGCACCCCTTTTTCTTCACTTTTTCCTTTGGAGCAACCACTTTTCCTTTTTTCTTGAATACTGAATATGATGATGTTATATTAGAAAAAGTGACCGAATAAAATAAGAGTCACCCGTAAAGCAATAGTGTGTGCCTTTCTTGGTTTTTTGAGGATATATATATATTTTTTAAATGAATGAATGGTACATTTTTGATTTAAACTATATATGTACTATATGCTGTTTATGAATGCTTTAGTCAACCAAGATTTAACACAAGTCTAGGACCATTGATTTTCTATACCGATTATTACCCAGGTCCATTGACTTCTATGGGTTACCCCAGTATATCATAATGATGACCAATAATTAGTCTGCTGTGTCTGAAGCGCACGTCACACTGTGAGTAACAACAAACAAAATGTAGTCAACACCCCTAGAGCACTGCATTGCTGCACATGGGTGAGAGTAGCAGGCACACCAAGGAATTGTACCATCTGCAATACGTTGTGTGGCATACAACCATCACTCACTCACCACAATGCTTGCTGTGGAATGCCCATAAATGAAACAGTGAGCAGATATGCTGGCTAAGTCAGACATACACACACCTTCGTCTCTGTAGTGTCGTGTGGCCAAAACACATGTCCCCTTCTGCACCCATATGTCACAGTATGTACCACAGTACCATATTTCAACACCAAAGCGTTCATGGGGCAATACCCCGTTCCCACCAAAGCCACGAGATGCAGGGGTACTGCAACACACACCAATTGGCATGACAAATCCATCCCATGCCAGATGCACCCATCACACTATTCCATTGCCTTGACCACGCACACACATTGTAGAGCCATACACACGCATCCGGGAAATCAGTGCGCAACCGTGCACAAACTGTGCATGTCAGACATCTAACACAAACCTTGCAAGGTGCAACACAATAACTTTTCATCTCCGCCCCACAGGTGACGAACAGCATGATGCTGCGGATGGAGACCCCAGCCATCACAGCCAGTCCACAAGCCCCCCACATGGACTCACAGATGTGGAAAGCCTGGACACCTCTACGGACGAGGACGCCCAACCTGGCACATCTGGCGCGGCAGGGCGCAACAGCACACCAGGACCCCTCCTACCCACCAACCCATCTCCCAGGGCTGGTGACCAGTCCCAGGCCCCTGCTGCCACGGTCATTGCGGCCAACACCACCGCCGCAACCACCACCACCACCACCATCACCACCACCAGGGCCTCCCTGACCACTCAGCCATCCCAAGAGGTGGCACAAACCTCCACATCTACCCTGGAAGCCAGGAGGAGGCCCCGGGTGACCAATGTGGCGAGTGGGCAGGTCGGTGGCAGCAGTCCAGGTGGGAGGAGCAGGGTCAGGCCAACGCCAACAGAGCCTGGGAGCCAAGCCCTGCCGCAAATAGCCAGAGTCCTTGGGGCCTATGAAGAGGCCCAGGGACAATGGGCCAGGTCAGCTTCCGACACGAGGGAAGTCCTTGGGGTGTTGAGGTCCATGGACGCCCACATGGGCCGACTTGTGGACCTCATGGGCCAGCTAGTGATGGAGGTGAGGGCCCACTCAAGGCCAACCACAACACCTGCGCCACCACCTGCTGGGGCGCAGGGACGTGCTACATCCAGTTCCCCTGCGTCCACAGCGAGTGGGCAATCCTCAGCCACCACCAGCAGCCCCCAAACACAACCCCCTCCCCTCAAACGTGGAAGGGGCCGTCCGAAGAGGAAACAGATGTCCAGGGAGGACTTCGCACGCTACAAACGCCAGTGAGTCAGCCAGCCATGGTGGCCACCCCTTGCATTCACTTGGACTACCATCCCACCCCACACTGCCAGTCGAGTGGCAAATGTCTGTTGGACTGCGGACCCAGGACAACATGGGTACACCTTGACCATCACGCGGACAGGACCGTCAACTCATTGTACAGCATGCACCACCTTCTTGATCACCGTTCCCACAATTACATGTCACCTTTAAAATAAATACACCTGTATCACATCCTATGTCATCTGCTATGTTTATTATCAATGGTGCACAAACGTCTGCATGTTCAGAAATTCATCTGTAGTGTGTTCTGTCGATAGGCCAGGAGGGCTGTAGGGACCTAGGGGTGACAAACAGAACAAGAGTCCATTGACTGTGTGTGTCACACACTCATCACACAGTACTTGTCATCAGGCCTAAGCAATGTACACACATCTCACAGAGCAACAGGGCACAATGTCACAGCCACTCTCAGTGGCATACTACCCTGGACACTGTCCATTGCCACACAGCACTCAGTCAACAATAGGCCGCCCTGACAATGCACACATACACACACACAACTACAGCGACATCAGCCATCGTATATGGTCACTAACCGTCAAGTGAAGTAGCGGGCAATGAGCTGATGACGCTCATTCACTGCTTCCTCCTCTCCACTGTCCTCGTCACTGGACACGGCTTGACCTGCAGGCGGGGGCCCTGGCTGATCACCGTCATCCACTATCAGGGGGATCCGCCTGCGAATAGCGAGGTTGTGCAGCATGCCACAACAATCTGGCACACCTTCTGTGGGGAGTATGCCAGTGCACCCCCGGTGCGGTCCAGGCACCTGAATCTGGACTTCAGGAGTCCAAATGTCCGCTCCACCACACGTCTGGTCCTCCCATGTGCCTCATTGTACCTGACATCAGCTGGCGTACGAGGATTGCGTAGTGGACTCAACAGCCAAGGCCCATTAGGATATGCAGAGTCACCAACAATCCATGCACGGTCCGGTTGCAGATTGGTCATCAGACGTGGGAGGATGCTGTGGCGCATGATGTGCGAGTCATGGGTGGAACCGGGAAACTTCGCACACACGTGTGTGATTATCATGTCCGCCAGGCACACCACTTGCACATTCAGGGAGTGGAAATGTTTCCGGTTCCTGAAGCTGTGCTCCATGGCCTGTGGTGCAACAAGGCCAACATGGGTGCAATCAATTGCACCAACAACCTGGGGGATGCGTCCGAGTGCATAGAAAGCACCCTTCACCGCAGGCAAATCACGGGCCCTGGGGAATCGGATGTACCGGTTCCTGTACAGCATCGGAGCTGACAGGACATCCCGTAGCACCTTGCTGAACATGGGCTGCGACATCCCACCTCCACTGCCCACCGTGTGTTGGAATGAACCGGTAGCGAAGAAATGCAGTGCAGCCATCACCTTGGCCGTGGGGGTGAATGCAGTAGGATACACCCTGCGAGGACGAAGGTGGGGTTCCAACATGGCACATAGGCGATGCAGGGTGGGCCGGTCCAGACGGAACTTCCTTATGACCTCCACATCCTCAATGTCTGACAGCAATTGGTAGGGGCGATGTATGTTAGGTCTCCTCCTAGGACAGATGGAAGTGGACACATGTCAATGCAACACACAACATGGCATTTACACATACACAAAACAAAGATCACTGACAAAGCAATAGTATCAACGTACAGCTGACAAGTAGGGACAGCACAGCAACATTACTCTTACACAGGTCCCCTTACCAATAGCAAGGACCACTGACACATACCATTGCTATGAGCATGCACATGGGGATTAAGGCCATATTAGCTTGATAGGCATGATGATGGATTAGGACTGCAAATGTGGGTAGCGGCAACACCACGGCAACATACCTAGCTGCTGTACCTGACACCGCTTCCGAGGCTGGGTGAGTATGGCATACACCAACAACACAACGTACACAGGCTGAGCGGTACACCAATCGCTGCAGCTTGGACACACAGAAACAGCCCCAAGGGGGCTATATCAGTGTGGGAGGGTGACAGGCATTACCACAGCTTCCAGGGACTGCTGACTGCCACCCCTCAACAACACCTGCTGCAGCTGCCACCTGTCCACCTTAATGTCGACGACTCTGATGATATGTCCAGGTCCACTCACCGCCGAGGAGCTGCAGTACCTGGCTTCCGAGTTCCACGCACACTGCCCAAGGCGAATACCGGCAAAAGTCATGTGTGTGTAAGAAACTACAGTGTGTGTGGGAGTGCATGTGGGGGACACACATGTCGTTCATCCGAGGCACTATGAGTCTGAGCCTGTGGGGTACCAACATGCACCGCTTACCATGCTAACAACAGGTGGAAGGGGCATCTAGGCTCTCTGGTGTTTCCCCATGCATGTCCCTCCCGAGTGGTGGTACATGGCATTTACATGTCAGACACCCAGTGACGCAGACACTTTGCAATGCATGATGCTGGGCAGCTATTGCTTGTGTGAATGGCTGGCTGGCTCCCTGCTGGCCTTCTCAGTCTCGGCAGACCTGGGCTGCACATTGACCGGCCAATCCTAGAAGGAAACTACACTGACTGTACAGTGGGTTACATGTGTCATTATCTCACAACTGTCACGGAATGCGCTAACTCAGCCCTGTCGATTGAACACTCCAGGCCTTGTGATAGGGATGTGTGTGAGAGATGGTGGCACTGAATGTGACCTCCATTGCGGGGTGAGCCATTCACAGGGCGAGTACGTTGAGGGCTGCGCAGTGTTGGACACAGTGGGTCCACCCACAAAGATGTGTAGCCTTGTGAGCCATGTGTCGGTCTACAAGACAATGGACAGTAGATGTGGGCAGACTACACATTGCTCAAAGTGCTGGCATCCTGAATAGAATGGGATGGACATGTACTGTGTACACACTTTCACCAGCATGCATTTACGTGTGGTGTACACATGCTGTTATGCCATGTCCCATACCGTCTTGGCTCTGTTACACGTCTCTGATCATTTAGGATGGGTCAGCATCATGCCACTGTTATTGGTGGATGTGGGTGATGCTGAGAAGAGTATGTGTGATATTCCAACCCTCATGTGTACCATCCCTGCAGTTGGAAGTCCACCAGCCCAAGGCCTTGTGATGAGCCATTGCATCCAAGTTGATGCTTCTGTGTATGTGTAACCGACAGTGCAGCCAATCCCGCGAAGAGGTTGACGTCACCTGCCGGATGTGTGACCATGTTGCGGCGACTAATCGGGGGATGCTCCCTCGTATTGTCAGGTTGGCACGGCGCTGCATTTCACCACTAATGGTCTGCAATTGACAGTCACACAGCCTGTGGCGGATGCACGTTTGTAGGGGCATCAGCTGCAGGCAGGTGCACAGTACTGTGGGAGTGTGTCTTTTGCAGCGAGAGGCAGCATGTGTCCACAGCCTACCCATGTTCTGGGTAATGTGATGTTAGTTGTGTGATGCAGTGGGTTGTGAGTGTACTCTGTGCTGGGTGCATCTTACATGCATATGCGATTCCTGAGGCTCAAGATGAAATTTGGGCACTCTGCATAGTCAATGCGTTCAGAGTCGTAGGCCTCAGGGACAGCCTGTAGTCAGCTGGTGTGGCACTTCACATGTATGTTTGTGGCACTGTGCATACTCAGATTTCGTCCTAAACACATGTGTGCGATGCCTCACCTCATATTCCTGATACTTACACATCCGGCACACTGTGCAACAGTAGTTGTGCTCGTGCGATGGACAGTTGTCTGGCATGGGCTCATAACCATTGTGGACTGTCATGTTGCAGTCAGTGTGTGTGGTGACACATTCTGCTCCATGCAGGTATGTCCTTGGCCTAATTGTGTACTGGTCATCCTTAACACCATCAGGACAGTGGGTGTGTACACAGCGATGAGTGGCTATGGCCGCAGGGTGACAGTCCGGGTGTTGTTCCATGTGCACAACACATGTGTCACTTATTGGCGGGTTCATTACCTGTACGCCAGCCATTACGTGTTGATTGTGGTTGCTGTATACATTTGCACAGGTATCATGCGACATGTGCACTTGGGAATGTTCTGTGCTGGCTCCCTTGCACATGTCTGTGGATTTGATGCCAAATGAGTGAGGCCACCTCGCTCTCCCTCATGTGTCATCTACCATGTGTGCTGAGGGACAGGGGACGGTCAACAGTGGTGAGGCATCGGATGGTGCAGCTGCACAGGAGCTGGCTGAGACTAATGTGACCGGCGCATTGGAGGGGGCAGACGTGTGCTGGATGACTCACAGGCCCATACGACAATTGCTGCGTCATCTGAGTACTGAGGTCATGTATCCATGTTTGCTGGCACAGGGGACGTGCACTCTAGCTCCTCTGCAGCCACGCGGAGGCCAATGCCCGCCCTCCCAACTACTTCCACTGGTGCAACACTTGTCGGCACAAGGATGACGGATGGAGTGTCTTTCACACCAGGCACAGCTGCCCCTGCGACCCCTGCTGCACTCAGTGCCGGGTCTGTTGAGCATGTGCGGCATCTGTGCGTGGGTCAGACAGCTCTCCTCAATGACTTCATTGCCCATGCCAACACCTTTCCGCAGTTGACATAGTTCATGGAGGGCCTACATTAACGCGTGGGTGGGCTACACCAGTATGTCCAATAGTTGTCCCCCCAGTCAAGGTGGTCCTTGAACTGGGCCACTGTCAGGCTGACATACCTGACCTTCCCCCACCCCCGGACAGTGGCGCATCTGACAACAGCAGGGCACGAGTCCTGACAGAAGAGGTGGTGGCACGCAGACGTCATGACAGGTAGTGACGTCACGGAAGATGGCTTGCACCATCAGACTCATTGCCTCCCCTCGCTCACCCCACTGATGCGATTGCATCATGGGAGCACGCGCGTGTGCACCAGCTCCAATCTCTCCCCAGAGAGGCCAAATAGTGTATGTGTGGCTCCATTCGCTCCAGTCACCGAGCTCACGGTACAATAGGTGGGGGGATGCCGTACAGCCGCATGGTACCCCGACTCGTGCCCTGGACAACAGTGACGAAGCATGGCTGTCTCCGGAGTCCGGATACACCACATGCAGGACACAGTAGCTGTAGCTGCCCTAGCGGCCCATGCCGCAAACACCATCCCAGACGACATGTCGACACACCCCGGCGCGCAATGTCATAGCATCCGCTGCCATTGGCAAGGGACCCATGGTGTGTGATATGGGCCTCCTGGTGAAGAGCCTCCGAGCCATCCACCGCCAACGGGTGTCATGCAACTCACACACTTCGCTAGAACATTAGGTAGCTTTGCCTGCACACCAGGGCTCGAGTCCGGGTACCATGCGGGTGTACGGCGTCCCACCACTTATTTTGCCGTGAGCTCGGTGACTGGAGCGAATGGAGCCACACATACACTATTTGGCCTCTCTGGGGAGAGATTGGAGCTGCTGCACACGCGCGTGCTCCCATGATGCAATCGCATCAGTGGGGTGAGCGAGGGGAGGCAATGAGTCTGATGGTGCAAGCCATCTTCCGTGACGTCACTACCTGTCATGACGTCTGCGTGCCACCACCTCTTCTGTCAGGACTTGTGCCCTGCTGCACACTGAGAATGTATTGCCTGCGAGATGTGACCAGGAGCAGGGTGCCATGACCTCCCACCCACCAAGCTCCACTGCCATCCCATGCCCTGGGTAGCCTGTGCAGGTGGACGATGTAGGGGTACACCTGAAGGCCAGGGGTGTACATGTCTCGGCACGGGCCTGGCTGACGCACAGCAGTATCCAGCATGTCCCCAGAGGGAGGGCCAACGTCCACACCTGATGCAGCATGGGTCGTGTGCCCGCCTGTTGTGCACACACTAGTCCACATTCATCCCCAGACAGCTGGTCTTTCCACATACCCAGAACAGTGGTAATGTACCCCGCCGGGTTCGTCCCCACACAGTCTGTATCGACACTGCATGTGTGCACCCACCCGTGCCACAGACCCACCTGTGCCAAGCGGCCCTCCCGCTTCACATGCCACATGTGTGTATTCCACAGTTGTGCTTCTCTCTCAGGGGCGGACATCCAACTGTCCCGTAGCATACAGACTGCACCCAGTCGGACTGGCATCCTGTTTGTATGTTAGGCACCCTCACACAACTACCTGTGCCACAGTGCTGGCTATCGTGACTGCCATGGCAGTGTTGCTGTCCATGGCAGGGTACACTCACACACAATGCATACGTAGCTTATCGTATCACTACTCTGCACATCGGACTGGCCACTGTCCCTGGTGTTGTACATTGTTGCCGCCTGACTATGTATTCTGTGACTGGATGCTGTTGTTCCTGTAGTGGGTTGTGTCTGTGCAGTTGCTGCTTGCAGTCGTTACTGTGTGTGCATAGTTAAGTGAGGCACATGCCGTGAATGGTACCTCAACAATTGCAATGTCTGGTCTCACATTCCTATGTGTATGATACGTGGCTGGGACTTCACTTCTTTCAGACTCTGCTACTTGTGTGTGTGATGAAGACGTGTGTCTGTAACACGGATTGTCTGCATATATTTGGTGGTATTTCGGTGTTAATGTGTACGTGTCATGTTTGCGTGCATGCAAAGCACAGGGTGTGTGTCTAGCCACAGGATGACAGGTAGCATGTGCAGAGTGTGCGGGTATGTGTGAGCTTACTTTCTGGCTGGCCAGCAGTGTAGGTGTATGTGTATCTTGTGATGATCATCGAGCCAGGGCACATGGTTTACTTACAATGTGTGCATTTGGGAGGTGTAGGTGTGTGTGGTGTGTGGTGTGACTTTGGGGTAGTGTTGGTGTGTGTGTGTGTGAGCTCCGGCAATGTCGACTACACACATGTGTTACCCAGGGGCATGGTCAGTGTTTGTATCCTTGTTCGGGTCTGTTAATGTGAGCACATGTGTGTATTGTCTGTTGCACAGTGTGTGGGTGTGTCCTTGCAGTTCAGGATGACTCCTACTTGATATGTATTGGCCATTGTGGGTCTGCAGGGTGTGTGCATGTGAAGATTGTTCCTTGTTCAATTGAGCATGTATGTACATCTCGGCGGTTCGTACTCACTGTGCAGCCCTGCCCACCCACACTGATGTCGTGTGTGTTTTGGCATGCATTGATGTGGCGTGCAACTGGCGTGGCTCCTATATTTGCTTGTTGAGTGTGATGTCAGACTGTGAAGGTGATTGTACACATATGTAGGACTGTGCTTTGTAGTGACCAGGCCGTCAGTGTTGATGTGATGATCTGTTGGGCCACGTCAGACACTGACATGCCAAGGCCCACGACCTGTGATATTTTACTGGGTCCACAGTGGCAGCAACTCATGTGCATTGACATCCAATGTCACTTGACTACATGGTAATCTCACGAGTCCCGTGTACTTCTCACACTCTCATCCTCTCTCATTCGTACTTGTCTACGATCAATAATTCTCCAGAGTCAGATATTAGCTTTAAGGCATGTATTTAAGCTTACTTCCTCTGTGATGCAGGATGTGGACACTACTGGCAGCGTAATGCATGTGGAGGATATACTTAGCATGGTTACACATTCAAAAGGGGGTACAGGTAGATGTGATAAGTCGTTAATTGTGGAAATAAGGCTTCAGAGTTAAGAATGCCCTGCCCTTGCTATGCTACAGTACATTAGCTCATTACTGAGGTGCCCTAGGCTGTGACACAGACAGTATTGGTTTACCCTACCAGACAGCTTGACATCATGAGCACAGTACATCTAAGTCCCATGGTACAGGTTTACGACAATAGTGACTCCGACACACCTGCGTCAGAGGTGACATCAGAGCATGAGCCTACATGCATGCAGCATAGTCTCACATGTTGTTGCGATATGGTGGCTACTGTACATGACTCAATGCCCGGGGACATGTTGTGGGGTGTTGCATTTGTTGTCCATGCAAATGTCCTTGCACGGAAGTTCAGGAGAAGGTGTGATGACAGTTCTCAAGTTATTCAGCAGACAGATCAGCGTGCACTTACAGGTGCATGTGTTCAGGTGCGCGGCATGCATATTGTAGCAATGTGGTTCGTGCAATGTTGGCCATGTGGTCACTGTACACAGGTCCCATTCCTCAGCCTCCCCGTGTTCATGCAGGGACACGGGATATGGTGATGGACAGGGTGCATGTCCCGGTAATGTCAGGTGTCATGACGGTGGAGTTGATGGTAAGGTGTTTGTTTCCGTGTGCATGGTATAGTTGTTGCACAGCTGACTGGCCACTGCGTGCGGACGGCAAGCATGGGTACGGTGTTGCACATGAATGTTCAATTGTGGGTATTGATTTGGGGACCCATGAATTGACAGGTTGTCAGGTATGCGATACCTTCCTGCAGTGCATCCCTCGCATTGGTGGTATTTGTGGTTGACATCCAATGAAGCGGATGGTGGGTTGCAACGTGTTCCTCGTAGGTTGTCCCTTGTAGAATCCTGATGGGACATGTCGGGTGACATTCGATGAAACTGTAATCCAGCATACGTTGTGCGGAGGCACACTGGTTCCATTGCAGTGTGTGTCCTATTGCAGCCACAAACGCCATGCCCCCATACACTGAACAGTTCCTGTCGTGGGCGTCCAGGGGTGAGAACAGGTGTACCAGGTCCCCAATTGGACATGCCGGGTTGGAGAGACATAAATCCACAGGCCAGTGGTACGGGCACCTCCGACAGTAGAAAACGGGGATGACGCAGCTGAACATTTCAATGCGGTAAGTTACTCGATAACTTACATTCAGCATAGCCAGATTTGCACAGCCCACTGTCTGTATCAAGCTATTGCTGTACAGCTGCATCTGTCTGGCGTAGGTGTATAGTACTGGTGCCCCGTCCATTTTGCTGCAGGGTGCTGTGATGGCGTGCTCCGGCTGCCTGGGCTGTCTGCTGAGTGCGACCTCGGACGGTGCTGGGTGTTCTTGAATGGATGTTAGGCGGCAGGACTTTGTGTATGGCTTGGGAGGCGGCCACAGGCCCTCATCCCACATGCTCCTATGAATGGTCAAGGCCAGTGGTGTCTGACTCCTTCCTGATTACTTGCATTTGAGCCACAAGGAGCAGTGGTATAATTGTATTTTGTGGTTTTATCTTTCTTTCATGTTCGGCGTTATCTGCCAGGGGATGGTTGACTCAGCATGGCTATGTTTGGGTTGTGGTTGTTCCAATGGCTCCGTTCTCCTGCAGGATATGTTGCAATGTGATTTGGCTGTGGGAATGGAAGGACATTCACTGCTATCTGCTCTCCCGTGTGTGGGTGGGTCACTTCTTTCCCGCTGTACATTGGGACTTGTGTGTGGGCGTCGTGATTGTGAACACCTGTTCTCAGGCAGCAGGGTTTCTCTATTTTGGACATGGCATGGCTTGTTGTTGCGTGCAGGATGGTATAGATATTGTTTGTTGTGACTGGCGTGCCTTTTGCGGTCAATGTCCATTGTTTGTGCAGTTCTGTCGCAGCTGCCGTGTGCTTCTCCATGCTTTGCACACAGGTGTGTGTCCTCTTCCGACGTCACTTTGCTCCCCTGTTCGGCACACTTGTGTGACTACGTTTTGGCAACTGTGAGTTGTCGGTTGTGGTCATGATTGACGCAGGGGGACCACGTGACTTGTGCCTTCAGGGTGGGGCTGGTGTGTGTGGTGTGTTGTTGTGACCCTGCGGTGTTTGTGTGCAGCCCATGCGTGGCGCTGTCGTTGGCCTCTGCGTTGTGCGCATGTGCGTCATCGCCGGGGCGCTGCGGTGCCGTGCCGGGTACGTCACCTCCTGGTCCGGGGTATTGGGTGCCCAAGATGTTGCGGGTTGATTATATTTTACAGGTGGGATATGTGTGGGTACAGTGTTGGATGTGTCCTGTCCCCACAGGGGTGTCTAGGGGGCCCATGTACAGTTTTTCCGCCCTTGCATTGTGTGCGGTATTTGCATGCCCTTGTTGTGTGTCTGCCTACCTGCGTCGTCGTTGCGCGTTCACTCCTAGCTGCTGCATCAGGTACAGCATTGGGATGGCCTGGAGTGCAGGATTCATGTCGGAGTAGGCCGGGTTGGTGTTTCTGTGGTCGACAATGTGGTTTCCGCCTCCTGTTCTCGTGCGGTGTCTCTTTGCCGGTGAGGCTGTTTGGTTGTGTCATCGTAATTTGTACGCCGGGCGGTACGTCATTTCGTCGGACGGTGTGCCTCCGTTGGCTGGCGCCGCAACGTAAACGGGCGCACTTTGATGGCGGGCGGCGTCGCAGGCTTGCGGGCGGTATTAGCCTGACTTTTCACATCCTAATTTGGCGGGTGTGCGGGCAGTTGCTGGCGGACGGTAACTAGCGGTTTTTACCTCCGACGGCACGGCGGTAGTGTTTTTGCCCGCCATCGTAATGACCCCCTAAGTGTTTTAATTATATATATTTTTTTAAGTACATTGTACTACACTATGTTTCCCCTTAAAACACAGAACACAGACATAAAAGTGTAAAATTAAATATATATATATATATATGTAAAAAATAAAAAAAAACACTGCATTACATTATCTTCCCCCTTACATATAATGGTGTAGTGTTTTTATAATTTTTACATACTTTATTCTTTTTGTAAGTAGTGTGGCAATTTCTAGGTAGTGCTGCGGTACACCGTAATTTTAAAAAAAAATTGAAATATGTAAAAAATTGAAAAACACTATGGTACACTATATTTGGAAAATATAGTGTAGTACAGTGTATTTTTACTTCCTAGGTAGCAATGTGGTACCTAACCCAGAACACAGCCTAAGTGTGGTAAAAACAACATAGCTCCCTTTAACTTTTGTAAAGGCAGCCATTGGCCAATCACATACTGCCTTGTCATTGGCAAATACAGCGAAATACCAC
Organism: Calotriton arnoldi; assembly: GCA_963921515.1. NCBI lineage: Eukaryota > Metazoa > Chordata > Amphibia > Caudata > Salamandridae > Calotriton > Calotriton arnoldi. The sequence continues at coordinate 136,144 of CAWUFW010005193.1, forward strand.
AGTATACCATGGCCTGCGATATCACTAAGTTTTAGTGCCATATAACTCTAAAGAGCATCATCTACATACCATAAACTACATGCCTGACAAATTTCATTTAAATCTGACTGCCCGTTTTGCCGTTAAGCCTGAGTACAAAGTCTCTGGAAAATGCATTGGTGGAAAAACTCGGTTTGGGACCCCCCTTTTAACTTTGAACCCCCTTGACGAATTATGGTGAAACTTTGCATCGTCCGTCAATGTAGAAAAAGCAATAGGTTTGAAAGGTTTCATGGAGATTCATCAAACGGTGGCAAAGATCAGATGAATTCCTATCTCTACCGCCACTCTGTAACATATATATATCTTCCTAACTACAACTAAGCTTTAAACTTTGTTTTTATATATAACGGACGGTGACTCAGCAAAACGTGGATGAAGGTTTACTCCAACATGGCGCATTTTGGCCAACAAGATGGCCTTGCTCACGTGTAAAGTTGAAGAGAACATCACAGTATATATATAAGTAAAGTGAACATAAAGAACAGACACAAAGTACTACAATGACCCAGTGAAAACATGGGCGCCATCTGGGTATGACTTAAATGATGATGAGTATTATTCAACAGTAGGTATAATACAAAATTTCATGAAAAGCAAGCACATGTACAATATAAATACAAAGTAATCATGTGTATGCCAACAACTAACAACTATTGTCAGCTGCAGATAACTTCTCTCGCAGGGAAAGTGCAATGTGGGAAAGCAAGTCCCGAAAGTAAAAGTTGAGCATGCATGCATGGTATGACCCCAACAGCAATGTAAATCAAGTAAATACACAGTAATATGTATGCACCATCATTGGGAAGATGTGAATCCACTGGCTGCTAAGTTCAGCAGCAGATGATCGCACATGCAAATAAGTGAATTACGGGAAATCGAGTCCCAAAAGTGATGCTAAGTAGGAGCGCAATATATGACCCCAATCTGAGTCATGCCACGCTTGATACCGGTGTGTACAAAGGTGTGTGCAAAAGCTAACAAGCATTTGCAATGCAATAGGTCTCCAATTTACGCGAGACCTATTGCATTGCAAATGGTTGGCAACTTGGCATCATGGACAACGGGAGGGCGGGGGGGAGAAGGCACAGACATCGGTAGGGAGGGCGGGCGGGAGAAGGCATGGACAATGGGAGGGCAGGCGGGGGAAGGAGAGGAGAAGGCACGGACAAAGCTGCGTGACGCTACGTGTGCACGAAGGAAATAGTACATGCCCCATGTAACAACCAAGTAAAGGGGCCAGTAGCCATAGGAGGATACAAATGACGACATGGCTGTACTAAGGAGGGACTAACAAGCCTCATAAGGAATCAGAAGCCAGCATTTACAAAGGACAAACACACAAGCCAATGAAAAATAAGAGCGGGGGAGTGGGCAAAGCTTCTCTCCGTACTCAACTACCACAGCTCTTCGCAGGGCAGCGCTTGCGCACCGGCTCACGCTCGACCTAAAAAGGAGCGTGTGAAAGGAGCATGTATCCTGGGAATGCGGGTCATAAAAATCCATGCAAAAGGCGGCAAAGGGTATATCAGATGCGAAATGCAATGTGCGGACATATAAGGTTAGGTTATTTGTCACGCAAAAGGGGAATGCTCCACCAACAGGTGTGCAGAGGTTGCTCCTTGAAAAAATAGTCCTGTTTGGAATAACTAACTAAACACAGTAAGAGATCCACCACCAATCCGATCTGGTGCACTTGTCAGGACCATGTGGTACAGTAGTACAGTGCCTGAGTGCGCCGAGTGTATGTAACATAAATTCAAAACAGCCTGGCCCTGGTGGGAAAATCCTGTAGAAAAATATAAAATCATGCCCAAGTGGGATAGCAATGAGAACTATGATGTAAATGAAGCATAATAGTATAGGAATGGCAACAAACAATAAGTACGCCACACTAAGTACCACAATCAGATGTCCTCAAAAACATTAAAATCAAACAGTAAGTTTGTTACTGGTCATGGGAGTGGAAGAATATACACAACTGATAAGGCAATGTTCCAGATGGTGTCACGATACAGTGAAGAAAACAATATCAAAGAAGGAAAATGTTCAAAAGTCTTATCTGATGTGCAACAAACACCGTAGTGTAGTTCGAAGAAAAGGGTAGGCGACCGATTTGACCGGGTTACTGGAATGTCATGGAGTACCCCTTCCTTTCCTCCTATAACAGAACACAGATAGAATATCTCGCACAGGAGAAAAAAGCACATAACCTACATTGCAACTGTGCATAAGTGCAGTGATAGGAAAGAGTACAAAACTAAATTAATCATCGTGTAGGTGAATGCTCAATTCTCATCCTGGTTCAGACCACCCAGACTCATGTTATCGAGCTTGATGATGAGTTGGGACTCTCTCTTCCTCATTCTGAGGGTACGATCACCCCCTCTGGGATTGAGTGTGATCAGTTCGATGACACAGAAGGCCAATTTATTGCGATCACTAAAATGTTTGTCACAAAAATATCTGGCAAAGGGGTTTATACAGGCCCATTGCACCGCTGGTGCTCACTTTTCGTGACGCACCGGCTGCACATTTTGCTGCCCCATATTTACAAGGACAGGAAAAGTCACCCTGCGTGGCTTTTCCTGTCCTTGTAAATGCAGCACTTTGCATGAAAGGGGTGTTCCATGGGTATTCCCACGCAACACCCATGGAACCTGACACATTTCCAGATTTACGAGAAATCGTAAACCTGGAAATGCGTCTGAATGCTAGGCCTCCCCAGGGGAAGCGTAGGGAGGTGCATTGAGGAGAAATATATTAATTTCTCCTCGTTTTTTTCCTCTTTTTATGCGTGCTGCATTCTGCAGCACACATAGAATGAGGAAATCACCTCTTGTGATTGTTTATGTGCGGGAATAAACAATCATTTAAAAAAATGACATTTTTCAAGTTCTTTGTATGCTAATGCAGCACATTATAGAAGTTGAAAAACGCCATTTCAGATTGTTTATGTGCAGGAAGGGACACCTTCCTGCACATAAACAATCATCCCGTGACGCATGAGCATCCTTGCACTATGGTGCAAGGGTGCCTGCGTCGGCGCATGGCAGCTAATTGTCAGCCAGCGCAAGGGAGAGCAAAGGGATCTGTCATATTCTTGTTGATATGACGCATCCCTGTGCTTTGAAAGTGCCGCAGTGTGGTGCAGCCAAAGGGCTTGCGGTGCCGCGCTGTGGAACTTTCTTGTACATAAGGCCCAGGGTGTCATGATTCACTACCTGTGCTCTCGTTCCCACCACCAGGGGGCCGAATTGTAGGGCTTTCCAGTATTCTAATATGCTTCCAGACACTCCCCTGTATGCATAACCTGACTTCCAGGCATTTGGACATCATTTAGGAATTCACATCCACTCCCAATCCATGCCGGGTTTTGTGGAAGCCAGTCTGCTCATGCTGGAAACTCCATTACCTATAATCCCCTGCTCACTGCTTTGTCTCCACCCCTGCAGGCCAAGGATGGGTGGAGGAATTCAGTTCACCTGTGGCTGGCTGCTGCTAGCCTGCTCACACCTGATGCATGTGATTACTGTGAGCTCTTTTAAGCCCCAGCTCCCTTCAGCCCACGGTTGGTCATTGTAGCTGTATACTGGTGAAACCGATCCTTGTTTCCAGTGTTTCCTGAGCTTTTGATACCCTTGTTTCCAGTGTTTCCTGAACTGCAGCAGTTTCCCTTGTTCCTGAACTAGCACTGCCTGCAGTGCTACCTTGACTCCTGAGCCTTAGCATTCCTTGTTCCTGACCTGCAGCAGTTTCCCTTCTCCTGAACTAGCACTGCCTGCAGTGTTACCTTGACTCCTGAGCCTTAGCATTCCTTGTTCCTGACCTGCAGCAATTTCCCTTCTCCTGAACTAGCACTACCTGCAGTGCTACTTTGACTCCTGAAGCTTTAGTAATTCCCTGATACTGAACCAGCACTGCCTGCAGTGCTACCTTGACTCCTGAGCCTTACCTCAATTCTTGTTCCTTCCCCAGCACTGCCTTCTATGCTACTTTGTTTTCTTGATTCCTGAACCTGCACTATTCTAGTATACCCTTGTAGCCTCCCCTTCTGTATATCCTTTTCCAGTCCCTGCCTTTCTTCCCCTTTCCTTGGTTCCAGTTCTAGTTTGCTGTCTTTCTATTTCTGATGTCTTGCTTCTGTTACCTTGTATGTTTGTTACCTGCTTTCTGCCAAGTGTGCCCTGTGATTTCCTTCCTTTCCTGTTAAGCACTCCTCCTTGCTAGCTCCTTGTCTATTGTGCTTGTGTTTAGTTCTACCCCTTTGCTGTTACTGCCTTGCGTGTTCATGTTTGATCGCCAGGATCCGTGGGCACAGCTGACTACCTAGGTGGTGTTTCTTGTTCACTGTGAGTATTGTCTTTGAGTTACTGTTATAACATCACCATAGGTATAAGCTCCACAGACCCTGCCTTTGCATACATATCCTATATGTGGGTATTTTCAGTCCGTATCTGTAACAGCAATTGTGGGTGAGGAACTTACTGAGCTTCAGTCTTACCGTGTTGAGCTCCCGAGTGCTTTACCCCACATTCCCTTCATTGTTAATGTTGTATTATATATATGTCTTGCACGTCCGTCCTGGGTGTAGTTAGTCTGAATGCTAAATTGCCTTGTGAGTGCCCTTCCTTTCTGAGTCTTAGTCATCTTGTTCCTTTGTACAGACTTCCCCTTTGGATCTCTTTTCTCCTCTGACTTCCTGTGTGATCCTGGGCAGCGCTGTACTCCTCTCTGTGTACGTTTTCTACCCTGTTCCCAGTCCTTGCCCAAGTCCCTGACTGTGTTCCCGACATAGTCCCGGACAGTCCCTGACACAGGGTATTATCCTTATGATCGTCCCTTACACAGGGTCCTTATGATCGATTGCCCTAAGGTGTTCTATGACTCTTTTCTTGGCAGAAAAGATTGTACTGCCTATATAGTGTAGAAAGCACGGACATTCAAGAAAATAAATCACTTGGCATCTGCTACAGGTAAAGAACTGTCTGATGGTACGAGTGTTGCCATTGATGGTAGCGTATTTTTTTTTTAATGAGGCTATTTTTACAGGCTTTACACTGCCGGCATGGAAAAAAAGCCTTGCAAATTATGTTCTCTAATGCCTTTGGTAAGAGTAATATTGCTGTGGACAAATGTGTCTGTAAGTGACCTGGCTCTGCATTATGTAGTGCTGGGTTTTCGGCCAACGTCCTGGCCAATAATAGGATCAAATGTGAGAATATCTCAGTTCTTGGCTAGGATATGCCTCACTTGTTTGGAGCTGTTGTTCTAAGTGAATTTGACTCTGGATGTTGGTTTGTCTGTTTCATCTTGTGTATTATTAAAAAGGAGATGTTCCCTGTTGATTCCATTCACCTGTTTGATGGCCTTCTGGAGAACTCTCGTTCCTTGAATCTTTGGACCATCACCCTCCTTGAGAAAGGCCTCATCGGTGCTGCAGTTCTTCTGTGCCCTTAGTAACTCCCAGTATGGGATACTCCATTTGAGAATGTCTTGGTATCCACTAAGGGCATGAAAGAGGCTGTTACCTGCTGTGGTTTTCTAAACAACTGTGTATGTAGCTCCCTGTTAAGAATTTCAACACATATATCAAGATACTCAATGATACTACTGCTGGTAGTGAATAAACACTTGATTCAGGGTATTGTCATTGAGTTTATTAACAAAATCCGTGGCTGAGGCACTAGACCCCCACCAGATAATGAAGAGGTCATTTATGTACCTCAGCCATAGGATGAGATTCTCAAGGTCAGAACTGAGAGTGGTGTCATTGAGTACCTGTTCCTCCCACCAGCATAGGAAGAGATTTGCCAGGCTTAGGGCAAAACAAGCACCCATTGCGGTACCAAGGATCTATCGGTACTGGCTACCATTGAACATGAAAATATTATTTTGGAGGCAATACCGCATAAATTCTAGAATGATGACAGTAGGTGCTAAAAATTTGATCGGTCTCGCTCTCAGGAAATGCTCGCAAGCAGATATCCCTTTTTCGTGGTCGATGACAGTATACAGGGAACTAGGAGAAAATCATTTTTCCATGATAGGCCGGCAATTTTGCCCAGGAAGTCCTTTGTGTCTCACACATAAGAAGGGAGTGTGTTAAAAAAATCCCTGAGAATAGAATCAACATACTTCTACCTATACCGCTACTAGAAATCTGTGGTCTACTAACTCCCGACTTGCAGTGGTTCTCTCCATTAAAAAAGCGAGAAGTGGAGGTCGGTCATTTCGATACAATGTTGCTAAGTTATGCAATTCTTTACCCTCTACTCTTCGGACAATCAACCTGGAATTCCATTTTCGCAAACTCCTGAAAACATGGTTGTTTGACTTGTTCTCCCACGAATGTCTTAGTCACCTAGTTGCGCACTTGGCGCTGGTACACCTACGGGCAGCCATGCGCTCTATAAGTGCTTCTAAGATAAGATATGTTCTACAAGGCGCTACCCCTGGAAGACACAATGGGTCTCCTAGGAGTATTGGTAATATTTTTGTGCACCTTGTGGAGGAGGTACAAAGTAGGAAGTTTGGGGAAATATTCATCCCAATCTAGGAGATCCTTGTCCCTCCAGTCGACTAGTTTGTCCCATATGTCAGAAATGCTTTTAGCATACCTGTTTTTGTCAATGACTTCGTAAAAAGTATTGTCATTAAGCTGCCTCACGGCCTTCCTCAATGTACGCTTCTCTATTGAGAAGCACAATGTTGCCACCCTTATTGGAAGGATGTATGATGATGTTGTCATTTTTGGCCAAAGAATTAATGGCCGCTCTTTGTTCTAATGATATATTAAAGTTTGAGTTGGAGTGTTTGTGTTTCCTGAGTTTTTAAAATTTGCTGGTGATAATATCATGGAAAGTGTCTATATTGTCATGTAGCATAGTGGGGAGAAAAGTAGAAGGAGGTTTGAAGCCACTGGGAAAAGCGTCATCGTGGGTGATGACTAAGCTGTCTAAGAGAGTATTAGTATCAGTTTGAATGTTGTCATTGGACCCACAGGCCTGTAGGTCATGCAGTGTGACAAGAAGGTCGGTGTCACCTATGGGGAGAATGTTATTGTTGATATCATTGGTAGGAGAGTCGGGCGGTCACCCCAGACTGTCCTCAAATGACGCCATTTGGAGAGTTTAGGCTTCCTGATGTATTTGAACATATCATATCTAGTGTCTACATCTTTAAAACCACGCAATGGACAAAAGGATAAACCTAGACAAAGCAATTGTTTCTCAGTGTCCGTAAGAGTTATATCAGATAGATTAATTATAGTTTTGTTTACCACATTGAAGTCCATCACAGTTCCACCTCTGGGCTTTGAGTGTTGGTTCCCATGCGCCCTCTTGTTCCTGTTCCACCCCTTCTGCCTCGTCTTCCGGATTTTCTGTCGCCTTTGCCGGCTCCTCCCCGACCTTTTCCTCTTCCACTTGCTCTGCTCTTTGTACGGCCTCTGTTCGCTGGTGTGGTTGTTCTCCGTGCAGTCTGATGACTCCTCCTTAGGAGTCTTGTTGGACTTGGCCCTTTTTGCAGGGTCATCCCAGAACTTTTTGCCTTCCTCCTGTATTTTTTCTGACCTGTTGTTGGTGGTTTTATGACTCTGGGCACTTTATCACTGCTGATCAGTGCTAAAGTGCATGTGCTCTCTAAGGTAAACTTGGTAAGATTGGTCTACACCTGTTTGGCATATTTAATTTACCTATCAGTCCCTTGTTCAGTGGTATCCCATATACCCAGGACCAGTAAATTAAATGCTACTGGTGGGCTTGGAGCGCTGCTTGCGCCACCCACCAAAGTAGCCTTTCAAACCTGTCTCAGGCCTCTGCCACTGCAGGGCCTGTGCGCGCAGTTTACTGCCTCTGTGACGTGGCACATAAAGTGGTTGCTTCACCTGTGACTCCCCTTTTACTACATATCAGTCACCCCTAAGGTAGGCCCTAGCTAGCCCTATGGGCAGGGTGCGGTTTAGGTAAAAGGTAGGACATGTGCCTTAACTGTGTGGCATGTCCTTGTAGTGACAAACAGCCTATTTGGTTTGTCACTGCTGTGAGGCTGCCCTCTCATAGGGATGCATTGGGGATTCTCTGATATGTGCTTCAGTGGTAATTCCTGATCTGAGAGGGGTAGCGTGATCAAGTTTGGTATGTTTGGAATAGTGGTGATAAATGCTGCTTATTGGTGTTAGCCGATTTATTATTACTATTTTAGAAATTCCACTGTTAGAAGTAGGCATTTCTGTGTGCTATGTGTCTTTGGTCCTCTGCTAGGATGTTTTATTGACTGTCTGGCTTTGGAGTGACAGGGGCTGGGGATGTGCAGTGGCTTCAGAGAGTCTGGATGAGTCAGCGCTAGGCTGAATAGGCCTGGCCTGCATTTGGAGTGGTGGGAGGAATAGCACCTGAACCTGCATAGGGCTGTGCCTGCCTTCCACAATGATGGCTCTGCCCCCCTGTGGTGTGTCTGGAGCCAGGGCTCACACTGACAATGGAGGTTGTTGTGCACTTGGAAAGTGCCCCCCAGAACTGGTTTGGACTGGGCTCAGAGCCCTGGGCCAGGGGAGAACAAAGACACTTGCTAATATAAGGACTGGGGCTTTGACCCCATGTAAACTGAGCTGGCTTGGTGAAGAGGACACTGCGTGGACTGCTGTATGCCAGGAGGAACCGCTTTGGGACTGACCTATTCTTTGGGGGGGGCTAAGATAAGGATTGCCCCTGTGCCCTTGAACCCTTGTGCTGGCCTGCCTGGCTGCACCCTGCTAAGGAGTCCCCCGTGCCCTCCCAGGAGTGCAGACTTGCGCACTGGGATTTATCAGGGCTCGTGACCCTGAAACTAAGACTGAGGAGTGTGCTGTGAGTTGCCTGAGCTCCACGTGGGGGCTCCTGCTCATTACAGCGTGTGGAGCGCTTCACCTTTGCTGCGCCCCTCAGCGCTGTGCCTGTACCCCAGAAGCATGTGGTGGGCGCTTTTGAATTTCATTGTCAGGAGCCCGAGAAGTGGGCTCCAACCTCGATCGTGACGGGCGCCGTCGCGCCGTGAAGGAAGAGCCCAGTGTGTTGCCGGAAGTCAGGCAGAGTCTAAAGCCTGGTTCTGGGTGGGGCTCCCACGAGGTAGAGGAGAGCCCCGGTGTTGCCTAAACAAGGGAAGAGCAGCGGTGAGGAAATCCCATTTCGGGAAGTCCTCGAGTGTAAAGCGTTACGTCCCCGTCATAGGGGGTGGGGCCCGCCGCGGTGAGAAGGCTGGGCGGAGGAGACGAAGCCGACGGAGACTTTGCTCCGTGTCCCACCACCGCCGCTGGGCCCTGCATAAGAAGCCAGTGCAGCCTGAGGTTCGTGGGGTGAGTGACCCCACCGTACTCGGTGTCCTGGCCGGAAGAGGCAGTGTGAGATAAGCCTTTGTTCCATTGGTTAGTCAGCGACTCCGCCTAGTTGAAGGCAGCTGCCCTGGGTGATCCTTCTTTTTGCTCAGCGGTCCGGATGGAAGGGAGGCCTCGGCGGAGGTCCCGGTCCGGCTGAACAGATTGGAAACACTGGGCACATTGGTGCTGGGGCGTAGTGCCATATGATCTGCTGGTTATTGCCGCTTATGCCCTGATGTGTGGGAAGTGGACAATGCTGGCACCATGTGGGTGAGTCCAGTGTTACGTGCTTCATCTTTGGGGGGCAGCCCGTGCTCCAAGGTTTTGGGACATTGTTTTGTCTAACAGTACCAGGCTGCCCATTATAGTGCCAGGAGGTGGCATCTATGTACTTGTTACTCCTGTGTCATATCTCGCAGGTTACGCCCTGAGGTGGATATATGTGATGTTGCATGGCCAGGGTTGGTACCACCTGTACAGTGAGTGGATGCTCATTTTCTAATGTGTGCACTCTATAAGTGGGTACTTTAGTGCCCCGCTGATGTTGGATATGTCTAGTGTTTTCATGCTACAAATAACCCTAACTGTGATGTTTATGACCATGGCTCGATTGGGCAAGTGATCTACATGATCCCTGTAAAGTCAGGACAAGTGCCTAGTGGCACAGTGATATAAATGTGATTATGTTCTAATGTGTCTTTATGGATAATACAAAGGATATTTTTATATAACCTTGTGTAGAGTTTCTTTTGTGGGGTGCCTAGTGTGTCGCTGTTGTGTGAGTGTGTTGCGCAAATGCTTTACACATTGCCTCTGGGATAAGCCTGACTGCTCTGCCAAGCTACCAAGTGGGTGAGCAGGGGTTATCTTCAGTGTGTAACTCCCTTGCCCTGACTAGAGTGGTGGGTTCTGCCTGGCTTAGGTGCATACCCTAGCCAACCAGAAACGCCATTTCTAACATGTCTCTTTTTGTATAAAAAATTAGCCAATCTGCAGCTTCTCTCACTTCTGAGGTATTACTTCCAGTTGATGTATCTGTATCACTGCCGGTGGCTTTGCTTGTGTTGGCTGCTGGTATAGCATTTGTGGCTGATATATATATATATATATATATATATATATATATATATATATATATATATATATATATATATATATATATATATATATATATATATATATATATATATATATATATATATATATATATATATATATATATATATATATATATATATCTCCGACCAAATACCGGCTCCTCTCCACTCGGGGTCGGTGCGAGTTCCGGGTGTCGGATCCCGGCTAAGATACACGAAAATTCCCGTTTTAAAGAGCTCCTCCTCAAACAGGAAAAGGGACTCGCACTCCAGGGTGAATGTAATTCAATATTTTTACTGGCAACGCGTTTCGATCAAACGATCTTCTTCACAAGATGTGAAGAAGATCGTTTGATCGAAACGCGTTGCCAGTAAAAATATTGAATTACATTCACCCTGGAGTGCGAGTCCCTTTTCCTGTTTGAGTGAGAGCTCTTTAAAACGGAATTTTCGTGTATATATATATATATATATATATGTGTATATATATATATATATATATATAGTTAGGAAAATGTTATTTATTCTTTCTATACAATACCCAACATAAACTACACAAACATTCAAAATTCGAAAGTACTTACAGTTATAACTAGTGACCCATCCCAATCGTCCTATAACTCGCTCATCTGCATATACAATGTTGTCAACTCGCTAGCCACACTACATGAACTATACCTCTCCCTGCTACCATATACAGTGTTCTTATAAAATATGTAATTGGAAATGTGAAGTGTTGTGATAAATGCTATGATTTAACGTAGTATTAATGTGAAAGCGTACAAGCTGTGCATGAAGAAGTTACAGTTCATGTAGTGTGGTACACCGCAGCAATACTCCTTTGGTACAACTTGTATGAGGAAGCATCTGAAGAACATCCACTCCACACAATTACGGCGCTGTGTCAGACAGAGTTTCAGGAGGCTACCGCAACAGCATCAGTAGGGGTCACAGCTACCTACCCTGTAACCTCCTCAACCTTTGAAGCGTTGTCTGCAGCCCCATCAGCACTCACTCCATCTGCTGTACCCTGTATACCTGCACTTGGCACCGCTGTGCCACTCGACCTCCAGATGCATGAGAGCCATATAGTGGACCAGTGGGCACGTACTGCCACTTATTGGCTTCTGTGTAACTCTGTTATTGTTGCTGGGGAGAAGGACTTAAATATCCATCGTTAGCTAGTGATAGTTCATAAGTGTTCTCCTCAACATCCTTAGACTTCTTTTCCAATCTGTTTGTTCTCCTTTTGTATATTGTGTACTTTTTGTTCTTTTCTTGGTCACGTTGACCTCCTAAAAAACATAAATACATTTCAGAAAAATCCTAAAAACAAAAAAACTAAAAAAAGTTATTTTAAGAACCATAGAAATACTTCTAATAATAAAGAGCTTGTGTTAATCATATAAGGGAAAAAGCACACCCTGCCGTACATTATAAGGATATTGCAAGTCACCGAGGAGTACCATAACGGTATAGAGGAACGAGGTCAAAGGCCATTACCTTTTCCCACAAACCCTTAAAACCGAAAGAGAGAGCATGTTTGCAAACATGAAGAATAAAAATAAAACCTCTAGTGCAAAATTAAATACATCAAAAACATTTGATGCAAACAACAGATATTAGAAACAGTTCAATACAAGTCAGTTTAAAAAAAAAAAGCTGCAGTAGCTCGTGACGTGTAGAAATATTCAGAAAAATTCTTGCTTTTCTCTATCTAAGGAGTGCAAAAAAGAAACATATTCTCTCTGCTTGTCATTGTAAGTTATTAAAATAGAGCAGAAGAAAGAAAAGTAAGGTTCCATTTGTTGCTTTAAACAGCTGCTTCAATTATGCTCCCTGACCTGTCCTGCCTTTCACCTCAGCTGCTGGCTCTGGCTGTAGGCACTGTGAGATCAGAACTTGACTGTAATAACCTTATAATAGTCGAGTTCTGACACCTTTCCTTATAATCGGTGACTTGATACGTCACAAGTCACGGATTATAAGGAAATTAGTAACTGCTGTTTATACAGGGATACAGAATTCCATGTATTATAAAGAGATATTTTCCAGGTGAATTAAAAATGTTATTGACTTGAATATACTGATAAAAGGTAAGTAAAATATGTGCGGCTAAATTAAAAGCTGTTCCGTACACTATGGTACAGTGTAATACAATTAACTCAATTTTAGTTAAGACGTGTGTTGTTCAGTTAAGTGTTGTTGCGGGGATTATTTTTGTGTATACTGTTACTATTTGAATTGTTGTAAGTACATAGGGGCAGATTTACAAGCCCCTTGCGCCACTTTTGCGTCACTTTTAACATGGGAAAAGTGACGCAAAAGTGGCGCAAGGGGCTTGTAAATCTACCCCATAGTTGGTGAGTGGACTAACTTACTCTACAGTGTTTTGTAATATACTGTAATATACTGTATTGTTTAATACTGTGTTACAGTGGAAGGGTGTACAGTGCAGTGTCATAGAGAGGAGTAGGATGTCATACATTTTAGTGCCATATGTTAGAGTGCACTGAGGTGTGATACAGTTTACTCCTATGTCCTACAATACAGAGGCTGGTGGTGTCATAGAGTCACACAAACTGAAGTACAGTGCCATGCAGTAAAGGGGTGCATTAAATAATATATAGGTTACATATAAAGCAAGCTACACACATCATTGTTTTTTTATGTTTCTCAGACAGAAGTAACATTTCTGTTACACTAGTATGTCATCATTTAGAACATTGAAAGTTCAAGATGATCATATGGTAGTAGTCACCATAAACAAATCTATTGGATTTTGAAAAAAAAACATATATGCTGTGCATGTCCAACTGTTAAAACATCTCATATGTATGGTAAACTATAGATCACACCTATATTCACAGTAGATTGTTGAAAATGTCATTGTGAGAAGCTGGCCTGGTATATGATGTCCACTGGCACCCTGCACCAGTCCAGACATAACATATCATGTGTATTTGTAAAGCGCATGTTCACCCGGAGGCATCTTGACGCTGAATAACAGATGTTTCTTGTTACCCAACTCGATGGTACTCATTTTATCAACCTCAGATGGATGAAATGCTGAGTGGACCCGTAGGGATTTGAACCTGTGACCATGAGGTCGAACACAGGCCCCTGCAGTGGACACATTAGTCCACTGAGCCACCAGACAACCCTTATGGTGATTTAAGAGGTCTTAGACAACCTAAGAAAGCTCTCTAAGTGGTCGCTGTGGAGAGCAGCCTTCAGGCTTAGTCCAGAAGGAGTGTAAAGCACCTTGTTATACCAGAATGCAATCTTATAGTATAAATTAAGTGAAAAAGAACCACACAAGGTATTTATAAAAATCTGTATTTATTATATAATACTCTCTAACACATACAAATATCTCCTACCCGGAGATATGCACAATGCACACAATACTTTACGAAGAAATGAAGTAAATAGCACAGAATTCACAGCGGACCGGGGGGGGGAGGGGGTGAAACCAAACCATATACTTAGAAAGTGATATAAGAACCACGACTCGAGTCAGGACGATGTCGAGAGGACGTAGAAGTGCCGGGGAACCAAGGAACCACCCAAGGTGAGAGACTAGGAGCCCCACGGAGGTCGTTTGCAGTGTGGGAACACGACCGCATTCTCCATACAGGTCTCCGTGTAAGTCGCGGTTGGATTTTTACAGATTAAGGACCCTTCCCAGTGGACCCTGAAGAAGCCCCTTGGAAGACAGAAGGTTGGAGAGCCACCCCACCCGTGGATACCCTAGTACCCACGTTACCTACACCAGGGAAGCCAGGTGCATACGTGTGAAGTGGTGCCAGAAACCGAATGGAGGACTTCAGGAAAGTGCCGCCGCTGAAGAAGGAGAAAGTGTCCGGTGGAATCCGAAGGGGGATTCTAGATGAGAGGTACCTGCAATCAGAGGGGACAGAGTCTATGTCACTCAGGAGTGACCACGAGATTTGGAAGACGAATGCCCTCCGATGTCGGGTGCTGCAGGAGAGTTGACTCTGCAGCTGTGAGGACCAGGCGACGCTGATGAAGACCAGGAGTCGTGCACGAGCTGTCCCACGAAGGATGTCGAGTGCTGAGGGGTCGGTGTCCGGCGGGAGCACCAACAAGCCTTGGCAAATGCAACCAACGCAGGAACTGAAGGAGCAACATCGGGATCAGCAAGGTCCAGGGGACTCACCACAAGCAGGGGAGTCAGGGCAAACCCGAGCAATCAGGGGAGTCCAAGAGAAACAAAGGTGACCCTCAACATTGAAACAGAAGCAGGAACTCTTAAGACCACTACATACTACAAACCGACGGCTAGGAACTCACTGTTACAGTTTGACAGCTTCCACCCTCGACCCCTTAGGGCAGTGCTTTCCAAACTATGTGTCGCGACACGCCACTGTGTCGCTTGCCATGTGTGGGTGTGTCGCGTGTGTGCCCACTTTTTTGTACTATTTAAAAATACAACGACGATCTATTAATCATGCAGGACGGTACTGCGCATGTTAGTGACGCAGTACCTGTTCCTGCGGAAGAGGAAGAGGAAGAGGAAGAGCATCACGTAACGGCGCCTCGTAGTGTATGGGGGGTGCGGGCGCGATCAGCTGTCGCCTGCCGCACACACAGGGTACGTCGCTGTGAAGGAGTAGGGATGCGGCGGCGCTGCTGCTGTAGAGATCCGTGGCCCAGGCTGCAGGAGAGTCGGCCACGAGAGCGGGAGCTGTGGAGAAGACCCCTAGGAGAGCCCTGTGGGGCACCGGAGCTGCGACGAACCGCCGGCCTGACTTTTATAAAATGGCAGCTGGTTCACTACTGTGCAGGGGGCGGGCCTGAACAGTGGAGATACCGGGGCGCTGCAGCCTAGCACACTCAGCACGTGAGTGACCAGGGCTCTGCTGAAGAGACTGACGAGGTAGCTTGTGAACATTATCCATGCTGTGTGGAGTGGAGGAAAAAGTGAGGAACTCAGCCCAAAAGTGGAACTAACAGGTAAGGGAGTAGCCAAGTGGTACATGAGTGTTTCGTTGTTTGCATGTTTCTGCCTCGGTACATGTTTCTGTGTTTGTCGGTGGTCATGTGTGTGCCCATGCTTGTGTATGGCTTTGTTTGTGTGTGTGTGTCTGACAGAGACATTTCCTGCTGTTGAGTCCCCCACTGGTTTATGGTGTCACCACCTGTTGTATAGTGTATTTCTCTGGCATATTAGGTCCCCCATGGCATTTGAAGCTACTCACGGACTCTGGTGGCCGTCCCGTTCATTTGGGTCACATCAGCCATACCATCAACCTTCATGGCAGCCATAGATAGACCATCCTCCTAGGCAATGGTGCAAAACCAGCACACCTTGGCAACACCAGGCATCTAGTTGTAACGAACCACTGGCATAGAGAGACCGTTCAAGCCGTAAATTGGCTCTCAGTTGAACCCGGCGGAGATCCCTAGCATAGGGTCCGCATCCTCAGCACAATGCGGCCTTTGCTGACATTTTATGATTAACCCTGGTAGAATGTGGGCACCCCTGAAATTCAGTATCTATCACCGGCAGAAAAGGGGCGTCCTCAACATCTGGTGGCCAACCCTGGGATCTGGTAACCACAACTCTCACTCATAAAGGGCAACATGTTTTGGAAATGTATGTGTGTTATCTTACAAATCATATATTTTTAAACATTTCAATGAAAGGTTTTAGTGAGATAGGTTGCGTCCCCATACATTTTGTTATTTGCAATTTCTATGACATATGTATTTGTCCTTATCTCTTATATGCAGTTAATTTAACCTCTGGTTTGCTAGTAAAACTGAATTACTGTGCCGCAAAATGATTAATGTCTAAAAATGCAGTTAATTTAACCTCCAGTTTGCTATTAAAACTGAATTACCGTGTCGCGAACTGATGCATGTCTAAAAAGTGTGTTACCAACATGAAAAGTTTGGAAAGCTCTGCCTTAGGGAGAACCTCCCATTCGGCCAATTCCTCCGCATACGGAGGAACTGTAGTCTGACTTCAGATTACCAGAGACAATCTGCAGATTTGGCATCAAAACTACAAGAACGAGGATATCCCAGCAGGATTGTCCAAACTACTAGGAAACGCGCTCGAAATCAGAATAGGGAAGCACTTCTTGACCCCACCACCCCACTCACATGCGTCACGACTTACAATGAGGCCTCCAACAGAGTTGCGAAAATAATCCGAAAAAATTGGCGGATCTTGAACACGGGAACAAGAAACTGGGACCAACCCCTGTTTGCCTACAAAAAGGCTAGTAGCCTGAAAGATCGACTGGTATCCACCCGTCCAAGGACACACCATAGCCCTGTGACCAATTCAGTCCTCAATACTTGGGGTTTACCTAATGTAGTGGGACATTACCCGTGCGGGGACTGCAGTGTCTGTCATCTGACACAATCCACCAAGACACTAGACCTGGAGCCAGGCAGGATATGGCGACAACTTAAACACACCAACTGTAACTCTACCAACGTAGTATATCTCATCGAATGCCCATGTAGACTCCGCTACGTTGGCATGACGACACGCAAGGTGAGGACCAGGATTGTGGAACACCGTAGCACCATTCGGTGTAAAAAGAATACCAGCAAAATGACGGACCATTACATACAGAAAGGCCCCACACCTAACGACATGTCATGGACAGTGATAGAACACTTTGAGTGTCACGACACCAACAATGACAAATTTCTCCTCGCCAAGGAACAACGTTGGATATATTGTCTCTCTACCCACAAACAAGGGTTGAACGATAATATCCCTTGGAACAGTCTGAGCAACTGATATCCCGCCCACATGATGGGGCGCATTCATGATCTCCCTATGCTCTTAATACACGCTTTCTTGAACAACCCAACCAGACTGTACTGAGGTTACTAACCCGCAATACACTGGTTATGATGTCATACTGGCGCAATATACTCTTGGCACTACCCCGACGCGGCCATGCGCCATACCATCATTGCCGGTCCTATTGATCACTCGAAAGAAACAACCTGTACCTTCACGGATTTGGTGACACCACCATGCCGTGTACACATATATATATACATCGCAATAATTGCCATTATCTATGTAACGCACCACTTGGTGCCTACAACGTTTCCTTCCACAATACACCGGAATGTAACCAGGCGCTTCATTCATATCTTCTCTCATGTTAACGAACTACAAATTATGAAAAAACTACAAACTTGTAGTCTCTTCTCCCTTTCTAGTAACACTGAGGCAGTAGATATACATGACCTAGGGAGCGCGAGTCACTTTATCTAATTCTGTGACTGACGCTGCCTATAATACTTTATTTAATTGCTGCGACATTTTTATACCGTTAGCCAAGGTAGTCTCATGTAGCTGTCAATCCTGAAAGGGATAGAGAGGGACACGCCCACACATCCTGGGTGTCAGCCCCCTCCATACACACACAGAGCCATGTGTCTGTCTTTTGTTTCAACCACTTTTTCCACAGATGCTACTCGCTGGCTGCAGGAAATTGCCTTCACCTGTGAAACAGTGAGGATATTTAAACCCCGCCACGACCGGGTGCCATCACCGACGGAGTTCCGATGCAGGCAAAGTAGGTTGTTATACGGGTCTCGTGCTTTGACGAAGTAAGTGGGGATGTCGGGGGGACTACTTCTGCTACAGCCTCTGATCATGGGGGTCTCCTGAGAAACTCATACAACGGCAGAATTCATGTTGTGTATGTCTTTTTTTCTTTCTTGCTTTTTTTGTTTACACCTCCAGTGTGTGACTAGAAGCTGGACCCCCTCCCGGAATTCATGAGGTTTTTCTCTGATACTACCAGAGTGAGGATTGATATGTTATTATCCTTTGCACAATTGTCACTCAAGTGAACTATATGCAATTTTCGCTACAGAATTCTGGGCACAGTAGCGCATACAGATTGAACGACAATTATACATCACTACCCGTCACGTACCGTATCTCGCTACCGCTATAACTCGGTTAGAGCACGGGCACGACGGTACAGCATCACATGACTTGAATGTGCTTTGCCTGAAGCTAATCGTCATTTATGTGTGTTTGTTTGTTTGTTTACGTGTCTTGTACCCTTTACAGGTACTAAACCGCTAGAGGAAATCCTCCTCTAACATATATCGCACCTTAGCGAGTGCGTCACATAGTTGGTCACACATACTCTGTAGACCACCTTTTAAATCACTTTACACATAAGGCCCTGATAAAAGCCAGATTTAACAAGAGGCCTGGCTGAAACATGTTGACCACACTGGATGTGGGAGCCCATAGTCACCTCCACTCACATCTACCGCCTTGCTTTTAATACTGCCAAGGGCCCAGCATTAAAATAACCCTCGTGGACATTGGGACCCTAGGACAGTTTTTAACCTACACTCGTAACACCACCACTGCACACTCACTAAACAATACCCGCTCTGCTGTAGTCAGGCGTCGTAGCACACCCGAGGCACACTCGGTACCTTGGGTGGGGCCCGATGATGAAGCATGCCACCAACTAGGTTGGTGGGTGAGGGCTTTCATAAAAAACGAAGGTTTTTTCCTTACTACTGAAACACACATCTTGAGCTTCCACTCGACAGCTAGTTCCTTTTGATTTTCAGACCCTCAACAGGACCCACAGGCCAGAGGCACACGGTGTCCACGATGCGTTGTGGCTGAAGATTCTGGTCACTGTAGGTGCTTGAGGTTGGGGCTACTTGGAGCCCGAAGATCTTGATCTGCAAGTTGACGCGGTGCACATGGGTTCGGTTATTGCAGCCCCCACGAGGGATACTGGCCTCAAACTTGGTAAGAGGGCAGGGCAGGCCTCGGGAGCTGTGGAAAACCACCAACTGTGTTGCAGAACCTTACGGAGTCCGGAGGAGCTCAGGATCAGCAGACCGGTCGAATAAGTTGCGGTACCTGTGTATGCAGGGAAGTGACTCCTTCACTTCAAGGGAGATTCCTTCAGGTGTCTTTGATGCCCACAGGCCTTGGAAGGTTCCTGTATGGTGCACAGACAATGCAGCAGACTGAAAGGGAAGACTAAGTCGAGCCCAAACGAAGTCCAGAGTGCCCAGACGGTAGAAGAAGAAGTGGTGTCTGTTCTGAATCTTGTCCCACGATGAATCTAGGGACCCACCCACAGGTAAGCCCTTAAGTACCCTAAGAAAAGGGTTGAGACGATTCAGGGGACCTTCCCAGGGAAGGGCCTGGACAGGGGGGAGGTTACTCCCATGTCTTTTGTCCAGTTTCGCACCAGAGCGGGAGCCAACAACTCCCAGGACTGGTTTGAACTGGACTATGCACAGGGACACCAAATGTGCCCCTCATGCAGACTTAGTTGCGCTGGCAAGCGCACCCACCCGGTCCCAACACACCAAATCCTATATGGGAGGTGGTCACACCTCCCTGTGACAGGATGCCTATTGTTCTGCCTTCCCCTGCTCGAGCTTGGCTCAGCAGCAGAAAGGCAGAAATGTGTCTTTGGTCGGCAGCAACCATTTTGTGCTGTCCGGATCTAGAAGGCTGGCACCGGGAACACTGAGAGCCTAATGGAGGGCTCTTCCCGTGTTTGGAATCATACCTCCCACACCGTTTACGGTGTGGGGGGTATGATTCCAACATGTTTGATACCATCCTCCCACACCGTAAACGGTGTGGGAGGATTTTTCCAACATGTTTGATACCAAACATGATAGGATTCGTTGCAGCAAGTTTCGAGATGGTCATCGCGTAATTACGCGGTGCCCCTCTTTATGGTATATGGCTGCTTCACTGACAACCTGGGAGAATGGACTCCGTTGGCTGTAGGGGTGTCCTGCTCTGGCAGGGCCACCCTCTCACTCAGAACCAAGCACCCTGCCTTCAGAATTGCAAAGGCCTGCTAGAGGGGTGACTTATAGGTTTTAAGTACAGTGACCCTAAATATAGGAAACCTATATCTTTAGTAAGTGGTGCTAGCCCCAACTTACACAGGCTGCAATGTCAGGCCTGTAGTTCCATTTTGAATGGTCTTCCATGGGTGGCATAATGCATGCTTCAGTCCATGGGGGACCTCTGTGGTACCTATGCCCTGGGTACCTTAGTACCATATAATAGGGACTTATAAGGGTACCCCAGTATCCAATCTGGGATGTTCCTAAGTACTGAACATAACAATATAGGGAGAAAGCAGAGAGGCTGGGGTCCTGATTAGCAGGATCCCAGTCAGACTAGTCAATAACAGCTTAGCACCAGGCAAAAAGTGGGGGTAACCATAGAAGCAGATCCTACTTACCTACAGTCATCAACTATGCGAGGTCACATAATGACATATCTACTGATTTCTATAAGTCCAACTCCAAAACTGTGTTCTAGGTTTATTACAATGGTAACATCATACATTTTGGATGTAAAACTAACAGGTAACTGTCTTTTTTTTGCAGTCTGTGCTTAAAACTAAGACTGTCATCCTCTCATTCTGCTGTCCTTTCAATAGATGGTATAGCATCCTGATGCTGCAGTCTCTCCGTGATGAAAAATAATAGCACTAGAAGTAAATGTCCGCCCTGAAATAGAAATTTGTTAAGCAGTACAGTTAGAAATACTCATATTGATTTTTCTGCTGTTCAGAGTACATCTTTGAATCATCAAAATTACATATTTTGTTACCTTTATTAAACAAAGGGTTAACACAGGTTCTGATTTACAGTTTGGACAAACGTTTGGTTGCACAGCGTTACATATTAAGTTTTTTAATGGAATTGATTGCAGGCAGGTATTGGTATATATACAAATGTTTCAATGTAGGCAATGGAAGCATTCATGTCCCCAAGCGTATCTTATTGCAAAGAGGTCAGAACTCGGGTGAGCCTCGTTAGCTATTCTTTGCAGGACAGCCATGCAGAATTCCTGGGAATCTTGCTGTTTATTGATAGAAAACTGAACAGCACCACTACACATATCTACCATATCTCTAATGCCACTTGTAGAGTGGCATATGTGGTTGTCAGACACAATTTGTTGATGAAGATTTGTTAAGGGCTTGCAGAATGGTTTCTCTATATGTTGCTGTATTCGTTCTTTGACTGACAGAAAGTATAAAAGCAGATTAACAATCACATTGCTATAGCAAAAATACCACTTTGATTTTTAAACTAATCTCCTGTAATTTTCGTGTGTTTTATTCTTTTTTCTTTTTAGGCAATTACAAATCTTCTTCGTTATTGGAGTTTGATGGAATTTTTCTTTTCAAAAAATTGGATTTTCACCAAGATGAGGAGTGTATGTCTGTCGCAAACGATTGTATTCGCTAACACAGCTACTGTCTGCATTAATTCTTGCATGACCAAAATCAATTATAGTCATATTTTTATTTATACTGTTATTTTTTTACATGAGACAGAGCAAGGTATGCCATTCCCTCTTTGAATACTGTAGAGCCCATGTTAATTATTGCATAATCTAAGCTAAGTCCTTGTGATCTGTGCATTGTAACTGTGTAAGCCAAATAAACAGGATACTGTTATACTGTTTTCTTCTAATATACAAATCTTTGATAAGTAAGGAACGTACTGTCCACTGAGACATCTTTTTTGCTCTGGAATGGGGTCAAATTTCACCATAATAAATTCATTCTCTTCATTTTTTGCAGAAGTCAGAAAGTCCACTTCAAATTCCATGGCTCCATTTACAAGTTCGGCTTCTATGTGTAAATTGCATCATAAAATTGCACTACAATTTTTGCACAGATAGCAATCCCACTGCATGTGACATAGATTTTTCTATATTTTGTAATAGCTAAACTTTTGCTTATACGTATGTTGAGTTGGTGACTCTCTACTTTATCTTTACAAGGGAGATGTACAATATCCTGTTTTTCCAGATTTAGCATTTCATTATTAATTTGAGCACATTTCTCAAGAGTTGGCATCAAACAAACCATGTCCTGTGATTGTGAAAGAAGGGAATGCATTACTTCAGCCGGTGAATAAAGGTTAGGAAACAATGTGCTTGTACTTCGTTTCTTTTAGCTTAATCTTTGCTTCTTTTGTGGGAATGCCAAGGCGAATGGTTTGTAATATCTTGGCATATTGTTTGTCATTAGCTTGTCTCATGTCCTGTGTTAGTTCTCTGTATGTAAAATTCAACCAAATGTTGACAGTCCCCATACTTCCCAAAGAATTGCAAGTTTGCAGCTGCAAAGGCTTTTGGAAAATCGGTGTCAGTTGTAATAATTCTCCAAAATAAATTACATGTTTCCCTCCAAAGAGGAGTTCACAAGAAGTACTTCTTGCTTCCACAAATGAACAAATGCCAACATTAAGTTGAAAACCATGCTAACTTCCTCTATGATCAAAACATTAAATTTTCTTGACATGTATCAGAAGCCCATTCAGCATTTGCCCAGCAGTTGTGACCGGAGCGTGGGGGGACCACAAGCCCCATAATTCTAAGCGACCGGCGAGCCGCCACCGACGCCATTCCTGCGTGCCTTGAGGCGCCTTCAAAACACCGACGGGCCTCCCGCAGCGCGTCCGTCAGAGCCAGGAGGAGGCTGGGCTGGGCCTACTCTCTTGGTTCTAGGTCTTGGTTACTTCCCTGCACTCACTACTACAAAATTTGCACTAAGCGTTCCAAGGAGCAACCAGACCATTGGTCATCTGTACAAGTAAGTCTGACTACCCCAAATTAATTAACTCTCTTTCTAATTAGCGCTGCTCCCCCTCTTCCTTTCTTCTTTTTTTTCTAATGATGGCTAAAGCAAACGGGGGAAGGGGTGAACACTCCAAAGCCTCTGCAGAATTCCACACTGGATTGCTTCCTCTTACGGGCTGCCAAGGCCATTGATAAGGAAATTCTGGTAGCAGAGCGACGGCTGTCTGTAGAAGGGGGTCTGGTTGTAGCTATAAATGAGGACCAAGTGCATAGTGGACTGCCAAGTGACACTGAACAGGGTACTCACGCACAAGACAAAAGCCTTCCAGTTTTATCCCCCGCCAAGCGTTCTTTACCACAATCAATGGTAACTCCGTTATGTAATCCTCCAGTTAAAAAGAAAAAGAAGGCGAAACATTTGGAACCTCCACTGGTCGTAAGGACTAGATCCAGGAAAAAGACCCAGGAATCAGCACCGGAAGTGTTTACTGACACAAGGCAAGCAGCACCAACTATGATAGACTTAGACTCGTCAACCCCCAACCCTATAGGCCTATCCCCACAAACTATTGAAACTTTAATGACATACTTGGAAAAAATAATATCCAACAACCTCTTGCCCATTTTGGACAGGCTCGATAAATTGGAGACAAGTGTGGGATCAATCCGAAAATCTCTTACTAATTTAATGACTGGGGAAGGGGAAAAAATGAAAAGTCACGAAGGTGAGGGGGGGGGGCACTTTTCTATGGGGGACCACATACCGGTGAGGGGAATCATAGTAGGAACGTAGAATTACCACCCTGTGTCCCCATCACTGAAAAAAATAGGAGTGACCCGAGGGCAGTTTCACAAAAACCAACGGAACCAATGCGTGTTAATCATTTGGGGAGGGAAAGGCTTCCCCCTAGTAATATTGGGTCTACTGTACGCAGTACTACTTTCACCGGGAACATAACTGAATACAGTAAACAGACTTCCCCTGAAATGAATGACTTTAATGATAGGATTGATCAGGCTAATGAGTTATGTTATGTTATGTTATGTTATGTTAATCGAATTTGTAAAGCGCGCTGTTACCCTAGGGTGTCCTGGCGCTATGCACTGCCTGCTAGAAAGGTGGCCAGAAGGTTTATTGGTTAAAAAGCCAGGTCTTGAGCCCCTTCCTGAAAGAGAGGACGTCTGTAGCATTCCTCAGTTGGAAAGGAAGCTCATTCCAGGATTTGGACGCGCTGTTAATAAAGCTTCTGCCTCCCCAGCCTGCTTTTTTTTAAACGCTGATAGTGACTTTCTTCGCCCCTGTTGATCGTAGCGCTCTTCTTGGAATGTACCACTGTATTTTGCGTTGCATGTAATCCGGGCCTTTGCCATTTAAGGGCTTTAAAAACGGTGCACAGCGCTTTAAAGCGTATTCTGTGTCTGACAGGGAGCCAGTGCAACTGTTTGATCTCTTCCTTTACAGAGGCAAACTTTGAAGTCCCCGACAGCAGTCTGGCTGGCACATTCTGAACTATCTGAAGCTTGTTGATATATTGTTTTTGAGCATTCAGGTAGAGTCCGTTGCAGTAATCCAGCCGAGACATGATGAGTGCCGAGATTACTGTTTTGAGGCCATTATCGTTGAGGAAGAACTTAATCTTTTTTATGATCTTTAATACATAAAAACAGGCCGAGGTAACTGAACTTATTTGGTCACCTAGTGCCAACTTATTGTCCATTAACACTCCCAGATTCCTAGCTTTCTCAGTAGGTATGGGGCATGAGCCCAGGTCTGCCGGCCACCAGTCTGGGGTCCACACTAGCGGATTCTTCCCAAATTTTATAACCTCAGTTTTGTTAGAGTTAAGTTTTAAGCAGTTTGCAGACATCCATCTGGAGATAGCAGCCATGCAGTCATGGAATCGAGCCCCTGTTTCCTTTCCAGAGCCCTCCCTTAGTGACAGCACTATTTGGGTGTCATCAGCATAAGAGGTCAACTGGAAGCCAAATGACCTAATCACACCCGCTAAGGGAGCCACGTACACGTTAAAAAGTGTTGGGCTGAGGGAAGAGCCCTGTGGCACCCCACATGGAAGGGTGAAAAGTTTAGACTGGCAGTTGTCCATATCCACAGTTTGTACTCTGTCAGAGAGAAATGACTGCAGAAGCTTCCAGGCAAACCCCTTTATCCCGGCCCTAGACAAACGGTCCATCAAAACTTTGTGATGGACCGTGTCAAAGGCCGCAGACAGGTCCAACAAGATCAATACGGCATTGCCTCCCCTGTCCAGGGCCTCCCGAATTTCCTCCGTGGATTTAATTAAGGCAAGCTCCGTGCTGTGTTCTGCTCTAAAGCCATATTGGGATGGATCAAGAGTCTGGTTGGAATGAAGAAATGCATTAAGTTGTATGTTCATGGCTTTTTCCAAGGCCTTGGCAGGAAGCGGGAGTCGAGATATAGGCCTATAATTGTTGGGGTCACCTGCATCAAGATTCTGTTTTTTTAGGAGGGTGAGAATGGAAGCAACCTTCCACTTCTTGGGAAAAATTCCAGAGCTGAATATCTCGTTCAGCAAGGGGGTAAGGGCCGAGCCAATGACTCCTGAAATTTGTTTCAATAGGTAAGCTGGACAAGGATCTGATGGGGCTCCCGAGCGAATGGAATTCAGAATTTTAATAGTATCCGGAACCGCGCGAGGTTGAAAGTGTTCTAATGCGGCAGGGGTTGTTGAGCTTTCTTGTCCGATCGTGTGAGGCAGCTCAGCTTCATTATAATCTGCTGGGGAGAAGGAGGAAAAAATAGATTCCACCTTTGTTTTAAAGAAATCAGCCAGTTGATCGCAAAATTTGTGGCTGCTGGAGCTCTTAGGAACATTGGGTATGGCTAGTTTTTTAAGTGTCTTAAAGAGTTCCTTGGAGTTCGATTTGGCTTGAGCTATTTGTTCCTCAAAGAATTTCTTTTTAGATTCCAGCAGCATCCCCTTATACATAGCGATGCTGTGTCTATAGGTGACCTTGTCTAGCTTGTTATATTCTCTCCTCCAAGCCCGTTCCAGCTGTTTACAATTCAGTTTTTGAATTCTGAGCTCCTCTGAGTACCAAGGGGCCAAAGGTGTAGCGCGTTTAGGAACCCACTTTTTAACAGGAGCGAGTGTATTGCAAGTGGACTCTAGCCATGAAGTGTAGACTGAGGTAGCCTCTTCTGCTCCAGCGGGAAGAGGGCACAGAGATTTCCAAAGCTCTTCTTCCAACTTGGAGCTGTCTACCTCTTTCCAGGCTCTGGAATGAGGTGACATTACATCTTCCCCCAGAGTGCTGCCCATATGTGGCAATTCTAACTAGTGTCCCTCCAGTTCAGGATAATTATAAAGAAACACTCAACCAGCTGAAAAATAAAGTTTGCCACTGGCTATCCCAGAACACGAATTTCTCAAATATTAACTACCATGACATCCTGTTTGTAAGGCGTGTAAGCTGGGTTGGCCCGTTACGCAAGACTTCAACTGGAGACTGCGTAGTTATAAACTGTAGGATACCAATGCTTGCAGGGCAGTTGCTTAGAAGGGGGGAAATTTCATCAAACCAGGGGCCTAGACAAGGGACTGACATTGTGCTACTTGGGTTTTTTATAGGCACCTCAAATGCGTAGGCCCAAACGCCACACTCAATATGTTTAACGCCAAGAAACCAAAGATGAGACAGGAGCTTTTTCACCTGGAAACAAGAAACAGATACCAAGCCCTCACTGATCTGGACTCCCCTGATTGACTAAACCCCGAAATCACTGAATCATTAACGACACATGAGGCACTTCCCGCTATTCAGTTAGAAGGTGCTACTAACATTAATAACTCTAGTGAAACTGCATTTTGTGGCCCAGTTACTAAGTTATGTCATCAGCCACAATACTTGGATGTAGAGAGAGTAAATTCTACATCAAGATGTCAATACCAGGAGTGTGTAAAAAATGCTCAGGATTTGAAAATCTTATCGTGGAACATTGCGGGAATAAGGTCAAAGTTAAACGACTCAGAATGGTGTAACTTAGTGGATGGATTCCATCTATGTCTGTTCCAAGAAACGTGGGCGGTTGAGCAGGTACATAGAATGGGGTTTACTACTTTTAGTATTGAGGCCAGGCATTCTCCAGCTGGTCGCCCAGCTGGTGGATTATTGATCTGTGTTAAGACCACCCTGGCTTGTAAAATCAAGCTACTAAAACTAGGATCAGAGGAGATAATTGGTTTAGAACTGATATCACTGAAAGAAAATATCCATCTCAGGTTGTTTAACTTATATAATCATTTTAGTAGCCACCACAAGCCTTCTGACACGATAACTTCACTAACTAACTTCCTCGATACATCCAGGGAAAAGCACCAACTCATAGTAGCTGGTGATTTTAATATAACATTTGAGCCAGTTGACTATGTACAGGAGATATTGCAGGATGAAGATCAAGCTAGAGGGGTCAACAAGCTTCAGACCCCAGCGATTAAGAAATGTACTAAGGTGGGGCAACAGGTATTATCTTTTACCCTTGCCTATGGAGTACGAGCTTGTAATGGTCGGACACGCTCGGACGCAGAAGCATGTTATACATTTAAGAGGGGGAAAGCCAAGAGCAGGATCGATTACATTTTGGTTGACCTTGACCTATGGCCAAATGTTAATGACATGATCGTATTAAATCGGGAGGATGCTTTGGCATTGACGGTGTCTGGTCTAGCAATCTTGTATGGACGACCTCGGCAGATGGTGGTCCCTGTTGTTACCACTAATAACAACAAAAGAGTAAAATGGCCTCAGATATTGGCCGACGGTAATCTCCTCCCAAAAATGTATGCTGAGGTAGCACAGATCCTTCTTGTCGTGAGCAATTCTGATGTCAGTGATGAGGACATCATGGCTACTTTCCAGCAATTAACTTCTACCCTAAGACCCTTTTTTAATAAACAGTGCAATCTCAACCTAATCCAACAGAGCACTGCCCCATGGTATAATGAGGCTTGCAGGAAAGCCAGAGATGAATTGTGGCGGTTAAGAAAGAAACGCGGATAGACATTAAAAACAGAAGGAAACTGTACAAAAAGGCACAGGCTGAGGCAAAAAGGGCCTGGGAGTGAGAGAATTGGCGCACACTTGTAGAAACGTCAAGGCTGAAGGACTGCCAATTATTCTGGCACCTCCTGGCGAAAGGGACACCCAAGCAGAAAACTGAAACAGACTTCTACATACATCCCCATGTCTGGGAGGAGTATTTCACGAATCTTTATACAGGCAAATTGGATGACTTTTATCTAGATCCACAGATGAGTAGTACAGATCTAGTATAAGCTGATGAAATTAGTTTCACAATAGAGGAAACTGTCAAAGCTATTAGTTCTTTGCAGAATGGGAAAGCTCTGGGTTTGGACAAGCTATCGGGAGATTTGTTTCAAGAGGTGCCTACTATATGGGGACCCTTGCTACAAACTGTTTTTAATGCCATCCTGCGAGGTGGAGATATTCCTGCAACCTGGAGAGGTGTGGAAATAATCCCGATATTCAAAAAGGGAGATAAGGGGTCACCTGCGAATTATAGGCCAATTAGCCTTATAGATGTCTTTCAAAAAGTTTTTAGTAAAATCATTTTAACCCGGATCTAAGATTGGATCGAGGAGAATAATATATTATCTAACTTGCAGGCAGGATTAAGGGCTTTTATGAGCACTCTAGACCAGGTATTTAGATTTCTCCTGCTTATATGGAAAGAAGTGACTATTAGGAGGGGTCATTTGTATGTTGTATTCGTTGACCTTAAAACGGCTTTTGATTCCATAGACCGTACCCACCTCTGGACTGCCCTTCGAGACTTAGGACTCCCTACTTACTTACTTAAAATCTTGATTCCCCTGCATCAAGATAATTATGCCAAAGTCAGGTGGAACCTAGATGGTAGTTTATCCAATGACATTTTGGTTTGTAAGGGAGTACGACAGGGCTGTGTTCTTGCCCCAACTCTATTTACCCTGTACATAAACGGGCTTATAGGAGAGCTGTACGATTGTGGAGGTGACCCCCCGAAACTAGCAGGTAGCCCTGTGCCCTCCTTGCTATTCGCAGACGATACGCTGCTTATATCAAAGACGCCAATGGGAATCCAGACTTCCTTAACAAATTTGCAAAAGCATGTAAGGACAGGGGCTTAGAAATTAATTGCTCCAAAACGAAATACATGGTGTTTAACCCCTATAAATCCATCATGGGTAAACAGAGGTTAGGCACCCGAGTCTTGGAGCAGGTCAAGGTATTTGACTATTTGGGAGTCCAAATTAGCGACAGTTTAGCTTGGACACCCCAAATAGAAAAGAGCATTTTAACCCTTCAACATGTCGACTGTGCAATAGCTGGGAGGGTCAGGGGTTCTGCTTTTTGACCCTCTTCTCCAATTCTGGAACTACATAGGGGAAAAGGGCTAGGAGCGGCCTTATATAGGGCTGAGCTATAGGGGTTGGAGAGCCTAAAGCATTTAGAACTTGCTGAGAATAAATTTTTAAGGGCGATCCTTAATCTACTAGTGAACACCTCCCTTATGCCGCTAAGACTTGACCTCGGTCTTAAACCCATTAATTACTTCGCTATCCTCAAGGCACTCTTGTTCTGGGTAAGATTATGGACCAGTAGTACACAGGTCCCGGTAAAGGAGGCCTTGGAAGAGCTATTAATTTTACAAAAACAATCAGGACATCTTGCCTGGTTCAATAAGGTCAAGGATTGGTTCACAAAATTGGGGCTGGGGTTCATGTTGGAGGACCCAGGGTCCATCACGAAAAAAATGGCTCCCCTGCTCAAAAAAAGGTACTGGGAGTACGTTGATTTACAATGCACTGATGTTAATGCACATGGCACTTTAACTTCCAGTTTTACGAATGTTAAGGGATGGTTTGGTTTTGAAAAGTTTATGGATGATATTGAACCTCCGCAGGCTCGAGTACTTTATATCCAATTTAGGTATGGGGTTCTCCCTCTAAATTCTAGGAAAAGTACCTGGGCCAATACCTCTGTAACATCCCTGTGCCCGACCTGTCACTCTTCTCCTGAGACTCTAGAACACTTTGTTTTTTTCTGTTTCTCCTATGCTAATCTCAGGAAAACTTGGGTAATTCCTGCCTGTCGTCTGCTCTCTTTCTCACGTTCTTCCGATGCCTTACGTATTTTTAGGTCCGACACCACAAGGTGGCTCGTATTCACAATCTCGAGATACTTGCTCCATGCCTGGTGGACGAGATTAAAAATGATAAAAAATTACTCTGAGAAAGACAAATGATCATGTAAGTAACTTGGTCTTAGGGTCGCCAGTGCATTATTGAGGTTTAGAATTATTTAACTTTTATAATTTAGACTTGATGTAAATGTGGAATTCTCCTCTTTTAAACATATATGAAATTTTAAAATTTTATAAATTTTTAAACTGTTGGAGGGATGCGATACTCTGTTTTCTTTTAAATCTGATTTTTATGCTGTAATGAATTTCTATATTGGTTGTGATACTTGTTGATGTAAATGATCATGTTATTGATCGAATAAACTTATATATAATTTCAAGTATTTCAATTTGTTGTTTTGCCCCACAGGCAGTAACAGTATATGGTGTAAAGTAATTCCTTTGATATTATGTGCTGCTATTCCACTATGAGCAGTAACTGCACAAGATAAATTTGAAGTCAAGCTGTATGCACATAAGCAGTAATTAAATTAATAGGAAAGATTTTCCCTGTTCCAGCTTCACTGCTGACATATTGTAATGTAGGCTGAAACCTATTACATTCACATAATCCATTTTCATGTTGAAGTCCATGATCTACAAACTGCTTTATGTTCTTTGTATATTTGTAGTTGTTCTGAATTTAATAGCGATACTAAGTAATCCAAATCCTCCATGTCCTTTTTTGTTTTGTCCATTGCATGTTCAACCTTGTCCATAGCAATCATAGCTTCATTATCAATCATTGGTCGTCCAAGTGGTTCACCAGTCCTACAAGTGGTAGCATTGTCAGTTGATGGAGTATTGTGTTGAATTTCGGAATTTATGTTATTTTCTTCTGCTATTTCTTGTTCCAACATCTCTAAGAATGTCTTAATTTGAGGTACTGCAATCTGATGTTTATATTTATTTATTTGAAAAGTTTCATAAAGCGCTAACATGACCTGGCAGGGTATCAGAGTGCTGTACAACGTCGCCTGCTGGTTAAGCTAAGCAGGAAAACATAATAGATAACTACGCATATACAGCAGAAGCATACTGAAGACAAAAAATAGACATATACACAGTAAACAAGATGCAGATTGCATCGTAGATAAGGGTGGGCAGGGTTGGAAGATCATTTCAAATAGTTTGTGAGGCTACAGTACTATTGTCGCATGTAGCTGTTCATGAGCAGGCCTTTTACATCTTTTTTAAAAGTAGAGGACGAGGGGATTGTTCTGATTTCTGGCGGAGAGCGTTCCATATTCTCGGAGCAAGACTGGAGAAGGCGCAGTTTTAGGTTTTCTTCTTTTTAAACTTCGGTGGTTTCAGCAGTAGAGTGTTTGAACTTCTTAGTGCGCTATTCCCACCCGATAGTTCAAGTTTATTTGCCAGGTAAGTGGCCGTGTTCTGATGCAGTGCTTTTTTGTGTCAAGCAGGCTATCTTATACCTGATCCTTGTATCGAGGGAAAGCCATACATTAAATGCATGTTGATAGGATTCAACGGGACCTATAATATCTTCTTCTTTATGCCATGGTTTAAATAGTTGAAGAAGTGCTAATTAGTAGAATTCTTTCTTTTCTGTGGTGTAACAACACAATTTCTGATGAGTAATAAGAGTAGGTTCAGAATGGCGTATTAAGCATCCATTGGTCCTTTGAACTCGCAATTTTCCTGCGTTGATATCATCTGCCAAATTATTTCTATATGTGTAGAACTGTACAACTTCATACAGCGGAAGGTGTTCTAACAAAGTACCACTGTTTGCGTGATATGTGTTCAACATATTGATTTTCAAAATGTCTTTGTTAGTGGGCTCAAACTGTGCAAGGTATTCAATTTCAGGTAGGCTTTTCAGAATTCTTCAGCGTGATGACAATCCTAAGCTAAACCACATGATTGTCTGAGATTTACCATATAAGCTTTAAGAAGTCAAATGGTCGCAGTCTTCATAGCTATTAACCTCATAGTGAAATGGCATTTGGAGACTAAGGGCCTGATTTGGATCTTGGCGGGACTCCCGTTGTCCCACCGTAGTGGCCTTTACAAGTACTCCGTCAAGCTGACAGATTCCCGCCTGCCGTATTTAGATGTGCGCTGGCTGATCGTCCGTCCACGTTGACAGAGTGTTTTCCGTCGTATAAGTGTCTCACCGCTGTCGACGCAGCGGACTCCTCTGCCAGCTAACATTACTCCGTCGCCGC
Organism: Calotriton arnoldi; assembly: GCA_963921515.1. Taxonomy (NCBI): domain Eukaryota; kingdom Metazoa; phylum Chordata; class Amphibia; order Caudata; family Salamandridae; genus Calotriton; species Calotriton arnoldi. The sequence goes on from CAWUFW010005193.1 coordinate 168,674, forward strand.
CAGGGTGGTGGGATTGCGTTGAGCATATTTAAATTTCACAGTTGTGCTGGTGCTGTCTTAGTGTTGGACTGCTGACAGAGAGATTCCGTTGTGGGACGCGTTCAACATTGTACTATTCCTGTGGCTTTTGGATGGATGCTAGCAACACACACCTGATCTGTTTTGGCTAATTGTATTCACCTCCATACCCTACTATAAAACACACTCCATTTCAGACCATGATCCTTTGCCATTTTACCAGCTGAGAAAAAGACCTAGGCAAGTGACATTATAAATATATATGTGCAGGCCAAAAATCTGAACGAAAAGGTAATGCAATTACATATATGTCAAATAACATACAAGGTTGCCTGTGTTATTTTTTATCAAATTATTTAATTGTTAAAAGTTGTCACATTTGAAAAAAAATATATATATACCTGATAATTTCCTACATAAAAAATTCCTTGATTTTATCCAGTGTCCAAGTTTACAATAAATACATTAATGAATACACTTTTTGTGATGCAGTGATTAACATTTTTTCTCTTTTTTTCTATACATTACATGAATTAATCAAACATTATTACCACTTAAAAGCAATACACAATGTGGATAGCTAAATTGGCGCTCAACCCCCACCCCCCTTTTTATTGTTACTACCACTTGTAGTAACATGCAAATCCACCCCCGGAATTTCCGGTAGAGTACTTGTACAAAAACTAGAGTAGCTTCGGGCTTGAGTAGACGCCAGGGGAGACACGGACGCATGCAATTCTACAAGGCAGGTAAGAACGGCCGTCGCTTGCAGAATCATTTCAGCCCCACATAGTGGCTCGTTTATTTTACGATCCCATGCTTTTTCCTTACAGCAACATGCAGCCTTCCCTTTGAATTTCGGGCTCTCCGGATTTAAATCCTGCTTCAATGTCTTTAATCGCTGTCTCCCCAGGGACTGTAAGTCTGTCTATATTAATGCATCACACACATTAGTAAATGCAACTTTTAAAAGTTAGCACTTTTCCACAATGTCATAATGTGCTGGTCTTTTCTTCTCTCCTTCTTTTTTCTAAGTCAATATGTATCCTGCCTCTATGCATTAAACAGTTCACCTAGACGTAAATACCATCCAAGAGTTTAGAGCAATCATCAAGGTTTCCTGGTCCCCAATATATTTGTGACACATCATGTCAAACACAAGGTATAGGTTCCTTTCTTTAGTTATAAACTTCTTTAAATTTCATAGCTGCAGCAACTATTTGCATATAATATCTGTATTTTCATTCTCGGATATATTCAGGATTGGTCATTAAGATATGCTACAGCTTCAGACATCTTCGAGTCGCAACTTTCCTTATGAAGCATCATTACATTAGGTAAATTGCCTTTCTTAGCTTGTATAAAGCATGATTTTCCTTGGACCCGTTTTCCCTGGGTTCCTTGCACTTAACCTGTAGATTTGCCACAACTTATTATCAGCTCTAAATAAGATCTATTCATTTGTTGGTTACAGGTATAGGGACACTCTTCCCCATCCTTTTTATATATAAAAAAATGTTTCCGCACATGATTTCTGTTCTGTTTTGTTCACACCTATTCCGGAGTTACATTCTTCATTATGCATGTGTGGTGTTTTTCGGGTATTTTCCTCTATATGCACTATAAGTATCTTCATGATCACATGGGCCCCAACTTACTGATCATGTATTGAAAACTGTTTGATCTTAGATTAAGACGCCTTGTAAACAAAAATCTTGCGGGCCAAACAATTTAGGGGCCGATTCCAATCTCGGCCGGTAGGGCACCAAATCGGATTTGGCTTTACCGGATCCGATTCGGAGGCCTAGTTCCCGACCGATTCGTACGGGCGTCCGCGCGAGCAAGTACGATGCGAGCGCACGCGAAATCGCCGACCGACTCGTTCCCGGGTCCGAACCGCTCCGACCGACTCGTACGGACACGGCTCGCACTACGCAATGGAGACGTTACCCGACCGAGCCAGTACGATGCGCGCCTCGAACAGCCCGACCGACTCGTAGCGTCCGGCTCAGAAGAGCTGTCGGAGCCGGACTTGGGGGGGTCGGTGTCGGACCCCCCTGCACGCGTAGCCGCGCGAGTCGCACACAGGGGGGACCCAAGGGTCCCCCCTACACATGCATGTGCGGTGCGAGTCGCACCAACGCGTAGCCACTGTAGGGGGCCCCCCTGTTCGCGACGTGCCCATTCAGTCAATGGGAGCCCGTGTACGTGTTGTACGACCGGCTCCCATTGACTTCAATGGGAGCCCGACCGAGTCGAGTCCGGCAGCATGCGGCCGCATCGTACTCGCTCGGTCGGACTGCTGGAGTCCGGCTCGGTCGGAAAACTCACCGGATCCGGCTCGGTCGGAGAGTTTTCCGGCCCAGATCGGAATCGGCCCCTTAGTGTTTTTATTGTTCTCTGTGTCCTATGTTGTGCATACTGTGGCGGATTCCTGACGAAGGCCTCTCAGCAGAAACGCACGTAGTGTCAACATACCGCTAGCTTTCTTCATCAATTAAGCTATCCGCATTGTGTATTGCTTTTAAGTGGTAATAATGTTTGATTAACTCATGTAATGTATAGAAATAAAGAGAAAAAATTGTAATCACTGCATCACAAAGAGTGTATTCATTAATGTATTTATTGTAAATTTGGACACTGGATAAAATCAAGGAATTTTTATGTAGAAAATTATCAGGTATATATATATATATATATATACATACATATATATATATATATATATATATATATATATATATATTCTCAAATGTGACAACTTTTAACAATTAATAAATAATTTGATAAAAATAACACAGGCAACCTTGTATGTTATTTGACATATATGTAATTGCATTACCTGTCGTTCAGATTTTTGCCTGCACATATATGTATTATGTCACTTGCCTAGGTCTTTTTCTCAGCTGATAATATTTTCCCTGTAACCGGAAAGGCTACCTTGTATACAGGGGCCCCATTTTCTAAACTTACCTTTGCCATTTTACTGCAGCAGAACATTGTTAAGGAGAACTTTTTTCAGTGAAGTCAGGTTTTTTTTAGATTTCTCTGTCTCTTGTTCATTTTTTCTTCTTTCATTTATATTCTTGTGGGTTATAAATGTATTTAAGTTTATTTTTTGATAAAGGCAGGGAGGAGAAATCCCTGTTTTACTGAGGGAGAATTGTCAGTCATGGTGGATGAAATTATTAAGAGTAAAACCACAATTGTTTGGAGCCTAAGTACAAAATACAACTATATCTTAGAAAGGCAAATGTGGGCCAGAATAGTTGACAGAGTGAATGCTTTAGCAAGCAACCTGGGCACACAGGAGGAAATTAGGAAGAGTATGAATGACCTGCGGGGGAGAGTGTGTTCCCTGGCCTCTAAGCATCACTTGGAGGCCCAGAGTACTGGTGGTGGTTCTCCCAGCCCCCCTTTTCAACTGTTTCCCTGGGAGGAGAAGGTTTTGCAGATCCTACATCGTGAAGACTTGACAGGAATTTCTGATGGAGTGGAAACTGGTAAGTTATACTTTTGAATGTGTCACTAAACCTAAATTGCGTTTTTACTTTTAATTTGGCTGGTGCTAATGTGTTTTGCACATTTTCTAAACATATAAACCTATATATGAAGATTTTTTTTGTTCTATTTAGGAAATATGAAGCATTATTGTTGTTTCTCTCGTTTTACTAAATCTTAATATGTGTTGTCAGTATGTGGGCTTTTCTTCATGTTCTTTTTTTATGTTTTTGCCTTGTTTGTTTGATGGATTTTGTTGTATATAAGATTACAGGTGTCAATCTACATTACATTTCACATGATGCCATGGTGCTTGTAAGTGTTTTTTAACCAAATAACCTATTTAATATATGTGTTATTTTTATCACCTTTGTTCTATTGATTTACTCAAACAAGACTGAACATAAAACAAAGAAAAAAACAGGCAGTGCAATAAAATATGCATCATGGTTCGACAAATATATTGTCCACTCACGTCCAGCCCGCATCTCTACCACTAGAACGATATAGAGACAAGCAGAGCACCGAAGTCATGGATAGCACACAACAAGAAGGGCGAAACAACACTTCCTAAGCATCATCTCATCACATAGCGATATCAAGAGGGCGTATCTTGACCTGTTCGTCCATCTTAGCACACACAGGGCAGTATCCATCCCTCACTCCTCAACATCCGAACCCTATCGCGAGCTAGAGTCCCTGTCTTCGTGAAAGGCATTGAGCATGAATCCCCAGGACATGATATAATATTGAGCTTTTTCATCCATAGGCGTGAGGAGCACCTGGGCCTCCTCTACAGCCCCCCACTCACACAGGTCCCTGTGCCATAAACTCAGTTGTGGCAACCTATCACTCACCCACCCAATGGCCATCGTTCTCAGGGCCAGAAGCAACGAAAGCTGAGCAAGCTTGTATGGCTTCTTGCTAGCCCTGGGTTTCACCATCACTCACAAAAGACAGGCCAAAGGTGTATGGGGAATCTCCAGTCCCGTCTCCCTTACTATACCAAAACCTTCCAAAAGTCCTGCACCCCTGTACAGAGCCAGGCCAAATGCAGAAAGCTAGCCCCTACTTTCCCTCAACATATACAGCCAGCAGCCCTTGAGGGGTCTATTCTATTCAGCTGCTTAGGGTTCATATATGTGCTATGCAAAAAGTTCAAATGTGTCAGTTTGAACCAGTGGTTACATGACACCCTCCTCACCAATTCACATGCATGGGCCCAATATGCATCCGCAACAGACTCACCCAGGTCCTGTGCCCAAGCACCCCGCGCCGCACACCACGTGGTTTCCATATCTGCTCATACCACACCATAGAATAGGGTGATGAGATGCCTCCCATCCTCCCATCTTAGCAACCCACCCAGCACATGGGAGGGTTGAGGCATCTCCGGAAATCCAGCCCATACCTCCCTCGTAATACTCTCCAGTTTGGCATAGTGGAGAAAGTGACCTGGGCCCACCCCAAAGATCTCTTGTGCCTCCTGAAATGTAGGAAACACCTCCCCCGGCTACAGATCCCCGCCACTGCACACCTCCCCAACCTCCACAAGTCCATGGACATACTGTCGTCTATTGCCCGAAATGGGACCAGGTCCCACAGGTTAAGCCATGGGGCCCTACGTAACACTGTAGTGACCACCGTCTCCCAGTCCCCCGTCGTCTGGTGCACCAGGGAAGGAACCACATGGTCAGAGTGTCCCCCTCTCATTAATAACTGAGCAAGAGTGTCTCCCCCCAACATGTCCACATATAATCTCTTCTCCCAGCTGTCGGAGTCTGTTAACCATTTCGCCGTGTGCTGCAGCGTGGCAGCATAGTAATAATGCCGTATAACAGGGAGGGCCAACCCACCGTCCTCCAAGTCAAGTTTAAGTATGGAAAGCGCCACCCTACTGCACTTCCCCGCCCACACCAGGGAGATGAGCAAGCTATCCAAGGAATGAAAAACAATCCGGCCTAAGGAGAAACAGTGCGTTTTGACCCAAATAAAGACGGTGGGGCAAGGAAACCATCTTTTCCACCGCCACCCACCCCATCAGTGACAGGGGGAGTCCAGACAAGAAACCAACAGAGGATCTCAAACATTCCAGCAGAGTATCAATATTTAGGTGTCGGAAAGTGGCCTCATCGTGGGCAATTCTTATACCCAGATACTGGAACCCCTCAGTCTCCCAACTGAGCCCCAACTCCGCCAACCAATCCTGAGACACCCCGATCAAACGCCCTAGTTGAAATAGCAATGACTTCCAGACATTAACCCTAAGTCCCGACAACTGCCCATAGGTGGCGAGCAAGTCCATCAGAATCGGTACAGAGAGACTCGGAGTATGAACATAGACCAAGGCGTCATCCGCAGATAATGAAACCACTTGTAGGGAGGACCCAACTTGGATCACCCAGGGTCCCAACCACTGGCGCAATAAAAAGGCAAGTGGCTCTATAGCGAGAGCGAAAAGGAGAGGAAACGGGAAATCCCTTTCTCGTACCCCTCCCAGCCTCCCACGGCTCAGATAGCTCATTGCAAACACGAACACGCACCATGCAACCTGTGTACAAAAGACGCACCCAGCCAGAAAGCACAGGCCCAAAGCTCATATCGGCCAACACTGCCTGCAAGTATGCCCACTGAACCATGTTTTCTAAGTCTAGTGACACCAGAGCCACCTCCCAATCATCCCCGAGGGTCTCATGGAGCACGAGTGAACCAGCGCAAATTAAAAGCAGTGCTACAAGCTGATCTTCGTGCACCAACCTCTGTATGATCCCTACCGGTCTGGTTGCAAGCAGTTTGCATAATATTTTGACATCTGAGTTCAGCATCATCAGAGGCCTATACGACGAGCCGTCCACGGCATCCCTACCTAGCTTAGGCATAAGGTAAATGATCCCCTCCCTCATGGTGGCCGGAAAAACACCAACCCTGCGCGCCTCCTGAAACACCTCCAGGAGTTCATCCTTGAGTACTGTGGAATATGTTCGATAAAATTCCACGGGGAAGCCATCCCCACCAGGGGCATTGGATCTGTTGGGGGCCTTAATGGCCACACCCAGCTCCTCTATCGTAATCTTCTTCTTCTCTAATTCATGCGCGAGGTCCAGGGCAAGTGGGCAGACCCACCATATAGAAATCCTCCAGTTGGCCCTGGGGCCCCACTCCATCTGCCCCATACACCCCCTGAAGGTGGCCAACAAAGACATCCAAGATAGCATGACGACCATTTACCAATACCCCAGCCACCGAGCGAATATGGAGAACAGGGGGAATCTCCTGCTCCCTCCTAAGAATCCATGCTAGCAACCTACCAGACTTGTCCCCCTCCCTGTGAAGGCGCTGACGGTATGTACGTAACGTGCATCTATCTAGAGAGTCCCATAGTTGCAGCACTCCTCTACGCAGTCAAAGTTCCTCAGCCTGTGCCTCAGGCGAAGATTGGTCAGATCCCTGGTGCTCCGCCAGGCGGTGTTCCTGCCTTACCAGATCTGCCTCCAGCAGTCTTCGGACCCTTCAGGTAGTACCTATACAGGCCCCCCTCATAACCACTTTAAGGGCCTCCCAATCCAGTGCTCTAGAAGTGATCCACCCCCAATTGACTGTTACATAGTCAGTAGGAGAGGTTGTCAGAGTATCCTGGAACACTGCATCTAGTAGAAGATCAGTGGACATGCACCACTGACGCTCATGATGCAGGGCGACCCCCCACTGCAAGCGCATAAGAACTGGGGCGTGGTCCGAGAGTTACCTCCCCAGATGCGACACCTCAGGTAGTATCCAGTGGTCCCCCCAGCCAGCAACAGATGGTCCAATCGACTGTAAGTGTCATGCGTGTAAGAGTGGCAGGTATATTCCCGCTTCCCCGGATGCAACGTTTCCCAACCGTCAGTGAACCCCAAGTTACTCATGACCATGGCAAGGGACTTGGTCATCATAGGCTTAGTTCCATGCTTAGGGGGAAGCCGATCCACGTCGCCATCCAGAATACAATTACGATCCCCCGCCCAGATTACCGGGTGACTCATACTGTTGGCCTACAAATCCTGCACATGACCCAAAAAATGCTTATCATCTATATTAGGAGCATTGGTATTGAGGAATGTGATAGGCCTCCCGTCTAAGGTACCCTGCAGCAATAGATATTGACCCTCAACATCAGCCTCACTCTAGGTATGCCAAAAGGGGACCCCAGGTGCGACCCAAATAGCCACCCCTGTGCATAGGAGGAGTAGGTGGCCGAAAAGAACTGCCACTTCCATTTTTTACCCAGTTTCTTTGCCTTCTTCCCAGCAGATGGGTCTCCTCGAGGCACCACAGGAAAAAGTGAACTCTATAGCATTTAGTGTATTCTTTCAGGCCACTATCATTCCACGTCACAGCACCGATACAGTCAGCCATAGCAATAAGTATATGCGCCACCCATGGACCGCCCCCCAACTTGGCCCCATTTATCCATCACACACAGCAGTCCGTGCCAGATGAAACAAGCAGACCAACTAATATAGTGCACTGCAAGGAAAACTAAATCTCCCACAACTGTCCGAGAGCAAAACGCAACCCCCCATTGAATGCCCCCTCTCCCGGATACACAGCAGAACAACATGAACAGAGAATACTGCATATCCATATTCAATCTCGCTGCCAGGACTCACAGCCTAAATCCCAAACCCCCAAGCCATAGCCTACCACATTGTGGAGGCAGCCACCCCCGCCGCGCAAAAGTACAATGCCATATCAGCCACAATAAAGTAATACTTGAAATACCAGACAGCATCACCACAGAGCAACACCAACAGCAACATACATACATATTCCATGTGGTGCAGTCAATTTGAGGTCCGCCACCAATTATAACCCCCGCACCCCGATCCCTCCATGGAAGAGGAAAGCGGAGTGACAAGAAAAGAAACAGCAAGTAACAACAATCTTTCACTTGAAAGGAGTCATCAGCAGGACGAGGGTCAGCCCGTAGCATTACAGGAATCCACTGGCTGCCCAAGGTCACCATTGATCCCCCAGCAAACGACACAGAATCCAGCGCCACCAACGTCATTGTCCCATCTTTCTGCACTTCATCTCTGGAAGAGCGATCCTCTGCTACACGTGATGAGTTGTCTCCCCTCTCATCCATGATGCCAGTACGACAGAAACCAGCCCCACTCCTAGGCACCTTGTCCCAGATCTCAAGCCAGCACCACACATCCTCAGGGGTGTCGAAGAAGTGGAATTTGCCACCAGAAATGACCTGCAGGCGGGCAGGATATAGAAGCATATAACTTATACCCATCGCGTAGAGCTTGGCCTTCACCTCGAAGAAGCCCTTCCTGGAGCCCTGAACCTTGTTGGTATAACCCGGATAGATGGAGATGCAATGATTCTCAAACTGGGCAGTGCCTGTCTCCCTGGCTGCTCGAAGTATACAATCCTGGTCTCTGTAGTTCAGAATCCGCACAATGATAGCTGCTGGCGGCGCCTCCGGCCTAGGGGGCGCCACCAGTGCCCTGTGCACCCTATCAATTGCAAACATGGGTGAGAGTCCAGCACATCCCGTATCCAATCCTCCACAAAAGCCTCAGTAGCATTGTCCTCGGTCCTCTCCGGAATTCGAACCAAATGAACATTATTGCGGCGAGACCTGCCCTCCGCGTCCTCAACCCGCGCCTCAAGTGTCTCAACCCTGGAGTTCACCACCGCCATCTGCTTCTTCAGGATCGCCACCTCAGTCTCATATATGTGTTTTATATTGTAAATGTCTGTTCATTTTTACTGCATATTTTTTTTCTAGGTATATTAATCTTACAATTTTGCAAGTGTTATTAATGTTTAATTGAAATGAATACAACTACCATGATACCTTGTTTTTGTTTTGTTAAAATATTATGGCAATGTTATTTTGGTCATTCTCTCTTTTCTTTCCGATTACACATATGCTAAAGTGATATGTATTTATCAATCTCTACTTTATATGTTTTGAAATATTTTTGTTTTGAATTTTGTAATTTGTCATTTTCATGTTGTATTATTGAATTAATGTTATTTGTTTCACAAATCAAAGTTTGTTGACTTAAAATTGTTAATATATGTTAATTTTGTATGATGAATATAAGTTGGTTTTAAATAAATGTACTTTGCAATGTTTATGTGATGAGTAATGCTACTTATCTTTCTAAGCTGTCTGAGTTTCAGACTTATAGCGTGCTAGGCCGTGAAATGGTTTCTTTCACATTTCTCCTCTCTACTGTGCTGTGTTGATTGTGTGGTATATATTATGTATACTTTCTAATAGCTATGGAATGGGACATCATGCTAGAAACCCTTAAAGCCCTAGACTTATACCCGAACAGCACCCGCAGCAGCTCGCAACTGTAAATAAGAGGAAAAACCTAACCTGGACGAAATAACTGTATATGTATGGAGGGATTGATCTATCATGCAAAGCTGCGTTTTCTTTCCTAAATGTAGATAAATGGATATCTGTTGTTGGTCTGAGCCATGTATATGACAATGCATATATACAGGAGTTATTCACTCCTGCAGGACTGGTGGGGGGGGGGGGGTTTAAAAAGGGATTTAGTTTAATTGTAAGTTGCGGTACGTTGAGATACGTTCTAAGTATATTGCTTTAGAAGGAGAATGAATTGTTTAGAAAATGTGGGTTATACTTGGCAGACTGTTGAATTGTCAGGATGGTGAACCAAATATGTATAGATATTGCGTGTTAACTTACCCCACTTTCGGAATGAGGTACCAGAGCTCTACTTCTATCTGTAATGCGACACATACCTAAGTACTGTACTAACTTTTTTAAATAATAGAAATTCAATAAAATTTGTTTAAAAAAATGTATATTTTCTAATGATTTTTTTTTCATTTCTGGACATCATTTTACCAGCGTTGTTTGAACTAGTTTTGTGTGCAAATTAAACTGTTTTTGTAATTTCTTAAAATGGTACTGAAAGGTATAATATTCAAAATATTTTTATTTTCCCTTTTAGGTTGCTACATTGTTTGCTTCAAACTTTTTGATGTATAATCCAGACTTAAAAAGTTATATTTTTGTTTAATTTATTATAGATCCAACACCCAGAGTACGCTCTCAACCATCTGCCACTGCTACTGATGAAACCTCCAGACCAGGAACAAGCCTTCAGTGAGGAATTCACTCCTGCAAGTCTGGGTGTTGAGGAGCAGGCTGGTCCATCTGGTCTGTCTTGTCAGACAGCTCCAGTGAGTCTCACTCGGCTCACACCTACTCCTCTCACCTCAGCTGTTACCACAACTCAGCCTCTGGATACCTCCACTTCCTGTGTCTAAAGGAACATCACCCCAATCTTTTCCAACAACATCTTCCCCTTTCTGTGGTCCAATAACATCTGGCCCTACAACGTCTGCCTCAGCCACAGAAGGGCAGGCCCTGCCACAAGAGGAAACACCTGCACCCACCTCAATCCTTGCAACTGTGGATCCACCAGTCACCCTCAGGAGGGGACAGAGAACCTAATTTCGTCCAGTGTGTGATTGGCATTCACTTTGTGGACCATTTTCTGGACACATTTACCTTGTTTATGCCAGTTATATTTTGTACATTGGATTTCAAACAATTTTGGCTCTTCATTACTAGTTTCAGTCACCATGATTGGTTTTCCTTTTTTTTCATCTTGAATTTTTGTTATTATTCTTTTGTTGAATTAAATCAAAAATTACAAAACAAAGGCTGGTGTTGTATTTCTTTTCTCAACTTGTTCAAGTCTTTTGTTTCATCATACAGTTTAAAAAGCTAAAATTAAAAAGATTGTACATTCATAAATAAATTACATAAGGTAATGCTTTTCACATTTAAAAAAAGAGAAGTAACAAAAACTACAAATCAAAAAGAATTTTATTTATTGGAATAAATAATGTATTTTTCATATTTTTCTAATACATTAGAACCCATGTATAATCCAAATACTTCATGCTATATTAACATTTACAGTTCCCGACCTTCCCACCATGAAATAACGGGGTTTAATCAAAACAATCAGATTGATTAGTCAAACTATGATTAATGTACATAATCAGCTGGAGCTAAATCTTCGGCCAAACAATAGGAATTCCACATGAACGACACAAATAGTGAAAATAACAGCAGTACTCCATTTTGTGGGCACATGATCATTCTAATACACTGTTGCAGTATTTTTTTAAAATATTTCTTTATTGGCATTTTTAAAAACAATACATACCAGATCATGTATAACAGTTAGCACCTCAGCTTGTGCAGGGGGAGACAATCAGGATGGCATATTTCTCAAAGTATCCGGTATTTATAACCATCAAACCAACCGACAAATGTTCAGGAACCACCCCTCCTTTCCCACGCCATTGGCCTTCACAGATGCAACAATAATTTCCACAGTGTTAATCCTATTCAGTCTCAGTATCCAGTATGAACAATCTTTGGGACCGAAGGCCAGGAGCTGTTACATCCCCTTGATGTTACCCACTTCCTCCCTGATTCGGGAGACTAGCATGTGGGCCAGGGTCCGGGATTTGCAATAGGGTCTGTGTCTGTGGCCCATGCCATCAGAACCTCTTGTGCTTTCTCATCTCTCCTAGTCTTCTTCAAGTGAGCCTCTGCTGCACCTGCCCGCTCCACCATATCCATCTCCCAGGCCTTTCGCATTGGAGGATGCGTACCCATCCAAGATATGGCTATACGTCTCTTTGACACTGTAAGGCCTAGTATAGCGTAGCGCCTCTAGAGCTTCTTTTTCGGGTTCTCCGGAAGGAGCCCCAATAAACATTTATCAACTGTGCGGGGAATATCCCAGCTTGTCACCCTCTGACCAGGGTAGAGCAGTGCCAAACCATATGTAAAATAATCCACCTCTGACGTCCCACATTTAGGGCAACCCTGTCCTCTCAAGGAGTAAATAGAGTGTGATCTTTGAAATCTCAATGTTTTTTAAATTTACTGTAATAAAGTACCGATTTTTGACTAAACTGAAAGCCAGAATAATTTTATTTTTTTTCACAATTGTAAAACAGGCTAAAAATAACAAGATAATTTGGAGAACAATTTTTTTAAATATCTGTACTAAAGTGGATTAAAAAAATATCAAGCCCTATGTATTTACTGATGCTGCCAAAGTAATTTGAAACTAACAAAAATATTGTTTTCGGATTTCTTCAATAGCATAAGTAAATACATAGGGCATGATACATTAATAATCAACTTAAGTACTGAATCTATAAAATTAATGTTAACATTTAAAAAATACTTAAGTTACTTGAAGTAAGTTTTACCATTGTGAAATGGCCAAAGAAAAGAAACAGGCTTTAAGTTTATAAAAATACAACATTACAGTAAATATTAACACACACTGATTCATATTTTTAATTTTAACAATAAAAATAAATCTACATTGTTTGCCTTGTATACACAATGTACAAAGGGATTTTGTTTTATATTACATTTTGTGACATAACTACACTATTCAAAACAACAAATCAGAACCATTCTGAGGTGTAAAACAGTTCCTGGATAAAATTGAAAATGGTTAAGAAAAATGATCAAAAATAAGATAGGAGCAATATTTGAAAATTACAAAACTGTGGACAAATGGTTTCTGAAGATGTTTCCAACATGCAAGAGATAAAGATAAAAATAAACCACATTTTAAAAGCTTTGAAACAGGTGAAATATGAAAACTTTGGAAATGTTTTGAGAAAAAACCTCATGATCGGTTATGTTTACACAAATACAATAAAACTGTTGTATGTGTCTTTACAGCATCTGCAGGAGCAGGCGAAGGAGACATTGGCCAAGAAGGTGGGGGAACAGCTGGCCACTGTGTTTCGGTTGGTGAAACATCTGAAACCAATTGACACTGTGGCATGGAGGGTGAGTGGACTGGAACGGAGGCCACCACCTCGTCATCTTCTTCTGCACCTCCACAAGTGACCAGCCCCTAGTTGTGGTGTTCCCTGCAGGAACTGTAACAACATCATCCTTGTCCACCACCCAGGGACACATCTCCACCATCTATCTTGCTCCCCCCCCAAGTTGGCCAAACCCACCCCCCTAAAAGGGCTGTGGTCTCCTTTGCCACAGGCACCTCACCCCCTGCCTCTGTCACCCCGGCTGCGCTGAGTGAGGAGGCTATTGACCTCTTACGCAGCATCTCTGTAGGCCATACTGCGATAGTGAACATACAGTGTCTTACCTGCCAAATGCAACAAATGGTTACATTTCTGGATGCTATTTACATTTCAATGTCAGGCATGCAGAGATTGCTTGCCACAATAGCAGCCTCCCCACTCACCGCAGCCTGCCAACCAGCCCAACCTTCAGGCTCAACTCAGGTCCCTTCTTCAACCCCAATCCAAACTCCCACCCCAATCCCAAGCACACTCACTTCTTTGAAGGCACCCACTACAACATACACAAGCAGCACAATCACACACACACATAAACACAAACAAAATACACACACTATTGAGACTACACCAACAGGCACCACAAGCACAACGACCACAACCACCACTACACCCACAACCACCACCACACCCACAAACACCACAACCACCAGCACACCCACAACCACCACCACACCCACAACCACCAGAACACCAACAAGCAGAACCACCAGCACACCACAAGCACCACAACTACCACCATAGATGTGGCCTTACGGCGAGGGTGGTCGACCACGACGCTGGTGAACCTGGTTCGAGTCTCGGCAGGGGCGCTCAACATCCTGTGATTCTGAGCAAATCACTTAATCTCCCCGTGCCTTACAAAAAAAGTTAATGTGTCCGTCTGTAACGCAACTGGTGCTCATGGAAAGCGTTCTGATACCTTCGGGTCAAGTTTGTACTATATATACCTCCAGGGAAAAAAAACACCAACCACAAGAACAACACACTAATCAAAAGCAGCCCAATCACATAAAAGCACACCTACACAAAACAACATCAACCAAAAGCAAATGCACACAGTCACCAGAATATGAAACACCAACCACAAATCACATATCCAAACATACACAACAAACACCAGACCCATATGCAATTGCCAAACATACAGACACAACCACATCACCTACTCCAGCTCCCTCTACCTCCAACTCCCACTACTCTACCATCCCTCCTATCCTTTCTCGTCCTTGTGATTTTTTATCTTCTCTGTCCTTGACCCCTTCCAAACCTAAACCTACCCCTCCCTAGAAAAAAACATTGAGGTGCCTGCTCTGTGCCCAATAGATGCCCCTTCCTGAGGAGGTTACACTGTGGACTATGTTTAGGAAGCAAGTTATAGGCAACAAAGCCACAAGTTGTTAATGTGGGAAGCCCTTTTGTTATTCTTATTTATTTTTGTTTGAATACAAGTTAATGAGAGAAGTATCTCACTTATAAATAAAAATGTTTTTTTATAAAAGTTGCTGTAACGTTATTATTCATTTTAAATTAATTGATTATTGAATATGGTAATGATGAAAATGTGAAATACATATCCTTGCTTACATTTATGACAGAAAAAAATTAAATGACACTTTTGTAAAGTCCAAATATTAGTTATAAAAAATAAGTAATGGACATTAAAATTTTGGTGCAAGCATTCATCCTGATGATGGACACTTACACCAAAAAAACTATTGACATTTTCATTTTAAAGTGTTAATACAGGTGTGTTTCTTTTAACTTAATAAGTGAAAAAAATAAATACATATGCATTACACCTTAAAAAATGGAAATTAGAATTTAATAATATGCAGAAAATGCACTAGACAAGGGAAAAAGGTAACATGTATAAATAAATAAAATGATTTACGTTTATAAATAACATTGATTTTACATTTAATAAAAAAAACATTTTACCTTCTCTAGTGCAATTACTAAATTATATTAAATTTAAATTATTCAAAACATGTGTAATGCATATGTTTATCATTCGATTGTTACGAAAAATAATTAAACACACCTGTATGAACACATTATGAATTTTAATTAACGTCACATTTTGTGTATGCGTTAATTATCATTAAGGAAACTTGCACCAAATTTTAAAAAAAATAATAAAAATTAATACAGTGTGTTTCTCTAAATTTCTTAAATGACAAAATTACACACATATGCATTACACATTAGAAAATAAATTGATTGTAAGGGACATTTAAAAATGCACAAGTCCAGACCAAATGTACACAGACAATTCAAAAGAAAACAAGTAAAAACTAAGCTTATTTTTTATTCCGCCGATGGGGTTGATTTGCTTCATGGTCATGTGGAAGCAGCAAAGGAAGAAATTGGACGATCGGGTTCATGGCAGAAAAGGAAGTGGAAAAAGAAAAAAAGGTAAGTTTCTTCATTATATACCTTCGAAACCGCCAATTGAGGTTTGGAGGTTTACCCGCCACAGTTACATCAGCAGGAAGGAACATCGTGATTGGCCGGGCAGAAATATTGGCTGTACTCCCTCCCACAGCCGCTTTTGAATATGGAGCAGTCAACAGCATGAGGAAAATTCTGGCAGAGTCTGCGGGACTCGGATAGACTATCGCCCATAGACCCGCCAACATCTAAACAGAGCGGGCGGACCGCCTAGTAGGCGGGCTAGAAACCAACGGAAAAGTGACGGCGGGACCAGATCCGCCAAAATCTATATCAGGCCCTACATTGGTTTAATCTTTTACTTAAAGATTGCTCAGCAAGTATTTCTTCCCATACTTCCTTCATACCAGTTTTTTTTCAACCTTTGTAATATAGGAAGTAACATAATGGATTTTCTGCTTGATCCTGAGTGAAGGCAACCTCTGGACAGTTAGTGCTCTCAGAGAGTGTATAAAAATATTCAGATTGTATGTTGTCCGGAATGGGTAGGTGTGACTATTAGTTTGTTTTTCTACTATGCTTACTTGTTGTAGAAAGAGTAGATAATTTAGCATTAGTCTAACCATTGGTATTGTTTTTCAGAAATAATCCTCCTTCTCTCTTTTGCATTTTTTAAATTTTCCTGTCAGTGTTGTACAATGTCCATTTTTTCTTCTTCAGGTATTGTTTACTATGCACAGTTTTCAATGTGAGGAAATCTGTTACAAGAAAGACATAAAGAAATATAGCTTTCAGTAATTATTGTTTTAATAGAAGTGGTAATTATATTTTTAGTTCCCTGTTTATTTTTCCTACACAGTTTGCCATAAAGCATTTTTATAAAGAAATATGTTGATGTAAGTAATGAGATATTATTTCCAATTCCTCTGCAATATCTTTCAAGAAGAAGTAGATCTCTATTGCTTTCTAACAGTCAGCAGAGTCTCTGTGGATGTTGTTGGTTTTTAGTATAATTGGGCTGTGTTTATAGCTCATTTTCTGTTATATGCCAAGCAGATGGTGCTTTAGTTTGTCACTGTGTTTGTTATATATTTTTCTATTTGTTTTTATAGCCATGGTAGCATAAATGTGTTTTTTGTTCTATTGGGCTCTACTTATTGCCCATTTTGTGGTAATAAACAATCACATCAAGCTTAACTTATTTATTGCATTAATTATATATTTTTGTATTGGTTGTCATTGTCATATGAGCAGAAACGGTGTTTCAGATGTGATTGCAATACTTGGGAAATTGCATTGCTGTGGTGTAGTTTATTTTGTGACATAATGTTACTGGTTTTGGTAGTATTGTGCTACATTAGTAGCCCAATTTGTATTTCAGCCAATAATTGATCTCCTTTCAAAATGAAGTTATTGATGTAATGTCCTTTTGTAATGAGCGATCATCTAATTGTTTACATATGTGTTTGTGAGGCTGTGTGTTCCTCTTTGATGTACAGTGAGTGCAGGTGCAAGATGGTTTCTGTTTAGGTTGTTGGCCACAGTTTTTTTCTGGGCCAGAGAGCATGCCAAGAAAACTAATTTTGAAGCTGATTTAGGATTGAAATGATTAGACATAACATGGATTGGGGAAAGAGGTATGAGATGGAATCAGTTACTCCCTCTACTTTTGTAACTTAGTGCATGTGACCATCCCCACTTTATGGTTATCCACTATGGTGGCAATGATATAGGTCACTTAACTGCAGTGAGACTAGAAATTGACATAAAGGAGACATTTCCACCTTAATGTCTACATTTCCCAACACACATTTTTTCTTCTCCAACATTTGCCTGAGAAAAAAGTGGAAGAGGTCAGATGTAAATGCTGCTAAGTTTGAAAAAACACAAAGACACGTTAACAAGATAGTCTTCGCATTCCTTTAAGATCATGGAATGTCTTCTATTTATCATTTGAATATCACATATTCAGTAACAGCAGATTATCATCCAGATGGTGTCCATTTCACCACCTATGGAAACCATGTTTCCTTAAAAACTCCAAACTTGGCTTATTCACCATATTTAAATATATTTACTTTGGAAAACAACTAAAGATCTTTTAAGAGGCACCCTATATTATGTGCAATTTAATGTTCTTATACTCATGTTTTTTTTCTATTTTTAAGGTACTGTGGTACTTTCTGCATACCATCAAGGTAGTATCGCGGTGCTCCGTACATTTTTTTTAAACTGTATAAATCATTAAAACAAACTTTTCATACCACTACACAGATTACTACACTGGCTACTTTATTCCTCTAATCTGCAGGCTGACTGACCTCTTGTATTTCAAATGGACACACACAGCACAGTAAAATTGTGCTGTAATTAACATGGCCGCCTTTTCATTTTTGAAGGGCTTTTATCAACTAATCCTATTGGGTTTTCTCATCGCCATGTACTGCAACAACAGATATCACTACGTTTTTGTGCCTGTAACTTAACAACTACGGAACCAATTCACTTCAAATACCTAAAAGGAACATCCACACCATAAACTATGCTCTTGCCAAAACTGACTGAAATCCGTTTATCCATTTTTGCGCTATGCGTGAATACAAAGTCTATGGAAAATGCATTGATGCCAAAACTTGTTTTGGAACCCCCCTTTTTTGTTTGCAGCCCACTCATGAATCACCACGAAACTTAGCATCATCAGGCAATATAGAACAAGCATTGGCATAGCCAATAGGTCTCGCCTTTGGGACCTTATAAGTATTTAGTTATGCAGCACAATATCCTTACTGCAACAACATTAACTGTTGCATGGCAAAACACTTATAAGGTCCCAAAGGCGAGACCTATTGGCTATGCCAATGCTTGTTCCTTTTTAGAGCCGCCTGCATGGAATTCTCTTCCGCTGCACCTGAGGCAGGAAAGGTCGGAACTTGCTTTTAGAAAAGGGTTAAAAACTTGGCTATTCACTCTGTAATCTTCTATTTGCTGTTATACTAGCACCAGGACACTCCCAGGAGCATCTGTGCGCTTTAAAAATCCGTCTTCATCATCATTATGTAGTAGGTGCAGCACAATGAGAGGTGAAGCAGAAGAGGTGCTGTGGAATAGTCAGAGGTGAGTTATAATAAGATGTTGTAGGTACAGAAGAATGAGAGATGGAGTAGAGGAGGTGTTGTAGACTAGTCAGAGGTGCAGAAGAATAAGAGATGTAGTAGGTGCGGCAGAACGAGAGTTGCAACAGAATAAAAGCTGTAGGTACCGGAGAAAGAGGTATTCATTAGCATAAGAAATGCAGGAGCAGCAGATTAGGAAATAAAAGAACAGAATGAGAATCACACACACAGTACAATAATTAGTTAAGGAACGGAAGGTACCCACAAATGTGAGGTTCAGCTTAATCAAAGAGGTCAAACATGATCAAAACAAAGACATGTGAAACGGAATGCGAGGTGCAGCAGGGTGAAGGTGCCGTGTTCAGAAGAATTCAGGTGCAACAGAAATAAGGATGGAAAAAGCAAAATGAGAGAGGGGAGCCGAAGGGCTGGGGAATGGGGCGCAGAAGCAGCAGAACGAGTGAAATGACCGCAAGGTTAGTGGACAGAGACGGAGGCAGAAGCATGGGATGGCAGGAGGCTGAGTGCTGATGGGATGTGCATACTTTGAACAATGATGTAAGCATGGAGTGCAGTGGAGTACTCTCCTAAACACATAAATGGAGTTGTTGTGCACACGGGCAGAAAACGCTTATTTAACGCACATTGAGAACAGTTTGTGCAACAGGTTGTGTGTGCGCGCGCTGTGATCGAGGTGTCCAACAAAAAGTGCAGCAGAATTAGACGAAGTGGTGCAGTAGAGTGCTGAGGCTGCAGGTGCAGCGGGATGGGAGCCCTTGTGCAGAACTGCAGGATCACTGAAAAAGACTGGCGCATCAAAATGAAGTTGCAGGTTCTCACAAAAGTGACGGCGGCAAGTTAGTGGTGGATCTGTTGCACTTTTGCAAGAGCAAAATTGTGACCACCTACCTTCCTGAGGCTCGGTCGAATTATTGTATCTGAAAATATTGACACCAGAAATATCGACCTTCACATATATCGATTTCAAAATATCTGTTATCACGAACTCATGAAGATAATAAGCATGAATAGGAAAATATTGATTTACTATTCTAACTACACGTCTACATACCATGCGGATATATATATAGTCGATACTGCAGACTCCATATTTAAAAGTTTATATTTCGGTATCACGCCTCCGCAAATACGTTTAAGTGCAGTAGCGTTATAAACAAGCATGGCCGCACGGCCGTGAAACTGACACGGCCGCGCGAAAGTGTAAGTAATCGCGAGGGAAGCCAGATGGCGAGGGAAGCTATATGGCGCCTGATCGCGCGTGCACGATCGCGCGTGCACGCTCGCGTGAACGCAAGCTGGTCGCCAGCAAACTGATGTTTGCACTTCCAAAACCCGCTTACTAAAACTCTCGCCAGAGCAGCGCATGCGCTGGCTCAGGCGAGACCTAAAAAGGAATAGGTCTGCAAAGTTTTGTACAGATTCGTCAAATGGGTGCAAAGTTATTAACGGTCAAAAATCTGAGGAATTCCTATCTCTGGGAATCTAACTATTAATTATAGAGTGGCTATGCCACTCACTGAAAAAACCATAGGTTTCAGGGGCGTTATAGTTCGTTGGACATTTCACTCGTACAAAACCATAGAAATTCCCCCGTTATAGTTAGTTCCGCTAACTATAACTCGCGCCCCGCAATGCACTGCTGATGACGTCACATATTACATCACTCATGACATGGTCAGTGACATCACTGATGACATCTCAAATGACATCACTGATGACATCACTGATGACATCATCCATGTGATAATTTGCTGCATCTTCTCACACCCTAATATAACCTTTGATACACCCACTCTAAATTACAGACTGCCATTCTCAAAACCATAGACACTCCAACACCAATAACTACATACCCACTCACTGATTCTTAGGTCTACACACACATCCACTCACTCACCCGTACAGTCACTCATACTTACGGTCAATCAGTACAGGACTATCATATGCACTCATACACCTATATAGACACTCACACACCGCCACTCATCCATAGAGGTACTCACACACCTAGTCAGTCATGCAAATAATTAATCACACTTCCATTTACTCACCTATACAGTTATACACACACCAGCTCACTTACTCATACAAATACTAGCACATTCTTACGCTCTTATACAATCTCTGATACAAGTATACACTCATCCATACAGCCACACTCACAATCACACACTCTCACTTATACCCATTTATATACTCCAACACACATATATACTGCCTTTCACATATGTAGTTACTCACACATGTACCACTGAGATATACATTCACTCACTAACACACCCATACACACACTCACCCACCCATACAGTCCATCACAGATGCACTCTTGAAACCATGCACCCAGTGAATCACCCACTCACACATCTATGCACAGAGTCACACACACCCCACCCACACAAACACTCAGGCACCCATACAGATACTCAGACAACCAATCAATAACTCATATAGACACTTATGTAGCTACTCACAAACCCATGCAGCCGCTTACACACCAACAGACAGACGGATACAGACATTCACACAGTTTAGTCACTAACCCATGCATTCACTAAGATACGTTTAATCACTCACTTATAGACTCAGTCACGCACCTACTAAATCATCAATTCAAACACTTATACACCCACTCATTCTTCAATACGCCTTTCCCTATATATATTAAACATATTTAAACTTTACAGAAACACACAGTCACTGGATGATGTCATCAGTGATGTCATCAGTGATGACATCAGTGATGACATCAGTGATGTCATTTGAGATGTCATCAGTGATGTCATCAGTGATGTCACTGACCATGTCATGAGTGATGTAATATGTGCCGTCATCAGCAGTGCATTGCGGGGGCGCGAGTTATAGTTAGCTGAACTAACTATAACGGGGAATTTCTATGGTTTTGTACGAGTGAAATGTCCAACGAACTATAACGCCCCTGAAACCTATGGTTTTTTCAGTGAATTTCTAAGGTTTTTAAATGCTAATTTCTAACTATAACGCGCCTGAAACCTCTGGTTTTTTCAGTGAATTTCTAAGGTTTTTAAATGCTAATTTCTAACTATAACGTGCCTGAAACCTATGGTTTTTCAGTGAATTTCAAAGGTTTTTTAGATGCTAATTTCTAACTATAACGTGCCTGAAACCTATGGTTTTTAAGTGAATTTCAAAGGTTTTTTAAATGCTAGTTTCTAACTATGCCTACAGAGGTAGGACATGTGAAGAAAGAAGAAAAACGCACAGAAAGAAGTAAAAGAAATGCAGAAAGAAGCAACAGAAGTCCACAAAGACGAAGAAAAGAGCAGGAAGAAGCAAGACATGTGCAGAAAGAACCAACAGAGGAGCAGAAAGAGGCCTTGTTGCAAAATCATCCTGTGCCCACAACTTTTTTAGACGGGTACTGGTGGTAACTGACTCTGAGTAACTAGGCCTAGAGCCAGTGCTATGCTAAAAGACACTTAGAATACAGTGAAAACACCTACATACACTAGGGAACACTATGCGTTGGGGTCCCCTGTGATTAGCATGACCTCCTCTGTAAGGCCCTAGTACATAATAGGGCAGGGGGATTAAAACTACCTCTTAAAACGCGCCACGGGGCGCGTTTGCACAGTGGTGAAGGGAGGGGCCCCGTGGCGCGTTTTAAGTTGGGGGATGAACTCCCCTTGAATCCTGAGGGTCCCTGGGGTGCAACTAGCCCACCAACTACCTCCATTAAGCGCCTCACTGAGCTGCGTTGCAGAGAGGTGTAAAAAGGGCGTGGCCTCAGAACACCTCTCTGCAACGCAGCCCCCTGGCGCATACTGGAGGTTCCTGGTGGGCTAGTTGGCCCCCAGGGGCCCCCAGTATTCAAGGGGAATCGTTCCCCATCTGCAAACGCGCCAGGGGCGCGTTTGCAGAGTGCTGCAAGGAGGGGCGTGGCCTCCGGCGCGATGCCGGTCTTTTATTTTATTTTATTTTTAAGAAGGGGGGCTGTGTGGCCCCCCATCTTTTTCTAATTTATTGGCCCTGGGGACCCCATCCCCCAGGGCCTGCCCCCTAATTTATTTATTTTTTTAAATAAAATTTTGAAGGGGGCCGCGTGGCCCCCCTCCCGAAGCCTTAATCGGCCCCGAAGACCCCATCCCCCGGGGCATGGCCTTTTTTTTTTTTGTTTAAATCTTTTGGAGGGGGGCTGCGTTGCCCCCCTCCTCAGGCCACTTATGGCCCCGGGGACCCCATCCCCCGGGGCCGGCCTTTGTTTTTTAAAAAAATTTTTGGGGGGGAGGGGAGCTACGTGGCCCCCCTCCCGGGCCACTACTTGCCCCGGGGACCCCATCCCCCGGGGCTGGCCCTCTCCGTTGGGGACCATGGGGGGGTCCCCAATCCCCCCACGGTCCCGCCGGCTCCCCGCGTCCCTCGGGAGCCGGCATTGCTTTTCCACATGGGGAGCTGCTAAGATGCAGCTCCCCGTGTGGAAAAGCAATCATCTTTGGTTTTTGGAAGAGAGAGCAGGTTTCCCAGGGCCATCAAGGGCTCCAGGAGGGGGGCCGCACGGCCCCACTCCCATCCAATGCACAGCCCCGGGGAGGTGGTGGTCCCCGGGGCTCGGGGGTCCGTTCCGGACCCCCCAATTTCACTGTTTAGTGCCCCGGGGAGGTGGTGGTCATTTCTATTTTTTTAAAAAGCCCCGGGGGTGGCGGTCCCGGGGCTGCGGGAGGGCCGAGTGCCCTCCCGCACCATTTTAAAATCAAAGCCCTGGGGGTGGCGGTCCCCGGGGCTTAGGGGGCCTTAGAGACCCCCAACATTATTAATAAACCCCGCATGCCCCCGGGACTTGGCCCACCCGGGGCCAAATAACAACGAGCGCGGGAGCCCGCGCTTCGCTTTTTTTTTTCCACGGCGGGATCCGCGCATCCTAAGCGCATCCCGCCGATTTAAAAAAAAAATAAAATGCTTTTTTTGGCCCTGGGGGTCCTTGTGGGACCCCCTAAGCAGGCCTAGGGGGTCAGGGTGTTTCTACCCTGCCCCCTTTTTGCGTTTTACGCACTTGTTTCTGTGCCTCGGTTCTACCGAGGAACAAGATGGCTGCCAACACTTCCTGGTTTGGAGTGTTGACCGCCAATTAGCATACAGCTCGTGATCGGGAGGGTGCGCTCAGGGTGCGCGGACCCTCCGCGGCCATAGATATATATGTGTTTTTACTTTTGATTTTCTCAGCAACTACTGAACGGATTTACACCATTTAACAAAAAGGGTTCTTTCTGAACCAAGAACTACCTCTTTGCCAAATTTGGTGTAATTCCGTTCAGCAGTTCGGGCTGTAGCTGTGTCTAAAGTTTCCTATGGAAAATTGCATGGGGAAAACACGTTTTGGGACCCCCCTTTTTTCTCGGCCCCCACTTGCCGAATCACCCCGAAACTTTCAGGATAGGAGCGGACCGGAGCGCCCCACGAGTTTTGAAAATTTCGCAATGATTCGTCAACCGGCACCAAAGTTATTGGAAATAGAATGTTGTGAATTTCCTATGGAAAATAGGTCCTAACTATAACTATCTACTGGCGACCGCCAGTAGATAATACATATATCTTATAGTTATATTTATCTATCTATATCTATATATATATATATTGAGCAGATAACTGAGGGAAAAGCAGGAAAATCTTCAAAGAAAAAAAAAGTATAGCACAAATTTTTGCCCATCATTTAGGATACTGGTGAGATGATTGTGTCTTTTGTGTAGTCTGTCAAGGTTTGTCAGTAGTGTATTGTCTTCAGTGTGGAGGAACATGACATAATGCTAAACGTGAAGGTATGTAAAGTAAGGAATATACCTATATCGATCTGGGTTGCGGTGAAGAAAGAATTAGGAAAAGAAGAAGCAGGAATAACAGGAAGTGGAAGCTACAGATTGGTTGGCCTCTGTGGTAGCGGCATGCAAACCAAGGGATGAGATCAGCCGATGTATCGACCTAAGAGAATGGAAGAAGTGTGTGATAATGGGCAGGCTCCCGTTGCCAAAAGAAAGTGAAATGATGACAATATTAAGTGGGGCTCACGTTTTCATGACATTAGAACTGTCATCAGCATATAACGAGTTCAAGCTTCACTAGTAATCCAAAGATCTTACAGCTTTTGAGATTCTACATGGCAAAATGCTCACACCATTTTGTGCCTCTGTTATGAGTATTCCAGCTGTGAGTAGCATCACTCTAGACAAAAAGCTTGAGTCTGAAAAGCAGTCTGAGAAGGACACATGAAACAATAACCAACCCAAACTGTTTCTGGAAGTGCAGAGAGACCAGAAAGATAATGCACATTTAATATTTGCTGTACCTGTATAAGATTGGGGGCTGTTGTTGACCTGCTTGTCCTGGAACACCTGGAAGATCCTGCTTTGAAGTAGATGTAAGGAGTGTGCCATCCCTGTAGAAAGAGCATGGCACAAGCAGTTGACCCAGGGGGTGTGGGTTTGTCTGACAGAGACTTGTGGAAGCATGACTGGTGTGCTCCACACTCTGAGCGGGTCATCTTCACTGTAGCATAGTGTGCTTGAGCAGATCAGCCCACCAAACTTGCTGTTGCAGCCTTAACACTCGCCCTAAGTGTGCCTGAGCAGACTTGTATTGTGGATATCCCCATTACACTTTCCCAAACATGTGCGCATGCAACTCCGCCACTGGAAGTGAGAAGCTGCCTTGAGGGATTTGTCACTGTGTGTCTGAGTAACTGTGAAGCAGCCAAGAAGCTGATGATCAGATTCAATCGCCACTGCTGCTGAATGGCCTTGAAATGACTCACCTGCCATCCATGGATCTGCAACCAGAAGTGAACCGCATCGCTCCTTCAACCAAGGAGGAACAGGCAGCTGAATCAAAGACTCACCCAGTGCCGAAGGAAGAAGGTCCTGTAGGCCTGTCCACCTCTGACGCTGAGTGCTCAGAAGAGGATAGCTGACTGAAGACAGCGGAACACCTGCCGCTGCCTCCAGACACTCCTGTGGGGGCCCATATCTCCTTGAAAAGAAAGCAGGAACTGCACGATTCACCTGCAGCTGTTACGTCTTCCCCAACCTCAGGAGGACCAGGACTGAGGAGCAGAAGGCTGGAGCAAGTTCTACTGAGGACCTAGATTGCAGGTGAGACAAACATTGAGCGACTGAATGCTTGCTAGTGCCTACCAGACCAAAGGGGAGAAGACAGAACCTGTGCTAATACATAAACATTTTGCAGTACACATACAAAGAGGAATAAGCCTCAAAGCTTTTTTTGTGCAGGAATGCATTCCTTGCTACTATTCTGACCACGACGCAGGCACACTTGCAAGGGGGAAAGGGTGTCTGCATTGGAGCTAGGCAGCCAGAAGTGTGCCCGCCATCGCTATGAGATAACAGAACTGCGCCATATCTTAGTGGATAGGGCACATTTCTGCTCTCTCCATTTGAATCAACGCAGCACAGCAATCCCTTGCTGCATTATGTTGCATCAAAGTTTAGTAAATTCGGGCCTAAGGGCTGTGCTTCCTCTTTATCACGCAACAGCCTTGTATCCAGTCTTTTAGTCCATGGGTCATCCTGGAATGTAATATAGCCACAAGCAGGGAATGGTGAGTCATGCCGCTTGCGAGATGAAACCTCCCAGGATACGCCACTGGTGCCAAGAGATAGTCTACTCTTGAAAAGGAGTAGTATGCGCCAGAGAAAAAGCAGAACTGAGAGATGATGGGATTTCTACTTCTCCATAATCATTATTTTTGTCATCTCATGTCAAGTGCGCCTTGACATATCCAGTCAGGTAGACACAACTAAAATAATTCCTGTCACCCATAAATAACTCTGTTGGTGGGGCTCACAGTATTATTACTCCTACCCATTCCAATGTTTGGGCGTGTAGTATAGGGGGTAAATATACTGACAAGAATAACATTTTCTCACCGGTCTATGCTCCATCTACCACTTCATATCATCCCCAGGTGTCTGCCATGGTGCTATATTTTATAAATGGTATCTTTAACAAGATGTGCCACTCTCCTCAAGCCTGCTGTGTATCAGCATCAGCTAGGAGTGCACATGTACAACCTTCCATGATTTTGCAGTTATTTCCCATTAAGTGGGCTCTCTGTAACAACACTACATCTGGTTTATGTCTATGAAGGAAGTGTAAAATACCCGTTTTAAGCTTGTGACCCAACCAATTTACATTCCAAGTGAGAAATGTAAATGTACTACACTTCCTGGCAATTCAGGGTAAGTGAGGACCATTACGTAAGTCTGAGTGATTCATTCATGAGCAGCAGGCACCGACATAAGTGCAAGCATATCTGACATGTAGACTTTGCGGGTTGTTAAAACATTAACACCCTACTACTCCCCCACTCTACTTCCTCATGGGGTGAGTTTGAACTTCCTACCTACTCAATGTACAAGGTGCTTATCGCCCCCAACATTAACAACAAAACTTAATACAAATTAGATCTTAACTCAACACAGTTCACACAAATCTGTGCTCTACCATGTTCCGAAGATGCACTTATTTATTAACTGGTCCTGTTCAGTATTTCAATTCTTCATCTAAAGGCTCAGATCTACTATGTCAGGCATACCTCGTCACCATCTTCTATTGTATCTATTATAAACTGTGGAACCTTCTCTCTTCTACAGTTCTCCACCACGGTCTGGACTGATGCCTTCCTGCTGCAAGAGTTGGGTCGAGGTTGTCGGACTCAAGGGATTCTGTTGTAAGAACAAGGTCCACCTTCCTCCCCTCCTCCAGGTCACTGCTATTACTCACTGGGCGTCTATTGATTCTGTTTGATTCAAGGGCCCATGGGCCTCCAAGCTGTCTCCAGCCATTCTCACATCCGGATTGAAGAAGTGCCATGCTTTACCCTCTGCCAGGACCTGTAGTTTTGCCAGGAGTAGCACTGCATATCTGAGCTCTCTCTTTCTAAGCTCTCTCTTCACCATTCCAAAGGTGCATCGTTGCTGTTGGACAGCTCGAGTTTAAAGACAAAAGGATTTTGGAATCTTCAGACATCAGAGGATCTCAGATACTTGCTGCATGAAATATAGCATCTCTCTCGATACATATTACAAAGTGGGCGATGATTGCCTTTGGAGATGCTTCTTTTTAGACACTGGTACTGGGGCTCTGTGGGCTCTTCAACAGAGAACAATTTGGACAAACCCTTTGGATGTGTGTATAGTAGGATCAGGTCTCTGATGAAGAGTTCCGTACTCTTTCCTTCTCGTTCCAGGACTCCAACATTATTAGTGCAGATCAATTGACCGTCCACATTTTTTTGCAGCCAGCTGTAGCAATATCAGTTGGTCAATTGGTGTTTAGTCAGTGCTTAATTTGAGCTGCTGGTGGTTGCCAGTGGAAACCACTGGCACTCATTTCTGGGGACCAGCACCTATTTTGACTCATCAGACACTGATCAAGAGGAAGAGAGGGAAAAAACACACAAAGTGGGAAGACAGAGTAAGAGAAAGACTGAAACCCATCACAAAGGAAGAAAGCAGGAACCTGCAATAGTGAGATAAAGGGGGAAGAGTTGGCTGGTGGTGGATTAAAGAGGCATGAGGTGGATTTAAGACTAAGCAGCATAGGTATTCGGCACACCGACATTTGATTGCACCGGCCGTGGGTTTCTGAGTAGAGCTCCAGGCACTGTCACTCGTTTACAAATTAAGCACTGAGTTTAGTTAATGTAGCATCCAATGCTTTAACCTCTTCTGAGAGTTAAATGATTGTTTGTCCACTCTTCAGACACTTCCTGAGATCCTGTGGTCATCAGTATATAGAAAGTTAAAATCTGTGGTCACTGAATTTTTTTATTTTCTAGCGCCATTCTATTTTCTGTCACCACTGCTAGCACATCACACATTAACGCATCGGGAGAGTCTCTTTCCTCAACTTGGTTTGCGATGTTGCTCTACTTTCTTTTTTGCTCCTTCTGTATGCACAAATCCATAATGGTCCAGCTTATGTTGGTGGTGCTATTGTGTTGGGTGGCTGCGACCCATTTTTTCATGCGGTACATACACTCAGGCCATCTGTTAATCTACTAAAGTGTGTGGGAGCTTGTCTTCTCACTGGGTAGGGAAATAGGTAGGTGGGTGGAATGAGGGGCTGTATTTAGCTAACCGCAAGTTAGGTTGATTGAGAGTGGGTCATTTCCTCTCTAGCCTGCCACACTGAGATTACAACAGCAAAACCCCAACTTCATGCAAAGAATCAACTTTGATCTATATCACCACCCTCTGTTCTATTGGTCACATATGCCAGTATTTACAGCCCGCAGCCTGCCCGATGGCAAAGGATATTTCAGTTTCTTCTTTTCTCCTATCCCCCCTCCCCTCTCGTTCTTTTTTCCTCCCCCGCTCCAGGTGGTGTCCAGTGCTCTCACTACCAAGTGTGTCTTAGTTGTGGGATGCTCTCCTCTGGGTATCTGATAGGTGAACTTGTGGGAATGTTCTTAGCAGTATGGTCCTGCCACCCACACCTGTCCTCAACTCTGGGAGGGAAGGCTGAGGGGATCAGATTATCTTCTCTCTCTCTCTCTCTCCCTCCCAGAGGGCAACAACAACCCACATCTGCTCAGGGCCTCTGTTTGTTCAGGGTCCCAGGAGGAACAGATAAGGAGGGGCCCTAGAACACTCCCTCTTATCTATTCTGGGACTTTCGTACCTACCTGCATCCGATCAAAGCCTTGCATTGCTAGCTAGCTTTAATATGTTAGAAAATAATGACTAAGTTAGGCATGCTCAGTTAGCATAACTAGGCCACCATGACAATCATTCATGAAATGCTGTGGAAAATTGCACGTTTATTTTAGGTGCATGAGCGTTCCACATGCATGTGTCTTTCTTAATTTCTGAAACTCAGCAGAAATACAGCCTAAGCCATGGTCTGAACTAATACAAATGTATAATAATTTGTTCTGCTCTCTGAAGGGGTTAGAGGTCACTTAGGTGAGCTCTGCTGTAGTTGAATAAGATATTGTATCCTGTGTTTCATAATGTATATGTACAGCTTTAACCAATAAGATGCTTTAGGGAGTAGGAGTTTATAGGAGTGTTGTACCAACTTATAGATGTATTGGTTGTTATGCATGAAACATGTTTCATCCAACCGTTCTACATTGTCATGCACTCACCTGATCCCAACCGCAGGGACGCCACTGGAGCCGATGCTGGACCGCCTATCCCTCTCAGAGCCGCGCAAAATCAAGGAACCAACCTCCTTAGATAACGCTCGGCCCCCTGGGGGAAGGGGGTTGTGATAAAAGATGAAAAGAGCGACTTGCGGTGTTGGATCTGCTCAGCGGCTGTGCGACACTGCGTAACAGGATCTGTCACTTCTGAGACCGCCTATGTTTGTGACGTATATGTGCGCTGGACCAGAACCTCTGGTTTTGCGATGACATAATGCACTGGAAATAACAAAGAAGGCAGTAACCATCAATCACGGCCGGACTGGGAACAGAAACCAGCCCTGGCAATTCCACTCGACCACCCCCAGGTGGGGTGGGGGGTGGTGGGAGTGGTTGTGCTACTGAGTAGCGCCAGCCGGAGGGGGGAGGGGGTGCTAGTGCCAAGCACCACTTCCGCTTCTGTTACAGGCGGGCGATATTGCAGCACTGCTGCAAAACTTGCGCCCAGTAACAAAACTGGCACCCACAGGTCAAAAACCTGCCCCCACCCTTCCGGCACACAGGGAAAATGCCCGGTGCCCGCAACAGCCAGTTGACCCTGCCATCAGTACACTAATAGGTCTTTACATGCAATGAACATACATTAAATTCAGTGACATGCACTTATAGGTTTCATCAGCAGCATTGCATGAGAAATGAATAACCAAAATCACAAACAGGAGTGTGTCACTCCCTGGGATAAACTCAGAATACAGATTGGAGTTACTTGCACTCCCAAGGATGCACTCAGAACACAGGTTGGAGTTACTTGAACTCCCAAGGATACAGTCAAAACAAAGGTTGGAGTTACTTGCACTCCCAGGGATAAACTCGGAACAAAGGTTGGAGTTACTTGCACTCCCAAGGATACACTCGGAACACAGGTTGGGGTACAAGGTTATTGGATATATCAAAGACTCTGAAGTGCTTTCTCTTGGCACTACTGTTCATCAGAGAAACATGAAGCTCAAGTCTTCAATCCTTGCGCAAACAGTTCTAGCGCTAAGGTTGCGGGAAGGGTCCGCAGTATGAACACACAAGAAGGGCTGGAGAAAATCAAAGAAAGGGCATGGAGGAAAAGTCAATAGTCTTTGAAGGTGCGGATACTCGGTCCTGCTTACAACTATAGAAGGATTAGTACTAACCTGATATCAAGTACTTAACCTAGTTCTTCCACTTGACTGAAGTTCAAAGAAGATCTTGAGGCTTCGACTCAGGGAGTCACTGGGGTGTCCGGATAGCTGTGCAGGAGGGAGAGAGGAGGAAGACGTCAATGGAGCTGGAGCCACGGGAACCACAGGTTCAGATGGGCTTGAAGGAGACTGGAGTGCCTCTCGGTTCCGGCAGGATTCTTCAGGTGAGTGGGACGGGTGAAGCTTGTTCCGCAGAGAGCGAGGACAAGCCACAATTCGGGGATGGCGGGGTTTATATACCCTCTCTAAGGCTCAACGGATATAGCTAGATCATGTGTGGCACGTGGGGCGCATGGCCGTCTGGAAGGTTCTCAAACCTTGGAGAAAACACGTGTTAGTGCACTCGCTTTGACCTTACAAAATAGGCATGTGCAACATGATGATCGGAACCAAATAACAGGAAACAAATGTATTGTTTTCACTCGAACATGCATTATAGAAAACAACACCAAGGCCCCAGTAACAACAAGAGCAAGGTTTGCCATTGGCTCACAGGATTCTGGGGGAAGCTTGCAGGAATTCAATGGAAAAACACACTAAGGCCCTAATAACAGCGGGTGCAGATAATCCATTGGTTCACAGGTTCTGGGGGACGCTTGCAGGGAATCAAACGCAATGGAATTACGTGTTTTGGGGAACACTTGCAAATACTCAAGTGCAACGGAATCACAGGTTTAGGGGAACATCAGTCATGGTATCATAGCGTGTCATAAGGCACCACAAGGGTAATACAACGTGAGCCCTGCGCGCTAGACCACTACGCAGGGGGCACAGGAAGGGATCGTGACAGAAAGGGTGCAGGAGGGAATCGTGACATACATATTGTCATGTTATGAAATGTGTGTGCCTTCTGTATCAAAAACATTAGAAAAGATGTGTTATTTTGGAGGAGAGACACATAATGTTTTCGTTGTTGTTCTGCAGTGATCTTTTGGACTTTCTTGGGAGACGGAATCTGTGTCAGTCTATTTTGCAGATTTATTCTGACACTTATAATCTTTTGATTTATTTATCCATCTTTTTGCTTTCTGTAATGATAGTATTTTATAATAACCCAAGAGGTTATTAACTTTAGAATCTTGTCATCTGCTAGTTTTATTAATAGCTTTGGACTAAGTCTATGAGAGACTCTGACCCTTTAATTTCTTAATTAAAGTGTCAACAATTTTTAGTGGCCCGTATGCATAATAGGCTCATTAATAATTAGACTAATCAGTTGGACATTTTGGATATTAAGATGTTGGGGAATCCTAGAGATTTTTGGAGTATTGCCAGAGTACCTGTAGATGTTGTCCAGAAGCTTGATTTGGTGAGTATTAACAGGGTCTTGCCTGGTGTGTTTTGAGAAGCGTGTTGTATTTTGGAGAATGCATATGTGTTGAGCTTTGCGAATTGTGTCATGCTTGGTATGTGGCATATGGTCTGTTGATGTTGGGGCAATATTAAATATTGTTGGTATTTTAGTTGTCTTGACATTATGTATTGTATTTGAAGATTTATGCATTTTGGAAAACTTGAGTTAGATAAAAGTGTCTGTGGAAGATTCAAAGATAGCGTGCAGGTTTAAAAATAAGTTGAAATTTTGAGATCCTTAATCTGCTGTGAATGGGACTGATTAGGAATAATGCTGGTTATTTTGTGCATGCGGCTAAACTATACTGATTCCAGGTTAGGTTATTCCTGGTCAAGAGACTAGCTCAGTGTGTGTGTGATGGTGTAGTGCCTGGAAACATTATGTCCCTTTTGTGTTGAGTTTGACTTCCATCCAGTGTCCCGGTACACAGAAACAGGTTTATTGCTTATTGTTTTGGTTTTATTGATTACTGGATATGCCATATTGCTTGAAATTGTATAGTGAATATTTTAAGTATATGTTTTGAAGCATTTGAATCTATAATAGGGTGCAATTTGTGAAAAAACTAAGGATTCACTTTCAGAAGGGAAAGCTCCCCCTCCAGTTGGAAGTGCTGCACATAAAACGCTTTTGAATCATAGTATGCATACTAGTCTGTAGCTTAAATAATGGCATAAAGCTACTGCAAATTATTAAAAGCTGCAATTTCCTGAAAATGGTACGTTTGAAGTGAAGAAACTTGATAATTTATGGCATGTTTTGTTTGAAAGGAAACCACAACCGAGACATGCACAGTTTGAAGCACTTAATGAATGGGATCATGTAGCTAATGAAAAGGTACACGACAAAATGTTGAAAGGTCAGATTGGTAGGGCTATTCATAATTGGATGGATGCAAGACTGCATGTGAGGAGATGGGGGGCTTACCAAAGGGCTCTGCCCTTCATTTTGCTCCTGATGCCTCAAGGACAACAGAAAAAGAAAAGAGAAACATTAACAAAGAAAGAACGACATAAAGCAAGGATAGAGATATAAGACAGACTTATCTGTCTCATCCCTCAGGACACTTACTCAGAAGAGGAAGTGTATAATTATTTTTACTTTGTTTTTTAGAGGATTGTCGAGATTCGGATTGGGCAGAAAACTATAAAGGATACGAGAAAGCTGCCAGCAGACAACTTGGCTTGAAGACCTCCTGTTACCTTAAAGGACACGACATCGCAGGAGAAAGCCAAAGCAGGCACTGGAGGGAGGCCACGTTGTCAGCCGACATGCCTCCAGTACGCGGATCAGATTGGGACGCCGCCAGGCTTCCGCCACACTCCCTGAAGTGTGTGGCTTTTGTAGGTGGGTGATAGGGTTCACATCTGGTCAAGAGGCCTAGGGCGGCGTACAGATGGGCGGGATGGGTGCGTAAATGATCTAGACTAACCTCACTACCAGAAAGTGGCAGAGGGAACATTTGTGAATAAAGTAGGGATTTAAAGGTACAGATTCACTCGACATTTAAGAAGAAGCCAATTAGGTGAAACTGGGATAAAATTCTTATTTTTTTGCCTAATTATCCGCATTGAAACCGGTAAAAAGCGAGTGTGGGACACATTAATTAAGAAGGGCACAAAAGAACACTCCTATTTTTTCCTTATGTTTCACTATTTGCTTGCTTAATATTTCTCAATATCCCTTTCCACCCTAAACCACTACCTACTGAAATACCTAGGATTCACTGGGTCGCTTAAAAATTAAATGCTGAGAATAACAGGCACAGTAACAAGGAGTTAAGAAAAAAGGGAAGAAATAGGGAGAGCAAAGTAGAAGTATTTGTTCCATCACTTACCTGAAGCCTTTGTTTTCTCCAAGGGTGGGAGTCATTTAGTTGGGTCCCACTGAACAAGGCCTAAATGGGGAAAAGAGACACAAAGTCCTCAAGACCTGGAGGAAAATGCCTTACCTAGAAACTCTGCTCTTATAAAGACTGAACCCTAGAAATTGGCACTTTTAACTACAATTTCTCTTATTTATTCTTTACCCAACACCTTGGGATTTACTTGTATCAATCAAAACTTGGATAAATAGTACCATAAAACCATAGATACTTGCTCTTATATTTGATAAAGAACCTATAAGGCCACAAGTGGTGTCAGAAGTGGAATAAAAAACATCTGGAAAACATGGAGGCTGTCATACATCAGCTCGTGGACAGACAACAGAAGCTGGAATGGGTCCTGAAAAGCTACATTAATACTGTTGACATGGAACAAAACACCTTCCAAGATACTCTAAAAAAACAGACAGACCAGTTATATCAACTGTCAGATACTCAGTTACAGCTTGCTACTGGCCTGCCACAAAGTAAAGGAATACTACTTTTATGCCCAGCAGTACCTTTAAAAAGGTTCTCCCACAGGTAGGATCCGGCAGCCTTCTTTATCAAATTTGAAAGAGCCACTCCAGCTAGACATTTTCCACAGGAACGGTGGCCTCAATACTTAGCCCCACTATCAGTTGGGGAGACCCAAGCAGTCTTCCAGGTGGCTAATCCCACAGGTACTACCTCAGGAAATTCAGAAAACTATTCTAGAGAGTAGGAGTAGACGAAAAAACATATGGATTGCTATTTCACCAGGAGAAGGGTACTAGTACTGTACTAGTACTGATACTCCTCTAAGCCTTTTTTCAAATTAAAGGATGCGGAGGACCAGTGGTTGAAATCTCACAAGTCTACAAAGGAAGAAATTATGAAAACAAATATTTGGAGCATTTCTTAGAAGCCTTATCACTGCAGACGCAAGGTTGGCTGGAGCAGTATCTGATATTTACTACTGAACAAGCCATTGAAATAGCTAACACTTTCTCTTGCTTCTAGGGGTCTTAACCTGTTTCAGATGTAACCAGACTTAGTAAACATCTTCCAATGGGGGTACGGGTGTTTTTGTCTTACCCCAACAGGGCGAACTGAGCCCTCTGTAACTCTTGGTTCTAGCAATGGGGCCCCAAACCCTAAAGGGCCTTAATGTTTCAAATGTGGAGAATGGATGGAATTTGAGTGGTGCAGAAATCCATTCACTACACCCAACAACCAGAACTGACCTATTATGCCTCTTTACAGGTAAATAAGAAGTTTGTTACAACCTTGTTGGAATCTGGGTGTCGGCTTTCAGTCATTAGAGGAAGTTTAGTACTACTCCACCAAATAATTCCACAAAATAAAATACTAGGAAAATACAAATCTATTGTATCCATGGAGTCCAAAAGGAACATCCCTTGTTGAGAATCCCCATACTGACCCCTTCTGGATAAAGATTATGTTGAAGTTGGTGTAATTCCGAACTTGCCTGAAGAAGTTATATTGGAAACAGACAATCCTAACTTCCTTCCCTTGTTAGGGAGACTGATGGGTCTGGTGGAATGATGGAATGTGGGGGAATAGAATGGGGAATGTTGATGGGGGAAGAATCCTAGTAGATCCTAGTAGTAGTTGCTACCTGGACCTGGACTAGTACACATTGGAGACGTTGAGTTGAATATTATGGCAGACTCAGGCTCTCCCATTTCTATTCTTGCAGATAAGACCTTCTATAAGCTGTAGAAAAATGTTAAACTCATTGAAACTGATGTAAATCCAAAGACTTTTGGAGAATTTGACATAGAAATGCTGGGCTATTTTCATGACCTACTTGAATTTAAGGGTCGCAGCATCAAAACGGAAATTTATTTTGCGGTGAGAGGTAGAGACATAGTAGGTTGGCAAGACCTTGGGAAACTTGGTACTTTGCTCAAGCCTGGTGCACTCGAACCGATTGTATCGAGAGATTTACCGGTACTAGGCGTAGAAGAAGGTGTGGAGACTACAAATGTTGATGGAATTTTGGATAAACATTCAAAGGTGGTTGCACAACATATTGGTTGTGTAAAAGGGTTTAAGCATCATATCAAATTGAAGGACAATGCCATTCCTGTGGTTCATAAGGTCAGGCAAGTTCCATTAAGTGTCAAGCAGGAACTCAAAGACTTGTTGGCTAAGCTATGTGAAGATGGAATTATTGAGCCAACCGAGTCTTCTGAGTGGGTTTCGGCAGTTGTAATTGCCAAAAAAAAGAATGGTGAAATCAGGCTAAGTGCCGAATTAAGAACACTTAACAAGAACATTGTCGTGAACTGTCACCTGTTACCTAAAATTCAAGAAATGCTCAATTCGATTAGTGGTTCGTCATTATTCTCCATCACTGATTTGAAACCTGCAAGCCATCAAGTAAAAGTGACGGAAGAATCAAGGGTTTTAACTACCTTTGTGACACCCTTTGGTGCCTTCCGCTATTTAGGATTACTTTTTGGCTGGCATCAGCTGCCAGCGTTTTCCAGAGGTTAATGGATATTTTGTTTGATGGTATGCAGGGAGTTCAAAGTTTTCAGGTTGACATCATGATCCATGCTAAAACTGTGGCAGAGCACAATGAACTGTTGGATAAAGTATTAAGTATCCGTGAAGGGAAAGGTATGACTATGAGCAAGTCCAAATGCAAATTTCTAAAAACAGAGATTGATTATTTAGGACACTGTGTATCAGCAGCCGGAATAAAAACGAAGGATGATTTAGAGAAGACGATTAGGGAAGCGCCTGTACCAAAAACTAAAGATGCGTTAAAATCGTTTTTAGGTATGAGTGAGTATTACGCAAGGTTTATACACGGATATGCATTTCTGGTGCAGCCTCTTAGTAGGTTACTCAAGAAAAAAGTGGAATACATGTGGGGGAAAGAGCAAGAGCTGGCATTTGAGGAGATAAAACAAGCAATTTTAAGAGCACCGGCACTTAGGCCATATGATCCTTGTGGTAGGAACATTATAACAGGGGATGCAAGCGGAATCGGATTAGGTGCTGTCTTTAGTCAAGTTGTGGATGGCAAAGAGCATACTGTGGCTTTTATATCAAGAGCCCTTAAAGATGTTGAAAAAAGATACAGCACAAAAGAAAGGGAGGTTTTGGCAAGTGTATGGGCTGTTGAGAAGTTGAGGAGTTACTTATGGGGAAAGAGCTTTGAGATTGTGACTGATCACAAACCATTACTTTACATGTTTGATGGTTGTGGCAGGGGATCCAATATGGCATCATCCAGATTGATTTGATTGATTTAAGTTGCAGGAGTACAACTTCGATGTTAGACATATAGCAGGTGGATTGAACAGGCGTGCTGATTGGCTGTCGAGAACACCTATTTCTGACCTGCAAGAGGAAAATGTCACAACTGAAGATGAATGTGTTGTAGCAGCTCTATATGCTGTTAATTATTCTGAAGGTGTGATTACAGAGCAAGAATGGAATGAGGAAATGCAAAAGGACACTACTTTGCAGCGTGTGTATGAGTTTGTGATGAATGGATGGCCCCCCATCCGCAATTTGGAGCCTATTATGAAAAGTTACATACAAGTAGCGGATGAATTGAGTATGGAGGGTGAAATTCTAGTTAGGCGTGATTTATTTATACCACCATTTACAATTAGGAAACAATTAGTGATGCTAGCCCATCATGGGCAAACAGGAGCAACAGCAACCAAGAGATTGCTGAGAAAGCACTATTGGTGGCCGGGAATGGACACTGATGTAGAAGAAAGGATTGACAGGTGTGCGGAGCGCGTCAGATCAGATAAACACTGGAAAGTCAGTAAGGGAGATATGCATTTTGTGAAAATACCAGATGGTCCATGGAAGAAACTTGGATTAGATTTTGCAGGACCATTTAGTGTGCTAAAGGAAGAAATGTGTTGCCTAATGGTGCTTACTGACTATTACTCGAAGTGGATACATTGTGAGCTTTTGCTCTTGTATTGCAACAGAGACTGTGATTGATTTCTTGAGTAGAATTTTTGCTGTAGAGGGTTTCCCGAGCATCATAGTATCTGACAACGGAACCTAGCTCACTTAAAAAGAAATGTTGGAGTTTCTGAGCAAAGTTGGTGTTAAACAAGAGAAAACGCCATTGTATAGTCCCTCTTCCAATGGCCTGGTCGAGAGAGACAACAGGTTTCTGAAAGAGGGAATTCAATTGTCTGTGGCTTCAAATTTCTGTTAGGAGATTTTTGAGAGATAAAGTTTGTGGATACAATAATACCCCTCACTCTGTAATTAAACAGACTCCTTTCTTTTTGATGAGAGGGAGAAATGGCTGCAATTTATTAACACCTGACATGAGGAGACAATCTGATAGTTTCACAGAGATAAAAGATGTGGATTTAGAGATTAGGAAGAAGTTAACTGAGAAACAGTTAAAGGTAAAGAGGTACCATGATAGCTTACACAGAACTTCAGCTAAAAAGTTTGCAGTTGGTGATTGGGTTCTTGTTAGGAAGCCTATGAAAGTGCAGAAGGGGAGATCTGTATTTTATCCACCTAAAAAAATTGTTAGAGTCACTGAAAGTGCAGTTTTACTTAAAGATAAAGGCTGGTGGAACAAGAATGCTGTTGTTTTTTACTTAAACTCAGTCAGGAACTTTTGTTTTATAACATGGAAGACTATGAAAATGACTTTGATGGGCACAATTTTGTAAAAGTGCCAGAAGAAGATTTGTGTCTTACTGGGAAAAGCGTTCTAAATCAACAAAATGATGTCACTGCAGAGATTTCCAGTGCTGATTCTGTTGAAAAGGCTGTTAGTCATGAGACAGGTTAAGAGCTTCTTATTCCTAGTGAAAATGCACAGGAACTTCAAAACAGTTTAATGTTAAATAGCAGAAGGAAAGTAGTTTTACCTGCTAAGTTGAATGATTATATATTGTATTGAACTTTTTAATAATTGTACTGTTTACCTTTTGTTTTATTTTATTTATTTACTTATTTATTTATTTATTTATTTTGTTAAGGGAAGGAGGTGTTGCATTGGGTAAGTTCTTGCAGCCTTGTTCATGACGTTCATCTTTCGACGTCATGAACAATGTCATAGTGTCAGAACGTTCCTATGTTCTACTGTGAGGCGTTATGTTTTACTGTTGGATTTTGATTTGTTTTGTTCCACTGAGCAACACCATTTATCTGGCGTTGTCTTGTGGGCCTGTTTGTACTTTTACAATAAAAGTATATCTTCTGACAACTCGCTTTCATCGTGGTTTCATCTCGACACAACATACGGCAGTTCCGACCTGGACCACTTGCTTTACAGAGTGCCCTTATTTCAGTGGTGACGTGATATGGTTGTCAGTTCCCGGTCGCTCTCCTTGCTGTGGAGGGTTACCTGTCTCTGGTCTTTGCGAGTGTTCCCGTTCGGATGGAGTTATGTGGGTCCTGAGCGGTTTTCTGGATTCCTTCATGCCTGAACCGACCTGGGTGCAGCATTGTCTGCATGCAGACTCTCTTTTAGACTGTATGTGCTGCTACAAGGTGTGAAAAGCGCGCCTCACGTATTTGGGCTAACTTTCTGTCGAAAGTGCACCACATCACATTGTTGGTGGCCATTTTGGAAGACTGGGAGTATCTACATTTAGTAGCATTGCAGCCACAGTGTTCATCGGACATGCTTTGCGAAGGCCTTATTTGCTATAGAGAACAAAGTTACACAACATTGTAGCAGCCATTTTAGATCATTGGGCTCATTATCCTACGGTCTATTTTTTATAGAAAAGTACAATACGTAACGTGGTGACAGCCATTTTGGACACTGGGCTAATGTTCATGAATATATCAATTGCTGCTTCTTACCTGTTGTACTTGCAAAGTAGGACGTGACCCAACCCTCAGTATACCTCCTGCCTCAGCTATTGGTGACCTCGCTACATTATTTTGCTCAACTGCTCATCTTGCTTTGCCTATGTTGTCGATGACAGGCACAACTATTTGCTGCTCCTGGCGAAATTACTGTGAGTGTGATATTTTTATTACTGTTCATTCATTAGCATGGCAGCAACTCACCTACGCACAATTTGGCTTCAGTACATGTGCATATTCTAACTAAATATATGGAAAGAATTTCTGCACCGCACCATTTTTTCCAGTACCTGGATCCCCTCCATAATGTTGGGAGCAATGGCGGGAGGCTTTTGAGACTTCTTTTGAAGATACTGATGGTGACACTTTCAGATCAAACAAAAAAAAGCCTTGCTAGTGTAGAATTTGGGCCCAGAAGGCAGAGGTGTTTTGAAAACTTTTCCATTAGAGATAGTGAATGTTCGTACTGCCATTTGGTGAGGGTGGTGATGCCAGCAAGGTACTTGGTGAATACCTTTCTGTTATCTTTGGACAAAAGATAAAATCTGAGAAAGGACACTTTTTGAAACATCACAAATTTTTACAACGATCACAATTGTCTGGTGAATCGATTG
Source organism: Calotriton arnoldi (assembly GCA_963921515.1). Taxonomy (NCBI): domain Eukaryota; kingdom Metazoa; phylum Chordata; class Amphibia; order Caudata; family Salamandridae; genus Calotriton; species Calotriton arnoldi. Next base: position 209,669 of record CAWUFW010005193.1, read on the forward strand.
ATTAGTTTGATGCAGCTTTACGTACACTTGCAGCAACATGCAAATATTGTGAATTCAAAGATGAAATATTCTGAGATCAACTTGTTGAAAAAAATAACAATAAGAAAATTTAGGAAAGGCTTTTGCCAAGGGAAGATCCGAATTTAGAAACAGCACTTACCTTAGCTAGAAGTATAGAACATTCACAATTGTGTTTGAAAGAAATGAGTATGGGTGATGATGTACGAGAAGTCAAACAGATGTCAAAGCAATCCGAGAAGCACAATAGTAAAAATCAAAGTGACAAGCCACTGTATCATGATCCTGAGGTTTGTGACAGGCGACTATGGGGTAAAGTTGAAGCTTTCTGTTTCCGTTGTGGAAGCAAGATGCATTTACACAACAATAAAAGTTGTATAGCAATTAATATGTCATGTTTTAAGTGTGGGAAAAAAGGGCATTGGGGTGTGTAAATCAGGAATGAGTCAGAAAGGGCGAGACCAGATGGTGAAAACACTGGATGACAATACCGGAGGCTGACAACGGTAATTTTGTGTTTATGTAGTCTGCAGCGGATGCTGACAATAGGGAGACTGTGGAAAATAACATCTGCCAAGAGTTGTAAGAAAAGGAAGACACCCCATTATGACGTCTCCAATTAAGATTAGGTAGAGAGAAAAATGGCGGATTCAGGTTCTCCGTATACTTTGATGAGTGAAAATGAATTTAAAATATTTTTGAATGTCCAACTTGAGGAGTCGCTAATTAACATTTTTGTGCATGGGGCAAAAAAGTGAAAGTTTTGGGTAAATTTGAGGCTGAGTTGGAATTTGAGAAGAATGTCACTAAGGGTATGATTTATGTGGCAAAAATAGGTCGAATCTGCTGGGTTGAGACGAGCATGGTGATCTTAACATAGTGTTGGACCATAATCATCCTCATCAAGTAGTGTCTAAACAGAGATTGTTCAGTGATGTTTGCATGGAGGTGAGTCAGTTAAATAAGTGTACATGGGTTAGTCAATATCATGAAGTATTTCATGATAACTTTGGAAAGTTAAAGGTTTCCAACATAGCATAGTTTTGAAGAAGAATGATTGCCCGGTGGTACACAAAGTACGCAAGATGCCCCTGGTGTTGAAGAAGGATTTGAAGTCAGAGCTGGATATAAGTTGTGTGCCCAAGCGATAATAGAAGCCACTGAGGGTTCTGAATGGGTATCCCCTATAGTTTTGGTATACAAAGCTGACAAGTCCATAAAATTGTGTGTGAATTTACATGATTTGAATTACAACATCTGGATAGACCGTCAACCTAATATAAATGAGATGCTAATCACTCTCAGAGGGGTAGAGGTTTTCACATCCCTAGTCATGCTGGCAGGCTACCGTCAGATGGAATTAAGCAAAGATTCTAGACAACTAACATCTTTGGTAACACCTGAGGGTATGTTTCGTTATGTGCGTATGCCATACGGTCTGGAGTCTGATTCAGCTGTGTTTCAATAATTGATTGGTAACTTGTTCAAGGGACTAACTGGTGTGTTGTACTTCAAGGACGACATTCACATCTATGGAAGGTATCAGATCGAACATGATATGAGGGTTAAGAATGTCCTGAATGCCATCAAGAAGTGTGGGTTGACGCTCAGGAAGGAAAAATTTAAATTCAATCAGTCAGTGTGGATTATTTGAGTCATCATATATCTGGTAAAGGAATAGAACACAAGATTAAGATTCTTAAAGCAATCGAAGATTCACCTGCACCTAAAGATAAAAACCAGTTGAAATAATTTTTGGGACTCATCGAGTATTATGCTAAATTTGTGAGTCATTTTGCTACTAAAACTGTCTGTTTACGATCTTTACTGAAAAAAATGTCAACTGGGATAGTGACTGTGACATGATTTCAACTCTATCAAACGTTAAATAGTTTAAGCTGGTCTTCTTAAGTCCTTTGACACTGGTGATTTGAGCCTCATCACTACTGATGCTAGCAACCATGGTTTGTCGACGTGCTCATGCAGAAAAGGAATAATGGTACAGAGGAGATTGTGGCATTTGCCTCTAGGGCTCTGCAGGGTGCGAAGTGCACCTACTCTACTATTGATCAGGAAGCTCTTGCTTTGTGTTGGGGTGTCCACTACTTTAGATAGCTCATTTGGGGAAATTAGTTTGTTTTACGTACAGACCATAAGCCATCGGTTCATTTATTCAGGACCAGTTGTGGGGGTAGAGTGACTCCTCATATAGCCAAATGGCAATATCATTTGCAAGAATTTCAGTATAGATTGCAGCATGTAGCAGGTATACGGAATTTTGCTGCGGATTGTCTGTCTAGATTACCTTTTGCTGATCAATTGGTGGTGGATGATCACAAAATTGAAGAGATAGTTTGTATGCTCGCTCAACACCATTGAAAATAGCGCATTATCTGAGGAAGAATGGAGGGACGTGGTGGAGAATGATGCTGGGATGCAGGAAGTCACTGAGTTCTTGTCTAGACAATGACCATTATCTAAGGATAGGCAGGATAGCATAGTCTAAGGATAGGCAGGATAGCATAGTTCCCTTTTGGAGAGTTTTGGAGAAGTTGTCTGTGGTAAATGGGTTATTACACAGACGTGAACTTCTTGTTGTGTCTCGTTGCCTTCGTAATAAAGTGTTGGACCTAGCTCATTAAAGTCATGCGAGCATACATGCATGAAGCGCAGGGTAAGAGAGGATTTTTGGTGGCCAGAGGTTGCTAAGAATGTTGAAATTATGTTAGGGAGTGCTATGTATGAATTTTGAGTGCTAAAACACAGGTGATGGTCCCAAGTCCCATTACTCCTGTCGAGCGCCCCAGTGTGCTATGGAGCAAAATGTTGTTTGATATTTGTGGAGCATTCGTGTGTAAGGGCATAGTCCCAAGGATGCTTTGGTTTTGGTAGACTATATCTCTAAGACTTTTACCTTTTGTTTAATGATTATTGTACTTTGGAAATTATTGTCTTTTTATCATATGTTGTACTGTTTGAAGAAAGGGGGATATGTTGGGTCTGGTGGAATGATGGAATGTGGAGGAATGGAATGGAGAATGTTGATGGGGGAGGAATCCTAGGATGGCACTTGCTGCCTGAGCCTGGGGACCTACGGTTGGCAATAAAGTACCTACCTTTTACCACTTGCTTAATGGAGTGCCCTCATTTCAGACACCTTGGTGGAGAAGTTCGAGTGGTTGGGAAAAGCTCCTGTCTCAAAAGAAGAAGTCAATGCTCCCAGAGTACAAAGAGATAGGAAAAGCAAGAAGGAGAGATAAATTAAGAAAAAGGGTCTTCCCTAAATGCCTTATTAACCCTGGACCCCTGGGAATTGGATAGGTACTTTAAAGCGACCCAATTGAATGATCCCACCCTACAGTTTGCTTGGGAAAAGGCCAAAAGAGAAGAATGGGATAGACCCCAAGTAGGCCCTGCTTTTATTATTCAAAAAGGGTTAACCTATAGGGTTAAAAAGAGGGTATACATCCTCAATTGTTAGTACCCGTTCCGTTTAGGGAACAGATTCTATTTTACGCTCATTCCCATCTACTCATTTGACACTACAGCTTAGATAAGACATCCCAGATTATTTTGGAACAGATTTACTGGCCAGGACTCTTAGCCCAAGTAAAGAAATATTGACAAGAATGTCCAATCAGTCAAAAGAATAATTCCAACAGACCCCCAAAGGTACCATTGCAGAAAATGCCCCTGATTGGGACTCCTTTGAACGAGTTGGTTTAGATCTAGTGAACCCCTTTATTTCCTCAACTGAAAGTCACAAATACATTCTGGTAATTGTACTCCATGCTACCAGATACTTCTAAGCTGTTCGCCTGAGAGATATAAATACCAAAGCCATAGCAACAGCAGTCATTTAAATCTTTTCACAAATAGGTTTCTCTAAGGAAATGTTACCAGATCAAGAAACCTCTTTTTCTGTCAAAGTTAACGCAACATGTTTGTCACCAGTTAAAAATTAAGCAACTACGTAGCTCCACCGTATTTCACCCACAAACGGACAACCTATTGGAGGGATAGAATGGCACACTCAGACTTACCTTTGAAAAAAATGCTAACCGGTGAAGGTAAAGATTGAGACAGACTATTAACGTTGGGCCTTTTTGTCACAGGAAAACAAACACAATCTAGTTTAGGATGTTCCTCTTTTGAGTTATTATTTGGCTGAAAACTAAGAACTTTATTAGAGATGACCTGTGAGTTTTGGGAAAAACACTGTCAGAAACAGAGAACCTTATGCGATTTCGTAAGGCAGATAAGGCATCGCCTAGAAAAACTATGACAATTAGCCACTAGCAAAGCAAACACAAGGAGATGATGGACGGAGTGCTGAAACTTTTCAAACACTCACCCCCAGTCACAGATCTGGGTTGAATCCATCATCATTCTTTAGCTCACTTTGCCACCCCAGTTCAGACACAGCTATATGCAAATCAGTCTTGACCCTGTGCCTCATGGGAACAGTCCAGCCCGAACTGCCAAGCCATGTCTTCCCTGGACCGGAAACAAGCATCCTGGGACCGGTTTCGGGCTAACAGCCCTCATCAGACAGGCTAGCTTGAATCCAGTGGCAAAGTGAGCAAGGGACCCACGTCTGGGCATACCCTGCCAACTTAGGGCGACCAAAGCAAACACAAGGAGATGATGGGCGGAGTGCTGAAACTTTTCAAACACTCACCCCCACTAGCAACCTGGACAGGACACAGCAGCAACAACACCTCTACTACTATAATCGAAATACTAACTGGATGGAGTTAAAAACAGGACAGCGGGTACTGGTGCTACTTTATAATAATAAGAAACCTAATAATGACGATCTGAGTGGCAAGGCCTTTACCAAATTATAGCCCAAATAACTAAAGTAATCTATAGGTTGTGCCTAAATAATTAAAAGGCACACATTTTTCATATTAATCTTTTTAAAAAATAATACAGACCGATACCCCGGAATGTATAAGCAGTATTTACTTCAACTCGAGAAGAAAGTACTGAACTTTCCCTATTCTTTGGACAAAACATATCCGCAATTTAAGGGCAGAATTACAACAGCAGTTATGCTTGTGTCAAAAATGCTTTTCAGATCTCTCTAGGGCTACTCACTTGATCAGTCATATTATCCAGACAGAACCAGGAAAAAAACGTAAAACAGGCCCAAATTGCATACCAGAGGCCTGGCACTCAGCCACTTGAAAAGGGGTAGCGCAAATGTTAACATTGGGTATAATAGAACCATAATTTAGTCAATTGTATTTTCCATTTGTGATCATACCCAAATTTAACGGGTCAATAAAGTCCTGCATAGATTTCCAAGCTGTAAATACAATTTAAAATGTTGACACTTTTCCTTCACCAAGACTTGACAAATTAATAGAACAATTGGGTGAATATATATGTACATTACTACTATCACTGTTATTAAGGGATACTGGCAAATTCCCTTTAGAGTTGAAGACAAGGAAAAAACACCTTTTCTACACCTTTTGGTTTGTTTACATTCACTGTACTTCCTTGCTTCCTTAATATTATTAGATATCACTTTCCACCCTAAACCACTACCTACATAAATACCAAGGATTCACCAGGTAATTTAAAACATGGAACGCTGAGAATAAAAGACTCAGTTCCAGGGAAATAAGAAAAAGGGAGAGCAAAGAATAAGTATTTGTCACATCACTTACCTGAAGCCACTACTTTTCTCCAAGGGCAGGAGTAACTCAGTCCAGTCCTACCAAAGAACCCCTAGAAGGGGAAAAGAGAAAGGAAGACTTCAAGACCTGGAGGAAAATACATTACCCAGAAACTCAACCTTTATGAAGACTGAACCCCAGAAACTGGAACTTTTATGTACAAGTTCTCTACTCTATTCTTTACCCATCGCCCTGGGATTTACTTGTATCAGTCAAAGCTTAAATAAATTGCACCATAAAACCTTACATACCCGCTCTTATCTTTAATGATAAACCCACACTGCATTTGTGGAAAAAGCCATGGTGTAAGAGTTAAAAACTGCTGGTGTACTTCCTGTAATTACTAGTGACCCAAATAAAACCAAGTCAAAAGAGAATATGAATACAAATAAAGATGTGAGAAAGAGAGATTCTGAGGAAAAAAAGATGAATTTAGGTATGCCTTATTGATTATGTCAAGATCAACTCCTTGCAATGAGCATCAAGTTCAGATTCAGGAAATTGAGTTCAATCAGGGGAATTGTAAAGCGCGCTACTCACCCGTGAGGGTCTCAAGGAGCTGGGCCTTGAGTGAATCAAGTAAAAGGGAAGATAATTCAGAGGCTGGTGAGCTATCAAAAATTTACACATGGGTTGTGAAAAATAATGCTTCAAACCACAGAGTAGATTTAGAAGAATTTGTAGATTCAGGTATTTATCATTGTTACATTTAAAAATTGACTTTTGATGAATTGGTGTCTTGAAAGAAAGGCTGAAGAAATGTGTACGAGTCTGGCTAAAAAGAGACTTTGAGAATCATATAAAATAAGAATGACAGAATCTAAATTTACACAAATAAAGTATTATACAATTAAGAGCAAATTTCAGAGAGAATATAGATTTAATTAGAAAATGTGCAAATCCGAGAAAGCATAAAGATAACTGGACTGAAAAGCCACATAAAATAAATAAAAAGTCATGAGTGGTTCTGAATGTGAAGTTGTTGAAAGAGAGTTTTCATTGAAAGAAGTGCCTAGAGGAGTTTATGTGCACATCCCTTGGAGAAAAGAGGATATTTTGACTTTTCCAAAACTTATAGATGAGCTGGTAAAGTGGTACACAGAAGTGGATGAGATTGTGACTGTTTCAAAAGTGAACATTTGGATGCATTATTTTTAATTATTGTGCATACAGAATAATGGAATGAGTGTAAAAATATTTTAAAGTGGCCAGAGGAAGAACCATGTAGAGATGGTCCTAGTTACGAGTCCTAACCAATCTTCATGCAAAAAATATGCTCACGTAATTGAGTATTTAAAAGGAAAGTTTCCAGCAAAACAACAGGTTAATTGGTCAAAAATGATGAGATCGACAAAAAAATGCAGATGAGTCAGTTCATGCATATTATGAGAGATTAATGCAGATTAACATGCAACACAGTAGAAGGGATGATCCCTGAAAGGAAGGAGCATTGGGATTCGTTTTGGCTTTTGTGTTGGGCCTGCATACAGAGTTGAGTTCACAGATACAGCAAGAGTGTGGTGTTTTGGTAAGCAAAGTCGTTGGACGAAATAATTGCATATGTGAAATATTATAGTGATTATCATGAGTTGAAAAAGAAGTCAACTAAAGAGGAATTTATGCTGGTGCAGACTCAGTTCGTTCAGAAAGGTGGTCAAGGAGCTTTTCAAACTCCTGGTGTGCAATTACAGTTTCCTTCAAAAGATGAAGGAAATGGTTCTTGATGCAGAGGTAAAAGTTTTAATAACAATGCTAATAATGGCCAGAAGATATCAGGAGCTTGTCACAATTGTGGTAAAGATGGACATTGGAAAAGGAATTGTAGATTTAATGTACATTTATGTATGTAGTAATGTATATTTGTACATGGAACAAAACGATGCCTCAATTGAATTTGGTGTCACAAAATATGACTCAAATATCACATAATTGGATGACAGTCAATGGTTACAACCCTACAAACACTTGTGCAAACCATGCAGATTACAAGGCAGTTCAATGGAATTATGCCTTCAGCTCCAGTTTTACAGCCTCATTTGCAGAATAATGTAATGGGATTTCTGCAGGATGTTAAATTTCAGCAACATCTAGCTCAGCCTCAAATGAAACAATCAGTAATTTGTGACACTTCTCTACAATTTGCAGCTACACTCAGTTCTTATGGATCGAGGTAGGTGCCTGAGGGGGGACGAGGAGGAGGATTGTATGTTTGGTGCAGCCCTAGATGTAGATTAGACTAGCCCAATAATAGAAGCAGAAATGAACGGCCAACCCATATCAATATCGGTTGACACGCTTGCTACCTGTTTCACACTTAGATCAGTGGAAGTTCCAAACCTACCCTTCTCGGGAAAAGAAGTCCAATTAGTAGGCATTTGACCTAAGCAGGTGACAAATAAGTTGTTTGCAAATGTTCCTGTAAAAGAGGCTCAGTTACAAATAAGCATTAATTCATAATTAGTGAAAAAATGTCCAGTAAGTCTATAGGTTGTGATCTGTTATGTAAGCTGAATTGTGTAATTTACAGAACACAGGATAGTGTTTGCATTTAAACAAATGATCTTAATGTTGTTTCAATAGAAAAAAAAGTATTTTCCTAGTTCTCACAGATGAGAATTTACATCCAGATTTTCGATGCATGGTATAAAGAGAAGTTTGGGATTTTACAGGAAAAGAGATTAGGCAGATTAAAAGTGCAAAACCTGTGCAAATTACAGTAAAACTGGATGCTGTGTTTTCATGCATACCCCAGTAAAGACGTTCTCATGAAGCTGAGAACAGGATTACACCTGTGATTTAAAATATGGTGCAGCAAGGCATTTCAAAAGAGGTTTTGTGAAGTCCGGGTAACTCGCCTTTAATGGGCTTGCACAAATTGAATGGGAAATGGACGGTAGTTCACTGTTTGAGAAAGATAAATGAGATAGCAGTTTCATGTTGTCCCATGGTACTAAATCCAGCAGTAATTTTGTTTCCAATTTCACCTGATGTAGAATGGTTCACAGTAATTAATGTGTGCTCAGCATTTTCCTCCATTCCTCTTCATGCAGATAGCCAGTATCTTTTTGCATTTAAATTTCAAAATAGAGACCTGGTTTGAGCTAGGATCCCACAAGGATATATAGAAAGTCCTTAAATTTTCTCTGAAAAACTCAAAAAAGGTCTAGAATCTTAAAAGTTGTTTTGTCATTCAGTAATTATGCACTACATTGATGATTTGATGAATGTAGCAAAAACAAGAGAGCTAGCTGTAAGTTGGATAACATTGCATTATTGAATCAATTGGTTGCAAATAGGCATAAGGTTACCCCTACAAACATGCAATATTGTCAGAAAAAAAGTTTTTGGGACATCAAATTCAGAAGGGAATGAGGAAAGTTTATAAAGGGCACATCTCTGCGATTTTGAGAATCAACCCACAAGCAACACAGAGAGAAGTGATGATGTTTCTGGAAATGGTTGGGTACTGTTGCCAGTGGATTCCAAAATGTTCCTTGATAGCAAAGCCTCTACAGAGACTAATGCACAATGACATCTCTGATCTGGTGCCTTGGGATGAAGAATGTATGCAAGCCTTCCTGGAGATAAGCCACACCTTGTGTACAGCACCTGCTTTAGGAATGCCTATGAGAAAGATTTGTATTTATTCTGTAATCAAAAAGAAGATTGCTCACTTTCTGTTCACACAAAACAGCATGACAATGCAGAGAGGCCAATTGCATATCTTTCTTCTGCATTAGATCCAGTTGTAGCAGCTCTGCTTGAATGTATGAAAAATATTGGAGCAACTGTCATTGCTCTATGACAATGAGGACCAATAGTCGAGGATTACTCGCTTATCATGTTAGTGCCTCAATCAGTGGAGACACTATTAACTCAGTTCAGAACATAGCATTTAACCAGTTGCCGACTGACTAAGTATGAGCAAATGATCTTGGCCGCAGAAAATAATTCCATTTAGAAGTATGAGAACTTGAATCCTGCTACTCTTTTACTATTGCCAAGAGATTAAATTGATGAAAAAATAAACGAGTCGAACATGACTACATTGATGTAACAGAATTGTGCACTAAACCAAGAGAACATATTCACAATGTACCACTCCAGATGACTGATTCTATTTTATTTGTGGATGGCCCATGCTTGAGAGATGCCTATGGAAGTTTAAAATCAGCATATGAAGTTTGCACATTAACATACATTGTGCAGGCATCATATTTGTGTAATGTATCCTCAGTACAAGTAGCTGAATTGATTGCCATTACTAAACATTACTGCATAGCCAATTAATGGAGTGTTACAATCTGATAGTCAGTATTATTTTGGTGTGTTGTACAATTTTGGCCAATTGTGGTCACAGCAAGGTTTCATGACTTCTACTGGAAATCCAATTCTCAATTGGCCACGCATTCTTGATTTTTTTGCATGCATTGAAATTACCAAAGAAAATAGCAGTTGTCAAATGTGCTGCACACAGAACTGGAAATTACATGATTACATTAGGTAATAATTTCTCTGATCAAGTTGCCAAGAATGGTGAACTCATGTTAGCAACATTGCCAGAACAAAAAAATTTGAATTCCGAAACAATTTTTGAAAATTTAAAAACGTTTCTCTCAATGTCAATTGAAACAACATATGAGCTAAGAGACATGTAGAATGACATGTCAGTTGAGGAAAAGAAAAAGTGAGAAAAGCAGGATGAAAGCAAGATGAAAATGAACTATGGAGATGTACTGATGGGACGCTTGTCTTGCCGGATTCATTGCTACTGCAGATGGCGATACTAATGCATGTCCCTACACATGTAGGACATGATGGGGTGGTGGATGTTTTAAAAAAGTGTTGGTTTAATCCTCATTTTCGAAATATTGCAGAAAACTTGTGCCAAAGTGTCATAAAATCCCAAAGCCAGACTCCATTTTAAGCATGTTAAATTAGCTTGTCGGCCTTTGGTCTATATTTAGCATGTCATTATCTTTCGCATAACTTGTGAAAGTGTCAATTCATCTAAACAATGATTTTGCTATGATATAAGGTGACACAAATCTGCTTCAAGCTACGCAATATCTATGCTTGAAGGTTTGACAATAGACGTGTAGAATAAACGTAGTCTGAGTTGAAGTATGTTCATCATGCTGGTTTATTCTGGTTATGTCTCGGATTAATGAAAAGTCTCCCAATGAAGGCTAAAAGTCAGTGGTCAACCCTATATAAACCCCATGAATTGACCACTGAATTTGAGAGGCCTTTGCACCAGGTTATCACATGAGACTGCCAGATGCTGTAGCATCCACTCTTATGCCAAGAGTCGATAAAGAGATGAGAGAAGCTGAGCCCAGCTGATCGTGTTTTCCTTCCAAGGAAACACTCTCTCCAGGTTGAAGTGTGATAACCACAGCTGATCCGCTGTGAACAGATATGCAATGCGCTACTCTATGCTCTCATAGTGTAGTGCACAGAAGTAGTTTTAGGGTGATAGGCTGCTAAAAACATTCTAATTATGTTAGAACTGTTCATTTTAGTCTTGCTACTAGCAACATGCATAAGTGCTGTTTTAAGTATATCCTGTGTGGTTATTACTCATGTACTAAACAACAAGATGAGACGGTTGAAATAAAACACTTTTAAATGTATATCAAGTCTCTTCTTAGTGCAGTGCTTGAGTGTGATATTAATTAAGAATGAAATTGGATTGGAATTACCACTGAATCCCTGAACCCTTTACGGGACAGTTAACAACCCAGAAAGCACAGACACCACAACAGCTGGTATGCTCAGTGGGTTATATGGGGCTACAATAACTTGGACTCCATTGCTCAAGCGATGGTGCACTGAACTCATTTCAGGCACTAGTGTGTAATGAGGCTAAACCTTGTAGACTTAAGCCAGAGTCCCAGGATAGGCATCAAAAGATGCATAGGATGTCAACAAAAAAGACACAGGAAAAAGGACAAGTGTGAAGATGAGCCATGTAAGGAAAACAGAAGGTCCTTTCAACGGAGGTAGCGCTTGGCCCGATATTGGCCCGAATTTAGTCTCTCACCTGCAGGATTGAAGCGTCCGGAGTTCCTGAGTTCCCCCTCTCTGCGGGTGCTGGAGTGGCAGCGGCTGGTTCAGGTGAGTTCACTGCAAGTGGCCCAGGTAGGCTGCATGCGACGATACCTGAGGTCCTCACATGAGATCGTTCACCTGCAGCGACTGGAGGCTCCTCGCAGCTCCTTTTGCAGAGTAAGTCTTTTGTAGAGTAAGTCTTTTGTCTGGCCTATGGTGGGGGGAAAGTGGTTTGAAGTTGCTGATGCTGCTCTCTTGTCCCCGTGTAGGTGTGCAGGGGTTTCCCAACAGCCTCATTCCTCCGGCGACGTTCCGTGTTAGGCCACACTTCTTGCTTTCCTGAGGTGTGCCCAGGCCCCTTCCTTGTGACCTCTCTCTGAATCAAAGAGCATCCTTTGAAGTATATGGGGGAAGCCTGGCTCTCCCGTCTCCAGTGTGTCCCAATCAGCTTACATAATGCAGCAACACACAAATATATCTGGAGGGATTCCTTTACCTCCCCATGTTTCCCCATGCAGCCCTGGGTCTCCCAAAATGGAACCCATAGTCGGCCATGTATTGTACCATTCACAGGCACACATACACCCAGCGTTAAGTTACACGCAGTGCATAGCACTGTGCCATTTAAGTACTGTACCACTCATAGGCACACATACACCCAGCACATGCATTTAATATGCACACACAGCACTGCATCCTTCATGTACTGTACCCCTTACAGGCACACATACACCCAGGACATGCATTTAACATGTACACACTGCACAGCACTACATCTTTCATGCACTCTACCACTTAACAGGCACACTTACAGCCAGCACATGAATTCAACATGCGCGCACTGCCCAGTACTTCATGATCTCTGTATTGTACCAGTAAGAAATTGGGTTACTGGTTGAGGGGGTGAACCCTTATTCAAGCAGCAACCACAATCCTTGACAGGGTGAGGCACAAGCAAACCCCAAATTAACCCTGCTCAACCCCCTGGTAGCTTGGCACAGGGCAGTCAGGCTTAACTCAGAGGAAATGTGAAAAGTATATATGCAGCACTTCAAGCAGTAATGAAGTGAAGACACAACACAAGAAAAATCCCACACCAATTTAGAAAACAAGAGTCATTTTAATAAATAAACAAGACCAAAACAGCAAAAATCCAATCAGTAGTACTGGAGATATGCAAGTTTAAAGATTTCAGTGAAAATAGTGCCAAAAAGCACAAAGCGCCAACTGTGAAATACTGGTCGTGCTGAACTGAGAAAAAGTCACAAGTTCAGGCTGACCGCGATGGAGCTTGGGCTGGCTACAGGGACCCATTTGGACCCGCTGAGCAACAATACCTTAAATCCTGGTTGCGGAGCGTTGCGAGGTCACGCGTGGAGGATGTGTCGTGCAGCTAAGGCAATGCGTCGGTTCCGAGGAGTTGCAAGGCTGCGATGCGAGGTCCTGCATTGTCTCCAAGGATTCTGTTGACGAGAGCCTGCAATGTGACGTCCCGTGTTGAGAATGCATCATGCAGTCGAGGTGTTGCGCCAGTTCTGACGGGCTGCGAGAACCTGCGTTTGTCATCAAGGCTGCTGTCGACAAGAGATTTGTGATGCAAGGGCCTGCATCGGTGAAACTTCCCACAGTGGCGGTTCTGATGCGAGTTTTTATTTTTTTATTTATAAAGTTTTATTGAAACTTACTTATGTGACAGTCGTAGGTACATATCATACATTTTAAACCTTGTAACAGCAATACAACTCGTGGCTAGAAAGGTACAATAGTGCAGACGGTACAGAGATCATTACATACAGTGCAGTACAGTTAGCTATAGCAACGACAACACACATTAGGGCTATACATCAGAGGTAGACGGTGTCTCATCAGCACGCGCTTGGAGATATTGCAACAGAGGATCCCAAATGTCCCTGGGCCTAGAGGTAGCCAGGAGTTCTTCAGCGTACAGGGCCAGGGTGTCCCGACAGTAGACCATATCTTTCAACCACTGTTTAGAAGAGGGGCTCACCCGGCTCTCCCAAGACATAGCTACCCTGCGTTTTGCTAATAATAAAGCAATAGTTACAAATCTTCTCCCATCCCCTTTCAAGGTTGGTGTCAGTCCCAACAAGCATACCTGTGGGGTGCAGTCCAGTGCTAGACCAGTCATCTTTTGCAATGTGGTACTGATGGAGACCCAGAAAGCTCGAACATTCTCACACTCCCATGCCAGGGGCCAGAAATCCGCTCCAGGGGCGCCACATCTCCTACAGATGTCCGTGTCCCTAAGGCCATATTGAAGGAGCCTGTGTGGCGTGTAATACATTTGATGAAGGTATTTAATGTGGATAATGCGTAAATTGCCATTGGATGTAAGCGCACTGGTTAGTTTACAACAATATTCCCAATCTTTCTGCGTGAGTTGCGGATCTAGCTTAGCATTCCACTTCTCTAGACTCCTGTTATGGGGTAGTGGGGTGTCCTCCCTAGCAACCCGGTAGAGTTTAGTAACCAGTCTATGTCAAGTTGGGCTGGCGAGTAGGGTTTGCAATGACAGCAGTGTAGGGGGCTCTAACGGGAACGTTGGGTAATGGGCTTGAAGTGCTTACTTCAGTCTCTGTAAATGTTGAAAATAAACAGAGGCGTCTGGTTTTGGACATAGCTGAGATCGTCTTGCATTAAAAAACTACCATCGGGGAAGAGGTCTTGCATTTTATCAATGCCAACGGACCTCAAAGTACGGATGACGCCCGGGTCATGTGTGACCGAAATATCCGCATGATGCGCCAGCGGCATCAGTGGAGCATATAACGGCAACTTCTGCGCACGTCGACCCATCGCCCGCCAAGCTGCAATTGTAGTATCTATAGAGTTAATTTTGGAACGGGGCGTGCCTCTGCTCGTTTGGGTCAGTATGGAGCTTAAAGGGATAGGATGTGCGTCTCCGTCTTCCACAGCCACATGTGGTATGAAAGCGTGAGCATTGTACCAGTAGTAAGCGAATTGAGCTTGAGCGCAAAGATAGTAGAGATATATATCGGGTACCCCAAAGCCCCCCCCTACTGTAATCAAGTGCGAGGGTTTCCAGACTCACCTGTGCCTGTTTACCCCCCCCATATCAGCCTGATTATCAGTGATCGGATCGTTTTAAACAGTGTGGCGGGAAGTTGTATCGGGATTGTACTGAAGTAATATAGTAATTTAGGCAAGACAACCATTTTGACAAGGGCTATACGGTCCGCCAGTGAGAGAAGCAACCGTATCCATCTGTCCACCTGCTGCTCTAGCTTTGTACAGGCCGTGCCGTAATTGTCACGAACTACAATGTCCGGGTCACGGTGCACCCATACCCCTAAATATTTTACAGGTTCCTCGGACCATATCAATGGAAACTCCAACGCATGGGTGGTGGTGGCCACAGTAAGTGGGACAACCACTGATTTGGACCAGTTAATAGTGAGGCCCGAGTACCGTCCAAAACGTATGTATTCTCTTAACACAGGCGAGAGAAATGTATGGGGTTCCCTTATAAATAGCAACATATCGTCCGCATAGAGAGAGATGCTCACAGGGTGGTGGGCGAACTGCAAGGCTGCCGCTCTGTGCCGCTGTCGGATAATGCAAGCTAATGGCTCCAGCATAATCGCGAACAGGAGCGGTGATAACGGGTAACCCTGCCTAGTGCCCCTACAAATTGGGATGGGGTCAGACGTTACGCCCGCCACACGGACCCGTGCAGTCGGGGCCGTGTACAGCAGACATATCCAGTTTATAAAAATGGGAGGGAATCCCATACGGCGAAGAATGTTAAAAAGGTAGCTCCATTCGATTGAATCAAAAGCTTTGGCTGCATCTAGCATGACCACCGCTGCCTGCAAGTCAGGGTCCAGGATATGGTACATAGCGAACAACGTCCGCAAATTATGAGATGTAGAGTGTTCCAGTATGAATCCGGATTGATCCGGCAGGACTAAAAGTGGCATGAGAGGGGTCAGCCGGGTAGCCAATATCTTCGCCAGTATCTTCACATCTGTGTTCATAAGTGATAACGGGCGATACGAATCACAGCAGTGTGGTGATTTGTCTTTTTTAAGGAGAGTGATAATTAGGGCCTCTCGCAGCGTAGGGGGCAGTGTACCGGTCTCAAAGGCCTCAGCATACATTTCAATTAGGTGGGGTGTCAACTCCTCTGCAAATTCTTTATAGAACTCACAGGTTAGGCCATCAGGGCCCGGGGCTTTTTTGTTCTGGAGAGTCTTAATTACCGCCTTAATGTCTTCCTCAGTGATCGGTTGGGCGAGATAGTCTCTATGAGTGTCAGATAGCCACGCCAGAGCGATATCAGACAGGTAGTCATCCAATTCTGCCGTGGATGTGCTCGTCCGAGACGCGTACATGTCGGAATATGCCGTGCGGAATTGCTCTGCAATGTCTATAGTGGTGTAGTGATCCACCCCATTGGCGTTGGTAATTTTAGTAATGGTGTGGTTACTTTCTCTGTCCCTTATTTTAGTCACTAGGGTGTGTCCCGGTCTGCCCCCCTTGCCGTAAGCGCGGGCCATGTGACGTCTGGACTTGTATCGCAGTTCTGCATCAGCTAACTGAGTGAATTCTAGCAGTGACTCTTTATTTGGGCAAGAAGTGGGTCACTAGGAGCCCTCTCATATTCCCGCTCTAAGCGCTGTAGGGTGTGCTCTAGCTTGAACAGGTTCTGATGCGAGGTTGATGCAGAGTCCTTGTGCTGAGAGAAACCTCGATGCGTCTGTTCTGCTCAGGGATTGCGACACGTAGCAGGGGAGATGTATTGGTTCTGCTGAATCCACAGATTGGCTTGCGGAGCAGCTTCAGACCTACTTCTAATGGTCCAGGACTCGGGTGGCAATAAATGGAAGGGTAGGACTCACAGATTGCAGAGTCCAGGTGCTGGGTTCAAGTTTGCTGGAGCCTTCTGTCCCTGAGGCTCTAGTTAAAAGCAGGCACGGCCGGCACAGGTAAGAGCAGTGGGGCGGTGGGGTGGGGCGGGAGGGGCGATGGGGGGGGTAAGTTGACAGACGATGAAATAGGTAAAATTAAATAAAAATGTTTTAAAAAACTTACCTTTGCAGAGTCTGCCATGCGGCGAGCGCAAGGTAAGTGGTTTCATTAATGTTTTTTTTTTACCTATCCTGTCGTCTGTCAACTAACCCAGCCCCCCAACACCCTTCCCCACTACTCTTACTTGTGCTGGACGCACCTTTTCAGAAGGCCAGTCAACTAGCCCTTGGAATCACTCTGGAGTCCTGGGTTCAACAGTTGCAGGTCCAACACTTCTCACCCAGGCAAGAGGTCAGCAGGTCAGCATAGCAGGCAGCAGTCTTTCAGGGCAGCCATGCAGCAGAGTGGCAGTCCTTTCAGTAGCACCGCAGTCCTTCTTCCTGGTAGAGTATACACAAGTACATAAGTGTACTGAAGAGTTGGTGTTTGAGGTCCAATATGTATACCCAGTTCTGCCTTTAAAGTGGAAAAAGCTTCTAGAGGTTTCCCTTGGAAGTGCCCAGGTGTCCTGCCTTCCTTACCCTGGTTCCATACTAACTGCAGGGGGTATGCAGCCCTTTGTGCAGAGGCAGGACACAGTCTATTCAAGTGTAAGTGGGGCTGTGCCCAGCTTCTACCGCCCATCCTGCCAGTGATGTTTCAGCCCCAGTGATTGGTTGCCAGAGGAAGTGTCAGCACAAGTCGTACTACACTGCACAGCAGCAGGTAACAAGCTCCCTGGTTGCCCGTTGAAATCCACAATTTAAGACTCAAGGTACTACTTGACCGCATGAGAATCGGGTCAATACACCCTGATACATAGAGACCCATACAAAATAAGGTCTCCACCACTTTTCCTTTTTTTAGGTCCTGAAGAAAGCCCACTTGACCCACTAGGGCAATCACTGGGGCTGAAACATGTCGACCTTTTTATGGACACTCACAGTGCGTTAGACCACTAACTAGTCTTCCTACGCACGACACAGATTTTAATATATCTCGAACCCAGATTGATTAAATTTTACAAATCGGGGTCTACGAGTTTTTAACATTTTGAGATTCACTTCACTAAAAACACTTTCACCTTTCTTTGATCACTACTGCAATAACCAGTGGTTTTCCTCCGGATGGAGGAAGCATACAAAAACTAACCCTATGATGATGCTGTCACGTTTTTAAGAGCAGGGCAGATAATCAAGATATACCGCTTTTCCGACTTTTGTACGTGAATGAGGGTTTTTTATCGGTACACTGCACGAATTTCATAAAACCCTGGTTACTCAGGTCAAGTGATCCATTCTCATTTTGATATCTAATTTACGAATAAGGAAGCTGAATGGATCACAGTTCCTTCTTTCTCCCTCCTTCTTGATTTAACAAAGGCAGGAAAAAGCCAACTTTCTAAAAGTGGAATTTTCAAAACTGTAATTTAAAATCCGACTTCACCATGAGAGATTTGTCACCAACCATGAACTGGTTACCTGCTCCCATATAGAAATTATCATGTATTAAATGTAATAAGATAACCACAATGTTATCCTATGGGAGAGGCAGGCCACGCAGTAGCGAAAAATAAATTTAAGAGTTTTCCACTGCCAGGACATCTGAAACTAAAAAGTACATGTCCAACTTTTTATATACACTGCACCCTGCCCTCTGGGCTGTCCAAGGCCTACCCTAAGGGTGACGTGTATGTATTAAAAGGAAGGTTTGGGCCTGGCAAAAGATTTATTTTGCTACGTCCATATGGCAGTTTAAAACTGCATACACAGGCTGGTGTGGCAGACCTGAGACATGTTTAAAGGGCTACTTAAGTGGGTGTCGCAATCAGTGCTGCAGGCCCACTAGTAGCATTTGATTTACAGGCCCTGGGCACAGATAATGCCACTTTACTAGTAACTTACAGGTAAATTAAATACGCCAATTGGGTATAAGCCAATTTTACCATATTTAAAGGAGAGAGCACAAGCACTTTAGCACTGGTTAGGAGTGGTAAAGTGTGCAGAGTCCTAAAAGCCAACAAAAATGGGTTCAGAAAACAGGAGGGTGAAGGCAAAAAGTTTGGGGATGACCCTGCAGGAAGGGCCAAGTCCAACAGTACACTTCCCAGGCACACATACACCCAGTGCAGATACAAAACTCATTCGCTGCGTAACACTTCACAACAAACTGATGTAGGCCAAGGGCTGAGTTAAGCACACAGCTGCTGAACTATGAATGAGTGAGCCTGTAGGCCTCATTCCAGTGGCACAGGTTAAAAAGGACCTGTTCACTCATACTGTTCACTATACTGTATGCACCACCACCATGATTGTGCTGCTCAACTCCTGGTAAAGGCAGCAGCCTTTACCATGCGGAGGACTTTTTTTTTGTCTCAACAGAGTGTGTGCTGCAGATGAAGAAACAGTGACAGAAACTGTTGACTCAAAAAGCCAAATTCAAGTTTGCTGCATGGATTCAGAGGGGGGAGAACAAAGAGTTAAAGAACAAGAAAGAGAAAAATGACCTCTGAAACCCCAAAGAGCACATCAAAGTGCAAAACTTGCAAAGTGTGCACCCCAATAAACAGATGAAAAGAAGCAAAAGAAACTGATGATGGAAATTTGACTAAAGCTGAAATGCCTGGGAGAGTGAGAGAAAGAAGCAGAGCATTGCAAAAAGAATTGAAGAAAAGTGGTGAAAATCATCTGAAACAGTAAAAGAGAGTGCTGAGAAAGAGAATGAACAAAGCATTAATTAATTATCAATTGGGAACTCAACTATAAATGTTGCATCAAGAAAATCAACTAGAGTCAAAGTGTCAAACAGAAATACACAGTTCCTGAATGGGCATATTTGACAAATATTGTGCCAAAAGAAACATTGATTTGAAAGATTTTAAATTTTTGTTTGAGGAGCACTCAGGAAATGACAAAATGAACTATAAACTGATCAATGTTAAATTTGTTTTTTTGATGAAGACGTGAACTGTTGCTCTGAAGTTTTGAAAGACTGCCATGTTTTTTTCTCCTGTTAAAATGTTTGCATTTAACTAATATAAACTATGCTTGATCACTTGGATTACTTCTGGGCTGCTTTAAAACCACTGGAATTTACCTGGATTACATTTGGATTATGTTTTAAAATAGGATTGATTACTAGGATTAATTCTGGATTACTTTTTTGCTTTGCTATTTTTGTTGTGAATATCGAATTTAATTTGATTAGTCTGATTTCTAAAGGGCTGGAGAAAATGCTTTTAAAAAAAGAAAGAATTTGCATGGCTATCCAAATAATTTTAATAATACTTATTTCTGTTATACTTACATACTTGTATATACATATCCTCCAAATGATGATCTCCCAAACACTACACTCGCAAATACATCCTAGTCTTAGAATTTGGAAAGAACTAGAAGAGGAGAGTGTGTATAATGCTAATGAAGTGTATTAAATATGAAAGAGCAGGTATAGTTGGAAATAGCATGTGTGCTTATAATTATGTTATAGATAGGCTTTATATGCTAGGTAGTGTTGATATGTTTATAGGCATTTAACATATTTGCACCAAAACTGCTTATGTTACTCTTTTGCAAGGTTTGACAGGTTTTTGTTATCTAGCTTTCAATTTCTCTAAGATATACCATGTTAATAGTTTTAGTGATGTGCGTCATGGAAGGGTGAAGAGAGAAACTTTAGGTCAAGTATTAGATGTGTTTGGTGTTTTTATTCCTCCAATAGGCGTTGCTTTCGACAATGCATAGATTAGGGAATTATCAACTTTAGTAGATTATTTGGCAAGTAACACAGCTCGGATTAATGAAGAGATGTTTGAAATTAGAGCAATAATTATTCAAAATCGCCTAAATTTAGATATGCTTTGGGCTACAGAAGGAAGAATCTGTCACGTGGTGAAGGTGCAACGGTGTTGTCATGAGATTCCAGATAATAGTGAGGATATTAACAAATATATTAACAACTTAACTAACATTGTGAGTGAGGTTGATCCATTAGGAGAGCCCAGAGTTTGGGAAAAGATTGGTTAATGGATGAATGGGATAGCTAAACATGTATTAGTGAAGATTGATATTTCACTAACAATAAAAGCAGTAGTTATAATGAGTGTTTGTCTAACATTCAAGTTTTGTGATTCGGTTTGTGTTAGGGGTTCTATGTGTAATTGCAGGAATAAGAAGAAGACGATGAGATGGCAGATGAAGGAGGAAATTTCTCTTGACGACAGTTGGGCGGAGATCTACGGCAGTTTGAAAGCATTGAGGAAGAAAGAAAATGTGTTGAAATCAATGATAACTAAGTTGTAAATCTTTGATAGTGTGATAATTGTCATTATTATAGAGGGGATTGTGGGAGCATATTTTCATAATAAAATATTGTGCCTACTTTAGGTTTACTTTAATTGGCATGACTAGGCTGCATTTAAAAGAGTGCATTTTTGTGTACATGAACACTGCACGTTCATGTTTTCATTCTGTTTCAGAAAATCATTTTAATTCATCTGCAACTCATGGTCGCTACTTGCGTGTAAAAAAATAATGTTTCACTAGCTTCCCCAGGAAAGGATGTTCTGATGTTGCAACACTGCAAGGCCACTCAGCTGAACTTCTGTTAACCAATGATAATAATAAAAGCAGCTCATTGTTTCGGTTGTGTTTAGTATTAGCAACAAATTAAGTGCACTGTTGCTCAATGCAAGTAAGTGTTATTTTAAAATAATAATGTTATGGTGCTATGTAAGTAACATTTCGGTACTGCACATTTACGTAATGTCAGGCTATGAAAATTGTGTACTTTCTTTGTCCAAAACAATAAAGATGTGCTGTTTTGGGAACAGCCTGGATTTTTTACATTTTACTTTTAGCTTAAGGGCAGTGAGGGATGGCATAATTTAGCTTTCAAATTTTAAGGAGACAGACATTATGCCAGTCCGCTTGACACTTAGAGAGAGCTAGATTATGCTTTTGCTTATGATTTGGTTATACTAATTTCAGAAATTTTTGCATTCTGTAATTATTATTTGGATATTTGAATAAATAAACAAAACTGAGATTAGTGGCTCAAGCCGTTTCCCTTATGTTATGGGCTAAATATATGACACCAGGATTTCTCCCTTTCCCTCGACTTGACACCCATAAAATTAGATATCTTTGGGCGTCAACAGCTGCGTAACCATTAGTCCACCTCAGGCCTTTTTAATCCATCACCAGGCAGTCCCTGACTTTTCATTTCACATTAGCAAGTTATTTTTTTCCATCCCTGCTTTCTCTCTTTTTCACCTTTTTCTCTTCCTCTTCTTTTACCCACTTTTGTGTTTTTCTTTCCCTCTTTCTCTGGATCAAAGTCTGTTACGAAAAATAAGTGCTGCCCCCCTAAAATGAGTGCTGGTGGGCCCTTACTGTAACCACTGGCTCAAAGTAAGCACTGACTTGACCCTGGCTACTTAGAGAGTTGTGTCCAACGAATAGGTTGCATGGACAAGAACAATTTTCTCAAGTTCTCTCACATTACCTCCCGTCCCTCCCTCGCCTTCCTTCATTACAATTGAGGCCCCGCCTCCCACCCAGACCCACCCCCAGCATAAAAACTCTGCCCGCCCCCACCTCCACCTGTTTTTTTCTGTCTCCCTAGTGAGACTTACCCTTTCAGCCTCTCCCTGTGGCGGTGCCGGGGAGTCTTCGGTCTGGTTCTCTGCGACGGCGGTGCCCTCTGCAGCGTTCTCCTGGCGGTGCCTCCTCTCCTCGTCTCCCTCGTGGTATGGGGGCGGAGAGGTTGCTCGGGAGGCCGCGACGGTGTTCGACGGTCCTCCTGTGGCTGGGGCTGTGTTTCCGGGTCGGGCCTGCTTGGATGCCTCTGCTCCTGGACTGCACACATCTCGGAGGCCTGGTAGGCCGGGTTTTTGACCCGTTGTTTGTTCCTTTTCCTGTTTGGAGTGCCATGTGCTGTGAATTGCTGTTTCTCTTGACGGGCGTGGTCGTCTGTCTGCTTTGTCTTGGGGCTGCTGGGGGCTATTTTTCCACTTGCTGCCCTGGGTCGCTTGAGGTTGTTGGGGGCATTCTGGTGTCTTCTTCCTCTGCTGCTTGGTCTCCGGTCCCCCTGGGGCGCCCTGGACGCATGGGCTCCGCGGGGGGTATGGTGCCTCTCATGTCTGTGGCTGGTGCTGGACTTGATTGAGGCTGCTCTGTCCGGTGCTTCCGGGCTCGACCGCTGCCTACTGGTCCATCCCACCGGCGGATCCTGGGGGCGGCTGGTTTCCGTCTGGGTCCTGGGGTATTGGGCCTTCTCCCGCCTCTGGCGTTGCCTTTGGCTCCGGGGGGTGTGGAGGGTCGCTTGGGCTCCTGTGCTGGTCGGCTGGGCTTTCCTCTTCCCTGCTGGGCGGGGTCTGTGGGATTCTTCCTTGGTGTTCCCGGCCCTTCTGGTTGGGCTTGCCCTTCGGTCCCGGTGTGGGGATTGGTGCTGTGGGAGTGGCGTGCGTTGCCCGTGCTTGCTGTATTTCGTGCTATTTCCACTTTTGTGTGCATTGTACTTGCTGCTTTGTCCACTGTGGACCGCCCGGCTGGCGGCTGTTTGTCGGATGCCTGTTGTCTGTGTGCGATCTCTTTTCCTCAGCCCTGAGCGTTCCTTCTGTGCTGTGTTGCTCCTGATTGGTTTCAGGTTCCTTTACGCCCTCTTTTGCATCAGTGGGTTTTTTCCTGCGGTGCTGCGGGTCCCTTGCTTCCTTCGGCGGCTTTGCTTGTTGGGGGTGTTCGCCCCTTTCCTCCCTTTGGGCTGTTGGACTCTGTCCTGGCCGCACTGCTTGGCGGGTCGGCTGTTCTGCTTGGCTGGTGCTGTGGCGCTGGCCTGTTCTCGGCTTCTTCTGCGCCCTCCTTGGTGTGGGGTTTCGTGGCTTTGGCGGCGGCTGTTAGGGCCTCCGGCCGTGGCGCCCGGTACCCCCCTGCTCTTGTCGTATCTCTGCTGTTCGGCGGGGTCGGGCCTGGTTCGTGCCTGGATGGGTGGCTGCCTGGGACTATTCAGTGCTGTGGGCTGCAAGTCCTCTGTCCTTCTGGCCGCCTTGGGGCTTCTGCGTGCCTTTCCTTGTGTGGGGCGTCCTGCCTTTCTGGGGTGCCTTGTCCTGGGGCCTCTCCTTTGTCCCCGATGTGGGCGTCTCCCCCGCCTTTCCGGTGGGTACGGTTTTGGCCTGTTTTTCGCCCTGGCTCACTGCCTCCTCGCCTGAGGGCCCTGCCCGGCTGGGTCCCTGTCGCTGCTGTCTGGACGGTTCCCTGCGGTGGGTGGTCGTCTGCGGCCTTTTCTTCCTCGGTAGCGGCGGCCCGTTTCTGGTGGCTGGGTCCTGTGTACTTTGGTTTTTGAGTACGGGGTCGTCTTGGTGCAGGTTCCTCCGGTTTCGGGGGTTCGGTTGACTCCACTGCCTGTCTCCGGTCCCCGCGGGGTGGCTCTGCTGGACGGGGTGTCCTGTTTGCTTGCCATGTGGTCGGTCTGCTGGGTTCCTGTCGTGGAGCCCGGGCCTGGAGCCCTCTCTGTTCTGTTTCTGGGGTTGGGGGTGTCCGGCGGCTTCGGCCTGTCCTGGCTCTCCTGTGGGTCTGCTCCTGCGTTCGGCCCCTTCCCTTCCTTGTGTTGGCCCTTTCGGACGTCATTCCTCTGGTTCTGCCTGGCATCTTTTGGCGTGCCGTGGTTCTCGGGGACGCTTCTCTCCGCTTCCCAGTTGCCGCTTCTTTCTGCGGTTCGCTGTGGGTGATGCCCATTTCGGTTTTGCGTCCTTCCCTTCGGCCTCCGGCCCTCGCCCTGGGTCTTCCCGCAGGTCCTGGTGCCTCTCGTGGCTCTCCTTCATGCGGGGGTTTTTCCTTCGTCCTTCTCTGTCGGTCGGCCTCTTGCTGTGTGCGGCCGGAGTGTCTTTTTTGCTCGGTCTGTTCGGGGACCTTGGTGGTTCTTCTGGGGATCGGGTTTGTTGGTGACCTGGGGTGTGTCTTCTCTGGTCCCCTCTCGGGGCTTGGTGTTCGTTGAGGCTCGTTTTCAGCCTTTGCGTGGCCGTGTTCCCTTGTCCTGCCTGCACCTGGTCTCTCTTCCTTTGCTGGCTCGGGCCTTGTTGTCCCAGGGGCTCCTCTGGCGGTCCTGTGGCTACAGGGGCGGGGGCTCCTGGCTTCTGGGGTGTTTTCCGGTTCCCGGGGCTCGTTTTTTTCTTCTCCGACTGACCATCTGGATCCTGTTGGGTTGGTCTCCGGGGTCTTTTGTTCCCGCTGCCCATGTCGGTCCGTGTCCGGGGGGGTGCTATCCTGGTGGCTCTCCCGCCGTCGCTTTCTGGCTGGCTGTTTGCTGCCTCCTCCGGCTCCGCTTGTGGTGGCTTTGGCCGCCGGCCTGTCCGGGTGCGGGGTTGGCTGGGGTCTGTTCGGGTTCGGGGGTGCTGGTCTCCCGGTGTTCCTCCTGCTGGCGGATGTTGGGGGCTTGCCCCGGTGCTCTTTCGGGGCTCTCTGCAGGGCCCCTGGGGTGTTGGTTCGGTCTGGCGTTCTGGGGGCGTGGTCCTCTGTCCGCCCTCTGGGTGGGTCCAGGTTCTGGTCCTTGTTCCTTGTTTGCCGGCGTCCTGTTTCTCTGGCTCCGGTCTGGGTGCTGAGGCTGTCGGCTCTCTCCCTTCGGCGAGTGGCCTGTGGGCTGGCGGTTCTGTTGTGCTGGGTCCTTCCTTCTTCCCGCGCATTCTCTCTTCTTCCCCGTGTGGCCAGCCTGTTGGTGGATCGTTAGGGCCTCCCTTTGGTGGTCCTGTTGCGGCTCCGGGGAGGGCCTTGGTGGCCCGGTTCTGGTCTCTGGGCTGGAGTCCCGGGGCTCGGGGGGGTCGTTGGCCTTCCCTCTCCTGTGCCTCGGGTCTTCTGGGTGCCTTCCCCCCCCCTTTTTTTCTGCTGCTCCGGGCCTTTTCTGGTTCTGGTCAGGTGGCTCTGTGCCCGTTGGCCTGGGGCGCCTTGGTCTCCTCTCCTGTCCGAGTTCTGTTGCGTTCGGGAGTGGGTCCTTCCGGTGGTTCCGTTCCCTTTGATGTTTCCGGCCCTTCCCCTGGGTTCTGTGCGGGGGTTTCGTGGTGGTGCGGCTGGGCTTTGCTGGGTTGGGGGTTCCTGACCGTTTGGTGGTTGCTTTGCTGCCTTCCCGTCTGCTGTCCTGTGCTTGGCATGGGCGGTCCTTTTCGGCCTGGTGTTCTGCTCTGGGTGTTGTTCCCACGGTGGCTGGCCTGTTTTTGGCATGGCGATTCCTTCCGGGTGGGGCTCTTCTGGGTTTGTATGTGTCTCCTCTGCGGGTGCTGTGGGCGGCTCTCCGGCTTCTTGATGCTCCTGGCGTTCTTGCGGGTTGGTGGGGGTCTGTTGCCCCTCCGCTCTGTCTGGTCCTTCCCTTCGGGGTCTTGGTTGCTGGTGTTGGCTGTCCTCCCTTTTGGTCCCCTTGGGGGTCTCGGGTTGCGGCTCTTATCTTTTGGGCCTTGTTTTTTGGTTGCCATCCCCTCTGCGCGGCGCTTGGGGGTGTTGGATCGGCTGTGGGTTCTCGTTTGGCTTTGATCCGGTTGCGGAGGTTGTTTGGCCTTCCTCTGCTCTGTTGGGTCGTTGGCTTTGGTCCCCGGTCTTGCTGACTGTCCGTCTTTTGAGGGTAGTTCCTCCTGTGGGGGTTCGGGGGTGTTCCTCTCGCTGTTTGGCGGCTTCGGTGGCTGCGTTGCTGGGTGTCCGGCGTGCTTTGCTGTGGTCCCTGCCGGTTGTGGTGTCCTGCCGGGTGGGCTCCTCTGTGGGATCTGTTGGACTGCGACCTGGTCTTCTCCCTCTCCGTTTGACTGTCGCTGTCCGTTTGCGTGTCTGGAGCGTTTGTCTGCTGTTCTGGGCCGCTGGGTTCATGGGATGTTGATCTGCTGTGTTTGGGGCGCTGTTTCTGTTTTGGTGTTCTTTCGCACTCAGCTGTCCGTCTCTGTTTTCTTCTGCTTGCTATGTCCTCAATTGTAATGAAGGAAGGCGAGGGAGGGACGGGAGGTAATGCTTCCATTTCTAACGATAATGGCATTACTCCTAGTCCTACTCCCTCGCCTTCCTTCATGGACCCTCCCTCCCTCCCGGTGCAGTTCATCTGAGTGCTAGCTCGGCTTGTTTACGTACAGGTGGAGGTGGGGGCGGGCAGAGTTTTTATGCTGGGGGTGGGTCTGGGTGGGAGGCGGGGCCTCAATTGTAATGAAGGAAGGCGAGGGAGTAGGACTAGGAGTAATGCCATTATCGTTAGAAATGGAAGCATTTCCTCGACAAGCTGTGAGAACATTATTGAATTACTGCCTTACTTCATCATTGCAGTCACCACCAGCTAAGAGGTGTTTCATTGGAACAATTCACATGGAAGATTGAAAGTGTTTCATATCAACTACGCATATGAGTATTGAATACAAATCTCTGTTAACATAACAGGATAATAAACTGTACGTCCTTACCAGCCCTGCCAAGTGCCATGCAATGCGGGTTAGCCTAACACATTTTAATGCTTGGCCCAGCTTTATCGCGCTGAAACTAATGGTCACGCAAATTAGAGCTCCGCTTGGAACGCTCATGGCACTGTCTTTTGTCCGCAAGATTAAACTGGTGCCTGTAGCAGCCCCCTGGCCTTGTGATTAGAGATGGTCTGCAGGATGTCAAAAAGCACAGAAAGGGAAAAAGCTACCCTTTCCCAATTCGTTTCAGGCGTGAGGGGAGGCAGGTGCCCTTATACAAGGGCTGGAGGTGCTGGAGTGTGATTGAGACTGTGGAACGGGGAAAGAACGGGCCACTGCTTTCCTTTGCCTGTGTGAATACAAAATACACCTGAATCCCAAATGGCTTGGGGTGGGGGCAGAGAACCAGTGAGTAGGCCTAGTTTTTTGCCATTCGTTTTCCATGCCAATCCTAACCTGGCCTGGTTCAGTTTAGCACAGTGGTGATGGACCAGATGTTGCTCTCATGAAAATGGCACAAGGAATCCGACTTTTTGGGTGGTAGCTGTCCGAGATTACCACACATTGTCATTGATAACTGTTATGGCTTAAAAAAACATTTCATTTACCTGAAATATGTACTAGGCATAGTACTAAAGTTTATTAAACTATATTCATGCTTGCAAAACATGTATTTTATTGGTTATTACGATGCTAAATATATCTGCAAGGCGACCCTGATAGCAAAATTAAGTATGTTAATGATCTTGTGTAGTCCCTGGAGCATTAGGCAGTTTTTATACCACAACATGGGCTAATTTGCGAAGTCTATCTCACTACATGGGCATAACTGTTGTTCTCTATTCTGTTCTCGGTTCTCTTTTCTGCATCACTATAAGTGCCACACATAAGGCATTCATATGTCGCACATAAGAAGACTGAATGTATGGGTATGTCACAGATAAGCAGTCTCAAACATAGGTAGCTATGCCTTACCTGTTCCTAAGTGGTGATATAATGCCTATTATTAGCTCTAAATATTGTTAAAAACAGCTTTAAAAGTTTGTAGGTTGGTCTATTGCAGGAGTGAATCCCAGTAGGTTTTAAATAAGTCCATCCGTTTGCTCCACAAATGAGGTCATGGCTCCAGTAGTGCAGCCCACCTGAGAGTACTAGCTCGTGCCCGCCGGTCACACAGAGAACAAAAGATGGCGCCGCAGGCCAGAGCCCGTGGTGAACTACACTGGCCAGGGAGCACCGCGAGAGGCGCCACCGGTGCGTCATGACGTGCCGCTAACGGAAAAGGTGCACTGGCAATTGTTGGTGGTGTCGGAGGACCACAGGAGGAGGGAGGGAGCGAGGGATGGAGGGCTCAGCGCGCGCCGGGGACAGATGTGCGCGTGTGTGCACGCGCCGGGCAGGAAGCGGGGGGGGAGGTGGTGATGCGCGCGGCCGCGCTCCGAGGCAGAAGTGAGAACGGGCGCGGGAAGGAGCCGCCGCAGCAGCCGGTGCGAGCCTGGGGGGCAGCCCGAGGTGAGAGGGGAGAGAGAGGCGGCGGTGGTCCAGGGGCAGGAGGCGAGCGGCCGGGGATGCAGGGTGAAGTGCAGGAGGCAGCGGCGCTGAGCCTCACTTCCTGATGGAGCCGCAGAGGTGTGCAGCATGTCGTCTGACAGGGGGCAGGCGGATGGGGCTGCGTGTGCCCTACCTGAGTTCTGGTGGGGTCTCCTTCTCTGTGCCAGAGGAGGGGGCATGGTTGTGTTGGGGGCGAGGGGTCTTTCCTGTTAAGTGGGGGTTGTACTGGGGAGCACGCCTCTCTTGTGGAACTAGGGGGTGCCCGTATTTAGGGAAGGTTTGCAGGCCTGATAAACGCGTGTGTTGGTTACACCAGGGTGTTCTCACCCTTCTGAGCTGAGGGTGCTGTTTGGGAGGGTGCTCTGCTGCCAGGGTTAGGGTGGCGGTGCTACAACTTATGTGATTTGATGCTCAGCTTTGAGTATTGCGGTGTTGCTTGTAAGGGATCTCTGATGCTAAGGTGTGGGTGCTGGTTGAACCAGAGGCTTGTTATCCTTCTGAGCTTTGGGTTCTGTGTAGGAAGGGTGCTGTGCTGCCAGGGCTAGGGTGGTGGTACTGATACTGCTTGGGTTGATGTAGTGTTCAGGTTTGAGTATTGCAGTGTTGCTAGTGAGGGACCTGTGATGTAAAGGTGTGGGTGCTGGTTGAACCAGAGGCTTGTCATCCTTCTGAGCTTTGGGTGCTGTGTAGGAAGGAGGGTGCTGTGCTGCCAGGGCTAGGATAATGGTATTACTACTTGGGTTGGTGTAGTGCTTAGGTTTGGGTAATGTGATGTCGCTTGGGAGGCAGCTATAATGCTAAGGTGTGGGTGCTGGCTGAACCAGAGGTTTGTCACCCTTCTGAGTTTTGGGTGCTGTGCTGGGGTGGTGGTGTTTCTACCTGGGTTGATTTAGTTCTCAGTTTGGGTATTGAGATGTTATTTGTGAGGGAGCTCGGAGGCTAAAGTGTGAGTGCTGGTTGAACTAGAGGCTTGTCATCCTTCTGAGCTTAACTTGCTGTGGTACTGGGGCTGTTACTTTGTGGGTTGATACATTTTCCGCTTTAATTATTGCTCCTAGGTTTTTAGGTTGCCGAGGACTGGGCACTGAGTTGTTGTTTGTGATGTGGTAGGAATGATAAGGTTTGGGAGAGTTGTAGTGCAGTGCTGCAGATTTTCGTGTTTTAGGATGTTGCTGTACTGAGAAGTCTATGCTATTTGGCAGACAGGTTTGCTTGCTGGTCTTCCTTGCATGTCGAGTTTCTAGTCTACTTAGGTTGAGCTGTTGCTGTGCAGCGAGAAAGTGGGCGATGCAGTACTCTTTAGTCTGAGATGTTGCTTTGCTTCTAATGCGATTTGCAAATAGGAGACTGTTAGGCACGTGTCTTGGCTAGTAATCTTTTTTTGTTGGGCATTGTTTGGGAGTAAGCAATCCTGGTGAAGCTTGCATATTTGGAATTGTGATTGGGTTCCTGGCATATAACTAGGCTGGTAAAATGTGTTGGCGGCTCTGGTTATTGTTGAAGCGTCAGTGCTACTGATTGGTTGGGAATGTTTAGTCAGAAGCAGTTATGTTGGTAAAGTTTTGGTGTTCGGGTGCTGTTTGAGAGTTAAAGATGACAGTGCTGTTGAAGTTTCAAGGTTTTGTTTGGATTGGATGGTGCAGTGCCTAGAAGGGCTTCTGCTTGGTACGGGTGGTATAATTGTGCTGCAGTAGTTAGTTAGGAAGGTAGTCTTTGTTAAGGTTCAGATGTTTAGGCCTGTAATGTTGCATGCGTTAAAAAGTTGTAATGTTCTTGTTAGCTGAGTATTTCGCTTGCCACTGCGGCTCCCATTAGAGCTCGATTTCTGACAATGTTGTGTAAACTAAACTACTTAGGAGCCTTCATAATTTTGAACATTGAGCAGTGGCCAGCATCTTTTTTTGTAGTGGATAACACCTCACAACAGATGACTCCTGCCCATCTTGTGACCTGATTTGTCCCAGAGCTGGCAGCCTCTGTAGCTTATGGTGATATTTTGTCGAGGGTGACACTTTCTTACTAATGGGGGGATACCAGGTTACCACTGAGGTGTGTTTGGGCCCTAGGAAATGTCCAGTTCCCCTTTTTCCTTCTTTCGTATGTGGACCGCTGCTGTCGTTACCCTGTGCCACTTTGGACCAAGTTTCCCATCTTTGGGCATGGCACATTCTGAATAATGACTTGAGGCATGAACGCCCTTCCCTCCATCCACTCAAACAGGCAGGGTGTAGGGCTTAGGGTTGACGTTGTGCACCTAAACCGCATAAAAACAGACCTCTATGCACTTCAGGGCAGGAGGGGCAGAACATGTCTCTGTGATGCCCTAGTCCTGAAATCCCGCCACCCTGTAAGGTCGTGCCTTAGTCTGCATTAGAAGGGGGCAGTCTACTGGTGTGGCAACCTTCTTGTTGTGCGACGGCGTACAGGAATAGAAGTAGCCTTTTGTTCCTCCGCTTCAGTCACAGTAACACGGTTTCTTGGAGCATTAGTCATGGTTGAAGACGTG
The DNA here is from genome assembly GCA_963921515.1 of Calotriton arnoldi. Classification (NCBI taxonomy): domain Eukaryota; kingdom Metazoa; phylum Chordata; class Amphibia; order Caudata; family Salamandridae; genus Calotriton; species Calotriton arnoldi. The sequence continues at coordinate 240,897 of CAWUFW010005193.1, forward strand.
GGTTGTATTGTGTGTGTATGTAGTCGAATGGTGTGTTCCCTTAGGAGGTGGGCGGCTCGAAGCTCTTAAGAACCACCGCTTGGGGTTGAGCTGTCCACAGTGGCACACTCTTCGCTGCCTGTGCTTCTGCAAGTTATTTGCAGTGCAGCGATCTCCAGCAAGTACGGTGTTTTTTGTGCAAAGTATTTGCAATCCTTGATTTCCCATTAAAAGTTGTAGAGGAGATTGTTTTAACCCTAAGATGAGGGCGTTCAGCACAAAGTGACATTCTGTGGTGTATTTATAATAAATAAAATCCCCAGTGTGTACGTGGGTCACCAGCCAAATTCAAGATGTGCGTACAAGTACGTTGCGCAAAACACAGCTGATTTATATCAAATTGATTACAGTTCGAAGTACCAGATGTTATTGTTAAGGAAGAACATAGTCTTACCCTGTCACCGTAACGTCCGTGTGAAATTGTGCACATGACAGTGTCTTCATACTACCCAAGAGTGGGACGTAGTGAGTGGAAACATTCTGAAATACGATTTTTTTAAGTTGCTGTTCGATTAAATTGTTACGCTTGTAGTGTTGGTCCAGTTTGCAGCTTTGGACACAGGATCCTAAACTGCAGCTGGGATGAAGGAGTCCCGGTTTCAACACTCGTGGTTTATTTGTGCCGCTATCTCCAGGATAATATTTTTGTTTATCCCATATGTTTTTGACTAAGTGTCTTCCTTCATCGCTCTCTTATGTGTTCCTGCTCTTATATAAAGCTCTCTGCTTCCCCGGTGGCCTGGCTCGCGCTTTATTGAACTGCAAATTACGTGCATGGAGGTCCAGGAGTTCTTTACACAGCCAGAGCTGCTTCAGGTATTGGACACACCGAGGATGCTCCGTAGCCTTGCGGATAGGTTTGTTCTCCATCAGTACCCACACATACCAGGTAGGGAGGTTCTCCATCAGTACCCACACATACCAGGTGGAGAGGTTTGTTCTCCATCAGTACCCACACATACCAGGTGGGGAGGTTTGCTCTCCATCAGTACCCTCACATACCAGGCGGGGAGGGTTGTTCTCCATCAGTAGTCACACATACCAGGTGGGGAGGGTTGCTCTCCATCAGTAGCCCCACATACCAGGTGGGGAGGGTTGCTCTCCATCAGTAGCCCCACATACCAGGCGGGGAGGGTTGTTCTCCATCAGTAGCCACACATACCAGGCGGGGAGGGTTGTTCTCCATCAATACCTACACATACCAGGCTGGGAGGTTTGTTCTCCATCAGTACCCACACATACCAGACGGGGAGGGTTGTTCTCCATCAGTAGCCACACATACCAGACGGGGAGGGTTGTTCTCCATCAGTAGCCACACATACCAGGCGGGGAGGGTTGTTCTCCATCAATACCTACACATACCAGGTGGGGAGGGTTGTTTTCCATCAGTACCCACACATACCAGGTGGGGAGGTTTGTTTTCCATCAGTACCCACACATACCCGGCGGGAAGGTTGTTTTCCATCAGTACCCACACATACCCGGCGGGAAGGTTTGCTCTCTATCAGTGGCCACACATAATAGGTAGGGAGGTTCGCCCACCATCAGTAGCCACACATACCCGGCGGGGAGGGTTGTTTTCCATCAGTACCCACACATACCAGGCTGGGAGGTTTGTTCTCCATCAGTACCCACACATACCAGACGGGGAGGGTTGTTCTCCATCAGTACCCACACATACCCGGCGGGGAGGGTTGTTTTTCATCAGTACCCACACATACCCGGCGGGGAGGGTTGTTTTCCATCAGTACCCACACATACCAGGCTGGGAGGTTTGTTCTCCATCAGTACCCACACATACCAGACGGGGAGGGTTGTTCTCCATCAGTAGCCACACATACCCGGCGGGGAGGGTTGTTTTCCATCAGTACCAACACATACCCGGCGGGGAGGGTTGTTTTCCATCCGTACCAACACATACCCGGCGGGGAGGGTTGTTTTCCATCAGTACCAACACATACCCGGCGGGGAGGGTTGTTTTCCATCAGTACCAACACATACCCGGCGGGGAGGGTTGTTTTCCATCAGTACCCACACATACCAGGCTGGGAGGTTTGTTCTCCATCAGTACCCACACATACCAGACGGGGAGGGTTGTTCTCGATCAGTACCCATACATACCAGGTGGGGAGGGTTGTTTTCCATCAGTACCCACACATACCCGGCGGGGAGGGTTGTTTTCCATCAGTACCCACACATACCCGGCGGGGAGGGTTGTTTTTCATCAGTACCCACACATACCAGGCTGGGAGGTTTGTTCTCCATCAGTAGCCACACATACCAGACGGGGAGGGTTGTTCTCTATCAGTAGCCACACATACCAGGCGGGGAGGGTTGTTCTCCATCAATACCTACACATACCAGGTGGGGAGGGTTGTTTTCCATCAGTACCCACACATACCAGGTGGGGAGGGTTGTTTTCCATCAGTACCCACACATACCAGGTGGGGAGGGTTGTTTTCCATCAGTACCCACACATACCAGGCTGGGAGGTTTGTTCTCCATCAATACCTACACATACCAGGTGGGGAGGGTTGTTTTCCATCAGTACCCACACATACCAGGTGGGGAGGGTTGTTTTCCATCAGTACCCACACATACCAGGTGGGTAGGGTTGTTTTCCATCAGTACCCACACATACCAGGCTGGGAGGTTTGTTCTCCATCAGTACCCACACATACCAGACGGGGAGGGTTGTTCTCCATCAGTACCCACACATACCAGGTGGGTAGGGTTGTTCTCCATCAATACCTACACATACCAGGTGGGGAGGGTTGTTTTCCATCAGTACCCACACATACCAGGCGGGGAGGGTTGTTCTCCATCAGTAACCCACACATACCAGGTGGGGAGGGTTGTTTCCCATCAGTACCCACACATACCAGGTGGGTAGGGTTGTTTTCCATCAGTACCCACACATACCAGGTGGGGAGGGTTGTTCTCCATCAGTACCCACTTATACCAGGTGGGGAGGGTTGCTCTCCATCATTAGCCCCACATACCAGGGTGGGAGGTTTGTTCTCCATCAGTACCCACACATACCAGACGGGGAGGGTTGTTCTCCATCAGTACCCACACATACCAGGTGGGTAGGGTTGTTCTCCATCAATACCTACACATACCAGGTGGGTAGGGTTGTTCTCCATCAATACCTACACATACCAGGTGGGGAGGGTTGTTCTCCATCAATACCTACACATACCAGGTGGGGAGGGTTGTTTTCCATCAGTACCCACACATACCAGGTGGGGAGGGTTGTTTTCCATCAGTACCCACACATACCAGGTGGGGAGGGTTGTTTTCCATCAGTACCCACACATACCAGGTGGGGAGGGTTGTTTTCCATCAGTACCCACACATACCAGGTGGGGAGGGTTGTTTTCCATCAGTACCCACACATAGGCTGGGAGGTTTGTTCTCCATCAATACCTACACATACCAGGTGGGGAGGGTTGTTTTCCATCAGTACCCACACATACCAGGTGGGGAGGGTTGTTTTCCATCAGTACCCACACATACCAGGTGGGTAGCGTTGTTTTCCATCAGTACCCACACATACCAGGCTGGGAGGTTTGTTCTCCATCAGTACCCACACATACCAGACGGGGAGGGTTGTTCTCCATCAGTACCCACACATACCAGGTGGGTAGGGTTGTTCTCCATCAATACCTACACATACCAGGTGGGGAGGGTTGTTTTCCATCAGTACCCACACATACCAGGCGGGGAGGGTTGTTCTCCATCAGTAACCCACACATACCAGGTGGGGAGGGTTGTTTCCCATCAGTACCCACACATACCAGGTGGGTAGGGTTGTTTTCCATCAGTACCCACACATACCAGGTGGGGAGGGTTGTTCTCCATCAGTACCCACTTATACCAGGTGGGGAGGGTTGCTCTCCATCAGTAGCCCCACATACCAGGCTGGGAGGTTTGTTCTCCATCAGTACCCACACATACCAGACGGGGAGGGTTGTTCTCCATCAGTACCCACACATACCAGGTGGGTAGGGTTGTTCTCCATCAATACCTACACATACCAGGTGGGTAGGGTTGTTCTCCATCAATACCTACACATACCAGGTGGGGAGGGTTGTTTTCCATCAATACCTACACATACCAGGTGGGGAGGGTTGTTTTCCATCAGTACCCACACATACCAGGTGGGGAGGGTTGTTTTCCATCAGTACCCACACATACCAGGTGGGGAGGGTTGTTTTCCATCAGTACCCACACATACCAGGTGGGGAGGGTTGTTTTCCATCAGTACCCACACATACCAGGTGGGGAGGGTTGTTTTCCATCAGTACCCACACATACCAGGTGGGGAGGGTTGTTTTCCATCAGTACCCACACATAGGCTGGGAGGTTTGTTCTCCATCAATACCTACACATACCAGGTGGGGAGGGTTGTTTTCCATCAGTACCCACACATACCAGGTGGGGAGGGTTGTTTTCCATCAGTACCCACACATACCAGGTGGGTAGCGTTGTTTTCCATCAGTACCCACACATACCAGGCTGGGAGGTTTGTTCTCCATCAGTACCCACACATACCAGACGGGGAGGGTTGTTCTCCATCAGTACCCACACATACCAGGTGGGTAGGGTTGTTCTCCATCAATACCTACACATACCAGGTGGGGAGGGTTGTTTTCCATCAGTACCCACACATACCAGGCGGGAGGGTTGTTCTCCATCAGTAACCCACACATACCAGGTGGGGAGGGTTGTTTCCCATCAGTACCCACACATACCAGGTGGGTAGGGTTGTTTTCCATCAGTACCCACACATACCAGGTGGGGAGGGTTGTTCTCCATCAGTACCCACTTATACCAGGTGGGGAGGGTTGCTCTCCATCAGTAGCCCCACATACCAGGCTGGGAGGTTTGTTCTCCATCAGTACCCACACATACCAGACGGGGAGGGTTGTTCTCCATCAGTACCCACACATACCAGGTGGGTAGGGTTGTTCTCCATCAATACCTACACATACCAGGTGGGTAGGGTTGTTCTCCATCAATACCTACACATACCAGGTGGGGAGGGTTGTTTTCCATCAGTACCCACACATACCAGGTGGGGAGGGTTGTTTTCCATCAGTAGTCACACATACCCGGCGGGGAGGGTTGTTTTCCATCAGTAGTCACACATACCAGGCTGGGAGGGTTGTTTTCCATCAGTAGTCACACATACCAGGCAGGGAGGGTTGTTCTCCTTCAGTACCCACACATACCAGGCGGGGAGGTTTGCTCTGTATCAGTGGCCACACATACTAGGTAGGGAGGTTCGCCCACCATCAGTAGACACGCATACCAGGCGGGGAGGGTTGTTCTCCATCAGTAGTCGCACATAGTAGGTAGGGAGGTTTGTCCGTCCCCAGCATGTCCATCAGTGATTGGCTCGGTTGTCAGGATGGAGGTCCCAGGGCACGCATGCGCACTCGAGGCCTGGTGTGTTCAGTGTGAATAAGCATCCTTCCTGCGCCAGTCGCTGAGAGTGGCTGCAGCCTGTTTGAAATGTGTGACACATACAGTAGATTAACACTCGCGCCGTGGAGCTGTTAATGGTGCAGGAAGTGTCTGCTATTGTCGGTGGAGCCTCGATGCAAAAAGACTGAACAGTGCACACTGCAGTGCTCAGATGCACAGGGCGCTCGTATGCTTTTGTCACTGCACGTAGTAATGGGCTACGGTGGCTTTGCAATTGCTCACATCAAATATTTTTGCACAAACGGTAATTGAATGGACAAAATCATCCTGCTTGCTATTGTTACTTCCGGCTTTAACAAGTGCTTTAGTTGCATGTAAACATTCACGGAGATGCATCAGGGCGTGTTATGTGCAGGCATGGTGCCGTGCTCCTGGCAGACTGTGCTACAGATGAGCAGCCGCTCCTTATGTAATTGTGATTTCATTCCCCTTCTGCATCTGTACAGTTAGCAACTACAGCAGTGAGCGACACTTCCGGTAAAACACAGACGTGATCTGTCTACTCTAATAAACATAACTGGCCATTATATACTCCTATACAAGTCTACTGCGTTGCTGGCAGTTAAATATTTTTTTAATTAGAAGAATCACAGTAATATTCTACCAGATGATGCTTGGCCTCTCATAACTTGTACTTGGTTGTTTAATGTTGTTAAAGTTTAGTTGCTTCTCATTTGGGCTTAAGTGTAAGCATTTTCTTGAAAGACCTGTTTGTAGATGGCTTCCTGTGAATGAGCGAGAGTGTGACTATACAGAGATAGTTTTATCTCTTCAACCTCGATGGTCATGAGGACCGAGTTGCAGTGGGGATCAGAACAAGGTCATGCAAATTGGAGAGCCAGAAATCTGCCTATCACACTGACTAGGTTGTCCTGCTGGGCGAGGATTGTTTCATGTCCTGTGGGGTTCTACCTGGTCTTAGTCAAATGCAGGTTTCCTTCGTTATGAATATGATGGTGTGAGTGTAGCTTGATATAGCTTCTCAAAAAGAACAGCACCATTTTACAGCAGATAGAGGGGGGCATTTGTACTCAAAATCTGTAGGATTTCTGGGAGTATACCATTCCGCACCACAATTTTTCAGTGATGACTGGTAGGGGACGGTGGCGGAGGGGCGGGTGTAGGAATTAACTAAAAAAGAAAATTTACCTGCTGGTCGTCGTCGCAAGCCGCTGCCTCTCTTCAGCAGGAACCAGAAATAGGAAGCACCCAGGCTTCCAGACTCCCCTAGCTAATCACGACGCTGCTGATAGCAGCGTTGTGATTGGTCTGAGCGGCGTCGTTCGGTGCTCAGAGAAGGAGTGGAAGCCTGGGCATGTTCTCCACCCAGGCTGTAATACAGCCTGGGTGAAGAACATGCAAAGTGCACAATACTGTTTTTCCGGCCTGAGACAGCCGGCCAAACAGTCATGCGCACTTTAGGTGCAGCAATAGCTACTCCTCCTCCCTGTGACGTGGGAAGCCCAGCCCTGCCTTAACCTGGCGGCAACTGCAATACTAAAAATAAAATAACGTTCCATTATCATTTAATTTTTTCCTTTGCACTGCTTTAAAGCAGTGGAGCGATGCTCCACCACCTTAGCGGAGAAGCCGCCGCTGTTTATTTTCTCTTCTAAAGAGTCTGATGTTGAGGTACCTTTCGGTAAATGGTTTTACATTGCTTCACATGCTTTATGAATCGTGTGTTTTTCTAATGAGCATGTACTATTTCCTTTATAATTGCCACGGGTCTTCACGCCTTCTCTTATTGAATGCATTGATGTAGACATTTCCTACTCCGGAGGCAGAAATAACTGGACTCCTGCACGCTGGAAAGGGCTATTTTTTAATCCACAATTTTTCTGGCCCTGAGAGAAAATTCAGAAACGAGAAAGAACTTGTTGAACAACTTCTTTGTGGAAGTGAGTGTCCCTCCCCCTCCCCCCCCCCCATGTTGCAAGGTTACCACATGAGTAGGCGCCAGCCACTGATTTTTGAGAAGTGACTAATTGGCTCCTCAAGTTGTAGCATATGTTGCTTTTCATGACTAATCCCACACTATGCAGGTGGGAATCCTGCCCATGCCTGACATAATTTAAGAGTTGGCCTTTGGTAATGTATGTTGTCATGGTATCCCTTGTTCGTAGTTGGTTTGAACAAGTTATATAGATATTGAGTTCATATATCCGTATCACCAGTGCTTTAAATGGTAAAAAATAAGTGCAGGTACTCATTAAAATAAGCTAGAGGTGTAGTGAGGGGGCGGGGCTAAGGGCAAGACATGATGATACTTATAGACTTCTATATTAGTTGCAGCACATACCAAAACACATGAGATGTGTTTATATAAACAAAGCAGGTTTACTCATTACGCACAATGAAAGAGAAATGCGATATGTTAACATTTCCTTTTTTTTGCAATAGTTGCACCTTCTTAATGCCATACTGTTAATTGCTGTTTGGCAAAATACTATATATTTTTGAGCACGTGAGTAGGAAGAAACTGAAAATACCCCCGCTTCGAACCAAAGCTCTTATGGCACGAAGCAAATCATCATGACCCTCCCCAGAAGATATCTCTTGTCTCTTCCATCGATCTATCCTTTCATCCTACCATTTACCTGCTGATGTCCACCATTTAACCTTTACATTCTGTCGTCTATTCAGTCTTTCATCCATCATTCAGTTTTTCACCATTCCGTCTGACCATCCTTCATAACCAAACCTATCCATCCATCCTTTCACTCATCCATCTCTTTATCCACCCTTTCGCTCATCCATCAATCCTTTCGCTCATCTATCCATCAACCCTTTCACTCCTTTATTCCATCCACCCTTTCATTCCATCCACCCTTTCACTCCATCCCTCCTTTCACTCATCCATCATCCACCCTTTCATCCATCCTCCCTCCCTCCCTTTCATTCATCCATCCAATCTTTCACTTCTCCACCCATCATCCGCCCTTTTATCCAATCATCCACCTCTTTCACCCATCCATCCATGCTTTCACTCATCCATCCATCTATTCATCCATCCACACATCCACCCTGGCTCACTCATCCATTCACTCACTCACCAACCCTCCCTACTACGTTATTTATGAATCTTTGTCGCTGAGCAGACATGTACGCACAAAGTGCCACCCATTTTCTTTAAAATACCTCCTTGGAGTGTTTTGATTTTCTCTCTCTCTCTCTCTCTCTCCCTCTCCCTCCTCAAAAACAGGCATACAAATGCAGGCAAACACACAAACATAAGCAGACACACAAAAGACTCAGTTATGATGAAAGTCATGTTATACTCTTCACCTACCATGGCTTTTTAAATTGCCACCAGGGCCGGACTGGCCGTAGCCTGATTGCCACTGTCAGGGGACTGCCATGATTCCTGTGTTTGCACAAATGCACAGGATAGTGTGAATGTGATTGACAGCACAGGGCCTGAACGGACCGGACCCTGCTCTGTCAAACACAGCGTGATGGTGAGCACCCGGCAATTATTCAAATGAGCCCTGCTGAATAGCTCAGCTGGGGCTCAGATCGGGGCTACAGAAGTGGCGCCTTGGCTGCTAGAGACACGTTCCACTCCTGCTCACCAGCACTCACAGCCAATGCGCCTACCTTTTCATGAGTACCGGTACTCTCCTCGGCAGAAGAGAAGTGCCGGTACTCAGAGTGATAAATCTAAGAAGTGCCGGTACTCAGTACCGGTGAGTACCGGCCCATTTAAAGCACTGTGTATCACTGTTGTTCCAAACGGATTATGGGTAGCAAAAAGAAAGAAAACCCATGTACTCTGCTTAAATGGAAGCGCAGCTTACTAAAGCACTGTGACAAAGAACGAGCAATGTATTATTGGCTGAGCATTTTTGATTTTGAAGAAACTATATTAAACTGGATGAACTGTTGCTCTTTGCAAGCCTATATATAGGTTACACTTTCCATTAGCTGACTTGTAAAAAGAAGGAAATTTGCTTGCACTTTGTGGTGGTGGTGGTGCTGCCTGTGGGCAGGGACTGCTTGTTCAACTAGAGCAAGTCATTGGCTCCTGGGTCCCCGGGATCCCTGCTTAGTAACTCGAATAGCATTTCCCCGTGGGGACTAATGCGCCCACTGTAAGGGCCTGTGCTTGACCTCATGGTCACAATCCCTGCGGATCCACTCACCCTCTCATCCACCTGAGGTCGATTAAAATGAGTACCATTGAGTTGTGTAACAATAAACATCGGTTATTCAGCACCAAGATACCATGTTAGGTTGTATTATGTTATGGGCCAAATATTATGGGTTTCCTTACTTGTAAAACTCTGAGTACGCCATTTCTGTGCACAGCAGCACACATTGAATGGTCTGATTGAAGTGCCACATTTATGTAACTTTTACCCAAAAGGGGCTGATGTTAGGCCCGTTGATTAATATGGACCCTAAAGTAGGATGCTCGTTGTAGTGACTGTTAGACCCCTTCCGGGAGGGGGGTTGGGGCACACAGCAGACAAAGCAGCTACTTGGCCCTGCCTGTGGGGGTTGAGGTGGGTTGCTTCTAGTGCCCTGGTGTTCATACTATTATTTGGCTCGCAAACCTGGCCAAGTACAACCATTTCAGAGTAGTGAGGGTGACCGGTCGAAGGATTTTCAAGTGACAGTGTGCGGTCAAGGACTCAGAACACAACAGACAGCCAACAGACACAATATCGTACCGCCCAGCCCAGTGCCTATTTTTAGTTAAAAGAAAATACTTTAATCTTGCCGCAATTAAATACTGCACAGTTCAGTAGGAATTGCAGTTGGTGTTATAAGCCCAGTTGCAGCTTCCCTTCTGGTACTTTCTCCCCGAGCTACGTGATTTCTTATGTCTTTAGTCCCCGGTATACTGTGGGTCTAGTCATTAAATAGGTACAGGTGCATATTATTTCAAGTTACCCTACTGCCACCCGCCCACCTAGGAGGCCAAAGCATGACACACTTGCTATATGGAGACGACCTAGTGCTCCTCCGTCAGAAAAGGACGGCCTTCAACGGCAGCTGTCCACCTTGCATGTCTACAGTGCTAAGAACATGCTGGAAATTAATTAAGCAAAGACCAAGACAGTATAATTCAGCCTAAAATCAAATCTGGTCAATAGGTGGCAGCTTAAGTGCGTCTGGCTCCATCATAGCAAGGACTACAAATACTTGGGGATCCTTCTTGATAGTAAATGGTTATTCACACACCATATACGCTCTATAAACAACAAGGGCTCCAGTTTAATGTTTGCTCTCTCAGCCATCGCTCTGAAGCTACAAGGCCCTAGCCCCGATCCTCTCCTCCAGTTGATGAAAGACAAACCATCCCAACACTATCTTACAGGAGTAAAAATTACCTTGGGCTGAGAAGCTGGGTCAGTAGACGAACTGTAAATACAAGTGGAAAGGTGCACACAGAAATAATTGTGGTCCGTAGAGATCAATATATGATTCAGAATATGTTTTATTTCTACTTTACTTTGTATCCATATAAATATTTCTCTTATTTGTACAAAAGTCATCCATCCACAGGGAACATCCAGCCAACGCGTTTCTTTCAAAAACAACTTGTTTTAACTTTATCAGGGCTGTCCGTAATGTACACAAGCAAAAATAAGACACTTCCAACTGGCACATTTTAAGACAATACACCACAGCGCTATATATACAAAAGGAAACAAGACCTAAAATAAATATAATTGACATGCAATGCAAAAATGGAAAGAATACAACAAAGTTGCACTACATTACGCATATATTTCAGTATACCAAGGGTGTTACGTAAATGGTATAAATCATACTAAACCAACACACACTAACTTAGCTAACATACAAAACATATATCAACATAAAAGTTGCAGAAAAGGGAGGAGAAAGAAACATAAATTCAGTCCAAAATGGTAGTACTTAAAAAGCAAGACTCAGTTTACAGAACAAATTAACAAAGACAAATCAAAGTTCCACCACATTTCAACAGTCTTTGTCTGCCTGTGCATTTTAATGGACCAAGCGAGTCGCATATATATTACAGAGCAGCCCAAACATGAGAGGAAGCTGATTCCCTAACATCTGCCAATACCATAAATTTAATCGCTCAAATAGAATGATGGACCACTACTGCATATTGTACACGGGAGCGTTTATCTAAACCGTTTTTGGACAATTCGTATCCCATCTTCATATTACGGTTTTATTCACCACCATGTCAGTAGACAAACTGGTTACTAGAATCTACAAAGCAACTCTCCGCCTTCCAAAGAGCGCGTCATATGCGCAAGTGAGACTCGAGTACAAAATCATAAAACAGTATTGGGCCGGAGGCAGTTACTTTCTCAACTTCTGTCACAGGCTCAGACCGGCACCACCCGACTACATGCATGGTCTAATCTGGTGCGACCTTGAGTCCTTCGACTCAAGATAATCATACAGGCAACATCTGGAGGAGAAACTGGAATTCTCACTGTCTTTGAGGCCTGGAGCAAACATCTCTCCCACCAGGTCTTTAAGAAACTAACATCACTCACGGCTAAAAAAATGTCAAAGCTGGAGGACTTGACAGTCTTAAGCAAGCCTCCCATATACAGTCAGTTATAACCTCATATTCTTCCACCAATCAGCAGAACAATATCACTTGTACTTAACATATATGGATCAAGGCAAGGCTTGTGGGTTTAAGACTGGGCAAGTGGAATCTCCGTGCTCACCTTCCGCCCTGGTGCCTCTCAGCTACTCACGACACAAGCAGCTGATTATGCGGACGAGTTAAAGAATCCTTAATCCATATTTTATGTATCTGCCCTCAACTGCTGCAGCAAAGGAGAACTTTTCTCCATGCCAGTTTTATTCGGCTAGGAGTGCGCACCCGCCAGCAGGCAGTCATCGCCAGCCTGAGCCCATCTAATCCACTACTAAACGTTAAAACTGTTAAGTTTCTCCGGATGGTTGCGACTATACTGGACTTGGTCAACTCCACCGGTACTGGGGTAACTTGATCTTAAATGTTGTTTTTTTTGCTCCTCTAAATCACCTATTATTGCATGCCCAACATGGGGGTGGGTCGAACTCGCCACAATCAATGCTATGTCCTTCACGCTTTAGCTTAAGATTAATCATATAGCGGCTTGCACATCACTGTACACTTGGGCTGGGTTCAGCCACGTCACTGGTTAATTTTGCACAATGCATTTTAGCATCTACACTGCTGCTCATAACCGCTTTAAAATGATGAAACTTGCTGCTCTACTTTCCGGGGTCGGGCATCGCCCTGCGTTTTTAGGTCTCACCTAGCGAACGCAGCGCATGCGCTGCTTCGCCTTGGCGAGACTATTGTTGTCGGTTTTGCTAGCAAAGGGAGACAAACCATGTGCGCGCACGGACAGGCGATGTGCACGCGCATGGCGTCTCCTCTCTGGCTCACACGCTCCCACCGCGCGCTTGTTTAAGAGACATGCACGCGTCTGGCAATCTAGAAGTGTATAAACCTCGGGACACATCAACTACATTTTAAAGTAAGATAGACCATACCAGGGCTGGTCATGTGCCCACCGATATGCAAAAAGGCAGAATTAAAGAATACATATAACAGCATTTTAAAGTCCAGTGCAAGGGGCTAACTGGAACATAAAACCCTCAAAATGCTCTAGCGGCAATGTATATTATTAGGACTCGGACCTCCCAGGATGATCCCCCGCCCTGCCCCCAAGTGGTCCAGCCCACAATCAATGCTACTACTTCAAGAGAGTGGGTATAACTCGGCCATGTTTAATTTCCAAACAATCATAAACATGACAAAAAAACATTTACATCTTATACATTTATGGTCTTAATATTTCACTTTTAATATCGACATTTTTCCTCCAATATCATCAGCACCAGTTATGGAAATTTACTTTGCTCCAGCACCAAGGGGCCCTCAGGCTCGCCTCCCCTGAACTGAGAACCACGCAAGGCGCAACCCACCTGCGCCCTTGAGCGGTGGGCCCCAGCCCTCTGGTCCTTGTCCGCCATTTTCGGGGCCCACCCCTCTACCACCAGGCTGCCAAGGAGGCTCGTAGGGAATACCCAGGGGCCGCTGCCCCATGCCCTAGTTCGTGACCTGGCGCCCTTGCCTCCCCAGCCGGTGACCCCATTCTCCCTGCGGAGAGCTTACCGTCTCTCCCCTCAGTGCTGGCCTAGGGAGTACGTAATGAGGACTCCCGTTAACCCTGCAAGTCAATGTTCTGTGGTCTCCTTTCCGCCACTACTCTCTCCTCCGAACCTCCCCTCAAACCACTACTCATAGGGACGGGTGGGTGGGAGATTCCGAGATGCAGGCAGTCCTGTGGTCCGGCGCAGGAAAAAGAGAGGCAGAGCTGGGTGGCCCAGAAGCCTAAATAGGCCTATTGCCTCCACCCCTTCCTGCGCCGGAAACACGTCACTGGGACCCGGAAGTACCTCCTTGGGCCGGTCGCCAATCGGTCTAACCCGGCCGATGAGTGGGGGCGTGGCGAGGATCCGGGAGGCCGGGCCCTAATGGCGCGCTCTCCAAATCTCGCGCTTTTCCAAATGACTTAAGTCAGACCCCTAAGGTGCGCTACAAAATCTGTCACACCATAGCACTCCCTCCAGCACACATGCACGCACACACGCACTTTCACTCCACAGCAAAAGACACACAAAACATCACTGCAGTAGAAGATCACACACGCACACACAAACATAGAAACAAACATGACTCTTCCGGAACTTGGGCTTGTATTTCAAGAAGGCTATGAAAAAAGAGTGACGGCCCCTGTCTCGCATAGGAGGAAGGAAATAAGTCTGCAGTGTCGTTTCATCGGAGTCCTCTCGACTTTTGCAGGACAAAAGTGAAACAGAAGGGAGATCTCTGTATTCCGAGAGGTAGTAAAAGCGCAATTCTTTCCCGCAACGGCTAGGTTCTCAGTTGCTTTTGTCTGCCAAAACTCTCTAGCACCCCCTTGCTTATAGGAAGTCAATGTTCCATCCACCCCACCCTAATTTAGAAAGTAGAGTTGTTTCCTCCATGACGGGGACAGAGAATGCCCGCCCGCCCTACCTCCCACACCGGTCAGCTCGGAAGCTGCCGGTATCCCCCTGGCAGTGAACTCGGATCATAATTATCGATAAAAGTATCGGTGCCACATAAAGTGACGTTGAATGGCCATCAAAGAATACTGTATGAACAGAAGGGGTTAAAGTCAATTCCGTAATACAAAATCTCAGTTCATATATAATGACCCCGAGTATTACTAGGAAGTAAGGAAGACCCAAGCCATTTCCTGGAATAGTTTTAGTAGCTGAGCCAGTCAATCAGCGATTGTCTTCGTACAGTGTAGACTAGAAAATATGAACGCATGGATGTATTCCAATAGACCCGATTCCGGCAGGAGAATCCCGATTTTTAAAGCAAAAAAAATAGCTTTCTTTTAGTTGTCTCCAGCATGAAATTGTCTCTACTTAAATAGAAGTCAATGGGCAAAATACATTCTCCCGATCTCTTTTTTAAAATCTCCCACTTTCCTGTCCTAAAATGTTGGCATGCATGTGTATTGTATTTCTATAGCGCGAACCTCGCCAAAAGGCAGTGAATATGCCGGCAGGTTCGGGACTAAAACAATAAGGGTTTCATTCAGACGGTACTTGTTTTTCAACCAACGTAGCACATAGTTTCACTTTTTGTTTTATAAGTATTGCCCTGCCTAGTTCTGCTTGTTCTCATTGCAAGTTGCCTGATCTGTTTAAAGCAAGTGGTCAATTGGATCAAGGATTGCGATGGGTGGGCAAGAGGGAATTGGACAGGAGCCAGGAGAAGCATGCTTGAGGCTGGAGGGGGGTAGTTGGGGCAGGGTCAAGCTTATTCTCTGCCCCTCCACAGCTGCAGTTTTACGCGTGCAGCTCAGCACCCAGTTAAACTGAGTCGAGCGTTGAGGGGCGTCTCCCTACCACCCTGGGGAAAAGCAAACAGCTGAGAAGAAACACAGAGCAGCTTGAAATAAATTATGATTGCTGCTCAGTGACAAAGTATTCTGAATCAGTTTTTTTTTAAGGGAGGTGGAGGGATATGAATTATTCCCTAGCCTCCTGCGCATGTGTTGGCTGAGGGAAGTTGTCCTCGCCATAGAGGCATAAATTAGAGCAGGAAGCACACAGTGGTGTGTTTTACTGCCAAGAATATCTTTACTTGGGCGTTAATTTGATCGGCCCAGGGCGGATTTGGAAGACCTCCATTAAAGTAAATGGCCGGACGTGGGGCAGCCCAATGGGACAATGTAGGAGTGGGTGTGGAAGTCTCGTCACTGCCACTTCAGCAACTGCTGTGTGATAGGAAGGCAGGGGAATGGGGGAGGAGTTCAGCACCTTCCTTTCAAGTTAAGGCAGCTGGTACTGCGTGGAATTCATAGTACTGGCCAGTTCAGGTCTGAAGTTCTAGCTTTGATGGCAGGGTGGCTGCGGTGGTGATTTGGAGGCCTTATCTTTATTTTGTTTGTTGGAGCTTGGAGGGCAGCAGCCAGCACCCTCAGATTTGGAGGGTCTGTGTTGGTGGGTCATGCCCGCCATGTCAGTCCTCCTGGTTTTGTTGTCAGACAGTGAGACTCTGAGTTTGCTGTTGTGCTGAGCTTACGAACGGCTCGTGGGTCCACGTGAGTAAAGGAACCAGTTAACCAGGCTGAAGCAGCTAGTCTGCTGTATCATCTTTTCTGCACTACAGTGTGCTGCCCGCCCAGGGAGCAGCACCCAGCTGAGTCTGTGGCTCTCCCTCCTACAGTGCTGCCTGGCACGTAATCGAGTCCACGGTACCACCAAAAAGTGCATGCCATTGTAGATTGCAGCCTTCCGAGAAAGTGACTGCCCTCCCTCACCTGCTCTCTCATCACAGACTGCTGCCAGGAGGATTACATCCGTGACTTATGCAGGTACTTCTCAGAACAGTCACCTTTCCACGCTCAGGCCTAAGGCTGGCTGCAGTCGACACTGCCTTGAATGGACATGGTGTCCAGGGCTTCGGTGTTCATGCTTAAAAGGTGGTATCAATTATGCAGCCAGTGTAGTGGCACCGTAGTTGCAAGATGTAAGGGGCCCGAATGTAAAGCCTACTACTTGGAAGGTTTTTGAGTAGCTGCAGCCTCGCAGCTGATTATTGTGTATGAGCCATGATACTAGTATATGCATATGCAGCCGATAGAGCGTAGCTAGCCGAGTTCAAAGCCTTCTGTGGTCCGAGTCAATGTACTGCTTTTTAGGCCGAGCCGGGGCAGCGCATGTTCTGCTTTGCAAGGCATGCTGTATTCAGGTTGGGACTTGAAGCTCCGCCCACTCTCCGCCCATATTTTCCATTGGCTTGTGTCAGTGTCCACTGTAAACTGTGGCTGTTCATTGGTCAAAAGGTTTAGTAGTCCCTCCTTGTCTCATTTTGTAACCTTCCATGGCGACACCCCCTGTTAGGTGTGTTGTTACTCGGTAGGCTTTAATTACAGCCTCTGAGCACTATTTTCTCAAATAGCTATGTCCTACCTGCTGTTGCAGGCAGGACATGCGCTCTCCTAACGCTTTTTTTTTTTTTATAGCACTGGCATTTGCAATGGAAATAGGTCTCGCATTTGCGAGAGTTTAAACTAATTGCATTGTAAATGACAATGCCTTTTATTTGATCGGTTTTAAAAACAACACATAAATAAAAGGCATTGTCATTTACAGTGCCAATAGCTCAAACTCTCGTAAATGCGAGACCTATTGCATTGTAAATGCTTGTTACAATATTTTATTGATGATTACCACTCTCTGCATTGGTAGGCTCTAAAAAAACACTGCCTGAACTGCATTAGGCCAGCCTTTAAGCAAGACAAGTTTGTGACCCGTTCTCCTTTTATTATCGATTGTCGATCTGTTGTTCCGCAACAGGCCGGTGTTCTGTGTATTTTGCACATTGTTTGTAAATCCTCACGTAAAAGCCCGATTTGTTATATGCACTGACTGTTCTTATACCCACTTTTAAAAACATGGTTCCGCTGAATCTTCGCCTGCTTTTTGCAGATCTGTTTTGCAACAGGTCTGTTTTGCGTATTTTGCACATTGCTCTAACCCTATGCGCAAAGGTCCATTTTGCTGTGTGCTTTGTTTGTTTTCTTATTCATTCTGCAAAATAGGATATAGCTGAATCCTCTCTGCTTGTACTTAGTGATGCCTGCCTTCACCATATGGTTTTATCTTTATAAATTGTACATTTTATCTCTTTTTGCTGTTTGTAAAGGTTTTAATTAACCATACAATAAAATTGACTGACTGCTGATGGGATGTGTAACTCAGTTCATCATACATCACTGCTTGTGTTCATTCGAACAAAACGTCTTAAATCCACGTGGCAGAATCTAATGTGCTTTGTAGTCTCATATTCTGGTCACAGTCTAATGCCTGCTTTTACCTGCTGGGTGGCTGCAGTTCTAGGATGCAATGGGTGTGCAGTTTATGTACCTGCCCTTGCAGTAGCAGCTTCACTTCACTTCTGTTTAAGCTGTGATGGTGATCTTGCGTTGGAGCAGGGACTTATGGACATACAGGGATGTATTTGGCCAGTAAGATTGGGGGCGGTGTTCAGATATTCCAACAATCGCACTGGCATATAATATTAAAATGCATTAAACAACAAGGAGGATGCATTAAAGGGGCAGTGGAAAGGGAGACAAATGCAGATTGGTAGGGGTACGAAGTGAAAAAAAATACAATATTTTGTAAAGTAACCAACATGTTTGAAGACTTTTAAAAGGGAGTGGGAGAGAGTGGATGTGCGTGTTTATCTGTGTATGGAACAATTCCTGGTGAAGTTCGACAGACACCTCACCATACCCGACTGAAAACACCTAGACCCAACTATTTAGCTGAAAATACATTTACTAGGGGGGTGTAACAACCCAAACGCCCCCCCCAAGCTACGCCCCTGTGAACATACTCTGCACTTACACACTCTCCGTTCAGGTGGAGACAGGAGACCGGTGTAGGCCTCCATGATGGTGTCTCTTAAGCAGTTGCAACCTCTGAGCTGAAGAGGACTTCCATTTCAGCATCAATACCGCTCCATTTCAAGACGTTGACAACAGCAGCAGCAGCGGCCTCTTGAGCCCACGCTGGATTGCAGGACGACACAGTGATACTCGTTCTCACAATGTCTTGTTGCAAGTCACAGTAGAAACAATGCAGAGAGACCAGGGATTTTTTTCTTTTCTTCTACATGTTCACCATGTAAAGCACTTTGTTTCTTGGCAATATTCACACTATGTATATACTACAACTAAAAAGTTGCACAAAAAAGTTGGTGACCATTACAAAGAACGCACCCACAGCAACGCATAACCGCTAAAACAAAATAATAACAATGCATTTACCACTATGAGGTAAGTTCACAGCATTATAATTACAACACAATTAAGAGTTGTAATTGTATAGGAGTTGTAAGAGGTTTGTTGAGGATTCAGGAATGGGCAGTGTATAGAGGCAGTAAGGAGTTTAAATTTAGAGTTCTGGGATGTGTACTCTATGGGACGGGGAGTGAGCAGTTTGTGATATTCAGAGGAGGGTGACGTTAAGGGGTAGTAAGGGGTTTTACAACTCAGAGGTAGGTATTATATGGGGTATTTGTTTTTTTTAGGGTGCGAGGATGGGTGGTGCATAGGGGTTGCAAGAAGTTTTTAGGATTAAGGAATGGGTAATGCCGAGGGGAGGGAAGCAAAGGCCTTTTGCTTATGGAAGGGCAGTAAGGATATTTTAGGGTTTATGAATGTGTGTGTGTGTGTGTGTATATATATATATATATATATATATATATATACACACACACATATATATGTCTAATATAATGCGATGTAATTCATAGTTGTGGTTTGTGTTGTCATGGTAAATGTCACTTTGGTGAATGAGAATGCGTTTTAGGTGTAGTTGTTGTGCAAGCATGGTAAGTGCAATGTGTGGTGTTGACCATAGTAACATTAAAAAACAAAACTATTTGACCTTCAATACATACACACGAACTACAAAAAAGTCTTAAGACAACACAGAAATGTAAATATAATAATTAAAAACCTCAACGGTTGGATAAGGAGTATACCTTCCACTTCAAAAGTAACTTGCAATGAGATAAGGAGTCTCTCAGCACTCTTGCAGACAGGACAAATCTGACTTGAGACAAAGAAGTGCAAAAAACAAGGCAACAGACCATCTCCATCTTTGCACCCAGGATCTCGTAGTCATGGGGTCCCAATTCAGCTTTAAGTTTGAAAAGAGCTCAGAATACACTTCAAATAAAAAAGAGAGAATATCAAGATGCAGTAACATTCCACTCATGATCTCAGAAATATGCTACTCCTCCATTCAGACACGGTCTGTCTTTACTTATAACTTGGCTTTCTGCTGTGTAAATACAACTTACACACATCTTGTAGACTCCCTCAAGACAAGGTGAATAACTTAAGTATCAGTTTCTTTGCATGCAGGCAATACATAGGGCTTTACTGCATGTAGATTCCTAGTTAGAATTATGCCCACTGCTGGGTGTGTGATATTGAGAGCAAGAGACAGTGACAGTTTTATAGCTTCTACAGTAAAATAATAAATATATATTTATAAATATGGAGAAAAAAATAGAGACTCAGTGATTGGATTAACTCAACCAGTAGTGAACCACATCAACACAATGATCACCCTTTTGGAGTGAAATGAAGTTGAATCTAGGGTTGCAGAGAGAAAGGACATGCAGGGGCTGCCAAAGTCCCATGAAAACTCCAGCCATACCTGAATCTAGGCATGAACATGTCCCGAACATGAGCAAGAAGGCCAGGAGTTGCTGGCATAAATTCCATTTCTCTGTTGGGACAGGAACATCACCTGCATGGTAAACAGGCGTGTACCCCTGCCTTGAGTGACCAACTGCATGCAAACTATCTGTATTTTTTTTTTTGCCCTGATGTCACACTAGTTTAGTCAGTGTGCAGAGGCCTGTCCATGGTAACGCAAGTTCCACAACCTGTTCTGTGACCTAAAGGGGTGCACCATGGGTGCCCTCATAATGGGCAGAGGACTACTATCCAGGCCCTCTATGAATTACATAATGTGGTAGTTTCAGCATACTGTGTTTAGTGAATCGGTAATGCGACCAGACTTTTTTTTATGATTTAGAGAAAGTGTGGCCTGCTAACTCCATGTGTGTAAATGTCTGCTTATTCTGTGAACCAACAGTATCTTGCATAGACATCCCGTATGCATGCTGAGGTGTGTGCGCTCAGTGAACATATAGCACAAGTATGGTAGTAGGATTTGGCGTGTGGTATAAGTCTGAGTTCTGGGGCAGTGGGATCCATTTTGGATGTTCCTCATTCAGCATGGTTTAAGATGGAGGATGAGAACAGCTTCCCCAGACAGTGGAAGTGTATTACCTGCATTCCTGTAGCTGGAGGGTGGAGACACAAACACTAAAGGGAGAGCGAATTAGGGGGTTGGGTTTTTTTTTTTTTTTTTTAAGAAACTCTGGTATCAAATGGCTTCAGATTTCTTGTTGAGCACTGCCATTTGGTAGATGGTAGAGATGAAGGTTGAACTGCAGTTTCTATTGTTCAATGTGAGGAAGTTCATAGGTGGGGCCTGCCCTTTGTTTGTCCCTGACTGTTGCTTCAGGAAGGCTGAAGACAAGCAAATGCAGAGATCTCATCCTTCCTCATGCCTTTGATTTGTGTACTTGAGCTTGGAGCAAGTCCTACTGCTACCTGCTGTGAGAGCCATCACCTTGCACAAAGGCTGTGTCTGACAAACAACCAGAAAATGAGATTTGGAAGATAATCAATCCAAACCAGTTTTGAAGCTTTTGATAGTGGATCCACTTCTCCTCTGTGTTAAATGTGTATAAAAGTGGATTCCAAACCACCCCACTTCGCTCTAGTTCCAAGTTCTTAACCAATGAAAGACTTGCTCCACAGGTTACGTGAAGAGCTGCTGTGTGACCAGGGCTTGTGCCTGTCTGATAGTCAGTCTCCTAGAGGAGATGGTACATTACTTGCAGTCTGCATGTTCTGCTGGAGAAGCCGAGGGTCTGCCTAGTGCCTCGAAGACTGTCTGCTAAGAGGAGACCGTCTGGACATGCAGGAGGAACAACTATCCAGAAAGAGAAGCCCAGTGGGTTCCCAGCGTGACATTCAGAGAAAGCGGACTACAACAGAGAGCAAAGCAATGAGTGACCTGTGTGTGATATGCAGAGCAACCACTATGTTTGGTGGCTCCTTTCCACTCCTATGATCAGTTTGTCTTTGAGTTAAGAAGGTAGTTGGAAATGGATGACATTTAATGTAATACAGTCCATCTTACTTTTGATTCTGAGACCTTGCAGCAGTATGGGGACATGGTATGGTTTGGGACATGGTCTTTGCCCTCAAGATGAGGCAGGCTGCTACATTCACAATGTCTATTAGGGAGGGGGGTATGGAATTGTGAGTCCACAGAGAAGAGTGTGCTTCCTCTGATCTTTTACAAAAAGGAAGCCTGTACTGCTGTCACTTGGAGGGATAACGTTTCTGATGCTTTTCTCTCAATACAATTTTTACAAGGTTTGAAACCTGGTTGAAAAATGTATCTGGAGTTAGGGAAACCGAATTAAAGCAAATGTAATATTTTTGTGTTAATGGTGTACTAATAGGGTCTCAGAAAGCGTTCTACCACCTATTGGTGTTGAACCTTAGACTTTGACATGTGTCCTAGTAGGGAGGGTATTGTAGAAGATGCTGATGAAACAGAATAATCTGAAGCCCTTTTTTGACTGCAATAAAATAGTCGTTCTAAGATGCATTGGTACAGCATTCCAGAGCTTTGGAACCACCCCGACACCCTGAAGCCAACGATTGACAGCTGGACAGCCCTCACCACCGAAGACACACTGAAGACGATTAAGTCAATCCACTCCGGGGCCCTCATGGATCCCTGCCCCCACCACATCTTCAACAGAGCCGCCGACACCATCGCACCCATGCTTCGCCACACCATCAACCGCTCCCTCGCGAACGCCTCCTTCCCCTACGACTGGAAGCACGCCGAGATCAACCCCCTCCTGAAGAAACCCTTGGCAGAACCCACCGACCTCAAAAACTACAGACCCAAATCCCTGCTCCCGTTCCAAGCAAAAGTCATCGAGAAAGCCATCAACAGCCAACTTCATCGAAGAGCACAACATCCTCGACTCCTCCCAATCCGGCTTCAGAAAAAACCACAGCACAGAAACCGCCATCCTCGCTGCAACATACGACATCCGCTCCCTCCTGGATAGAGGAGAGACAGTAGCCCTCATCCCCCTCGATCTCTCAGCGGCCTTCGACACAGTCTCTCACTGCACCCTAACACGCAGACTTCACAACGCAGGGATCCGGGACAAGGCCCACGACTGGATCCGCTCATACGTCTCCGGCAGAACGCAGCGGGTCAGACACCCTCCCTTCCTCTCGGACCCTACACCAACCACCTGCGGAGTCCCCCAGGGATCCTCCCTCAGCCCCACGCTGTTCAACGTCTACATGGCTCCGCTCGTCCCCATCGTCAGAACCCACGGACTCAGCATCGTTTCATACGCAGACGACACCCAACTCATCTTCTCCCTATCCAACGAACCCAACGCAGCCAAACACATTTTTCAAGAAGGCATGGAAGCAGTCGCCAAATGGATGAAGAGCAGCTGTCTACAACTCAACACTGACAAAACAGAAGTACTCATCATGGGCCCACACCCCGACGCCTGGAACGACACCTGGTGGCCCCCCGCCCTCGGAAGCCCGCTCACCCCCACAGACCACGCACGTAACCTCGGAATCATCCTGGACTCCGAACTCAAAATGGACCGCCAAATCAACTCCGTCGCATCCTCCTGCTTCCACACCCTCCGCCTCCTACGCAAGACCTTCAAATGGATCCCCCTCGAACACAGAAAGACCGTCACTCACGCCCTCGTCACCAGCAGACTTGACTACGGCAACGCACTCTACGCCGGAATCAACAAAAACCTCACCCGCAAGCTACAAAACATCCAGAACGCCGCTGCAAGACTAATCCTCAACCTGCCCTGACACTGCCACATCTCCCAGCACCTCCGCACACTCCACTGGCTCCCCATCGAGGCTAGAATCGCCTTCAAGATTCTCATCCACGCATGCAAAGGCCTCCACAACACCGGACCAGCATACCTGAACAGCCGACTCAAATTCCACGCACCCCAAAGGACCCTACGATCAGCCCAGCTCTCCCACGCCATGGTCCCCCGCACCAGGAAGTCCAGATCGGGAGGCCGCTCCTTCTCCTTCCTCGCGGCCAGAGCCTGGAACGCCCTCCCGCTCCACCTCAGACAGACAACATCACTCCCCATCTTCACGAGAGGCCTCAAAACATGGCTCTTCGATAGACCTCCTCCTTGATGGACTGGATCCTTCACCTCCCCTCCACCCCAGCGCCTTGAGACCCTTACGGGAGAGTAGTCACGCTTAACAAACCCATGATTGATTGATTGATAATGGAGAAAGCACTGTCACTGAGGCAGGGTTTGTGAAATGTTGATATTCGTAAAAGCAAATAGTTATTAGAACAAAGTGATCTGTCTTTACAGTATTTGTTTAGACGGCTGCTAATGAATCTGGAGGTAATTCCACAAATTCAAACGTTGGTGCTTAACACATTGATCTGAGTCCGTATGCTAATCTCAAGATCTGGGTAGTACGGAACAGTATAGTCGACTTAATACCTAAGTAGACCCCACTACAGACAGATGTAACTGAAGCAACCTGGCTCTCCGTATGAGATCAGTCCAATTTAATTCCTAAAGTTTTTACGGAACCTACAGGTTGGGTGGCAGGGACCGAAATCTGAGGGCTATAGATCTAAGTTCCACAGAGTGCAGCTTTCTTCGTTGTTCACAGTCTGTTTCCTTTGTGACTTTGATGCACGCCAGGCATCCAAAAGCAACCAAGGACTGAATGGTGCATGATTGGGGTAGCTGTGCTCCTGAGGTCAGCCTGGCACCTGCAAATAGAAGGTGGCTCGTTTCCTGCCTCTTAGAACTGCCTCATGAGTTCCGTCCCCTGTCCTCTAAGCACACTGGGCCTTAGTAGTTCCTACCATTGTGTGGAAGGACTACTGCTGCAGTACCTTGGTGATAACCAATTTTCCTTCGATGTGCAAGCTACCCTTTTTAGGACTCGCCTGAGCCAGCGCATGCACTGCTCTGCGAGACATTTAGTAAGTGGGTTTTCAAAGTGCTACCCCACGCTTTTGCTGGCCTCCAGCTTGCGTTCACGATCGCGTGCACGCGCGCAGCCGCCAGCTTTCAGCGCCCGATCAGGCGCCATCTGGCTTTCCTCTCGCTTGCTGTCAGAACGCTCCTCCGCCCCTCCCCTGCCGCGTAGCGTTAATTGTAAACATATGCTGCTTTCACTTTCGCCGCGGCGGGCGCTCGCGCACCACTTTTGAAGCCGGGCTTGTCTTGTTTATTTAGGTTCCTTTATGCACAGTATTTGTTTTGTTTCCCTCAGCTCGTCTGTCAGCACAGTTCACGACATTTGCATTTTCAAACTGAGTTTGCTTTGTTCAGTTCAGCTGGTAAGAGCAGTCCCCATAAGCACTTGTGTTCTCACTAGCTCCTAGGCTCCGAGCACCGTTTCAGTAAATGGTCCTATAAATCATGTTCTTAGAGATCAGCTGTTTTCAGAGGGCGCCTGATTTATTCAAAGTTGCTTTCTTTCGATGAGCACTGCAGCAGATTAGCATGTAGCAAAGGGGTGCAGTTGCCATCGAATGACACTAGTGGACAAATTAAATGCTCATGTAGTAAGCTGTACCACACACACGCGGCAGGCTGGTAAGTACATGGGAGCCTGGTTAGATGCACGCTGTGAGCTCACAGGAAGCCGTTCTGACTCGTCTTTTCCATTAACCTCCACTCCTTTGAAACACAAGTGAGCTGTAAACATTACTGAACTACGCCGATTTTGCGTTGTAGTCTGTTGCCGAGTAGCTACGTTTGGTATGCAGAGCAAAGAACGCCCCAGTCATATTAATACGTTTAACAAACAGATTTGTCTGAAGTCTAGGTGCATGCGTGTCCAGTGTTTATAATACAGCTCTTCACTAGCTCAGTCTCCTGTAGCCTCTTTCCCACTCCCTCCATCCCAATCCAGCCAGATGGCACTCGCATCTGAACGCTCCATTGCTCTGTATCTGTAAACTGGGAACCAATTACACTGCTTTGGTACTGCCAATACTGTTTAAACACATTTTCACATTTCTGGTATTTCCCCTTCTGCAGTTGAAGTACAATTCTTTAAAGTAATTCAGAATCTGATATTGCCTTTCAAGGCAATTGTTTCAGTAATGCTCCTGGATTAGCTTCAAGGCTTTTTAAAGTATAGCTATTTCGACCCATCTCCTCCTCTTACCAAATACGCAGACCTGTACACCTCCGCATCAACCATGCCCCTCTCTCACAGTTACACTACTTATGCGTTCTACTCCCACCCAGTCCACTGAGAGGTGTTCTATATCTCATTAACATGAAGCCTAGGCCCTATTAAGTGAGGTTGCCAACTCGTGATTGAGAGTGAGCTGTGCAGTGTTCTTTGGGCATCGCTAGAGACCTGGACGGAGGCAGAGAGGAGTGCAACAAGTCACTTCTGGTGACCACCGGACTGAGACTGTAGACAACCTACAGAATAACATACTATGCTGTGGTTTCTCGGGCATTTTGTCTTTACGTCATGCTCAAGTAGGACTGAAATCACATTAAAAAGTGAATGCTGCAGGGAAGTTCTGGTTAAGATCAACGACTTCACGCAACTGCAATAAACACATTACACTCCAAATAATGCCACTTAATACCATATAATTCACCGCCACTTACACTATTCAATACCACACAAATACACCCCACATAAATTCCCTCTACCACATAATGAAAATAAAAAACTCCATACCATGCCACATAATTCCACTCACCACACTATTTCATGCCACACTATTCAACTCCACACAAATCAATTCCACACCACATAATTCAACACCAAACCACATTGCACTTCACTTCACATCATTCCACTACACACCACATACCCAATTTACAACAATTCAACGTCATATTGTAAAATTCAACAGCACCACGACAATTAAACTCCACTACATACCACTTCACAAAATATAAGTTACACTCCATCACACTCCACATAATTCCAAACCACTCAAAAACACATAAGTACTATCCACATAATACAACTACACACCATGCCACATAATTCCACTATACAAACCCACTCCACACAATTACACACCAGACAATGCCACACCTAACAATTCCAATCCAACCCACATAATTCCACTACATACCACATACATCCACTCCAATTCCTAACATAGTAAGAGATATTTACAACGCCAATAGCTCTAACTTTTTTTTAACACTAACACACAGATCTGGAACTTAGTGCGTACCTTTTTGTTGTTTTTTGTCATCAAAAAGGAAAAGCTATCCACTCAATTCCACGCCACACAATTTAACTCCACATATTTCCAATCCTCACCACAAACACCAAACCACAATACAACTCAACACAATTAAACACCACACACATCCAATTCACACCACACAATTCCACATGGTGCCACAAAATTCAACCGCACACCATATAAATGAAACTCCACTACATACCACTCTACAACACAAAATAGTATTCCATATAATTACACTCCATAAACAATCACACTCCACATAATTACAGCCAACTTAATATCACATAATTACTATCCACACAGATCCACTCCACACAATTACACAACTAATCCAATTCACATAATTCAACTACACACCACATGCATACACTCCATACTACACGAGTCTAAGACATTGCCATCTACAATGCCAATGGCTCCAACTCAAACGTGAGAACGATTGCATTTCCCATGCTTGTTGAAGCAAGGTGTTAAGGCTTCTCAAACGCTTTCGACTAGAAGGGTAGCCTACAAGCAACGTTGTCCTTCCAGCCAACTACAATTAGCGTGTACTGTCTCTCCCCTGCCTATGTCACCTTCGCCCTGACTTCTTAACCCTCGCCTCAAAAAAAACTTTGTCCTTTTTTGCACTATTCTTAAAATCTATGCCCTTACTCCCAAATGCCACAATGCAACATTGACGTTTTGGCTATGTAGCAAGCACGACTTTTACAGTCATTAGTGCGGAAAGGTCCATCTGCAAATCCCATTTATCGCCCTGTCTCTGGTCCTGTCACAGCGTCAGCTCACATTGTCCTTCCTCACAACCACAATAAGCGTGGACGTGCGCGCTTCATTACATTTCAGTACTGTCTCTCCCCTGCCTACCTCACCCTCGCTCTGCCTTCTCGACCGTCTCCTCTTACACAACTTTCTCCATTTTGCACTCCAGTTTCTTCCTATCCAACTTTGGCCATTTTTTCACTATTTCTTTCTTCAATGGCCCTACTCCCAAATGCTACATTGACGTGTTATCTTTCTAGCAAATATAACATTTGCAGTCAGCCCTGCTTCAATTTAAAACTGTAGCTGCTGCATACGCACACATTGGTGCATAAAGCTCCATGTCCAAACTTCATTGATCACCATGACTCGCCTTTTGTCACGGCGTAGGCTCATATTGTCATTCCAGCCAAGTACAATACGCGTGGCCGTACACCCTTGATTATATTTTTGTTATGTTTCTCCCCGGCCTCGGTCAACCTCTCCTGCTTCTCAACCGTTTCCTACCATCCCAGTCATATTTTTGAAAACTTTAATAATAAAAAAAAACGATGCTCCTCACTGTGTCCCCACACCCCCTCCTTCCACACGAACACTAGATGCACTGCATCACTGTGGCGCACTGCACACAACATTAGGGCCACAGAAGCCCTCTTTGCAACAAAATCGTACCAAAAAAAGAGTCTAGGCACACAACAATATTGTAGGCAATATCCTATTTTAACGTGACTGGCTGAGGAACTGTGGTTTAATGTTATCATGGATGTTTAATCACTGAGTGAACTGGGAGAAGACCTGCCTGTTCCCGGCGTGTCGGACGATGAACCCTCCTCCTAGACTGGAAAGAATAAGATGGGAACCCTGTTGCTTACAATATTTGGGGACTAACATCTACCATGAGCAGGCGGATCTATTGGAGGGCAATGTGAACAGAGCAGTGCGAGGGGTCAAAGGGAGCATGGCATTTTGGAGTACTTTGCCACTCTCAGTGGCGGGTAGAGTGGCACTACTGAAAATGGTGGCACTGCCTAGACTCTTATATTATTTCAGGACGCTGCCGATTTGGATCCCAGGTTCGGTGTTTAAGACGCTTAGATCCATGGTGGGTGGATTTCTGTGGGGGGGTGGCAGGCGGCGAGTGGCACTGACCACGATGATGAGACCTAGAGCGGAGGGAGGATGGGCGGTTCCGGACTTCGAAGTGTATTATTTAGCAGCCCAGCTACAATGGCTCACCCAGGCGGTGGCTCAGGAGTTTAGAGGACCGGATGGCCCAGAAGACCGTTGGTTACCGAGACATGTTCTATCATTTGTAGTTCTCGGCCAGCGATTGCGAGTGGATTCCCTGACGAATGAGGAGAAAACACTAAGAGCATGTTGGAATAGATACAAGCGTAGGGGTGGAATCGCTCGTCCATACGCACCGGAGATTCCCCTGGGCATGTGTACGGCCTTCCCGCATGGAGGAGACTGGTCTGAGCTAGCGGAATGGGAGGAACTGGGGCTGCAAATGATCGGGGATCTATATGAGGAGGGAGCCCTCTTGCCTTTTCAAGCGCTACAGGATAGGTATGGCTTGCCATGGGGCGCCTTTTTGCTGCATGCCGCGCTGGCGTCTGCGATTCAGAAATACTGGGGGGAAGGGCTATCGGAGCCACAGACTTCCCTGACATGCCAATATGTGGTAATGGCAGCGGGGACGGTAAAGGCAGTAACATGCCTGGGCAGACGATTGGTGGAGGAGAGACTGCAGCCACTGACTCAGTTGCGGGAAAAATGGGAGGCAGACCTGGGTAAGGATATTCCTGAGACGACCTGGACTAAAATAGTGGAAAGG
The DNA here is from genome assembly GCA_963921515.1 of Calotriton arnoldi. Taxonomy (NCBI): domain Eukaryota; kingdom Metazoa; phylum Chordata; class Amphibia; order Caudata; family Salamandridae; genus Calotriton; species Calotriton arnoldi. The sequence continues at coordinate 270,514 of CAWUFW010005193.1, forward strand.
GCTTGGAAAGGCACACGGAACGCCAGATTCCAACTTATCCATTTCTATATTATACACAGGGCATATTTAACCCCAGAGCAGATAACTAAATATTTCCAGGTGGACTCGGCATGTTGCCCCAGGTGCAACACGAATGCGGCAGACTTTCAACATATGATGTGGAGCTGCCCGCAGCTCGGAACGTACTGGGAGGAGGTGGTAGAGGTCCTATGTGGAGTGACGGATAGGCAGATAGAGCCAGACATGGGGGCGTGCATACTGCATTGGTTTCCGCACACGGCGCGTACTAAGATTACGAGCAAGTTCATTGACTTGGGGCTCTTATTAGCTAAACGGGAACTAACAAGGCAGTGGAAATCTAAGCAGGGCCCTAGAGTGGCGCGTTGGAGGGTGGAGTTCGCGAACTGGGCGGCTAGCGAGAATATGGTTCGGCTACAACAGGCCAGGAGAGCAAAAAATGAAAAAGCGATAGAGGCTGCGCAGGCATGGGAAACATTGGTGGCCCGGCTGAAGCTCCCAGAGCCGGACTCGGATACAGATTCCCTCGAGGCTCCTCTGGAAAATGGTGGATCACACAGATCATAGACAGGCTTGAGCTGATTACAGGGGAAAAGGAGCAAGTGCGAAGCCAGCGGGAATAGGAGTACAACCCAAAAACGACTGGAGATTGGCACACCCTAGCACGATGAAGACGATTGATTATTTCTGTTTAAATTACTTGGAGCACACCGGTGGAAGGGGTTAGGGGGAAGGGGGAGGGAGGGGCAAGTGCGTGTGGGGGGGATCCACGTTTGGGAACATTTATGTTTTGGGATGGTATTGAATGCATATATTGATGTTGATATCCACAGGAAGTGAGGACGAAGGGTAGGTTCTCGTAGTATTGAGAGAGATGAGGATGCCACTCCAATGGTGGATAATGGATATTCATGCAAGGTATCAAGGAATGTACCTCCCAATGACAATGTGCACTATAAGTGGGGGTTGTATGAGTTGAAAATTAATAAAATATTTTTTAAAAAAATAAAAAAAATGGATGTTTAATCAGTGGGTCTACAAAGAAAACGGTGTTAGGTTACTGTGTACTGTCTCTCCCCTGCCTATGTCACCTTTTTGACTTCTTAAACCTCGCCTCAAAAAAAACGTTGTCCATTTTGCACTATTCCTAAAATGTATGCCCTTACTCCCAAATGCCACAATGCAACATTGACGTTTTGGCTATGTAGCAAGCATGACTTTTACAGTCATTAGTGCGGAAAGGTCCATCTGCAAATCCCATTTATCGCCCTGTCTCGGGTCCTGTCACGGCGTCAGCTCACATTGTCCTTCCTCACAACCACAATAAGCGTGGACGTGCGCGCTTCATTACATTTCCGGTACTGTCTCTCCCCTGCCTACCTCACCCTCGCTCTGCCTTCTCGACCGTCTCCTCTTACACAACTTTCTCCATTTTGCACTCCAGTTTCTTCCTATCCAACTTTGGCCATTTTTTCACTATTTCTTTCTTCAATGGCCCTACTCCCAAATGCTACATTGACGTGTTATCTTTCTAGCAAATATAACATTTGCAGTCAGCCTTGCTTCAATTTAAAACTGTAGCTGCTGCATACGCACACATTTGTGCGTAAAGCTCCATGCGCAAACTCCATTGATCACCCTGGCTCGCCTCCTGTCACTAACTAATTGCCTCACTCACTAACTAACTAACTCACTATCACTAACTCTATAACTAACTCTCTCACTAACTCTATAACTAACTCTCTCACTCTCTCACTAAATAACTAACTCTCTCACTAACTGTTATACAGGTACTATTTCACAACCTTCACCCTCCCGTTATTTTTGCCCCACCATAACCAAAAAAAACATAACAAGCAACCATTCGGACAGGCATATAAAAGTTGCACGCATTAAAAGGCCCAAAAAAAAAACACATTTATTAGGAATAGTTTTTTAATAAGGACATTCAGTTGTTCATAATGCTTTCTTCATCATATATATGGTAACAAAAATGCTTCTAACACTTTATTATAACTTTTTAGCATGCTGCACACTTCTATACAACACAAAATAAACACATAGGCAAAGTCAATATCTCTAGCTAAACACTTATAAGATCCCAAAGGCGAGACCTATTGGCTATGCCAATGCTTGTTTGAGTTTGACCTAGACAAGGGCGACTTTTTTGGTCTGACTCCTGTGGTGCCTCTGAAACATCGTCATTCTCAGTCCAAGACATCTCTCTTTTACGTTTTATGTACTGTAGGCCACATGAGTCGGTCTCAACACGAATTTTCTGCCTCTTCATTCTGTAAACTATATGGAAATTTAGAATTTGTTGGACATTTGCAGAAAAAGATTGCGAATCAATCTAATAAGCCAATTTCCGGTTTTTTCCTGGTTCCAAATCCTTATTGATCTTTTAAGAAAAATGAAAACTTTCCTGTTCAACCTGCATCTAATCTGTCTTTTTCTTCTCTTCAGTCAGTGGATCTGACCTTGAAGCGTTCGCCCGCCCCATCTCCCTCTCTCCTCGATGCCCTACCACGTATTTTCATACTGCTTCCTCCTGCTCCCTCACCCCTGGTTCCAGGCTTGCTTTCCACTTGGCAGATCTTCTTCTCTCAACCCTTCTGGCGTCTTTTCCAAAGAGACATTCGCGTGCAGTCAGCCCACACCGGTCTTACCAAGTTTCCTCTGATTTCCTCTTATATTCTTCCTCCTTCCCCCTCACCTCCTTTTAAACGTGTTCTTACCCTTTGACGTTAAACACTTGCAAACTGTCTGATCATCATCTCTTCTTCTGTGTATTGTTGAAGTTGTCAAGCTTCACCCAGTTGAATGCACAGCACACCGATACCATCAGATAGAGCGTGCCTTAAAAGCATGCATCATCGGATAAATAGTCCAATTGTGCCTTTGCTTATTCAGTACCGTTGTTGCTGCTGTCTGTCCTGTCTTTCATTGCAGCAAGTGTCTTTTAGAACACACTTTTCACTCTTTAATACCCGTCTACCTAGCAGCTTAAAATTGGGCCCAGTTATTGATAGTTGAGAATTACTTCCTGAAAACATGAGCTTCCCTGCTGAAACTCCCACCGTATATTTACGTTTTGGGCCTAAATAGCCTGGAAAGTGCCCTTCTTAAAGTAGACGAGATTGGTTTACGGACGAGTTGGGTTCCTATTTAATGCATAAAATGGGTGGTTACTCGAGATGGAAGGAGTGTTTACTTTATGGTGGTTTTCTCAAGTACACCCTGTTTGGGCAGCTCTGTGCCATGAATATTATTGGTGCCACCCAATGCACATCCATTGTGATTACATACCAGTGCTACCCAATGCACATCCATTGTGATTACCTACCAGTGCCACCCAATGCACATCCATTGTGATTACACACCAGTGCCACCCAATGCACATCCATTGTGATTACATACCAGTGCTACCCAATGCACATCCATTGTGATTACACACCAGTGCCACCCAATGCACATCCATTGTGATTACCTACCAGTGCCACCCAATGCACATCCATTGTGATTACACACCAGTGCCACCCAATGCACATCCATTGTGATTACATACCAGTGCTACCCAATGCACATCCATTGTGATTACACACCAGTGCCACCCAATGCACATCCATTGTGATTACATACCAGTGCCACCCAATGCACATCCATTGTGATTACACACCAGTGCTACCCAATGCACATCCATTGTGATTACACACCAGTGCTACCCAATGCACATCCATTGTGATTACACACCAGTGCCACCCAATGCACATCCATTGTGATTACACACCAGTGCCACCCAATGCACATCCATTGTGATTACACACCAGTGCCACCCAATGCACATCCATTGTGATTACACACCAGTGCCACCCAATGCACATCCATTGTGATTACACACCAGTGCCACCCAATGCACATCCATTGTGATTACACACCAGTGCCACCCAATGCACATCCATTGTGATTACACACCAGTGCCACCCAATGCACATCCATTGTGATTACCTACCAGTGCCACCCAATGCACATCCATTGTGATTACCTACCAGTGCTACCCAATGCACATCCATTGTGATTACCTACCAGTGCCACCCAATGCACATCCATTGTGATTACACACCAGTGCCACCCAATGCACATCCATTGTGATTACACACCAGTGCCACCCAATGCACATCCATTGTGATTACACACCAGTGCCACCCAATGCACATCCATTGTGATTACACACCAGTGCTACCCAAAGCACATCCATTGTGATTACACACCAGTGCCACCCAATGCACATCCATTGTGATTACACACCAGTGCCACCCAATGCACATCCATTGTGATTACCTACCAGTGCCACCCAATGCACATCCATTGTGATTACACACCAGTGCCACCCAATGCACATCCATTGTGATTACACACCAGTGCCACCCAATGCACATCCATTGTGATTACATACCAGTGCCACCCAATGCACATCCATTGTGATTACACACCAGTGCCACCCAATGCACATCCATTGTGTTTACACACAGGGGCCACCCAATGCACATCCATTGTGATTACACACCAGTGCCACCCAATGCACATCCATTGTGATTACACACCAGTGCCACCCAATGCACATCCATTGTGATTACACACCAGTGCCACCCAATGCACATCCATTGTGATTACACACCAGTGCCACCCAATGCACATCCATTGTGATTACACACAGGGGCCACCCAATGCACATCCATTGTGATTACACACCAGTGAGACCCAATGCACATCCATTGTGATTACATACCAGTGCCACCCAATGCACATCCATTGTGATTACACACCAGTGCCACCCAATGCACATCCATTGTGATTACACACCAGTGCCACCCAATGCACATCCATTGTGATTACACACCAGTGCTACCCAATGCACATCCATTGTGATTACACACCAGTGCCACCCAATGCACATCCATTGTGATTACATACCAGTGCCACCCAATGCACATCCATTGTGATTACACACCAGTGCCACCCAATGCACATCCATTGTGATTACACACCAGTGCCACCCAATGCACATCCATTGTGATTACCTACCAGTGCCACCCAATGCACATCCATTGTGATTACACACCAGTGCCACCCAATGCACATCCATTGTGATTACACACCAGTGCCACCCAATGCACATCCATTGTGATTACACACCAGTGCCACCCAATGCACATCCATTGTGATTACACACCAGTGCCACCCAATGCACATCCATTGTGATTACCTACCAGTGCCACCCAATGCACATCCATTGTGATTACATACCAGTGCCACCCAATGCACATCCATTGTGATTACACACCAGTGCCACCCAATGCACATCCATTGTGATTACACACAGGGGCCACCCAATGCACATCCATTGTGATTACACACCAGTGCCACCCAATGCACATCCATTGTGATTACACACCAGTGCCACCCAATGCACATCCATTGTGATTACACACCAGTGCCACCCAATGCACATCCATTGTGATTACACACAGGGGCCACCCAATGCACATCCATTGTGATTACACACCAGTGCCACCCAATGCACATCCATTGTGATTACACACCAGTGCCACCCAATGCACATCCATTGTGATTACCTACCAGTGCCACCCAATGCACATCCATTGTGATTACACACCAGTGCCACCCAATGCACATCCATTGTGATTACACACCAGTGAGACCCAATGCACATCCATTGTGATTACACACCAGTGAGACCCAATGCACATCCATTGTGATTACATACCAGTGCCACCCAATGCACATCCATTGTGATTACACACCAGTGCCACCCAATGCACATCCATTGTGATTACATACCAGTGCCACCCAATGCACATCCATTGTGATTACACACCAGTGCCACCCAATGCACATCCATTGTGATTACATACCAGTGCTACCCAATGCACATCCATTGTGATTACACACCAGTGCTACCCAATGCACATCCATTGTGATTACACACCAGTGCCACCCAATGCACATCCATTGTGATTACATACCAGTGCTACCCAATGCACATCCATTGTGATTACACACCAGTGCCACCCAATGCACATCCATTGTGATTACATACCAGTGCCACCCAATGCACATCCATTGTGATTACATACCAGTGCCACCCAATGCACATCCATTGTGATTACACACCAGTGAGACCCAATGCACATCCATTGTGATTACACACCAGTGCCACCCAATGCACATCCATTGTGATTACACACCAGTGCCACCCAATGCACATCCATTGTGATTACACACCAGTGCCACCCAATGCACATCCATTGTGATTACACACCAGTGCCACCCAATGCACATCCATTGTGATTACCTACCAGTGCCACCCAATGCACATCCATTGTGATTACACACCAGTGCTACCCAATGCACATCCATTGTGATTACACACCAGTGCCACCCAATGCACATCCATTGTGATTACACACCAGTGAGACCCAATGCACATCCATTGTGATTACACACCAGTGCCAGCCAATGCACATCCATTGTGATTACATACCAGTGCTACCCAATGCACATCCATTGTGATTACACACCAGTGCCACCCAATGCACATCCATTGTGATTACACACCAGTGAGACCCAATGCACATCCATTGTGATTACACACCAGTGCCACCCAATGCACATCCATTGTGATTACATACCAGTGCTACCCAATGCACATCCATTGTGATTACACACCAGTGCCACCCAATGCACATCCATTGTGATTACACACCAGTGCCACCCAATGCACATCCATTGTGATTACACACCAGTGCCACCCAATGCACATCCATTGTGATTACACACCAGTGCCACCCAATTCACATCCATTGTGATTACATACCAGTGCTACCCAATGCACATCCATTGTGATTACATACCAGTGCCACCCAATGCACATCCATTGTGATTACACACCAGTGCCACCCAATGCACATCCATTGTGATTACATACCAGTGCCACCCAATGCACATCCATTGTGATTACATACCAGTGCCACCCAATGCACATCCATTGTGATTACACACCAGTGCCACCCAATGCACATCCATTGTGATTACACACCAGTGAGACCCAATGCACATCCATTGTGATTACACACCAGTGCCACCCAATGCACATCCATTGTGATTACACACCAGTGCCACCCAATGCACATCCATTGTGATTACCTACCAGTGCCACCCAATGCACATCCATTGTGATTACACACCAGTGCCACCCAATGCACATCCATTGTGATTACACACCAGTGCCACCCAATGCACATCCATTGTGATTACCTACCAGTGCCACCCAATGCACATCCATTGTGATTACACACCAGTGAGACCCAATGCACATCCATTGTGATTACACACCAGTGCTACCCAATGCACATCCATTGTGATTACACACCAGTGCTACCCAATGCACATCCATTGTGATTACACACCAGTGCCACCCAATGCACATCCATTGTGATTACCTACCAGTGCCACCCAATGCACATCCATTGTGATTACCTACCAGTGCCACCCAATGCACATCCATTGTGATTACACACCAGTGCCACCCAATGCACATCCATTGTGATTACACACCAGTGCCACCCAATGCACATCCATTGTGATTACACACCAGTGCTACCCAATGCACATCCATTGTGATTACACACCAGTGCCACCCAATGCACATCCATTGTGATTACACACCAGTGCTACCCAATGCACATCCATTGTGATTACATACTAGCCCTCAAGGAGGAACATAGGGGCTGCGCCATGGCCAAACATGTTAATAACCCTCAAAATCGGCCTGTTGACCACAGTGCTCGTTGCCAAGCCTTAACCAACTTTGAAGGAAGCCTGTTGGCGCAAACGTCCTGTACACTACACTTCTTTTGGACACTCTACGGCTAGATAATTTTAGTTATAAGGGGACCCTGAGAATGTGCCACAGGGGGAGGGTGCCAGCTCCCTGCTGCAAGATCACTCTCTGGCTCACGACTTATTTTTTGCCCCAAGTGCACACAACAAAGGAGGATGCGGTGCTAATCTCTCCCTTCTGAAATCTAGGTTTTCTGCTGCAAATAACATGATCTGGTCTGCTTAAGCCACTAATTTATCTTTTGTTTCCTATCCCTACTAAAGCACTAAGTGATGGGTCCGGCACAAACACGGAGAAGACTACTTAACATACAGCACATAACAAATTTTAAAAGATGGGTGGATCAATAGATGAGAAAGTCAGTCCGAAAGTCCTGGCCATTAAGTAATTTGTTTTTTTAAGATACTGCTGTAAGGTCATCAATCTGATTTGGTGTCATCAGGCCTTATTATCGTATTCATTGAAGATGTCTTAATTGCCTAGGTCACCATGTGTAGTTTCTGTTTTTTTCTCTGTTTATATACGAGCAATTAAACTGGTGGGCTTGCTTAATGAGCAGGAATCTCTAGCAATATTGTTTAGTTGATTTAAAAAACATTTTTTTATTTTTATTAAATCAATGAAAAAAGATTGAAATGAAAGAAATCTTGCCGATTGCAATTATGCAGAAACCTACAGGATGCCGAAGCGACTGTCCTTCCTATAATGGTGTTTGCAGCATCCAGATATTTGTTGTCAGTGTGGCAAACCTGGAGACCTTGTGCAATTCTTGATTAGTCGGGTCTTACTTAATAGTGTTTGTTGCTGGAAGGCACCCCCTATTTTAATTCTCAATTGTGGTTGTTTGATGGAAGCGATATATCGACCTGCCTCTGATGCCATCATTTCAACTGTTAGAGAAGCCAGCCCATGAATGATGTCAGAATACACCTCAAAGCCCAAACAGACGTCATCAACCAAAGGAACATTCCAGAAGGCCTTTATTACTGGCGATTGTTAAGATATGCATGACTGGGATAGGAGAACTGCTTTTTATCCTTCACTTGTCTGCCTCTTTTGCTTCATTATTTTGTCTCATAATCAGTCTCTTCGGTAACTGTTCTATTCATGATGTAATTGTGTACGAGTTGTGTGTGTTGTAAGCCCGAAGTAAACTTTAATTAATTGACTGTGGCTTAAACCTGGCAGTATCCCTGTATAAACCATCCCACAAGTTAACTATTAGTCTACACTTTATATTTTTTTATTACAGCTATAAATTGCCCTAAATGCAGACCGTTTCAAGTTCTTTTGTTCTACCTGGTTAAGGACTTGATGTCGTGGTGTGCTATTTAACAAGGGTAAAATAATAGTACCGGATTGAAGCACTGATGGGTGCTGATGAGGTCCCAGCATCCATATCCCTCTCTTTGGAAACTTTTAACAAACTTTAAGGACTGTGCAGATGGTTTCGAGTCAATTTTTTCGCACAGGAATCAAACGATCAGTCCATTGTCACGTGATCTCAGAAATATGTACGTAGCTGTTTATTTTAAACCCGGGGATTGCTGAGCGGTAGCCCCCCCTTTAGCGTATCAAGCAGTAATGTTAAACAAGTATTTTCAGAAATTTGCTGAATGCCCTGTGAAAAGCATGCACTAAACAATGGGTTGACCACAAAAATCATTCACACTAACTTCCCTCGTTTAAATTATATGTTTTGCTTCACACTTTTGAAATTGCACTGAAAAATACAGGTTACTTGCATTAAAATGAGAAATGATTATTTACCAACCGCACCTGAGAGCTTTCTGAAAAAATATACTAGTCTGGGCGGCACAAAAAAGTACATCCAGAGTGCTTTTAAAAAAATGTGTTTTGCAAACTAAGTTTCAAACCTTGAGGGTGGGATTGTGACTCATCATTTGTAATAGGATAGTTTGAAAAACCAGAGGCATCTCTAGAAGTGATATTTTGGGGGGATAATTTTGCTGCTGGAGCAAAGTCACCGAAGACCAACTACGGGCAAACCTCGCTCTCAGCCCTCCCTCCGACCCATCCAACACAGACGCTGCCTGCAACCTCAGACGATGGATAGACGACTGTGCCAACTCCCTCGCCCCGCTGAAAAAGCTCACCTACAGCGACACCACCAAAAGAGCCAGCTGGTTCACCCCGGAACTCCTAGCTTCCAAGCGTACCTGCCGGAAACTAGAGAAGAAATGGCACAGTGATAAGACACCGGACAGCCACGCAGCCCACAAAGACGCCAACCGTAACCACCACCACCTCATCAGGTCCGCCAAGAGAATATCCTTCAAAGACCGCCTCGACAACAACGCACACAACAGCAAGGAGCTCTTCAACATCGTGAAGGAACTCTCCAACCCCAGCTCCAACACCAACGACATCCCGCCGTCGCAAGCCCTGTGCGATTCCCTCGCCACCTTCTTCCACCGCAAGATCGCCGACATCCACGACAGCTTCAACACCCAGACAGCCCCTACTAAGATAGATACACCAGACCCGCCGCACACCATCGACCATGACCCCTTGCCAGCCTGGGCCAGCGTGAACATCGATGACACCATCAAGACCATGAGCACAATACACTCCGGCTCCCCGTCAGACCCTTTCCCACACCACATCTTCAACAAAGCCAGCAGCTCCATCGCACCCCACCTGTGCAACGTCATCAATCTCTCCTTCGAGACCGCGACCTTCCCAGAGAGCTGGAAACACTCAGAGATCAACGCCCTACTCAAAAAACCCAAGGCGGACCCGAGAGACCTCAAGAACTTCCGGCCCATCTCCCTGCTTCCGTTCCCAGCCAAGGTCATCGAGAAGATCGTCAACAAACAGCTAACCCGATACCTCGAAGAAAACAGCATCCTGGACCCATCCCAATCAGGGTTCCGCAGCAACCACAGCACTGAGACTGCCCTCATCGCCGCCACCGACGACATCAGGACCCTGCTGGACAACGGTGAGACCGCAGCCCTCATCCTGCTGGACCTCTCCGCCGCCTTCGACACTGTCTGCCACCGCACTCTACGCGCGCGCCTCCACGACGTAGGGATCCGAGACAAGGCCCTGGAATGGACCACCTCCTTCCTCAACGGCAGAACCCAGAGAGTCCGCCTCCCACCTTTCCGATCCGAAGCCTCCAAGATCATCTGCGGCGTACCCCAGGGATCTTCCCTCAGCCCAACACTGTTCAACATCTACATGGCCCCGCTCGCACGCATCGCCAGACAGCACGACCTCAACATTATCTCCTACGCCGACGACACTCAACTGATCCTCTCCCTCACCAAGGACCCCCTCGCCGCCAAATCCAATCTCCATGAAGGAATGAAGGCCGTCGCCGATTGGATGAAGATCAGCCGACTAAAGCTGAACACGGACAAGACAGAGGTCCTCATCCTCGGCTCCAACCCCTCAGCCTGGGACGACTCCTGGTGGCCAACGACGCTGGGAGCAGCCCCGACACCCACCGACCACGCACGCAACCTGGGAGTCATCCTCGACTCAACGCTCTCCATGGCCAAGCAAGTCAACGCAGTCTCCTCCTCCTGCTTCAACACCCTCCGCATGCTTCGCAAGATCTACAGGTGGATCCCGACAGATACAAGAAGAACAGTCACCCAGGCCCTCGTCAGTAACAGACTTGACTATGGGAACGCCCTCTACGCGGGAGCCCCGGCCAAGCTCATCAAGCGACTGCAACGCATACAAAACGCCTCCGCACGCCTGATCCTAGACGTACCACGCCACAGCCACATCACCCCCCACCTGAGGAACCTGCACTGGCTCCCCGTCGACAGGAGAATCTCCTTCAAACTCCTCATCCACGCACACAAGGCACTCCACAAGACTGGCCCAGCCTACCTCAACAGACGACTCTTCTTTTACGTCCCCAACCGCCAGCTCCGCTCCGCCGACCTCTCCCTCGCCACCGTCCCTCGCATTCGAAGAACAACCACCGGCGGCAGATCCTTCTCACACCTCGCCGCCAAGACCTGGAACACCCTTCCACTAAGCCCACGACAGACCCAAGACCTGCTGACCTTCAGGAGGCTACTCAAGACCTGGCTGTTCGACCAGTAGCAGCACCCCCCCCCCCTTTTCTCTCCCCAGCGCTTTGAGACCCTCGCGGGTAAGTAGTGCGCTCTACAAATTCTGTGATTGATTGATTGAGCCACAGATAAAACTGGAGCGACCATCTACAATGTCGTACGATGGTATGTGTGTATTTGTGTGGATATATATATTACCTAGTGGTGGTCGCCACCAGGTAGTTATAGTTAGGTCTGCTTTTCCATAGAAAGAGTGTTTTTTGGTTTGCTAATAACTTTGGCCCCGTTTGACAAAAAAAAGTTCATCCACCTCAGCTGCTTCCTGGAAAGTCTCGGGGTGATCCGTCAAGTGAGGGCCGAGAAAAAAAGGGGGTTGCAAAATCCCCATGCATTTTCCATGGACTTTTTAAAGATGGGCTACAGCAAAAACTGCTGAACAAAATGACACCAAATATGGAATGAAGCTAGATCTTGGCCTGTAGATTGTTCTTTTTTAAATTTAGTGTAAATCTGTTCAGTTTTTTTTTTTAAAGACATTTAGGGTAAAAAATAATTGTATATTTTAGAAGTTGGGTCCACTAGAGTCCCGCAAGAGTGCAAATTGAGAAATGTAGACCTGTGTTTTGACGAGAAGTCAGTTTTTCCCTTGAGCCTTCACTCTCGCAGGAGCAAGAGTGAGCGCTATAGCGAGCGCTCTGATTGGCTGGCTGTTGGAATGTTGGAAATGAAATGGCTGCCATTACTGTTTACTGTGAAAAATTACAGGTGTTGTGGGAATGAAGTTAAAACCTATATAAGGGGGCAGCAGAAAAGCATGCTGTCCACCTAGATTTGGAGAGGAAGTATCTGAGGCATAACTACTGTGATGAAAATAAATTTATATTATTATTTTTCAAAAATTTCGATCTTGCGCGATAGTGAATGGTAAAAAGGAATAGGTGAGTTCTCCATACACTCCACTAGTAGAAATGCACATTGTGGACCTTGTTATTAAGAGGAAGTGTGTAAGACGTAAGCACTGTGATGAGTAGTAGGTTGCATTTTTTTTTTTTAATATAAAAAAGTTGTGCTCTCACGAGTTTCTTGTGAGATCGTGAAAAATGGGAAGGAGTAGGTGATGTTTAAATTGGAAAGAATTGTCAGTAGAGTTAAGGTTCTTCCAAAACCCTACTACGCACACAAGTCATTACACATAGAGGTCTCCGTAGTAAGGCCAGTCCTTGGCCACATCCTACTACGCGCACCCGTCCTCAGAGAGAGAGAGGGAGAGAGATCTGAAAGGAGAGGCCAGTCCATCCCCACACCCTACTACACATACCCATTATTACAGAGAGAGGTCTCAGCAGAGAGACCAGACTCTCCACATACCCTACTAGCACACCCGTCATCTGAGAGATGGGTCTGAAAGGACAGGCCAGTCCCTCCCCACACCCTACTAGCACATCTGTCATCTGAGAGAGGTCTGAAAGGAGAAGCCAGTCTCTCCCCACACCCTATTACGCATACCTGTCATCTGAGAGAGAGGTCTGAAATGACAGGCCAGTCCCTCCCGCACCTGTCATCTGAGAGAGCGGTCTGAAAGGAGAGACCAGTCCCTTCCCACACCCTATTACACACACCCATCATTACAGAGATAGGTCTCAGCAGAGAGGCCAGTCCCTCTACACACCCTACTGTGTACATCTGTCATCTGAAAGCGAGGTCTGAAAGGAGAAGCCAGTCCCTCCCTACATCCTACTACGCACACTCATCATCTGACAGATTTGATTTGATTTAGATATTTGTAAAGCGCAGCTATTGCTCTGGAGGGAGCATCCTGGCGCTACACAGAAGAAACCAGATTGACTGGGAAGTATGAGAGAGATCCTACTATACCAGTGAGGAGCAGAATGCATCCGTGAGCCCGAATATCCAGGTTTTCAGTGATTTTCTGAATTGAGTCTCTGATTCCATCGCCCTTAGGTGTGCCGGCATGAGATTCCATGCTCTTGTTCCCAAGAATGCGATGGATTTTGCTTCTTTTGTTTTATACCTAAAGGTGGGGGGCCTAAGCAAGTTTGCAGTGGAGGATCTGAGGGTCCTAGTCGTAACATAATGAGTGAACTTTGCTGCCAGTTATATAGGTCCTGTGTCTCTAAAGGCTCTGAAAGTAATCACCAAGATCTTAAATAAAATTATTTTCTGTATAGGCAGCCAATGCAGCGTCTTAAGAGCTGAAGCGGCCGATGAATAACAAGGCATTTTCAGCACTAGACGGGCTGTTGCTTTCTGTACGATCTGTAGCTTTTTTACTACTTGTTTGTTGGTTCCTGCGAAAAGGCTATTGCAGTAGTCTAATCTCGAAAGGATCAGTGCCACTGCCTTTCTTGCAGAGCAGGAAATGTAGTCGAAGTTTTTGTTGAGGGTTTTTATAAGGTTAAAGCACCTTTCTGCCACTGCAAGAGCCTGTGGCCGAAATGAGAGAAAGGCGTCAAATTTTACTCCCAGATTCTTGGCGCTTTCCACTGTGTTAGGTCTGAAAGTAGAGGCCAGAGCCTCCCCACACCCTACTATGCACACCTGTCATTCGAGAGCGGTCTGAAAGGAGAGGTCAGTCCCTCCCTACACACTGCTACGCACACCCATCATTCCAGTGAGAGGTCTCAGCAAAGAGGCTAGTCCCTCTATACATCCTACTATGCACATCTGTGAGAGAGGTCTGAAAGGAGAGGCCAGTCCCTACCCACACCCTACTATGCACACCCATCATTACAGAAGCAGGTTTCAGCAGAAGGGCCAGTCCCTCCACACAACCTATTATGCACATCCGTCATCTGAGAGAGAGGTCTGAAAGGAGAGGCCAGTCTCTCCCCACATCCTACTATATAGACCCATCGTCTGAGAGGGGACTGAAAGTACAGGCCAGTCCCTACCTTCACCCTATTAACAAACCTGTCATCTGAGAGAGAGAGAGAGTTACCAGTCCCTTCCAACACCCTACTACGCACACCCGTCATCTGAGAGAGAGGTCTGAAAGGAGAGGCCAGTCCCTCCCCACAATACGGAGGAAAAAAGCTGATCACTTTCTTTCTGAATCATACTTACATCTTTAATGTAAAAACCCATACAAACCCCATAAAAAGTATGCTAAAAAAACAGAGGAGAAGAACAATCTCAACTGACATATTGTCTTATTACTCCATAGTATACTTGCACATAATGTTTTAGAAAGAGTTCCCAAACTGTGCACGCTTTCCTGTTATGTTACAATACAAAAGGCATTCCCTTTCAAAATAATGGCTGTACATAGGATATATTCTTCAGTTATTCTACCATAAATACACTCAAAAAGAATTCATTTACTTTAAAAGAAAACCATAGAAATTCTCTGAAAAAACAAAGGTTAAGGTAACGTTCTAGTAAGGTGTCATAAGATTTGTTTGTTAAAAAAAAAAAAAAACCTTATAAATTCACTGAAAAAAACCAAAGTTTAAAGTAACGTTATAGTTAGGTGAATTTGTCAGTGACAACATTAACGTTTTTAACAAAAAAAAACACAGATATTCACTAGCTATAGTTAGCAGCACTAACTATAACTTTCGCCCCGCCTTGCACTGCTTAAGACCTTACATATATCACACATGACCTCATTGTTGACATCTCAAATTACATCATTGATGACATCATCCAAGCTTCGTTTTCCGCATCTTGTTCTTCAAATTGCTATGGCATTAGAGGCCTGACAGTAGGTACAAAATAGCTTGGGTGAATATCAGACATCATTATCACAATCTCAGTTACAACTCCTTTAGGTGTAGAAAGCAACTGTTATGTGCAACTTTGACACTATACCATAATCGTTACAGGTAGCATAGTTCAAATTAACAATCAACCACAGATATATGGGGAAACCCTCATTGAATATGGTGTTCAGTCTGTATACAACTGTTCAGAGACAGTCAAGTTCCTAAAAATACTGAATGTCTGTTCCAAAACAAATGCCCTTCTACACACAGCTTTTATCTGTATCAAACCGCTCACAGTCACCGAACCTACATTGAGAATTGAAGTTGGTATGAGTAGAGAAGTGGGTACTGTAAACAGTATTTACTCTATGGTGAGAGTTTACCCTGTACTACACTGTTTGCAGACAGTGAAACTCTAATGAGAAATACACTACAGAGTATTAAAAAGTATCTACTAAGATCAGTGTACTCTCTATGCAACAATTGGCACAAAAGACACTATTTGCTAAAAATAACCAATAACTGAAGGTGCTAAAGATCATACTACCTCCACGCTTCATACTTTGGTAAAAACTATACAGTAAACCCTTTTTGTGAAGCAAGACAAGCACTTGTACATAGGTTAGTGACTGGTGCACGCACACTTCTGTATTATGTAAAAATTGTCATGCGGACACGATTCTGTCTAATAACTCAAGCCTGCTTTCAAAAATTAGTATCTACTACATAGAATCTTATTCCTGTTGAAAACGTTGTCTGCAGAACAAAAAAACTTGTGTGGAATGTAATTAAGTCAACTGTCACCTTTACACAGAGTTACTCTTGAAAACAAAGATTTATAATGTGTTCAATACCTCTACACACCTGTGGTGCATTAGGAGCAGATGGGTTTTGTAAACACTTACACCCATTAGCTAGACCCAGGCTGTACTCAATTAGGTAGACAAGTAACATGATACTTACCCGCCACGATGTAAACTATAAAACAAACTAGCAAACTCATTGGATGATGTCATCAGTGATGTCATAGAACATGTTATGAGTGATGTCATATGTAAGGTCATAAGCAGTGCAAGGCGGGGGAGCAAGTTCAAGTTGGTGCTGCTAACTAACTGTTAAATTTCTGTGTTTTTTTAGTTCAAAACGTTCATGTTGTCACTGACAAATTCACCTAACTATAACGTTACTTTAACCTTTGGTTTTTGTTCTAGATAATTACATACTGGTGGTTGCCATTGTGTAGTTATAGTTGAGACCGGGTTTCCATAGGAAATATATTTTTTGATTTGGCCATAACTTTGGTGCTGTTTGAAGAATCTTCATGAAACTTTTCACAAAAAAGATTCATCGACCTCAGCTCCTTCCTGGAATGTTTCGGGGTGATCTGTCAAGTGGGGGTCGAGAAAAAAGGGGGGCCCAAAACATGTTTACCCCATACAATTTTCCATTTTAAAATTGAATAGTGCTACAGCCAAAACTGCTGAACGGAATTACACCAAATTTGGCAGAAAGTTAAATCTTTACCCAGAAAGTGTGCTTTTTTGTAATTTGGTATAAATCCATCAGTAGTTTTTGTGAAGCTAAGGTTAAAAGAATATAGATATCTAGCGACACAGTAATGCATAGGGAGTACCAAGTGGAAAAAATAACAAATTAAGTATTCTGATTGGCTGGTCCCACAGGACTGGGACCAGTCCTGTAAGGCTGAGCGCTGTGATTGGCTGATTGCAACATGAAGAGAAATGTTGCTGCCATTTTAGGTGTTGGGGACTTGGTTGAGTGTCCTAAATATTAAACTAAAACAACATATAAATGGGCACGGTAGGGGTACCCTATCTCCTCGTCCTTGTGGGGGCAGGAGGGATTGGATTCTAGGGAGATGCCTCCAGGGTTCAAATTGCAAAAATATAATTTACGCATTGCTGAGGACTCACGGTACCCAGTGCGCCCCCAGCGGAAATTCACAGGTTTACTGCATGATTACTGTGGGACCAAATATAGATAAAGGGGCAGATTCCGATCTCGTTCTGAAAGCAAACCGAACGACTCGTGTCTGGAATGCTTTCCGTATGACTCGTGTCAGGGGAGTCCGACCGAACAAGTACGATGCATTTGAAAGCATCTAGATACGATTCGGGCGGACTCCCATTGACTTCAATGGGAGCCTGTGTGCCGAGTGCGTACACAGGCTCCCATTGACAAAAGGGGTGGTTGGGGATAATCGTACACCCTGTGGCGGGCACCCATTGGTGCCTGTCACACTGTGCATGGTCTGAAAGTCCCCCAATGGGCACGATTCGGAGGGCCCCCGGTGAAGGGGGGCCTGCTACGGGCCCCCAAAGACCGATTCCGGCAGCCTTTTCGATCCCGGGCAAAACGAATCGTAAAGGCTGTCCGACTCATTCATCATACTTGCTTGCTTGGAAAACTTACTCCATAGAGCTGTACGATTTGGCTCCGGAGGGCTCTATCTCTCTGTATGCCTTCCGGAACCGATTCAGTCAGCGTTAAGGCTTTCCAGGCATCATACTTGCTCGTTCGGAACTGGGAACAAATCGGTCATGAACAAGGGCTCCGGATCGGTTTAGGCAATTAACAAATCTGATTCAGAGCACTTCCGAACGAGATCGGAATCGGCCCCAAAGCTGTGAGTGTCCGTTGGTGTAGCCTGACCATAGGGGGTTGGCCAGCAATGGGGGGAGGAGGCAATTGGCGACCTGCAAGGGGTTGGACACAGGCTTGCCACAGGCCAGGCCCAGTGGTGTACCCGCACCACGCATGGCTGAAGGCCATGTGCAACAAAGGTTGGTCACCTGCAGGGGTTTGGATGCCCAACCCACCCTTTGCATGGCCAAAGGGCACTATATATATATATATATATATATATATATATATATATACACACACACACATTTAATTTATTTAGACAATTACGTCCATTAAAATAGCTGACGCAAAGCAAAAGTAGTGCAAACATGAAAAAATCAAACTTAAAAATCTGTACACATACACGTCTCATTGTGTAATTCAATCAAGTGCTATATGAAATAATGCCAGAACGACGTGTGCAAACTTAGCTGGGCTGAATAAAAACTTGTGCAAATGAGCAGTTGAACAGGCTGTCCTTGTGAAACCCTGCACTAATAGCCTGGATTTCATTGTAAGTTCAGTCCATGTACTATATAAGAGCGAGTAACCTTGTGTCATGCTGAGTTTAAGGTGCAGAAAACTAGTCTAGTGTTTCATCTACTTATGTGATCTTAGCTGGACCGGACTGCTCCTATGTAAATTTGTTAAGTTAAAAATTGATAAAGCTATACTTCAGTAAATACAAATAAAAGCGCCTTAAAATACTTAAGAAATTGTAGTTGGCGGGCAGCCCTCGTTGTTTATCCAACCTCTCATAGAAGCCTGACTGTTTCTGCAAAAAACTTGCCAAACTGTGCTAGTTCCTTTGGAGTCACTGAGGTATAAATGAGCGATAGGGCCTCCTTACATGTTCTTGTCCCATGCTGCACAAAGATTGGCCTTAAGTACCTTTGTCTCTGTTGTATTAAGCTAACATAGCAGCATACAATGTGGGCAACCGATTCGGAGTGATATTGACACAGCCTACATTGCTACTGTCCCTGAGCCCAGTTCTTCCAGTGTGCCCTGTATTCCCTTATGGGCGTTATGAGCCTAACTGCTAAAATATTCTTGAAAGCGTATTTTCTAATAGCTTCTCTCAAGTACGGTTGACAGAAGAAGGCTTCATGTGATGCTGCAAGCTCCTCAGCGCCTCTGATGCTTTTTAGTTGATTTATGTCCAGTTCCCTTGTGACCTTCCTGGCGTGTATCTTTAGTTTATTCTTTAGTTGTGCTTTAGTGATTGGGAGGCCTATCAAGTGCGCTGGGTCCATATTTAGCATTGATTTGGCTGAGTCAAGGTATTTCGCCCAAGTGCTTTTCTTGTCTGAAAACATAGCCTTGAGGGCACCCTGCAAAGACTCAGGATTGGCCCAGCTCACCTGGAGATAGTCTGATTATATCTTTTTTGCACGCTATATGCATGTCACTTACTAGATTGAATTCCAACCGGATTAGGGTGCGCCGAGTGTTCTTTGGCATGCCGAATATTTTCTTGTATGAGGCTGTGTGGCAGCGCTCCAATGTCTCAGTTAGCCTTCCTGGGTAAACAAAGTGGCCATAATTTACTGTAGGTACAAGTTTGGCCCGATGACTTTTCGAATTGCCTCAGCAGAGTGACTGTTTAATTTGTGATATAACTTTGATAACGGCTATGTAGTTTTTGCTGCTTTTCCTGCTAGTGCCTTCGCCTGCACTGCCTGTTTTCCCGTATCCATCATCCAAACTCTAAGATAATTGTATTTGGAAGATGTATCTATTTTTAGTGGGCCGAGCTGCCATTTAAGCTGGAGTTTTTTGGTACTTTGGCTGAAGACCAGGACTTTCGTTTTTCCAGCGTTTACCTGGAGAACATTGCGTATGTTGTATGTGTGTAGTATTCCCAGGGCCCTCCTCATTCCAATGCAAGCCTGATCTATCCGGACCTAATCGTCTGCATATTGTATTATTGGAAGTTTCATCCGGCCTAATGTGGGTGGGAAAGATTTACCTTTCAATAGTTCTTTCCTGAGGTCTGCTGTATACAGATTAAATAATGTCGGAGCAAGTACGCATCCCTGCTTGAGTCCTCTGTTGGTGAGGATCTGAGATGTGGCGTGTGATTGTGTTATCTTGATCCTCAACCAGGTGTCCGTGTATAGCGCTGTTATTGCTGCAAGCAGTCGTCTCGGTATGCCCCATCCTGCCAGTTTTCTCCTTAGGATATTGCGGTCAATGCCGTCCAATGCTGCACTATAGTTTACAAAGCAAGCACACAAAGGAGTATTTATTTCGCGGGCTTTAGAACTCAAGTAAGGGAGGGCAATAACGTTGTCCATGGTAGAGGCATTGGGTCTAAACCCTGCCTGATAGTTCGAAATTATTTTATTGTCGTTTATCCATTGTTCTAATTCTTGTAGAAGCACTTTGGCAGAAGTTTTGCCATCCACATCTAGTAGGGCAATTAGGCTGTAATTTTCAGGTCGAGTTGGATCTCCCTTTTTGTGCATTGGGTGGAGGACCGAGCCCTTCCATGCTTCCGGAATAACAGATGTGGCAAGGCACTCATTAAACGGATTAAGCATCAATGGAGCTCAAAAAGTTCAATCTTCTTTGAAGATGATCCCGGGTAGTCCACTAGGTCCCGGGGCCCCGTCTCTTCAGGTGTTTTATATAAAACACTGTGCTTGGTAGAGTTGTGAGTTGTAGTTAATGTAGTGTGGGTAGCGGGTTGACAAGTGTGTACAGAGGCGCGCAGGTTATAGTAACTTGAAGGTGGCATTTAAGGTATAACTATAACCTTAGAATTTCTAATGTTTGTGTACTTTAAGTTTGGTTTGTATAGAAAAACTAAATACATTTTCCCTAACTATAATATTTAACATTTGTTTTTCCCATTGAATGAAAAATAAAAATTATATTTATATATATATATATATATATATATATATATATATATATATATATAATCTACTGGCGATAGCTAAGTAGATAGTTATAGTTAGGACCAACTTTTCCCATAGACAAAGTTTTTTTTCTCTTTTTGTTTGGTGCCGTTTGATGAATCTTCATGGAATTTTCCCAAAAAATTGCACCTCTTTTCCTAGTTCTGTATTGAAAGTTTCGGGGTGATCTGTGATGCGGGGGCTGAGAAAAGGGGGGGGTCGCAAAACGCTTTTCCGCCATGCAATGCCAATGGGGATTTTGCATTATTTTTAACACAACTACTGCCTGAACCGCACGGCAGTACACCAAATTTTGCAAAAAGGTAGATCTTGGTGTAGAACATGGGTACTCACAAACTTTCGGGGGCCAAATTTACAGTGTGGTTTGTGGCCGAGGGCCGCACCGGTGGGGGTGGGGTCAGTGGGGGAGGGGGCGGGTCTAGAGCAAAAAAAAATAACTATGACCATGAGGTTGAACACAGGCCCCTGCAGCGGACGCCTTCGTCCACTGAGCCACCAGACCCGGCATACACACATCTCTCTCTCTCTATCTATCTCTCTCTCTCTCTCACTCTGTCTCCTTCCCTCTCTCTATCTCTCCCTCCCTCTCTCTCTCTCTCCATCTCCCTCCCTCTCTCTCCGTCTCCCTCCCTCTCTCTCTCTCCCTCCCTCTCTATCTCTCTCCCTCTCTATCTCCCTCTCTCTCTCTCCCTCTCTCTCTCCCTCCCTCTCTCTCCCTCCCTCTCTCTGTCTCACTCACTGTTTGTCTCTCTCCCTCCCTCTCTGACTCCCTCCCTCTCTGTCTCCCTCCCTCTCTCTGTCTCCCTCCCTCTCTCTGTCTCCCTCCCTCTCTCTGTCTCCCTCCCTCTCTGTCTCCCTCCCTCTCTGTCTCCCTCCCTCTCTCTCTCCCTCCCTCTCTCCCCCTCCCTCTCTCCCCCTCCCTCACTCTCTCTCTCCCTCCCTCTGTATCCCTCTGTCTGTCTCCCTCCCTCTGTCTCCATCTATCTGTCGCCCTCCTCCCTGTCTGTCTCCCTCTGTCTGTCGCCCTCCTCCCTCTCTCTGTCTCCCTCTCTGTCGCCCTCCTCCCTCCCTCTGTCTCCCTCCCTCTGTCTCCCTCCCTCTGTCTCCCTCCCTCTGTCTCCCTCCCTCTGTCTCCCTCCCTGTCTCCCTCCCTGTCTCCCTCCCTCTGTCTCCCTCCCTCTGTCTCCCTCCCTCTGTCTCCCTCTCTCTCGGTCTCCCTCTCTCTCTCTCTCTCTCTCTCTCTCTCCCTCCCTCTGTCTGTCGCCCTCCCTCTATCTCTCTCTGTCTGTCTCCCTCCCTCTATCTCCCTCTGTCTATCTCCCTCTGTCTGTCTCCCTCTCCCTCCCCCTGACTCCCTCTCTCTCTCTGTCTCCCTCTCTCTGTCTCCCTCTCTCTGTCTCTCTCTCTCTGTCTCCCTCTCTCTCTGTCTCCCTCTCTCTCTGTCTCCCTCTCTCTCTGTCTCCCTCTCTCTCTGTCTCCCTCTCTCTCTGTCTCCCTCTCTCTCTGTCTCCCTCTGTCTCCCTCTCCCTCTGTCTCCCTCTGTCTCCCTCCCTCTGTCTCCCTCCCTCTGTCTCCCTCCCTCTGTCTCCCTCCCTCTGTCTCCCTCCCTCTGTCTGTCTGTCTCCCTCTGTCTGTCTGTCTCCCTCTGTCTGTCTCCCTCCCTCTGTCTCCCTCCCTCTGTCTGTCTGTCTCCCTCTGTCTGTCTGTCTCCCTCTGTCTGTCTGTCTCCCTCTGTCTGTCTGTCTCCCTCCCTCTGTCTCCCTCCCTCTGTCTCCCTCCCTCTGTCTCCCTCCCTCTGTCTCCCTCCCTCTGTCTCCCTCCCTCTGTCTCCCTCCCTCTGTCTCCCTCCCTCTGTCCCCTCCCTCTGTCTCCCTCCCTCTGTCTCCCTCCCTCTGTCTCCCTCCCTCTGTCTCCCTCCCTCTGTCTCCCTCCCTCTGTCTCCCTCCCTCTGTCTCCCTCCCTCTGTCTCCCTCCCTCCCTCTGTCTCCCTCCCTCCCTCTGTCTCCCTCCCTCCCTCTGTCTCCCTCCCTCCCTCTGTCTCCCTCCCTCCCTCTGTCTCCCTCCCTCCCTCTGTCTCCCTCCCTCCCTCTGTCTCCCTCCCTCTGTCTGTCTCCCTCCCTCTGTCTGTCTCCCTCTGTCTCCCTCCCTCTGTCTGTCTGTCTCCCTCTGTCTGTCTGTCTCCCTCTGTCTCCCTCTGTCTGTCTCCCTCTGTCTCCCTCTGTCTCCCTCTGTCTGTCTCCCTCTGTCTCCCTCTGTCTCCCTCTGTCTCCCTCTGTCTCCCTCTGTCTGTCTCCCTCTGTCTCCCTCTGTCTCCCTCTGTCTCCCTCTGTCTGTCTCCCTCTGTCTCCCTCCCTCTGTCTGTCTCCCTCTGTCTCCCTCTGTCTGTCTCCCTCTGTCTCCCTCCCTCTGTCTCCCTCCCTCTGTCTCCCTCCCTCTGTCTCCCTCTGTCTCCCTCCCTCTGTCTCCCTCCCTCTGTCTCCCTCCCTCTGTCTCCCTCCCTCTGTCTCCCCCTCTCTGGCTCCCTCCCTCTGGCTCCCTCCCTCTGTCTCCCTCCGTCCCTCTCGCTCCCTCCCTCCCTCCCTCTATCTGTCTCCCTCCCTCCCTCCCTCTATCTCTGTCTCCCTCTATCTCTGTCTCCCTCTTCTCCCTCTCTCTGTCTCCCTCTCTCTGTCTCCCTCTCTCTGTCTCCCTCTCTCTGTCTCCCTCTATCTGTCTCCCTCTCTGTCTCCCTCTCTCTGTCTCCCTCTCTCTGTCTCCCTCTCTCTGTCTCCCTCTCTCTGTCTCCCTCTGTCTGTCTCCCTCTGTCTGTCTCCCTCTGTCTGTCTCCCTCTGTCTGTCTCCCTCTGTGTGTCTCCCTCTGTCTGTCTCCCTCTGTCTGTCTCCCTCTCTCTGTCTCCCTCTCTCTGTCTCCCTCTGTCTGTCTCCCTCTGTCTGTCTCCCTCTCCCTCCCTCCCTCTCTCTGTCTCCCTCTGTCTGTCTCCCTCTGTCTGTCTCCCTCTCCCTCTCTCTGTCTCCCTCTCTCTGTCTCCCTCTCCCTCTCTCTGTCTCCCTCTCTCTGTCTCCCTCTGTCTGTCTCCCTCTGTCTGTCTCCCTCTGTCTGTCTCCCTCTCCCTCTCCCTCTCTCCCTCTCCCTCTCTCTGTCTCCCTCTCTCTGTCTCCCTCTCTCTGTCTCCCTCCCTCTCTCTGTCTCCCTCTCTCTGTCTGTCTCCCTCTCTCTGTCTGTCTCCCTCTCTCTGTCTGTCTCCCTCTCTGTCTGTCTCCCTCTCTGTCTGTCTCCCTCTCTGTCTGTCTCCCTCTCTCTGTCTCCCTCTCTCTGTCTCCCTCTGTCTCCCTCCCTCCCTCTGTCTCCCTCCCTCCGTCTGTCTCCCTCCCTCTGACTGTCTCCCTCCCTCTGACTGTCTCCCTCCCTCTGTCTGTCTCCCTTCCTCTGTCTGTCTGTCTCCCTCGCTCTGTCACGTCACCCCGCGTGTGTGTCAGCCCGGGCTGAGACAGCTTCCCGGGCGCACACACAGCCGCACCCGAGTACTTCACAGCCTCAGGTCTTTAAAAGACCATTCACTTGTTAATGAGGCTTTGTTGTATTTCACCTCTTCTTAGCGCCCCTGCATGGAGATGCAGGGGCGCTAAAAAGAGGTGAAATACAACAAAGCCTCATTAACAAGTGAATGGTTTTTTAAAGAATCGCCCGGCCCCCATAGAGCGCTGCTGCAACCGGCGGTGTTTGCTGGCACTTAAAAAAAAAAAAAAAAAAAAACACAGGTAGGTATCTGCAAGGTCCGCGGGCCGCCAAGGAAGGCTTGCCGGGCCGCCGGCGGCCCACGGGCCGTATTATGAGTACCCGTGGTGTAGAAAGAACCCTTTTTGTAATTTTGTGTAAATCTATTCAGAAGTTTGGGAGTTATTATGGAGATAAAAATATAGATATCTAGAGATGCAGATCCTGCAGGTACCAGGATCCAAAGCCCAATTGGATAAAAAAACACCTCACACACTATACCCACCCCGTGCATGGCCAAAGGCAGGTTGTATAAACGTATGATAATTATATATTACTATACGTTAAAAAAAATTAAAATTCACTGAAATAACCAAAGGTTGCAGGGACGTTATAGTTACATTCACGTTTTACCCACACAAAACTAAAGAAATTTGGCAGTTATCGTTATACTTATCAAAAGAAACTATAGTTTCTTAACATAAGTATAACTATAAGTATAACTATACCTGCCGAAATTCTATGGCCGCTATGACGCCGCTGGTAAAAAAATGCAATACATTGTTTAAAAAGGAAATCTCCGAAAGTTTAAGGACATGGTTATTTTTTGAGCAGTTGTTTTTTTTCTGCATAGTATTTGTTTTTACACTTGAGCCTTATGTGTTTTGTAGTTAAACTTCTCTTTTTACGGTGACTGGTAACTTTGGGTAATCCAGTGGGAGAGATTGTGACTTTTAGGGCGAATTTATGAAGCTGTTTTTTCAAGACTAAGCATGTCTTACTATTGAAAATTCAGGAGTAGGTCACTCTTAAATCAGGATTAATGTACAGTTACCCAGAGAAAAATCTTTGTAAATCAGACAAAGAGAGAACTCACTTGCACAATCCAGTATAGATAAGCTCAAATTCTTGACAGACTGTTTAGTGTGCTTTTTAGGTTGAGTCAACCAGACAGCGCAAGCTGTCCGGTTGCAAAAGAAATATTGTAGGCTTATCAGGAACATAAAGGGGCTTGCATCCCACCCATTCTTTACCATTTGCTGGCTTTCCTATCGCTCTTATTTGCCTACTTCTTATTCGTATCCCAGCTTGTCAATCTTGTGTTTGTCCTTCACATGAAGTCTCTTTACCATCTCTTTGATTGGTAGGCGTTTGTACTTCCATTGTTTGCTTTTAGGGAACTACTTTTTAGGTTTCGCGAAATCTAGTGTTTTTAATATAAACTTAAAAGGGACTTATACTCCACCTCCTCTCTTTCCTGGCTTCTCATTGGTTCCTGTGCGTGCCACTTACCTTTCCTCCATTTCTATTGGCTGTAGCATATTTTCCTGCATTTACCAATGCTTGTTCCTCGTCTGCTTCTCTTATCAGTTTCCCGCTGCCGAAATACTGTTAACATCCACTTTGGTGGAACTATATTTTCATAAAGTTTTGCCTTTTACAGCATATTTATATAACAATTTATCACCCAGGGCGATTAAGTGATTTGCGTAGAATCACAGCATGTTGCGCGGCGCCACAGAGACTCGAACAGGGATCCTCAGCTCTCGAGTCAGCAGCTCAGGCCGCTGCGCCACATCCTCTCCACTCCCGAGTCTGTT
Organism: Calotriton arnoldi; assembly: GCA_963921515.1. Taxonomy (NCBI): domain Eukaryota; kingdom Metazoa; phylum Chordata; class Amphibia; order Caudata; family Salamandridae; genus Calotriton; species Calotriton arnoldi. The sequence goes on from CAWUFW010005193.1 coordinate 297,128, forward strand.
AGGAAGCTCCTTCCTTCTCCCGGACGATGATTGATAAAAACATCTCTTTATTTATTACATAGGCGAAACCGATGCATTACCAATGCTTGTTTCTTTTTGTTTTAGCGCTCCATGAGGTGCATGTGTGTCCCAGCTGTCTCCCCCTGTGTGCTTTTCTCTCCTCCCCCTCACATCACTCTCTCTCGCCCATGTACTCCCCCCCCCCCACCCCTTCCTTGCCACGTTTGCAAATTATGTTGCTCTCTCGTCTGTGTGCTTCTCCCCTACCTTGTGGTCTGCATTGTCCTCTTTCACTCGTGTTGCTTCTCTCCCACCCCCCTCCTCCAACCTGCTCCTGCAATCCAGTCATCCCTTTTTCATTTGTTAAGCTTTTTTTTGCACTGCGTTTTTAAAACGGCACTATATCGCTACTTTTTTAATTTATATTTAACGATCTATCTCGGATAGATAAATAAAAAGAAATAAACACCTACGTCATTTCGTAGGCATGCACATGCATGCTGAACACATGTGCCTACCTACAAAATGACACAGCTGCTGTGTCATGCTTTTTTTCTTTTTAAATAGCCAATGCTGCACTGCATACGCGATGCAGTACAGCATGGCTAAAATGGCTTGGCAAAGCCAAGAGGATTATTAGGTAGGACCTAGTGTTTTTTTCAATGTTCAATTTCATACATGCTAGTAACTATTTTTTAAAAAAACTTTTTGTTTATTTTACATATTTAGTGAATTTGTGTGCATCCTTAAAATGTTTTATAAAATGTGTGCACGGCATGATTTGTCTTTTTTTTTTTAATTACACTAGCATTGCATTCTCGTGTTCAACACTGATCCAATGTAAGTTTATGTATATAAAGTTTAATTAACGTATGATCACTATGAAAATAATTTTGTGACGTGAATTGTATATAAATAGCTGTTAAGCATGATTATTCACTTTAGAGTTTAAGTGGGATTCAATAAGCCAAATAAGCTATACTTCTAATTCAGTATTTAGCATCTCATTTTTCTACGTTTAACTAGAGAAACTGGTTTGTCCCCACTACAAAAGAGGACATTGACACTGGTACTAAAATCATACAAAGGCTGTCTGGTTTTAGGTTTAAACCTATAATAACTGATAAAACCCCACCGAAAGGAAAATAGCCATCAGCAGTATAAACACACACAAACTGAAAAAACACCTTCACAACCACAAACTAAGTGCCGTTCTAAGAAAGGAAAAGATGAGTGAAAGATTCATTTTTATTTCTTCCTCAAGGTCTACTACAAAGTAACTTGGTTATACAAGGCAGCAGCGAGAAAGACTGGACTAACATTATTCTGCTTGAGTTTTGTTGTTTAGGAATGTCACTAAAATATTGTTTCTTCTTCCTTCTGCTTCTTTCAGGTTTGTGGTCTTTGGTCTAAAGATGCAGTGTTTAGAAGCATGTTTTAGGTCTTATTTAGTTATTTTATAAACTGTAGAGAATCAGGAAATATCAAAATCATATTTAATATTTTGGCTACATTTGATTTCACTGATAGGCAAAATGGCTGGTTTCATAAGAATCTTTCCCAATATATACTGTCACATTTACCCACAGAGAATGGGTGAAATCCTTTGATACATCAGCCCCCTTTTTTTAGCGAGTCATTGATTGTAGATGAATTGCCAAACACTCCAGGCATTAAACATTCAATGCAAGGTGTAGTGACGGGTATATGTGAAAAGAGTGTTGTCACCAAGCATCTGAGATAGTGGTGAAAACATGACACCAGACGTTTGGTAAACATGGAATGCAGTGTCACTTGGAATGCTGCTGCAAAAAAGTTCCTACCAAGTTCAATAAAGATTGGAGTGATATTGTTTTTATTTGCAGTAATTCAGCTACGTATATGAAAAAGTTGTATGATGTCATGTCAAAATCGATACCTGAGCTGAAGTGCTTCCCTGTAAGAGATCCTTGTCACTTGCTAGATGGTATGCTGAAAGCATCTTTACAATCTTCAGAGTTAATGAAGAATGCCATTGACTTTGTAGTCCAATCTGGTGCACTGTTTCGGTATGCCCAGGAACTAAAATGCAAATATTTCTCATTTTGTGCTTTGTGTGACATCTAAGGAAGAGTCATCCTAACTGTCTTTAGCCGGTGGTTCTCAGTCCTAGAGGCTGTGAATGCTATATTATCAATGAGGCGACCGTTTACAGAATTTCTGCTTAGTAATGATGCCAAAGGCAAGAAATGTGATGATCTTTGGCCACATATTGATAGTGATGTGAAAAAAGTACACTCTACTGCATGCTTAGGTTTTTACAGGAATACATGACTGCTGTAGTGGACATAATCAAAATTCTAGAGTCTGAAAACACCCTTGTCTACCAAGTGTTCAGCGTAATTGGTGTAGATCTGAAACATCTCCTTGAGAGTAGGCTGGGCGACACTCTTAGTGACTTTGGCACTGCAACATGCTGCATGTTAGAATTCTTGCCACTTGGTAAGCAAAGAAATGTGGAGGAGCAATTCAGGAAATGATATTTACAGTCTATGGGAAATGGCTTGCTATGATGCATAGAAATGTCCCTTCCCCAACCATGGCATTTGAAGTTAATGAAGCCTCACTGAGGTACTCTGCACAAGTTCTAGATCCCTTCTGAATTTTCTCCAGACTTTGAAAAGTACCGCTTCATTTTTGACTGCTTCAATAACGGAGGGTGTATGCACTCAATTCAACGCATATGTTGCAGAACATGTCCTAGAGAATCACAATCTTCAAGTGCACTAGTACTGGCATGGAAAGCTATGTCATTGGCCAGAGTTAGCAAATTGTTTACTGGCTGTTTTGGCGTTGCCCGTCTCGTGCCAATGTTGAGAGGGCCTTTTCACAGATAAACGTTTACATAGGAAGGAAAGAGCGAGCGCGCCTGACCACAAACTCACTAAAGAAGTATTGTATGGTGTACTACAATAAGTTTGATTTCTAAAAATGTATTTGGATCTCATATACCCCGTACACACTCTGTCTATACACATGCACTATCAGTGCAGAAAGCAAGAAATAATTAGAGGCAAAACATTCCATAAACACAGGAAAAACACTGTTTCTATTGTTTTTAATTGCGCGAAATGTGTAACCACTGATAACCACTGTTTTTTTAAGGTATTAAAAACACCGAAAAAACCCCACCAGAATTTACCAAAAATAGAAACTGAAAACAGGAAGGCCTAATCATACAACATGGTAGCTGCAGGAACCAACTGGCTCCCTGTAATTTTCCTCATCTGTTGTTGACATATTTACCACTTAGCAGTAATGAGCTTTGGCATCAATTCTGGTATCCATGAAAGAGACCGCAATTGTATAGTTTACAATGCTGGAAAAAGATCTTTGTTTATGGGGGTTTTATAGTCTGATTTTGCGCATTAGCGCGGATGCCGAGAATTTTGCCAAATGCTTAGCGACACCGCTCAATCCCCTGATATTCTTGTTTCAGTAAGACGTAAGGCAGTAGATGCTCAATAGGAATTTGACTAAGTTGGATGTGCTAGCTTAACCACCCTAAGAGCTAGTCTTAGCTCTGTTTGATTTCCATTCCTTTCGCATACAAGATGGGGATATACCCACTATGCACCTGGCTCTGTGCTCTTATAATAGACCCCATTACAATGGAAATTTGTAAAAATGTAGCTATTGGGGGCATTGTCATCTGCACTCCATTGCATAAAATATCTTTGTTTACTGATGATTTGTTAACTCAGACCATACCCCTTCTATACCGCCTGTTCAACTTCTTGAGAACTATAGCTCCATATCATGGTAGAAGACTACTTATTACAAATCAGAGCTCTTACCACTGGGGCTCTTATGTCTTGAATGATCTCCAGTGACAGTATTGGTAATACTGAAATCCCAAATCAAATATCTTGCCGTTTAGTTGCATAATGAGGTAATGTCTATTAAGTGCAGGATCTCGTAGCGCTCCTACCTTCTTAGTTTAAGTAGGCCCTGCATTGTTACATCAGCCTGTGCTGAGACAAGAAAGCGAGGCACTAGTGTCAATGGTGCCTCTGTGATCAGATTGCTGAGGGATGCAGCAGTCTCTGCAGGCCCTGGTCTTGCCAAATGCTTCTCTCCTATGTTCCTGTAGATGGGATTGCTTGCACATCACTTTAACTCCTCATCCCGCAAAATGACTTTTTAATGGCACTTGGGTGTGAGTGGTGCTGAGTTTCACTTCATGATGCTTGCTTCTGTACACAACTGTCCAGCTCCTCTCCTTCTGGAATATGCTCCTCCCCAGTTACTGCTCATCTCCCCGGGGTGCTAGATTGACCAACTGCAATGGCCCTCATGCAACTCTGGTTCTGTCTGCTTAGCTGTGTTAGGGCAAGCCATAGTGATCAACCTCACTTGTAGTGTGGCGGTTGTCCCGCTACAGCTTCTTTCACTTTCCGGTGACATAGAAAGCGTGCACACTGTATAGCATCTGTTCTTGTCGCTGGATGAAATGCACTCTGCCTGTGACTTGTCCCTTGCTCTACTGCATGAAATGGTTTGGGAATCTATTTATTTATATTTTGGACCTCTAACCTTGGATGCACGTTGTTTGGAATGTATTGGCCTGTGCCTTGGGTTTGTTGCTGTTGCCAGTGGTCCACATGTTTGTATAGTGTATGCACTATTTGTATAGTGAAAACCTAACCAGAAGGCAGCAGAGTCCACTACAGTGTCAAAAATAGTTTTTCACACAAATTCTGTATGCTGCCAATTTGTTTTACACCTTCTCATCTTCATCAACTGCATGTATGGAAATATGGTGGAGATCCATGTGGAAAAATGCCTTTTTGTTTTTAGACATTCCCCACCAATAGTGTTGGTAAGGGCAGAAAGGTCAAGCTGGGTTCAGTTTACCTCATGCTGAACCATACATACCTTATTCCCAGGCTACACTATATGGCAGAGAGGAAGTAACCGTTCAGCAAATATTGGATGAAGTAAGGGCCAACCACACCTATAAAACTAAAGGTAATATGCAGATGCAGCTAGAGTCAGAATTTCTGGATGTATCAGCAAAGGTGAGACAAGGACAAGTGCTCGCGAAAGAAGCATGTCAGTTAGATAAACTATTGAAGTGCCTTCCATTCATGTTAGACAAAGCATAAGAAGTTCTCAAGAAGCACTCCATGCACAACACTATGTGCATCGTGGGCCCTCTGGAAGGAATTGAGCCATAAAATGCCCCCACCCCCTTTTTGATGAGTCCATGCTCTCTACGCACTTTCTACTGGAAAAAGCCTATCTTTCTATAGGGTCCAGATCTGCTTTGTTTTAGTCATTGAGATGAAATTTTGCGAGCGGTGAAGAAGATGGAGGAAGTTTATTTGAGTAATGCCACTCTCATGTAAGAAAAATGATTCCCTTATCTTAGCCCTTCAGGTCACAGGGAGGGATGAGCATTTGATAAGGCCATGCGTCTGCTGAAGAGGACCGTTGCGAAGGTGGTGCAGAATTTACTTGAGACTTAATTTGGTGCTTGTCAAAACTGCATCTGGTTTTGGAAGCAACCATCACTTGTTTAATGATCCCAAATCTGCGCTTCTTAGTGAAGAGTCCTTGTCGTTATCGGTATGGATTATGGTTTCAGTGGCTTCCAGAATGTCTCGAAGCATTATAGAACCTTGTGTTTTAACAACATTTGGTTTGGGTGTTAAATTGTCTCCACCAACTCTTTAACATATTTGGATCAGTATAACCATCAATTGATAAGAATTATATGTAGCAATATTACACCAGATGTGTACAGAGCTCATGTGGAGATTCCCATATTTAAGTTGAGTGCAGCAGGCATGTGCATTTGTAGACATGACTCCAGTGTACTACTTGTTGCTCGTATCGAATCGTACCTTCATTCAGGGGAGTGGGGTTGTGGTTTCCATTGACAACAGTGTGGTTCATTAAAGGAATGTGGCGGTGTGTAGGGTGGTGCAACATTGAGAGCTGTTAGATCTTACTCTGAAGGTGTTGGTCTGAGCTGCTCATTGTTTTTAATCCTTTTATGCTTTTAGTTGACAATGTGCTCTGTCTCAGAATTTTCACGGAAAGTCCATCACCTTAATAACTAAAAGGTCCGATGCTTGCTGGCTTCATTTCTAGGCATGGCGCAGAACAGAGCTACAAGACATTCATCTGCGTCCTATAAAGAATCTATCAAGGCGGCCTCTTGAGGAAGTCGCTTGTATTTCTCAAGCCATTCCAGCTATTCTAGGAGTGGTCCTTAAGATGAACCACAAATTGTTCCATTTGAAACCTAAGGAGGGAATGGCAGATAAGGACCGGGAATGCTTTTTTGGTGACGTGCCGGCTGAACACATGATCATATCGGTAAACTCCCATGGTCCCTGACTCTGTGAAAACATTGGTAGTACGTTTTATATCTCACCCTGACTCTGTGATAGTATGGGGTGAAGATTTCAATCCAGTGCTGTAAACAGGACGGGTGGTAGTTGGCTGCCCTGTGGTTGCATATCTGCGAAAGAAGGAAACTAGATAGAATAGCAGGTGGTCATCTGTGTCTGGAGTGATCACCTCTGACTGGACAGCGAGTATGCCTTTGACTGAGCAGTGCATTGCTTTGCCTCCTGAGCTAATTAAATATTACGTTTGAAATCTGTTGCACATTGAGTTGTTAGTTCTGAGATGATTCACTGTACCCTGTCTAATCAATCCCTAGTGTGATGTGCATCTAAAAACACTATCCAATTCATACAGCGGCACTGTAAGGATGACTCCTTGTTGGAGTCCATCTTTCCTTGGTAGGTGGCTGATGCTGTTGTGGAATACTTCAATAATAATGTGGGCTCGATGGATAGTCAAACCTTCAGGGCTTATAGTCGTGGCATTTCTGTTGCCAAGTAGACTGGGGACTCTGAGATTGGTTAACACTAACCCATTTAGAGATGGTTGTTAAAGCCAGTTAAACACTGCACAATATTGCCCACCCCACAGCCCACTCCTCACCTGGGGGCCTCCTGTGTCATTTTCTAGGGTCCAACTGGTTCTTAAGAAATTCACTGAGGTTGTATATAGGGTAGTTTGGTTTCCGAGTCACAATATTGCAGCTTAGAAATGTGGTGAGGTGTTAAGACCGGTCACATCTCTAGTGTCTCTGCTAAATAAAGGGGCTAGTTAGCTCTAGAATAAATAGCTAGGAAGTCATGGGACCCAAACCGTCTAATCCCTTATTCCCACCACAAGGACCTACATCTCCAGACTGCTGTGGCCACATTCTGTCAAACAAAGACCAGTTCTTCCCTCTCTACTTCCACTACAATAACCTGCTCCAAGCACCTTTGCAGGGAAAAGAGTTTGCATATGAGACAGACTCTCATGGGTTGCAGATAGGAAGATCCCAATCTGCATAATGAAGCCTCCTTCCCTTTGAAATTCTTCAAACAGCAGAGGATACTTTTTTTTTTTTTTGATTTTCAAAAACCTTTATTGACAAAATTGCAGAGATATAATACATACTTGCATTGAATCAAAGCACCGCATATATTAGTACATTTGCCGTCAAAGCAGAAAGCCAACAAGACCAATTAGCATGAGGAACAGCAGAGGATACTTTGCATTTCCAGACCTTCAAGAACGTCAACAGGCAAAGTAACCAGTAAAGGCTGTGCTAGACAAAAATATGTAACACAATTTACAGTTATTGTATTGGTTCCTTGTACTTCTGTGGGTTAGGGAAGTGCTGAATTATTTTTATGAGGTCTTTGGTTGATTTAGTTGAGTCGTACAGTGATGTAGAGAAATCAAATGTGGTTTGTGGTGAAGTTGTTTGGGTGCAGATTTTGTTTGTTGCCTTTTATCTGTTTAAACACAGCACTGCCTTAGTTAAGGTGTGGCAGAATACCCAGCCTGACCGAAGAGGTCCCATCTCTTTGAGAGGGAAGGGTAAGATTTATTTTCATCAAGCAGAGACTGAACTTGAATTATTTTACCACTTGACTCTCATGACCTTCACTGAGAAGTTTTACCCCTTTTTGTATGTGGCTGTGGGAAAGGAAGAGCCTTTTTTTGCTTTTGCTTTTTCTTTCTCTTTATTTTTGTCTTGTTAAGGAGTAGTGTGACTTGTATTATACTTGGAGGGCATCTGGATAGATTCATTCAATGTAGGATTTGCAGGATCTGTTGATTAACACCCCAGTGTGGGACTGTCCTTCAAACCCTGATTTCCTGTCCCTGTCCAAGCTCTTGGTGTATGTTTGGAGGAGGGAGGGCTGTTGGCAACTGGCAGTTGTTGCTTCTGGGCTAACAAATTTAGTTCATATTCTTTGTGTTTGACCTTAAAGAATTGTTCAGCTGTTATTTGTTCTTGACTTAAAGCCACAGAGACAAGTGCCATTCATGGAAAGCCTACGGATGATAAATTGTTTTTAGGACGATTCTTGTCAGTAAGGATACTTGGTTGCAAATGCAACAATGTCCCCTTACTGCCAGGAATGCAGTCCCCTCGCCAAATGTATATGTGTGCGGACCTTTAGATTAATTAAGGCAGAGACTACTCCGTCTGCGCCGACCCATCCGACAGCCCTGTGGGGTAATGGGGGCGGGGGGAAAGCTGGGCAATCGGCACATTTTTTTTTTCCTGAATATGCCAGTGACCATGCCCTCAGCAACATTCTGATTACGTGAGGTGACAACACAATAGAGTCCTTCCTTTTTCCACTGATATATTAGTTAATCCAAAGAAGACCAGAAGGACAAGTGGGGTGGGGTTGAACTACTGGGAATTCACGAGGGAGACCGCTGTCTTAGGTTATGTTTCTCTTGCATAGAAAAACAAACCTACATTGTCATTCCGTAATGATGAAATGAAGAGCATGGTGTATCAAGGCCACTGCACTAAGGACTTTCAAGTCCACACTCTATTTCATTGTTTCCATGCCCTACTGTAATCTACTAACCTCTTATCTGAAAGGCTTGGTGGCATGGCGAAAGGTCAGTCGCCCACACACTTGATTACAGTCTGAGTGGGTACAATGAAGCATGAACCATTAGTGGATATCTTCAGATGGTGGGACCTGCTGAGTGATGTGGTTCCTACCAGTGAGGCCGAAGGAAAGGTAGAGTGAAGAGAATAAACCATATGATCTGGGTTCGGGCCAGAATGTATGTATATAAAGATATAAAGGAATCTATGTACTTAGTATTTGTGTTGTGCAAACTTCACCTAAAGGCAGCAGAGAACTTTACAAGGCCAAAGACAGAGATATAATTAATGTCTAATTGGAGAGGTAATAGAGTGGAAATTGACTGTTACTGCGTTTGCTGCTTTTTTTTTTAAAAAGCTGCATCTTCAGCTGGTTTCTAAATTGGAGCAAGGATAGGTTTGTCCTGATGAATATAGGGATGTTGTTCCAGACCTTGAGTGCATAGATGAAGATGACCTGTTCCTCCATAATTTGTTTTTTTATGCATTTCTTCTTCTCCCTTCCGATTGTGCGGTGGCTACTGGTGTGTTGAGATCCACCGGAGGTGGTGAGTTTGCAGCCAGATGGGCAGAGTGTGGTGGTGTTGATTGCTTTGTAGATGATGCAGCTGCTTTTGAAGGCGGACAAGGAAAGCCAGTGGGGTTCCTTGAGTGGGGAGGATGATGTTGTCCTATTTCTTCAGTCCCTTGATAGGACCTGCTGTGGCATGTAGAATGCCCATAAGGGAAATGTCCAGTTGCCAAGTACCACCATGTCAGATGGTACCCTCAGTCAGACCTGTCTTTGTACCAACTGCGCTTTGTGTTGTGCTTCTTGACCCCATAATTAAAAGCAAAACTGCATTGCAATATACAGCAGGCAAAAAGAAAAGTCTTGACTAGCTGACAATGTCTCATGATGTGCCACCTGTGGAAATGGAATGGGATTTAGGGGCAAAGATAGTTGAAATCTGACATTGGTTGGGTATCAATTGTTCCAAAAAGTACTTGAGGAAATATTTCCCTGGTACAAATTGGACTCTGTGAATTGTAGTGCGGGGCTCTGTGAATTGTAGTGCGGGGCTCTGTGAATTGTAGTGCGGGGCTCTGTGAATTGTAGTGCGGGGCTCTGTGAATTGTAGTGCAGTTGGACATTAACCATCCTTGATCCTGTGAACAATGTGTGGCCTCTTACTGGTAGTGTTGAAAGAATTGTATCTTTAAAGTGGGCTTGCATGTTTCATACTCTGAGTGCTCTTTGCTGTTGACTTTGTGCTTGCGCCCTGCTGGATCACAAGTTTAAGGATCAGATGTGCAGTGGTGCCACGTCGTGTTGGAATAGTGTGTACATTATTGGTTTGTTTGGGGTGATTTTTTAAAAAGATTTTTTAAAATTCAATTGCAGTCCTAACCATCCCTCTTTAGAGTCCTCCAAGAGCATGCAAAGCCTGCACGCTCATCAAGCAGATTGGGCAGCTGTTACAGATTGTCCCTGACATATCACTGGGCCCCTTGTCCTTGAGACGGACTGAAGCACACGAGCAGGCATAAGCAGAATACTCCAGTGAAGACTCATGCGGAGATGGGTAAAGGATTTAATGTGAGCACAATGGCTTGAAGTCAGACTTGAAATGTGTGCTTAATTGACAGAGAAAGAGAGCGGAGGCCTGTCACTCGATGTCTGCATATGGCAGAGTGCGTCATAGAAAAGCTGCAGTTGAGTTGTGTACTTGTGCAGTTTCATCACTGGCTTCACACTGGACCTAAAGTATACATTGGGAAAATTTGGTATAAACTTTACGTGATTTTGACTGGGTACAAGCCACAATTTTAAAAGGCTAAATGGAGAACTATGTTGACTGGCCAAGCTGTGTGTGGCTGAATTGGATTTCTTGTGTATCAAATATTGACTACCTTACCTGGCGTATAGTTCAGGGTTCTCCAATTTCGGTCCTGGAGGGCCGGATCCATGCCAGATTTGAGCATATACACATTAGATAATGAAGTTATCTAAAAAATCTGGCGTAGATCCCGCCCTCCAGGACCGACTTTGGAGAACCCTGGTTTAGTTGATTGAGTCTTATTGTTACTTAAATTTACTCGTGCATAATATGGCATCAAAGGTCTATATTGTATAGATTGGGTGAAAACTCTATTCTAGTAGAAACAATGCCCTAGCATGGTCTAGTCATAGTTGGAAGTAGAGTTAGGAGGCCAGAGGGAATGTGAAATCTGTTTGAAGGTCTTTGCTGGAGCTTCTTGCAGGACCAATGCTTGCCTTGCATACACATTTACTGCAGTGATCTCAAAGTGGCAGACATGCCTCTGGCAGAGTTAAAGCTTGGCACTGCATGCTGGGTACATGAGACAGCTAGCATTGAGTCCGAAGTAGTGTGTATGAGTAGATTGGGACTTAAAGTGTGGCAGCTAAGTCATAGCCACAGAAGGTGTGACTGCTGGGGTGCTGTGGCATTTAAGGGGACGCTCATGGGCTTTGTAAAAGACTGGCGCAGAGATGCATTTGGCAGTTTGCAGCTCCCATCAGCCTGCACAGCGTACTGGATCCAGTGGTGACCTTATTAAATGAGGTGGCCTTAAAGAAACCAGAGAGGACTCTTGACTTCACCGCTAGACCCGTGCCCTCACCACATCTTCAACAAAGCCAGTACAGCCATCGCGCCCCATCTCCGGAAAATAATCAACATCTCTTTCGAGACTGCAACCTTCCCGGAAAGCTGGAAGCACGCCGAGATCACCGCCTTACTCAAGAAACCCAAGGCAGACCCCAAGAACCTCAAGAACTTCCGACCCATCTCTCTGCTCCCATTCCCCGCTACCTCGAGGAGAACAACATCCTGGACCCTTCCCAGTCCGGCTTCCGCAGCAACCACAGCACCGAAACCGCCCTCATCGCCGCCACCGATGACATCAGGACCCTGCTAGACAACGGAGAAACAGCAGCCCTCATCCTCCTGGACCTATCAGCCGCCTTCGACACGGTCTGCCACCACACACTACGAACACGCCTTCACGACGCCGGGATCCAAGAGAAGGCCCTGGACTGGACCACTTCCTTCCTTTCCGGCAGAACACAAAGCGTCCGCCTCGCCCCCTTCCGATCCAAGGCCACCAAGATCATCTGCGGCGTACCCCAAGGCTCCTCCCTCAGCCCAACGCTGTTCAACATCTACATGGCACCCCTCGCCCACGTCGCCCGACAGCACAACCTCAACATCATCTCCTACGCCGACGACACCCAGCTGATCCTCTCCCTCACCAAAGACCCTCACACAGCCAAAGCCCACCTCCACGAAGGAATGAAGGCCGTCGCCGAATGGATGAGGACCAGCCGCCTGAAGCTGAACTCGGACAAGACGGAGGTCCTCATCCTTGGTTCCAACCCTTCAGCCTGGGACGACTCCTGGTGGCCAACATCACTGGGAACAGCCCCGCCACCCACCGACCACGTACGCAACCTAGGGGTCATCCTCGACCCCACCCTCTCCATGACTAAGCAGGTCAACGCCGTTTCCTCACCCTGCTTCAACATCCTCCGAATGCTCCGCAGGATCTTCAAGTGGATCCCCACCGAAACAAGAAAAACAGTCACCCAGGCCCTCGTCACCAGCAGGCTGGACTACGGAAACGCCCTCTACGCAGGAACGACGGCTAAGCTCCTGAGACGGCTGCAACGCATCCAGAACGCCTCTGCACGTCTTATCCTCGACATCCCCCGACGCAGCCACATCACACCCCACCTGAGAGACCTGCACTGGCTCCCTGTCAACAAGAGGATAACCTTCAAGCTCCTCACCCACGCACACAAAGCACTCCACAACTCCGGACCAGCCTACCTCAACAGACGACTCAGCTTCTACACCCCCACCCGCCAGCTCCGCTCGACCAGCCTCGCCCTCGCCACAGTCCCCCGCATCCGGAAAACGACCGCCGGTGGCAGATCCTTCTCCCACCTCGCCGCCAAGACCTGGAACACCCTCCCCACCAACCTCCGACAGACCCAAGACCTACTGGCCTTCAGAAGACTCCTCAAGACCTGGCTCTTCGATCAGTAGCAGCACCACCCCCTCTTCCCCCAGCGCCTTGAGACCCTCGCGGGTATGTAGTGCGCTTTATAAGTGACTTGATTGATTGATTGATTGACTTTGGGTGTACATTTGCCGTTTTCCTCTGCAATGCTCCATAAAAGCCCTCATAAGAGTAGACACAGAAGATTGACACAAGGAACTGTTGGCTGTTACTTTACTGAGCTCCTGGTGGAGTGAGAATGTCTTGGCGACCTTTGAGAGCACACAACTTTCATTATGTAAGTGAGAACTCATGCCTCCTGTTAGAACTCACTGGAATGTCTTTTATGGGCATGGCCAAGAATAAGTAGATTTACAAAAGTGGAAGATGATTAGAAAGTGTGTCCATATCCTCACTACACCAGAGACGGTGCGAATGGGAGTGGGTGGAAAGAAGAGGAGCAAGGAGAAGAGTCACTTCAGTTTTTAGTAAGCCACCAAAGTTGAAGGAAAATGTATTACTGCCACTTATGTCCAGTGATAACCAGTGCAACTCCCAGAAGCAATCTGGAAATTAAGCCCTTCTGTGCATGAACAGACCTAGAGAAACAGTATGGTTAGGGGGCGGTGGCTTAGTTGAACTCGATGGCCAAACTTGGGTGTATTAGAATACCATGTCCTTAATCTCCCATAGTTCCTTAATAAGCTTATTGGTTGTGCTCACATTAAGGGATGATTCAGTGGAGTGTAAATAATACAGGGGTAAAATATGGGTGAGAATCTGGAAGGGGTAGCTGGTCAGGTCATAGTGGTCTGGCAGAAAAGCGGAGGGTTTGCAAGGAAGAACAGTTTAGAGTCTAAGTGCAGGCAGTTGGATACAGCAGGGGGCACTGATGGCTGCATTCTGAGGCCAGTACAAAAGCGGCTTGCAGGGAAAAGGCTGACCACTGGAGGGCAGTTGTTTTTGTCATCCTGGTACACATAGGATTACTACCCTTAGTCTACAGTGCAGTAATAGTCATCACTGGCTTGGAAGTGGGCAGTAATCTTTGTGTAGTTAAATACGAACCAGCAGTGAATGGAGGAGGGAGAGAAGATCTCTATAGGTCAGGAATGGCTTGACCGAACACTATGAAGGGTTGTGGAGTAGCAAGTTAGAGAGAGATAAAAAATAACTATTGCTTATGCTGCGATTAGGAAAGAAACACAAGCTACATAGTAATAAACAGTAAGGTGAAGTATTTTATAGACTGCTTAACAGACGTAGTACTGGTTGTCGAGTCGTAAACATGATGTGCATGGCCAACTTTGTTTTGTAGGTTAGGATGTGCCTTTTAAATTTCTAGTGAACTCTGAATTCATGTATAACAAAATTGCTGAGGAAATAAAGTGTCTTGCTTGGGGTGGAAGGAGGTTTATTGTGTACCCCAGGTATTAAACTCTGCCATATGGTGGTCAAGAGATTGAGTTGTTGGATTTTCTTTGGGTGAATCTACTAGATAAAGAGAGGGAGAGAATGCTGATCTGGCAAGAATTGATGTTGCAATAAAAAGGTTAACCATCCTGAGATTATAAGAAGGAACTTAAAATGATCCTGAATTCATGACTTGCAGAAAATGTATTGCATATCAAAGAGTCAAAGGTAGGAGACCTTATGTGGAGTATGTAGCCTTATGATGAGGTTGGAATTTTGGCCTGTTTAAGAATTCAATCCTCCTATTAAATTGAAGATAGGGGTCTATAATGAGAGTACCAATTACTATCTTAATTTGTTTAAGGTGAAGGGTAAAATGTATGGACAAAATATTTGAGTCCATAGTTACTGGATTCTCGCAAAATGTGTCTATTTCCTGTATTGTTGTATGGTTATTTTGTGTTAGATAGGAGAATTATTTAGTGTAACTGGTAGATCAGGTTAAATCTTCTCCCAGAATCCCTGCCCAGGCAGTATTATAAGTGTATTTGCTGTGTTTTACTGTGTGCAATAGGAAGTCTCAGTGGTTTAGGGCCTACAGTAGCATATTAGCCTATTGCTCTGGCCACTAGTATTCCCAGCATCATTCTGTGGTGGGTGCTCTTTGCTAAGAAGGTTTGTAATATTTCATATCCTCCCAGCCCAGCATCGGCTCCTTTCTCACCCGCTGTTCACTTCCAGATGTAGTCAGTCCATCATTTCACCGCTTGTTAACATCTCTCAATTGCTATGGCGCTCACAAATTTTGAGTGAAAAGCAATTTCTTTATTCAAGCACCAATGCAAGATTTATAATCCTTGCACTGGTCTGTCTTTCTTTTGGCTGAGGGGCAAGTCTTGCCTTCAGTTCCATGATTTCACCTCTCTTGTCACTCCCTCAATGGTGTCTGATTATTTTCCATTAATCATTGATGTTTGGGCAAGTCTATTCAATGTGGTAAGTTTGGCTCTGAGCCCACACTTCTGGGGCACCAGGCATTGGAGGTCAGGAATAATTTATGTTTCTTCCAGGGGTGAGGTGATTCCTGGGTAAATAATTAAATTGCAGGAGTTTAAATCTAGCGGTTGAAGGCATTTCCGGTGTAGAACTAAGAATCACTATGAAGTCCTCGTCATTCAATTCTCCGTCTATAATCATTGGACAGTGTGATCTATAGGTCTCATTTCGTCATATTGCTCAATACGTTCTTTAGTATCCTTCCTGCTTTCCTGCCATTTCCCAGCACAAGCAGCGACTGCAGTACTGTATGACTGGGTGTTTCTGAGTTGTCGCTTTCCCAGATTGAGCGCTCTATCTCCCTCTTCCCCTGAGCGAGAAACAGTCCCACTAGTTGATCATAGGTTTTTGTTTCGTCCTGAAATTATTTCTCAACTCCAGTTTTGTAAAGGTCTGATAATGTAACAACTCCCACCTCCACCTAGGTTTTAGTTTTTTAGTTCCATCCACTCCGTCCCAACCCCCATAACCTATGGATCAGAATGCTGGGGGTCATAGGCTACTTTGGTGGTGTTTCTTCCCAAGTACTTTCTTATGGGTCTTAACAGTTGGAACTGTTTGCCCTTCATGCAATCCTATCCCTCAGAGTACTTTATGACTCCACTCTCCAGAAAATTCAGGAGCATATTAATTTACCTCTCTGAGGAGTGTTAGAGACCCCTTGCATCCCAATGTTGATTAAGTCCCTTTTGTTGAATCAAGTACACGAAAAAATACCATGGTTTAAACCATACATTTAGATGCATGTAGTATAATATGCTCTTTATTACAGTCGTAATAAGTGAGAAGAGGGCATCATGACCCATTCAAGGCTTCGCCTTTTGTGAGTCATGGCCGCCCTCAAACTCAACAATGGTAATAATACCATATTACACTCTACGCACCAGCTGATATACAGTGGGGGTCGAAATATGTACGTGTGTGTGTGTATAAATATTTTTTTTTCACTGAAAAAACCAAGGGTTACACAGACCTAGTTAGGTTGACGTTTTACCCACAAACAACCACAGAAATTCAGCAGTTCTAGTTATACTATAACATGCCTGTAACCTTTGGTTTTTTCAGTGAATTTCTATGTTTTTTTTAAAAACGTAAAGTTATATATAATTACCTTTTGTTAATACAACCACTGCTGCATTGGCTTTCTGTCAAATTTAGTGTAAATCCGTTCAGCAGTTCGGGCTGTAGTCATGTTCAAAAAATGCAAAATCCACATAGACATTGCATAGGGAAAAAGCGTTTTGGGACCCTCTTTTTCTCTGCCCCTGCTTGATGAATTACCCCAAAACTTTCCAGGCAGCAGCTGAAGTGACTGGTGTACGAGTTTTGAAAATTTGGTGAAGATTTGTCAAACGGCACCAAAGTAATTAGCAAGACAAAAGCAGCCAATAAGATCTCACCATGAGATCTGTGTGAAGGCTAAGCCCAGCTATCTATATTTCTTTTTCTTTAATAACTCCAAACTTATTGAACAGATTTACACCATATTACAAAAAGATATCTTTCTGGACCAAGATCTAGCTTTCTGCCAAATTTGGTGTAAATCCGTTCAGCAGTTCGGCCTGTACTTGTGTTAAAATAAATGCAGAATACATATAAATATTGCATGGAGAAAAAGTGCTTTGGGACCCTCCGCTTTTTGTTTTGGCCTCCGTGTGACTGATCACCCCAAAACTTTCCTTGCAGAACTAGGCAAAGTAGGGCACTGTTTTGGTGACATTTCGTGAAGATTCGTCAAACGGCACCAAAGTTATTAGCAAAACAAAAAATGTGTTGTCTATAAATTGAAGTAATTTCCTATTTTATCTCCTTGAGGGAAGTTTGCAGAAGATATAGCAAAACCATGGTATGCATTTACACCAAACCTAGCATGAAAATAGACTCCGAAACTGTGCTTATTTTTGGTTGGGTGTAAATCTCTTCAGTAGTTTTGAATTACTAGTGTTAAAAAAAATAAACTACAGGCGAGAAGGGTTATTACTTTTTATATCTTTCTTTTTAACACATAAGCCATAACTTGTGAAACCGATCAGTCACATTTTTAATTTTTTACACAATGTGACTGGAATGCACTAGGGCTGAATTAATTTTGTTCAGCATCTAGTTTTGTACTGCGAAAAAGTTTCCACAGCTATTGAGGGGCCAACCCCAAAGCACTGGTTAGGGGTGCCAAGATAAGTGGAAAATATAGGGCACTCCTGAGAGGAAAGAAAACACCATTTTAGGTGCTGGATTCGCTTTCCAACCTAGGCAATGCAGAAAAGCACAAGCAATGCCAAACACTAAAATGAGTGGCTTTGCTTGGAAGACAGGAAGTAGGGCTCAGGGCCTGCCCACAGGGGGTTTACCCCTATTAAAAAAAAAAAGTGAAGTTATATGTTTTTTAAAAAAGGTGGTGGGAGTTAAGTATGTGAGTAGGTATAGGTGTGTGTATGTATGTGTGTGTGTGTGTATATATATATATATATATATATATCTTACCTTAAATGTACTTCTTTGTTGTAAAGGCATATTCGTGGTAAAGGCATGCGTTTTAATGTCACACAACCGTTTTTACATTTTGTTTCACAACCACAAGATCCCATTATTCGTTTTTATGGAGGATTTTTTTTAAAGCCTATTTCAATTTCTAATGAGTAGCCTGTCCTGATTTTGGTGTTTATTTTTTGTGGATTTCAGTGTTTTCCAAACCTTTTGAAATCACTGCTCATCAGTGTTTATTTAGCTGCCAAAACTGTGTTTTTCCAGTGCTCACAAACAATGTGTTTTTGCAGTGATTATTATAAAGCAAATATTTAACTTGAAGGACATGTAATACAGGGTGTTTAGTGTCTCTCCATTGGCAGTATGTCCAGTGGACTTATGTTACACTGTTTTAAGCATAGAAAGTCTGTGTAGTGCACTCTCACTCAGACCTTGTTACCCTCTCTCACATCATCTCTCATGCTCACTCTGCCAGGACTCTGTCTGGTTTACGTGACTATCAATGGATTACTAAAGTAATATAAACAAATGTTTTAATAGAAAAATTCCTGGGCACAATTGAGAGTTATTTACCAACTCCGTACTGAATATTATGACATTGTAGATTGATCATCCCTGGCAACTGCATAGTACCTTGTGAAACCTTTACAAGTTGGAATTAAACCAGCTTCTTTGTAGTTTAAATAGCTCTAAGGCACCTTAAACTTGAAGCTTTAAGCATGCTCGCCACTGCTTTTTTGCACAGTTTGCCTGACTACATTAAGGTGGTGCTGATATTGTGTGGACCTTCATAGCTGTCAAGTGTCCCCTTGGCAAATGTCTCACTTTAAGTCAGTCCTTCCCTTTTAAACAGACGCCGCATTATATTCTGGGGCTTGTAATTTAGCTGTGACCTGGGAAGGCCGGATAATGAACTACTCTGGGGTTAGACTTAGTACGTTGCGCCACCGTGCACGACACCCCTTCCGGTGTGAACACACGTGCCGATACCTCCAAGGCTCGGACATCTGATACCCGCTTACAAGAGATCAGGCAGAGCAACATCGCCAACTTACCTGTCAGCTCCTTACGGGAAAGGTACTGATTGTCCTGCCAAGATTGCAAGAAACGGAGTACCGTATTAACATCCCACAACGAGGAATACTTCAGACTGGGAGGAAACGAAAGGCGTATGCCTCTCAGTAATCTGCAGACTAGGGGATGTTCCCCTACCGGAACCTCGTGAATGGGTAGGTGGCCTGCCGAAATGGCCGATCTACTCGCATTAATGGAGCAGTAGGCTACGCCTTGATTCACTAACTCCAACAGATAGTTTACTACATGAATCACATCAGCCCCCACGGGATCCAGACCCCGTCGCACACACCAGCGAAGCCACTTTCTTCAAGATGACCGGTAGCGTTTGACCGTAGATTCTGCCCATGCCTTTCTGATAAGGGACGAAGCTCTTGCCGAAAGGCCCGGGACTTCCCAACATCCCCTGTAATCCTGCAGCCCATGAGATGGAGGCTGCCCTCTCGAACTAGAGGGTGCAAGTTGCCCTGAGCATCTGTCAGGAGTAGAGGCATCAGGGGAAGTAGGATTGGAAAATCCGTGGAAAGTTCCAGAAGAACTGGATACCAGACTTGAGATTTCCAGTGCGGCGTCACTAGAATTACATCCGCCTTCTGCCTCCGGACTAAAGCCGTGAGCCTGGGAATCATGGCGAACGGGGGAAACGCATAACCGTGGAACGGGGTCCAATCCTGTAAGAAGGCATCCGTCGCCTCCGCCAGTTGGGTCCGGGTGCCAGCTGAAGAAGCGGGGAATCTGAAAATTGAGACGTGATGCAAAGAGGTCCACTTGACACGGGCCCCACCGAGCCATCAGCCTGCGGAAGACGTACGGATCAGGCTTCCAAGCACTGTAATCCTGTAGATGTCTGGAAAACCAGTCCGACGTCTGATCGAGGGAATCCGGGAGGTATTCTGCCGTGATCGACAGATTGTGAGTCAGACAGTGTTCCCAGAATTCTTTGGCCAAGTCCGCCAAAAGCTTGGAACGAGTGCCCCCTAGACGATTTATATATCTCTCCGCCGAGATAGTGTCCATCTTTAGTAGGATGGCGCAGGAGACCTTGTCGGCCGCTAGGCTGCGAATCGCGAAGGATCTGGCCAGGAACTCTAAACAACTGATGTGTAACGATTGCTCATGCTCGGACCAATGCCCGCCTGTAGTAATGTCTCCACAGCGGGCGTCCCATCCAAGACGACTGGTGTCTGACTCGATCACCAAGTCTGGAGCTGATCCGAATATGGCCCTCTCATTCCAGGCTTGCATGTGTTCCAGCCACCAGAGGAGTTCCGTGTTCGCCTCTTGCGAGAGGGAGATCTCCTGCGAATACGAGAGACCGCGATGCAGGTGTTGCGTCTTCAAGCGTTGAAGAGCCCGATAGTGCAATGGGCCTGGCAAGATCGCTTGTATCGAGGAGGAGAGAAACCCAACGATCCGGGGAAGATGACGTAACGAGAATTTATCTCTCTCTAAGGTCCAGCGTAATTCCCTGCATATCAAACGCATCTTCTGTTGGGGTAAGTGGAGACACTGCCGGACCGTATCGACCTCGAAGCCCAAAAAAGACATTTGTTGGGCTGGAGTATAAACTGATTTCTGATCGCTCAAGACGAACCCCAGGCTCTGCAGAAGATTCTGGGCCATACGGAGTTGCAAGATCAGGGTGTGCTTCTCCTGGTGCATCAAAAGGATGTCGTCCAGGTACACGATGAGACGAACCCCTCTCGCTCGGAGCCATTCCATGGCCGGTCGCAAGACCTTGGTAAAACCCCAAGGAGCTGATGATAGCCCGAACGGCAGACACGTAACCTTGTAGATGAGGCTGCCCCACTGAAATTGTAGGAACAGTCTGTGGGGCGGAAAGATGGGAATGCTAAGATAGGCATTCTTTAAATCGAGCCGCACGAGCCAGTCGTTTGGGAGTAACACATCTCTGAGAAGATGGATGCCCTCCATCTTGAAATGGCGGTACACCATCCATTGATTGAAGTCTCGGAGATTGATCACCGGTCGGAACCCCTTGTCTTTATTTTCGACAAGGAAGATATTGCTCAAGAACCCGTGGGGATGTAGTGAAGTTTGAACAATGGCCTTTTTAGGTCGAGCCTCGAGTAGCGCGCAAGCGCTGCTCTGGCAAGACTTTATGTAGGGGTTTCAAAAAGCTGACCACACGCTCGTGCACAATGGCCTTTTCCCTGCGGTTACCCGCAAGCAAAAGGCCATGGTGCACGAGCGTGTGGTCACGCCTGCTGCTCGCAAGCGCGCGCACCACTCGTGTGCTTGTTATTTTTTCTTGACGACGCTGCAGCGGCTTGTTTAAATTTGTGCGTGCGCGATAATGAAAAACAGATGTCACGCTGTGGCGCGCGCGCACCACTAGCGTGCTTTTTACTGAGGCCGGGGGGCTTCCTCGTGGTTCCACACACGCGATGCAATAAAAATCGTCTTTCATGTGAGCTCCGAGAAAGAAAGGCTCCGAGGCGGCCATCGCTCCAGTTCCAGACAAGACATTCGCCCCCTGCTTTAAAGGCAACACCGTGTCTTAAAGCTTGTGGTGTTCGCCCCCAAAAGGCTGAGTGTGCACGGGCACTGTCACTACTGACCGGGGCCAGCGGCGCCGTCTGCTACAGCGCCTCGAGCGACTACAACATCACACGGCACTATGTATTCATTAACTATGAAGCACTTATTCCTGCAGCATGGGAGGGGTACAAAATCTAATAGTTCAGTGTATACATGAAATATATGTATAAAAGGATGCACAGCAGCTCGCCTGTAGCGATTCTATACTTTAAGGTGATGGGAGATGAGAACGTGCTAAATCATATACCTAGCAAAATGTATGTAATTTTTGCTTATAGTATTTATACCAGTTATTGCAGCATCGTAAAACGTAGCAGAGAGTACTAAACAAGCGCTATATACACAAATGTGTACATTCTATTCTGTATTGCACGTTTTATTTCACAGACTTGCGATGGAGAACAAAATCATATAGCGCTATGAAAAATAAAAATATGCACGCGAGGGCTGCACAACACTGCTTCCTGCAGGGCTTTCAGACTGGGGAGAACTTGCTAAATTCAGTAGCACTATTTATAGTAGTATTTTCACATATTGTGCATCCCACCGCGTACTGCAGCGTATTGGGAGGAAGAAAGAGTGCTACATTTTTAAGTGACATATAGGACATTTGGGTAACTTCTGTATCGCGTGTTACTGCGGCGCCTTGAGACTCGAAGAGCTTGCTGCAGAAATCTGTATATGCTGGAGTACATACATTCTAACACAGGGAAAATAGTTCAGGGGGCAAATGCGCCTGCTACAAGGATCAGTGTGTAAACTGCATGTCTCTGGTTCCAGTTCAACCAGGGCCTGCTGTCGTCCTTTCGAAGAAGCGGAAAGAGAACAGTTGAAAGCCTTTTCTGTTTTTTAAAGACATTTTAATTGATTTCCATTCTTCCTACCCGCCCTTCTTAGACTGATACTCCGCTGTTGAACCCTGTAAGGAGCCTTGACACCATACATATTTATCGCTGGTGTAATTGTTAATTCTGATGCTGTGTGGTATAGTGCTTCTTCTGTCGTAAAGCGCTCTAATCCCTCCCGCAATGCCCACGCTATACAAACCTCATGGTTACGCGAATAATATGATAAATAAATGCATACATACATAATGAGTAGTAAGTACTAGTACCTGTTTCTAGACACCAAGATATTACTCAGGTGTGGAAAACATGACGTGGTTATTGCTGTTATATTCTAACCATTAGCCGTGCCAACTGAGACACTTCCGGAGATCTTCTAAGCAACCCCCCAGCCTCCAACGCTGCAAAACATCTGGAGGAGGCACCCCAGCAACACCCCCCATGCCCTCTGCCCCTGTAATGGGATTTATTACACAGGACTTCCTGGTTCTACCCCACTGGCTTCATTTTGATCTTAGAACATTTGTTGTGAGGACAGCAAGAGTGGCCCCTCCCAGAAAACCCCCTGAGGCCTGTAAGATTAACGCGAGCTTTGACAGTGGGGGATTACCCTAATCACTTCCTGTGCAGCCGGGAGGGCCTGTGTGTGACTTCTAAACAGAGGACAGGGTGGGCACACACCTACTGCCCCTCAGCCCCGCCCCACCCCCCAAGCAGATACAAGGGGGTCATCCTGAACAAGCATTGGCATAGCCAATAGGTCTCGCCTTTGGGACCTTATAAGTGTTTAGCCATGCAACGGTTGGTTGATGTTGTTGCACCAAGGATATTGTGCTGCATAACTAAATACTTACAAGGTCCCAAAAGCGAGACCTATTGGCTATGCCAATGCTTGTTGTTTTGGAGTTTGCGCACCTCCGCGTCTACTATCTGGGCTCCCTTGTGAGAAAAACTTAGTGGCCTGGGACAAGAGAGTTGCTGGGGAACCCCATGACACTCTATGTGGAACCCCCCCCCGTTTGCAACACCCAAGCGTCCCCTGTGATCGCTGCCCAGTTGTGACGAAACCATTGCAACCTTCCCCCCCACCTCTGGTTGGAAAAAAGGGATAGGCCTTACCGGTGGGTCCACCAGGTGCGTTGTTTGCTCCTCGGGGGTAGCCTTTCCGCCCACGACCTTTGCCGCGTCCTCTTGAAGGGTAGAACCCTCCAAACTTATTCTGGTCTTGCCACTGCATGGATCTTTTGGTCTGGAACTTATGGGGGTTGTTGGTATAAGGCCGGCCGGAGGAGCGCCCCCTAGCTATTCCGGCCCGTCCAAAAATCTGCTGGCTGAACACCTTTTTTATAGACTGTTGAGCTTTGTCCAACGAAGAAAAAGTGTTGACAAAGTGGGATAACTTTTCATAAAAGGTTCTCCGAAGAGACCCCCATTGACCAGGGCTCCGGCCTCGGTAGAAGCCAGCTCGCCCAGTCTCGGTTCAATTTTAATGAGCAAAGAGCGTCTCCGCTCAGTCGATAATGCACAGTTGGCGTTGCCAAGAAAACAAAGGGCTCTCTGCGCCCAGCCCGAGAGGATCTCTGGATCTATCATGTGCCCTGTCTCTTTGGCATCCTCCGCCAGATCTTGGTAAGCGGGCCTAAAATTTCCAGGAATCAAACAACAGAGAGGGACTCTGGGCTTTTAGAGAGGTCCAGCATACATGCCCTGGATAAACTTGTGAAGAAAAGGTATGCAGTTCCTGTAAAGGAGAGGGAAGAGGGAAAGGAGGGGCAGGGCAGGGGACTGGCAAGGTCCCTAACTACAAAAAGGAGAATTATAGTAGAAGAGGCGGAGGACTGGGAAGTCCTTCCTTTCGGAATGAGTGCCCTCACACACTCAGCCTGCTGGGTGTCATGCTTCATCATCGGGCATGCTCCTCGTCGGGTCGGCGCTGCAATACCCGACGGGCACCCTAAGCAGGTGCTCTTTGGCGGAGATCTTTTATTCCTTGCCGTATAGTGCGGTGGGTGTGAGGGGCCTTAACAGTGTAGGTGTGCAATTGTGTGAATTAAAACAGGGAAATAGAAGGGTCAGGTAAATTAAACTTTAATGATCCTGCCTTCCCCTGATTAAAAATGAAGTTTGGCAACTCACTGCAAAAATCCTGCAGCGTGTTATGCTCAAACTTGTACGGTCAACATGTTTCTTGCCTGTTTAGTCAGAAGGATCTAGTGGCAATTCTTCAGGACCTAGTGAAAAATAAAACTCTACACTATAGTAGACTATGATGTTCTATCCTATTAACAAGAAGGTAGGGGGCACCAAGAGGTAAAGTACCTGATGATGCAGCAGCCAATCTGAAATGAGAAATACAACAATGAAAACAATCCATATCAGAGAGCGATCATACTCTAAAATTCTGCCCTCTTATACCTCAATAGTGCCACCAGTCTGTGCACCCTAACAAAAGTAATGTGCATTGCTAAAAAGTGGTCATGCTTGTCAACCACGATACCCATGCTGTGCTTAATGCCTTGGTATATGGAAAATGAAACACAGCGGGTTCGGATCATGCGGTGAGGAATTAAAAACGGAGAAGAAGTAGCAACATAATGAGTGAAAGGCAACTCACCTCAAACTATCTTCAGAAAGGCCACTTCAGTTCACGGCAAGTGTGGGACACGGTAAAGTGTTAGTGTCCTAAGAAGGGGCCCACAAGAAGTAGTGTGAGCGTGTACATAAGACACGCGGATGATGGACAAAATTTGGGGGTTGGTAGCCTCTGATGTAGCGAGAGGCAACAATAAGGTGGCTAAGAAACAGGACCCCACGTCTAGGATCGTCACCCACGATCAAGCAGGCACAGCAGCCAGCCCCTGCCCACCGGCGAGGCGTGCGGCCGCCCTCAGGGAGAGTGGTAGCCGCTCCGTCCGCCGAGTGCGCCAGTATGCCGGGGCCGCCCGCAGATAGATGGAATCGTGAGGGCGTGCCCCAGATCGCAGGTATGCTGTCGACGCCGAAATTCGGCGTCCAAGCCTGTGCCTAAGGAAGTGTCCTCGTACAGGCAAAAGTCAAACCAAGATCCTCCTGCACTGGGGAGAAAGATTATACTCACCAAGAAAACGCGCCCAGGTGACGAGTGACCTACCCTGCACTGCCGGATCCGGGAGGTAATGAACCCAGCAAGGCTGGGGATTTAAATGGTAGCGGAAATGGCGCGCAGGGCGGGGACATGTCAACAAGAACACTGGAGACTAGTGTGTGTGCTAGGCCCCCGGTGGAGAGAGGTGGAGATGTATGGTGGCCATCTTGGAATAGTCTCAAATGTCACAACAGGCGCCATCTTAGACCATGCAAATTAGAACATACAAAAATTGTACATAGCGCATGGCTGTGAAAACAGAGGGGTGGAAATGTGTGGTGGCCATCTTGGCAAAGATCTCATAAGACACAACAGGCGCCATCTTTGAACGTGCAAAATAGAGCATAAAAGATTGCATCTAGCGCGTGACTGTAAAACCAGACAATTGGCCATGACAGAATGGTATCGGCTATATTCTGTTAAGGCTACTCCAAGGAATATCTTCGTTGAGCCCGTGTTTATCAGTGGCCAGACGAAAAATCCATCTCTGTTCGATCCTAAACAGTGCACTTGGGGAGATAGCAGGATGTGCTTCCAAAATAACCCAACTCAAGTTGTCACAAGTGTGTCCAGCAGTCTCAAAATGTGTATAAAGTTTGGTCGTTACTTTGTGACACCGTATGTTGCTCTTGTGTTCCCCAATCCGTGTTTTTACTGACCTTGTTGTCATGCCCACATACCGAAGGTTGCATGGGCATGAAAGCAAGTAAATGCAGTTAGTAGTGTTGCAGTTGGTATGTTTAATTAATTTCCAAGTGAAATTATCAGAAAAAGTTATTTCTTTGGTGGGTTTGGTCAATGTGCACGCTACACAGGACCCACATGGGTAGTGTCCCGAGACTGGTGGAAGGTCCCATAGAACTCTCTGTGTGGGTACAGTTTTAGTTTTGGGTCTGGTATGGATCAATATATCCTTGAGGTTACTTGTTCTTTTGAACGCAAACCTGGGTGTGGGGAGTCTTAGATCACCTGTGTTGAGAATACCCCAGTGCTTGCGAATGATATTTCTATTCCTGTTGGAATCGGGGTGAAGGATGTAACACAAGTGAGGGTCTCAATGTGTTCTTTGTGATTAACTTCCAACAGGGCCTCTCTGTTATTATGCCTAGCCCTTTTCATAGCTACAGCTACTTTATGTCGTGGATATTCCCGTGCATGTAAGTTAGCTGCCAATTTCTTGGCTTCTGATTTGAAATCCTCGGCAGAGCTACAATTTCTCCTGATACGGAGGAATTGGCCAAATGGTAAGTTATCTTTCAGGGCCCTGGGGTGGTGGCTGCTGAACAAGAGGAGACTGTTACTGTCAGTGGGCTTTTATACAGTTTGGTACTCAAGCGTCCCTCAGTCAGGAAGATGTTGAGATCGAGAAAGGGGATCCTACAGTCAGAAATCGTGTGGGTAAATTTAAGGTAGGGGTTCAAAGTGTTGACCCATGTACAAAAATCGTCACACGTTGTCCTATCTCCCTTCCAAAAAATCAAGATGTCGTCGATGTAACGCTTCCACAATATCAAGTTATTTAAATAAGGATTGCGAACATCAAAAATGAGCCTAGTTTCAAAAGCTGCCACGTAAAGACAGGCCAAACTTGGAGCAAAAGTGCTGCCCATAGAAGTACCCTGTGTCTGGTGGTAGAGTTTGTTATTATACTCAAAAAAGTTTTCGGTAAGGGCAAGGGTGGCACATTCCATGATGAAAGAAACCGGTGTGGGAGAGTTCCAGTCAGTGGAGTAGAGAGCATCCTCAATCACTTCTAGAGTGGCACGTTGAGGGATGTTAGTGTACAACGCCTCTACGTCCAGTGTTACCAACATATTAATCTCATCCTGAAATTGAAAACCCTCTATCAAACGGAGTACATCAGTGGTATCTAGAAGGAATGATGGTGTCTCCTTAACTAGTGGCTGAAGGAAATGATCACAAAACCTGGACAAGGGTTCCAACAGTGAACCAATACCTGACACGATAGGCCTCCCCGGAACTGGGCTCACGCCTTTGTGTATTTTGGGTAGAGTATAAAAGTACGGCGTTATAGGATCTCTTGTGACCAGGAATTCAGCCTCCTTTTTGCTTATCCAGCCTTCTGTTTCAGCTGTAAAAACCATAGATGAAATTAAGGTGGTCAGTCTTTTAGTAGGATTGACAAAAATAGGGGTGTAGTATTCTGCCTTGCTGAGTTGTCGTAGACATTCAGTATCGTAGTCACTAGTAGACATGATTACAATGGCCCCTCCTTTATCAGCCTGCTTAATAGTGATGTTCGAGTCATCAGCGAGAGATCTAGCCGCTGCCCATTCTTCCTTGGAGAAATTGTGAAAAGGGATATTCGACCTGTCCTTATTTAAGTCTTTGAGCACTGCCTGCTCAAAGGTTAGGATTTCGTTAGGCACCATGCTATTGTTAGGTGTAAAGGTAGAGGGATTATGTAACCCTGAATCATTACTGGTTGGAGTGGGTCTGTCTTTGAAAAAAGCATTAAGTCTCACTTTACGAAAGAAGCTGTGTATTTCGCATTGATCACGGAAAAAATCGGTGCGAGGAGTGGGAACATAGCCCAGACCTTTACGCAGAACTCCTAGATCTGTCTCCGTGAGGTTCCTAGGGGAGAGATTCACTACTAGTTTTTCTTCCCCCTGGTCATACTCCTGGTCTCTACGGAGTTCTGAGTGTCCTCCTGCCAGTGTACTTGTTTGGCATTTCCTTTTCTCCGCCCTCTTCCTCTGCCCCAGCCTCTTCCTAAAAAGGCTGGTTATTGCCAGCAAAAAATTGTGGTGGCCCTTGTGGATAACATGGTGGGCCCTGTGGGTACCCTGGAAAGTGCCACATTGGTGGACCTGGGTAGGATTGCATGGGGTGGTGGGTGTAACCTGATCGTATGTTGCGTCTAGGATTATAATTACCCCAACTGCCTGTACTAGAATCGCTGCTTGAAGAGGATCCCCTCCTTGTTTGCGTAGTACCCTCATCTGAGGAATAACTGGTTTTATTTGAAGTAAAGTCAGCCTTTAAATACGGATAGACTTTTTCTTTGTCGAACCTCTGGATATCTTTTTGCAGTTTGCTGATTTTTTGTTTCATCAGAAACTCTTTGTTTTCAGCAATCTCATTGTTGATTTCAGTAAGCTTGCCCTTATATATTGTCATCACAATCATAGTCTTAAGGTTACTCTCAGCTATTTGTATCCGGACAAGAAGGGCGTCTGCTAGTCTTTTTGCTGTGTTAATAATTAAGATGAGTAAGTCCCTAGTGCATTTCCATGCCACTAGGGACCATTCTTTTTGAATACTGCATCATCCAGAAAGAGACGGGGAAAGTTGTTGACTATGAGACCGTTAGGCGCTATGTTGGCCCGTAAATACTCGGTCATCATGGCGCCATGCAAGGTGATTTTTAACCATTCCCGTTTCATGGCTGTTAGTGAGGACCAGTCGTCTGTCTGGCTACCTGAGGCAGAAGTGCCATCAGTGCCCAAAATCGTGGGTGTCTTTAGAATCTCTGCTGCCACTTCGTCACCGAAACTTAGTCCCTGAACTCCCTCCATATTGTCACGAAGGAGTCTCGGGAGGAAAATAACGCGAGTTGATCGGTGGTCAACTTCGAGGTTGTGTAATGGGCCAGGGAATACAATTAGCGTTCCTGGTAACCTATAGTCCCACGGTACCGAACCGTACTGGGAATCAAACAACAGAGAGGGACTCTGGGCTTTTAGAGAGGTCCAGCATACATGCCCTGGATAAACTTGTGAAGAAAAGGTATGCAGTTCCTGTAAAGGAGAGGGAAGAGGGAAAGGAGGGGCAGGGCAGGGGACTGGCAAGGTCCCTAACTACAAAAAGGAGAATTATAGTAGAAGAGGCGGAGGACTGGGAAGTCCTTCCTTTCGGAATGAGTGCCCTCACATTCTAGTACAGGCAGTTGGGGTAATTATAATCCTAGACGCAACATACGATCAGGTTACACCCACCACCCCATGCAATCCTACCCAGGTCCACCAATGTGGCACTTTCCAGGGTACCCACAGGGCCCACCATGTTATCCACAAGGGCCACCACAATTTTTTGCTGGCAATAACCAGCCTTTTTTAGGAAGAGGCTGGGGCAGAGGAAGAGGGCGGAGAAAAGGAAATGCCAAACAAGTACACTGGCAGGAGGACACTCAGAACTCCGTAGAGACCAGGAGTATGACCAGGGGGAAGAAAAACTAGTAGTGAATCTCTCCCCTAGGAACCTCACGGAGACAGATCTAGGAGTTCTGCGTAAAGGTCTGGGCTATGTTCCCACTCCTCGCACCGATTTTTTCCGTGATCAATGCGAAATACACAGCTTCTTTCGTAAAGTGAGACTTAATGCTTTTTTCAAAGACAGACCCACTCCAACCAGTAATGATTCAGGGTTACATAATCCCTCTACCTTTACACCTAACAATAGCATGGTGCCTAACGAAATCCTAACCTTTGAGCAGGCAGTGCTCAAAGACTTAAATAAGGACAGGTCGAATATCCCTTTTCACAATTTCTCCAAGGAAGAATGGGCAGCGGCTAGATCTCTCGCTGATGACTCGAACATCACTATTAAGCAGGCTGATAAAGGAGGGGCCATTGTAATCATGTCTACTAGTGACTACGATACTGAATGTCTACGACAACTCAGCAAGGCAGAATACTACACCCCTATTTTTGTCAATCCTACTAAAAGACTGACCACCTTAATTTCATCTATGGTTTTTACAGCTGAAACAGAAGGCTGGATAAGCAAAAAGGAGGCTGAATTCCTGGTCACAAGAGATCCTATAACGCCGTACTTTTATACTCTACCCAAAATACACAAAGGCGTGAGCCCAGTTCCGGGAGGCCTATCGTGTCAGGTATTGGTTCACTGTTGGAACCCTTGTCCAGGTTTTGTGATCATTTCCTTCAGCCACTAGTTAAGGAGACACCATCATTCCTTCTAGATACCACTGATGTACTCCGTTTGATAGAGGGTTTTCAATTTCAGGATGAGATTAATATGTTGGTAACACTGGACGTAGAGGCGTTGTACACTAACATCCCTCAACGTGCCACTCTAGAAGTGATTGAGGATGCTCTCTACTCCACTGACTGGAACTCTCCCACACCGGTTTCTTTCATCATGGAATGTGCCACCCTTGCCCTTACCGAAAACTTTTTGAGTATAATAACAAACTCTACCACCAGACACAGGGTACTTCTATGGGCAGCACTTTTGCTCCAAGTTTGGCCTGTCTTTACGTGGCAGCTTTTGAAACTAGGCTCATTTTTGATGTTCGCAATCCTTATTTAAATAACTTGATATTGTGGAAGCGTTACATCGACGACATCTTGATTTTTGGAAGGGAGATAGGACAACGTGTGACGATTTTTGTACATGGGTCAACACTTTGAACCCCTACCTTAAATTTACCCACACGATTTCTGACTGTAGGATCCCCTTTCTCGATCTCAACATCTTCCTGACTGAGGGACGCTTGAGTACCAAACTGTATAAAAAGCCCACTGACAGTAACAGTCTCCTCTTGTTCAGCAGCCACCACCCCAGGGCCCTGAAAGATAACTTACCATTTGGCCAATTCCTCCGTATCAGGAGAAATTGTAGCTCTGCCGAGGATTTCAAATCAGAAGCCAAGAAATTGGCAGCTAACTTACATGCACGGGAATATCCACGACATAAAGTAGCTGTAGCTATGAAAAGGGCTAGGCATAATAACAGAGAGGCCCTGTTGGAAGTTAATCACAAAGAACACATTGAGACCCTCACTTGTGTTACATCCTTCACCCCGATTCCAACAGGATTAGAAATATCATTCGCAAGCACTGGGGTATTCTCAACACAGGTGATCTAAGACTCCCACACCCAGGTTTGCGTTCAAAAGAACAAGTAACCTCAAGGATATATTGATCCATACCAGACCCAAAACTAAAACTGTACCCACACAGAGAGTTCTATGGGACCTTCCACCAGTCTCGGGACACTACCCATGTGGGTCCTGTGTAGCGTGCACATTGACCAAACCCACCAAAGAAATAACTTTTTCTGATAATTTCACTTGGAAATTAATTAAACATACCAACTGCAACACTACTAACTGCATTTACTTGCTTTCATGCCCATGCAACCTTCGGTATGTGGGCATGACAACAAGGTCAGTAAAAACACGGATTGGGGAACACAAGAGCAACATACGGTGTCACAAAGTAACGACCAAACTTTATACACATTTTGAGACTGCTGGACACACTTGTGACAACTTGAGTTGGGTTATTTTGGAAGCACATCCTGCTATCTCCCCAAGTGCACTGTTTAGGATCGAACAGAGATGGATTTTTCGTCTGGCCACTGATAAACATGGGCTCAACGAAGATATTCCTTGGAGTAGCCTTAACAGAATATAGCCGATAACATTCTGTCATGGCCAATTGTCTGGTTTTACAGTCACGCGCTAGATGCAATCTTTATGCTCTATTTTGCACGTTCAAAGATGGCGCCTGTTGTGTCTTATGAG
This sequence comes from Calotriton arnoldi, assembly GCA_963921515.1. NCBI lineage: Eukaryota > Metazoa > Chordata > Amphibia > Caudata > Salamandridae > Calotriton > Calotriton arnoldi. The sequence goes on from CAWUFW010005193.1 coordinate 329,185, forward strand.
ATCTTTGCCAAGATGGCCACCACACATTTCCACCCCTCTGTTTTCACAGCCATGCGCTATGTACAATTTTTGTATGTTCTAATTTGCATGGTCTAAGATGGCGCCTGTTGTGACATTTGAGACTATTCCAAGATGGCCACCATACATCTCCACCTCTCTCCACCGGGGGCCTAGCACACACACTAGTCTCCAGTGTTCTTGTTGACATGTCCCCGCCCTGCGCGCCATTTCCGCTACCATTTAAATCCCCAGCCTTGCTGGGTTCATTACCTCCCGGATCCGGCAGTGCAGGGTAGGTCACTCGTCACCTGGGCGCGTTTTCTTGGTGAGTATAATCTTTCTCCCCAGTGCAGGAGGATCTTGGTTTGACTTTTGCCTGTACGAGGACACTTCCTTAGGCACAGGCTTGGACGCCGAATTTCGGCGTCGACAGCATACCACGCGATCTGGGGCACGCCCTCACGATTCCATCTATCTGCGGGCGGCCCCGGCATACTGGCGCACTCGGCGGACGGAGCGGCTACCACTCTCCCTGAGGGGCGGCCGCACGCCTCGCCGGTGGGCAGGGGCTGGCTGCTGTGCCTGCTTGATCGTGGGTGACGATCCTAGACGTGGGGTCCTGTTTCTTAGCCACCTTATTGTTGCCTCTCGCTACATCAGAGGCTACCAACCCCCAAATTTTGTCCATCATCCGCGTGTCTTATGTACACGCTCACACTACTTCTTGTGGGCCCCTTCTTAGGACACTAACACTTTACCGTGTCCCACACTTGCCGTGAACTGAAGGGGCCTTTCTGAAGATAGTTTGAGGTGAGTTGCCTTTCACTCATTATGTTGCTACTTCTTCTCCGTTTTTAATTCCTCACCGCATGATCCGAACCCGCTGTGTTTCATTTTCCATATACCAAGGCATTAAGCACAGCATGGGTATCGTGGTTGACAAGCATGACCACTTTTAGCAATGCACATTACTTTTGTTAGAGTGCACAGACTGGTGGCACTATTGAGGTATAAGAGGGCAGAATTTTAGAGTATGATCGCTCTCTGATATGGATTGTTTTCATTGTTGTATTTCTCATTTCAGATTGGCTGCTGCATCATCAGGTACTTTACCTCTTGGTGCCCCTACCTTCTTGTTAATAGGATAGAACATCATAGTCTACTATAGTGTAGAGTTTTATTTTTCACTAGGTCCTGAAGAATTGCCACTAGATCCTTCTGACTAAACAGGCAAGAAACATGTTGACCGTACAAGTTTGAGCATAACACGCTGCAGGATTTTTGCAGTGAGTTGCCAAACTTCATTTTTAATCAGGGGAAGGCAGGATCATTAAAGTTTAATTTACCTGACCCTTCTATTTCCCTGTTTTAATTCACACAATTGCACACCTACACTGTTAAGGCCCCTCACACCCACCGCACTATACGGCAAGGAATAAAAGATCTCCGCCAAAGAGCACCTGCTTAGGGTGCCCGTCGGGTATTGCAGCGCCGACCCGACGAGGAGCATGCCCGATGATGAAGCATGACACCCAGCAGGCTGAGTGTGTGAGGGCACTCATTCCGAAAGGAAGGACTTCCCAGTCCTCCGCCTCTTCTACTATAATTCTCCTTTTTGTAGTTAGGGACCTTGCCAGTCCCCTGCCCTGCCCCTCCTTTCCCTCTTCCCTCTCCTTTACAGGAACTGCATACCTTTTCTTCACTAAAATTTCCAGGACCTTATCCTGGCAAGAACGCCAGGATCGGTCAAGACCCTTTTTTAGGGTCCTTAATGAACTAGCCAATGAAGGTGGCCATCTTGGCGTCAATTTCTGGAGTACCCGCCACTTTGCCTGGTAGGAAAGGCCGGGGACATTCCCCTTTTAGACGGCCCCGGACCTCCTGATCCATCGGCTTCCGAATCCGGCTAGCCACGTAAGACGCCACCAGGGGCGCCGGAATCCAGTCTGCAGAGCAGGGGTGGTATATGTCCTCCAGGTTCAGTAAACCCGAGATATCCACCGAGTCCCGAGTGTGAGGTACCTCCAACCGGTATTTCTTTACGCCCCTTTCCGGATGCCAGGGTCTGCTCGGATAGGGTTCCTCATCTGACTCCCCGGGAGGGGCATCTGAGTCGTCCCCGGTATCGCCATTTGCCCCAACGGGGGACAGGATTAGTCATTGGGGGTCCCCTCTGGTTGGGAATCCTCAGGCCGTTCGAGAGTATCCAGGCGTCTCTTAAGGAAAGCCTGGCGCAATCTCTCAAAGGCGTCGGACAAAGCGGAACCCTTGGTAGCCTTACCTGGGGCTTTAGCCTTGCCCTTACCTTTAGATGGTTCCCTAGTATCGGGAGGAACGGCCTCACACCAGTCACCCTCAGTAGAATAAACCACCCTGCGCCAGACCGCAAGTTCGATGATACGGTGACTCAGGGGTTCAAGGGCTGATGAAACTGCCCTTTCCAGTGATGCATCTATTGCATCCACCAGCCCCAAGTGAATGTGGCTGGTGGATGCAAATTATGATTTTCATGTCAATATAGAATAGACATGCTGGAAAGAATGGGTTTTCTCCTGTAGAATCAACAATTTTCACTGTTTTCAGTGTTTTCTGCTGTCTCACCAGAGTAATTTTCTCTAAATAGGAGTCGGTGTTAAAAATATTGTACAGTTTTAGAAAAAACTAAAGGAGTGATCTGTTTATCCCTGCATCTGATCTTCGTTTACATAATTCAAGTTGTTTGTTAAATATAATTGAATAAACTGAAATAACTTACCAGCAGTGCAATAAGTTCTGAAAAAATAGGATTACAGTTTAAAGTTTTTGAAATGTGTACAATTTCTTTTAACGTTTTATGCTGTCTACCACTCGCACGTAGTTAAATTGACTGCATAGATGCCTTTTTCATGATACCCTCACAATAATGTACAGACCATTATCAGCATATCAGTTTTAAAATCAAAATTCTTTGCACACAGTTACTTCCAGCGTTTGGCATATATTTAACAGTTTCCTTAAAAAGGATGTTCAAATGTTGCCTTAAACTTAATAGGAAAATAGAGAAGTGCTCTTTTGTGTCTTGAGTTTTCTATTGTCAGTATGTTCTTCTCTGGCTAGTCTGGGCTCACGTCACTCCAGCTGGAGGTGCTGTACCTGCTGGTAAACATGCTTATTTTCCATCGGAACCTCAAGCAGTGGCACATGTCCTGGAAGAGTGCTTATGTTTCTTTGTGTTTTGTGTAAATACACTGTCCTACAGCACCATCTTTGAGCATCCTACAATGTTCATCTTAGAAATACCGGCTCACACACACACTGTTTTTTCCAAAGGTGATTTATACCTCTTACTTAACTCAACAAAGCCACCCATTCGTCCTCTTTTGGAGGCTTCAACTACAGCCTAAATAGCCTGAGCTCTACACTGAATGATTTCAGTGTACAAGACGTTCTGCATAAGATAAAACCCAAGGCAGTTTGTGACTAGAATCCTACACCATCCTGATTTCCTTTCCACCATTAGAAGCAAAAACATTGTCTGAAGTACATGCATGTATTTCCCACAAGTTGGGGTTATTGCAGTCCTTTAATTTGGTTTGCTACTTTGGTGGAAACTGGCTGTTGCTGCACACTAATGATGACATGTAAACGTTGTGACTGATAGTAGTTGGGAAAGCATACATTGCTCTTATTTTGCTGTCCAGTGGCTCATAAACGTAAGGTCAAACATATTACAGTGCTGTTTGAATATATGGATACAGTAGGCAAATGTGTAACAAGCCGAACAACAATCAACAACTTTTGCACCTCCTGCAAAGAGTGCTGCAATTGTAGTGCATGACTTTGCAGCTTGTCATAGTGATTTCTTTTATAGCAGTGTATGCACTGCCATCTTCAAACAGAATGCATTGCTGTTGGTACAGTTGGTGTAAAGGTGTGTGAGCACCTTGGTGGGGGGATGGGCAGGAGACCTAAAGGTTCATAAAGGCTTAGAAGTCCTTTGAGGTGAGAGCATGGTGGGAACTCACTGTTCCACTCGGGATACAGTTAGTGCCAAAGCTGTGGTACAAAGCAGTAGTTGCCTTCTCTGTGTCGCAGACAATCCAAGCTAACCAAGACATTGTGCCACTACACCCCTGCTTCCTGTCTTGTTTCCTGAACTTGCTTCCCATTAAATCAATACATCTCAGCAGTGTGCATTTCCTAGCGCTTGACAGCTAGGGCATATTGTTTGGGGTCAAGGATAACACGTTTTCATATTTATTTTGTACACCGGACAGATAGGCCCAATCCCTTGCAGCACAAATCCTTTGGTTTCCAGTTTAGAGTACCACAATATGGATCTGTGCAAAAGGATTGTCTGAAATCAAGATTTGTATCTATATGTATAAGTTGTTTAAACATATGTATGTATGTGTGTATACACACACACACACACACACATGTATATATATTTCACTAATGCAAACCCTTTAAAATCCGGGTGAACAGACTAAGGAAATGCATTGTGCTGTGAGCTCAGATTGCAGTACTAACAGTGGTTCTAGTATAATAATACATGGACATGCAAAATTTAACAATTTGAAGTATAACGCTCCCAGAATGGTCCTTGATTATATTCAAATACACTCAGTAGCATGAAAGCAAGGTTGGTGATTGTTTGCTTTCATGATAAAATGTACACCAAAAAATAGCATCTTTAAAAAAATATATTTTTGCTAAATTACTTGTGCTACTTCAGATACCATTTTCTCTGCAGCCTCATTTAGTAATACATGTTTGAAGCAAGCCAGTATTTAAAATAAATAAATTGTACCGGCTGAAGCTTTTTCTGCCACAGTGGTGAGCCTTTTTTTTTTAGGTCTCTGCTGTAGACAGCGCATACGCTGTCTCAAAGAGACATGCTGTATCTACTTTGCGGGATTCAGCCCGCCCATAGGCTTCCCATTTGCCGTTTCACTGAAGAACATCTCACAGCCTCCCTCAGCACAACATCTCAGCATGTAACCTCTGCCGATGGATCTCCAACTGTTCCGATTCTCTGGTGCCCTTCAAGAAGGCCCCCTTGCAAGCAACACTCCAAGAAAGCCAGTTGGTTCACTCCCGCTCTTCAGGAGTCCAGACGCACCTGTAGACGGCTCGATAAGAGATGGAGGAACAACAAACCCCAGAAGTCCACGCAGCCTTCAAAGCCACCGTTACTGCACACCGCCTCCTCCTCAAAATACAAAGAAAACGGCCCTCCAAGACTGAATCAACGCAAATGCACACAACAGCAAAGAACTCTTTGCCATCGTCAAAGAGTTTGCCAGACCCAACAGCGAGATCACAGATGACCCACCCTCCCAAGACCTCTGCAACAAACTCTGCACCCTTTTCCACCACAAGATCAGGCAGATCCATGACAGCTTCTACACCCAAGACCCTCTCACTACGCCCGCCACCACCGCACCCAACGATGCTGCCCTCCCCTCCCCCCCACAGATCCTGCTCAACTGGACCCCGCTCACCACGGACGACACACTCAAGACCATGAAGAGCATCCACTCCGGAGCCTCCTCGGATCTCTGCCCGCACCACATCGCCCCGAGCTACGCCTCATCAACTGCTCCATCGAGACCCCCACCTTCCTGGACGACTGAAAACACGCTGAGATCAACCCCCTGCTGATGCAGCCCTCCGCCTACCCGACAGACCTTAAGAACTTCAGACCCATCTCCCTGCTCCCCTTCCCTGCCAAGGTCCTCAAAGGCCAACAACGCCCAACTCTGAGTTCATTGAAGCCAACCACGTCCTGGGCATCTCCCAATCTGGCTTCTGAAGCAACCACAGCACCGAGACCGCCCTCCTCGCCACCACCGACATCTGCTCCCTCCTCGACTGGGGCAAAACAGCAGCCCTCATCCTCCTGGACCTCTTCGCCACCTTCGACACCGTCTCCCACCGCACCCTAAGCACGAGACTCCACGACGCCGGTATCCGCAACAAAGCCCTAGACTGGATCCACTCCTTCCTCACCTGTCGAACACAGCGAGTCAGACTACCACCGTTCCTCTCAGAACCCACAGAGATCAGCTACGAAGTGCCCCAGGGCTCCTCCCTGAACCCCACCCTCTTCAACGTCTACATGGCCCCACTCGCAGCCATCTATGGAACCACAGACTCAACATCATCTCTTATGCTGACGACACCCAGCTGATCCTCTCTCTCACCAACAAACCCACAGCCGCCTGAAACAAATTCCACAACGTGATGAAGGCCGTCGCCACCTGCATGAGAGCCAGCTGTCTCAAACTCAACTCGGACAAGGCTGAAGTCCTCATTCTAGGACCCACCCCCTCAGCTTGGGATGACTCCTGGTGGCCCCCCGCGCTAGGACCAGCCCCCGCATCCAAGGACCAAGCACAAAACCTCGGCATCATACTGGACTCCTCGCTCACAATGAACCGCCAGATCAACATCATGCTTCCACACGCTCTGCCTGCTTCGAAAGACCTTCAGATAGATTCCCACTGAATCCAGAAAGATGGTCACCCACGCACTCATCGGCAGCAGACTCGACTACGGCAATGCACTCTATGCTGGTGTCACCCAGAAACGCCTCAGGAAACTACAGAACGTTCAAAACGTCCCAGCCAGACTGGTCCTCAACATCCCCCGCCACATCACCGAACACCTGCAAGAACTCCACTGCAGGGCTCGAAAAATCATAAAAATTTCTCTAGACCTGCAGGTCTAGTAACTTGAAACATCTACTCGACCTAACAGTAATGCACTTGACCTCTGTCTCTGAAAGCCGAGCAAATGTGACAAGTTAACAAGATTTAAATGCATTTTTATTGCTCATTCACTTTGTGAGCAATAAAGATGCCTTTAAATCTTGCTATCTTGTCACATTTGATCTGCTGTCAGAGGAAGAGGGCAAAAGTCAGTTTGTCTTCCTACTCACCAGAAAGGGTGAGAAGGACCTAAAAATAGCTTGTCCTAATTAAATCTGGCTTGTAGATGCGAGCGGGCGATTGGATTTTTCGAGCCATGCACTGACTCCCAACGAAAGAGTCCCTTTCAAGCTCCTCACACATGCCTACAAAGCCCTTCACGACGCAGGGCCAGCATATCTGAACCACTGCCTCTCATTCCACGTACCCACCAGACACCTCCGCTCCGCCCAACTGGCCCTGGCCACCGTCCCACAGATCCGCAAGACCAGGACCGGAGGAAGATCCTTCTACCTCGCTGCCAAGACCTGCAACACCCTGCCTCTCCAACTCAGGCAAGCCCCATTGCTGACCCTATTCAGGAAGGATCTCAAGTCATGGCTCTTCGACTGAACCCCAGCTCCCAGACGGAGCAGCAACCCGCCTTTCTGCCCTCGGCGCCTTGAGACCCTCAAGGATGAGTAGTCATGCTATACAAACCTTGACTGATTGATTGATTTGCTGGCTCCGTTGTCACTCTCCTATTCTTTCTCCCCATTTGTCCATGGCATGCATTTGTCATGGCTCTTCCTGTATTTACCCCTCCCCAGGAGCAGGGACCAAGTACACTGTCCCACCACTATCCCTCATTTTATGACCATTTCAGGAACTTCTTTTTTCTTGGTTTACAAGCCCTCCTCAGGAGCGTTGGTGTTTTCATTCGCTCTGAGCGCTGTTTTAGTTTTTATCCCGTCCTTCTTTTCATTTGCTATGTAAATGTTGAAAGGGTAAGAAGGGTGGGTGGAACTCCAGTGTCTCTTTACCTTGCTCATTACCCAGTCAAAGTTGGGCGGGCGCCACATGGCATTGATTGCCTGTCGTAGGGCATTGGCCCACAATGTGCCGCTCATGTTCTCCAGCTGATCCTCGCTGCCACTTGCTCAATAACCTCCTTCATCCCGTGCAAGGACTAGTAAGGTTAAAAGTAGTCTTTAAAAAGGTCAGGTTATAAAGCAGCAACCTGAACCAAGGAAAAGCTTAGTCCTAACGTACACCGAGCCGCCATCTTGGAGTGGTTCTACTTTCCATTTATTACGACAGAAACCAATGTAGTCAATGCAATTTGTAAAGAAAAAAAATCCACATTCACATACAGCTACATATCTTTTTCATATTTTCATTACTAATCGTCCATTAAAGCATTTAATTGAGTAACTATTATACGCTTATTTCTCTAATAGAACTGCAGTCGACGGTAGCCACATGGAGAGAGAACCTGTCGCTTAACTCAGCAAGGTGCTGCGTTCTATTGTTTAGCAGTTCCTCTTGTGTCTGGACGTTTTCAGTCATTTGTATTACTCCACTGTGACGCCACTTAGGTGGGTCTTTGCAGAGGTTTGGCGATCTTACCTGCGACGGGGCTGTCGCTCCTTTATGTAGAGCCTGCCCAATATGTAGATACAGTAGTATGAAATATGGACTTGATCAAAATTTAGATCAAATACACACTAAGACGCCATCTTGATATGATGCTGCTTTCCAGTAATTACAAAAGAAACCTGCATAGTTCATTTAATTATCAATGGACATGAACGCCAAAAGCTTACCACGAAAGATTTTGTTGCAAATATATATAAAAAAGACGTATAGTGACCAGTTTTATTGTACAGTTGCTTGACTTTCTTTCTCAATTAGCAGTCGACCATGAACATTGTGACTACTGCAAACTCCTATGGGGCCACCCCATTTATTTTTTATTTTTCGTGAGAAGCCACATCAGTGCTTCAAATGCTACTATCTTGCACGGTCTATGTTAACATTTTGCCGTTTTTTTCCGCTGTCAGTCATTTCTATACTCTACTGTGACGTACTATATGCGAGATTTTGTCCTCCTGGAGTTTACAATGTTGCCAGCGGCCAGAGGCGGGCCTTCGCTGTTTCCTGTAGAGTTTCTACTGAGTTCGTGTGCAGCTTTAGGTGTTGTCTGAGGAGAGTGCGGTTGGAGAGGATGATGGTGGCATCCCTACCCCTGAGGGTATGGACGAGGAGGCTGCAGAGAGCCATTTGGCCAAGCACCAAATCCAGCAGTGTGATGAGTTTGCAGCAATCGCAAGCTGTGACCAGGCTGTGGCTCAGTATTACTTGGCTGAGAACGACTGGCACATGGAAGTACGTGCACCCTTCTAACTCTGGCAGCCAAATAATCTTATTGAATATCCTCCAATTATTTTACTTTTTTATTTTTTTTATTTTTTTAGTGAAACAAAAAGTAATTTTTCTCAACATTTTTGTTACTTTACTGCAAAGTTGCAAAACCTATTCCGTCAGCTGTTGACAGGATTTATTATATAAATGTTGCTTAACTGCTCACTTTGACGGATATGTTTCGAAGATAGTAGGAAGGAACTCACAGGCATAAGGGAGAGGAAGGAGATATACCAGATTCCTCCAATGCCTACCTCCAGTAACCCAGTCAGTTGTTTAGACTCTTTCACGCCCATTTCAGTGGAAGACACTTTTCTAGCCATAAGTCGCCTAAAATCTGGTTCCCCCTCAGACCCGGCCCTGCCTCTCTTTTAGCTCCCTGGGCAAAGGCCATCACCCCACTAGTGCATCAGTTGTTTAATACGTCCCTGTCATCAGCTAAGATGCCAATGGTTTGGAAACAAGCGAAAATTTTACCACTGCTGAAAAAACCACAGGCAGATCCAATAAACTATCGACCCTTCTCCCAGCCCTAGCAAAAGTACTTGAGAAACATGTCAATCAACAGATCTCCTCACACTTAGAAAGCAATAATCTGTTGCATACAAGTCAATCTGGTTTCCGGCCCAACTATAGTACTGAGTCAGCACTGCTGGAAGTACTCGATTCCATCCGCCTTCGTACTGACCGGGGCGACTGAGCGCTGCTGGTGTTACTCGATCAATCGGCAGCATTCAGCACCATATCTCACTCCATCCTCCTAGCTCGTATACAGTCTATGGGTATCACAGTGTCGGCTTGGCAGTGGCTTGTCTCTTTTTTGGAAGACAGAGGTCAAGAGGTTTGATGCAGCCCTTTTTCCGCCACCTCCCGCAAACTAAAGGTTGGAGTTCCCTTGGCCTCCTTAGTAGAACTCTGGGGTGCAAAAATAGTGTCATATGCTGATGACACCCAACTCCTTTTCTCCTGGGGGAAGAGTGAGGCCTTCCCTGGTGAGAAAATCCGTGAGTACCTGAATGCAACATTTAGATGGTTATCCAATAACCAACTCAAATGTAACAAGGGTGAGGCCGAGCTCCTTTTCTTTGGCCCGGAGACTAAGACAGCACGGGAAACTTTCTGGCCTCAGGATGCCCCCCTCCTCTATTAATAAGTCAAGGGGTAAAAACCCTGGGCTTTAAATTCGATGAGCAACTATCATTTCACACTCAAATCAACTCGGTGGTGGGCATGTGCTTTGCCCTCCTTCGTGTCTTTAGGAAATTCTTTCCTCTCCTCTCCTTTCAGGCTAGAAAACTGGTGACCCAGGCCTTGATAACCTCCAGGCTGGGCTATGGAAATTGCCTGTACGCAGGGTTGCCAAAATACCTGATAGACAGATTGCAGTTAGTTCAGAATGCAGCAGCACGTACCATCTTGGGGCTCCCACGTCACTCCCATGTCTCCGGCATCCTTCACAGCCTACACTGGCTTCCAGTTAGGAAGAGGATCACTTTTAAAATATTGCTTCTAACCCAAAAAGCACTTTACGGGACTGGTCCAAGGTATCTTCAAGATAAAATCAAGCCTTGCACTCCCCAGAGAAACCTTTGCTCCGGAAATCTCTGTCTGGATAGTCCTTCGGATTAAGAAGGCAAGGGCAGGGGGCAGATCCTTCTAATTTCTAGGCCCTCCTCTCTGGAGTGAGCTGCCACTGACTCTGAGGGCCCTAAAGAAAACAATCTCTTCCGGAAAAAACTTAAGACCTGGCTCTTTTCCTCCACTTAGACTCTTTTCCTTTTCTGCCTGCAGACGGCTCCTTTGCTATAGCGCCAGGACACTCCTCGGAATAACAGTTGCGCTTTATAAATCACCTACATTAACATTATGTTGTCGCATCATTGGTGCTAGTGGTTGTCATCCAGTCCAGTGCCCCTTTGCATTCCTACCGATTATTTATTTTGTATGTTACAAGTCTAGGCTTGCTTGACACAAACACACCACCTAGCTTAACTATAGTCCACGTCACTATTCTGGAGCACATAAAACTGGCATATCGCCTCTCAATTTCTGTTGCAGTGTTTGGCCAAAAGATGCTATGACAAATTCGAAATAGGTGTCTGAACCCTATGTTCCTTATGTTTTAATATTTTTAGGTCTCTGCCGTGGCTGTCCTTCGCAACATGTCAGGTACGGTTTAGTCAGTTGTGCATCTGTGTGTGCTTGTGGAGAGCAGTTTGAAAACCTTTTTGGCCCACCCATGGGGAGGGTGGTTGGTTTTGCAGTGGTTTTGCTGTGGTTAGTTCTTTTCACACCTCCCTTCTTTCCGTGGCTCCCTCCTCCCGCCCATGGGTGCTTTATTCCTGCTGCTTCTTGTTTTCACTTCCAACTAAGGACGTTGTAAAGGTTCCACATTTAATAGCTGTCCCAAGTTAAAAAAAAAAGCACTCATCTGTTGCGATATTCGAAATTATTTTAATTATTGTAACATATTTGCTAGCCTTTGTCTGCAACCTGCATGCCATCCCTTTTTTGCCGTCTCCTGTAATTAGGCACTCCCATTGCCAAGACCGATTGGCTATGCCACTGCTTGTTGAAATTTGGTGCACCATATGCTTAAGAAATTCACATTATTTTTTCCACATAAAGTATCCTTGATGTATTTGTGTCCTTTTCCCCCCACCCCTCCTATATGTTTGGTTGTCTAAAGTTATCTTAGGGTTGTGGATTCCTTTTTAAGGAATCAAGAAAATGGTCACACTACAGTGTTTCTTGTATCAGAAAACAATGCTGCATAAAAGAAGCTTTTTCAATCATTTTTTTGTTCCTAAAAAGGGCATCCGCTAAAGGTTTGCTGTGCTAAGGTCACCATGCTCCCAACTTTTAGGAACCAACAGAGTAGTAAAAATAACTTTTTAAAACCAGTATTTGCATTTTTCTAAGAGTAGCTGATTTTTCCTGTTTTTGTGGTTTCTACTTACTTGCAGCTTGTGGTGGAAACAGGTGTGAAGCCCCTGGGTAAAACCACAAAGCAATACATTCATGAAAAGTAGACATAATTCCAAATACAGCCGGGGGTAATTTGTGTAGGTTGCTCATAGCTTTCTCAAAGAAACTAATTGTTGAAATAAAAAATAATCAAAATAAGAAGGAAGAAATAGCAATAGTTAAAAAAAAAAAAGTCAAATGTCAATTTTTGCCCTATTGGCTGAATTCCAAAAGTAAATATACTGTTAAACATTTGTCAAATTTTTCTGGCTGCAGGCACATATAGTGTTTGTTGGTTCCCCGTAAGTAAGCGATATCCAGAGCTGACAACTCAGATGCAATTTATGACATTTCATTGTGTACCGATAATCCAGCAGTTCATATGGTGAAATGTAACAAATGAAAAAATTATTATGAAAGAAACTTGGGTGTTTTTATATAAATGGGCCCTACGTACTGAGTTTAGGAGTGGTGGTTATTTGTACAATTCTGAATTTGGGGTTTCTAATACTATCATTTGAATCAGAGGGCATTGTGCAAAATGTGTTCTTTCTTGCACACAGGATTAAATTAAAGCCATAAATGGAGAGAAATTCAATTGATAATAACAAATGTTCTACTATTATGATCCAACGCTTCTCCTGATAAAAGCTGTATCCCACTTGTGTGGGTGGGCCTACTGCCGCAGCACACTTGGCCTCAAAACTCAACATGGAAACATCAAGTTTTTGACATGTAAAATAGACCAGTTTTGGCAATGTTGATAGTCTGGCTAGCTTGAATCCAGTGGCAAAGTGAGCAAGGGACCCACGTCTGGGCATACCCTACCAACTTAAGGCGAACCAAGCAAACACAATAAGATGATGGACGGAGTGCTGAAACTTTTCACTCACCCCCAGTCACTATTAGATCTGGGTTGAATCCATCATCGATCTTTTGCTCACTTCGCCACCCCAGTTTAGACCCAGCCAGATGCAAATCAGTCTTGACCCTGTTCCTCAGGGTCAAGACTGATTTGCATATCACTGGGTCTAAACTGGGTTGGCATGGCGAGCAAAAGAACGATGGACTTAACCCAGATCAGTTGTCTGGGGTAAATGTTCGATTTGCTCTGCATTCCGTCCATCATCTGTGTGTCTTTTGCTTTCTCGCCCTAAGTGTGCCGGGTATGCCCAGATGTGGGTCCTGGGTTCACTGTGTTACTGAATTCAATCTAGCTTCCGGCGCCTAGTGGGGTTTTGGTGCCCCTGTTCACTCCTGGGGTCCCTTTTCGGCCAGATTGGCAACCTGAGGATGAGGAGGAGGGCTGGGAGGGGTCAGGTGACCCTTTAACTGATCAGCTAGGATCTGAACAGGACTGGAGAGAGGAACTGGGGGATGCCAGTGGTCTTGATACTTCCCCTGACCTTGGCATGTTGTCTCCTCCTGCCGTGGCTACGGAGGAGGGAGCGTCATACGCAGTTTTGTTGCGTAGGGCGGCCGAGGCCCTCAACCTCGAGCTTCAAACGGTGGCGGTCAGTACTAACCTCCTGACAGAGGTGCTTCAACCGGCTGCGAGCTCTTCGGAACCCCTGCGGCCGTTTAATGAGGCCCTTACCGACTTCCTTTTGGGCACGTGGTCCAGGCCCAACACGGGGGCTCCCGTGGATAGGATGATTGCCCGACGCCACCGCCCGGCTCTGGGCGACCCCACTTTCCTCTCCCAACACCCCACCCCGGAGAGCTTGGTGGTCCAAGCCTCCACTTCCAAGAGCGCATTCCCTACCGCTCCCCCGGAAAGGGAATCCAAGAAGCTGGACCATCTTGGGAAGAAGATTTTCTCTTCTGCCAGCTTAGGACTGCAGTCGGTAAACACCGCATGTCTCTTGGGCCGTTATTCCCACTCTGTGTGGGACTCGGTTGCGCAAGTGCTGCCTCAGTGTCCGGAGGAGGCCTGGACAGTGCTCTCCCAGGCTATTGCCGCTGGGAGGGATGCGGCGAAGTTTACCATCCGTTGTGGGCTGGATACCGCCGACTCTCTGGGCAGGACGATTTCCACGTCGGTAGCCCTTCGTCGCCACGCCTGGATGAGATCGACTGGCTTTTCGGGGTATGTCCAGAACACCTTGATGGACATGCCCTTTGATGGCCGTCGCCTTTTTGGCCACAAAGCGGACAACGCTCTAGAGCGTTTCAAGGACTCACGGGCTACGGCCAAGTCCTTGGGCCTCTCCAGCCGCCCAGCGCAGTCTGCTTTTCGCCCCTTTCGTGGCTACGGAAGGGGTGCCCCGCTACGTCCCGCCAAGAGCCACAGGCCGCAGCAAGTTACCCAACCTTTGCGCGGCCGGGCACGTGGGAACCAATGCCGTGGTTCAGGGGGCCAGCGGGCGGGCCAGTCCACCAACCCCCCCTCTGCAGCAGCCTCCAAACCTTCCTAGTCCGACTTTTCAGGCCCATCACACGCCAGTGGGCGGCAGGATACGCCATCACCTCCCACACTGGCGCACCATCATGTCGGACAGGTGGGTTTTGCAAATAGTCCGAAGGGGCTACTCCCTCCCCTTCGAAGCTACCCCTCCAGCCATGCCACCTCAATACCACCGCATGTCGGAGGATCACCTGGCACTTCTCCAACAGGAAGTTTTGGCACTCTTGGCCAAGGGAGCCATCGAGCGCGTTCCTGTCCCAGAAGTAGGTCGTGATTGCTATTCCCACTACTTTCTGGTACCCAAGAAGGACAAGGGCCTGCGTCCTATCTTGGATCTCAGGGACATCAACCGCTTCCTCCGGAAGGAGAAGTTCAAAATGTTGACGCTCGCTCAGGTCTTGTCTGCCCTCGACCCTGGAGACTGGATGGTAGCGTTGGACTTGCAGGACGCTTATTTTCACATCTCCGTCCTGCCGGCCCACCGGCGTTACCTACGGTTCACGGTAGGCCACGAGCATTTTCAGTTTACCGTGCTCCCCTTTGGCCTTACCAGCGCCCCTCGGGTGTTCACGAAAGTGATGGCGGTGGTCGCAGCTCATCTGCGCAGATCAGGGGTTCCAGTCTTCCCCCTATCTCGACGACTGGCTGTTGAAGGCGGGCTCGTCCCAGGCAGTTGTCTCCCACCTCCAGACTACGGCCGACCTCCTGCATTCGCGGGGGTTCTCCATCAATGTGCCGAAGTCGCACCTGATTCCCTCTCAGAAGCTCCTCTTCATCAGAGTGGTTCTGGACACGACGCGGTTTTGGGTTTATCCTCCCGAACAGCGAGTCCGGGATATTCGGGCTATGATTCCGATCTTTCAGCCTCTATCCCGGGTTTTGGTCCAGATGACCCTGAGGCTGCTGGGCCTCATGGCCTCCTGCATCCTGCTGGTCGATCATGCCAGGTGGCATATGCGGGCTCTGCAGTGGGACCTGAAGTTCCAGTGGGCGCAGCATCAGGGGAATCTGTCCGATTGTGTCCAGATCTCGGCGGACACTGCTCGACAGTTGCAGTGGTGGCTCACGAACCAGGATTGGGTCAATGGCAGATCCCTCTTCCCTTCCCCAACCAGAGCACACGGTGGTGACGGACGCATCCCTTCTGGGATGGGGCGGCAACATGGGAGAGGACTCTGGTCTCCGGCGGAGACCGGTCTCCACATCAACCTTTTGGCGCTCCAGGCGATTTGTCTTGCACTCAAGGCATTCCTTCTCTCTGTCCGGGGAAGAGTAGTGCAGGTGTTCACGGACAACACCACCCCCATGTGGTACTGCAACAAACAGGGCGGGTGGGGTCGTGGACCCTATGTCAGGAGGCCTTCCGCCTCTGGACAAGGCTGGAACATCAGGGCATATCCCTGGTGGTTCAACACCTGGCATGTTCACTGAACGCCAGGGCGGACGAACTCAGCCACAGGTGCATGATGGATCACGAATGGCGTCTTCACTCGGAGGTGGTGCAAGGTCTCTTTCAGCAGTGGGGAGATTCTTGGTTAGATTTATTCGCCACCGAAGAGAACGCGCAATGTCAGCAATTCTGCGCGTTGGAATTTCCAAGGCGGCACTCGCTAGGCGACGCTTTTCGTCGCGAGTGGAGTTGCGGTCTGTTGTACGCCTTTCCGCCTATACCACTTCTGCCCAGAGTGCTGAAGAAGATCAGGCGCGACCGGGCCCAAGTCTTTCTTGTGGCTCCGGATTGGGCACAAAGAGTCTGGTATCCCGAGCTGCTCAACACGGCCATCGATCCTCCGACCCATCTGCCTCTTCGGGAGGATCTTCTTTCGCAGCAACAGGGGACGGTCCTCCACCCGAACCTGTCCAGCCTCCACCTCCTTGCGTGGACATTGAGCGGCGGCAGCTGACTTCTTTTGACCTGCCTCCCGAAGTTTGTGAAGTAATCTTGGCAGCCAGGCGTCCCTCCACTAAGACGGTATATGCCTGCCGGTGGAACAAATTTGTGGCATGGTGCACAGCAAAGGCTGTGGATCCCCTCTCTGCCCCTCTTTCTGAGGTTCTCTTGTTTCTCCTTTCTTTGGCCCAGCAGGGCTCTGCCCTGGGCACTATCAAGGGCTATCTCTCGGCCATCTCTGCCTTCCTTCGGCTTCCAGATCAGCCTTCTCTTTTCAAGTCCCCGGTTGTTAATCGTTTCTTGAAAGGCATAACTCATCTCTTTCCTCCTATTCCCTTCGTTATGCCTCAGTGGGACTATAATCTGGTTTTAACCTATTTAATGTGTACTCCCTTTGAGCCGCTACACAACTGTCCTTTGAGGCTTCTGACGCTTAAAACTGCATTCCTGGTAGCCATCACATCTGCCAGAAGAGTGAGTGAGCTCCAGGCCCTTTCATCCAAGCCTCCTTTCCTGTCTGTCCATCCGGACAAGGTAGTTCTCAGGACTTGTCCTTCCTTCCTGCCCAAGGTTGTCACTGCCCTTCACATCGGGCAGACCATCACTTTGCCCACCTTCTTTCCGCCTCCGCATCCTTCGAAAGAGGAAGAGAGGCTCCACCGTCTTGGCCAAAAACGTGCGCTTTCCTTTTATCTGGATCGCACCAAACCGTTCCGGATGGATGACCAGCTCTTTGTTGGCTACGTGGGCGCCAAGAAAGGTCGGGCCGTACACAAGCGAACTATCTCCCGATGGGTAATTTTGTGTATCAAAGCCTGTTATTCTCTGGCAAAGAAGGAGCCTCCAGTAGGGCTGCGTGCCCATTCCACCAGGGCGACGGCAGCAACTACTGCTTTGGGACGTGGATTTCCTCTGAATGACATTTGTCAGGCAGCTACGTGGGCTTCGTTGCACACCTTTACCAAACACTACTGCCTTGACAATCGGGTCCAGAGAGACGGCTTCTTTGGCCGTTCTGTTCTCCAGGACTTTCTGGTGTGATCTTGGTTCCAGACCCACCTCCGGGGTTGGTATTGCTGGGGTATCTATTCTAGGGTAAGGAGTCTATAACTAACGTGTTTCTTTCAGATGAACAAGTTACTTACCTTCGGTAACGATATATCTGTAAGAAACATTAGTTATAGATTCCTTACCGCCCCACCCATCCTCCCCGTTCTGCGAACTGATTTCTAGGGTTAAGGATATCCTTGCAGGGCCCTAGTTTTGTGCACTAGTGGTCAGTGTCTTGCATGGCTCTGCGTTTCAGGCGCGAAAAGTCGTGTACAGAACTGACGTCAGCGCGCGAGGGCGGCGTCTAAGTAGCTGCCGCGACGTCATCCCGGCGACCACGACGCCGATGACGGACGCGGAGCCGACCGACGCCACCTTCTGACGCGCAGAGGTACTGCGGACGAAAAAACTTTCCGGATCCAGTCTGACGCCTGGGGGAAATTCTATAGTGTAAGGAATCTATAACTAACTAATGTTTCTTACTGATATATTGTTACCGAAGGTAAGTAACTTGTTCTTTAGTACCAAAATCAGCTTCGGAGCTCTCCATTATTTGAGTTAGGGCCTGTGTAGCAGCCATCCAAACAGACACCATCTCTGACTCTCTAAAACCACCTTCTTCATATACAGTGCCCTAAGTAGAATGCAGAGGTACTCAAAGAAATTGTAATGCACTGAAAATAGTTTGTGTAACATTAACTGAGAGTGAGAATGTAATGCAATGCCTTATGAGAGTGTATTACAAAGGTAATGGACAAGAAAAACAATTGCTTCAGTAAAAAGAAAAAAACTCAAAACAGTACGTTTTCATGATTGTGATGCGAAGATCTTCGCCAAAGATGCTAAAAGAGAAAAATAGAACAAATAAATGCTTCAAGCTGCAACATATACAATAAGGCTAACTTAAAGTTTTTTTATCTTTGCTGAAAAAGGGCATATTACCCTAGTAGTCCATGGCACTGAAACAAACTACTTCTTTGAGTGAGTGAGCAGAATGCCATCTCTCACAGTGAAGATAGCCAAAGGTTGAAGTGGGCTGACCATTGCCCCATGCTATATGCTATTGTGGGTGGAAGTGAAATGTGAATGCCACAATATAAGACAAACAACTGAAGTGGGGTGAACCATTTCACAGTGCTGAATGCTTTGTTGGGCGAAAAACAATTTGAATGACACAATAATAGACCAGTAGCTTTGACGTTTTGCCCCAATTGCCAAAAGGTAAATATTCCCCCTGGGGGATGGGATTAAGGGGCTCAGCCCCACTGTAAAGGGTGGCTGACTCCCGCCCCTCCTCAAAGAAAAACATTCCTGATGGACTAGTAGGATTCCTGCTTGAGGGTCGCGGTCCCAGCTGTGGTCTGAGAGCACGAATCTCAAGGGTCTCAAGACCTGGCTCTTCGAATGAACCACAGCGCCCAGTCGGACCTGCAAACCCCCTCTCCCCTCCCTCCCCCAGTGCATTGAGACCCTGGCGGGTGAGTGGCCATGCTTAACAAGCACTGATTGATTGACAAATCCATGTCAGAGATGACTCTCCCTCTTTCTAATTTGTGCCCCTCGTATCAAGATTGCTGACCTGGCAAAGGTGACTGTATTTTACTGCCAGAGGGTGGGGGTGGGGGGTGGGGGGTTCGAGGTTTTGGGGAAGGGGGTTGATCACACCTTCCTCAGGGGCCTAGGATAGGCAGGCCTCCCAATCCCCCCCATAAAAAACAGTCCTCTATGGTGTCTAGTACCGTTATCTGCTTGGCCATCATGACACGCCCATGATCTACGAGCAGGAATCCTTTTGAGAGATGCATGGCTGGAAAAGGGAGACTCCCCTTTCCAACATGCATCTCTTTAAAAAAAATTAAAAAATGCCTGCTGATGGACGAAATGTCACCAGATGTGCAAAGCTGCCCTTACCTTGTCCTCGGTGCGCACTGTCTAGTGGGATAATGGCGGCATTGTGCTGTATGGTGCACTGGTTAGCGAGGCAAGGGCTATCAGCTGTGTCAGCCCTGTGAAGATTTCCGTAGGGATAGCCTCGAGTGCAAGCACCCGAGGTTCCCCCACGCCCACTATGGTAGACGAATCGCCTACTGCTCTAGAGATAGTGCAGTGGATGTGAACAGTTTGTCCAGCACAGTAGAGAGATTAATAATGGAGAAACTGTGTAAAACCATTATGGGCGACATGAAAATAAGTTACGGGCCCAATTCTTTGAAAAGTCACAACAGTGCACCTGCATGTGTATCTCCAGGGCTTTAAGTGGGGAAAAAAACTGGGGGTGCTCTAAAAGGGGCGTGGCAAATTTCGTAAAGGGGTGTGGCCTATCCGAGTAGGGGCGTGGTCTAAATCAAGATAACTAGCATTGTGTGCTTAAGAAAATCATGAAGTCGCATCCAGCAAAAGATAATAAAACAGGCAAAAAGGTATATTTATTAAGTATAAGCCATAAAATACCAAACACTTTAAAAAACATGTAAAAATTATTTACATTACTTAGAAATCTATTGCAGGATTTCCCAAAACCCTTGAAGATATTCACTGTGTCTATTTTGCTGGGGTGTCTCACAACAATTTTCTTCAGCAGACCTTCTACCTTTTGCCAGCCAACTCTTTACATACAGCTTTGCGTCAAATGTTTCAAATGGAGGACCATTGAGTTTTACCCATAAGCATGAAGAAATGGTCTCTACAAGAAGAGAGGCCCTTGTTGGACTAGCAATTAAGTTCATTGCGCTGAAACCTCTCTCGCAATCCGCATTACTTGCTGGCAGGGTTTCCATGCAAACTACTAACTTTTTTAATGCTTCAGGGTTTTCTTTCCACCAAAATCTTTGAAAAGTCTAAAAGCTTGGATAGTATCTCTTGCTGGCAGCTGAAACTCTGAACACAGTTTCTGGATATCTGTTTCACCATAAAGAATGCATTCATCACCAGAAGGCAAGTTGCCTGCATCTAGCACACTGAAGCTGGCTATAAGTTCTTTCTCAGAATCCGGGACACATAGTTTATTGATATTTACAGACAGACTTTGGTAAAACTGATTTTGATTAAGGGCAACATAGTTACTTCTACCATGGAAAAGAGGAACATTCTTGAATTTGCCCTCGTCAACTGCTCTCTGAGCCGCAGAAGCAAACTCCCATGGTGAGTCCTTCATTGCTCTAAATATACGTACTTGACTAACCAAAAGTCTGTGGGCATTAACAATTGTAATGTCCCTCCTCTGTAAGGAGAGTGATAAGTCTTTGAGCTCTTGAAGTGCATCACACATTACCCCCAAATCTACCTTTGAGGCCCGAAAATAGAGGCCCCTTTCAAGGCCCCCTAAAAAAACTGGGGGTGCTCAGACCCCCCCTAAAGCCCTGTGTATCTCCTTGCATAAATGAAAATCTATGACTTTCAGGGAATCACAAGTGTTTACAGAAGAAGCTGGGTAAACCGTACTCTTAAACTTTTGAGAATTCCATTTTTGCTTGCACGAATATACAGATGCTCATGTTTTCTCATATGACAACCTGCTCAACGACTGCAAATTAACTTTCCCGCATCCTCTTTTTATCCCACTCTTGTAAATGTTTTACTCTTGCCAGAGTCAGGAGTAAATTTATATTTTCAGGTCTGTTTCTAGGTGTCTTTGACACGCATGGTGATCCAACCCTGGAACAAGCCCTTCCCCACTGTTTTTTAGACCCTGTATTTTGATTTGCAGAAATCGGCAAAATTAGAGCCTTGGAATCCAAACCCTGCTATATGATCTATGGCATAACCAAGAGTGGCTGTTATCAGCTCTCTTCAATGTTGAGCACTCTATCATAATATGTCATCTCGCTGTATGGCATCAAAAGAGACAAGTGGATTTAGTTTTTTTACAGGACAAGTAGATTTGTGAAGCATCCTCACTCTTGGAAACTTAAATATTGTTAAAAATCAACACCCCTAAATCTCAAACACTATACCACAGGTTTTGCCCCAGTACATCTCTATAACGTTACTGGACCCAATATTGATCATGCCTGCTAGAGCCCTACTTCTTTATTTAACTTGACTTTAGCTCGATTGCACTGAATGTTGTTCATGCGTCTTAGGATACAAGGAACATCATATAGATGCACTTTGCATTGTACAAGTATAGATGGTGCCTGTGTAAAATTACACGCAACATTCCTGTAGGGTGATGGAGAAGGCAGGTCATGATGGCATAAAAAGGTATAATGGCAAGTGTGCATTAATAGTACAGTGCGTGTATCATAGTGAGGTCAGTCGGCTAAGAGTTAGGCCAGCTGATTCTGAGAAAGTTGTATCTTCAAAAGTTTTTGGAAGGAGAGAAGAGTTCCTTAGGTGTCGATCACTAATAAGTCTTTCATGGCTTGAGATTTTTTACAGTTCTGTTTCTAGAAGAAGAGTCTTTGCTTCTCAAATAAAGTAGGCCTCCGGAAACTGTTTGCTGGCCTGTTAGACTGGACGTGTCAGTTGGATAACTTTGTAGGTTAAGTAACATTTTGGATTTTAATTCTTGCTTTGAGTGGAAGCCAGTGTCGATCCTTAAAGATTGGATTGAATGTACTCTTGACATTTACAAGTCTGGCTACTGAGTGCCGGATGGATTACAAGCGAGCCTGTGTCTTTTAGGGCAGCGATTCTTAATCTTTTCACTTTTGTGGACACCCACTTAATCATTACTGGAGCCCAGGTACTCCCACTGAATCCTGATTGGAATCCGGGGATGCCCATTGAGTCATTATTGGAGGGCAGGAACCCCAGCTAAGCATTTTTGTATGTTTTGAATCGCAAATAATAATCAGAAAATATGGAAACAAGCATTCATCAACCAAACACATAAGTGATTAAATATTTTATTTAATTCACAAGCAAACAGAAAAAAAATCTAACTTTTAATGGGAAGGTTGAAGCTTTTTTAAATTCAATTGCGGCCGCTTATCATCCATACTATATTCTGTTTAATGCATTTGCACTGCTCCCACAAATCAATCTGAGAAATTTTACATCTTTATTTATATACACTTTTTTAATCGGTTAATATTATTTAATTTTATAAGCCATCGTGAACACCAGGAGAAGGCTTCGCGGATCCCCAGGGGTCCCCAGACCATAGATAAAGAACCACTGATTTAGAGGATTAACACCAAAATTGCACTGCCAAAGTTCAGGCGGGAGATAAGTGGATGAGTCGTGATATTTAAATGTATGAGCCTTACATGCTTTCTGATCTTTTTCAGGGCATGGAGGTAGAAATCTGTTGACTTGGTGACCTTTTTTTTTAATGTCGGGTCATAGTAAGGAGCTGTCCTAGCTGAAGCTTGTTGAGATGAGTGTTGGAGGCGAATGTGGGAGGAAGCCATCAAGTTTTATATTCATTCAGTTGGACTGGACATCATCTTTTTGGAGAGCTTGGGGTGAGGGGCAGGAACCCTGTTTTTATTCATCATGGCTGCCAAATACTTCTGTAGTCAAAGCACTCCTGCGTTGGGGCGACATATTTCAAACTCTACAGCAAGCATCACTGATTGGCTAAGGGCTTAGAAACGTCATGGAAGGAAGCCATAGATATGATATAGGTAAACTACAGTATTCTAATAAAATTTAAGTACCAACTCTGCTGACAGACCGTGCAAGCAGTGGGATGCCGTGCTTCTGGAAAACATAGATTTATCATGCTTTCCATTAGCTTGTTAACTAAGAGGCTTCAGTAGTCTCTGCCCTTTATGTACAAATAATGAGGGAAGAGTGAGGGGAAAAGTACCAGGGTCACCCTCCTCTAACTTCATCCAAGACTCATAAAGAGCATATTCATGCTGCAGAATGATAACTTATCCAATATAGCCACCACGTCCACTAGAGCAAAAATGTATCCTTTTGTGGCATGTACTCATTCCAGCTGTGTTAGTGCTGTGTGTGGATAGAAAGATGTAGACCTCACAGTTTCACCGTTCCTACGTGCATACAATGTGTGGCTCAGCCTCGAGTCCTGTCTTCTCTCTTGTGTGCAGCTCTGTATATGTGATAACAGGGAGGGTTGCTGTCCCTGCAGGTGGTTCTTTGGACTTTCCTTAATGGTGAATAAATGCTGGAGCACCGCCTGAGCCTTAAAAAAGGATTTCATGTTGGTGCTATTCCTTTCATAAGGAGACCTAACTTTCACCACATAACATAGGAGTCGCGTCTTTCGCCAAGTGAAAAAGGGTTAGAATTGCATCTGAATGAAAATTCTAACTTTTGCTTGAATTCAGATTGGTGCCTGCAAGAAATACGTTCTTGTAGGCCTCGGCCCTAACTAAGCTGATGACCACTGGGTTGACTTTGGATGTCTGACTGTTTGGGCATGTAATACTGTAGCTCTTTATAGTTAGTGGTATTGTAAAGACCTTGTCATTATGCAGTGCAGCTCAAAAACAATTGGCTTGGTCAGTATTGCTTCTTCCTTTTCATAGGTCCATCATGATGAGTTAAGACAGTGATAACCCATAGAGACACTGAGCAAAGTTGACTTTACCATTAATGTCTTTTCTGAGCAGTCGGGGCATTGATGAAAGTAATATATGCAAGGCTGCTCATATTGTACATCTCCACATTTGAAATAATTGATCTAATTTGAGTACTACTAGAAAATTACACAGACTTGAAATGTTATGGAAAATAACACAAAATGTGTTTGCTGAAGAACTCTCAGTAAATGCAGACATGATTGTCAAATTATGTAAAATGTGTGAAAATAGGGAGAAGAGCATGGAAATATAACGAGGCTGCACTAATAAAAGTAACATGTTAATTAGAAAATTGTTGTAAGCCAAAAGCAGGTGGAGCAATTTTTATTAAAAAGTGCATTAAAAAGTAACTATTTCATACCTGCTTAGGATTTGTATAAAATGTTCCTGCACTCTCAACTATGCCGCCGGTTTTAGAATTAAAAGAGTTTGTTCCCTGCCATTTCATATACATGAATGCTGGTCCTCATTAATTGTTCCTTTAAACGGATCAAGCATGATTGTTTTATTTCTCATTACCTTTCTGATGCGCCCATAAAATCAGCTACACTGGTTGGTTGGCATCTTTGGAACTTGCCCTTCCCCACGAAGTTCAGATGTTCGAGTCTCCATCTCCCAGGAAGTAATAGTAGACCTGAAGTAGTGGTAGTCTCTGATGTCTCATGACCCAAAGGTATCCTTAACATGAGATTCTTACAGGTATGTCTAGGGAGGCATGATAGATCTGCAGCAGTTCACAACATCCGGTCTGAAGATTCTTCTCTTTCATAGACCTTTTAGGTTGAAGCCTACCAGACAGCACAGCTGTCTGGGTAGCTAACGACATCTTGAGGACATTTAGAAAGTTTCCTTGGGAATGCATTCCACCCATTGCTTACCGTTGGCTTTGTGGTTTGTAACTCACATTTGCTTGATTTCTATTTGTTGGCTTTCTTGTTTTAGGCTGTCCAGCATGAGTTTGTGCATTCCCTTGCCCAAATCCTATTTACTGTAGTCTTCCACCAGTACTGAATTTTTGTAAACCGGCTTTTAAATCTTGTTCTTATATTGTCACATTTGCTGTGCATTCAACGACAGAGGTCAAGGAGAGGGTGAGGATGTGGCTTAATGGCTAGAGCAGGCGACTTTTAAGCTAGGGAACCAGATTAGAGTCTGGCGGGAGGCTCAAACATCCTGTGATTCTGGGCAAATCACTTCATCTCCCTGTGCCTAAAACAAACAAAAAAAAATGAATGGGTCTGTCCGTACTGGAACCTAGTGCTCATGTAAAGCGCTCTGATACCTTCGGGTCGTGTTTGTGCTATATAAAACGGCAAAAAACAAATGTTAAAATGTAGGCTCTGACTTCCAGGTTGCTTGGTGTTTACTTTTCTATCTCTCACTTCAAAGAGAAAATATTTATGTGACAGTCATGCTGGCAACTGGTTGTTTGCTACATGTTACTTTTTTCCCTAGCACAAAACAAAATTTAAATGTCTGTAAATGAACTGTGCAGATATTTCAGAATATGGAAAGCACAAATGAAGCACATTTTTTGGTAATTCTGAAGTGTGGTGGAATCCAATATTTTAATAAGATCAAAACCAATCATTACACTAGATGATGAAATTTCAATACATTGTACGCTGTATACTTTTTTCAGTAAAACTGTATGTCTGTGCAACTGTAATGGTCATTTCAATTGAAGATGTGTTGTCTGTAATGGCAGTGCGCTACCACACCATGCATACTCCACTTTACCCTACTCCACTCTGCACCACTCTACGACACTGCACTCTACTCTCTCCCACTCCACACTGCCTCACTCCTCTCCACGTCACTCCACACTGCGTTACTGCACTATACTCTGCATCACTCCACACTATGCCGCTTCACTCCACGCTGTTACTGCACTCTAATCTTCACCACTCCACTCTATGCCACTTCCCTTGATGACTCTTTATTGTGCGCGACTCTACTCTATGCCAGTGCAGTCTACCCCACACTACTCTACTATGCACCACCGCACTCTGACAGTGCACTCTAAGCCACTTTACTCTACTCTGTAGCAATCTACTGTATGCCACTCTATTCCACTCTGTGCCTTTCCACTCTACGCCGCTGCACTTTACACCACTTTACTCAAAACCAATACAGTCTCTGCTACTGCACTCTACACTAATCTACTTTGCACCACTGCACTGTACACCACTATAATCTACTCTGCAATACTCTACGCCACTGCACTCTACGCCACACCATTGCACTCTACGTCACTTTACTCTGCACCACTGAGCTCTATGCCACTCTACACCATTGCACTCTACGACATTCTACTCTGCAGTACGGCATTCTCTGCCGCTGAACTCTACACCACACTACTCTGAGCCCCTGCACTCTACTCTGCACCACTCTACTCTACACCACTCTACACCAATGCACCCTATGCCACTATACTCTACGCAGATCAGTCTACTGTGGACCACTTCGCTCTATGCCTCTCTACTCTACTCCACTGTATGCGGGTGCACTCTACCCCACTCTACTATGCACCACTGCACTCTTCGACACTGCACTACTCTACTCTGCACTACTCTACTCCTATGCACTCTGACACTCTACTCTGCACGACGGCACTCTCCGCAACTCTGTATAACTCCACTCAATGCCACTCTAATCTATTCTGCACCACTGCACTGTACACCACTCTAGTCTATGCTACTGCACTCTAAGCCACTGTACACCTCTGCACTCTGGCTTGCACCACTCCACTCTACCCTGCACCACTCCACTCTACACCACTTCACTCTGAAACAATCTACTCTATTCCACTGCACTCTACGCCACTCAACTCTATGCGATTGCACTTTACATACTGCAGTCTACTCTGCACCACTCTCCTCTACTTCACTGCACTCTTCGCCAATGTACTCTACACCACTTTACTCAAAGCCAATGCAGTCTACACCAATCGTCTCTGTACCACTGTACTTCACGCCACTTCACTCTAGTCCACTCTGCAGCACTCCACTCTGACGCTCTACTCCATTAAACTGCACTCTACTCCACTCTGTGCCACTCTATAACACTTTCCTCCACTCTATGCCACTTGATAACACTACTGCACTCTCACGATGCTCTGTGCATCTCCCTCTACGCCACTCCATGCCACTATCCTCCACTGTATTCTAGAACACACTACTCCACTGCTCAACTCTGCGCCACTCCACTCTGCGCCACTCCACTGTGCGCCACTCCGCTCTGCGCCACTCTACGCCACTCCACAACACTCTACTCCACTCTATGCCATTCCACTCTAAAACATCTACTCCACTCTATGCCATTCCACTCTAAAACATCTACTCCACTCTGCGTCACTCTACTCTATGCAACACCCCCTACACCACTCCACTCTGTTCTACACCACTCCACAACACTCTATGCCATTCTACTGTACAACACTCTACTCCACTCTGACACACTACTCTACTCTATTCCAGTCAACTCTACTCCACTCTACACCCTCCCACTTTGACACTCTACTTCCTTCATAACACTCTACACCATTCCACTTCACTCACAACTCAACTCTACTGTACGCCACTCTACGACTCTCTATGTCTCCCCATAACACTCCACGCTACTCCACTTTGACACTCCACTCTCCTTTAACCCATTAACTTTTAGCCATGCTGTACAGCAGACCACTTGTGTACAACATGACTAAAACATTATCAAAGCCAATAGCTCTTGCATAGGTGAGACCCATTGACTTTGCCAACGCTTGTTTGGAATTAGTGATCATCTGCGTAAACGCCATACTGACATTGGTGCAAGTGAAGAGGGTTTAGATTTATGCTGAAAATGCCACAAAAATGACTATATTAACTAACACAAGGATGCACGTCCCCATCTGCAGTTCAGGCTCCGGCTACAAGTGTGACGTTTGTTGGACACTGGGCAGAGTTCACAATACTTGGATCTGCTTTCTGTACATGGTAATATGTGTGGTTTAGTTCCTCCATCTTCCATCTACGAGGAAAGGCGCCTCAAAAGATAACACAAATGCAGTCTGTTTGCTTAGTGAATTAGCATATTTCTTCCTGATTATCATAATCTAAGACTATCACAGTCCATCAGTATTTCTTAACCCCCTTCTCCTGATCCCGGTGCTTCACTAGTTCTGAAGGAGTTGAATGTTGAATAGTCCTGACGGCTCCCAGAAGCTTAACGTATTTGAGATTTTGTACCTAATGGAGCATGTTCGGACCCCTCCATCCCACCATTATTTCTGAGATTGTGGAGTGTTGGCTTTGGGAGGGATTTGAAATCTACCCATGCGCTTAGCCTGAGCTGTCTTCCTAGCTATTATGGAATTCGCCTCAGGTCCCTTATTGTGCCAGAATGATCTTATTAATATTCTGACCTTCAAGAAGCAAGTCAACAGTAGTCAGTATAAGAACAAATGGCTTTATTTTGCAATTTGTCACTGATGGCTTGCAGTATTATTTAACTATAGAGCATTTGCTATCTCTTGGTTCCCTCTTGGCTGTGTGTGTGTCCAGAGGACCGTGGAGTGGTTTTCATCAGTGTGCAAGTATTGGACTGTTTGAGCTGTTTCACCTACAGTCTCCTGTTTTTATAACATGTCTGACTTTAAAAAACATTTTAATCGGTATCAAGTGATTTTCCACTGGTGACATGGAACGTTGCC
Source organism: Calotriton arnoldi (assembly GCA_963921515.1). Classification (NCBI taxonomy): domain Eukaryota; kingdom Metazoa; phylum Chordata; class Amphibia; order Caudata; family Salamandridae; genus Calotriton; species Calotriton arnoldi. Next base: position 357,791 of record CAWUFW010005193.1, read on the forward strand.
ATTTTGAAGGTGTCTGCTAGGTGTGTTAGAGATTGTGACACATCATGCATGAGAACCCGTATTCAGTAATGAAGTAGTGTTGGCCAAACGTCTCATTCTCTTATGTTGAATATTTTTTATGAATTCGGAAATTTTTCTTTGGACCTTGTTCCTGACTCTGCTGAAGTAAACAATCCTTGTCCACCTGGAGAACAACAACGACAGAAACACCACCGCCCTGCTGGACAACCTCGCCAACCTCGGACTCAAGCAACTGGTGAACACGCCCACCCACTACGCCGGCCACACGCTTGACCCGTCTTCTCGTCCAGCAAGCACATCTCCTTCAGCCACGCCACCGGACTCCACTGGACCGACCACAGCTGCGTCCACTTCAGCTTCAGAAAGACTGCGACCCACCACCACCCGCAACAGGTTCCCCGCCGGAGCTGGAGCAAGATCACCGCCGAGCAGCTCACCGCCTCCCTCAGCCAGAACACACCCACCAACACAACGGACCCAAACGAAGCAGCCAGCAACCTCGCCAAGTGGCTGACCGCCTGCGCCGACGACCTCGCACCACTAAAAAACCCTCCCAGCAGACCCGGAAGCAAGAAAACCCCTTGGTTCACCAACGAACTCAAGGAATCCAAGAAGAACTGCCGCACTCTCGAGAAAACCTGGCGACTCGACCAGACCACAGACAACAGGACCGCCCTCAAACACGCCACCCGCAAACACCACCAGCTGATCCGTGCCACCAAGAAGTCGGCACTCAAAGAACGACTGGACAACAACGCCCATGACAGCAAGGAACTTTTCAGCATCGTCAAAGAGTTCTCCAACCCCAGCGCCGGAAACAACGACATCACCCCCTCGCAAGACCTCTGCAACTCACTCTCCGCGTTCTTCCACCGCAAGATCACCGACATACATAACAGCTTCGACGCACAAACCACGCACCCTACCGCCGAACCAACGCCCGCCACCACCACCCTCTGCAACTGGACCCCGATCAGCACCGAAGACACCACCCGCACGATGAACTCCATCCACTCCGGATCACCAACCGACCCCTGCCCACACCACGTCTTCAACAAAGCCGACGCCACCATCGCACCCCATCTCCGGGACATCATCAACTCCTCCTTCCACACCGCCACCTTCCCGGAGAGCTGGAAGCACGCCGAGCTTACCGCCCTCCTGAAGAAACCAACGGCGGACCCCACCGACCTCAAGAACTACCGTCCCATCTCGCTCCTTCCGTTTCCGGCCAAAGTCATCGAGAAGACCGCCAACAGACAGCTTGCCGCCTTCCTCGAGACGAATGGATCCCTCGACCCCTCGCAGTCCGGGTTTCGGGCCAACCACAGCACCGAGACCGCCCTTATCGCAGCCACCGACGACATCAGAACCCTAACCGACAACGGGGAAACAGCTGCCCTCATCCTCTTGGACCTCTCCGCGGCGTTCGACACCGTCTGCCACCGCACCCTAGTGAAGCGCCTCAGCAACATCGGAATCCGAGAGAAAGCACTGGAATGGATCATCTCGTTCCTCGCCGGTAGAACCCAGAGAGTCCGCCTCCCCCCGTTCAGTTCCGAAGCCACCGAAGTCATCTGCGGCGTTCCACAAGGATCTTCACTCAGCCCAACCCTCTTCAACGTCTACATGAGCCCCCTCGCAGCCATCGCACGCCAACACAACCTCAACATCATCTCCTACGCCGACGACACCCAGCTGATCCTCTCCCTCACCAACGACCCCACCACCGCCAGAGCCAACCTACACGACGGGATGAGAGATGTCGCCGACTGGATGAGGAACAGCCGCCTTAAACTGAACTCAGACAAGACGGAAGTCCTCATCCTGGGCTCATCACCCTCCGCCTGGGATGACTCCTGGTGGCCCCCGGCCCTGGGCACCGCACCCAAGCCAACGGACCACGCACGCAACCTGGGCTTCATCCTGGACTCCTCCCTGTCGATGACCAGACAAGTCAACGCCGTCTCATCTTCATGCTTCAACACCCTGCGCATGCTCCGCAAGATCTTCAGATGGATCCCCACTGAAACCAGGAAGACCGTCACCCAGGCACTCGTCACCAGCCGACTGGACTATGGGAACACCCTCTACGCCGGAACCACAGCCAAACTTCAAAAAAGACTCCAGCGCATCCAGAACGCCTCCGCACGACTCATCCTGGACATCCCCCGACACAGCCACATCACCGGACACCTGAAAGACCTGCACTGGCTCCCCGTCAGCAAGAGAATCACGTTCAGACTCCTCACCCACGCACACAAGGCCCTCCACGACCTGGGCCCAAAGTACCTCAACGACCGCGTGACCTTCTACACGCCCACACGCCAGCTACGATCAACCAGCCACGCCCTCGCCACCGTACCACGCATCCGCAGAACCACCGCCGGAGGAAGATCCTTCTCCTACCTGGCAGCCAAGACCTGGAACTCCCTCCCCACTCACCTTCGGCGAACCCAGGACCATCTCTCCTTCAGGAAGCAGCTCAAGACCTGGCTGTTCGAGCAGTAACTTACCCCCTCCCCCAGCGCCTTGAGACCCTCCCGGGTGAGTAGCGCGCTCTATAAATGCCGTGATTGATTGATTGATTGATTGGACTCTCAGATTCTTTTTTTTTTTTATGCATAGGATTCTTTACATCTTTCAACTAAGGTAAAGTTGCAAAGCTTCCACAAGGTAAATATTTTTATGTAACTTTGTGTGCATATCCACCCATGAGGGCACTGCTTTTTTACCTAATGTAGCACAGTCTAATTAGAGAAGTGAGTCTCTAAAATACTTGGTTAAACCCTAACACACGTATATTTCTTCCAACGACTTGGTGATGCTATGCTCAGTCGCAAAAGCACTAGAAGACAATTTGATTGCTTTAAAAACTGAATTTTCCAATTTTTTTTGAACTAAAAACCCAACCAGACCTCAATAGGTGAAAAACATTTCAATGACAAAATATATATATATATTTGTTCCTATGCTGTGTAAATTACATTAACAGTCAACATACATCTTTAAACAAGACCTTAATGCATGGCACAAAGGCAACTTTACTGCAACAATGTTTTCGCATCTTATTTGTTTTAATTTATTTTCTTATTGGGATTAGCCTATGGGCACAACAAGTACAGGCAGTGGCAAACTGGTTAATAATGACACTAGTCCACCACAGTATAATAAAATTATGAACTCCAAATGCAGAGCTGAGAGTGTGTATAAGCTGTAGGAAACCGCCTAATTTACAAAAGTTGAAGAGAGCACTTCCTGCCCTTTGTGGAGACACTTACCTCTCTAGTGCCTTCACCCTTATAGAGACACCAGGAAAACACCTACAGTCTACTATGCACACAAATAAGTTTGTGAGAGATGTTAGTGCATTCGTATTTTCCTGTCTCAAATTTAACAGGTCTGTTGTTGTATGCTGCTGCTTAATCCAGATTCAATTTAAAGAACTAAGGGCCAGATGTACAAATGCATTTGGTCGCCGCAAAGCCTGTGATTTGGTTAAATTGCAGGGTTTGCTAAAAGAAAATGTTTTTCGAATGTACTAAACCCATTTAGCGATTCAGTAACTTTACAGAATCGCTAAATGAGTTTAAGAAACAATTAGTAATCGCTCCTTGGAGGAGGCATGTTTAGGGCGTCCCTTACATTTAGAGATTCCTTATTGTATGTATAAATGTTTTGCGACTAAATACGGTCACAAAATCATCTTTTTGTTACTACTGAGAAGTAGTAGTAACCCATTCACAAATGGGGCCCATTCCCCTCCATGAATCATCCAAACATGTTTTTTGCAGTAGGCAGTGGTCCAGTACTTTTAATAACAGGTTTTTTTTTTTTACACATCACGTTTCTTTAAGGAAAACTGGCTGCATTTAAATAATTTTTTTATTTATTTAAAAGCAATCACAACTGTAGGGGTGTGATGGCGGCGAATCGTAGTGGGTCGCTGTTTGCGACCTACCTCATTAATATTGGTGAGGTAGGTCAAATTCTGTTGTTGGGTTGAGCTTTTAGGTAATAGCTTGACATCCAGTACTGCATTAGATCTCCGAATAGGACCTGGAATGCAGCACAGTTTTAGGTTTATTTCTTTAGAGGCTGCGGAGCTCCTGAGGGGCTTAAAGTTAAAGTGTTATCTAGAATAAGCTTTGGGGGTAAGGGTGAGAGCATAAAATCAAAAGGTGTAAAAGCTAATCAGTATTAGAAGACGTATTTGTGTGCGTTTGTGTATAATTAAAAAAAAACGAGGCCCATCGTGATTCCACCCTTATAGACAATCATTAAATATTATTTATTTTTTATTTGGTGTTTCATATTTTGTGAAGAAGACCGCCTTTTGTCCACATCAACGTGCCTTGCAGTACTACAGTGTAAAAGCAGGGGGTGCGGTTTGGTAGCTTGACATTATTTTCAGTGGTTTAGTACAGTCCGGTCTGCTATTCAGCCAGCATTAGCATTCAGCACAGAGTATGATTTCAAATATACATATGATTCGGATTGTAATTGACAGCAGTGGGGCAGGTAGATGTGGGAGTTTAGTTGGGTAGGGCATTTTGCACGGGTAGAGTAACATTACATGTGGGCAGTTTGTAAAGTAGGACATAGCTAAAGTCTTCCTCTATGTTTTTAGTCAGTGCAGTGTTTCAGAGTCTTTTTGATAGTTAGAAGGTTGCCAGCACATTTCAGTTGTCAGCAGTCTTCTGAAACATAAGTACTTCAGCTGTGCCCTCATAAATAAAAGAATGCATCCCAGAGCGCATGTCCTTGTGCAACAAAGGGTTTGCCTCCCCATTGTCTCTGGCTGTGGTTGGCACAATATCTCTGTCTATGAAAGGTGAGAACATTAAATGGGCTGTTGGTCAAAGTGCTACACAGCCTTATTTGGAGGTAGTACGGGGTTGTGCATCCAATCTAAGTATAGGCCCTAAACTTTGTTAATTAGAAATTTGATTCTGTGGTGGATGCTTCAACCAAAATGTTTTCTGATTAATGGAGTAACGAAGTCCAACTTATTGATTTTCTTGAGTAAATTTCATCAGTATTAAATATTGACTTCAAGGAATACTTTAATTGGTTTGAGTCATTAAGTGGCTCTCACTGCAGATCCTTAAGTTAGTGGGCGTGTCTCGACATTAGCACTATAGGTAAGATGCGGCGCTCAAAGTCTTTTAAGAGCTTGTGTGTCAGAGGTGGCCTCATCATGACCTTGTCTGTGGCAATAAGCGCCTTTTGCCATAGAGATAGGGCGTTAATGGTCACTAATGGACCTCTCCCAGGGCACAAGACCAGTGTGTCTCTGCAGTCATGAACTGCCCAATCAGAGGTCATCACTCCCACAGAGAAGGGTAAGGGGTGCATGGACTAAGGTCTCCAGATCACAACTTTCCAGTTCAGTTTTTCCTTCTACAAAATATTGTTATGTGGGACTTTAGACCAATGAGTTCTATTAAGGTGACACGGACCATACCACTCTGAATGCATGGGGTTCCTTACACTTATGCAAAAGTCCAGAACTGGAGTATTGACTCCCCGATGACGTGTAATATTTAGTAGGGGGGTGGGCTGTTACGTGGACTTATCTCCTGACTCCAAAGGCACCGCTTCACACATATCCCTTAGTCGCCTTCATCTCGGTGTCTTCTATTCCCCCTTCCCCATCTCTGTTAGAGAGCGCCACAGACTCCGGAAGCATAGAAGGGGACGTCTAGCATTGCCAAACGTGGTTCTGTGTTCCTATTGTGAAAGGCAGCGAGTCTTCTAAGACCCTCAATGCTGCCCGGTGCAGGGTTCCACCTCTAATTCACTTTGGGTTCGCTATCAAAATAATGAGGCAAGCGCTGGAAACTGGAAGACAAGAAAAAGGTTTATTTCTCATGAGGAGATCACGTCAACTGCAGACACCGGGATGTCTGGGGGAGGTGTTCTGCTGATAACTCCTTTGGCTCTTCCTTTTATACAGGTTTGACACAATGCATTGGTTTCATCAACATGGTTACACAAGCTTGGGGTCCCGCCCCGGGCAGGTTGTCACACAAGCCCAACAGTAATTCTCTTCCCACCCAGGTCAAACAGACAATCTTATCTTGCAGCTGGACCTTGCTTCAGGGTCTAAAACATGTGAGACCGGCCAGATCTAAGAGTCCGTTCTGTTGATAAAAACAGGTCCCATTGTTGGTAACAACAAGTCTTGATGTTTGCAGTGCAATAAATCATGTTGCAAGAGTCTTTTTGGTGTTTGGAACCTGTTTGTGTAACTAGGTGCAGTGAGGGGTAGAGTGTCCAAAGGTTTGCCTGAAAACAGAGATGAGAGGAAAAACGAGTTTGTGGCAGCAAGTGGCGCTGAGGTTTGTTGCGGCAAAAAAGTTTATAGCCCCCAGCACACGTACCAGGTCGGTCAGAGGGTCAGAGGGATGCTAGTAAGGGCAGGGTGAAACAAAGGTGACCAACAGAGTACAAAATGGCTGTGATAGATTAAAATGACTGCAACTTATGTGCACATAGAATTCCACCAGACAAGATGGCGCAGGTAATGTTCACGATTGTCGTTTTGCTTTTAACAGTGGCCCCTTTGAACATAACTAGCCAGCTTGTCAGTCTATTTCGATCTCCATAATGTCCTGTATCTCTTGATCATACATTACTCTCATTTTTGTTAGCTGAGTGTCCATAGTCTTAGTGTGCAAGGTAGTTATGCAAAGAGAACACAAAGGTGGTATACAGTGTATACCCAAACAACAACCACATATTGTCAATACTGGGACCAAGAGAATCATTGATATTTTCCAACCCCACTCCTTCAAGATGCCCCAAAGCCAACTTCCAATTGTCCAAGTCTCTCATCCTTGATGAATTTCTGAAGATAGTCTATGGAGATGTTCGATTGCTTCATAGACAGAAGGTGAATTATCAGGAATGTATACACAGCAGCTGGCACCGATGATGCGGCATGCTCCTCCACGGTCCGCTAGTACCACGTCCAGGACCATGCGATTTTGCAGGGTAACCAGAAGGATCGCTTGGAGCTCAGCAGTGTTGTTGGTGAGGATGCCAGCAGTGACGTTCAGGGCGGTCTCTACCGCTTGGGACAGATGTCTGATGGCTCGGCTGTTTGCCATCGGACCCCATAGCGGGACGAGCCCTTTTGCTGCATCGAGGAACTGTGATGAGGCAGAGTCTGCGTGATCAATGTCTTTAGAACGCTTTTCTCGATGATGCTCTGCAGGGGCTGTGTAGGTTGGTGGCAAAACAAAGGCGATGTAGCACGTGCCCCCCAGTTTCTTGGGAGCCAGGTGTAGGCTTTGGTTCCACAAACAAAGTACATATTGGGTGATGCAACAAGCGCTGGGGGGTTGGCAGTGTTCAAAGTCCTTACAATGCTACAGGTGCTGTGACCCACATTCTTAGTCCCACGGCCTTCAATGCATACAAGGCCAGAGACGTTCACCACAGATAGGGCCACAGTCAGTGTTGCAGCAGTTCTTTTCTTCAGGTAGGAAAATGTGGCTCTGTTAGGATTATTGAACACTTGGATTTCCACTCGTTCTTTGGAGGGGACATTAATCTGGAATGTCGCATTGAAGGTGTGAGGGCAGAAGGGGGCGGCTGTCCTTCCTGTTTTGTTTCGCCAGAACTCGTTGTAGAACTGGGCGATTGTTCCGTCGGAAGTGGCATTGTCTTTGTAACTTTCTTGTAGGAGCATCATCCAGGCAAGGCAAGATCCGTGAATAGAAAAGGGCGAAGGGATGAAAGGGATGGAATGTTCAGTGGCATGTGGTAACAGCCCACAGACTCAACAGTTGGTAGCATTGGTGGCAAGATTGTGCTGGTGCAACATCTGCACGAAAGAATTATTCCAGAATTCTTTGCGTCGTTCTCGGAGATGTGACGGTAGTGATACCAGGTAGTGTTCTTTCTTGGTGGTTGGTTGCATGGTGGGTGACAATGTTCTGTATGCAGGTGCATTCTCTTCAATGATCCAGAGTGCGACCATTAGCAGGAGACAGGTGAGAAATGCGGCTACAAGTGCAATTGTCTTTGTGCTGTGCAGGTTAGCAGTCTTGGTGTCCTTGCAGTGGTTTTGCAGGTGTTCAGTTTCTTCCATCATCTTCGAGGAGCTCAACAACTGTTAGGACCACAGACTTTTGTCTGGCGCTTTCCTGGTAGCGTTGTTTGACTGTGCTACTGATCTGAGACCTTGACTTAGTTAGTGGCCTGGTCGTTGGAGCTCCCTCCTTTCGTCGATCTTAGGTTGTACCCTTTCCTGGATGGCACCGTGGGGTCGGGAAATTCTGATAGTTTGAGGGTGTCTTCTTGTGGGTAGCAACTCAGAGCTGGTCGGTCTCTCGCGAGTACTTCCTCTTGCACCTCCACCCCTTCACAGGTTGCCAGGGTTGGAGGGACTCGTTTGCAATGATGAGCGTGCAGCCAGTTTCGTTTTCCTTCCACTCGGAGGGCAGTTCGGGTGGTGATCAGGACTTGCCAGGGGCCCGTCCACCTAGGCTCCAGATTCTTCGTTCTTTGGAAGTTGCGAATCAATACCTGGTCGCCTGGCTTTATTTCATGTCCCGGGCCCCTGGATACGTCAGGCAAGGCTTGCTGCACCTGTTGGTGGATAATTGTTAGCTCGTTTGTCAATTTATGCAAGTAATCCGACATTAATATGTTCGGGACATCGTTAATGGAGGTGGGTCTTGGTGCCGCCCAAATGCTCATAGGCCTGCCGAAGACCACCTCATACAGGGTCAGTCGGTGTTTGGTTGGGGTGGAGCGCATCGATAACAATGCCAATGGGAGGGCGTCGGGCCATTTCAACCCGGTCGTGGCAACTATTTTGGCTAGTTTTAGTTTCAACGTTGCATTGTGTCTCTCTACCAGGCCCGCTGATTGGGGGTGGAAGACAGCATGGAACTTTTGTTTTACCCCCAACCCTCTCCGTATGTTCTGTATCACCTCGGCTACGAAGTGGGGGCCGTTGTCGCTCCATAAAATTCTGCAAAGGCCGTATCGGGGGAAGAATTCTTTCAGCAATACTTTTGCAGTGGCTAAGGCGGTATTGTCGCGGGTGGGATATGCCTCCACCCATTTGCTAAAAGCGCACACAACCACCAGGACATATTTTAGACCAAGCAAAACCAAAGGGGATGATGGACGGAGTGTTGAACATTGCAAGCACTCACCCCCAGTCAACTGATCTGGGTTTAATCCATCATCATTCTTTAGCTCACTCTGCCACCCCAGTTCAGACATGGCCATATGCAAATCAGTCTGACCCTGTGCCTCATGGGAACAGTCCAGCCCGAACTACCAAGCCATGTCTTCCCTGGACCGGAAACAAGCATCCTGGGACCGGTTTCTGGCTTACAGCCGTCATCAGCCAGGCTATCTTATTTTTTTTGTTTGCTGTAACACTTTTCGCCCTAAGTGGGATGGGTATGCCCAGACGTGGGTCCCTTGCTCACTGTGCCACTGGAATCAAGCTAGCCTGGCTGAAGAAGGGTGACATACCCTGAAACCGGTCCCAGGATGCTTGTTTCCGGGCCAGGAGGACCTGGCCTGGCAGTTCGGTCTGGACTGTTCCCATGGGGCACAGGGTCAAGACTGATTTGCATATGGCTGGGTCCAAACTGGGGTGGCGTAGTGGGCAAAAGAACGATGGATTTAACCCAGATCTTTTGACTGGGGGAGAATGTTTGCATTGTCAGCATTCCGTCCATCATTTGTTTGCTGTAACACTTTTCGCCCTAAGTGGGATGGGTGTGCCCAGACGTGGGTCCCTTGCTCACTGTGCCACTGGAATCAAGCTAGCCTGGCTGAAGAAGGGTGACATACCCTGAAACCGGTCCCAGGATGCTTGTTTCCGGTCCAGGGAGGACCTGGCCTGGCAGTTCGGTCTGGACTGTTCCCATGGGGCACAGGGTCAAGACTGATTTGCATATGGCTGGGTCCAAACTGGGGTGGCGTAGTGGGCAAAAGAACGATGGATTTAACCCAGATCTTTTGACTGGGGGAGAATGTTTGCATTGTCAGCATTCCGTCCATCATTTGTTTGCTGTAACACATATTTTAGACCAAGGCATCTCTCTAGTTGAATGTAATCCATTTGCAGGATTTCAAAGGGGTGGGGAGGGACTCCAAACCCTCCCCGTGGTACTACTGTCCCCTTCCCTGGGTTGTGTTGTAGGCAGACTATACATTGTTGTACTAGGCGTTTTGCAGATTCTGCTATCTTGACGTTATGCCATACTCTGGTGATTAGTTCAATCATGGGGGTGGAGCCTATGTGTGCTGGTAAATGTGCCATGGTCAATATGGTGATGAGGTAGGCATTGGGTAACAGCCATTTATTTCCGTCTTTAGTTCTCCAGCAATCTTCCTCGTCTTTTAGTCCCACCTTTTCCCACTCGGTCAATTCGTCTTGTGTGCCTTTAGTCTGTATGTCCCTTACAGTGGTCCTAGCGTCAGTCCATCGTTCAGCTTGTGACCTGGTCACATACATTCGTGTCGTAGTTCTGTCTCCTGCCGTGGCTCGGGCAGTAACGTCTGCTAGTGCATTTCCCTGTCCAATGAGATCAGTCACTTTCCTATGTGCTTGGCATTTTATCACTGCTAACTTCTTGGGGAGGAGGACTGCTTGCGTCAAGGCGGAGACTAAATCTCCATGCAGGATGGGTGTACCGTGTGAAGTCAGAAACCCTCTTTCTTTCCATAAGATCCCAAAATGGTGAACCACCCCGAAGGCATATTGGCTGTCGGTGTATATGTTAACTGTCGTGTCAGTCGCTAAGATACATGCTCGTGTGAGGGCAATGAGTTCTGCAGCCTGGGCTGAATGTTGGGGAATACGGGCCGTTTCCAGAACGGTTCGGGCTGTGGTGACAGCGTATGCAGCTGAGGTGGTGCCGTCGGGAAGTTTGATGCACGAACCATCCACCCATAGTTCTCCATCTGGTTCTAGAAAGGCGGTGTCTCTGAGATCTATTCTACTCTTTGTTTGTTCATCGGTTAGTGTCACACAGTCGTGTAGTGGAGTCACGCTAGGATCATTTTCGGGTAGGGGTAACAGTGTGGCTGGATTGAGGGTGGTGCATCGCTTTAGGGTAATGTGCGGTGCTAGCAGGGTCAACTCATATCCTGTCAGTCGGGCGCTAGTCAAGTGTTGGGTTTTGGTCTGGTTTAGTAGTGTGTCGACTGCATGGGGTACTAAAACAGTGACTGGATTGGAGAGTACTATTCCTTCGCTCTGGCGTATCGATACTGCTGCAGCTGCCACAGCGCGCAGGCACGCTGGCAGCGCTCTGGCTACTGGATCGAGGGTGGCAGAGAAATATGCACAAGGGCGTTGTTTGTGACCAATTGATTGTGTTAGGACAGACAATGCACATCCTTCCCTCTCGTGCGTGTAGAGGAAGAATGGTTTGGAGTAATCCGGGGTTCCTAGGACAGGCGCTGAACAAAGGGCATTGCGTAGTTCTTTAAAGGCTGACTGGCATTCGGGGGTCCAGGGGAGAGGTGAGGGGATGTCTTTAGCTAGGAGGGAGAGAAGGGGTTTGACAATGAGGCTAAAGTTCGGTAACCACTGTCGGCAAAATGAAGTGAGACCTATCAAAGAGCGGACTTGTTTCTGATCTTTGGGGACAGGGGTGTCTAGAATTGTCTGGATCCTGTCAGGCGTGAGTTTCCTCCCTTCTTTGGATAAAAAGTGACCCAAATAGGTCACTTGTGATTTACAGAACTGCAATTTCTTTCGGGAGAACGTGTGACCATTCTCAGCAAGAAAATGGAGTAGTTTGATGGTGGCTGTGACGGCTATTGGTATGGTGTCCGCTGCTAGAAGGATGTCGTCTACATATTGTATTAGTGCCACTCCATCTGGCAATTGTATGGCGTCCAACTGTCTTTTAAGCGCCTGGCTATAGATGCTTGGGCTCTCAGTGTACCCCTGAGGTGCTCTGCAAAATCTGTACGAACGGGAGTTTAGGGTGAATCCAAATAGATAGCGGCTGTCCTTGTGTATAGGTATGGAAAAGAATGCGTTTTTGAGGTCAATTACAGTGAAGGTGGTGGCAGTGGAGGGGATTAAAGTCAAAATTGTCGTGATGTCGGAACTACTGGGTATTGTGGCACTAAGATTTTGTTTATCTCCCGTAGGTCAATGATGAAGCGGTAGGCTTTTCCGTCTCCCTCTCCCTGTCTCTTTACAATCGGTAGTATGGGACTGTTACAAACGTTGCTCACTACTTTCTCTACCACCCCTGCCTCTACCAAAGAGTGTATGATCTCTGTCAGTGCCTTCTCACCCTCTGGCGATATTTTGTACTGCGGTACTTTCGGTAGGGTTGCGTCCTGTCGTATTGTTACGTGTACTGGGTCAATCATCATTCGTCCTACGTCTGAATCAGCCCTAGCCCATAAGTGTGATGGCAAAGTGTCCAGTAGGGATGCGTCAGTCTCGGAGATGGGAAACATGTGCTGAGAAGGGTTCTCTCTATGGCGCTGGGGGTTGTCATACAGGACGACACGCACTCCGTCTGGTGAGCATCTGATAGTCGCATGGAAGTGTTTCAAAAGGTCGAGACCCATAATGGCGTCTGGGGTGTTGGAAAAGAGGAGGAATGTCGTTTCGACGCTATTGTTAAGGTTAAAAGGGATCGGTCGGGACAAAGGGTTGGTGGAGGGCGTACCGTCAAATCCTATTGAGGTCACATGTGAGCCTGACAAGGGTGCCCTTGGAATCAGTCGTTTGGATAGTGCACTACGTGTTGCTCCTGTGTCTACCAGAAATGGCGACTTTGTGCCCAGGACCTCAGCGGTAACATAAGGGCCTTGCTGATCAACATAGAGCTCGACTGGATCCCTCCCTTGCCCCTGGCTGTCCTATGCAAAGTCGTACGTATTGTCATAATCTGTCTGTTGGTACTGATTCTGTTTGGGATGGTCAAATGTGTTCACTCTTACTGGCCTTTCCTCGCTTGCTTCACTCGTGTATCCTCTCCCACGTCCTCTTCCTCTCTGTCCACTTGCTATTTCCCTCGCCCCTCTGCCCCTACCAGCTCCTAACAAAGCCGGGCATTGGGTTTTCCAGTGTCCATATTCTTTGCAAAATGCACATTGATCCTGTCCTAGGTCTTGGCGTCCTACATATGATGTCGATGAATTGTTTCTAGGTGGCTGTACTCTAGGGGTATTCTGCTGGTATCCTCCCCTATATTGCTCCCTTCCTGTATTCGCCCCCTGGAGTTGTGCTACCATTACCCTTTCCTTCAAGTCCTTCTTTTTCCTTTCTGTAGCCCTGTCATTTTCGTTTCTCTGATGCTCATAGTACTGGGCCATTTGGAGAATGGCCGCCGGTTTAGATGCTGCCCAACTACTTTCGCTGGCTTGTAATTTCTGGGATACATCTGGCAGTAGTCCTTTGACATAGTTCTGCACAAATAAGTGGTGTCCGGTTGCGGTGGACATGTCTTGTCCACTGTAATCGGAGAACACCGTTTCAAATCTGGAGAAATACTCTGAGACATCCTCTTGTGGTTTCTGGCGGCACGCGGTTACTATGGACCAGTCTATCTTTTTCTCTGGGATCAGCGTTTTCACTTTCTGCACTATTTTGTCAGGGAGGTCCAATATTGCTTTAACCGGTTTTTGACCAGGGTTCCGCTGTTTATCTAGTGTGTTGAGTTGTTCCAAGGTATGACCAAGCAGTTTGGTATGGTCTATTTTCCTAATCTGTTTCCACACATCTGCTGGCAAACATAACCCGAAGAACAAGTCTATGTCGGCAAGTGTCATTATTGTTGATCCCAGAGCGGTACCTAGCTCGGTGTAAAAGGCGGTGGGGTTCTTTCGTAAATCCGGTAAAGATTTACGGAACGTCAAAATGTCCTGTCTGTCCCATGGTTGATACACCCAATTGTAGACCACCCTTCCTCTAGCGTCTTGATGGTTCATATCGTCATGAGTCCCTTGTCCTCTAGGAGGTACCCAATAAGGGGCAGCTTCTTTTATCGGCATCATGCTATCTGGTTTTTCCACCGGGGGTCCTGCTATCTTAGATGTCCTGTCCTTATCTATCCGTCCTTGTTCCACGAGGTGACGGAATACCTCCAGTGTGGATGAAAAGAGTTCTGTAACATCGTTGTCGCCTTCATCTCCGGTGTCTACCTTCCTATAGAGAGCCACTAGCCGCTCGGGCCCTACATCTTGGTACTTCTCTTCATATGCAGTAAGAGTGTGATAACAGAGACGTACAATAAAGTATCGTTTGCGGTTTTCAACATAGGAGTTGCATATGTCAGTTACATACTCTTCTGTCTCCTTCCTATCTATGAGGGATTTAACTATTTTATCAATGCCTGCTCGCTCTTTTTACTTAATCGCGGGACCCTGGGCGCTCCTTTTTCTTTTGATCCTACCTCTACTACTGTATCCTTTGATGAGGCATTTGGTGTGGGTGACTCGGTGGGAGCAGAGGCGGTGGAGACTGAGGCGATCGTGCCATCTCCGGCTATACTTTGGTGGTCCTGGCGTTGTACTACGGGATGAGTAGGGGCGTAAGGGGGTGGCATGTATATGATTGGGGGACCTAACAATAAATCATCATCTACCCTTTGTTTTGCTGGTAACTTGGGGTAAAGAGTCGAGGGCGTTCTAACAAGGCATTGACCTGATATTTTTGATTCCTGTTCCTTTTTATCGATTTCCTTTTCTTTTAGTTTTTCTTCTAATCTTTTACAGGCTTGGTAAGCTGATTTTCGCGTTTCTTTATCTTGTCTAGCTTCGTCCCTTTTCTTTCTTTGAGCTGCCTCTTTTCGCCATAAACCAAAACTGTCAAACATGGCTGGTATAGTTTTCTTTTTGTGGAGAGCTAATTCTAACGTTTCTATTTTAGCGGGATCGAAAGATCCCGTCAGTGGCCACTGATTTACCCGGTCCTTCCTAGTGTATTTATGCCATAGTTTGCTATAAGCTACGGTGGCTAATCCATACTTTACGTACATGTCCTTGTTAGGGGTGCCTTCTGGCAGTGCCAGCTGACTGACCTCTAACGAACGGTCTGGTCCAAAACAATTACAATCAAACAATCTAGAGAAAACAGGCAAGACGTATTGATCGGTCAAAAATGAATATCTCAATCAATCAATTTAGACAAAAAGTCTGCACTACCTGTCCTTCGCTGCCTGCAAAGAGAGAGAATATTCCTATTCTTCGTTGTTTGCATGCAGGGAAATGTCGCAAATAACTCAATATCAAAAAAGGAATACTAGTATTTCAATCAAACCAATCAATCAATTTAAGTCGTTTTTTCACGACCTTACCCGGACCGTATGGACGGTTCTTCGTCTTCCCCTTCCAGCGCCTGGTTGTCCTCTCACTCCAACAATCAATGCGGCGTTCCTCTAAGGTCCCAGTCAGGACCGCAGGTCACTCGAGAGAGGTCCGTTCGGAACCGGTGAAGTTCAGTCGATCGGCAGCCAGACAAGGGTCTTCTCAGGCAGGTATACCCCAATCGTTTAGTCGTTCACTCCGTCGTTAGGACCTCTCTACCGGACCTACGCGTCGCTGATGGGCCCCCACGTTTGGGCGCCAATTTGTGAAAGGCAGCGAGTCTTCTAAGACCCTCAATGCTGCCCGGTGCAGGGTTCCACCTCTAATTCACTTTGGGTTCGCTATCAAAATAATGAGGCAAGCGCTGGAAACTGGAAGACAAGAAAAAGGTTTATTTCTCATGAGGAGATCACGTCAACTGCAGACACCGGGATGTCTGAGGGAGGTGTTCTGCTGATAACTCCTTTGGCTCTTCCTTTTATACAGGTTTGACACAATGCATTGGTTTCATCAACATGGTTACACAAGCATGGGGTCCCCGCCCCGGGCAGGTTGTCACACAAGCCCAACAGTAATTCTCTTCCCACCCAGGTCAAACAGACAATCTTATCTTGCAGCTGGACCTTGCTTCAGGGTCTAAAACATGTGAGTCTGTTCTGTTGATAAAAACAGGTCCCATTGTTGGTAACAACAAGTCTTGATGTTTGCAGTGCAATAAATCATGTTGCAAGAGTCTTTTTGGTGTTTGGAACCTGTTTGTGTAACTAGGTGCAGTGAGGGGTAGAGTGTCCAAAGGTTTGCCTGAAAACAGAGATGAGAGGAAAAACGAGTTTGTGGCAGCAAGTGGCGCTGAGGTTTGTTGCGGCAAATAGAGTTTATAGCCCCCAGCACACGTACCAGGTCGGTCAGAGGGATGCTAGTAACGGCAGGGTGAAACAAAGGTGACCAACAGAGTACAAAATGGCTGTGATAGAGTAAAATGACTGCAACTTATGTGCACATAGAATTCCACCAGACAAGATGGCGCAGGTAATGTTCACGATTGTCGTTTTGCTTTTAACAAAGGGGCTCAGCCCCACTGTAAAGGGTGGCTGACTCCCGCCCTTCCTCAAAGAAAAACATTCCTGATGGACGAGTAGGATTCCTGCTTGAGGGTCGCGGTCCCAGCTGTGGTCTGAGAGCACGAATCTCAAGGGTCTCAAGACCTGGCTCTTCGAATGAACCACAGCGCCCAGTCGGACCTGCAAACCCCCTCTCCCCCTCCCTCCCCCAGTGCATTGAGACCCTGGCGGGTGAGTGGCCATGCTTAACAAGCACTGATTGATTGACAAATCCATGTCAGAGATGACTCTCCCTCTTTCTAATTTGTGCCCCTCGTATCAAGATTGCTGACCTGGCAAAGGTGACTGTATTTTACTGCCAGAGGGAGGGGGGGGTTCGAGGTTTTGGGGAAGGGGGGTTGATCACACCTTCCTCAGGGGCCTAGGATAGGCAGGCCTCCCAATCCCCCCCATAAAAAACAGTCCTCTATGGTGTCTAGTACCGTTATCTGCTTGGCCATCATGACAAGCCCATGATCTACGAGCAGGAATCCTTTTGAGAGATGCATGGCTGGAAAAGGGAGACTCCCCTTTCCAACATGCATCTCTTTAAAATAAAAAATAAATAAAAAATGCCTGCTGATGGACGAAATGTCACCAGACGTGCAAAGCTGCCCTTACCTTGTCCTCGGTGCGCACTGTCTAGTGGGATAATGGCGGCATTGTGCTATATGGTGCATTGGTTGGCGAGGCAAGGGCTATCAGCCGTGTCAGCCCTGTGAAGATTTCCGTAGGGATAGCCCCCACGCCCACTATGATAGACGAATCGCCTACTGCTCTAGAGATAGTGCAGTGGATGTGAACAGTTTGTCCAGCACAGTAGAGAGATTAATAATGGAGAAACTGTGTAAAACCATTATGGGCGACATGAAAATAAGTTACGGGCCCAATTCTTTGAAAAGTCACAACAGTGCACCTGCATGTGTATGTCCTTGCATAAATGCAAATTTATGACTTTCAGGGAATCACCAGTGTTTACAGAAGTAGCTCGCCGTACTCTTAAACTTTTGAGAATTCCATTTTTGCTTGCGCGAATATACAGATGCTCATGTTTTCTCATATGACAACCTGCTCAACGACTGCAAATTAACTTTCCCGCATCCTCTTTTTATCCCACTCTTGTAAATGTTTTACTCTTGCCAGAGTCGGGAGTAAAGTTATATTTTCAGGTCTGTTTCTAGGTGTCTTTGACACGCATGGTGATCCAACCCTGGAACAAGCCCTTCCCCACTGTTTTTTAGACCCTGTATGTTGATTTGCAGAAATCGGCAAAATTAGAGCCTTAGAATCCAAACCCTGATATATGATCTATGGCATAACCAAGAGTGGCTGTTATCAGCTCTCTTCAATGTTGAGCACTCTATCATAATATGTCATCTCGCTGTATGGCATCAAAAGAGACAAGTGGATTTAGTTTTTTTACAGGACAAGTAGATTTGTGAAGCATCCTCACTCTTGGAAACTTAAATATTGTATAAAATTCCACACCCCTAAATCTCAAACACTATACCACAGGTTTTGCCCCAGTACATCTCTATAACGTTACTGGACCCAATATTGATCATGCCTGCTAGAGCCCTACTTCTTTATTTAACTTGACTTTAGCTCGATTGCACTGAATGTTGTTCATGCGTCTTAGGATACAAGGAACATCATATAGATGCACTTTGCATTGTACAAGTATAGATGGTGCCTGTGTAAAATTACACGCAACATTCCTGTAGGGTGATGGAGAAGGCAGGTTATGATGGCATAAAAAGGTATAATGGCAAGTGTGCATTATTAGTACAGTGTGTGTATCATAGTGAGGTCAGTCGACTAAGAGTTAGGCCAGCTGATTCTGAGAAAGTTGTATCTTCAAAAGTTTTTGGAAGGAGAGAAGAGTTCCTTAGGTAGGTGTCGATCACTAATAAGTCTTTCATGGCTTGAGATTTTTTACAGTTCTGTTTCTAGAAGAAGAGTCTTTGCTTCTCAAATAAAGTAGGCCTCTGGAAACTGTTTGCTGGCCTGTTAGACTGGACTTGTCAGTTGGATAACTTTGTAGGTTAAGTAACAGATTTTGGATTTTAATTCTTGCTTTGAGTGGAAACCAGTGTCGATCCTTAAAGATTGGATTGAATGTACTCTTGACATTTACAAGTCTGGCTACTGAGTGCCGGATGGATTACAAGCGAGCCTGTGTCTTTTAGGGCAGCGATTCTTAATCTTTTCACTTTTGTGGACACCCTCTTAATCATTACTGGAGCCCAGGTACTCCCTCTGAATCCTGATTGGAATCCGGGGATGCCCATTGAGTCATTATTGGAGGGAAGGAACCCCAGCTAAGCATTTTTGCATGTTTTGAATCGCAAATAATAAACAGAAAATACGGAAACAAGCATTCATCAACCAAACACATAAGTGATTAAATATTTTATTTAATTCACAAGTAAACAGAAAAAAAATCAAACTTTTAATGGGAAGGTTGAAGCTTTTTTAAATTCAATTGCGGCCACTTATCATCCATACTATATTCTGTTTAATGCATTTGCACTGCTCCCACAAATCAATATGAGAAATTTTACTTCTTTATTTATATACACTTTTTTAATCGGTTAATATTATTTAATTTTAAAAGCCATCGTGAACACCTGGAGAAGGCTTCGCGGATCCCCAGGGGACCCCCGAACCATAGATAAAGAACCACTGATTTAGAGGATTAACACCAAAATTGCACTGCCAAAGTTCAGGCGGGAGATAAATGCATGAGTCGTGATATTTAATTGTATGAGCCTTACATGCTTTCTGATCTTTTTCATGGCATGGAGGTAGAAATCTGTTGACTTAGTGACCTTTCTTTTAATGTCGGGTCATAGTAAGGAGCTGTCCAAGCTGAAGCTTGTTGAGATGAGTGTTGGAGGCGAATGTGGGAGGAAGCCATCAAGTTTTATATTCATACAGTTGGACTGGACATCATCTTTTTGGAGAGCTTAGGGTGACGGGCAGGAACCCTGTTTTTATTCATCATGGCTGCCAAATACTTCTGTAGTCAAAGCACTCCTGCGTTGGGGCGACATATTTCAAACTCTACAGCAAGCATCACTGATTGGCTAAGGGCTTAGAAACGTCATGGAAGGAAGCCATGGATATGATATAGGAAAACTACAGTATTCTAATACAATTTTAAGTACCAACTCTGCTGACAGACCGTGCAAGCACTGGGATGCCGTGCTTCTGGAAAACATAGATTTATCATGCTTTCCATTTGCTTTGAGCTTGTTAACTAAGAGGCTTCAGTAGTCTCTGCCCTTTATGTACAAATAATGAGGGAAGAGTGAGGGGAAAAGTACCAGGGTCACCCTCCTCTAACTTCATCCAAGACTCATAAAGAGCATATTCATGCTGCAGAATGATAACTTATCCAATGTAGCCACCACGTCCACTAGAGCAAAAATGTATCCTTTTGTGGCATGTACTCATTCCAGCTATTCCAGCTCTGTTAGTGCTGTGTGTGGATAGAAAGATATAGACCTCACAGTTTCACCGTTCCTACGTGCATACAATGTATGGCTCAGCCTCGAGTCCTGTCTTCTCTCTTGTGTGCAGCTCTGTATATGTGATAACAGGGAGGGTTGCTGTCCCTGCAGGTGGTTCTTTGGACTTTCCTTAATGGTGAATAAATGCTGGAGCACCGCCTGAGCCTTAAAAAGGATTTCATGTTGGTGCTAGTCCTTTCATAAGGAGACCTAACGTTCACCACATAACATAGGAGTCGCGTCTTTCACCAAGTGAAAAAGGGTTAGAATTGCATCTGAATGAACATTTTAACTTTTGCTTGAATTCAGATTGGTGCCTGCAAGAAATACCTTCTTGTAGGCCTCGGCCCTAACTAAGCTGATGACCACTGGGTTGACTTTGGATGTCTGACTGTTTGGGCATGTAATACTGTAGCTCTTTATAGTTAGTGGTATTGTAAAGACCTTGTCATTATGCAGTGCAGCTCAAAAACAATTGGCTTGGTCAGTATTGCTTCTTCCTTTTGATAGGTCCTTCATGATGAGTTAAGACAGTGATAACCCATAGAGACACTGACCCTGAGCAAAGTTGACTTTACCATTAATGTCTTTTCTGAGCAGTCGGGGCATTGATGAAAGTAATATATGCAAGGTTGCCCTTACTGTGCATCTCCACATTTGAAATAATTGATCTAATTTGAGTACTACTAGAAAATTACACAGACTTGAAATGTTATGGAAAATAACACAAAATGTGTTTGCTGAAGAGCTCTCAGTAAATGCAGACATGATTGTCAAATTATGTAAAATGTGTGAAAATAGGGAGAAGAGCATGGAAATATAACGAGGCTGCACTAATAAAAGTAACATGTTAATTAGAAAATTGTTGTAAGCCAAAAGCAGGTGGAGCAATTTGTATTAAAAAGAGCATTAAAAAGTAACTATTTCATACCTGCTTAGGATTTGTATAAAATGTTCCTGCACTCTCAACTATGCCGCCGGTTTTAGAATTAAAAGAGTTTGTTCCCTGCCATTTCATATACATGAATGCTGGTCCTCATTAATTGTTCCTTTAAACGGATCAAGCATGATTGTTTTATTTCTCATTACCTTTCTGATGCGCCCATAAAATTAGCTACACTGGTTGGTTGGCATCTTTGGAACTTGCCCTTCCCCACGAAGTTCAGCTGTTCGAGTCTCCATCTCCCAGGAAGTAATAGTAGACCTGAAGTAGTGGTAGTCTCTGATGTCTCATGACCCAAAGGTATCCTTAACATGAGATTCTTACAGGTATGTCTAAGGAGGCATGATAGATCTGCAGCAATTCACAACATCCGGTCTGAAGATTCTTCTCTTTCATAGACCTTTTAGGTTGAAGCCTACCAGACAGCACAGGTTAGCTAACGACATCTTGGGGGCATCTAGAAAGCTTCCTTGGGAATGCATTCCACCCATTGCTTACCGTTGGCTTTGTGGTTAGTAACTCACATTTGCTTGATTTCTATTTGTTGGCTTTCTTGTTTTAGGCTGTCCAGCTTGAGTTCGTTCATTCCCTTGCCCAAATCCTATTTACTGTAGTCTTCCACCAGTACTGAATTTTTGTAAACCGGATTTAAATCTTGTTCTTATATTGTCACATTTGCTGTGCATTCAACGACAGAGGTCAAGGAGAGGGTGAGGATGTGGCTTAATGGCTAGAGCAGGCGACTTTTAAGCTAGGGAACCAGATTAGAGTCTGGCGGGAGGCTCAAACATCCTGTGATTCTGGGCAAATCACTTCATCTCCCTGTGCCTAAAACAAACAAAAAAAAAATGAATGGGTCTGTCCGTACTGGAACCTAGTGCTCATGTAAAGCGCTCTGATACCTTCGGGTCGTGTTTGTGCTATATAAAACGGCAAAAAACAAATGTTAAAATGTAGGCTCTGACTTCCAGGTTGCTTGGTGTTTACTTTTCTATCTCTCACTTCAAAGAGAAAATATTTATGTGACAGTCATGCTGGCAACTGGTTGTTTGCTACATGTTACTTTTTTCCCTAGCACAAAACAAAATTTAAATGTCTGTAAATGAACTGTGCAGATATTTCAGAATATGGAAAGCACAAATGAAGCACATTTTTTGGTAATTCTGAAGTGTGGTGGAATCCAATATTTTAATAAGATCAAAACCAATCATTACACTAGATGATGAAATTTCAATACATTGTACGCTGTATACTTTTTTCAGTAAAACTGTATGTCTGTGCAACTGTAATGGTCATTTCAATTGAAGATGTGTTGTCTGTAATGGCAGTGCGCTACCACACCATGCATACTCCACTTTACCCTACTCCACTCTGCACCACTCTACGACACTGCACTCTACTCTCTCCCACTCCACACTGCCTCACTCCTCTCCACGTCACTCCACACTGCGTTACTGCACTATACTCTGCATCACTCCACACTATGCCGCTTCACTCCACGCTGTTACTGCACTCTAATCTTCACCACTCCACTCTATGCCACTTCCCTTGATGACTCTTTATTGTGCGCGACTCTACTCTATGCCAGTGCAGTCTACCCCACACTACTCTACTATGCACCACCGCACTCTGACAGTGCACTCTAAGCCACTTTACTCTACTTTACTCTACTCTGTAGCAATCTACTGTATGCCACTCTATTCCACTCTGTGCCTTTCCACTCTACGCCGCTGCACTTTACACCACTTTACTCAAAACCAATACAGTCTCTGCTACTGCACTCTACACTAATCTACTTTGCACCACTGCACTGTACACCACTATAATCTACTCTGCAATACTCTACGCCACTGCACTCTACGCCACACCATTGCACTCTACGTCACTTTACTCTGCACCACTGAGCTCTATGCCACTCTACACCATTGCACTCTACGACATTCTACTCTGCAGTACGGCATTCTCTGCCGCTGAACTCTACACCACACTACTCTGAGCCCCTGCACTGTACTCTGCACCACTCTACTCTACACCACTCTACACCAATGCACCCTATGCCACTATACTCTACGCAGATCAGTCTACTGTGGACCACTTCGCTCTATGCCTCTCTACTCTACTCCACTGTATGCGGGTGCACTCTACCCCACTCTACTATGCACCACTGCACTCTTCGACACTGCACTACTCTACTCTGCACTACTCTACTCCTATGCACTCTGACACTCTACTCTGCACGACGGCACTCTCCGCAACTCTGTATAACTCCACTCAATGCCACTCTAATCTATTCTGCACCACTGCACTGTACACCACTCTAGTCTATGCTACTGCACTCTAAGCCACTGTACACCTCTGCACTCTGGCTTGCACCACTCCACTCTACCCTGCACCACTCCACTCTACACCACTTCACTCTGAAACAATCTACTCTATTCCACTGCACTCTACGCCACTCAACTCTATGCGATTGCACTTTACATACTGCAGTCTACTCTGCACCACTCTCCTCTACTTCACTGCACTCTTCGCCAATGTACTCTACACCACTTTACTCAAAGCCAATGCAGTCTACACCAATTGTCTCTGTACCACTGTACTTCACGCCACTTCACTCTAGTCCACTCTGCAGCACTCCACTCTGACGCTCTACTCCATTAAACTGCACTCTACTCCACTCTGTGCCACTCTATAACACTTTCCTCCACTCTATGCCACTTGATAACACTACTGCACTCTACGATGCTCTGTGCATCTCCCTCTACGCCACTCCATGCCACTATCCTCCACTGTATTCTAGAACACACTACTCCACTGCTCAACTCTGCGCCACTCCACTCTGCGCCACTCCACTGTGCGCCACTCCGCTCTGCGCCACTCTACGCCACTCCACAACACTCTACTCCACTCTATGCCATTCCACTCTAAAACATCTACTCCACTCTATGCCATTCCACTCTAAAACATCTACTCCACTCTGCGTCACTCTACTCTATGCAACACCCCCTACACCACTCCACTCTGTTCTACACCACTCCACAACACTCTATGCCATTCTACTGTACAACACTCTACTCCACTCTGACACACTACTCTACTCTATTCCAGTCAACTCTACTCCACTCTACACCCTCCCACTTTGACACTCTACTTCCTTCATAACACTCTACACCATTCCACTTCACTCACAACTCAACTCTACTGTACGCCACTCTACGACTCTCTATGTCTCCCCATAACACTCCACGCTACTCCACTTTGACACTCCACTCTCCTTTAACCCATTAACTTTTAGCCATGCTGTACAGCAGACCACTTGTGTACAACATGACTAAAACATTATCAAAGCCAATAGCTCTTGCATAGGTGAGACCCATTGACTTTGCCAACGCTTGTTTGGAATTAGTGATCATCTGCGTAAACGCCATACTGACATTGGTGCAAGTGAAGAGGGTTTAGATTTATGCTGAAAATGCCACAAAAATGACTATATTAACTAACACAAGGATGCACGTCCCCATCTGCAGTTCAGGCTCCGGCTACAAGTGTGACGTTTGTTGGACACTGGGCAGAGTTCACAATACTTGGATCTGCTTTCTGTACATGGTAATATGTGTGGTTTAGTTCCTCCATCTTCCATCTACGAGGAAAGGCGCCTCAAAAGATAACACAAATGCAGTCTGTTTGCTTAGTGAATTAGCATATTTCTTCCTGATTATCATAATCTAAGACTATCACAGTCCATCAGTATTTCTTAACCCCCCTTCTCCTGATCCCGGTGCTTCACTAGTTCTGAAGGAGTTGAATGTTGAATAGTCCTGACGGCTCCCAGAAGCTTAACGTATTTGAGATTTTGTACCTAATGGAGCATGTTCGGACCCCTCCATCCCACCATTATTTCTGAGATTGTGGAGTGTTGGCTTTGGGAGGGATTTGAAATCTACCCATGCGCTTAGCCTGAGCTGTCTTCCTAGCTATTATGGAATTCGCCTCAGGTCCCTTATTGTGCCAGAATGATCTTATTAATATTCTGACCTTCAAGAAGCAAGTCAACAGTAGTCCGTATAAGAACAAATGGCTTTATTTTGCAATTTGTCACTGATGGCTTGCAGTATTATTTAACTATAGAGCATTTGCTATCTCTTGGTTCCCTCTTGGCTGTGTGTGTGTCCAGAGGACCGTGGAGTGGTTTTCATCAGTGTGCAAGTATTGGACTGTTTGAGCTGTTTCACCTACAGTCTCCTGTTTTTATAACATGTCTGACTTTAAAAAACATTTTAATCGGTATCAAGTGATTTTCCACTGGTGACATGGAACGTTGCCATTTTGAAGGTGTCTGCTAGGTGTGTTAGAGATTGTGACACATCATGCATGAGAACCCGTATTCAGTAATGAAGTAGTGTTGGCCAAACGTCTCATTCTCTTATGTTGAATATTTTTTATGAATTCGGAAATTTTTCTTTGGACCTTGTTCCTGACTCTGCTGAAGTAAACAATCCTTGTCACTCGGACTCTCAGATTCTTTTTTTTTTTTTATGCATAGGATTCTTTACATCTTTCAACTAAGGTAAAGTTTCAAAGCTTCCACAAGGTAAATATTTTTATGTAACTTTGTGTGCATATCCACCCATGAGGGCACTGCTTTTTTACCTAATGTAGCACAGTCTAATTAGAGAAGTGAGTCTCTAAAATACTTGGTTAAACCCTAACACACGTATATTTCTTCCAACGACTTGGTGATGCTATGCTCAGTCGCAAAAGCACTAGAAGACAATTTGATTGCTTTAAAAACTGAATTTTCCAATTTTTTTGAACTAAAAACCCAACCAGACCTCAATAGGTGAAAAACATTTCAATGACAAAAATATATATATATATTTGTTCCTATGCTATGTAAATTACATTAACAGTCAACATACATCTTTAAACAAGACCTTAATGCATGGCACAAAGGCAACTTTACTGCAACAATGTTTTCGCATCTTATTTGTTTTAATTTATTTTCTTATTGGGATTAGCCTATGGGCACAACAAGTACAGGCAGTGGCAAACTGGTTAATAATGACACTAGTCCACCCCAGTATAATAAAATTATGAACTCCAAATGCAGAGCTGAGAGTGTGTATAAGCTGTAGGAAACCGCCTAATTTACAAAAGTTGAAGAGAGCACTTCCTGCCCTTTGTGGAGACACTTACCTCTCTAGGTCCTTCACCCTTATAGAGACACCAGGAAAACACCTACAGTCTACTATGCACACAAATAAGTTTGTGAGAGATGTTAGTGCATTCGTATTTTCCTGTCTCAAATTTAACAGGTCTGTTGTATGCTGCTGCTTAATCCAGATTCAATTTAAAGAACTAAGGGCCAGATGTACAAATGCATTTGGTCGCCGCAAAGCCTGTGATTTGGTTAAATTGCAGGGTTTGCTAAAAGAAAATGTTTTTCGAATGTACTAAACCCATTTAGCGATTCAGTAACTTTACAGAATCGCTAAATGAGTCTAAGAAACAATTAGTAATCGCTCCTTGGAGGAGGCATGTTTAGGGCGTCCCTTACATTTAGAGATTCCTTATTGTATGTATTAATGTTTTGCGACCTAAATACGGTCACAAAATCATCTTTTTGTTACTACTGAGAAGTAGTAGTAACCCATTCACAAATGGGGCCCATTCCCCTCCATGAATCATCAAAACATGTTTTTTGCAGTAGGCAGTGGTCCAGTACTTTTAATAACAGGTTTTTTTTTTTTTTTTACACATCACGTTTCTTTAAGGAAAACTGGCTGCATTTAAAGAATTTATTTATTTAAAAACAATCACAACTGTAGGGGTGTGATGGCGGCGAATCGTAGTGGGTCGGTGTTTGCGACCTACCTCATTAATATTGGTGAGGTAGGTCAAATTCTGTTGTTGGGTTGAGCTTTTAGGTAATAGCTTGACATCCAGTACTGCATTAGATCAAGACAGATTTTGAGCCTTTGGATGTTGTTAAGTGAGTGGATTTTGGAGTTGTATGCCTTGGGAGTGTTGGTTGGATTCTTACTGACAACAGCATCAAGATCAAAGAGTTCCATCTAGCGATTAAAGTTTACAGGGCAGAGGACAAATCCTTGGGGTGCTCCTGGGATACTTGCTCCGTATTTAGTGATTTGACCAGTGCAAAGAGTGAGGTCGAACTTCAAACATATAAACAGAGACTCCTCTGGATGTAATTAATTAGCCATTACTGCTTACTCTCTGTGTCCATGTTAGTGGTAAATGTTGAATCCTGTCTATTTCATGTGTACTGAACAAAATTTAAGAGACTAGTAACAAGTATGCATAAAAAACTGTGTTGGAATTGTCCGCCAGTCTAACCAATAAATTTGTTTTAATGTAGTGCTTAATAAGTGTTAATCTCTGCAGTGAGGTTTGACAATGAGATAAAGGACCTAATTTGCAAAGTACACAAATGTATCAATCGTAGACTATTGTTTATTATACATAGTCTACGAGGAGTAAGCACGAAAGAGATGCAAATCAAATTTCCAGGTGTACTATATGTCCATCCGATGTATTTTAGTGAAACAAATTTTCATCCTTATAGACAATGTATGTAATTTAAATATGGCGAAAATGTGCAAAAGCACTTTTTTAAAATTTTGTATTTGGTTCTCTCTGCAGAAAATGTTTTTCCCATGGAGAAATCCTCACCAAGTAATGTTGGCCCAACTATACTGTGTGGGAAATAGCGTGCAAACTGTTTGTGAATACTCACAATCGCTCTTGTTGTGTTTGTAGGGTTAAAACATTTTGCTTGTCCACTTACCTACAGCTTCCCCTGCATTTACAACTGTGGATTCTGTGCATTTGGATGTATGATCTGTATGCGGACGTAACCATAAACTTGAATTTGTGAATCGGAAGTAGGAAATTTCCACATGCAGATCTGTATTTTGCACGCTTAACTTCATCTGTATTCTTTTTTAAATGAATTTCTCTTCTACTCTTTTTTTTTTTTTTGACGTGCTGTTTCTCAAATGTTCTTCTTCACTTTCTTTCTGCTCTGTTCTGCTTTTCTTCGCTCTTTCTTACTTTTCTTGTTTTTCTTTGCTCTTTCTAGCGCTTTTATATTTTGCTTTACATAACCCTATTCTGTATCTTCCCAATACTCACCATTCCATTATCTCGATTCGGTTTAATTATTCTCCAAATTCTCATTGGGTTTATTTTACAAAGGTCAACAAGATGCTATGACCCATCAAACATGAAGCTTTAAATTGGCATAGCAGTACGTTATTGTATTCTTCAAGTGTGCCTCATTTTAACCACGTATCTCGTGAGCACATGCAGTCTCTCGTTTGTCTTTACCTGTTTTACACCTTCTATGCTACATATAATTTTTCATATCCGATTTCCTCATATTCTAATTTCTTTGTCAATGCTCTTTTTTCTGTACATACTTTTGCGGGATATCTTAAACCTCACACCTTATGTCCTTGGTCACATGTTCAAGTGCTATAACCTGGCAAGTTTGTTGTTTTGTAAATTTCTTTGTGTCTGCTCAGGCAGGTGAGCAGCTGCTTATAAAACAAAAGGTGAAGCAAATTGTGCTCTTGGGTATTTATCTCAATATAGTGTGGTTCTAATTGCTTGGTGAGTCAGTGGTTCCAAACATGTTGAGTGTGCAGTTCTGTCTTATCACATAGCTCCTTATGCTGTAGGCAGTGCCTCTTCATACTCTACTTCTTGATTGTTCTGGAAGTTGTACAGTAACATAATGCAAAAATCTGTAACTTTTGATGCATTTCTTATTTTCAGATCCATCCATACAAATGATGAGCAACTGAAGCCCCCCTGCTGAACCGGTTTGTGGTGCCAAACTGGCTTGTAAAGTTGACTCCTACATTGCTGTTTGACCACCGGTGATAAGAGCTTTTCAAGTAAGTATTTTTTGTGTTTGTGGTTTTGTTAGTTAGCTTTTGTATAGTGCTTTCTCCATAAGTATGGCACGATGCACTTTCTTAATATAGGTGCTCTTTTCATGTTGTTGTCAGATTTCCACCTATCAGTGATAGGTGGTAGGTTGTGTTTTGTTGTGTACAAGTAGAGGTTTGTTAATTGTCTAGTACTGGTTTGTGTTAGTTAACGTGAAAGTAAAATTGGTTTGATCCCTCTAGAGATCTTTGCAGAGTATTGTGTATGGAGGATTGCGGTGTAAAACTTTACCATTTTTGGTTGAGCATGGTTGTATTTTTTTTCCATTGCTTCACTTATGCGGATTGTTTTGTAGACATCATTATTATACAGGTAAATAGTTATAATTCAATGTTGTGTGTGTCATGGTGTGGTCTATTTAAGCTAATCTTTGCTGAATGTTTCAAAAGTGTATGTTTTTGTGGTTGGGGACGCAGTTCAGTTGCAGCACTTTGCTAACTACTGGGCTTCTGTGCTTTGCGTGCATGATGGTCTGTGAAGGTGTGTCTAATGTTCTCTTTGAGAACGGTGAATTATAAGTGTAATTAGAAAGATGCTATTGAATGTGTATTTAGAGGTGGAAGTGTAAATTGTTGTTTGATACTATGATAATTGAATGCTTGGACTGTGTTGGTTGTATAGTACAAGTTATGTTCAACGTGTTCTGTTCGATTTTGATGTTGTGTGGCAGATTAAGTTGGCAGGAGTTGTGGTGAGCACAGTGATAGGCATCTGTATGACATCTCCAATAGTCCATATGTGCAAAGTGGTCTGAATTAATGCGTTTCATTGGAACTTTGTGTTTGTGCCACTCATGTTTATCAAAAAGGGGGGGACAGAGGGCTTAATCAAGAGGTCCAGCGTACTTGCCCTATCAGAGTGAACGCAAAAGAGAGTACGCAGTTCCTCAGTATGCAGGTAGTGTCCCAGGCACCCAAAAAGGAGGGGAATTCCTCCTTTTGGAACTGAGGCCCTCACACACCCAGCAAGCTAGGTGTGATGCTTCATCATATGGGTCTGCTCCTCGTCGGGTCGGCGCTGCAATACCCGACGGGCACCCATAGAGGGCTCTTTGCCGGAGATCTTTTGTTCCTGCCGTAAGGGTGCCGTGGGTGTAAGGGACCTAGTGTGAGTGTAGATGTGCTGGAAGTGAATATAAAACAAGAGGATTCCTATGAGAGCAAATTTTATTCTAAATGGATCCCTACTTGATTAAAAATAGTGAGGAGAGGCGACTAACAAGCTACCAGGGTTCAGAGGCGCTCTACTCCTTGATGGTCGACATGTTTCACGCCTGTGGCGTTTCTTCAGGACCGTGAAATGACTATCTACAGTGAAATGGGGTGTGCAACATGCCCCATAGCTAAAAATAAAACTTGTAATAGTGTGAGGATATTGCGTACTACTATAAGGATAAACAGGGTACTACCTGTTAGTACTGGGACAAACCTAATAAGTATCAGAATGACGCCCCATCTGTTACAGCACTAAATACAGACATCTGTAGTAGGATGTCCGCTTCCACTAGAAGCCGCGCTAAACACCTACCCCTTCGTGGTGCATCCCGGTTGCAGCACGAAGGGGTAGGTGTTTAGCGCGGCTCTAGTGAAGCGGACATCCTACTACAGATGTCTGTATTTAGTGCTGTAACAGATGGAGCGTCATTCTGATACTTATTAGGTTTGTCCCAGTACTAACAGGTAGTACCCTGTTTATCCTTATAGTAGTACGCAATATCCTCACACTATTACAAGTTTTATTTTTAGCTATGGGGCATGTTGCACACCCCATTTCACTGTAGATAGTCATTTCTCACGGTCCTGAAAAACGCCAAAGGCGTGAGACATGTCGACCATCAAGGAGTAGAGCGCCTCTTGAACCCTGGTAGCTTGTTAGTCGCCTCTCCTCACTATTTTTAATCAAGTAGGGATCCATTTAGAATAAAATTTGCTCTCATAGGAATCCCTCTTGTTTTATATTCACTTCAGCACATCTACACTCACACTAGGTCCCTTACACCCACGGCACCTTACGGCAGGAACAAAGATCTCCGGCAAAAAGCCCCTCTATGGGTGCCCGTCGGGTATTGCAGCGCCGACCCGACGAGCAGACCCATATGATGAAGCATGACACCTAGCTTGCTGGGTGTGTGAGGCCTCAGTTCCAAAAGGAGGAATTCCCCTCCTTTGGGTGCCTGGGACACTACCTGCATACTGAGGAACTGCGTACCTCTTTTTTGCATTTGTGCCACTCATGCCATAACATTCTTTACGGCTTGTTGGCATGCATTAACATCTTCATAGCTGCTTTTACTTGTGTAGATAGCGCTATTTTTAGTATCATTAAAAGCTGGTTTAGTGTCACTTTGTGCCTAAATATTGAAGCATTGCATTCAACCATTTGTATTTTATGTCTTAGTTACTTCTTAAACGTGTTTACTTTCCATTTAAATAATTAGTTTGATGTTGACGAGCTAAGTATCCTGGCCTTTGTGTCTCATACTTATTTGGTGTGTTGACATTAAGGGCTAGCTGCCATTCTTAACACACAATAGAATGTCTTTGCATCTGACCATCCTAGCTTCTGTCCTTATCTTACTCCCCAGGAGGTAATTCCAATATATATTTTTCACTATGAGCAGGAAGGGCTGTTGTGTTCAATTTGGACATCTCTGAGAGACAATACTGGGAAGTTCTCGAAGGAGTGCAGTGGTTTAATTTTAATAGATTAAACCTGAACTGTATGTTCTCCCAGAGTGTTAACACAACAGACTACATTGAAATTTGGTTTGACGAAGCTTGTCAACCATAATAGTTTCACTGCAGATTTGATTATTGTGAATAGTAGGTTACACGAACGTGGGTAGAAAGATGGCAAGCAAAATTCGTTAGATTTTGCTTGCTTTAACTTCCAGTGTTTGTGGTTGAAGATGTGGAAGATGCCTTCTGAATGCCCTGGTCTAGTGTCACTATAGTTTGTAATGTGGTATATCTAATGAGCTTGAGTGACGCTTGCTGAAGAGTGTGTTTTTTTTCTCTCTCTGTGACACAGCCCTGAAATGCATTCAGATTATTTGAAGAAGCAGCTTGTGTTGTCAATTGTACTAGGTGTGCTTGTTGGAGACCACTCTTCTAGGCTCTGTCCTGATTTCTGATGCTATTCTTGATCTGGCTGCAGTGCATGCTACTCTCTTATATCATTCTTATTTTTACCACAGCCAGAGTTTTGGGACTTGATGCTTCTCAGACAGCAGGTAGCCACTATTCTGTTTATCTTCCTCTTAAAAAGAAAAAGTTGCGACGTCAAATAGGTGATCAATCTTGTCTTTTTATTTATTTTGTTGAGATCCAAACGAATAGGTGCTGCAACTCAAGAAAATGAGCTTGTGTATTCATCGTGCACTGGTTTCAATTCTGATGCTCTAGCCATAGAGCTTTTTTTCAAAGCTGTTCAGAATCCATACAGAAAGAAAGATAATATTAGTGGCAATATGTGAATCCATATATTGCATCTGCCAATTGTCAAAAACAATGCTTGACGCATAAGGCAGCTTTTTTGTGGTCTTTACTGTCCGGAATGTCTCATATTAAATTTTGTTGTGATGTGACTGTTTTTCTATCTTATTTTTGTTATGTTAGAAAACCTTATTTCAACAAATACCTTAACTAACTACATTGA
Organism: Calotriton arnoldi; assembly: GCA_963921515.1. NCBI lineage: Eukaryota > Metazoa > Chordata > Amphibia > Caudata > Salamandridae > Calotriton > Calotriton arnoldi. The sequence continues at coordinate 390,325 of CAWUFW010005193.1, forward strand.
GAACGTTGTTCAGTTTTATTTGTCTAGTAAGTTATGGCATCTCCTTTGTGTACAAGACCTCATTCCATCCCCATGTACAGGTTTTGAAAACCATGTTTTTTGTAAAAAGCTACGCTTGTCAGATGCATATATCTCTTGGGTAAGCCTTCTTGTTGAATGCTTGCTAGTGATTTCGAAGCTCATATTTCACAGAAAAGTATTCACTGTGAATTATTTCCGATAATTCACAGGGCTGAATTAATTTGCAGGATATATCTTCTCTAAGCAAATGAAAACGTCAAATGGATGGTTAAAACAGCCTTTTTTTCTTTCAGTACTGGTACAAAAAGTGCTTTCACAATGACCGTAGTTGTCATGGAGTGAAAGTGGGGACAGGTGATTCCAGAGGTAATACTTAGCAGATTGACAGGGCAAGGTAAATACCAGGCTGCTCAAAGAATAGACTGTGGTGACTGTAAGCAGAGTAAAGGTGACTGTAAGCAGAGGCGGAGAGAGACAGGAGACCAGCAAGAGCAGAGGCAGAGAGAGACAGGAGACCAGCAAGAGCAGAGGCAGAGAGAGACAGGAGACCAGCAAGAGCAGAGGCAGAGAGAGACAGGAGACCAGCAAGAGCAGAGGCAGAGAGAGACAGGAGACCAGCAGAGGCAGAGAGAGACAGGAGACCAGCAGAGGCAGAGAGAGACAGGAGACCAGCAGAGGCAGAGAGAGACAGGAGACCAGCAAGAGCAGAGGCAGAGAGAGACAGGAGACCAGCAAGAGCAGAGGCAGAGAGAGACAGGAGACCAGCAAGAGCAGAGGCAGAGAGAGACAGGAGACCAGCAAGAGCAGAGGCAGAGAGAGACAGGAGACCAGCAAGAGCAGAGGCAGAGAGAGACAGGGAGACCAGCAAGAGCAGAGGCAGAGAGAGACAGGAGACCAGCAGAGGCAGAGAGAGACAGGAGACCAGCAGAGGCAGAGAGAGACAGGAGACCAGCAGAGGCAGAGAGAGACAGGAGACCAGCAGAGGCAGAGAGAGACAGGAGACGAGTACAGAATAGAGAGATTTCATCAAAGTAAAAGATGGACTAGTATATGACAAAGGGTCTCTTAGTAGCCCGGGAAAGCTCCTTGGATGAATACCAGCAGATTTCTCTTATTAGCAGTTATAAAACAAAGTCATAACTTGGGCCTGCTGCTATAGAGTTTGTTGTAGTTAGTGCAAGGTGGACCGAGACTAACAAGAACAGTGAGACAGGTAAGACTCCAAACGTTTTTGGCATAACCGGTGTCTTTCCCCTACCTGATTTGAACGGAGACAGAGCCAGAGGTCACACTGTAAAAGGATACAGGGCTGCAACAGCTTTTGGAATAGAACAGAACACCAGAGTGGAAAGAATAACCAGAATACAGGATAGATAAATCCCAAGAGCAGGAAACCAGATGCATGTGTTCTGAGTTGTAAAGATGGATCTGGGAAGACTGGGGGGGGTGGGGGGTGGGGGTGATGCACTCGGGTTGGGAGAAAGGAACATGAGTGTTTGGCAGAACTGTACTTTGCGTATTTGACAGAATTGCCTTCTCTATATATCCAAAAACTCAATAAAAAGATTTCAAAAAAAGAGCTGGAAACCAGGCAATACAAAAGAACAAAAGATAGAGATTGAAGACAGATGCTGCACTAGCTTAGGGAACAATAGAGATGACAATGAGTTGGGGTAGCAGGACCAAGGCAAGAACTCAAGAACAGAAATTCTGAGATAAAGATTAGGCTGTACCCAACAGGTACTGTGTAGCAAAACTGGTAGTAGGATTCAGAGCAAGCAACTCCAGGAATGTACCTAACAGGCACTGCAACAACTGATACCGTGCTAGTACACAGAAGTAACACCAGAATTCAGAACAAGGTTAACCACATATCGAACTCAAGGAAACAAAGGAACGCTTCCAAAGCAGCGAATCCTTGGCCAGTAGCCCAACAAGGAAAACTCAGATGTTCAGGACCGATGTATGTGAATTAATGGGAAAATGAACACTGAGAAACCACATTGGAGGAAGCTGTCCTAGAAAACGAATTTTAAGGAAAGGCAAATAAATCGAAAATTAAAGGACACATTTTAAAGGAAAGGTAATTTTAAGGAAACTTTCAAAATCACATATATGTGTGGAGATTAGGGGTGGTGAGAGGGTTTTGGGTTCAGGGATGGGTGATGTTTATGGGCGAAAAGGGGTTGTTAGGACTCGGGATGGATGGAGTTTAGGGGTGATGGGGTTTTTTAGGGTTCAGAGCAGTAGCGGTCGGTGGTGGGAGTGCCGCCGGGCGCTGACGTGTGGGGGAGGGGCAGGGTGGGGGGTAGTAAACTACGGATTACGACGGATTACAGGTAAGTAAACATATAAATAAATAAAACAAATTTAGTTTCTCGCGCTGCATCGCATTTGACGATGCAGCGCGAGAAACGAAATTCGTTTTATTTATATGTTTACTTACCTGTAATCCGTCGTAATCCGTAGTTTACTACCCCCCACCCTGCCCCTCCCCCGCCCCACGTCAGCGCCCTGCGGCACTCCCACCACCGACCGCTACTGGTTCAGAGACGTGTGACGTGTAGGGATGTTGAGGTTTTTTTAAGGTTTTACACATGTGTGGAGTTTAAGGCTGGTGAGTGTTTTTAAGGTTCAGTGATGGGTAGAGTTTTGTGGTGGTATAAGGTTTTTAGTGTTGGGTAATGGGTGGAATTTAGGGTGGTGTGGGATTTTAAGGGTTCAGGGATGGATGGAGTTTATATGTAGAAAGGATCTTTAGGGCTCAGGGGTGGGGATTTACGGATGGTGGGAATTTTAGGGGTCATCCATGGGTGGTTTTCAGGGGTGTTGAGGTTTTTTTTAGGGTTTAGGGATGAGTGGAGTTTATTGGTGGTTCTGTATTTTAAGGTATCAAGGATGGGTGGGGTTTAGGCCTAAAAAGGTTTTTTTAAGGTTCAGGAATGGGCAGAGTTTACAGGGAGTGAGGAGGTGTTAGGTTAAGAGACGGTAGAGGTTAGGAGTAGAAGGGGCTTTAAGGGTTCAAGGATGGGTGGAGTACAGGGGTCAGATGGCTGGAGTTTAGGTGTAGTGAGGGGGGTTTAGGGTTCAGGGATGGATGGAGGTTAGAGTTAGAAAAGGCTTTTAGGGTTTACGGATCGGTGGAGTTTTGGGTTCAGGGATGGGTGTAGTTTATGCATGGGAGGCATTTATAGAGGGCAGAGATGGATGATGTTTAAGAGTGGTGAGGGTTCAGCAAATTAAAAGCAGCCAAAGTTATTGTTTGATCACGTAAAATATATAAATCCAAAATAATGTCCCTTGACATAAAGGATTGAAATAAATACATTGAACAAAAATGTTTCTGAATGTAAGACCTGCAACCATTTAATTTAAACACCTTAAAAAACAAGGATGCAGAACGCAATTTAGAAAAAAAGACATTCTTTGAATTGGTTTCTTCGAAGTGGTAAATGCCATTCATCCTGAAAATTTGCATTAAATTGTTTAGATAAAATGGTTTCTGAGTAATGGTGGTCTATTAAATCGTTTTTCTATGAAATCACATACAACCATTCAGGACATCTGAGTAGAAAGGAAAGGTAGAAACTAGGAAAGACTACAAAGGGAAGCTACAGATGAAGTGCAGTGGTGCATAGAGCAACCAGAGGAAAGTAGGACACTGCACAAAGCAGTAGAAGAAAACTGGATTCTTCTCAGGTTTTCGAAGATTCACCAATGTAGGCAGTTGGAGAAGATAACAGGAGCCTACTTTAAGTAACCACAGATGAAGAACAAATTCTGAATGTAGAAGCCAGTCTTAAATCCATCCTTCCATCTCACACCCACACGGGATGATTGAAACAGAGTATAGGTGCCTCCTTCAGCTCTCTGCCTGATAGAGTGCATGGAAGTTCCAGGAAGCAACAAGTGGGCAGAATGAAACTCTGGAATGGAAGAAGGTTTGTTTCAGATTGCAGGAATTCATGAGTGGGAGAACAAGAACATGCTTGAGGTGATAAAGAGGTGTTCAAAGCTTAATTAGATTCATTCAAAACTGATCTCCAATTCTGGGCCTTGGGTAAGAGTACAAGTACTATAAAGCATCAGTAAATGGTAAGTAAACCCAGAAACGCGATATGGACTAGATCTTTTTTCTAAGAGAATTAGTGAAGTCTGCGAATGAACACAGGAGTGTGGCAGATGTTCCACACTAGTGTTCATGATGGTGGCAGTGTCATGGATGGTCTTCAAGTAGCACCGCCCGATGGCACAATCCAAGGATCTGGCAGTGCTGCTCTCAGAGCGTTAATCGGTATAGAGAAAACAATTGGTCCTAGGACTCATTTAGATATGCTATTATAGCAAAAACACATTGATAGTTCAAAGTAAGCAGCAATATATCTAGCATACAATATGAATATAATAATGCACCTTCAGAAGAAATACTAGGGTAACCACTGTATTTTTGAGAAAACAAGGTCTAATTTATTAGCACCAATTTTTTAAGGTAAATACATTACCAAACACATAAATGCCGAAGGGTTGCTCAAGAAGAGAAAGGGGGTGGAAAGAAAGTGCTCATGTGAGTATAGAAATGAAAGAAAGCATAGAATTGAAATGGTTCAAACGCAATTTTTTTTAACTGGTTTGTCATATGTAACTGGTTGGATGATTTAACACTAGTTGACTGTGGCCTGTCCAAGGAAAGTCATTCCTTATTGATTCATGACAAATAACAAGAAAAGTAGCAGAGATTAATCATCTGTTCTCAAGGCGGGGGTGGTGGTGACGTAGGTACAGGCCTTGGTTTGGATGTCGACGTTTCGACCCGACTTATGGCGCAAGGGGTGTCTTAAACCTCCGCTTGTGGGTCTTCCTCAGGACAAGGGAGAGGAGCAACCTATTCCAGGTGCCTGGAGTGGGAAGGCCCTGATGACAGCTCCCTGGGAAGGGTAGTCCGCATCACGTTTGCGGTGAAAGAGCCAAACGGAACTCGAGGGGTCGGTGTAGGAGGACAAAGTTCAATCCACATGAAAGGCTCAATCCAATTATAAAGATTCCCAAAGGGCAAATCAAATGCAAAGCTCTTAAAATAGCCGAGAAGAATATCAGCGGCCGATCGTCTCCAGCGCGGCATCAGAGCTTTAATCAGCACACCTGATCAGCTCACCGTAACCGGGCCATCCTTTACGTAAGCATCAACCAATGAATCCTCCCCAGTGTGTGAAAACAAAAACATTCTAAATGCAGAACCCCGTCAGCAAAATTGCACTTTATTTGCTTTGTTTATATATGTATTGTTCAACCTACACTACAGTGCCGGTGTGCCACAAAAGACAAGCACATTTTAGAATACACATTTTTAATTTCCTTACAGTGCTGTTTTTCACATTTTAAATTTGTCTTAAATTATACATATTGTTGCATGAAATCATATATTTTAAATATTCTCCAGTTATCCCCAACAAAAACACACCTTTCTCAAAACATTGAAATACATATGTGCAGTCTCAAACAATGAATACTAAACCGATGATGCTCAAATGCTCCAAATATTCCTAAAGAGTATTAAAATCAATTAATAAAGCATACAATATAAATGGCTAATGAGTAGCATGTATAATATGGTCCTGTATTGCCATCTTGATGTTCCGGTGACATTTCTAAACCAGTCGTCATTTGACCTCATAACCTATGTTGTCACCATAAGCTCTCGATGGCAGTATACGGCTCATATTGCATAGTTACCCTTTATGTATTCACTCTAAGTTTGTGTGTATATATAAGGTAAAGTAAATGCTTTATTGTTTGATTAATTAAAATCATCACAGGTATAAAAAGAGGACTTACAATATACAACATAATAAATACCATTAAAACTGTGATGTGGTTAAAATTGTAAGTTGACGTAGTGCAAGAGAAGCGGAAAGGACATAAAGTGCAAAATTAGCTCTGAGGTACCAGTTTTAAGCAAAAGACACAATTGATGGACGGAATGCAGAACAAATCAAAACATTCACCCCCAGTCAAGAGATCTGGATTAAATCCATCATTCTTTTGCTCACCATGCCACCCCTGTTTAGACCTGGCCATATGCAAATCAGTCTTGACCCTGTGCCTCATGGGAACAGTCCAGCCCGAACTGCCAAGCCAGGTCCTCTCTGGACCGGAAACAAGCATCCTAGGACCGGTTTCGGGGTTTCACTCCTCATCAGCCAGGATAGCTTGAATCCAGTGGCACAGTGAGCCCGGGACCCACGTCTGGGCATACCCGGCGCACTTACGGCGAGAAAGCAAAAGAGACACAATTGATGGACGGAATGCAGAACAAATCAAAACATTCACCCCCCAGTCAAGAGATCTGGGTTAAATCCATCATTCTTTTGCTCACCATGCCACCCCAGTTTAGACCTGGCCATATGCAAATCAGTCTTGACCCTGTGCCTCAATTTTAAAGCAGCATGTCGAGTTTGACTACCTGATCGATGCCACCTAGTACAGAGCAGAGAAGTGTGTATGTATATGTGGAAAAAGGCGCAAAGCCGAAACGCGTCCTGTTCTGTTTTGTTTCTCGGTGAAATAAACTAACCGAGTTTATCCCCTGACTGAGTGTGGTCTCCTCGCTTCTTTGTGTTGTGAGATTTGGAGCTGATATATATATATATATATTTATATATATATTTATATCTATATTTATATCTATATATATTTATATCGATGAAAAAGGCTGCTAGACATCCGAAACGCGTAGATACGAGACTGACAATGAAATAAGAATAAATTATAAAAATTGTGATCCTCTCCTGAGCTACATCATCTTTGGAGGTGTCCAAGGGGGATATAGATATATATTTACACACACATACACCTTTGGTACTTTTATTTTGCAAATGGTAGTGTTTTAGAAACCCTTAAATATAAGAACGATGTCTTAACCATGAATTATGGGCCATAATCACAGACTATATGATATCTAAAGATAGCCTCCATCTCTGCAAAATCAAATAAAACCCTCAAAACCTTACACTGAAGAATGAGTAATGCTATCCCTGCATGCTAAGATTATACTGGTTATGAGTATCTGATAGAGACATCTAGCCGCAAATTACTTAACTTAGAATATCCTCCAGGCGCCAGTCTGGATCCGGAGATTTTTCAGCAGTACCTCTGTGCGCCGGGGGACGGCGTCGCATGGTTCCGTCCTGGCGTTGTCCACGTTTATGACGTCAGTGGAGCCATATAAGTCCCTCCCGGCGTGCTGACGTCAGTTTTCTTCTTTTCCGCATCTGCAACGCGGATCCAGGAGAAGCGGTTCCTCTGGCCTGTTTTGGTTTTTTTGGCCTTCCTGATGCCTTTTCACGTCCGGGAACAGTGTGCGATGCCTTTGGGCTTCAAATCGTGTGAGACCTGTACGATGCAGATGTCGGCGACGGATCCGCACTCGATCTGTATGTGGTGCTTGGACGAGCACCAAGACTCCGAGGAGTGCGACGCCTGTAGGCAGCTGAAGCCGAAGTCCATGCGTTAACGTCGGATGAAGTTGTTGTCCGCCCGGATGTCCCGTTCAGAGTCCAAGCGTCGTCGGTCTCCATCTCGAGCTGAGGCTCCTGTTCGGGGCAGGTCACGGAGTCGTTCCCGCGGACGTTGCTCACCTTCCGCAGGTAAGCACAAAAAGAAGTTACGGAGGCCGTCGGCCTCACGTAGCCATGACGTCGGTGCCCGCTGCTCCCAGTCTTCACCGGACACGGCCCCTCAGCAGTCGACCCCCGCCTACCCACCTTTTCCCGGTGTTGGGGCGACTAGGACCCAGATGGCAGCCTATTTTCGGGCTTTGCAGGCGATCTTTGGGTCGCCCCCTTTCCCTGCTGTGCCTTAGGGCCCCACAGAGGGGGTAGGGACTCAGATTAGGAGCTCGCTGGCAGGTTCACCTTCGGCACCAATCAAGTGCCCTGACTCCGGTTCCGGAGTCCCTGCGACCTCGGGAGTTGGCCCGGTGGGGCTTCCCAGTCAGAAGTCAGGCTGCAGTCCACCTTCAGCGTCAGGGCACAGTCCTGTGGGGTTCACTGCGATGACGTCTGATGTGGCCGCAGCAGGGGACTTGTCTCCGAGTCGGCGCCGTCCCACACCGCAGTCTCCCATCGCGGTGGTTGTCGAGTCGACGCCGTCCCGACACCGGTCGATGGAGTCTTCTTCGGCGCCGTCTCGACGCCGGTGACGTCCCTTGCTGCTCCTTTGCTCATGGAGGATGTCGCCCCTGGGGGTTCACCCCCCCCCCCCCAGTGTTGCTTACATGTTCCCCGGAATCTGTTCCGGTAGAGCCCTTCCAGGCCCTTGGTCCTCCTCGGGCTGCAGAGTCTTTGGTGGCCGTGTTAGTCTGCAGCCGTCCCCTATTGATGATCTGCTGTCGCCACCTAGAATGGCCACGGAGGCTAGTGCAGCGTTTGCAAGAGTTGTTCGCAAAGCTGCTGACATTCTACAGATCCAGCCTCCATCAGTCTCTCTACCTTCTGATCCATTGTTGGATCTGCTTCACCAGGGCGACGTGGACGTCGAGCCCTTGCTGCCTTTTGGCGAGTCGTTGTACGACATTCTTCTAGGGACATGGGCACGGCCCTCATAGGGGGGGACCCTGTGGATCGTGCTTTCGCACATCGTCATTGCCCGGTTCCAGATCACCCTGTCTGTTTGTCCCTCCACCCTAGGGCTCAAGGGCTGCTCGTCCAGGCAGCCTCAGCCTCGCTGCCTTCCTCCTCTCCTCCGTTACTTCCACCTACTAGGGAGTCTTGATGGTTGGAGGCATATGGTCGACATATATATTTGCGTCCATGAGCTCGGGCCTTCGGTCCTTGAACACGTTGTGCGTGTTCGCGCGAGCTACTTTCGCCCTCTGGGACTCGGTTGAGCGCCTTCTTCCCTCTTTTCCGGAAGGCTCCTCGGGCTGACCTGGTTCGGCTACTCCAAGGTGGTCGTGAACTGGCACTGTTTTCAATTCGGTCAGCCATGGACACCACTGACTGTGGGTCGGGCTATGGCCAGGTCAGTTGCTCTGCATCACCATGCTTGGCTGCGTGATGACAGTTTTCCTGAAAATGTTCAGGAGCGTCTTCGAGATTTGCCCTTCGATGGGGCTCACCTTCTTGACAGTCATACAGACTCAGCGGTCCAGCGTCTCATGTCTGGTTTTCCGTGAGTCACGTTGCTTCTCGTCCTTTGTTGCAGACTTCTGATCTCGTTTGTATTGGTTGCAACATTGTCGCTGCTTTTCTCTGATATCTGTCTCCAGGTTCAAGCTATTTCCCGGACGGTCTGTACAGCTAGACAGCTGTTTCTGCCCTTATTTTCGACTCCTCTGTCTAAGAGCTGGTCTCAAGAGGTATTCCCTTGCTTTTATACGGATGTGACATACCCTATGTGGGGTATTCGTTGGTTATTGTATAGCCATTCTACCTGCCACGGGAAGTGTTCTTCCTAGGTGGTGGGTGTACAATGCTCCAGGAACTGTTCTTCCTGGATGGTCCTTCCTGAGGTCCTCTTAGGATTGTTCTCTTCTTTACATTTGGGGAATGTTCCTATATTTTCTGCTGTAGGCTTCTCGCGTTATGGCTGCCTACTGTTGTGGGACTTCTCCTCTGGTAAGACCCACAAGGGTGACGTAGCTCTCTTTGGAGCTTACATGTTGCTCTTTACGGTTGGTCCGTACTTCTCTGCTGCCTCTGTAGATGCAGATTTCTCCACAGTATTGTTTGTTTATGCCACGACTGGCGCGCCCCGGCGTGTTCACGTCTTCATTTTCTTGCCTTTGACCCTTCTACCAATGTTGGCTGTCATAGCCGTAAGCCAGTGTTTCTTGTGAGCATGTTGTTCTGTTCCACTTCCGGAACAGTTTCCATTCAGATTTCAGTTCTGCCACGGTATGTGGGTACACATACGTTCACAGGTACTGGTGCCTGCTGCTCCGAACTGCGCCACAGTGTTGGCTGCGTTCTATCCTTCAATCTCTGGTGGTCGGAAGTGCTTCTGTCCATGGTCTTCCCTCATGGCTCAGACCCTCTCCGGGTTTTTCCCTTGTCGGCATTTGGTTTTACGCCAGGCGCATTGCTCTGCACATTGTCTTGTGCCCTCCCTTTTTTCCTACGCACTTCCCGGGCAGGGACTCGGGTTCCTCTGCTCCTTGCCAGGCAGGGGCTCAGGTCCCTCTGCTCATGGCCTCTACCAATGTTATCCTTAGCAGTTTCCTTGTTCAAGGATGCTCATAGTCATTTATATAGTTTCTGTATGTGGTTATATATACATATTTCTGACTGTATCTGTATGTGATTACCGTGTTTTGAGGTATGTTGTGTCCTGCTATGGTTCACATTGGTACCTATTGTGCGATCTTCTGTATTTGTCTTGGGCATGCTCTTCGAGTATCCCTCGTCATTCAAAAAAAAAAACAACAACATATGTCTACATATATGTATATATAGGTATATATATTTTGTATGTGTTGTATGTATGTGTATGCTTTGCGGTTGAAACGCGTTACCTGGTTGTGTGTGGTCGCAATAAATTACTCTCACAATGAGCCTGAGCGTGCTGGAGTCTGTTTTGATGGGAAGCAGGCCGTTTAAAAGAGCAAGATCGCTGTGAGCGATCGAAACGCGACTGGGCGGACACTGGTCCGATACACTCTGTGGTGTTAATGATGGAATAAAATCTGCGATAAACTTATTGGAGTGCCGGTGTGGTCCGTACCTGTGCTGTGGATACCCTTCTTGGTAGTAAGGGTATCAACAGTAAAGAACAGGACTGTTCTTTTGGATATATATATATATATATATGTATATATATGTCTCATACTATCTATACACACTGCGAGAAGGCACACATTCTCAGATTCTTCCATGTTGCAGTATTTTGGGTTTCTTAGCCCCAGATTATCTCTCTCTTTTTCTCTGTCTTATGAGAGCGAGCCTTATGTGTCTTCCCGGTTTCTGCCGGTATCCTTTACCCACTGTACCTCTGGGCATACTTGGTCAGTATGCCTACCAGGTGATGAGTGGGCAGAACGACACAGAACGTGGGTGTTCTGCCGAGGCTACGTTTCGTGAGCTTTTGCATATGTGTGGGTGGCTCCCAACGTTCACACTGTCTGCTTATGTGTATCTCCATCATCCACATACATGTCTCTCCTTGTAGTCATGGTTTTGTATATCTCTACACGGGTGACATCTGTCTCTACACCTGTCATTCTTGGCATTCACTGTAGTGCATTCTCATTTGTGTGTTCTGACTCTGTACTGCTGTTTTGTCCTTCTCTGGGACGTGCTTTGTTTTTGCAGATCCATGGGATCTTGCGCACAGTTTGGCTTTTAATTCTCATTACAGTGGCTTATGGATTTTCTTCTATAGTGCACTGCCCATTCTGGTTTCTGTGATTTTCCTTTGTCCTTTCCTGGACGAGGGACGTCTTGTACTGTCCTCTGACGGGCTGTGTTACCATTGCCTTTCCTTGTTACTGCTCCTTTACAGGGCTTCATGGGTCTAGTGTCAGCCACGCTTGCACTTGCTGTCCCCACCTGTTTTAGTCAATCTTATTGACGGATTAGTTCTCTTTTGGAACTTGCGGCTAGATGTCTCTATCAGATGAACAAGTTACTTACCTTCGGTAACGCTGTATCTGTTAGAGGCACAGTCTAGCCGCAGATTCCTTAACGCCCACCCATCCTCCCCGCTCTGTGAGGGCCTTTTCAGGTTGGGTTCTTACCCACTGATTTTTCTACCAGTGGTCTGTCTTCCTGCAGGGTGGTCTACTTCACATCCTTCCAAGGTCGGGATGTCTTACTCTGTTTTACCTGTTGCTTCTCCACCCATTCTCGCACTTGGGTGGTGAGCCCATTTATCCATCCTCGCTCTTGCATCCTGGTTCTTTCCCAGTGTGGAGATTGGTTATGTCCTTCTTCCCTTCCTCCCCCCCTGATACTTTTTCTCCATTAGGTTGGGGTCTATTTGACTATGCTACAGTCAATTGGTCATATATAGTGCGTATGGTTGCGCATTCTCGGTTGTTGCTGAAAAGTTGTCAATTGCCATAACAGTCATGATGTTACAGTCTTGTTGTCCATTACCAAAACATTCATGTGGTTGCAGACTGCTTGTCGTTTACCATAACATTCATTTCCATTGCTGTTTTGCCTCATAGGAGGGTATGGTTCTTCGCTTATGCGAGACTGTTTCTAGGGGCGAGCACTCTGCTCTCTCCTTTCAGCAGGGCCGTTTCTAGGTGTTTTGCCGCCCTAGGCGAGAATTGAAAAATGCCGCCCCCTCCCTTTTACTACCATCACTCTCTCCCCCTGTCATCCAGGTGTTGGGGAATAGAGGCCTGCTTTGGTGCCTCTCTATCTAGTCTGGACTGTCAAATCCGTATTAAAAGAAGTCATCTGTGTCAATTGTTGCGGCTATGTAAGTGTTATTGCCCTGTTCTGAGGGTATTAACTCAGTTATGCTATCATGGGCTTGAGTTGGGAGAACAGTAGGGCTACTAGAGAAACACAAGGGCGCCTTTAAAAGCCACTACTCCCTCTTTTTATCGGACTCAGTGAGCAGGATGTGATGGGACATGGTGATTTCCTGAGCTTAGCTTCTACTTTCCGAGAGTGGACAGGAAACCTCACAACTCCACCCAGCTGTGCTCCCTTACAGTTCTGTCCCTTCTCAGCACTGCCCTCTTCCAGCTCTGTCAACTTCCAGCACTGCGACCCATCGGGGGTTAGTTAATTCTACACATGCCCACCTCCAGCTGTGCCCCTGCCCGCTGGGAGCGCTCAGTAGTAACCCTGCCAGACGGGGCACCTCAAGCCCTCCCAGTCCCATCCGTTCTTCCTTCTTAGCAACTTTCAGTTCTGATCTCGTTAGCAATGGTTGTTTTGGCCGGGCTGTCCTTCAACTCTGTCCCCTCGTTTACCTTTCCTATTGCACACACGCTCCCATTTCACCTGGAATTACACCTGCGCCTCTTGAGTTTGTGTCCTCCTTTCGCTCTCGCCTCCTTTCACTGTGGCCTATTTTCATCTGTGACAGCCTTTCTCATGAGACCTTCACGTCCCCGTGCTTTGTCCGTACACCCTTGTACCACATGCCCTATTTCACTTGTGCTCTGCCCACCTTTGCCAACTTTCTGCCTGCCCACCTGCCCCCTCAGCTGCCCCCTGGTCGTGCCTAACGGGGACTGAAGACGTGATTCACCCACACTCTACTGCGATCGGTAGACCTCGCAGTAATTATTGACTTGACTTTGTCTCTCTCGTTCCGCGCTTCCATTCATGTCTGCCTCTTTCGTTCTGTTCATGTCTGGAAGCATCATTCCAGTTACCTATGCCTCTCCTCTCTCTGTTCTCTCCGCTTCTGTCCCTCCTTCGCACCGCCGCCCCCTCCTCCGCCATGCCTTTGTTTACCCCTCCCTCGGCGCTCCCACTCACTCAGCATGCCTCATAGAGACATCCACTCACAATGCTTGAAAGAAGCCTGCTGCACTACAGCGCGGGGTGCTTCACGCGGGAGAGCACGCACTCGTACTGGAAACGCCGGGCCTGTGAGGGGGAGAGAGAGAGACCGGGGCATGCAGTACAGCACAAATAAAAGGGGTATATTTATGTTTTTTGACGCCCTCCCCTTTTTGCTGCCTTAGGCGGCCGCCTAGTCTTGCCTAATGATAGAAACGGCCCTGCCTTTCAGGCCCTTAAAGTCTGAAGTGTTTTTCTCCATCATGCATTGTGATGTTTCTCATCATTTTTTTTCTTTATCGTCATTTTGTTTCAAAGATTTTTTAATCTTTTTTGGCACACTGTTCCCACACCCTCATAGTTTTAGTAGTGGCTCCGCGTTGTGGCACGGAAAAGTTTCACAGTAGAAAACTGACGTCAGCGCGCCGGGACGGACTTATATGGCTCCACTGACGTCATATCCGTGGACGATGTCAGGGCGGAGCCATGCGACGCCGTCCCCCGGCACGCAGAGGTACTGCTGAAAAATCTCCGAATCCAGACTGGCGCCTGGAGGATTTTCTAAGTTAAGGAATCTGAGGCTAGACTGTGTCTCTACCAGCTACATCGTTACCGAAGGTAAGTAACTTGTTCTGCAGGACCTTTGGTAAGTATTTCTGAGTGCCAAACCACGGCGCTCAGACCAATCACAACGCTGCTATCAGCAGTGTCGTGATTGGCTGGGGGCGTCTGGAAGCCTGGGTGCTTCGTGTTCCTGCGGGGGAGAGGTGGCTGCTGGCGGCGGCGACGATCAAGTATGTATTATTTTTTTGTTTATTTCCTAACCCCCCCCCCCACCTTCCCCCACCACCCGCCACTGTCCCCTACCAGTCGCCACTGATTATTGTGCTTCTCTTCAAGAAAATGGAACTGATTATCCAGTTGATATTTCAGAACTCATAATGGGTACCAACATTCCTGCAGCCGATTGACTTCAACAGGTTATAATAACTGGGACCCTGTACTTTAAAAAATATATATGAGCTATGTCCCTTTACCCTTATGCCCTTGTGTACAAATGGAAACCTAGCATACTTGCTAATCACCGGTGCCTGTGTACAGCTCCTCCTTCAATTAAAAGTCTCATCTTGTTTCAGGGGGTTTGGGGGGTGTTATGCCTTGTCTCTGTTTACTCTGTAATTTATTCCACTTACATTCTAACTTTTGGTTGTGTGCACTGTTGTCGAGTTAACATGGAAAGAGGAGGCCTGACCCTCCTGTCAATCAAATAAAGATGTACTTTTATTAAATCTTCTGGACAAGTTAGTAAAGGGACAGCAGGGTTTCCACTGTCTGATGTTTTGTTGTACCATTTGCTAGCAATTGCAGCTTTTTTGTAAATTCGTTTTTTTTTGTCTTGCTCCTTGCCCAGACATTTAACGTGTCTTTTTGTATGGCCTTTACTAATGGGCTCATTCCTGTGCATCTTCATCAGCTATTGCAGAAGAGCAGGTGCAGCTTTCTGTGGGGCTGAATTCCAGTCGGTGGCGTTGTTGTCGCAGTCTTCATTACTATATAGAAGTTGTGGTTTCACAGTCTCATCAAATATCTAATCCAGATCCTCGCCAGGCAGTTCCTGGGAGTTTAGACATTACAAAGGTGAATTCTCACTCACTTGCCTTTTTCCGCCACGCGTCTTGGCGTGACGTTTCTCCCATGTGCTGAAAGCTATTTCCATACCGGTGGCATTAGTTGTGTGTTCAGTTATCTCCCTGTTGGTCATAAACTAGTATTAGTATCTTACTCTTACAGGAGGTAGTGACTTTTATTTTTGTTGTATTTTGTTTACAGGAGTATCAGATCCCCTCTACATCCTATGCAGGCACTCTTTCTTCTTTCTGGTAGCAGTGCTGGGGTGGTGATCCTGCTAGAGTGACTCATGGGTTCTTCATGCATAGGGCACATGGAAGCTAATGCATATCCATGTTTCTTTCACCCATTGCTCCTACTGACACGGTCCTGACTTGGCGTTTTTTGTAATCTAGTTTGTGAGTGCATTGCTTTGATTACATCATGTACCGCTTGCAGTGAGGTCAGGTTTAGCAAGAGTCCTGTGTGCCAGATCAAATCCAATGCCTTTTGGAAATCCACAAAGCATGACAATCGCTTTACTCGTGATTATTCTAGCATGTAATGGACATGTGTGATTTGTTGTCCTGTGGTTGCTGAAGACAACTATTTGGCTGCCGTGGACGGTCTCTTTGCCTGAATTATTTTAATAGGCTGGCAGGAAGCCATTTTGTAAGGCTGCTGCCTATGTAAACACCTCCGTGATTTTTACGGTCCATAGATCTCCGTTTGTCTGTAAATGGGAATGAAAAAGTCCTCTGACCATGTCTTTCTCTTTCTTCACCTCGCCTCGCGGCACTGGATGTTTCTCCCTTATGTTTTATGGCTCCCTATACGTCGCTGCGCCTGTTTCTTCCTTTGTTCTGTCTCACTCCAGGGGGTTTCTGTCTCTGCCATTGTTTTATTTCTCAGTGACCACCCTCTTTCTCTTTCTTTCTCTCTCTCTGCCTGTCATCTTCCCTCTCTCTACCTTTTGGTTGCATGCTCTGCTCTTGCCCTCTCTTTATTTCTTTCTGCCTTTCTTTTTTGCTAGTTGAGCGGTCTGTAATTTATTTCACGGAAATTTCCCACATTATCCTTAAAATGCTTTAGAAATCAAAATCCCACTGTACACTCAAAACAGAGACAGCGGCGTATTGGGAGCTGTAATAAGGATGCTGGTTTTTATTTCTATTAATTGTCGTATTTTTTCTGTTTTGTGTAGCACAAACCTGAGTATCGGATAGCAGTGACATGCTTTCACTTTAAATCAAATAAAACCACCTACCCAGGCCTGGGTGGCCATAGATTCATTGCTCCAGCCCAAGGCGTAATAAATGTGCCTCTGTGCTGTAATCCTTCTATTTCTGTAGTCCATAAACTATATTTATTGCATTAGTTCTTCATAGTAGCAATTTGTCATGCATGAATAACTATCAAGTTAAAACAGTACATCTCAAAATCCGTCCACTGTGGCAAAGAGAGACAGAAAGATCTTGCGTAACCATTGTAAAAGGCATCGACAAGTAGCTCTGGGGAGAGTGAACGTGGCAAAACATGGCCACCTCATAAGAAGGGGATGGGCTCAACTCATGAAAACCTCCTCTGTAGTCTGATTTCTTTATACATTAATGCCTGGAGGTAGCATGTGGCAGCCTGGTCCTGAGTTTGCTGCTCTGTACTGTTATTGCTTCTGTGCAGTTTGGACAGCATGTAGTCCGTATATGTATCCTCCACAAGTACAGTACTGAGAGAGAGCAGTTCTGCTGTAGCTTGGTACTGATGCAGTCGCAGACCATAGTCTTCCTGCTTCCTAATGTCACCCTGTTAGTTTCTGACAACAGTAGGAGCAATTGAACCATGTGTTGTGAAAGGCGCTGGCTGCTGTTGTGAGCGTTTGAGTCCTACCAAGGAGTTAATTCCAATTGTTCTACGTCACAGATGGTGCTCATTGGATGGTTGTTCTAGGCTTGTCTATAAGAAAGTGAATTAAGTTTGCTCAGGCTTCACTTGACCATAGCTATCCCAGTAGGCGTGCCCTACTCCTATGTAGCCACCTTCATTGACCCTACGCAGAGACCCTGGTAGTTCTTATCAACCCCTGGTTCTCATCATGCAGGCTCTATCCAGACTCTCTTTATGGTTCACACAAATGACATTGCCAAACGTGTTGAGGTTGGAACCTTCAATAACTCCATTCAGATTCTCTTTAAAACTTTTTGTCTCCTACAAACATTTGATCAGGTTAAACTGCTCTTTGATGGGAAGTGATGACCGTTTTGAAGCGTCCGACCAGGGCTTTGGAGACAAGTTTCACCAAGTTGACTGTAGAATTTGAACAGTCTGATATCTTGAAAGTTTTGTCTTCATTTCGGTCTCTACAGTGGTCTTCTGACAAGGCAGACAAACTCCTTTAGCTAGTCAGTCAGCTTTTAAACAATTCCTTCCCTACTAAGTGAAAAGCGCTGATAATCCTTTTCTAATGTGAGATTCATCGACTCCCGCTCACCACTACACGTTCCCTCCACTTAATCCAGCTCTAAATATGTAATGACTAGTCTTTCAAGATACTGAAATGTATATTCTTCTGCCCATTCTAAACCCACAAATGTATAAACCTCTGTTTTAATCCAGTTTCAGGAAAATATTCTTCATGACAGATTTTCTGGGTCACTATTACAATGTATTTTACTGGATTTGAGATAAGTAATATAAATCTTATTTTTTGCTGACCTTCTATAAAACCATATGAAAGACTAATATGATGCTATACAAAATATATTCAACTCTTTCTAAATGTAGGCTATCCACAGGAAATGCACGTGCAAATTATAATCCTTAAAAGTAACCCATCAAAGACATATCACACGTCACACCTCTTCTCATTCCCCTTCCAAACCTGCAAACCCTGCACCCCTCCTCCTGTAAAATTATATAGGGATGATGCATTTTTTTGCCATATATGCTCCTGGGAATTGTTTGTGCTGCATATAATTATCGGGACTAAGTAAAGGGCATACCATAATTCTGCATAAATTATAGGAGGAAACCCAAGATGCATAGATTTTACTTTTTTTTGTTAAATATGTAAATCAACACTAGTAACTCTCAAAATCTCATTTAGCCTGCACATCTACCATGGCATGACATTTTAGACAAGTTGGTATTGAATTTTAGGACTAACCATTTTAAATTTAATATGGTAATTATGGACTCAAAAATAACAAAATAAGTGCTGTGGGCGGACATTCAGGATTGGCCGAAGGGTTTTGCACATGACATGAGGCCACTAGATAGCTATGAATATCGCAGGCTGCTTTTCCAGAGACCTCTGGAATTTTCCAGAAGTAAAGGTTTTGTCACGTTTGGACCTCTATTCATGGCAAGACTGCCTACTAATTTCCATTCTCCAGTTGACATAGATTTGATGAAGGCTGTTTCTTTCGTAGTTTTGAGTTAATCTGCTGCTTGCATCTCTAAAGCGGTGGTCTTTTCTTGAAGATGTTAAAGTCTTAACTTTAACTTCAGACACTCTATCTCTTTCTGTTGAGTTTGAGACCTTTGGTTAACTTCCTTATGGATTTCTGTGTAGTACTTGGTAGTCATTGTCTTAAGGCTTTTTGTCTTTCTCAATGCCCAGACAATTACTATCTTTCCTCCTTTCTCATTGCTCCTTTTGTTCTTAACGTCTGAAGAATCTAGATCACTAAGCCCCTTGCTGCTGTCACCTCTACCGCCATATACATTAGTGCTGATTAGTGGTCTGTCTTCAAGTGGACCTCTGTGTTACCCATTTGTAGGATCTGTGACTTCCCTCAGCTATAAAACATTGACTTTTACCTTCCTATTGAAGAGATTTTTCAGCGGTCAGCCGTCATCTAACCTCATTCGAAAGAATGATTTCTGGGGTTGCTGTAGTCATAGAAGCCTTCCTTTTTTTTACTCAACACTTTAATTATTTTTTACTTTTTTTAAAATAAAATAACTTTATTTGTTTTGCAACAAACCCATCTAAGCATTGGGTGCAGACAAGTATACAGCAGCAATAGCACTCTGATATCTAGGTAGTCCGCACAAGGTGCTTACCCCACCAGTCCATAATAGCTCCATCATTTGCTCCTGTGGAGTTCCAATAGCGAGGGACGTTACATTTTGCCAGCAAGGTGCCCAGACCCACCAAAGTGCCACTGCCTCGCTGTCCCAAATGTCTTCCAATATTCCCAACAGAGTAATATGGGGTGTGGATGTGATCTGTGTTCCCAGTACACAGAAGAGGGTTGTGAAAATGGTCGACCAATACCTCATGATCTTTGGACACGACCATGCTGCGTGTAAGAAATCCCCCTCTACCTCTGGACATTTACAACAGGTGGGGGATGTTGTCTCTGTGAACTCCTCAACCTCAAGGACGTCATGTATGTAATGTGCAGATATATGGAGGCTGGATGATATGGCCAGTGTGCTGGGCGCCATTCTGGTGTCTTTCCAGTCGCTGTCATGCAGTGTGCCTACCCATCCCTCCCACCTCTCTTTTAGTGGCAGGAAGATCGGATTCTTTAAGGATTTGTAAATACACAAAATGCCTCCTTTCCGCAGTGGACCCATTAGGATCTTAGCTTCTAACTGATTGAATTCTGGCACCTTTTCCCCATGCGAGTAGAGAAAATGACAGAGCTGTAGAAACTGCAAGAACTGGGACTTGTGAAGCTAGAATTCAGTCTGCCGTTCTGCAAATGATTTCATGGCACATCCCCCAGTGTAGAAATGTCTATACGAACCCAGCCCCCAAAGCACTACAACCCCACCACCTGTTCATTAGCTCGTCCCCTCCACAGGGGGATCTCCAGCGTGAGCCTGCGTTCCCACCCCATCCAGCGATGGGCCGTACTTCACCCAAGGAACACTGCCCTGGTCATAGATGCTAGTGTGGTGGGGACCGGTGAGCTGTACGACATCACTATAATGTTGTCACATCCCAAGGAACTGGTCTCCAGGCGGAAGGTGGGGTCAGACCAGCCCCCAGGGGCCGGACCCACCCTCCTGTAACCAGCCATTCAGGACAAGCAGCTGCGAGGCACTATAGTACCTATGGAGATCAGCCACCCCCAGCCCCGATCATACGTAGACTGTACACATTTGCGGAATGCGATACATGGGGTTTGGTGCAGCCTTAGAAATGCCCTGATTTTAGTCTCCAGTGTGCAGAACCAGGTCTGAGGTATCGGTAGCGGGAAGTTCTGGAATGCATATGAGAAATTGCAGTAGTATCATCATCTTAAACAGAGCACCCGGCCCAGGATGTTCAGTGGGAGGCTTGTCCATCGCGAGAGATCAGGTTCCATGTGAGGCCCTGGCGGAGGGAAATGTGGATGCCCAGGCACTGAAAGCTAAGTTTGCCAGTTGGCAGTCTATCTAGCAGGTCTAGCACACCCCTATCGCTGGACAAAGGCACCAGAAGGGACTTGGCCCAATTTACCCGAATGCTTGATGCCTGCCTATACTAGTGTAGGATATGAAAGAGTTGTGGACCCGTTTCTGCTGGTCTTGAGAGAAATAGTAGGATATCATCTGTGTAAAGGGCGATGCGATCATCCTTTCCATCCCTTCAGTTGAACCCCCGGACCTGAGCATTGCCTGGGATCCAGGCCGCCAGCGGTTCTGTCACCCCATGAGGAAGTCCCAGTCCAGGGAGTCGAAGGCTTCCTCAAAGTCGATCAGCATAAGCACTGTCGGGTCAGCTATTCGATGTCTGTGCGCTATCGCCGCCTAAACTCTCCGAATGCAGTGACCCATACTGCAATTGGGGATGAATCTACATTGGTCAGGATGGACAAGCATTGTGAAGACCAGGAGGAGTCTATTTGCTAATATTTTGGCATACAGTTTCAATTTGGAGTTAAGCAGGGAGATAGGGTGGTATGAGGAGCAGTTTTCAGGTGGTTGCCCCTCCTTATGAAGGATTACAATAGCGGCGGATCTAAGTCAGGAATTAAGCTTCCTCTGTAAACTGCTTCCTCAATCATTGAAAGTAGGGGTGCTAAAATGTGTTCACGTAGTTTCTGGTAGTACTCAATGGGAAAGCCATCCGGGCCTGGAGTCCTGCCTGTATTCATTGCCTTGAAGGTCTCCTCCAGGTCTTCAGGTTCTATGGCACAGTTAGGACTGCGCCTGTCAGACCTGGGGCATTTGGTGTGCACAGTCTTTTAGTATTCCGCAAAAGCATTGGCAAAGGAGGTGGCCGCCACAAGCGTGCCATGTAGAGCAATCACTTTCGGCACCACTTGGGACAGCGAGTCATTTGCCAGCCAGTAAAGCAACTTACCAGATTTGTCGTCCCATTTATAGACTCTTTTAGTTGAGGCCCTCCAACAATTTTTAGCTGCATCCAGGAAGAGTTGTCATAGTGTTGACCTGTGAACGGCTAGCTGGAGGCCATCGGGGCTTTCGAGAGCAAGGCCCTCCACCCTTTTGAGGCAGAGGACCTGGGACTCTGATGAAGGATTTTGCGACACCTTACATCGCCCCTTGCGATTGCTGGGGCGTCGGGATGCAGGGAAGTGGCGTGTCCAACCTAATGTGCACTCCTTCCCCAAGGGGGCTCTGGCTTCCATGTCAGACCCCGAGGAGTCTGACTTTCTCTTGGTCAGGTTCTGTTACTTTCTAGATCCCTTGCGCTTATTCCATAGCTGGGGTTGAGTTTGCGAGGGTTCTGTTTCTAGCCACATGGTCCGCCCATGGTGGGACTGATTTTACTCCTGAGCGGTTGTTGCTCGGTTAGCCATTTCCAGGCAGCTTCAGGTGTCATGAAAAAGAAAGATTTTGAGTCCTGCAGAACCTTGAGTTTAGCAGGAAACATATATTGAAGCTTAATAGCCCGAAGGATTTGCATTATGGCTACACTTGTTTAGTATAGTCTGGGAAAATCAAACTCTTTACTTACTAGTGCATTTACACAACAATCTTTCTCTTTTCGGCATTGGCCTTAGTTCTCTCTTGTGAGTGCCCCTGTGATCAGTACAGGGCCATGACATTTTGCGGATGGTACACTGTGCCGTTGACTTCACGTTTTAACTTTGATGATGTGGAAAAGTAGTTCTTCACTGCACACACAGCCATCACATATCTGTCAGTAGCAGAAGGAGCTTCTCCAATCCTTGCAGGTGATTCACCCCAGAGGCTCACAAACACTGCTAGCTGCACCAGTCTGGCCCATTCACGCTGAATTTGGCTCTCTCTGGATAACCTTTTGCGGAGCTCTTCGCCAAACAGGTTGGTTTTGCCAGAGCTGTTTAAACTTCATCTCAACTCTTTCCAGATGTTGGCTCAGGCTTCAGGTTTGGCTCCTTGCTTTGATCATGAAACTACAGAAACTTCTATTATCGCTTTACCCTAACATCTGTTTGTTTGGGTGGCTTACATTTGGAGGCTCCAATATCTGGTTCCTCTTGCTCTTCATACACTCTTTGTGCAGCCTAACTCTCTGGAATATTTGTAAATATAATTTGCATTGCATGGCTAAAGTTTGTAATTTATAGGCAATATTTTAAGTGACCGGGAAATCATTTCGGGGCTCCTCTTTTTTTCTAGTCCAGGCTGGAATAGAAGAGTTCATTTTCATACGAGATATCTTACCCTCTCCTTTGACTCGTGTGCATTCACCTTTCTTTTCGACTTTCCTTGCCTTGCCTTTCACGATGACTCTGCTGCTTCAATATCTCATTTTACTGGTATATCGGTAGTTTGTTGCTAATGCTGTGAGCCGTGTATTTAGGTTATGCTGCTTTACGTTTAGTCACATGGAAGTCTCCCCAGATGGTGGAGCTCATCGTGGCCACTGTGCTCCTACTTGGGCAGGGATATCCCTCAACTAAAAATTAATTTGTCTTATGTTAAGTCAGTCAGGGACGGGTGTCTTCTGGCATACAGCCTGGTCTCCTAATGCCTCCTTGGAATCCAACTCTGCCAAGCAGCGGGTTGGTGATCATCTTTCTATGACCGCCCCAGTAACGAGGCTTTGACTACAATCTTATGTCTGTCTCAAGAGCGTCACCACATTTACTTTGTTGCATGAGATTTCAGCTGGATCATCTCTCCAATTTCTTACTGGCTCACGCGTGGCATCTCACCTTGCATTGATAACAGTCCGTCTTTATCTGCACAGTTATTTTTGGTTTGGGATTCAGTTTCTATAATCGAGGTCATTCTTAGTTCCTTCACCAGTGTAGACCCCATTGGTCTGGAATCTAAGGCATGTAGTGTGCCTGGAACCTTGCCCCTTAGACACTGTAGAGGCTGCCACCCCAGAGTTCATCTGATACTCTCTGCGTTCGGCTAGACTCTGACGTCCCCGTGAACCCTAGACGACATAGTACTGATGGTGCACAGGTGCCGCATACGGAGGAGCAGTACTCAGATTCTTAATCTTTCAATTTCTGCCTTCATTATTCAGAGTGAAATCTCATACAAGCCTCGAGTTCGTTAAAACTAAGTTGTTTTGAGGAAAAATTAGTCAAAACATCATCTTTGCTACAAAACGCGTGGCCATTGCTGAGAAAGTCTCATATGCGTTCTTAGCTGGCCTCCATCTTAGGAGGTGGGAGACTCCATGAAAACTGAACATGGATGCCCCTTCAGTAGACTGCTGCTTTTCAATGCTCATTTGAAACGCTCGCTTATTATTGGGCAATACATGTTAAGTTGCCGGCCTCCTGCCAGTCCAGTTCAGGTTTGTGTGAGAAGAGTCTAGACCGCCAATTCAGTAGAAAAGAGGCTGTCTGATGTTTTGCTTGGGTTACTTTTCATGGTTTTCCCTTCACATCTTTTGCTCTTGGGTATTATGATTTGTTTAGTCTTATGCATCCCCAATTCACAGACTATAAATATAATACTCTTCAATTGCATGCACTGCAGAGGGTCACAAAATATATTTATAATAATAACTTTCTTATGCAGAGCTTAATACTGCCGTTTTGATGTCCTTCACTGCTGTAAATATTGTTTTACGATTACCAAGTTAATGTTAAAAAAATTACCAACATCATAATGATAAAAAACGGACTTAGAGTTCCCTGGATTAGTTCATGCCATCTGCAGCTGAGCTCAGATGTCAGTAGTGAGTGTAAAGCTCGCTGAGCCAGAACTCACTATTTCCACTTCTAGGGTGACCCTCCACGTCTCTTGCACTCACATAAAAAGGTCCTAACACTTCTCTTCAGGGCGTCTCTTACTGCTACAAGGGCTTTCGAAACTTGTCTGGCAGCGGCGTAGCTATTGGTGATGCAGCAGGTTAGGTGGCACCGGATCAAAGGGTTGAGAGGCCCTTTCCACCATAATTATGGCTTCGTTTTACTACCCACTTGTTAGTCTCCATAATTGTGTGTCATTTTGTGTGTAAAAGATGTGCTCTGTTTTTCCTTTAGATGAAAATGACAATGGTGTTGTGCAAGAATTCGTATTGTTCTGCTCAGTTTTTGCTTTAGTGAAAGTGACAAGTGTGTTGTGCAAGAACTTGAGTTGATCTGCTCAGTTTTTACTTTAGAAGAAAATGACAGTGGTGTTTTATGAGAACTCTCATTGTGCTGCTCAGTTTTTCCTTTTGATGAAAATGACAATAGTGTTGTGCAAGAACTCTCATTGTTCTGCTCAGTTTTTCCTTTAGATGACTATGGTGTTGTGCAAGAACTCGCATTGTGCTGCTCAGTTTTTCCTTATGATGAAAATGACAATGGTGTTGTGCAAGAACTTGCATTGTGCTGCTCAGTTTTTCCTTTTGATGAAAATGACAATAGTGTTGTGCAAGAACTTGCATTGTGCTGCTCAGTTTTTCCTTATGATGAAAATGACAATGGTGTTGTGCAAGAACTTGCATTGTGCTGCTCCGTTTTTCCTTTTGATGAAAATGACAATGGTTTTGTGCAAGAACTTGCATTGTGCTGCTCAGTTTTTCCTTTTGATGAAAATGACCATGGGGTTGTGCAAGAACTCGCTTTGTTCTGCTCAGTTTTTCCTTTTGATGAAAATGACAATGGGATTGTGCAAGAACTCGCATTGTTCTGCTCAGTTTTTCCTTTTGATGAAAATGACAATGGTGTTGTGCAAGAACTCGCATTGTTCTGCTCAGTTTTCCTTTAGATGACCATGGTTTTGTGCAAGAACTTGCATTGTGCTGCTCAGTTTTTCCTTTTGATGAAAATGACAATAGTGTTGTGCAAGAACTCTCATTGTTCTGCTCAGTTTTTCCTTTAGATGACTGGTGTTGTGCAAGAACTCGCATTGTTCGGCTCAGTTTTCCTTTAGATGACAATAGTGTTGTGCAAGAACTTGCATTGTGCTGCTCAGTTTTTCCTTTTGATGAAAATGACAATGGGGTTGTACAAGAACTCGCTTTGTTCTGCTCAGTTTTTCCTTCTGATGAAAATGACAATGGTTTTGTGCAAGAACTCGCATTGTTCTGCTCAGTTTTTCCTTTAGATGACCATGGTGTTGTGCAAGATATTGTTCTGCTCAGTTTTTCCTTTTAATGTCAGTGGTGTTGTGCAAGAACTTCTATTGTTCTGTTTGAAAGTTGGGGCAGACATTTTCGCCTAGATAGGGCCGTATGTATCCTTTTGATGAAAATGACAATGGTGTTGTACAAGAACTCGCATTGTTCTGCTCAGTTTTTCCTTTAGATGACAATGGAGTTGTGCAAGAACTCACATTGTTCTGCTCAGTTTTCCTTTAGATGACAATGGTGTTGTGCAAGAACTTGCATTGTGCTGCTCAGTTTTTCCTTTTGATGACAATAGTGTTGTGCAAGAACTCGCTTTGTTCTGCTCATTTTTTCCTTCTGATGAAAATGACAATAGTGTTGTGCAAGAACTCGCCTTGTTCTGCTCAGTTTTTCCTTTAGATGACAATGGTGTTGTGCAACAACTCCTATTGGTCTGCTTGAAAGTTGGGGCAGACATTTTCGCCTAGGTAGGGCCGTATGTATTACAGAGCAGGCCACATTGCAGATGCTGTTTCAACCCGCAGTTGCAGCAGGACCTGGCCAGTCGCTAGTGCATCACCAGTTGCACTAATCCAGCACCTCGCAGAGTCTGGTCACAAGGATTCTCAGAAATCCTGCCTCCTCAGTATCTGAGCCAGGACTCCTTCACCAGTCATTGAGACCTGCGGTGAAGGCCTGCAAGGAGCGCAGGGCTTTGCAAAGGGGATGCTGACTCTGTCAGACTCCGCTGTGAGCACGGTTATGGACTGGCCACGGCAGTCTATAACCTTTTACATGCTTATCGACCTCTTGACCGGACCCAACGCATCGATACAGCTCCTTGCAAATCCCAGGATAGCCTCGTTGTCACTGCCTTTTATTACTCTATTAACACAGGGAGTCTAGAAGACATTTGGCTCTCGCAGTGTCATTTTAATACACTGCGATTTGTTGGTTAACCCTCGTTGGGCCTGCCTCTGCACTGCGCAGGCTGTGCGAGGGTGAAAAGCATGTACTCCCTCGGGCCTCGTAGTCCTTGCCACTGTAGTAGACTGGAAACTGTGCTCACATGTGAGGAATTTAGTAAACTCTCACCAGACTTTTTAGGCCCGGCATCAGCCGAGACCTTTTGATTTTACTACAATTATATACTTGCTTATAGAGACTTTCAGGCAGCCTTCTCCATTCATTGTCTGTTATTGTGTCATTCACATTTTGTGCACCCACTGTAACATACAGTATGGGACAGTGAGTCAGTCCATTTCAGCCATCACCGGGTCACTGTGAGTCATTCTAGACCAGTATTAGTGTACCTCATTATGACTTCTGTTACTGTAGCTAGAGAATCATCAGCAAAGATGCCTAAGCTGATTACTGGGTCTGGAATCTGACAGTCGCCCCTAAAATTGAGAGTGAGAAAAGAGCAAACGGAGAACCACAATTAACTTGACCAACCGTAACAGCAAAGCTAAGTGGTCTGGAAAATTTGGAGAGAAGGCAAAATATTCTGATATTAGAAAGAGAACTCTGAGGGCTGCTCAATTCTGATGTGGTGAGTAATTGTGGAACAGGAAAGGGAAGGATCCTATAAAATGAAGAATTGGAAAACTAAAAGACTGGTACTGTACGGAACTCTGTTCGTAGCTTGAGTGACTGTAGATTCACATTCTCTGCATACTCCTGCCATCTAGTGTTGGGCTCGGATAACTGCAAATTGTTTTACTTCAAAGAAGTCTTACTGTGACTTCTTTCTTTTTGGGCAATGTGCATGGGCATTGACACCAGGTTGGATTTTTTTCCTTCCTCACCCTCCGGTTTGGATGTGTGCCAACGGGGCTCTGAGCTTCAGTGTGTCTCCCACATTTTTTCAGGCCCCCATGGTAAAACTACGAAAACCCCGCGTCAGAAGAAACTGCGTTTCTCTTCATCAGCACGCTCTGGAGACCGACACCCAGTGACAGAGCCCCATCGCCAAAACCATGTGCCCTGTTCATCAGCCTTCGACACCGGAGAAGGTGGATCCTCAAAGGATAATGGAACAGACGCCCTTCCAGAACTGCCCTGGTACCCGTGGCAGACTATCACAAGATTTGTATCCTCTATCTCTCCCTGACCACGACCTTGCCTCTTACACTTGAACAAGACATGGTACCAAAGGCAGAGGTGTTGGATGCACTATAAAATGCACCAGCAGTCTGCAGCTAATTCTGCAGTCAGCGCTGGTGAAGAAGAGGATGCCGGCCCTTCCACGCTTGGCCGAGAGGCCATCCCCTCCAGCACCTCCCACCCTGAGGGAGAAGAGGCAGCTCTACCAACAACACCCCCAGTACACCCCCCAAAGATGAGTGGCCCTTGATTGAAGACCACGCCTAGGGTTTTAAGACTGGTCAACCTCAACACTCTAAGCCTCACGAGGTTCCGAAGCAGAGCACTGCTCCCGAGGGAGTTTGGTGTTGAGTGCCATGCACAAGACATGGCCACCTCTGGGGCCTCTGTCACCTTTGAGCTCCAGTCGGCATCAGGTGAAGGCTTCGGATTGGAAAAAGGACCCATCCACGGATTTCGACCCCTCACAGTCGTAGAGCCCTTTGGCCGCCAACAAGCGTCGACACAACTCAAGGCCGGTCATGAAAACACAGTTGACGCTCTCGCCCCAGTCTACTCATGAAACCGGCATCTACTCAGAGAGCACCATCAGTAACCGACTCCGAGGACTCAGAGCAGCCTATCCTGCAAAGACTCCAAGAAGAGCTTGATTCAAGGCAGACGCGCCTTTTCATTCAACCTGTCTCAGGGCAAGTTTTGGGCAAACCACCTCCGCCGAAGCCAGCAGAGCATCTGTCTTGTAAGAGGAGGCTTACCCTTGAGGACAACACCCCCCCCCCCCCAAGGATTTAATACTCAGGAGACCTAGAGAAAGAGACACTAGAAGCCCCCCCTTTCGCTCCATCACTACCTCCACGACCATGCACGTCCTCCATGAGGAAGAGAACTTACTTATTGGGATGCTCTCTGATACTTTTAAGGCGCGCGGGACGGCAAGGGTAGTAACACAGGGTGGAGAAGAAGTACAAGCCCTCCCCCACTGACCCTATCTACATCAGGGACCATGTCCCCATTCCCTCTCCCTCTCCCCCTCCCCAACGTCTTAGTCCTCCATACTGCCTGCAAAAGGGCCTCTGGTCAGGCCACAGCCATTGCCCTGCCGTCTGACAAAGAGAGCCGGAAGCTTGAAGCAGCAGGCAAGAGGTAAGCCATAGAGGCAGTTACCCAACTCTGTGCAGCTCCTCTCCCGCTGTGACAGGTCCCAGTAGGAAGAAAGGCATGAGCTGGTTGAACACCTCCTAGTGAAGTTTAGGAAGAGGGGGAAGGAGATGATGTCTGAGGGCAAGACCTTCTCCATCGCCAACATCCGTTATGCCCATGATGCAGCAGACACCATCTCCCAGAGGGTTAATACCAGAGTCCTTTTAGGTCGCATTGCCTGGCTCCACATCCTGTGGTTTAAGCCTGAGGTCCAACAGCATCTCCTCAACCTCCCATTCAGTGGGGAACACCTATTTGGTCCACAGGTTGAAGAGCTGCTGGAGAAGATCAAGGACACTGTTGGAAAATGGTCCTTTATGCAGGGTCACCCCCGAAGTTTTTGCCTTCCTCCTCCAAGTTTCTGACATAATTTTTGCTAGTATTAGGACTCAAGTACTTTACTACTGCTAACTGCTCTGTCTTCTAAAACATGGTAACATTGGTTCATACCCAATTGGCATATTGGGTGCAATGTATTTAAAAGGCAGGACGTGTACTTTTAAATTTTACATTTCCTGGTAGTGAAAAACTCTCAGTCATTTTTCACTACTGCAAGGCCTATCTCACCCATAGGATAACGTTGGTATTACCTTATTACATTTTATAAGTGTAATTTCCAATTGGGAAGAGATAAGACCTCCAAGTCTGGCGTCTCTGGAATCCTAATTTAAAATCCTAACTTATGGTGAAGTCGGATTTTAAATTGCAATTCAGAAAATGCCTCTTTTAGAAAGTTGCCATTTTCTTACTTTAGCCATTTGGTGCATGCTGCCTGTCTCTGATGAGTCTGAGGTTGATGACAGCTGGGCTTTGTGTATTCCCCCTAGGTAGCTACACACAAAGGGAGCTTAGGTGTGACTTGATGGGCCATCCTGGGAGGGAGGGAGGAGCTAGACCCAGGCTCATTTACACCAGAATAAGCTGTCTTGTCCACACAAAAAGGGCTGCGGCCTCTACCCCCCCATCCCCCCCCTGTAGTAAGTCTGGAGCTAGGCAGGAAGGGAGGACCTCTGTGCACTTCAAAGACCTGTCTTTGAAGTCTCCTGCACTTTAAAGGCACCACTGGGTATAAGTACTGACCCTCTGACACAATGACGTCAGTACACTTCTGGACCTGTAAAGATTCTGCCAGGAAAAAGGACTGCTGTGCTTCTAAAGGACTGCCACTGTACTGGACTGCTAATTTGCTTGATTCCTGCCTTACTGTGCTGCCCTGCTGCCTGCTGTTTCCCTGCCTGAGTGATAAGGACTGGACCTGCATCACTTGAACCCAGAGTGACCCCAAGTGCTAGCTGGCTGGCCTCCTGATCTGAAGTCTTGGGACATAAAAGACTTCCACCTTACCTGCTTCTGCACCTGGAGTCTGCCATCTGTGAGTCTACCCTGCCAAGTGGTGCCACCTAAGTCCTAGACCCTTGGAAGTGAGCCATAAGGTACTTGCTTCAGCAATACCCATACATCCCGTCGAACCAGCGCCGTTGTTTGAGCCAAAACCGGTGCATAGCCCCTGTTGCGTAGATCGAAACTGGCTCATCGCTTCTGTTGCGTGACTGGAACTGGCGCATCGCCCTCGCTGCGTGGATTAGCCCGACACATTGCCTTTGGAACCACTACAGCACAAGGTCACCGCATCCTCGTCGACCACATCCTCGACGACGACTCAATCTCCTTATTGCAGCTCTTCTCTCCTCGGAGCTGACGCATTGTCGCTACTGCACGGATCAGGACCAGTGCATCGTCCTCACTGCGTGAATCGACACAAACTCATTGCTTCAGCTGCGACCCACATCTTCGACTTCGACGCAGCTAGTATCAAGGTACTTTTGTTCAGTGGGCCTCACTGGGTCCCTGTATCCGGTCCGGCGTGACCAGATATCTCAAATAAGTGCTTATTACTTCTACGATATTTTACTATTTATTTTTAAAAAATTCATATCAAGTTTTATTTATTGGATTTTTGTCATTTGGCCTTGTTTTATTCATTAAATTAAGAGCTATTTTTCTAACCTGGTGTGGAATCTTTTTGTGTGGTGTTTTCACTGTTTTACCATTTGAAGTGTTGCACAAATACTTTACACATTGCCTCTAAAGTTAAGCCTGACTACTCTGTGCTGGATTATAGGAAAATTAGCTTCCTATAATGGAATGAGATGATGAATTTGTAATAATTTTTAGAATTTTATACAAAATGTCGTGTTTTATGTGGTTTAAAGATCAATGGTCTAAATAAACTTTACTTTTGATTGATTGATACTCTGTGCTAAGCTACCAGAGGGTGAGCACAGGTTAATTTAGGGTTTGCCTTCCTCTTACCCTGACTAGCTGTTGCTTGACCCCAGTAAACCAGTAACCCCGTTTCCTCTTACCCTGACTAGGATTGTGGCTATTGCTTGACCCCAGTCAACCAGTAACCCTGTTTTGTAACATTGGTGATCAGCGGTGAGGATAGGACTTGTGTTTATGCAGTGCCATACAGTAACTTGGTGTGCAACACCAATCCGCATCCAAGACCATTACGAATTTTAAATTCTCCCCGATTGCCTTTTTTTGTTTTTCCTCAAAATCATGTTACTGGCTGCTGAATCTACAACTGCACCTACAAGAATAGAATTTGAGCTGGCCAACATAGAAGTATTCACAGTGGCCCAGCTCAAGGAATTCTGTAAAGAGGTTGGGCTGCCTGCCAAATGCACCACCAGGAAGGTGGAGTTGCAAAAGGCACTGAGGGCCTGGGCAGAATCTCGCTCTGCTGGATGAGAGCACAGGAGAGGATGATGGAATGGAGGATAAAACTTCTGGGGAAACACCTGCAGTGGATGAGGGTGTGACCCCTGAACTGGAGCTTCCTGTCAGAGCAGGGAGCAGTGTCTCTTCATGTGGCCTGCCCCCAGAGAAACTGGCAGAGAAGAGAGATGGAAGGGAATTCCAGCTGCAGATGGCTAAGTTAAAAATTGAAGAGAAATTTACTTTGGAGATGTTGTACTGCACTACTTGAAGGAGAAAAAAGGGTTTGCATGCCCAAGGATAGTGGAAATAGGGTGTAAAGCACCTGGGGCTACTGTGCCCCCCCCCCGTCGCCCCTGAGACACCTCAGAGGTCAGAGAAACCTCAGGAGCCCATAGGGAATTCCCTGCCAGCCCCAGGGCTAGAAGAGAGGCCTACCCAATATCCCCGCTTAGGTCCTCCACCTAGCAGTGGATGGCCTGGCTCCTGACACTGACAGCTGTCAGTGGCATTTGTTGGTTACTGTCCTTATGGGCAGAGTTTTCCTTTGGTTGGAGACAGAAGTCTAATCCAAGGTGTGGAATGTGCACATCACTTTGTTGGCCATGGTGGTACTGTCTGCCTACTGAGATGCATCTGTAAGCAAGTTACGGGTAGGTGCTGCACAGATGGGTTCCGAGAGATCCAACTGAGTTCCGAAAACCGTAGAACTAGTGCTCCTGCAGTAAAGAGCCATTGTCCATGTTCTGTCGCCTAAGCAGGGAAGTCCATTAGTCCACCCTTGCTTTAGGCTGAAGGAGGCTGGGTTTGACCTGGCCCTTTCTGCATTGTCACCCCTAAACATTTTGCATTTCTTCTCCACGTTTTCTGACCTCGTTTTTGCTGGTATTAGGACTCTGAGCACGTTATCACTGCTAACCAGTGCCAAAGTACATGTGCCCTCTCTTTTAAAACATGGTAACATTGGTTCATACCCAATTGACATATTTAATTTACTTATAAGTCCCTAGAAAAGTGCACTACATGTGCCCAGGGTCTCTAAATTAAATGCTACTAGTGGGCCTGCAGCACTGCTTGTGCGACCCACTTAAGTAGCCCTCTAACCATGTCTCAGGTCTGCCAGTGCAGAGCCTGTGTGTGAGGTTTACACTGCCATTTTGACCTTGCAAAATAAACCTTTTGCCAGGCCCAAACCTTCCCTTTTTATACATAAGTCACCCTAAGGTAGGCCATGGACAACCCAGAGGACAGGGTGCAATGTATTTAAAGGGCAGGACATGTACTCTTAAGTGTTACTTGTCCGAATAGTGAAAAACTCCCAAAGTTGTTTTTCACTACTGCAAGGCCTATCTCTCCCATAGGATAACATTGGGATTACCTTATTACATTTTATACAGGTAATTTCCAATTGGGAAGAAATAAGACCTCCAAGTCTGGTGTCTCTGGAATCTTAATTTAAAATTCTAACTTATAGTGAAGTTGGATTTTAAATTACAATTCAGAAAATGCCACTGTCTCTGACCAGGGTGGGGTGGATGACAGCTGAGCTTACTGTATTCCCCCTGGACAGCCACACACAAAGGGAGCTTTGGTGTGTCTTGTTGGGCCATCCTGTTAGAATGGGAGGGAAGAGCTAGCTAGCTGGCTGGCCTCCTTATCTGAAGTCTCAGGGACATAAAAGGCTTCCACCATACCTGCTTCTGCACCTCGACTCTGCCATCTGTGACTCTGGCCTGCCAAGTGGTGCCACCTCAGTCCTGGACCCTTGGAAGTGAGGCCTAATGTGCTTGCTTCAGCAAAACCCATGCATCCCCTGTCGAACTGGCACATCGGCGCCGTTGCATGGACCAGAATTGGCACATCGATCTTGTTGTGTGGACCGGAACCGCTGCATCGCTGTTGTTGAGTGGATTGGAACCAGTGCATTATCTTGTTGCTTGACCATAACCGACCCATTGCTCTCACTGCGTGGATCGGCCCCGGTGCATTGCCTTCGGAACCACCAGAGCACAAGGTCATCGCATCTGTCGATAGGGCCCTCGACGACTCCGAATCTCCACATCGCAGCTCGTTGGAGCTGACGCATCGTCGTTGCTGCGCGGATCAGGACCAGCGCATCGGCCTCACTGCTTGGATTGACACTGACGCATCGCTTCGACTGTGACTCACATCTTAGACATCGACGCAGCCAGGATGAAGGTACTTTTATTCAGCTGGCCTCACTGGGTTCCTGTATCCGTCCCGCGCTCCATCGCGGTCCGCCTGAACTTTTGACTTTGTGCCGGTCCGGCGCGACCAGATATATCAAGTTAGCGCTTATTGCTTCTAAGCACTATTTTACAGTTTATTCTTTAAGATTCATATCTCAAGTTCTACTTATTGGATTCTTGTCTTTTGATCTTGTTTTATTTATTTATTAAGAGTTATTTTTCTAACCTGGTGTGTAATCTTTTTGTGTTTTTTTCCCCACTGTTTTACTGTTTGAATTGTTGCACAAATGCTTTACCCATTGCCTCTAAAGTTAAGGCTGACTGCTCTGTGCCAAGCGACCAGTGGGTGAGCACAGGTTAGTTTAGGGTTTGCCTGCGTCTAACCCTGACTAGGATTGTGGTTATTGCTTTACCAAGGCTTGACCCTAGTTGACTAGTAACCCAATTTCTAACAGACACTGACCTCAAAGTCAATGGATGACGTACAGTTTCCAGCTTCTAGGGGCTCCTTTCGTAGGCAGCAGGTTAGAGGAGCAGCTAAGGCCACTTCCCCTGACCAGCCACATTCCTATCAAAGGCAATAGCAGTCCTTCCACCAGCAGGCATGCAGGGACTATACCAGGGTTGGGGAGGCTCCGGTAAAGGGGCCTCTACCTCCAAATACTGACTTTCCCTCCCTCCCACCAGTCACACACCATCTGTCAGCAGGAGACTGCAAGATTTCCTCCTCTGCTGGGAGAATATCACCTCAGGTCAGTGAGTTCTCGTGGTAGTCCGTCACGGCTACTGCCTAGCACTCCTCACAACCTCCCCCTTCATCTCATCCCGCTAACATAATCACATCAGAGAACATCTTTGTCTTTTTCAGGAAGAGGTGCAGGTGTTTCTTCTCAGGGGTGCAATGGAGAGTGCCCACTCAGAACTGGGGCAAGTGCGTCTTTTCTCTTAACTGACTCATTCCAAAGATCGATGGCTTCCTCAGGCCAGTCTCAGACCTCCGGTCCCCTCATCAAATACATCCTTTCAGAACATTTCTATGTGACAGCCTGCAGGACTTCATTTCTCTTCTCCACCAAGGCTACTACATGACGGTGTTAGACCTCAAGGATGCCTTCTTTCACATACCCATCCAACCCACCCATTTGCACTACCTCTGCTTTGTGGTAAGTGGACAGCACTACCAATTCAAAGTACTGATTTTTGGGTCGCCACTGCCCAGGGGGTTTTAACGAAGTGCCTGGGGATGGTAGTTGCTCATCTAAGAAGGGGCGACACCCATGCGTTCCCCCTACCTCGATGTTTGGCTGATCAAGAGCGCTGGCAGGTAGCAATGTCTAATCCACACTCCAGCTGCAATCTACCTGCTCCACAGCCTGGGATTCACCATAAATGCCACTAAGATCCACCTTTAGCTCCTGCAGGTCAAGCCCTTCCTAGGTCTGTCCTAAATGCCATTACAGGTAAGGTCTCCCCCTACAACAGGGGTGTTGGCATTTGAGCTGCTACTGCCTCTTTTCCAGCCCAGTTGTCAGCTTACAGTCAGAATCGTAATGTGCCTCCTAGGTATAATGACCTTATGCATCGCCATAGTGTCCCATGCCAGGCTCCACATAGGCTCTTTGCAGGAGTGCCTTTCTGCACAGTTGCTCACAAGCAGAGGGTCATTGGTAAGATCTAGTGTTGTTGAAGGCCAGTGCCCTTCAGTCTCTGCAGTGGCGGAACAGCAACAACCTGATGCATCTAGACTATATGACCATATAGGGGGCTGGCCCCACCAAGACCAAGGGCTCCACATCCACCACCATGAGCTCCTGGCCATACACCCAGCTATCAAAGCCATCTTTCAGGTCATTCAGGGCAAAGTAGTCCTCATCAAGACAGACCGCATAACCGCCATGTATTACTTCCAGAAGCAGGGCGGGGTATGTAATTTCCCCAGCTGTCAGAACTAGTGCAACAGATGTGGCATTGGGCCATCTGCCACCGCATACACCTCCTGGTGGAGTACCTTCCAGGGTAGACAACTTTGTTGACCTGCTCCATAATACGCACCCACAAGTGGCCACTCCATTCCCAAGTCCTGCTCATTTACTTCCACCTTGGTGTGCCCCACAGATACACCTGACAACGCAAAATGCTCAAATTTTGCCTCCAGATACCAATATCCAGAGTCAATGGGCTGTGCTCTAAAAACCAGCTGACTCACCACTCCATACATGTGCTCATCCGCTGTGCGAAAAGAAAATCTGACATAGAGATGGTGCCCATGCGCACTGCCCAGAAAGGGAGGAGTCACAGTGCGTCCTGTGATTAAAAGACTTCTTTGAAGAAAAACAACTTGCAGACATCCAAGCCGAACAAGAGAGGGCAGGAGTATGCAGAGTATGCAACTTTACATGGCTACACACTACAAACAGATGCTTATAGGGTAAGTAACATTTACTTCTGGTAGATGTGCACATGTGATCAGGTGAAATGCCAACTGAGATAGTCACCGGTCTTTTATAACACAATAAACCCACTATCACCAGTACATGATCTCAAAACATCACAGTATCTCAAGGGGAAAGACATACCTGAGAGGCCGTCAAGAGAGAAACATTTAAACTGACTGCCTTGGTCTCAGGTTAATGGCCACAAGAAACATTGATTGCAGTATGGGACAGATGGCAGAAGAACATCGACATGGGCAAACAGAGGAAGGAGACGGGACAGGTTTTTGAAGGAGGTGGAACCAAGAACACCTCTTAAGGTACAAACACTAATCAACAGGGAGTATGCGCCACACCCAGCAAAATGGTTAGAGAGGAGTGGGCAGAGGTTTTGGAGCCTTTTGCAGGTGCCCCATAAGCAAACCTGTCTGGCACCAGGAACCAGGGCTGCTGCTCAATTCAATAGTGCCCATATTATTTACTCCTGTGAAGACCTGTTGGCCTGTCGGCTTTCCTTTGTTACTGACCTTCATACCATCCTTGGGCTCAACAAGGGTACCATAAAAGACTTGTAGAACGTGGCTTGAGCGTGAACTTACAGAAATTACAACAGTGATGCTATTTGTTTTTCAAGCAATGGGCACTTTCCCTTCTTTAGTTAGAGCTGTCGCTCCTTTGCAAAACAAACTAAATATTCATGAGTTTATTCTAGATCATAAACTGGATGCTTTATTTCCGATGGAAACGTGGCTTAATGACTGCTCTATCCATGATGTAGTTGAGGCCATACTGCAGGGTAATGCAACCATCAGGAAAGACCCTTAGGAGAAAAGTGTTGTGGGTGTTGCTATTAAGTTTGAGTTCACCTGTTTCTTATCTGATTTATTAGTCCCTGATTGCAAAGGCGTTACCTTTGGTCTTAATCTTTTGAGCTTGTCTTTTTCTGGTGCGCAGATCTACTGTCCTCCAAACCCAGAGGTTAGTTTCTCTGCCCTTACTGATGTTCTTGAGCCATTTCTGTTGAAGCATGCCCACTTCAACATCCTAGGTGACCTAACTCTGTGTTTTTACGATGTGTTTTTTCCTTCCGCATCTAACCTGGCTAAAGATCTTGAAAGTATCCAGTCCACTCAACTCGTGAAGAACCCTACTAATAATGCAGGCCATATCTTGATCTCCCTGGTCTGGACTGACTATTATGCCATTCCTAGGCACATTTGATTTGGCCAAGGAGTTAGTCCAAATTTTATTTCTCCTGTGGTCATAAGACAGTGGTCCAAATTAGTGCCAATAACCTTTGCAACTCCCTAAGTTTTACCAAACCCCACTTAAATAGAAATATAGAAGAAGCTGACACTGTGCTGAGATCAAGAATCTCTTCGACTCTTGATTATCTGATCCCTGTGACTACTCCTTTGAACGTTCAGAGAAAACAGACAGATTTTTGGTACAACAGCCATCTACGTGCCTTTTAAAAAGGCTGAAAATCATTAGAACGAGTACGGTGGAAAAAAGTACGACCCGAACTGCAAACTACAATATCTAAATGCAAATAACGTATATCTGAAAGCTATTTGGAGAGCTTGCTGTGAGAATTGATAGTGCCCCTAACTCCTCCAAAGAAATATTTTCTATTGCTAAAATCTGTTGAACCCATCCACGTTGACACCTTCCACACCCCCTCAATTACCTGATGTAACAAGCTGGCTTTTTTATTTTCTAAATAACATCTCAGATATCTACTCCACCTTTTCTATTGAAGCGCAGGCCCTAGAGCGCTTTGAAACACTCAATTCCAACTGTCCTCATATGTCCTCTCTCAGTACCATTTCAACAGAGGAATGCCACACCCTTTTTAGCTCTGAAAAGAGGTTACCCCTGGATCCTGCACCACCTCATAGATTCAGCAAGGGATCCACAGCTTTTTACCCCATTATTAGGACGTTTCTCAACCTCTCGGCAACAGTCGCTGCCTCCTGGAAATGTGGTAGTTCCACTTAAAAAAAAAAAAAACGATGCTTATTCGTCAAGTTGCACATATGATGCAGGGCTCTGTACCCCAGAAACCACTGCCCAATCAAATAGAGAAAATCGTACTTTGACATTTCACGTGAAAACACAGAAGATCTCATATTAATATCTAACTTCCCCCCCATCCCCACCCCCGATCGCACTGCACGCCCACAACCCAACCAGATTGCCCACACACCGCGCCCGGGCTGCCCATCGGACCCCCATTTCATGGATCTCCCCTAATCCCCATCTCAATATTGGTGTCACCTCTGGTGGAGATCCCCTGTCCCTACCACCTCCTCTAGCAATAGTCCACGGTAATCCGCCCACCGTTTCCAGATTTTTAAGTGTTTGCGTGGACAACCCCTGGCGACAAATATGGGCTTTTCCAGCCCCATGCTAAAATCTAGCCCATTCTTCCATGCAACCACTGAGGGAGCCCTTGGTGCCTTCCACTCCCTAGCTATGTCTCTTTTTGCCAATGTAAGGCCTAATAGCAGTAAATGCCGTTTATTGGCATTACCGCCGATTCCCTCCATAATATGCAGCAGTGCAAGCCTCGGCGAGCGAGAGAGGTCCCAGCCCAGCACCTCCGACAGGCAATTAAAGACTCCTCTCCAAAAACGATCTAGAGAAGGGCAGTGCCAGACTGTATGTAGAAATGTGCCCCCTTCCTGATCACAACGGAGGCAGACCGGGGAGGCAATCAGCCTCGCTTTCCACAGTCGTACCCGTGTATAGTAAACTCTATGTAAGTATTTAAATTGGACCAAACGGAGTCGTATTGCTATGGCCGCCCCTCGCGGGGCTGCCAGGGCCTCCGTCCAATCCTCCTCATCCAATGGACCCACATCTCCCTCCCAGTTCTCCCGGAGTTTCTGCAGCGTAGGGGAACAATGGGTAACTAAGGATTGATATATCTTCGAGATTTTACGTTCCTGCAGGTCTCCCATGAAAACCTTCGCCTCCAGTGGACTAAACTCCGGTAGTGCGTCCAACCCTGCCAGACTGGGGGCCAAGGCATGCCGAAATTGAAGGTAGCGGTAGAATTGGGGCTGTGGCATGTGGAAGTCTTTCTGAAGGTCCTGGAAGGATTTAAGTACTAGTCCCTTCATGACATCGCCCAAGACCGAGATACCGATATTGTCCCACCCCCTAAACCCCTGCAAGGTCATCAGCTGCGGCAAGCGCCCGTTGTTCCAAAGGAGAGTCTGCAGAGTCAGCGTTGTCCACCATCCCATCCTTCTCAATGCCTGCTTCCAGACCTGAAAGACAACTCGCGTCGCCGATGGCAGCGAATTACGCCGCGGTGCGGAGTATAGGAGCATGTGTAACGAGCAGTCTCCCATCAGGTGTCGCTCGACCGCATAAGCCGGGTCTTCCCTAGAACTATACCACCATTCATTTAAGATGAGTAGGTGCGAGGCCTGATAATACGAGTACAAGTCGGAGGAGGCGAGCCTCCCGCAATAGGTAGATAGAAAGCACGTTCGCAGGGCCACACGCACCTTGCCCCCCTCCCATAGAAACTGGCCTAAGGCCGCGTTCACTTGTCGGAACCACCGGGGTGAGATCAGGTAGGGGTGATTCTGCAGCTGGTAGAGGAGCAGAGGGAGCGCCACCATCTTAAATATTGCTGACCTACCATAAATAGACAGAGGCATACGAGACCAGGACTTAATGCAGTCCCGCACTCGTTCCCACACCGGCACCACATTACGTTCCCAGGAGACTGTGGGGACATCCGACACGAACACTCCTAGGTATTGCAATCCTCCTGCCGCCATCTGGACCGTCGAGGCCCACGAGCCTACACCTGTTCTATCTCCCAACAACCACAGCTTGGATTTGCGAGGGTTCATATATAATCCAGATGTCTCCCTGAAAATTTGCATAATCCGTAACAGGCGTGGCCCCGTTCTGTCCACATCTGTGAGGAAGAAGAGGACATCATCAGCATATAACGCTATCCTGTCTGATAGTCCCGGCGCCCATTCAAATCCCCGCACCTGTGCATCCATCCGCACCCATGCAGCCAGAGGTTCCATGGAAAGAGCAAATAAATAGGGGGATAAAGGGCAGCCCTGTCTTGTACCCTGCCCGATGGAAAACGTAGAGGAGGTTGCGCCAGCTACCCGCACCGCTGCCGTGAGGTCAGTATATAGGAGGGTCAGATAGGAGAGGAATCGCGGTCCAAGATTAATCCTTTGTAGCAAGGCGAATAGGTACACCCAGCTAAGGGAGTCAAACGCCCTATCCATATCGGCCAATAGTAGGGCTGCTGGTTCACCCAGTTGACGTATGGCTGCCACCGCCACGTGCACCCGCCGAATATTATGTCTGGTCGCCCTTTGCGGCATAAATCCTGCCTGATCCGAGTGGATCAGGGCCGTAATATGTGGGAGAAGGCGATTCGCGAGGGCTTTAGCGAGAATCTTGGCCTCCACATTTAGGAGAGAAATGGGGCGATACGATGCATGCTGGTCCGGGGGTCTGCCCGGCTTATAAAACACCACCACCTCCGCGTGTCTCCAGTCTGGGGGGAGAGACCCTTGTTCTTGTGCCTCTTCAACCACTGACCGATATTGGGGGCCCAGCTGCGTAAAGTAGCGTTTGAAAAATTCACTTGGGAACCCATTGGGCCCAGGCGCCTTCCCGGTGTTAAGCTCGCCCAATGCGGCACCCAACTCCTCGACCGTCAGGGGTTGCTCCAGTTGTTCCCTCACCTCATTCGGCAGGGCTTTGGGCGGGAGATCATCCAAAAATTTATCAATTGTTGCTGTCGGTAGACACTCCTTAGCGTCATACAAATCTGAATAGTAGGTGGCAAAGCTCTCTGCCAGGACTAGCGGATCCGTAATCGATTCCCCCCCCGAACCCAAGATACCTGGGAGGGCCTGGGAATGAAAAATTCCCTGGCAGAGTCGATGCAACATCTTACTGGATTTATCCCCCCATTGATACACCCTGCTACGCGTTGCCAGCCAAGCCTGGCGGGCCTCATCCAGCAATAGAGCGGCATAGTTCTGTTGTGCCAACAGCAATTGTCGTTTATTTTGACTTCCACCCGCCTCTCGGCTCCTCCGTTCGAGTGTCTCTACTTCCGCCTCCACCTGGAGTAGTTCTTCCCTGCGCGCCCTACGCGCCGCTGCGCACCAGGGTATGTCCACCCCCCGCAGTGTCGGTTTCATTGCTTCCCATAACATCTCGGCCTTAGAAACCGACCCCGCGTAGGTCATGAAATACTGATCTATCGCGCAACTCATGTGTTCTCTATACTCCTCCTTCTGCAGATGCCATACTGAGAGTCGCCACCTGAACGGCTGCTTCGCCCGCCCTAGTTGCAAGGTAAGTGCCACCGGGGAGTGATCCGACAGACCCCGCGGGAGAATCTCCGCCGCCACCACCCCACGCACCGCCGCTTGAGGAACAAAGAGGTAGTCCAGCCTAGAGTAGGAATCGTGGACGGCGGAGAGATATGTGAACTCCCGATCCTTCTGATGGAATCGTCGCCACACATCTACCCAATTAAACCCCGTCACCAAGGAGTATAGCTTCGTGGTGCGACCACCCGCAGAACCACCCCCACCCCGCCAGCGATCCCTGGCCACATCCATCACATCATTCCAATCTCTTCCAATGACAGCAGCACCCTCTG
Organism: Calotriton arnoldi; assembly: GCA_963921515.1. Lineage (NCBI taxonomy): Eukaryota > Metazoa > Chordata > Amphibia > Caudata > Salamandridae > Calotriton > Calotriton arnoldi. Next base: position 432,213 of record CAWUFW010005193.1, read on the forward strand.
GTATATCCGCCCATAGGGTCATAAGACGCTCCACCAAATTCCACTGCAGCGGAGGAGGAGCATAGACACTACCCAGCACCAACGGATCCTCCCCGACCCTTCCCCGGAGAAACAAATATCGCCCCTGAGTATCTGACCACTGTTGAATGTGTGTATACGGAACCCTGCGGTGTATCAAGATTGCCACCCCCGAGAGCCCCTCGTAAAGCCAGAATGGAATACGTGATGGTACCCATTCCGTTGCAAACAAAGGGCCTTTGTACCCAAAAGATGTTTCCTGCAACATTAGAATATCCGCTCCGGCTCGAGTATGGCCCCACGTTTAATTTTGTCTAGGGCACCCCTGACATTCCAACTAATAATGCGAAGAGTGCCCGGGGACACCCGCTCACTAGGGGATACCCTGGCCATCGGAGCCACTGTCCACTGTTGTCGGATTAGGAAACCCCCCCGCGGTGCATGCTGAAACATCTAGTGTACATGGGTGAAAGTGTGATCAAAGAACTAAAACAGTCCCCCGCCCCCCCAACAAACCCCCCACCCCATACCTCACAAACCATGAAGCATCTGTCGCGGCGGGCGTGACCCACACCCCCCAACGGGAGGGTGCGGTCCACTCCGACCAATGGATCCCCAACTTACAGCCCATATAACGGAGCGCGATCTCCGCCAGCAGATAGCTAACGGAGGGTCCGGCCCATCTATGAGCCCCTTCGATCCAAACCAGACAGTTCACTTTGCTGCTGCTGCTCGTCGAGTCGAATCTCAGGTCCCCGATACATGCTGCCCTGAGGCCGACGCAGTCCGGGACGAGGCCCCACAGGACTTGGAGCGACGCCTGGACCTTGATCTTCTGGTGTCTCGCTGTTGCTGCCGGGGTCCCCTTCGGGCCGCTTCGTCTGATGAGGAGTCGGATTCCCTACCCGGTGGCGTGTGGGCTCGAACTCGCACTGTCTCATCCGTCCATTTAAATACCTCTTCCGGTGAGTCAAAGAAGTGAGTGCGGGAGCGGTACACCACCCGCAGGCGGGCCGGGTACAGTAGTGCATAAGGGAGTTTGAGGTCTCTCAGGCGGGCCTTCGCTGCCAGAATCGACTGCCGCTGCTGCTGCACCAGCCGGGTATAGTCGGGGAAAATAAGAATACTTGCATTATCATGTACTAAGGGCTCCTTCAGTCTGGCTTGCTTCAGTATCACATCCCTGTCGTGATAGTTCAGAAACTTTGCGATGATGTGCCTCGGCCGAGCACCGGGCGGTGGTTTCTGCATAAGCGCTCTGTGGGCCCGCTCTACTATAAAGCAGCGGGACAGGGATTCCTGGGGAAGCCAGCCCTCCAGCCATTGCGTGAGAAATTGCGCCACATTGTCCCCCTCGCACCCTTCGGGGAACCCAACAAAACGGAGGTTATTACGCCTGGCCCGCCCTTCGGCATCCTCCACCCGCAGCGCCAGGCCTCGTTGGGTGGTCTCCATGGTGGCCAGCTTTTTCTTGAGTATGGTGACATCATCTTCCACCCCAGATATACGGGTTTCGGCCTCTGTGATACGCGTGACTGCATTACGCAGATCCTGCCGTATTAGCATAACGTCCGAGCCAACTGCCCCGATTTTAGCGTCCAGCATGTCCCGGGACTGGGTAATAGCGGCCATAAGCGCAGCATTGTCCGGTTCAGTCCCTTGTGATCCCCCAGATGCCCCCGACGCCGCTCCAGAGCTAGTGAACTTTTCAATGGTACCTTGTTTAGATGGGCCGCCGCCCCCTTTATCCCGCGTCATAGTTGCTGCCCTGTCTCCCAACTCCGGCCCCGTGTAGACCAGGAAGGGAGGGGGGGGTCCACCGGGGGGAGACCAGCAGCAGTGATCCCACGTCGGGCCCCAGCGGCTCCACCCCGCTACTGATCAAGGATATGTATGGAGGCCCACTCAGTATATCCCCCCCCAAGGGGACCCAGGGCTCCAGCGGCACTCGCGCGGCTCGATTCAACCGCTGATGCGAGGGCGCCCTGATGTAGGCTCTCACCCCCTGGCCACCACAAAGCAGCTAGCTCCTCAGTCCCGGCTCCAATCGGCCCGTCCCGGGACCTCACCTCCGCACCAGCTCGTGCGTCTCACGGCCTGAGGCCAATTCAGGCGCAACGCCCGCGCGGCCCGACCAGCCGCCGAAGCGGGCGCCTCTTATCACCGATAGGGTGGTGGGGGCAGGGCGGCCAAGCAACTCGTCCCAGGCCCGCCCGGAGACCAGCAGACGCAGCCCCTCCCAACTCCCAGTCACGTCCCCCGCGGCTCGAGGATACCGCCGGACCCCCACGTCTATCCAGGCGGGGGGGGGGGAACGGGGAGCGGAACACCGGGCTGTCGCGCACAGGCACTTACTATCCAGGGAGGGGGTCCCGTGAACGGCACAGATACCTTGTCTCTCATCACAGGGGTAAGGCCCCAGGCGGGAGATAGAGCGAAGACACCCACTGGGACCGGAGGGCCGCCTATCCACACTCTGCCGCCTCAGCTTCCCGCACCCGCCACTCCTCACCTCCGCGGCCCGATCTGGCCGCCGGGACTCGAGATCACCTCCGTCCCAGATCGCGTTCACCAGGCTGGCGCCGCACCCCCCTCCAGGATATTGTCTCTCGGGACCAGCTCCTCCTCCGCCGCTCCACTCTGCACACTCCGATCAGCCAGCGCCGCGGCGCTTCACGCGATGTCATGGTCACTCGCTGGGCCGCTAGGCCGCACTTCTTCCGGACCTCGCCTCCGGAGAGACACCACAATAGCGTCCTGGACCCAGTCTCACGTCCAGAGCATGGTCCCGATGAATGCCTCCGGGAACCTCGATCCTCCGACCCCCGGCAGAGCACAATTAGTGATCGAAGGGACAGGATATGGAAGGATTAATGTAGGGCGAGACGGAGCTTACTCAGCACACGTCCGCCATGATGGCTCGCCACGCCCAAGGCGCAGTTGTTTAAGGGAGACCTCGCTCCTGTGTCTGTAGGTTGATGCTGTTTTGGCTCTTTAGCCATGGGACGCCGATTTTGGGTAGCCATGCGCTTTACAATTTGATAAGTTACAAATTTACCCCTAAACTCCCTTCAAAGCCTGAGAGGAGACGAGACCAAAGGGTACTCTTTCTAGCAAGGGACCGGTTGACTTCTACCTTTTCTTCTCTCCCAGGTGAAACGCGACGCAGACCTCTGAAGGGGGGAGGAAGTGTGCGTAGACCGAAAGAGAGAAAAAGTAGAGGGTGGAAGAACCTTTCCAGCAGGGGAACTGTCTTCTCTCTCTTTCGCTCCCTCTTTCGCTCCCTCTTTCGCTCCCTCTTTCGCTCTCTCTCTCTCTCCCTCTCTCTCCCTCTCCCTCTCTCTCTCTCTCTCTCTCTCTCTCTCTCTCCCTCTCTCTCTCTCCCTCTCTCTCTCTCTCTCTCTCTCTCCCTCTCCCCCTCCCTCTCTCTCTCCCTCTCTCTCCCTCTCTCTCTTCCGAGCTGGATCTTCACTTGAGAAGGAGAAAGGAAGGGGAGGAAATGCTACTTAAGGGGTCCTCAATATTAATGATTGTAATTGCTGTATTATTTGAAAATTGTTCTGAAGGATATGAAGTAAAATCCCTTAGAACACAAGTAAAGAAAATAGATTGTATAGCTGTATCTTAGAAGGGAGATGCATATGGATTGTGAACTAAAATTATATTAAGAAAGAAATCTGTTTTTGGCAATCCAAGAATAAATCCCTGTTTTCCTTTACTATAAAGTCCCTATTGAGTTGTAACTTCACATCATCACTCACAGTGCAAAAACGCAGCTACCTAAAGTGGGCTGACCCATAGTTTCATGGATGCAAACTGAATGTAAATCAAACTTGAACAAACCAATGGCTAAAGAGGGTTGACCCAAAACACATTTACATCCGTATCTATCTACGCATTTGATGATTTTTATTTTCATTTCAAGAGCTAACTCTGTTTCGGGAAGATCTAAAAAGTACTTTTATACACATGCAGCTAAATACTATGCTTGTTTATTAAATATATGCAATTTAACAGTTTGCCACAGAAAGGTCAGTCAAGGATTGTCACGTGCAAATAATCTAGTCCCAGGGCTTGTCAGAAGGGGTAAGCAGCACCAAAATCATTGCCTACTTTGGAAATCTGACTTTTCTGCAGACATTAATGCAGTGTAAAAACAGTGCACCTTTGAAGCCCAGTTGACTTTAATATATGTTTTCCAGAATAAATAAATAGGCCTTCTGCTTTTGTCGTATTTGTTTTCATAATCATCAGATCATTCCTATGTCACCTGACATATGGCATCATCAACTTGCCACCATGACCAAAATATGGAACCCCTCCTCGTGGCTGCAGGCTATGAACCCACCGCTGCACCCCTCCAAAGTTGTCCACAGTTTAGGTGTTAACATTAATATGGACTTCTCCTTTGAATACCAGGTGTCCGAAGTAGCTAGCACACATTTCTGGCAAACTAAAGTTCTGAAAATAATTATGCTCTTCATTGTTTCACAACACTGTAGTCAATGCTTTCATGCAATGCTGACTTGACTATGATAGTTGCATCTACCTGGGCCTGCCAGGTAAACTTCTTAAAAGGCTACAATTGATGCAGAATGTAGTGGCCAGACTTGTCAGCAGCTCTCGATGCTGTGATCATATCACACCTGCTTGAGATCCCTACAGTGGCTCCCCGTCAGGAAAAGAGTATTGTTCAGGACTGTGGTTGTGGTTCACTGCTCAATTTACAGTACCTCTCCTCCCTTCATGGCCTCCAAGTTTCACCTGTACATACCTTAACGTACTCAGCTTCTGCTAAATGCCCCGATGTCTAACATGGTGTTTTTTTTAGAGACATGGCTTTCTCTGTTTACACTGCAAAAAAGTGGAACAGCTTCAGTCTGAAGATTTGTGCCCTTTCTTTTATGTTAGCTTTGCAAAATTACAAAAAATCTCTTTTTTTTTAGTAAATAAACTTGATTTCAGATTATTAGTTGACTGCCATTTTTTAACTAGTGTTTCTTACTTCGATAGTACCAAGAACATATGTATATATGTTCTGTAAGTATATACAACACAATCCATTCACACCAGCTGTATTGATTATAAGCTTTTCTCAACACTGCAAAAAGTGCAAATACAAGCACTCTTTTGTCATGGAAGCACACACATCAGCCCAATCAAATGTTATAGAAGAAAAATAAACATGTCAGTGGAAACAAAGTCCCTCTCTTGGTAGAGCTCCTTTAAGTTTCTTTCAGTTGATTACATAAGGTCTGGCGACAGCTGTTCTGTCAGCCATTCATAAAAAATGACCATTGAACTTGTGCAGGGAACATATTTACTTTGTCTAAATTCACTAGAAGTTTGAAATCTGAAGAAGGAACTCTGAACAGCAAATCACAGAAAGCCTTAAGGTGGTAGTTGGAATAGTCCTGGCTGGAAGGGCTTGATATACTTACATCTTCTAATGCAGATAAAGGCAGATTGTGGGTAAATATCTTTTCAATGGGATGGATCAGTAGGATGGGACAAAGTGCCTAGGAATCAGAAAGGCTAGCCTGAGACATTGCAACCAGCCTTAAAGTGGTAGGGGGATAGCTCGATTTCCCTGGCTTGCAGGGCTAGATGTGTTTTCACCCTCTAATGCTGATAAAGGTGGATTGCGGGTCATTTCTCTACGATGGGAAGGGTCAGTATGATGGGATCCAGTGTCCAGGAATCAAGGCTAGCTAACCTGAAACATAGTGACCAGCCTTTAAATTAGAAAGGGTGGTTTAATTTTTCCTACAATATGCCTTTATGGCCCAATGCCAGAGATCTTGGATGAATAAGGTAGGCCAAGACTCTACTCTCCCAGAGCAGTCTTGAGCTGCAGCATCCAGCAGACTCCATCAACACACACGGCTCCTGGAGCTCCATTCAGAGAAGTTCAGTTAGGAGTTGGGTGGGAGAGGAAACAACTCCAGTTGGCTACTGTTGTCTCCGATCAAAGGCCTCGTGCTAGAGGTGAGACGAGTGTTAATATAGGAGGTGGAGGAGAATAGGAAGAGTACAGACGGAGGAGATTTGAAGAAAGGTTAACTTGTGGTGATATATACAGAAAGGTTTGTTTTTACACGTCTCACTTGTCTGAGAAGGGCTGGGTGAAGATTGAAGAAAATGGGAACTACCAAATTGGTGCCATGCTGCCACCCTAGCTGAAACAATGGATGCAGGGGGAAGTCTCTTCACCACATTGTCTCCTTTTACCCTGCAATGTCATTCACTGCTGATATTGAAAGTGAAAGTTTTCTGGAAGGAAATTCTAGAAGGTCAGGAGGATGCCTTCTTACGCAACCTAGAAAGAGCAAGAGGTCTCTGCGATATAAGAAAACTGTCAGGCTTGCATGGAAGAGTGAGGACAGAAGAGTGACATGAGGGAGGCCGATGTGCTCTTGCGCTGTTGAGGCAGCCCCCAACTAAGCACTTTGTCTATACATTCCAGTAGACCCGATTTAGGCGGGAGAATCACGATGTTTGAAGCCAAAAATTTATTTCTTTTAGGTGTCTCCCGCCTAAAATTGCCTCTGCTGCAATATAAATCATTGGGGAAAAAGCCATTCCCCTGATTTATTTATTTATTTATTTTTGTTAAAAATGTCCCCTTCCCAGTTTGAAAATGTTAGCATGTATGCTTTGTCCCTCTTTCTCGCATGTGCATGGTGCCAGCCTGGCTAGGCTCTAAGCCTCAACTGACTATGGCTTGTCTGCCTTTTGGAGCTTTTGGGAGCTTGAGAGAGGCTTGGGGTCTGAAACCCTGCTCAAAATGTTGGCTTTGTTTGACCTGGTAGGAGTAGGTGGAATCTGGGCGCTTTAAAATGTGAGGATTGTGGTGTATTATATGGTGTAGTTGTGCGACCTCACCTTGTAACACACTCACAAAACCGTATTGGGTTCAGTCAGGCTAGTTTGTAAAATCTCTTGCTCAACCCTGGGTAGCTGCGGCTTCGAGCAGCAAGGCTTAAACAAAGGAACTAGTGTAAAGCATTTAGAAGTACCAAATAGAATAAGAAAGTCACCCAACACGAATCAAGCACCAATTTATAAAAATCGAGTATATTTTTATGTATGTTTAGACACCAAGATGAGCAAAATCTACCAGAAGGCTCCAGTGATATTGATTTTTAAAGAAAATGTAAATTTCAGCTTTTTAAGTCCAGAGCGCAAACAAGCATTGGTATCCGTAAAATTTGAAAAATGTTGAAAAGTTTGGAAGAGTTGTGTTTCGTTATCCTGGCCTAGACTCAGTGACCAGTTCCGACAGGGAGTGGGTCAGGGAGGCCAATTTCAAATATTGGGACAGTTACCTGGTCACCAAAGCAGTCTCAAGTTTAGTTCCACACTTTACATCAAAACCGCCATAGACTTCAATGGAGTGGTCCTGATGCTGAGGATTCAGGATGTTGAGGATGCTGAAAGATTCTCTGGATACTGTGCAGTCGACGGGGATCTCCTGGGGTGACTTTGGTTACAAGGGTCGGTGTCCCTTGAAGTCCTCTTTGGGCCAGTAGAAATCCAGTAACATCTGGGCCACCGATCTCTGGACACAGTGGATCCAGCGGTTTCCTTTGGTGACGGCTAGTGTCCATCTTTGATGACCAAGCCACAGCCACACTCTGACGACTCTCCCGGGTCTGACAGACATGGGTGCAACGTTTGAGTCCAGAGTGCAGGTCTTTTTGGCTGCACGTCAGTGGAAATTCCTTGCGCGTGGCTGCTAACTAACCAGGGGGGGCTACTTCAGCCTTTCTGGCCCTGGTGCTGGAACAGGGGGCAGCTGACTGACCATTGCAGTCACTACTTTGGTCTGGGGCACGGGAGCTACTTTTCTGCAAGCCAGGCACCACAGGCACACTCCTCTCTTTACTAGCCCAAGGAGCAGTCCAGGGGGGTCAGCAGGGCGGTCTTTCTTTGGTCCTTTCTTCAGTCAAAATGTGATCTGAGGTGCCAGGGTTGCCATATTTATGCCCAGAAAGTGCCCTTGGGGGGATGGTATGGTCACTAGCCAATGGACTACCAGGATCCCTCCCACGACTTCAATCTATGATGGCATCTAGCAATTCCACAGTGCACTATTCTGCCCACTCTCAAGATGTCTGAACCCTTCCTCAGTCGTGAGGAGCTCAGTAGCCCACCCTAGAGGTGTGGCTACCTGTGGGCTACACGCCCACAGAAAACAAATGGTTTGGCTACTGGTTCCCCCTCTGTTACCACTGCCAGTCCGTCTACCTGAACAAAGGTCCAGCTCTTCTCAAGTGTAATCGCCAGCCTCTCAGGATCGGCACTTGGAGACTAACTGGGTGGCAGGCGGAGTCCAGTCCAGGAACAGTTGCCCCTGATCGGCTGGGCAGTTGCAGAAAAGGACTCTTGGAGTTTAATTCCTCAGAAGGAGGTACACCTTCAAGTTTATTCCATTTCATCCATTCACTTATTGCATCTCCTTGTTTATCATCAATTCAAAACAATCCATAGTGTTCTCTATTTCAGAAATCTCTTTATTTAAATTAAGTCCAAAAACAAAGCCAACACATAATTCGAGGCAAACACCCTCTTTCTCAGGGCTTATAAGATGAAAATGGAACCATAATGTAGACCTTCAAGTTTATCACGGTTAACAAGTTGTCTATAATCTTTGAAGTTGCTCCGCAGTGGTATCAGCAACTGATTCCTCATTGACACGACCTCACGATGAGCACTTTGGGCATTTTCAAGATGGTTGAAGTCTTATGCCACACTAAACTTGGGCTCTGAGGGCCCTGGGTGTATGTAGGGAGTGTACTGTAATAATCCTAGTGTCTTCCCACATCTAACACAAAAATCCAGTTTTAGGCAGTCCCTGTATTCCCAGGAAACCCGAAGACCGAAGTATGGTATAACAAAGCTGAGCTTTCAGCAACCAGACATTGGATACATTCAAACTGTATTGGCATTCTGTTTCCTTCCTTTAAATAGTCCCCCCAAATGCTATGTGTAAACCGAGCAGACCTGTCAAAAAGGTCTAGACACTCCGAAGGATCTGACACTGTGGGTCACCTGGCTGGCTGGGGTACAAAAGAAGGGTGCAGGTGTGGGTGTTGGATATATCTGCTTGGATCAGGGTGGGCATCTTTGAAGTTAATCAAGTCCTTGGCCCAGTCTACAGGCTATCCTGCTAGGAGCACAACAGCACCTCTCCACACCTATGGCCTTTTGCCCCTATCCTGCGGGCACATTCACACTTCATTCACACCTATTGAATTACTAATCACTGGTCGTCAGAAGAGGGAGGGCAGAATGTGGATTTAGCTTCCAACGTCTTCAGGCAGGGCAAAGGTAACTTTTTACAAGTTGTCTCTCTAAAATATTTATTACAAATCCGACTTCACCAGTGAATTGGATTGTAATAGATATTTCAAAAAGCTCAAAAATTAAATTTGTAGCTGTATCATAGATAGAGGAAAACCTGCTACAGTGAAAACAGCTTTTAGGGATTTTTCACTGTAAGTGCATGTTTAACATTAAACTTTTACTTGTCTTACTTTTATATACCATGCACCCTACCTTACGGAAAATAAGGCCGGCTTAGAGGCGACTTAAAAATATTTAAAAGGAAGCTTTACGCCTGTCAAAAAAGGTTATTCTGACAGGTCAAATTTTCAGTTAAAATCTGCACAGCCAGGCTACTAGTGGCAGCCCTGTAGTATAATTTACATTGTCACTGTAGTGAAGGCACAATGGGTGCTGCAGCCCACTTGTCAAATGTATCGTACGGGCCCTGGGTACACCATGGTACCATATGCCAGGGTCTTATAGGTATGGTACCTCTGCCTTTCAGGTGTAGATTAATTTCATCATGTTGAAAGGAGGAGTGCAAGCACTTTACCACTTGATAGCAGGGCTAAAGTGCACAGAGTATATTGTCAGCAAAACTAGGGTTCAACAAACTGCAAAAGAAATTCTGAGTGACCCTGCAGAAAGGGCAAAATTTCCAACACAGGGCCTTCTCCGATTACCCCCTCTATTTTGGTGTACTCCCACTGAGCATTCACTGTCCTTCTGGTCGGACGTTTGCTTTGAAGCTGCCTGTATGTGTTAGTCCTTATTACAATGATCATTTGCACACGATCTGTTACCTTCACCCATCACACTATCAGGTGATGTGTCCCATAACCTGATGACTGCACCTATAAGGTCATCATGCACAACATGAAAACACTTTTAATATAGGCTCAAAACTAAAAAAACCTTCCAAGCACAGACCCTACACGGTGTAGCTTGCTATCCTTCTGGGGTAATAAGCGCTATACAAATGCTACTATACAACACCAATTAAGAACTGGCTCTGACAGCTACACCCATAAAAAGCCAGACATGGGCATTGCCTTCGCCTGGCCTCTGCTGTTCTAAAAAGTGTAGTTTATTGTTGTCATAGTTAGCAGCATTTCAGCATCAAGAAGATTCAGAAGGAGACCATATGTGTTTTCCTTATGCCTTTATGCTGTAACATAATAATAACATAAGGAAAACCCAAACATCTTTCTGAAATGGATTTAGATGTTAGTTCCATCATTACATGCATGACAAATAATAAAGCGTAGGTTTGGATTTGCACATTTTTCTAGTTCACTTACATATGTCTTTTGAAAGCACAGGCATCTGTTGTGTGCCAGCCTTATAATTGTACCTGCGTAGCCAGTGTGCTGAGTGGCCTTTTTAGGTCGAGCCTAGCGCAGCGCGCATGCGCTGCTCTAGGAGATGACCTTTTGGAATCGGTCTGCACTTTTCCCACACTCGTGCGTGTGGCGGCATCCACCTTGCGGGAGCGAGCAGCTGCGCGCAGGGGCCCTCTGTTTCTAATTAGCGTGGCCTCGCGCGCTTGTTTACATTTGCCTGTCTTGAAAAAAGCGGCGGCGCGCTTCACTTTCCCTCTCTGGCCCCTGCTGAAGTGTTGTATAATATATATTTTTTTTAACTTTACCTCACAATTGGTAAACATAAGTTTAGTCCACCCGCACAGTAACCCGTGTGAGGAAAACCAGACATTAAAATATATCACAAATAGTGAAAGTGTTTATATATTTCGCGATGGATCAACATTTGTTTTTTTAGTATACTTGTGTTTTATTTAAGATAACTAGTTATTGAGTTCTCTTCTTGCGCTTTCCCCTTGTTTTTATTTTTTACTTTGCTGTGGTAAAATGTTCGTGCGCGGTGTCCCGTGCCCGGTGCCGTTGTCGCCTCAGCTATCTTTGTTCTGTCGAAGTTTGTGGTGAGTTTAGTGACCTACATCTGCTGCCGGGTTATTGCATACCCTCTGAAGCACGCAGCTGCAGGGCTCTTTAAATATACTGTTTGTGTCTCTTTTTTAGCCTGCACGTGGGCGCATCATAAAACTAATGCTCGAGTGGTTCCCCCCATACAACACTCCAGCTCCCTGTACTCTAAGGAGGAGAGCCTGTGTGGCGTAATTCCTTATAGCGAGACTTGACGCTTTCCGACTTGGAAATAACCCCACCCGCCATGCGACACTTTTTAAATGCCCTTTTGTGTCCCTTGTGTTTCCGAATTTGTGTCACTGCGATGCACATGGGGGCAGGGACTAGGAGCTCAGAGACAGGGATAATACGTGTGAACACAGCTTTAAAACTCGTCGACGAGCATCAATTTTTTATAAAAAAAACGAAACCAACCCCAGTGCGTGCGCAGACAACTTGGAAACCTGTTGGGGGTCTCCTCAAACAGTTACTCGCGGGCAGCTGCAAGTGGCTAACTTGCACCTCGGGGATTTTCAGTGTCTGCGCCCTCCCCCACCCACCCACTGTGCTGTGGCCATGCCTCTATAGGCCATACCCTGGGGCAGTTGAGGCACTAGGTCTTGTGGATACATGACTGGTGAGTCCTCCACGGAGGCCCCGCATCATCAATTTGCGACTCAGTAACTACTACAGTCCGTGTAGGAGGCGCCCAGAGGCTTCTGCGGTCTACATTGCGTATTGGGTACCGCAAAGGGTATAATAGAAGCGCAAGAGCGCTATGGCCTGTGTTTTTATGGTGATATATGCATTATGATTCACCTGTTCTTATTCCCTAAACTGCTGCATTGCATGCCCCGATACTATGACGCATATCGTTTTGATTCCTGTTTATTCAGGATAATGAGTACCATTTCCGGACCTGCACCATACTAATAATACATGGTGATTTATATGTTTTCTGCTATGATTATATATAAGGTAACAAAAATGCTTATAACGCTTTTTATTATAACTTTGCAACATGCTGCACAACAGCCACACTACTCTACAACATAGCTTAAATACACTGGCAAAGCCAATAGCTGTGACTAAACACTTATAAGATCCAAAAGGCGAGACCTATTGGCTATGCCAATGCTTGTTTGGCATTGTAAAAGGAGAGGCGATTGGCCCTTCTCAGTGAGTAGGGCTCAAACTGCTATTGCTTCACTAGAAGATGGATAGATGCACAGATAGATAGATGCACAGATGGGTAGATACACAGACAGATGCATAGATCTCAAATGAAATTACTTTAACAGCAGTTTTTTAAAATGTTGTTTTAGCGGTATATGCCGAGGTTAGAAAGTCAAATCCCTTTGTAGCGGCTCATTATCACGGCTTCCGGGTCCAGGCCACTTACTGCACCTTGCTACAACTGCTAACTATTGAACTAAACAATGTTCATGAAAACACGACTTTTGTGTTTTCAAAAACGCTGCTAGCGCAGATCGGCCCTTTCAGCTTTGTCTCCAAGCTCCTGATGACAGGAGAATGAGGGGTCTCGGGGGAGGCTGAGGCACGATCCAGCTCCAGAGTGCTGTTTAAAAACATCACACTCTGGAGGTGCTTGTCTGAGGGGCGTAGTTGAACTACGAACCTCTCACACAGGGACAATTCGTTTTAGTTAGCAGATATACTGTGCATGCCTCAGTCAGCACAATATGTGCGCGAAAACGTGCATCCCTGACGCCAATGAGAAGCCACACAGAGCAGCTGTGGCGTGAACCCCGGCAATGACCAATCTTCTTATAGGCCTGTGCTTCCAGTCCTATCAAGAAGCTGGGAGAGTGATTGAGGTGGGTCTTTCTCCCTTTCAGGAATCAATCGTTTTTATTACGTGGTAGGAGAACCAGAATACACAGCTTAGCTGCCTACATCAGGACGCCGGCAGATCATACTCTTAAAGACAGAACACAGCGTTTAGGTCTACACCCCGGGGGGCGACCCCGCGATAATATGCAGTCTTCAGCACAATGATAGGGCACTTGGCTAAGATACCACTTTTATAGAACAAGATGTAACCGAACAAAAAAAAGACAAACAACCCCACCTCCCTCCGCCCTAGCCCCCCCACCCCCTCCTCCGCATCAGTTCAGGACCTACTGTTCTACCTCCTCCAAGCTATCAATCCCTGGTTAGCATCCTTCGGATTACTTATCAAAGGCCCCTGGAGGTGTCCGTGGTATGAGCTGTAATATTTGCAGATATATCGGGCATGTCACTTCCCTCATGTCTTTGATAAGGAGCTGTAAGAATGGGGCCCATATTTCGGCATACTCCAAGCCCTTCCCATCTACACGGAGCGAAAGACGCTCCATTGCTAAGAGATGCCAAAGCCTCTGAATCCAATCTCTAGGGTCCGGCGCTGATGTGGACCCCCACTGCGCCAACAGCACCTGCCGTGCCGCCAGCAAAGCCAGGGCTATTTGCTTACCCCTCAGTGATCGCAAAGGGAAGGACCCAGAGTGGGGAAGTCCCAGTAGTGTGTGCTCAGGCGTTCTCAGAAATGTGATCTGAAATGCTGCATCAAGGTCATCGATGATTGCTGTCCAGTACTGCACCAGTATCGGGCAATGCCACAGCAAATGCACCAAGGTGCCAGTAAGACCACACCCCCGCCAGCAGCGGTCTGACTTAGTTCTATCCCATGATTTGATGCGCTCTGGAGTATAATACCAATAAGTAACCACTTTATAGGCGGATTCCGCCCCCGCGGAGTTGGAAGCAGTGTGATGCGCCCGGTAAAAGATGTGTTCCCATTCTTTCTGTGTTAAGGGCCGCCTTAATTCAGTCTCCCATCGAACCTGTGCTTTTGTGCGTTGTGACTTAGGGCGTGCAATAATCATAGCGTATAGTTCAGATATGAGTTTACGGTCATCTTTTTTATAGACCAACCACTTTTCGAAAGTCGTCAAGGGGCGGGACATGTGTGCGAAGTGTGAGGGCTGTGTCATCCAGTGTGCAAGCTGTGAGTAATGGAAAGCATCTGACTCTGGTAGATCGTAATGCTCCTTGCGCAGTTGGGGAAAGGGAATCAAGCCGTCTAGGTCAAAGAGCGAACCCACCCTTTTACAACCTTCCTCCCTCCATCGGTGAAAGACTGGCGACGCGCAACCTGGTGGGAAATCGGGATTATCCACAATAGGGGTCATAGGGGAGGGAATGTGGTCCACCCCTCTGGCGCGCCAGCTGATCCCACACCTTAAGTGTCGGCGATGTAACCGGAGAGGAGTATAGGCCCCAAGCCCTGTGTTTACGTGGGAGCCATAACTCGCGCCAGATATTACAGCCAGCCACTGTTTGGTCCATAAAGTTCCAGTGTTTACTGGACAAGGGCCTGTTCCATTCCGTAATATAGCGAAGGCAAGATGCCTGGTAATATGCACTCACTAGTGGGAAGCCAAGCCCACCGCTAGCTTTCGGAGAGGTTATTAGGGATAGCGCAAGTCTCGGTTTCTTATTATCCCATAGAAATTTGTTAAGGAGCCCCTGCAATTTTCGAAGGGTGCCTGGAGGGGGAGTTACAGCAAGCATTTGAAAGATATATAGGATGCGTGGGAGCACGGTCATTTTCACTGCCGCTAATCTCCCGTACCATGCCAGGTTAAGACGGGACCAGGCGGACAATGCCTTGGTCGTTTGTTCCAGCAATAACTTATAGTTAAGGGCAGTGGTTTTGGTAATGGATGAGGTCAGTCGAACACCCAGATACGTTATGTCTGTGGGAGCCCAGTGGAAGGCAAAATCCTGTTGCAGGTCTTGGATCTCAGCTTCAGGAATAGAGACGTTAAGAATCTGCGATTTAGAGAAATTAACTTTGAATCCCGCAACCTCTCCAAAAGCGAGGAGCTCTCTCGACAGATGCCTTAGGGTCGACTGGGGCTGTATGAGTGAGAGGATAACATCGTCAGCGTACATACTGATCTTATGTATGTCAGCGCCAAATTTGATACCTACAACGTCGGGATTAGATCGTATGCGTTGGGCAAAAGGCTCCATGTAGAGCTTAAATAACAGCGGGGACAGGGGACATCACTGCCGCGTTCCCCGAGCAATGGGAAAAAGGGTCGATTTACACCCGTTCACCCGTACTGCAGCCTTGGGGGAGGTATATAGGCACTGTACCCACCGGACAAAGTTATCGCCGAATCCGAAAGCCCGTAAGACTTAAAACAGATAGCTCCAGTCGACGCAGTCGAAGGCCTTCTCTGCGTCGATGGAGAGGAAGAAGGCCTGAGTGCGGGACCGGTGAACGTAGTCTAGGAGATGCAGGAGTCGTTTAGTATTGTCCCCTCCTTGCCGCGTCGGGATAAAACCGGATTGATCCGGGTCAATCAGGCCATCCATCAAGGGACCGAGACGCGCTGCCAATATACTCGCGAATAGCTTCGCGTCGATGTTAAGGAGTGAAATGGGCCGGTATGACCCGCACTCCTTAGGATCCTTTCCAGGTTTAAGGATGACAGAAATGGCCGCTTCAGACATAGAGGGTGTCACTTCCTGGTTTCGAGGAAAGAGTTAAAAAGCCTCGTTAAAAGGGGAGCCAGCTCCACGCAGAATGTTTTGTAAAACAGTGCGGAAAAGCCATCTGGACCCGGGGATTTGGCCAATTTTAAACGTGCAATCGCTGAAATGACTTCCTCTATTCGAATAGTCGAGTCCAAAGTGTCAGCCGATGATTTAAACAGAGGGGTGATATCGCAAAAGTTCAAGTATTCCGGTATGTTATGTGAGCTAGTGGACCCCTTAGTGTATAGGCGTTGGTAGAACTGGCGAAAGGTGTTGACAATGAGGGTGTTTTTTTTTTTTTTTTTTTTTTTAGTTTTCAAAAAACCTTTATTGAGCAAATCAAATAAACAGGTTACATTCTCGAGTTGTATCAAAGCACCATATACAAAGGAAACATTGATGGCAACCGTAAGCATTAATAGCACAGAGCACCAGAGAGCAGCAGCATGGCAGACGTTTTTACCTCGACTAACCAGTGACAGCAATTTACAGAGGGCACGCAATCTCTAAATGAAAGGGCAGGCCCAGCAGAAAAGGAGAAGGGGCGGGGGAAGGCCGATTATTGGCCCACCTCAGCGGCCGCCACGGACAGAGAGCCGGCGGGGAGCGCTGGGGAGGCAACCGGACTCGGGGGAGTGCGGGTTAGGAGATAGGACACTAGGGGGCCCCAGATATCGAGTGGGCGAGATCTGGCTGGCATGAGGTCCCAGAATTCTGACAATATGGTCTGGCAACGCGATGCATCCTCGAGCCATTGGGCGAACTTAGGTGCAGGTCTACGACCCCAGCACATGGAGACCCTACGCCGCGCGAGGACAAGCAGCATAGCAATAAGACGACGCGACGCATCCGGGCAGAATTTGACGAATCCCAGTAGACAAAGTGAGGGAGTGGGCTGAACTGGCGAGGAGACCATCTCTGAAATGGCTGCACAGACCTCACGCCAATAAGCAGAGACCCCAGGGCATAGCCAGGCAAGGTGAGAGAAGTCCGCCGCAGATGCAGAGCAGCGCATGCAACTATCACTTGGAATGAGTCCCAGCTTGTGCAGCTGGGCTGGAGTGCGATATAGCCTGTGTAAATATTTAAAATGAATAAGGCGCAGGCGGTAGTTTGGGGACAAACGCCTTGTCTGTTTGCAACAGTAGAGCCAGTCAGCCTGTGGGATGTCGATACCAAGGTCCGCACTCCACGCCGCACGGGCGCGGTCTGTGGATACGGATGAGGCCGTCAGCGTGAGAGCGTAGAGTTTGGTCACCAACTTCTGAGGGGAGGAAGAAGAGTACATAAAATCCAGCGGGCCCATCGAGGGAGGAGGCTGGGGAAACGTGGAATGCAGTTCTCGACAGATTGTGCGTAGCTGATAGAACAGTAAAGTATCCATAGGACCGGAATCGGCCGCGAGAGAGTAAAAAGTGTTCCCCGGGTAGAGATCCGCAACTGTGGTCAACCCCAAACAGGCGGCGCGTTTGGCCATTCCAGACAGCTGTAGAGGAGGGAAAGACGGATGCCGAACAATTGGCATAGTTGTTGCTGAGAGCATGGGGGCATTGGAGAGGCGGCGAAGGCCCTCCCAAGCCCAGCGCAAAGTTTCGACCGTGTTTATCTCAGAGCGCCGGAGTCTGGCCGGGGCGAATAGGGCCGTCGAAAGTGGCCATGGGGCAGCGAGATCGGCCTCGACCGCCACGTGCGGTTGAAAAGGAGTGGGGTGAAGCCAAAAATGCAAGAAGCTGGCCTGAGCACACAGTGCATAGAGCCTAATGTTAGGGGCACCGAGGCCGCCACACTCCATCGGAAGCGTGAGAGTGTCATAAGCGATCCTAGGCTGTTTGCCAGCCCAGATGAGAGAGATGATCAAAGAGCGGACCCTGCGAAAAAAGTGGGCAGTGAGAGGAAGAGGCACGTTTAGGAATAAATATAAAAAGTTCGGGAGAACTACCATCTTGACGACAGCCACCCGACCGGCCAATGACAAGGGCAGTCGGCTCCATATAGGGATCTTCGTCTCCAGCCAGTCCACTGCACGACCAAAGTTAGCTCGCCAAAGTTCGTCCGCGTCTCTGCTCAGCCAGACACCCAGATAGCGAGTGGGGCCATTCGCCCACACGAAGGGGTAGTCCGGGGTAAAGGGAGTAGTAGCATCAGTGAGTGGAAAGAGGACCAATTTATTCCAGTTCACCTGGACACCTGAATAGCCTCCGAACCGGATGACCTCGCGCACCAGGGGACTTAAATTTTCCTGGGGGTTGCGGACATACAAAGTGACGTCGTCCGCATACATAGAGACCAAGAGGGCGCGGGCCGCGAATCCAATGCCCTTCTGAGTATGGTGTTGACGAAGTCTAGCCGCCAGTGGCTCCATAGCGACGGCGAAGAGTAGAGGCGAAAGCGGGCACCCCTGTCGGGTCCCACGTCCAATGGGGATGGGATCAGTAATAAGGCTGTTGACCCGGAGCCGGGTAGTATGGAGAGTATACAGGAGCGAGATCTTTCGTATAAACACTGGACTAAAGCCTAGACGTGCAAGAAGAGGGAAGAGGAAGGACCATTCCAGGGTGTCGAACGCCTTGGTGGCGTCTAGCAAGGCGGCTACGGCAGGAAGCGTTGGGTTAATCTGATGAGGGACAGAAAAGAGAGTCCGTAGATTATGGGATGTTGCACGGCCAGGGATGAAGCCGGACTGATCCGGGCGGGCAATATGCGGCATGAGAGGGAGAAGACGGGAAGCAAGTAACTTGGCAAAGATTTTATTGTCCATATTTATAAGGGACAGAGGGCGATAAGAATCTCGGAGATCGGGGGGCTTATCCGGCTTGAGCAGCAGAGTTAGCATAGCCTCGCGAAGTGAAGGCGGGAACTGACCGCTCTCGAAAGAGTCATTATACATGGCAGCCAGATGTGGCACAAGTAGCGGGGCGAAAGCCTTGTAGAAGGAGGCGGGCAGGCCGTCAAGACCAGGGGCCTTGTCACCCGGCATACTATTTATGGCGGCGAGTATCTCTTCTTTAGAGAAGGGCTCGTCCAGGTATTCCCGATGATGGTGCTCGAGCCATAGCAGCTCGAGGGTATCGAAATATTGGTCGATGACCTCGCGCGGGGGAGTAGACCCGGAGGAATAAAGTTGCGTGTAAAAATCAGTAAATCTAGTCTTGATCTCTTCAGCGGAGGTAGTCCTAACGGGGCCGCCATCCTGAAGCGCTGTTATGTAAGATGCTGCTCGAGGTGGACGAAGGAGGGCGGCCAAAGTTTTACCGGGACAGTCCCCTTCGCCAAAGCGGCGCGCCCGAGCCTCTCTACCCAGAAAGGAGAGCTCTCTATCGGCCTCCGCGGCGAATTCGGTATGTTTCTCGCGAAGGCGAGCGAGTGTGTCCGGGTTTGGATCAAGCACGTGGGAGGAGTCCAGGGATTTAAGTTCTGCTTCCAATTTGCTAAGGGCGCCACGAATGGAGCGCAAGACCCCCGCTTGCTTAGAGATAGTCACCGCGGATAACGACTTTGAACCCCTCCCAAAAAGTGGAGGGGGAGTCCACAGAGCCCTCATTAAGCTCGAAATAATTAGTGATCGCGGTCCGGATCTCATCACAGAATACAGTGTCTCGTAGTGCATTAGATGGAAGCCGCCATGAGAAAGCGCGCCGAGGAGAGTGGGGTAGCCTAAGGCTTAGCCGGACTGGCGCGTGGTCTGAGAGGGTACGCGCCATATGGTCGACAGAGTTGAGCCAGGCGAGAATGTCAGGAGAGGTGACCCAGAGATCCAGACGAGACCAACAACCACGGGTGCCAGTGACACATGTGCCCTCCCGGGCTGCAGGGTGCATGTGGCGCCAGGCGTCATACAACGAGTTCTCGGTAAGAATAGAGTTAAGGAGCGCCGTGGCACGTGGGTGAGAAGCGTGGGGGCCGGAGCGATCCAACACCGCAGACAATGTGACATTGAAGTCCCCACCCCAGAGGAGCGCAGCAGGACCGAGGGAGGAGATGTGATGCCATATCTGAGTAAAGAATTCTGGGTCGTCAGCATTGGGACCATATAATGCAGCTACCGTCGAGGATGGCCTTGAAGTGAGCCGTGAAGGATAACGAAACGCCCAGCGGGGTCCGTGATTACCTGGGATGTGTGCCATGGGAGTCCCCTGCGAATTAGGATAGACACCCCCGGGAATAATTGGAATAGAAAGAGGAATGTGATTCTCCCCAGTGTCTGGAACAGAGTCTGGCAGCAGATGCTGGGAGTAGGTGGGTTTCCTGCAGCAGACAGATGTCCACTTTGTGTCGGATGAGGTGTGCGTGTACCAGTCGAGCCTTACGAAAGTCGTTTAGGCCGCGAACGTTCCACGTCCAGAAATTAATGTCCGTCATGCTGTCTCATTATGGGATATGGTAAGAGTGGCCAATGGCCGCGTGTAGGTGCATATGATGGTGCTAACCTTATGAGGAACAGGTGCAAAAGACAATACCAACAGTGGTGCATAAGGACGAACAATGGCCTGCCAAGACGTGGAGCCGAATTAAAACAACTAGCCCCAAACGTGGGAGTGAGGTTGACCTTGGGCGCTGTGCGCAGGAGTAAGAGTGTAGGAACGTGTGTGATACAACGCGACATGGCATTACATATCGAATGTTGAGCGGCGGACCAAAGCCAGCTAAGGAGCAGTGCAACGCCAAGCCTGGCAGGGAACACTAACATTGCAGGGAACAACACTGAGATAGGGCCATCTTGTGCGGACAGTAAAAGAACACAGTGATAGCTGCGTTTCAGGCAAAAGCCGGGAGCAAGAAACATTGCCAAAACAAACAGCAGAGCCCCAGTAGGAGGCCACCAACCCCAAAACCCCCCAACCCAACCACCCTATCCCCAGAAACAGTACCGAAAGACCCGTCCCCCCACACCCACTCCAACCCCCCAATCAGGCTGAGATACCACCCGTTCCCACCCCAGGAGCCCACAACTTGGAAGGGGGAAAAACGTGACAGATAAGGGAATTATCCCGTGGGGGCATGGCAGAGCTCCGCATACGCCCCTGCAGTGAAGCAGGGTGGCCAAGCTACAGACAAGTCAGACAACGATCAGATGGATACAATTGAAATAACAACAGGAGTCACAATATGATAGTTGGAAGCAACTGGGCTAGGGAGGCTGCAGCAACAGGGGAAGCCAGAGTGACGCAAACAGAATAATTAACGGTTAAAACTCAGCCAGTCAATCATTGTCACTTAAGTGGCCAGCTGCAGCGGCCTGAGAGCCAGTAGGTGAGGAGCGAGGTGATTTATCCAGTTTCTTTGCAAAGGCGAGAGCGTCTTTAGGATCTGGGAAAACAAGCGTTTTTGCGCCTTGCCGGACCCTCAGTCTCGCCGGGTAGGCCAATGAGTACGAGACTTCGTGCTTTTGGAGGATTCGCTTTGCTGGAAGGAATTCACGGCGGGCGGCCTGAACAGTGAGAGTATAGTCAGGGTAAAAGGAAAGTGTGTTACCCTGATGAGTTATTTTGCCCCTTTCTCGTGCTGCGCGGAGAATGGCGTCGCGGTCCCTGAAGTTTAGGATTTTTGCAATGATGGGGCGAGCTGGTAGACCGGGGGCAGGACGAGGGCCAAGGGAGCGGTGCGCCCGTTCCACAATGAAGACGGAGGAGAGGACTTCACCAAAGAGGTCCCGGATGAGCTGCTCCACGTAATCCTCCATGCGGGAGATGTTGGCAGATTCGGGTACTCCCGTGATGCGGAGGTTGCTCCTCCGGGAGCGCGCCTCCAAATCTTCATTTTTGTTCCGGATGATGTCGAGGATTTTGTCCATTTGCAATAATTTTTGCCGATCTTGAGTGGCGGCGTCCTCGGCGTCGGAAACCCTGGATTCAACATGAAGTAGACTAGCGTCGTGTGAATCTACTCGGGTCTTCACGGAGTCCAAGCGAGCGGACAGTTGATCGAGTTGCGCCGCGATGCCCGTGACCGTGGATTTAACCTCAAGCATAATCGACTTCAGGTCATCCTCACGCGCAGGGGTTGTCTCCATAGTGGTCACTGGGTCGCCACCATCCGATCCCGCACCGTCCTGCCGCGTCGATCTACGCAGATCAAAGGCAATCTTGGGCTGTTTAGGATCAGTCTTCCCCATGGCGGGCAGAAGTAGGCGAGTAGTTACACCGTGGGATCAGGAACAGCGACCGAGCGCACGGCAGGCAGCTCGCAGACAGCAGCAGTCAGTGACCCAGGCGAAATGGCAGGCCCGCCAGACCAGGGGAGCAGCACCGGCCGGCCGCCGTGAGGGCCGGGCACAGTGAGGCGGCGGCAGGGCGTCGAAAGAGGTGGATGCGCCAGTTCAGCGGCCCAGCAAATGGGCGGAAGCGGTCCCTATGGACACAGCGGAGGCGCAGGAGGAACACACCACCGCAAGCTGATGGAAAAAGAATCTTCCGTCAGGCCACAGGACTTCAAGAGTGGTTGATTGCGGGAGTAGTCACCAGCAGGCACAGGGCAGACGTAAGGGCCGGCGCAGGCACGGTATGCGCCGAGGGAGATCAGGCCCAGGGTTCGGTGCAGCAACAGCTAGGGCCCAAAGCCAGACACTCCCAAGGAGCGGGAGGTGATGCAGCCACCAGTGGGTCACAGGAGTGGGCCGCAGGAAAGCAGGCGGCGATCAGCCACCCCGCACCGCTCGTCGAGGGGAAGCCGGGAGGGCAAGCCAAGCCGGGACAGTCACAGCGGGGAGACGCGGGGGGCCCGCCGCCCCCGTCACCAGGCCCGGGCACACAGAGCCGCCTCTGCCGGCGCCAAAGGGAAAGGGAAGCGACGTCAATGCCTCGGAGAGGCCCGGGCCGGGTGGTGCAGCCCGCGGGCCCCCAACCCCGCCGCGAACAAACCCCAGCGGCAACAGCACTCACCGGGCGAAGCCGGTCCGGACCCCACGCAGCCCCTCAGGCGATCCGCAGCTCCAGGCAGCCGGCCCAGCGGCAAGGCAGGGAGGCCGGGCCCCGTCGGTCGCGGGATCTGGGCCCAACGCAGCAGTCGGGCAGCGGATCTCGGCACTCGCAAGCCGCCGAGGGACGGGAGCAGCACAGATCGACGCCGCAAGTGAAACCGCAGCCGGAAAAGCAGGTACTGTGCAGCGTTCGCGAGTTGTCTGCAGGATTCTGTCGGATATGTTTGCTTGGCCGGCAGAGCCCACTAAAGTGCGGCCATCTTGCAGCCGGCCAAGCCACGCCCCAACCGACAATGAGGGTGTTTGTGGTGTTCTCCACCGCGTTCAGATCTCGAATAGATTGAATCGCGGTCATCTGTGTTCGCGCTCGCAATCTGTGTGCCAACATTTTCCCTCCCTTGTCCCCACTGAGATAGAATTTATGGCGTAGCCTCAGGAGGGCGTACTCTGCCCTGTCTAAATCTAGGTGTTTCAGCATACGCCGCCGTGTTTCTAGTTCCCTCCAGACTCTGGGGACTTCGGTCCGCTTGTGAACTGCTTCTAATTCTCCCACCTCCCTTTCCAGCTCTGCACGCTTTTCTCTGCGTAATCGCGCAAAGGATGCGGCAATCGCAATAAATTCGCCCCGCACCACTAACTTCAAGGCTTTCCAAATCGCCGCAAGAGGAGTGCCCGGGTGGTCATTGTCCGCGAGGTAGTGTACTATAGTACTCCGGATTCTAGTAGTGACCTCCTCGGAATGTAAAAGGGAGTCGCGAAGACGCCAGCCCGTCGGTGAAGAACGCGTACCATGAGACGTTAATTGTACTGAGATGAGGGCATGATCCGAAAGAGAACGGGGAGTGATATCTGCTGTGTGCAAGTCAGAGAGGAGAGAGGGGGAAGCTAAAAAGTGATCTAATCGTGCATAGGTTTTGTGAGCTGCAGAATAGTAAGTGTAGTCACGTGCGTTCGGATGCAATGTACGCCACACATCGCTCAGCCCACAGTCAGTTAACCATTGCTTCCCTCCCTGCGACAGTGCCCCCGTTTGATGCGATCTTTGCTCTGATCTGTCCACCGCGGAATCCATTACCACATTCAGGTCGCCTCCCACCAAGAGTGCCGCATCTGGAGAGGCAAGAACCTCAGAGAGTGCTAGTCGAAGGAAAGGTTCTTGCCGGTCATTCTGGGCATATAAAGACCCTATTGACATGTGTGTATCTCCCCATTGAACGCGTACTGCTAAAAACCTGCCCTTGATGTCTGCTACAGTGGAGATGACTTTGCATTGTGAACGTGCACTAAAGAGGATCGCCACCCCATTTTTCTTAGCCGACCCCGAGGACCACCTCTGCAAAGGGAAGCGTTTATCTCTCATCCGCTTAGTATCTTTGGGTAACAGGTGAGTTTCCTGCAGCAGACAGATATCTCCCTCAGCATTTTCGAAGAGAGAAAGTATTGCAGCGCGTTTGACTGGGTTGTTCAATCCACGGACATTCAAGCTTACAATTTTCAAGTCCCTACCCATCGAATCTAACAAGGGAAAGAAAGGCATCTAGTAGCCTAAGCCTACCTGCGCCTAGCCCAGTGCAATTCACTTTTCTTAAGCTAGACACCTGCCAAACCTGCCGGAGAACAAATGCGGAGTCCCCAAAGACCCACGGTCTGGATAACTGCCATCCTTGCCTATGAACTGATGCGGAACCCCAAAAACAATCCCATAAACCCCAAAAACCCCAAATTGCTAGAAAAACAAAATAACAAGACAAAATAGAAAAACCGGAAAAACCAGTAGAGTGACACAAGTCCGTCAGAGAGATCAAATGTTCCAGGGGGCATGGCTCACCCCCAATTCGAGTCATATCATACAGGGGAAGACGTGGCCGGGGCTCACAGCCCCCGCAGATCAACGTGTCCAGCACACCGATGTCTAGGGTGCAGGAGCACTACGTTTCATCGAAGGGCCGCCTCCCTCCGGCGCCGACCAGGGTGCCATGTGGTCGCCAATTTAAGAACCTCAGGGTGTCGTGGGGTTGTCGGTCACTCGAGTAACTGATGAGAGGGCTGCCTCCCTCTCTAGCTTGCTAGTAGCTGTGTCCGGCGCAGCGCCCGGGAGCGGCTTCCCCACTCGCTGCCACTCCGAGGAGCGCCTACGCCCGCGGCGAAGTGGGTGATCCTCCATTGTTCCAGCAGGTGGCTGTTCTATGCCTAGTTTATCATAGGCTTCATCTAGAGACCGTAACTGCAATAATTTGCCCTGGAATTTGAAAATAAGGCGGAATGGGTGGCCCCAAGAGTAAGGAATCTTCTGCTCTCTTAGATGGTTGGTGATAGGCTTGAAGTCTCTTCGTTTCATCAATGTAGAAGCTGCTAAGTCCTGATAAAGAACCGGATGGTGATCGCGGAAGTGTATTGGATTAAGGTCTCTAGCTCTACGCAGGATACGTTCTTTTAGCTGAAAATTATGCACGCAGACAAGGATGTCAGGGGGAGGAGCCTTAGGACCCCGCGGCAGACCCACTCGATGAACACGGTCCATTTGGACCTCTGGCGTGTCCTCATCCCCAAGGATCTGCAGGAACAGAGCATTGACATATTCACGGAGGTCGTCACCTTCACCCTTCCACGGGACTGCTCGGATCCGTATATTGTTACGTCTAGAGCGATTCTCCAAGTCCTCCGCGTGCGCCTGCAGATCTATGTTTTGGTCGCGGAGACGCAGCATCTCCTGCTGCAGCTGGTGCATATCGTCTTCTCTGCTTAGATCATGCTCCTCTAATGTCGCCACCCTCTCTCCAATGCCATCCACGTCCCGTCGTGCCTCACGGAGATCCGCAGACAGCTGCGGCGAAGATCTTGGATGTCCTCTTTAATGGCGGAGAAAAGCTCCACCATAAAAGCTTTTGTTGCTGGTGCATCCTCCCCGTCCATCAGCGCCGCTCCCGTCGTGGTCTGCGCTGCGGAGTGCTCCGTGGTCTTCTGTAGCAGGTCCTTTAGGGATTTGTCCCTTCTCCCCCTAGCGGAGGACATCTTGGGGTCTTATGCCTGTCGAGTGCCTGACTCAGGCCAAGCCCGTGCCTCTCACTACTGCACAGGAGGAGCAGGCCAGTGCACCCACCACCACCGCCCCCCCCCCCGCAGGATCAGCGACCCGCCGCAAGCTATCTGTGGCGCTTCAGTGCTTCAGGAGCGATCCTTATTGTGTCCTGACACCGGCATGAGCTACTTCCCCACTCACTTGAGCTCCTGCCAATGCTCTCCTCCGTGATATGCCCGGGCCTGGCAGTGTAGGGTGAACGTGGGAGTTAGGAGGGTGCAGTGAAACAATCAATTCCACATGCTAGCAGGCGGAGACAGCGTTTACCAGGGGCTTAGGTCACATGAGGGCCCTCTCTCCCCCCTGCGCGATTTAGAAGGCGGCTCCGGTAAGACGGGGGAACTCTATAGTCACTTCACCGATACCTCTCGGTCAGCCACGCTGCACTCTCAAGACTCGCAGAAGCCACTGGCACTCCCAGGGTGATCCGGAGGTCCCCTCCTCAGGCCCAGGCCGGGCAGCAGAGATCGTCAGAGCAGCCCCAGCAGCACCCCAACCAACTGGCGCGGTCAGCGGCAGCGGGGGGGGAGGGCCGCGTGGGTACTAAAGATAGCAGTGCCGGGGCTACGGTGATGCCAGTCCCTGTCCCCCTCACGGAGGCAGGCCCAGAGTAATCCCAGTCTGTATGTGCTAGCTAGGCTCAATCGCACTAACACCTGGTAGGCGGTAGTGCAGTCCGTCTCCGCATTCACCGATTTTAGCCTCTGGGGGCCAGCAGGACACCACTCCGTCTGCCGAATTGCAGACCGAGCTCCACTGCCACACGCATGTCACTCTCTCAGGCTCGCTGCTCCTCACCTGCAATCTCCGCCGTAGAGCGCCTCCTCCAAAGAAGGCGCAGCTTCCCGCCACCACACCAAATCAGGTTTCTTCGAGCAGGGCCCACCGCTGACTCTAATATGGCGCCGTCTCCGGATCCCCGCCTGCGCGGCCGCGCCAGTGACCAGGCCAGCGGGGGACCCGCCGTCGGCGGAGGCAGGCATACCTCCCCTATGGACGCTCCGAGGGGACGCCCCGAGGAGCACAGCAGACCACAGCAATATTCTTCCTTTCCCCCGGCCGCACCTCCTCCCGCCGGGCCGCAGCAAGGCCGGGGCCGGATGGGGTTGCACAGCGGGGCAGGTCGTTCAGAGGGCGCCGGTACTGCGATGCTGACAGGCACTTGTCTCTTCCCGATGGCAGGCACAGAATTATCCCCAACTCAACAAGCTGCGGAGGCTCCTCCGTATCCACACCCGACAGGCGGAAGCGCAGCTCAGCACGTCTCCGCAATCACTGCTCCCTGCCTCCGGAGACCATCAAGGCACATCTCCGTCCGCCGACCTGCAGACCGAGCTCCCCGGCCACTCATACGCTGTCTTCCTAGGCCCGCTACTCCTCACCTGCAGCCTCCGCTGGGCAGCGCCTCCCCCGCACAGAGTGCACAGGGTGCAGCCCCCAGCTACCGCACCAGAGTAGGACCCGTCGGGCGCAGGGAGGACCTGGGCCGATCGCCGCTCTGCAATTATTCTGCTGTCTGGGCCGCCAAGTCGTCACGGCCCGGGCAGGTCCCGCTGTAGGCCTCAAAATGCCGCCTCCGGATCGCGTCCCTCGCAATCCTATCAGTGTCTGGGCTAGCAGAGGATCCGCTGCAGGCGGGGGAAGCACGCCCCCGCTATGTGCACTCGGGTGGGCCGCTGGAGATAGTACCGTAGATTACGGCGATGTTCGGCCTTTCACCCGGCCGCACTTCACCCGCCGGGCCGCAGCAAGGCCGGGGCCGGAAAGGATCGCGCGGCGGAGCAGGTCGCACAGATCACAGAACGGAGCCCGCCATCAGGTCCAGGACAGCTCCGCAACGCAGCTCACCCGTCTGTAGGGTCAGATGGGCTCCAGGTAGGGCGATAATGCAAAGCTAAGTAGTGGCGGCGCCGGAGGGATAGGGACCCACGTCCTATCTCGCCGCCATCTTGGCCATGCCCCATCTCTTTCTCCCTTTCAAACCTGAACTTGCTGCTTTGTCTGGCTCCTCTTTGGGAATCATGGCTTGCTGGTTCCAATGTCCTGCACCAGATTCCTGCTCTGCTGCTGCCATGGAGCATCCAAGTTGTCAGCAGAGAAAGTAGGGTAAGTAAAAAGAAACATATTTTTTCTCTGTGTATATATGTGTTTGTGAGGGATTGAGAATGAATTGGAGTGTGAGAGAGAGTGTGTCTGTGTTTGAGAGTGTCAATCAGTGAAAGCGCGTGAGAAGAGCGAGTTTATGAATAAGTGAAAGCCAGTGAATGAAGGAGTGTGAGTGCGTTCGGAGTGAGTGAGGGATTGGAGATTGTGAGAGGGTGTAGAAGCTAGTCATGGATCTAGCTAGATACAACTGGTGCAGTTGCACTAGAGTCATTGAGTGTGAGTAAGTCTGTTTGTACTTGAGAGAACCAAATTAGTATGTTGAGTGGGAGTGAGTATGAGTGAGAATGAGTAAGTGAAAGAGTGTGAGCTAGAGTGAAGAGTGAATGAGGAGGAACAGAGTGAACTTGCTAGGCAGTCAATATGAGAGAAAGTGTGTTCTTATGTGTTTTATGATTGTGATTCTGACGTTGTCCATGGCATCCTCAATATATTATTGGGCTTATGATGACACCCAATGTAACATGCTGTGACGGGCATATTGGATATAATTTTTGATATAAGGGCACCCACGGCAAAATAAAGGCCCTCGTTATATCAAAGTAACACAAGAAGGGAGTGAAGAGGTAATGCTCAAAAGAGCAGAAGAGGTGGATACGTCCTCCTCAAGTTATATTGTCAAAAAACAAAGGGATCCACCCTTATTGGAAAGTATAGAAGTGTTCCTCCAGACTACGTGTGTCTCCTACAATGGTGGAAAGCACACAGCTTTCCACCATTGTAGGAGACACTGTATGTCTGGAGAACACTTCTATACTTTCCGATAAGTGGATCCCTTTGTTTTTGACAAAATAAAGCCCTGCCATGCTAGGAATGATTCTTGGCATTGTGCCCATATTGAAAAAGCTGTTGCTTGCTTACTGGAGAAAATTCATGGCATAAGAGAGGGCCCCAATGCTAAATGCAGACCCTGAAATACTAGACGTAATATGTGACACCCATGGTAAAATGCTGGTGCTGGCATACCGGAGGTAATTCTTTGCCTCAGAGAGGGCAGTCAAGGCATGTTGGGGCTGAGGGGGCGCGTTGGGAAAGGAAACCATCAAACACTAGCTCTGAAATACTGGAAGTAATTTTTGGCATAAACCTCCCATGGTACATGGGCTGTACCAATGGCAAAATTCTATATTGGCATGTTGTATGTAATTCTTGGCATAAGGGGGGTAACCATAAAAAAAATGCTAGAAGTGGCACAATGAAGGTAACGTTAACGTCTGGGAACTCTCAACGCATATTTTGAAAAATATGGGGTGAACTCCTGGAAAGTACTACGCCTCACTACTTTCCAGGATCACCTGCCGCTTCTGAATGTCACGTGCTTAGTAGGAGCTTTTTAAGGGTTCAATGTGAAAACATCAACAGAAAAAAATACAGTTCGCAAAATCGAATCGAATCTAGAGCTAAATATCCACCATACATAAATGTTTCTCTAGAAAAAATATGTATATTCCTAAAGCAGCTAAACTGCAGGGTTAGTTTACTATTCTAACTCAGTCCTAGCGTAATAGAGGGGGTGAGTGCTTGATAGGAGGTTTAGATGCAAGTTGTGTTTTTTGTTGATAGGTATTTGTGTAGTATAGATATTTTGCAATAGATGTTTTTGAGTTTGGTTTTGAAGTCTGTTTTTTCAGTCTTTGTTTTTACATACGGACCCCTATGATGTGCTTCAGTTCAGGAGTGAACTAGAAAGTGCACCTCTGAAGAAAGCTCTTTTAATTATTTGTGTAGTCATCAAGGTAGTGCTCCGTTTCAAGACTGCTTTTTACAAATATAAGCTATCAGAAGTAAAAGAGTCCATTGTGGCTTAAGTCACAACAGAACTATTCGGTTTGTGTGAAGTACGAATCAGGATGTTACTGGTGAGTGCAGACTGATGCTTACTGTGCACTCTGCTAGGACTCATGCATCACTATGCACGCTGCTAGGGCTGTGCACTGCTAGGGCACTCGTGCACCACTGTGCACACTGCTAGGGTTCATGCATCACTGTGTACACTGCTAGGGTTCATGCACCACTGTGTACACTGCTAGGGCTCATGCATCCCTGTGCACTGCTAGGGCTCATGCATCCCTGTGCACTGCTAGGGTTCATGCACCACTGTGTACACTGCTAAGGTTAATGCACCACTGTGTACACTGCTAGGGCTCATGCATCCTTGTCACTGCTAGGGCTCATGCATCCCTGTGCACTGCTAGGGTTCATGCACCACTGTGTACACTGCTAGGGTTCATGCACCACTGTGTACACTGCTAGGGTTCATGCACCACTGTGTACACTGCTAGGGCTCATGCATTACCGTGCACACTGCTAGGGCTCATGCATCACTGCGCACACTGCTAGGGCTCATGCATCACTGCGCACACTGCTAGGGCTCACGCATCACTGTGCACGCTGCTAGGGCTCACGCATCACTGTGCAAGCTGCTAGGGCTCACACATCACTGTGCAAGCTGCTAGGGCTCATGCATCACTGTGCAAACTGCTAGGGCTAACGCATCACTGTGCACACTGCTAGGGATCATGCATCACTGTGCACACTGCTAGGGCTCATGCATCAGTGTGTACACTGTTAGGGCTCATGCATCACTATGCACGCTGCTAGGGCTCGTGCTTCACTATGCACGCTGCTAGGGCTCATGCATCACTGTGCACTGCTAGGGTTCATGCATCACTATGCACACTGCTAGGGCTCATGCATCACTGTGTACACTGCTGGGGTTCATGCACCACAGTGTACACTGCTAGGGTTCATGCATCACTGTGCACACTGCTAGGGCTTATGCATCGATGTGCACTGCTAGAGCTCATGCATCACTGTGTACACTGCTGGGGTTCATGCACCACAGTGTACACTGCTAGGGCTCATGCATCACTGCGTATGCTGCTAGGGCTCATGCATCACTGTGCACACTGCTACGGCTTATGCATCACTGTGCACTGCTAGGGCTCAGGGATCTCTGCACACTGCTAGGACTCACACATCACTGTGCACACTGCTAGGGCTCATGCATCACTGTGCACACTGCTAGGGCTCACGCATCACTGTGCACACTGCTAGTGCTCACGCATCACTGTGCACACTGCTAGTGCTCACGCATCACTGTGCACACTGCTAGGGCTCATGCATCACTGTGCACACTGCTAGGGCTCACGCATCACTGTGCACACTGCTAGTGCTCACGCATCACTGTGCACACTGCTAGTGCTCACGCATCACTGTGCACACTGCTAGGGCTCACGCATCACTCTGCACACTGCTAAGGCTCACGTATCACTGTGCAAACTGCTAGGGCTCACGCATCACTGTGCACACTGCAAGGGCTCACGCATCACTGTGCTCACTGATAGTGCTCACCCATCACTGTGTAGACTGCTATGGCTCATGCATCAGTGTGCACACTGCTAGGGCTCATGCATCACTGTGCACGCTGCTAGGGCTCACGCATCACTGTGCAAACTGCTAAGGCTCACGCATCACTGCACACCGCTAGGGATCACGCATCACTGTACACTGCTAGGAATCACGTATCACTGTGCACACTGCAAGGGCTCACGCATCACTGTGCTCACTGATAGTGCTCCCCCATCACTGTGTAGACTGCTATGGCTCTTGCATCAGTGTGCACACTGCTAGGGCTCATGCATCACTGTGCACGTTGCTAGGGCTCACGCATCATTGTGCAAACTGCTAAGGCTCACGCATCACTGCACACCACTAGGGATCACGCATCACTGTGTACACTGCTAGGAATCACGCATCACTGTGCACACTGCAAGGGCTTATGCATCACTGTGCACACTGCAAGGGCTTATGCATCACTGTGCACACTGCTAGGGCTCACGCATCACTGTGCACACTGCTAGGGCTCACGCATCAGTGTGCACACTGCTAGGGCTCACGCATCACTGTGCACGCTGCTAGGGCTCACGCATTACTGTGCACACTGCTAGGGCTCACGCATCACTGTGCACACTGCTAGGGCTCATGCATCACTCATGCTGCCCCTGATTGTGCTCGTTTTTTCCTTTCTGTGCCCCCTTGCTGCCCCTGATTGTACTCGTTTTTCCTTTCTGTACCCCCTTGCTGCCCCTGATTGTGCTCGCTTTTTTTCCTTTCTGTGCCCCCTTGCTGCCCCTGTTTGTGCTCGTTTTTTCCTTTCTGTGCCCCCTTGCTGCCCCTGATTGTGCTCGTTTTTCCTTTCTGTACCCCCTTGCTGCCCCTGATTGTGCTCGTTTTTTTCCTTTCTGTGCCCCCTTGCTGCCCCTGATTGTGCTCGTTTTTTCCTTTCTGTGCCCCCTTGCTGCCCCTGATTGTGCTCGTTTTTCCTTTGTGCCCCCTTGCTGCCCCTGATTGTGCTCGTTTTTCCTTTCTGTGCCCCCTTGCTGCCCCTGATTGTGCTCGTTTTTCCTTTCTGTGCCCCCTTGCTGCCCCTGATTGTGCTCATTTTTTTTTCCTTTCTGTGCCCCCTTGATGCCCTGATTGTGCTCGTTTTCCCTTCTGTGCCTGTTTCCCGCCGCTGCGCCCTGCGGCCCCGCACCCTCACTGCCCATTCGCTGCCCCATTCCCTGCTCCTCCCTCCCACCTCCCCATTTATGGCGGCCGCTGCGCGGCCGCGCGCGCTGGCGCGCCGAAGGCGCGCCAAGGCAAGCCCGTCTGCGCCCGTCCGCGCCGTGACCGCGCCCAGCGCCAGACCCCCTGGTCCGGGCATCCCCCGCGCCCGCCACATCAACAGACACCGATACGACGCCAGCACCCTCCACGCACTCAACCCCGGAAAAGATCACGCCTGCTACCAGGCCACCCCGAAGCGCACCAAGGGCCCTTCACCTGCCGGAACTGCAGCTTCGCCAGCACCCGCCCCGCCAAACCACCGCCCAGGAAAGAACCCAACTACCTCAGATGCATCCTCCTCAACACCCGCTCCGCCCGCAAACACGCCATCGAACTCTGGGACCTTCTCGACTCAACACTCCCCAGACGTCTCATTCCTGACGGAGACCTGGCTGAATCCCGCTTCAGCCCCCGACATCGCCATTGCCATCCCGGACGGATACAAGATCACCCGCAGGGACCGCACCAACGGAGTCGGAGGAGGCATCGCCATCGTCCCACAGGAACACCCTCAGAGTCTCAACCAACACCGACGAAACCCTCAGCACCGCCCGAACACATGCACTTCCAGATCCACACCGATCCCAACACCACCCTCAGAGGAACCCTCATCTACAGACCCCCGGACCCCGACCACAGTTCAGCGATTCCATCGCTGACTTCGTCAGCACACACGCCATCGCCTCCACGGACTACATCCTCCTCGGGGACCTGAACTTCCACCTCGAGAACAACAAGGACACCAACTCCACCACCTGATCGACAACCTCGCCACCCTCGGACTCAGACAGCTCGTGACTACACCCACCCACGCCGCCGGCCACACGCTAGAACTCCATCTTTTCCGCAAGCCCACACGTCTCCTTCAACCACACCTCCGAACCCCACTGGACTGACCACCACTGCATCCACTTCACCTACAGGAAGCCCACCACGCACCACCGCACCGAACAAATGCCTCGCCGCTGCTGGAGCAGAGTCACGGAAGACCAGCTAACCACAACCCTCGCCCTGAGCCCACCCGCCCGAACCCTCCGACCCCGACACCGCCGCCCGCAACCTCAGACAGTGGATCGACGACTGCGCCAACACCCTCGCCCGCTCAAGAATCCACCCAACAGCCACACCAGCAAGAAAGCCACCTGGTTCACCGAAGACCTCCAGGCCTCCAAACGAACATGCCGAAAACTGGAGAAGATCTGGCTCCACGAACGGACAGCGGACAGCTACGCCGCCCACAAGAGCGCCACCCGCAGTCACCATCACCTCATCAGATCCGCCAAAAGGGCCTCACTCAAAGACCGCCTAGACAACAACGCACACAACAGCAAAGAGCTCTTCAACATCGTGAAGGAACTCTCCAACCCCAGCTCAACACCAACCACATCCAGCCGTCGCGAGACCTATGCGACTCACTGGCCACCTTCTTCCACCGCAAAATCGCCGACATCCACGACAGCTTCAACACCACGACCGCCCCGGCAACCACCGAGACCACTGCCCCCACAACCACCAACCGCCTGCTCTCCTGGACCAACATCAACGACGAGGACACCAGCGAGATCATGAACACCATCCACTCCGGTTCACCGCTAGACCCGTGCCCTCACCACATCTTCAACAAAGCCAGTACAGCCATCGCGCCCCATCTCCGGAGAAATAATCAACATCTCCTTCGAGACAGCAACCTTCCCGTAAAGCTGGAAGCACGCCGAGATCACCGCCTTACTCAAGAAACCCAAGGCAGACCCCAAGGACCTCAAGAACTTCCGACCCATCTCTCTGCTCCCGTTCCCCGCGAAGGTCACCGAGAAAATCGTCAACAAACAACTGACCCGCTACCTCGAGGAGAACAACATCCTGGACCCTTCCCAGTCCGGCTTCCGCAGCAACCACAGCACCGAAACCGCCCTCATCGCCGCCACCGATGACATCAGGACCCTGCTAGACAACGGAGAAACAGCAGCCCTCATCCTCCTGGACCTATCAGCCGCCTTCGACACGGTCTGCCACCACACACTACGAACACACCTTCACGACGCCGGGATCCAGAGAAGGCCCTGGACTGGACCACATCCTTCCTTTCCGGCAGAACACAAAGCATCCGCCTCGCCCCCTTCCGATCCAAGGCCACCAAGATCATCTGCGGCGTACCCCAAGGCTCCTCCCTCAGCCCAACGCTGTTCAACATCTACATGGCACCCCTCGCCCACGTCGCCCGACAGCACTAACCTCAACATCATCTCCTACGCCGACGACACCCAGCTGATCCTCTCCCTCACCAAAGACCCTCACACCGCCAAAGCCCACCTCCACGAAGGAATGAAAGCCGTCGCCGAATGGATGAGGACCAGCCGCCTGAAGCTGAACTCGGACAAGACGGAGGTCCTCATCCTTGGTTCCAACCCTTCAGCCTGGGACGACTCCTGGTGGCCAACATCACTGGGAACAGCCCCGCCACCCACCGACCACGTACGCAACCTAGGGGTCATCCTCGACCCCACCCTCTCCATGACTAAGCAGGTCAACGCCGTTTCCTCATCCTGCTTCAACATCCTCCGAATGCTCCGCAGGATCTTCAAGTGGATCCCCACCGAAACAAGAAAAACAGTAACCCAGGCCCTCGTCACCAGCAGGCTGGACTACGGAAACGCCCTCTACGCAGGAACGACGGCTAAGCTCCTGAGACGGCTGCAACGCATCCAGAACGCATCTGCACGTCTTATCCTCGACATCCCCCGACGCAGCCACATCACACCCCACCTGAGAGACCTGCACTGGCTCCCTGTCAACAAGAGGATAACCTTCAAGCTCCTCACCCACGCACACAAAGCACTCCACAACTCCGGACCAGCCTACCGCAACAGACGACTCAGCTTCTACACCCCCACCCGCCAGCTCCGCTCGACCAGCCTCGCCCTCGCCACAGTCCCCCGCATCCGGAAAACGACCGCCGGCGGCAGATCCTTCTCCCACCTCGCCGCCAAGACCTGGAACACCCTCCCCACCAACCTCCGACAGACCCAAGACCTACTGGCCTTCAGAAGACTCCTCAAGACCTGGCTCTTCGATCAGTAGCAGCACCACCCCCCTCTTCCCCCAGCGCCTTGAGACCCTCGCGGGTATGTAGTGCGCTTTATAAGTGACATGATTGATTGATTGATTGTGTACACTGCTAGGGCTCATGCATCACTGTGCACTCTGCTAGGACTCGTGCTTCACTATGCACGCTGCTAGGGCTCATGCA
The DNA here is from genome assembly GCA_963921515.1 of Calotriton arnoldi. Classification (NCBI taxonomy): domain Eukaryota; kingdom Metazoa; phylum Chordata; class Amphibia; order Caudata; family Salamandridae; genus Calotriton; species Calotriton arnoldi. Next base: position 468,053 of record CAWUFW010005193.1, read on the forward strand.
TCACTGCACTGCTAGGGTTCATGCATCACTATACACTGCTAGGGCTCATGCATCACTGTGTACACTGCTGGGGTTCATGCACCACAGTGTACACTGCTAGGGCTCATGCACCACAGTGTACACTGCTAGGGCTCATGCATTACCGTGCACACTGCTGGGGCTCATGCATCACTGCGCACACTGCTAGGGCTCATGCATCACTGCGCACACTGCTAGGGCTCATGCATCACTGCGCACACTGCTAGGGCTCATGCATCACTGCGTACGCTGCTAGGGCTCATGCATCACTGTGCACACTGCTACGGCTTATGCATCGATGTGCACTGCTAGCGCTCATGCATCACTGTGTACACTGATAGGGCTCATGCATCTCTGTGCACTGCTAGGGCTCATGCATCCCTGTGCACTGCTAGGGTTCATGCACCACTGTGTACACTGCTAAGGTTAATGCACCACTGTGTACACTGCTAGGGCTCATGCATCCTTGTGCACTGCTAGGGCTCATGCATCCCTGTGCACTGCTAGGGTTCATGCACCACTGTGTACACTGCTAGGGTTCATGCACCACTGTGTACACTGCTAGGGCTCACGCATCACTGTGCACAATGCTAGGGCTCACGCATCACTGTGCACACTGCTAGAGCTCACGCATCACTGTGCACACTGCTAAGGCTCACGTATCACTGTGCAAACTGCTAGGGCTCACGCATCACTGTGCAAACTGCTAGGGTTCACGCATCACTGCACACTGCTAGGGATCACGCATCACTGTGTACACTGCAAGGGCTCACGCATCACTGTGCTCACTGATAGTGCTCACCCATCACTGTGTAGACTGCTATGGCTCATGCATCAGTGTGCACACTGCTAGGGCTCATGCATCACTGTGCACGCTGCTAGGGCTCACGCATCACTGTGCAAACTGCTAAGTCTCACGCATCACTGTACACTGCTAGGGATCACGCATCACTGTACACTGCTAGGGATCACGTTTCACTGTGCACACTGCAAGGGCTCACGCATCACTGTGCTCACTGATAGTGCTCACCCATCACTGTGTAGACTGCTATGGCTCATGCATCAGTGTGCACACTGCTAGGGCTCATGCATCACTGTGCACGCTGCTAGGGCTCACGCATCACTGTGCAAACTGCTAAGCCTCACGCATCACTGCACACTGCTAGGGATCACGCATCACTGTGCACACTGCAAGGGCTTATGCATCACTGCACACTGCTAGGGATCACGCATCACTGTGTAGACTGCTATGGCTCATGCATCAGTGTGCACACTGCTAGGGCTCACGCATCACTGTGCACGCTGCTAGGGCTCACGCGTCACTGTTCAAACTTCTAGGGCTCACGCATCACTGTGAAAACTGCTAGGGCTCACGCATCACTGTGCACACTGCTAGGGCTCACGCATCACTGTGCACACTGCTAGGGCTCATGCATCACTGTGCACACTGCTAGGGCTCATGCATCACTGTGCTCACTGCTAGGGCTCATGCATCACTGTGCACGCTGCTAGGGCTCACGCATCACTGTGCACGATGCTAGGGCTCACGCATCACTGTGCACACTGCTAGGGCTCATGGATCACTATGTAGCACTTGTAGACCAGGCTGTGGCACTTCATCGTCTTTGCTTATTACTTCAAGGCGGATTCAGAGGTGGTTCTCTTTGCACGGTCTTGTAGCTGTCTTGATGTAGTGATTTCATCGCTGTTCTCTTTTCAGAATGATCGAAGAGAGTGGGAAGAGGAGAAGGACAATGGCTGAGAAGCGCCAGCTGTTCATGGAAATGAGTAAGTCTGCTTTTTACCATGGCATGAAATATTGTTATGGTGCCCTGATATAAACAGCTCATTGTTCCAAATATCCAGTGCTATTCCTGGCCTCTCAGTAAGATGAGTAAAACGATGTAAAACTGAGCCTCCAACTCTGTACTGAGACCCTTGCGCGAGAACGTCGGAGCAAACACATACAGCGGGTAAGGTGCTGCCAACTGAACCGTGTGCCCGGGCCACACCATCATAATCTTAGAACCATTCAGATTAAGGTAGATTAAACATACCACACCAGCATGTGCCCAACATTGCATCACGGCTATTTACCCAGTTAGTAAAGCTGTCTGGAAGACCAACTATGCAGGCTGGACAAGGACAGCTAACCATTGTGCTCAACAAAAACCTGCAAAGTCCTCTGGCTCATCCATCCTTACACGTAGCACACTACAAAGATCTATTGCACCTTAACCAACACGATCCGTTTCTAACAAATCTTTACTAACCATACCCCAGACAATTTCAACCAAACACTGACTCAGCCAATGGATGGAGATCCGAGGACTGTATGAAAGCATTTTGGTGCCAATGCAATGGTCAAAGGCCCAATACAATTGCTGATAACATATGTGTGTCAGTTCAAGATGGGCTGGGTGTATAACCTTTAATGTTAAGGTAACAGTCTGTGGTCTTCAGATGTTGTCCACCTTTGATGTCAACAGTATTTGCGGTGCCGCATTACACACATTCCATCTCTGCCTGTCTTCCTGTCTTCCATCTTAACATGACCCCTTTTGGGCTCTCCTGCAGTTGAACCCAGTGTGCAGCCTTCACATTACACAATGAATGCAGTGTAGAGTTACAGGTGGCCAAGAACACAATACCCAAAACACACGATAGGACTCAGACTATGGTCTGCGAGAAACCCTGGAAACCAGCGCGTAGAACCACACATACCAAATGTTCCAAAGTCCTGCGATGTCACAGGTGTGCACTCTGGAAATACTGATAACACAGCTTAACAATTCAAGTCACAGATTGAGGTATAATCTGTAATATGCTTCTTGCTGTGATTATTGTTCACAGGTGTGATAGGACATCCTGCGAAATTAGATAAAATTACTATTGATCCTTCCCAGCCATCGATTTTCTTTTCAGTGCCTTAGTGCTTATTCATGGAAACTCATAATCGATAAGCTGTTTAAGAATGGATTTGTAAGATTCACTGCTGTGGGCCACAGTGACCTTGTATGTTTGTGAACCACATCCGTACTGTTTTCAGTATTAGCCTGCAATTCTATGCCTTGGTAGTACCTGTTGAAGACTCAGTGAACCAGTGGCAAGAATTAGCTTTATCTTTTCACTGTTTCACTCAAATTTGTTGTAGCCTGTTTTGGATGTGATATGTATGAACTACTTCTGTCTTCTCGTGATAATGTCTCTTATTTTGCAATGTTGATTACATTATCAGGCTGACATCTTACACTTTACATCACAGTCCCCTCCATTTTAAGCCCCTCTTTTCTGAATTGGAAAGTTAAACTTCAAGTCATTGCAGCTGCCTCTGCAAGCCCCTGGTGGGATCCGAGGGAAGGGACAGCAGCAGCTATGACAGAAGAGGATTTCAGCCTGAACAGTGCTTCATCCCGAGGCAATGGCAGATGGTGAAACCAGACTTAGCCATGGAAATGAAAAAAACAAAGTCATGATAATATTTCTAATTTCGCTGGTACTATAGCCGACTGGGTTAATGTGCTTGCTGTGGAAGTTACTCTTCTGTTTAAAATATATCATTCTCTGGCACTGAATCTTTTATGTATTCACATGCTAGGATCATTCCCCGTCGTCAGGATGGGAATCCCCTGTAACTTTAAATACAGTAAACTGCGTTAAAACGGCCATAGGCCTCAACAACCTCGTTTGAAACGTCCCGAACTTCAGCCATTGAGGTGGAAGTGCTGAGCTTTCCTAACTCCCGTACCCCCCTTCCACCCAATGGGGCCTCCATAGCTCAGATTTCTACCGCACATTGTGTGTGTGGGGAGGACCTGAAAAGAGCTCTGCTGTGGTGTGTTTTTGACCATATGTTGGGTACTTCTCAGTCTTTACTTTATCCTCGCGTTACTACCGCCAGCTCTATCTTCAGCTTTCTTCAAATTGTGAATAGTTTTTAAGAGATTTCTAAGGTTTAGACATATGCAGGGGAAAGCCACCCAAGCAGTTATTACCAACCTTACCCATGGCGTCCTTACAGGGACCCAACTATGATTCAGGTTACTGTGCCACTCATGACTGTTCCAACTGATGATGGGCACATTCCAGCGTTTCCTTCCACAGCAGCCTCAAGCCTGACATCACTAATGCAATCTGCACCCTGTGTGCTAACATCCTCATCGTCTGCTCTTCCATAAGTGGAGATCCCAGTCTCTCTGCTTCCACCTATTACCACGACATCACCTCCTCTTACGTGCCCTTTCTCAGTGACACCTACGGAGAACAAATTGGAGAACAGGACACCGCATCTCAGGCCCCATGTCAGATATGGAAAAGGGGGAACTTTTTGGGAAACAACAGGTTGATGATGAGGATGGTCATGATGAAGAGTGGGAAGACTACATCTTTCCTAAAGAAGGCGACACATCGCCTATACAAACTGATTCACTGGCAAATGACGTTGCCTGCTTTCATGCCCTCCTGGAAAGAGCAGCAAAAATGTTTAACATCTCTAGGACTTCTGTGGAGCAGCTGTGTTTTCTATATGATTTTAAAGAAGAACCTTGGAAAGCTTCAAAATCCATTCAGATTTTTTTTATTTTTTATTTTTCTGTTTGGAGGATCTCAAACAAATGCATACGCAGTTCAGACAGTCATACCCCTCCTGGAGAAGCACAGGGGGCCAGAATCTGTGGCAGCATGTGTGACTGGCGACCTAAGCCTGACTCCATCATTGTGGCAGCGTCCCAGCGTAGATCAAAATCTTGTCACCCAGACTTCAGCTTCTCCAGACAAGGATGGCGAGTGCATAGGCAACTTGTGACACAGTTAGTCTTTTGTTGTGACATCTACAAAAGCTGCCAATGTCTTGGCCAATCTGGGATTATAGGACTGACAGATGTTGCACAACATTTCATCTCTTAGAAGTCTCATCGAGGAGGATACAAGGAAAGAGGCTAATGCCATCATCCACTAAAGTGTAAATGCAGTAGCTGCCATCATTGACTCAGCAAAGGAGGTTTTCATCACAGGCTTCCATGAGTTCCCGCACAGACACCCTGCCACGACGTCTTTTTTGGCTTAGGAGGATCTCAAGCCTGCAGAAGGGTCTTCTTCCAGTGTGGAAGCCAAAGAAGAGCCTATTTTCACACCTAAACAATCTGGATACCATCAAGGCTACTCTTCAAGCAAAGGTCCGCGCCAAGATTACATCAGAACATCAGCAAAGAAAAAGGGAACTTCCCAACCTTTCTCCAATGACAAGTAAAATATAGCTTAACTTTCAACAGCTGTAAGCCCCCCCTGCCCCACCCTCCAAAGCTACCCAAGTGATTCCTGACGGAAGACTAATCTTTTCTTTTGCCACAGCTTGGGAAGCAATAGCTATAGTTTGCTGCGTTCTGTAAATAGTAGAATCTGTTATTCAAAAACCACCTGCTCCTCCACCCAGAAAGGAACATTATGTGCACCTGTGGGAGCTACAGCAAGAGATGAGCATCCTTCTGAAAGGAGCAATAGAGACCGTCCCAAAGAACCAGAGGAATCGATGATTCTACTTCACGTTTTTTCTGGTTTAGAAAAAAAATCAGTCCAATGAGGCCAATACAGGACCATGGAAATTTGAAATTCAATCCATGAAAAACAAAATCCCTCTAAATGATAAGCCTCCAAGAGGTCCTCCTGGTGCTTGAGGGAAGTGAGTACCTCACCTCCCGGGATCTTCAGGATGCGTATTTTCATGTCTCTATTCATCAAAATCTCAGGCAAGAACTGTGATTTTCAGTGGCAGGACAGCACTATCAATTCAGGGTACTTCCATTTGGTCTGAAGTATGTGCCCTTTACAATGTGCCTGGTGCCAGTAACTGCCATCCTTCTAAGACAAGGTCACGAAGCGTACCCGTACTTGGACTTCCTACTCGTCAAAGCACGATCAAAGGAAGAGGCTCCAGCCTCCATAGCTGACTGCATTAGCCTGTTCCATTAAGTAGGGCTGACCCTGAACAAAGAAACTCTCCATCCATCCAGGGACAGGAATGATTCCTAATGGTAATCTTGGTCACTCATCTGGGGAAGGCTGCCCCATCCGTGTTTAGAGTTACAAAACGTCCGGCCGTGGCAAACGTATTTTGCTCTAAGAAAACAGTGCATGTCTGGATATACAAATCCTTCTTAGGGCTAATGTCATCTTGGATTGACCAAATTAATTTTTGGAGCCTTCTGATGAGGTTATTCAGCAGGAGTTACATCTCCTGTGGCAGCATGTCACTAGCTTATTGAACAACACTGTAAAAGTCGGCGGATGGCTCAAGCAAGCCCTGATGTGGTGGAGGTTCCCATCAATCCTCAAAGCAGGTCTTCGATTTAACCAACATTCAAGAGGATAATCTTGACAACAGCTGTATCACTGGAAGGATGGAGTGAACGCAAGCAGGAGCGGTCTTAGAGAGGCCTCTTTCGAAAGGCAAATAAAGAACTGCACATAAACATCCTGGAGTTACAGGCCATCGGACTAGGCTTGTAGTCATTCGTTCGGAGGCTAAAAAGGCAGGCAGTGTTGATCCAGATGGACAACATGACCCTTATGTACTGTTACAAAGCAAAGAAAAATGAGATCTCATTCGCTTATCAGAAGAGCGCACAGATGCTATCGAACTGGGCCATCATCAATGATGTGGAGTTCTCAGTAGAACAACTTACAGGATGCCAAAACGGACAGGCAGATGTGCTCTGCCACGCCCATTTAGATTGCTATGAATGGGAGCACCGCCAGGATCATGCAGAATGCATCTTTCAAAAGTGGGGTCAGCCAGCCATATATATATTTGCCACCCAGGAGAACAGGTAATGCTGGCACTATGGCAGCAGGTTCAATCAGCCATCATCCCCAATGTAGTAAGAAAGGCGAAGGCAGTTCACAGTTCCCTGATTCTGATTGCCTGAGTATAGCTGTGTCAATTTTGGTACCGCGACCTGCTGAGGCTGTCCATTTACCCACCAGTTGAATTGAACAATCACTTCATGCTCCTCTCAAGGCACAACAGAGATGCTCCATCATGACCAAGTCAATGACCCTCACTGCATGGTTCCTTAAGCACTTAGAGTATGGCCATCTGGATATCCCTTCAAACTGCAGACTTTTTGGTGCTGCATGCGAGCCATCCAGTACGGAGACCTACAAAGCTATTCAGAAAATAGTCTGTACATGGTTCAAAGATAATGGCCTTAAGCAAATCTCCATGCAGCCCTCAAGATACAATTATACTTTCCAGAGCTTGCCACGAGTGGTTTCAAGTATTAATCTGTGAGGATTCATTTGGCTGCAATTTCCTGGCTCCAAAGGACTGAAGACTCTTATCCTTGTTCTCACAGAATTGTAAAGCGGTTCATGAATGGTCTCTTTAGATCTTTACCTCAAGTTCCATAGGCGGCAAACACTGTGTCGAGCCAACTCATGCTGCCTCCCAAGATTCATTCTAAAAGACCCTACAAACGTTCACTTGAATGAGCCTGTCATCCTAACCTTTCTTCCCTAATCCATCCACTACTGCAGAGAGGTTCTTGCACTCGCTTGATGTCTGCAGGGGCATCAAGTTCTACATGTGCAAACCCAAGGACTTACAGTCTTCAAATCCATTATTTGTCTCATTCAAAAGGTGTCCTGTTCTCCAAAGAAGGCGTCACACTTTGGCTGTCTGCCTGCATCATCTTCTTTCACAACAAATCAAAGTATCCGTTTCAGGGCAGAGTAAGGCGCACTCAAACCAGATGCATGGCAAAAGCTGCGCAGTTTGCTGAAGTGCCTTTACAGGACATTTGCCATGCAGCCACGTGGAAAATCAGGCTTACCTTCATCAGACATTACTGCCAAGATGTGAATGCAACAGTCGACTCAGCAATGGGACAAGCAGTTATACACACTCTGTTTCAATAAGGTGGGCCTGCTGAACGCTTTATTCTAATGTTATGTTTATGTACTGCTTGGTATTCTGACTCAAGCATGTGAATATTTGAAAGATCCAGTGCTGAAGAAGAAATTAGTTAACTATAACTCCAGTATTCCAGCATTAGTTTCTTTCATATATTGATATGTGACCACCCCCTGCTCAGGGGCTAACTACTAGGATAGGCAATCTTCACACTTGTGCTCTGAAGCCTTAGCTCTGGTGGCCTCTAGGGGGAGTAGGAGAACTCAGCACTTCACCATAGTAGATGTTCCAGTTGTTTAAAATGAGGTGGGTGTGGTACTAAACAAACACTGTTATTGAGGCCTATGGCCATTTGAACACATTTTATTGCTATTTAAATTTACCTGGGATTGCCATTTCAAGCATGTGAATATATGAAAGATTCTAATGCTGGAGAACTGGAGTTACAGGTAAGTAGCTAATTTCTTCTTACATTTGCCAAATATAAAAAAGTGTTCCCTTTAATATACAGCCAAATATCCAGTGATATGTTTCCATCTCTGGTCTCCAGCACCACAAACTGCTCCGGGTCTTTGGTTTATGGCTGCAATATCCCTTAATGAAAGATACCACAGAATATACTGCTCCATGTAATTTTATGTAAGCGTGGATAGTTCAATGTCTTTAATCTTCTGCTCACTGTGCACTAGTTCCTTAATAATACATATTTACCTGGCCTGGGCCTTACTTTTATACAAGGCATAATTCCCCTTTGTTGTCGAAATAGGCAATTCTGCTCTGGTCTCTCATTTATAACACATTACTATGTAACCTTGGTGGTTGTTTGAGTAAAATGAGATGGGACGCAGCTTGTTGCTGAGGAATCTGCCACTCCCATGCACTCTTATGTATGACTATTGCTGATCAGGTGTGAGACTAAAGTGGATAGTGAGTGATACGTGCATGGTGGCGGCCTACCTGAAGATGGGTCTCAAAGTTTATAGGGCCCCCCGCAGCAAGCCTGATCGGGTTAGCTGACCTCCTTTGCCCTTTCATCCAGAGAATCACTAGATGGGGCAGTGCATCTGCGGGGCTGTAGATAGGTCTTCCCAAGTGCTGACTCTAAGGCGAAATAGAGGCAGGGTAGCCCTGGTCCAAGTGCTCCAGTTTACCTGGGATCGGGGGCACTGCTTGAGCAGCCAGGGCTCAGTGCTGGCACCAAAGAGGCTTGGAGGATGAATGCCAGAGAAACACTACAGAGATTGGATTCACTCCCCGCAACAGTATGACTCTAGGTCCATTCCTTCCGGAGGGAGCATCATGGAAGGCCTGCCTCACCTGCATGGGAGGTTCTGCCATGTGCCCTCTGTTGCAGTTTATTTCGAGCAGCCTGTCATTGATGGTTTCCATCCATGAATACCTAAATGCACCTAAAGAGAGCTAACAGAAAGGGTTTTGGACTTTTTTTGTTACCCTGAGATCCCCATGCTGCTGAATCACAAATTCAGGGACCCTACTGCTGCTGAGGATGCTCTAACCACAGGTGAATCCGTGTTGATGCACATACAGAGTGAGTGGCAACAAATGTCTGTTCGGATAGAAAACAGGGAAACAGCAGAGAGGTGGCTGCATGGGATAAAGAGGAGGCTCTGATGTGAAGATCCACAGACCTAAACGAGAAGCTCATGGCGGAATATGATGCACAGTCTCTCAGATACAATCATTTTAAGGACTGACTTGTCACCTGTCTTTCAGAATAAAACACAGCTCCTGGAAAATGCAGCATGTAAATTAAGGGTAACAAAGGTCCCTCTGCAGATGAGTACCTGAGGGAGGACTTGCAATGTTTCATGACTGAAGTGTTTTATTGGGGGATTCATTCCTGCCTACATCGAGGTTATATGACCTAATAGGATCTCAAAGAGAGGCTGTACACGCAGTACTGGAGTTAAGATGGTGATTGTGGACGTGGGCTGTCTGAACCAACAAGAACTGCTGTCCACAGCAATAGGCCTAAACCATGAATTCTTTCTGTAAGTCATTTCAGTTGGAGTCTTCCGCTGCTTGTCTAGTGATGCACAGCAGCCGATGCAGGACTTGCAAATGATTAAAAAGAACTTGATTTATGCAGGAACTGATGCCTCAAAGTGATTCTTCGCGAAATTGATATTTGATATTACTTGGTTCTATAAGTTTAGGGTTGTGGTATTACTTTACAGAATATACGTCTCTTGAAATATCTTGTAGCACGTGTGTCATCGTAATTTTTTTTTAATGATCATCAATAAATATATTTACACCTAAGATTAGACAGGAAGTCCAGGCCCGGAGGCTTAGGCCTTAGAAATAACTTTTATATGGTCAATCTGACTTGTGATTCTGTTTCTTTGAATTGCAGGTGAACTTTACTGTACATTTTTGAAAAATAACTAATAATTTTTGCTTTTCATTTTTAGGGGCTCAAAATTTTGATGTAATTCGCCTCTCGACCTATCGGACAGCTTGCAAACTGAGATTTGTGCAAAAAAGGTGCAATCGTAAGTTTCTCATTTTGCTGTAGATGCTTTCTTGTTGCTGCTGATGATAAAAAAGTCTCAATGGTTTTTTTTGTGCGTTTTGGATTACCAAGGGTCTGGTGCCCGTTAGAAAACAATGGTTAGAACTTTCAAAAGTCTGCAATGTAGATCTCATTCGGTTAGAGGGCGTCCGTGGCAGGATCTTTGAGCAGCGTGAGATTGGAGAAAATCGAATCCTCTAGCAGCAAAGGCATATGGACAAACTTAAAACAATTTTGTAAAAGCAAGGATCTGAGGGAGAAGGTTAATGGTGTTATCCCCAATATTTGCGAAAGTGGACTAATCACTCAATAATGCTGTTTTGAATAGTAATAGAATTCACCAGTCCCACATGCATCCTTCTGAAATCTATTCAGAAAAATGTACCAAGATGTGATTGGTTTGTCTAAATGAGCTTGTCAGTGTCCCAGTCATTTCTCTGTCACGAGGGACAATGCCATAGTACTCGACATTCATAGCTATTTGATTTGCTTATTTTACGTATACAGTGGCTATTGTCTTTCCGAGTTGCAATGGCTGTGCATCTGTCAAATTCTCCTGGGTTCCTCTCTTAATTCCACACATCTTTGTGATAGGAATTATTCAATTGTCCAGTTACCAAACAAATGATACTCTTGCCCGTGTTAATAAATAAATAAAAATGCCAGTGTTAATAAATAAATAAAAATGTTTAATGCAAATAACTATTAATTGCAACCTTCTTTCTAGCTTATCTGTTTCAAAAAGTGTTGTTGAAAGGATAAATAACTTGCTCTGGGCCTTTTGTGTACAACAATATAATGTTGGACAGTTTTTTCTATTTTAACTCAGGCTAAATAGAATGAATTTCAGTGTTGGACTGATGAGTGGCAGCAGGATGCTCTTATGCGGTTTGCTGCATTTGCAGGCTTTGATCTGCTCAATGTTCCAGTATCAATGACCGGCACAAGTTAGTGGCTGGCATCCATGTTATTGCCTTGGATAGCCTTGTTTCGTTTCTTAAGGTGCTGCTTCAGTGCATATTCGTGAGATGCTTTTTGTTCTTTTCCCTTTATAAATGTCTGGTGAGTGTGGTCCTAGATAATCCTCTCTCAGGAGTTTGCTCTTTACCTTTTGACTTTATAAATAAATAACCCTATGTGTTAGCTTCACTTGAAAACCAGTACTCTTATGTCCTTCCTTCTTTTACTTCTGTCTTTGTTTTGCTGGGTACCATATCTTAGCTGCTGTAAAGTGTGAGGCCTTTTATATTCCACTTACCCTGGCTTGTAACTCCTTTTATCCCGCATGCATCACATCCACCGGTTCAATTTTTCTGTTACTTTGCAAGGGTTGTAGATGGGCCACTAGTCCTTTTTTGCTGTCCAATGTGGTGCTGAGTTCAATCAGGCAAAATAGTACAGCATGGAGCTTTTTCTCCTTAGGCTATGTGTCTATATAAGGCCTCCTGTTAAAGCATATTGGTGATAAGTAGGGGAATGGAAAGCATCATGGCTCAGTGCCACAAATAAATGTCTTTCTTACTTACTAAAGAAGTTTCTCCCCAGCAGTTGTAAGGTCTCTCTTGGGGTGAGGATTAACCTGTGCACCAAGGGTCACTTACTGCTATGCTAGCTGCTGATGCTTCCCATGTCAAATAATTAAAATACTTAGCTTAAGACTATCTGAGGCTAGTCTTGGGTAGTTAAAAATTCGCTCTCAAGTATGATCTTAAAGACAATGTAGAAAAATGTAAGTGAACAAGACAAAACACCACCAAGGTTTCCTCTTCTCAGCCATAATCATTGTGCCCTAAAACTCCCACCCTCTCCTTTGACTTGGGGAAGAAGTAGGATGCAGGTGCGAATGTGGTAGTGACTGAATAGTCTCCTTAATTGTCTCTATTACCTTATCCTTCTGACTCTCTCACTCTGGCCCCTATTATCAGATCCTTCACATTGTAGGAATTGGTTTGTGGGAGGTTGGATTGAAGAGTAGAATCGGAAGGTTTCACTCATTGCATCCCATAGTCCGCAACCTTCCTTCTGTTCAGATGGGAGAGAGCAGGAAAATAGATACATCAAGATGGAAAGGCAACAGAGAGCAGAAGTAAGATCCCAGATGCGTAACTCATTCTAAAGATATGAGCTACTTACGAGATACAGAAGGTCCTTGGAGGGAGAAACCTCAGCGGATCAAAGATGTGAGAGATGGTTCTTAAGACTCACTGATCTGACCATGTAAGAGAGGCTTCAAATGCAGATCTTATTCAGCGTCACATATCCGGGTCATAAGCAGTTCATAGCAGAAAGCTAGAGAAGGGATCACAGCGGGATGTAAGAATCAAATCGAAGAAAGCAGTCACCAGAGAAGGTGGCAAGACCATGTACAGAGTGGAGATCAGGGGCTCAGAGTGGAGTGCTGAATGCTAATGTTTGGGGCTAGAGCAGAGAATGGATTTGCAATAGTGGTGAGCAAAGAGCCGAGTTGGCAGTGGAAAAGATACAGGGTGAATGTCCGAGTTATGGAGTGAAGCAGAGGCTCCATGTGGAGCTTAGCAGGGAAAGAATCCATGACTGTGCAGGAGCAGGGGCCTCACTGAGATGTTCAGCGTGGATACGGTGGAATAGTTTGAAGTCCAGACAGTATTTTGGAGCATACTTGTGACAAGTAGGGGAATGGAAAGCATCCCCTACTGAAAGAAACAGCAGCTAAAGTAGGAAGCAGGCAGAAGATAAGGGACAAGATGTCAGAGAATATCTGTGGCACTTTACCCAACTTCCCATTGACAAGTACCTGTTTGACCGGGACAGAGAAGAAAAGCTATCCTTTGGTGAATTTCATAACCAAACTCAGGAAATGTTTTGTTTCCTGACCGTAAAATCTGGCGAAGGAAGTCTGGCAACCACCAATGGATTCTATTAGGATGTGCAGCCTCTTGAAAACATTTCCACTAGATACCTACCTTCTTTTAGCATCTGAGGTGACTTAGTTATTGGAAAGCTTCACCTGCCTGGAATGCCTATACTTATGACACCCTGCAGATGGCCTTCCTATTTACACTCCTGTAACTGAGATATGCAGATGAAATGTCTTGTATTGCAACAACTAACAAGCATATTTCTACAAAAATCTATAGCCATTCTTTAATTTATTTTGAGATTTTTAGACCGTGCATCATCATTGGATTATTCAGTAGTTAATGGCCAACTGGTTTGTGGGTAGTTGGAATCCAACCAGATGTGCAGTGAGATCCCGGAGCTTATATTCCTCAATGTCTCCTAGGGATGTGATTTCTTTTTTCTGCACCCGTCACACGGTTCTATCGAAAATTGTGCAATTACCCGATGTTACGAAGTTTTTTGCTTTGCCATTTTTATGTAGAAAAGAGTCATAAAACTTAACTTGCAGGGAGACCTTCATACATTTTCCTGCTTGGCTGGTCTACATTAGATTGAAAATTATCTTGCTTTGCAGAGAAAATTGCTAAAATTTGGGAAAAAAAACTTTGCTTTGGAAAAAGTAAACTGGGAATCGTTGTAAACTTGTAAAATGTGAACGTTGGAATCTCTACAAAACTTAGCTTGCAGGGAAACAACTTTTCACAATCCTAGAACCTACTATTTGCCTTGTGGGGACTTAATTTAAACATTAGTCTGGACTGTTATGTCTGCAGGAGTGACAAGAATCCTGATGGTTATATTATGTCATCAGCCCGGGGTTTAGAGCGTTCCAGAGTTTGGAGTCCTTTATTAAGGAAGGCGTTGCTCCCTGATGGATTTCCTACTCTGTCGCATGCCTCTCCTGTTTGTTTTAGAACCTTCAACCCTAAATGCAGTCAAAATGCTTGGTAACTCTTTGCTCGGGAGACATCATAAAATAATGCATTAGCCCAACGTACTCATCAACAGAGACATTTCAGCCATTTAAACATTTCTTTGAAAAAAGCATCATCAAAATGATACCTGATCAGCATGTTCCCAGTTCCCTTCCCCATCTCCTTCTTCCAAATCCTGATCAAGGTCTTGACCAGGAATGACAAACCTCCAAAAATCTCTATATGCAAGCACTAACGTCCTAAATCAGAAGGTGGAGTGAACTTCCCAAATTTCCAGTCTTAGCAGGATTCCATAAGGTTAACCCAGGTTTAAGAAAGGAAGGTTGCTATTGCAGACTTCAACTTACCTCCCTGGGTTACCTTAGAAGCAATCCCCCCGCATCAATGTTTGTAACGAATTCTAGCTCACAGGCACCTGCAGACTTCCCAGTACAATGGATATTGTGAAAGCTACTAGAAAGATCATAAATAGTTATGTGAAACTGAACAACCTACCCAAAGACATTTGGCTCGACAGCTGCCTCTGGTATAATCGAGAACTCAACGCCACTGCTAGCAACCTTTTTTTTAATGTATGGCGGCAGAAAAAGATCTCTTCTACTGTGCACCTCTATTGAGAGAATTTCAATGAATGTCCTGAATTAATCAAGAACCAACTCAATCACCCTTAATTTGGACCCCTTAGCTACCTGAAATGTCTATGCAATAGGCAGACAAGACTTTGAAAGGAAAATTGTTAATGACTGGACTCAAATCAACCGGAGTTCTTCCAGTGCAGTTCCTAAAACCAAGATAATTTACAACTTTCATGACAGAGATAAAAAAAAATGCCCCATTGGTCAGGCGCAAGATCCTTTTAAACCCTTACTTGATAAACAGACTGGATATGCTACTCATCTCCATACCGGACACGTCCGTGTTTGATATCGAAATGTTTGACTTCGGCCTGTTACCCAATCTGTGGTCCTCATACTGTTTAGAGAGTTATGGTCCCCACACAGATTGAACCGAGCTGGTTCAAAAAATAGCATCTCCTGCTGAAGACACAAAGACAGAGATGTGAATGTGGAGCATATGCTCTCATTCTGATCCAAACCTCAACAATAATTTCTGGCTGTCTGGCACTGTACTACTAGTCATCAGCCCCATGACACATACAAGTCTGGCACAACTACTGTGCAACAATCTTCGTGAGAACTCGCCCATTAATGACACCAGTACCAGGCTCTGTGATAATATTTTTGTTGATCACTCTACATAGTCACCGCACACTTCAATCCCCACATGCACCAACCATCAACCACTGTTGGAACAAAGGCTTTCCCAAGCATCTCCCTGACCAAGCACATCAAAGTCCTGAGACTGAGTTGAGTCCCTGATGGCCATGGTCATACTGATGGCCTTCCTCTCATAGGATAGATTATGATGACAGTTCTTACCATAATACTTTCTATTTCCTACCACAATGCTTTTCCATTACTTATCACAATGCTTAATGCTCTTCATCTTCCATATTTCTAAGGATCCCATCCATTCCCTCTAAGTTGCAGTGCTTTCATCTTCTTTTATTCTTCTCCATATATCTATAATATTCCCTCTTTAATTATATTAGTACTGAAATATAAATAAACATATTGAGCTCCTCCAATTTAAAACATAAACTATTATCTGAGACTGAATCAGTGATACCCTAGAGTCTCCGGTTACATCACCAAAGGAAAATGTGCACCAAAACCACGTGTTTTATTTTTTTCCTGGACTGTTTAGAAAATACTTTTGAGGATGAAAAGTATTCACCCTCTGGTTTCTCCAGCCCACTCCCTCCAACTCACTCCAGTTTGCCAGCTTGTTGTTCATTTGCCTCCATTTACGCACGTTTTTCAGATTTCCAATCCTCCTTTCTAGTAGATTGAACACTCTCCCCTTCAGACTTTTAACCCTCCCCTCCAATCTATGTTAAAGAGCTTCTGAGCTCTTTAACATTGATGGAGGGCAGGGATGGTATGTCACTTACTAGTCTTTCTTAGCTATGTACTCTATCAGAATGCTCCAGTTATTGGAAAATTACTTTCAGTATCCCACAACCAATGACCTATTTTTTCATTTGTAATTAGATCGCATAAATATATACCAGCCTAATGGTATCACAGGTACTACGTAACTGCAAGGTTCTTAGCAGCTCACAGTAGAAGCCACAGCGTTTTTCTGCTCTGTTTTGCCGCGTTAATATCTCTTGAGCAAAGAACTGTAGTTTCTTATCCCACTCTCTTGAATCAAATGTCCAGTATCACTTTGATCTCCCCTTGGACATCTTTCCAAACATTATGGGGCTTGCACATAATGACCACAAACGTGTTATACATTTATGAGCATTTTCTGCAGTTTTTCCTCAGTAATGTATCACCTAATTATATTATAATTTGTTTCCTCTGGATATCGTATTGACTAGAGTTTTGGGCACGTCTCTCCAGAGTCTGTCCTCTCATCAATTTTGAAACCTTAACCCTTTCCCCATTTTTTAATGTCAGTTTGTTTTATGAATGATTTTGGTGTGATTAAAGATTTGAACTGTCTATATACTAGCCACTTTCATTGTAGACCAGGACTTCTGGAAATCCTCCAAATCCATAGACTCTCCGCTTGTTTCTGCTCGTACATCGTAGTTAATTACACATTGCCTGATCTGCTAGCTTCTCGGACTACTTTTCCTCAAAAATTATCTTGTATTCGATAAAGATCTTGGTTAGATGATTAGTAAATTTGTCAGAAATCTCCTCCCTCTTGTGACTAAAGCATCTCTTATTCATTGCTAGGAAAAATTGGGTAATTAAATAGATTGGTAGATACTGTGAAGGAAATCGGTGAGCCCTTTTTAGGTCGAGCCTAGAGTAGCGCGCAAGAGCTGCTTCTGGCGAAGACTTTAAGTAGTGGGCTTTTGAAAGCTGACCACACGCTCGTGCACAATGGCCTTTTCCGTGCGGTTACCCGCACGTTCCAGGCACGATGCACGAGCGTGTGGTCAGCTCAGCACGCTGCCGCGCTCGATCGCCCCTGCTCCTCTCTGATCCAGCACGGGTCAGTGCCACGCTGTGCTGCATGTACAAAGGCTTTCTTCACCTCCCCCGGCTCCTTTAGGGTGCCATCTGTTTTGTATCACACTTTCACTTTCGCGGCCATGCTTTTTTAAATTTTTATTCCTGGTGAGTTTTAAAGAACCACTCGGGGCTCGATGACTGAACACAGCAGAGACGCTCTTGCTCTGTGGCAAAGATCGCTTTAAAGTTCTGGTGTTTGCTGCCCGCCTGGTAGAGTTTGTGTAGCCAGGAGGCTTTCCTTTGACAGTGATATGGCTTTTGGAGGTGTATTGTGCGTAAGAGGATGCTGGGCGGTTTCGATAAGATGCCCCATTGGCTCTGACAGGGACAACTGTGTGAAGAATTGAATGGGCTCTTACGGTGGCATCACTAAGTTCGCCAACAGCAGGGTTTACGAGCGGGAAGGTGCTCTTCCACAGCTGGGCAGTACAACACCCTGTGTGACGTGTGCTTTGATTTCAAACGACCCCGGGTTGGCATAGGTGACACGCTGGTCCGTTTGTGCTCAGTGGTCGGCCGTTGCTTTGGGCGGTCTGCCGGCGGCGGCGGGCGTTGGCGAGAGCTCACCCACAATGGCGTACATTGTTTTTGCTAGTTATAATAACTGCGCGTTGCATAAATCTGATCCGTGTCAGTAGAACGTTTTTGTGAAGCAGTTTCTTAGCGTACAAATGTGCCTTATATCAGAACTTTCTATGGCAATCCATGTAAAGGAAAAGCTGACTGAGGTGGTGACCGTGGTGGGCGCTTTTGGGGAGGTATTTGGAAACTCTCTGTGATTCATGTACATGTCACAGGACTATTAGTCTTTGTCGTGGCTCCTGCTGTGTCACTCCGACCTGGAAACTGCTTTATCCTCAGTTCTGGGCTGCGCTGTTTCGTGTGTCGCAGCCCTGAAAAAGGTGGATGGCAGTGCGTCATGCTCCAGCTTTGTATCACATTCTAGCTTCCAGTCGGCCAGCTGTTTTCAACCTTGGTAATGTGGCGGGATGATGAAGGTGAGGTCCAGGGCCGGTCATATCAGACAGAGGGTTTTTAACTCCATTCTTAGCAAAGCCGGTCCTCCATGCAGGAGCGATGTGTTCTGGCTGTTTTAATGCCAGGATGAGGGAGGCCCACTGGGCAGCCTGTCCTCGTGGAGGAGATGGCCAGTCTCGGATGACCCCCACTAGAGGGATGTGACTCAGATGTCATAAGCGGGGATCGCTGCTGATGACAGCAGTGTCATAGCTTGTCAACAATCACTGGCACCTTGATAAGCAGGCCGCGGCTCCGCTCCCCAGCTGTGCCTTCTGCCTTTTCTTGGAGACACTCTGTAAAGTTTAATTGGAAAATCTATGCGTCTGGAGGTTCCTGCTTTCCTCTTAAGGCTGGTTTAATAGAAATTGCAGTTTAACAGCCGTTTGTCCTTGGGCCCTCAACAGCATCTGTCGTTTTAACAACACTCAGAATGCAAGGAGGATGCGAGGTGTCAGGCAGGCACATTATTTGGGAATTGTTGCTAGTTCGGAGGATCAGTCCTGTAGCTTCTTAATGCAGTGGTTCGGGGTGCAACACGTGGAGCAGTCGGGAGCTGTCACTGTGGCATATGTGTTGAGACCTGCTTAATATGTGAACGAAGAGTTATTAAACTGGATGCTGTTTGCATTCGTTTCCAGATTCCTGTGAGTAATAAAAATGAAATGGAGAAGTATGTTTAAGGAATTTAGCGTGGCATAAGGACAATAAGGAAACAGCCCAGCGGATGCACACATTGTACTGTAGGGGTCCACTACATTAAAAACAAGCATTGGCATAGCCAATAGGTCTCGCCTTTGGGACCTTATAAGTGTTTAGCCATGCAACAGTTGATGTTGTTGCACCAAGGATATTGTGCTGCATAACTAAATACTTATAAGGTCCCAAAAGCGAGACCTATTGGCTATGCCAATGCTTGTTTTTATGGCTATGTTGTACATGTTAGTCGGTTAATCTCATCTGGGTAACCAAACAATGTGCCAGAGTGCTCTTGCCTCCTCCTTTCAAATATTAGCTGTTATTATACATATTCTGCCTGATTTGAGTCAACTATCTCTGGAATAGCATTTGTTTTTCTGTTTGTAGAGGTACAAAAGGGTCATATCAAAACACTTCTATTTTACATGTATGTTTGTGTTTTTTTCAAAACATAGTGTTGTTTTGAAAGACTTGTACCGTCTCAATGACAGGACATTTGTTTCTCAAAATCCATAGAATCACTAGTTGAATCTGTTTTTAAATCCTGGTTCATTATCCAAATATCTGGAGCCTGTCTGACTCCTTTACCACAAGTCCCATCATCTGTTGTCCAAATGTCCATGGTCTTGATTAGGCAGTTAGCCAACTTATTGTCGCGTTTTGCCCTCACCTGTGGAGTTTATCACGACATCCACATGGTCTCATTCTCTTCTGTAAAATAAATGTAATTAACGGACATGTGGTTTGGAGGCAGTGAACATGATTACTTACTTTGTGAGCTTCTGTGTGAGAGAGATGCTGTGGGGTCTGTCTTATAATGAACCTGACTCCCAGCCTTCAGTAGAGGCTGGTGTGTACATAGGCCCTTGCCAGTGCACAGTGGCAGGTTTGAAATAGCTGTGAGGGATCAGGTGAAAAACAGAAACATTGTAAGTCCTGTACCCTGCTACATTGGTTTTGCTGCATTGTGATTCCTCCTGTGTCCTTTTACTACCAGCCTGACCCACACTACGGTATGGATAAGGATGCTATCTCCTGAGAGTGGATCTTTGGGCTGGGCAAGGTGACTCCCGGTCTTAGAGCAGTTCATCGTACCAGTGGGCCAGTTGCATCATTTGCGTGCCTTTTTAGGCCTAGGCCTGTATGTGTAGGTCAGAAGCAGCGGCCAACTTGATGTCAAACATGAGAGAACAGGCACTGCTGGAGCTATCAAAATAAGTGCTCCCTGTACAGATGACGAGATAGTCTTTGATTACTGGAGTAGTTTATTTGATTGCACTACTGAATATCCACCCCCCAGAACATCGTGATAGAAGAATATCGAGGACAGAATATCAAGGGACAAAATGTTGAACGGTAAGAGCATATAGGGATGTCTTGATATACTGTTCCAGACTCCACATCTACGTATCTTGAAGATATACGTACATCTTAGGGACATATATGTGGAGTTAGGTGGAGAAAATCTAGATTTACTTACCTGTCTATTTTATTTCTCAATATTTTGTCCCCAATATTGTGTCCCATCGATATTCCGTGATCGACATTCAGGGTGCACATCAGATCAGTAGATCTGGACAGGATGCTTTTGGGCTGCTTAAAATATAATATTAACGATAAGTGTGTAAAAGTCAATAAGATAAGTTTAAACATTTTTTTATTTTTTTTAAGTATTTTTATTTTTTTTAACAATTCAGCTGGGAGTCTGTGCATTTGCCTCAGATGCAGTATTCGTCTGAAAGCAAAGTGTGGTCGTGGAATCACAAGGGATCCAGTGCGCAAAATACCCCAATGTTTCATGATGATACGTTTAATCCAGTTGGAACTGTGGGTGAAGGTGGTTACACAGGTGATGATGTCCCATTGAGGACTCATTACCTGTGTAACCACCTTCAGATTCCACGAACTTTGCTTTCAGACGAACTCAGAACCTAAAGGATCTCCGTGTACATACCAGACCCTGTATCGAACAATCCCAGACACAGAACACCCTGTTGGACCTACCACTAGTCACGGGACAAACATTATCCCTGTGGGTCTTGCCGAGTGTGCTCACTCACTCAACAGTCCAAAGAGATCAAGTTAGGTCCTCACTTCACCCGGACACAAAAGAGTCACACTAATTGCAATACAAGAAACTGCATCTACATGATCATTTGCCCATGTGGCCTCCGTTACGTGGTAATGACCATGAGTGCTGTAAAAACAAGAATAATGGAGCACCGGAGCAACATCCGCTGCGGACACAACAACACCAAGATGTGCAATCACTTCTACGACTCCCAGCACTCTCCAGGTGACCTCAGATGAATAATGAATGAATGAATATTACATTTATAAAGCGCTAACTTAGCCCAAGGGCATCAAGGCGCTGCAGAGGACTAACGTTCAACCGAATAAAATGCTCAAGCTAAAGTCTGTGTGAAGAGCCAGGTTTTCAGGGCCTTGCGGAAAAGAGAGTATGACACAAGACCCGATAAACCATCCGGAAGAGAGTTCCACAGCCTAGCAGCAGCAGTGGAGAAGGCTCTGCCTCCCCATCTAACCTTCTTAAACCTGGGGACCACCAGCAAATTCTTGCTGGCAGACCTAAGCAGCTTGGTCGGGATATAGCGCTGAAAGATCGCTTTAATGGCATCAGGGCCCGAGCCATAGTAGGCATTATGAGTCAAGCACAGAGTCTTGAAAAGGATTCTTCGATCCAGAGGTAGCCAATGCAACAAGATGAGGGAGGCCGAAACAGAGTGATAATTTTGTAACTCCAACACCAGCCTTGCTGCTGCATTCTGTACTAACTGTAACCGCCTCACCAAACCCTTGTTAATGCCCAGATAAAGGGCATTACAATAATCAAGTCTGGACAGTATCAAAGCAATCACTGCCTGCTTTCGTGATGAAAACGACAGGAACTGTGAAATTTTCCTAAGCAGCCTGATTATTCCAAAACAGATAGACACTGTTTTGCTAACCTGTAGGTTCATGGACAACGAAGTGTCGACCATAACCCCCAGATTTTTCCCATGGGATACAGGAGAAGGGCAGCTGCCCATGGTGTCAGGCCACCAGTCATTAGACCATATGTCATGTTGGTTACCAAAAATCAAGATCTCAGTTTTTTCCCCATTCAGTTTAAGATAGTTCTCAACCATCCAGGATGAAACTGCCTGCATACAGTTTTTTAAATTTGCGGCCGATTCACTGATGCTGTTGGTAATAGACACCATGATTTGAGTGTCGTCAGCATAAGACAGCACCTTAAATCCAAAGGCTCTCACGACCCTCGCCAGTGGGGCAACATAGATATTAAAAAGTGTAGGGCTTAGAGAGGATCCCTGTGGAACTCCACATATCAATGGGTTTGGAGAAGAGTAAAATTGGCCCAATTTCACTATTTGTGCCCTATCACTAAGGAAGGAGGAAAGAAGCCCGAGGGCAGTGCCCCCAATCCCTATCTCCTTGAGGCGTTCCACCAGCCTCAACGGAGACAGGGTATCAAAAGCTGCGGTAAGGTCAAGAAGGACCATTTTGAAAGCTAACTCCGCATGGAACAGTACCAACCTGTTCAAAAGGGAGCAACGGTGGATCTTCCGTCCCTCCACCCACACCAAGGGCCTGAATGATGAAATCCTGAGGTGTGAATTGCAATTCCCCAATTGAACCATTGCTACATCAGGCCTGTCCCCCTTAATGGGTGGGAAGCAACACGGTAAGTGCGGATGTACCCTACAAAAAACGGTGCTCTGATCCAACACCGAAGGGTAATCCTGGACTGGATCTGCATTTTTTCATGAGTGTCTTTTATAACTCCTTTAAGAACCCCCATGATAACTAATATGGATGATTAGTTATTCATGATGGGGTACAGGGTCTCTTTAATTAATTAGTTTTTATGGGACTTATGGGTGCTCTGCCGCCACTCTTGGGACTCGGACACTCTGTCTTCAGCTATATTCTGGACAGGCAACACGTCCAGCATTATACCATCATGGCCACGGCCTTTAGCTGGTGGCTTCACACCCCGGTGTTTTTCTCTCTTGATTGAAATAACTCATACCGATGTGACACTTGCATTCCGCCTGTCCAATATCGTGACCTATACCATACTGTCCCGTATTTGATGGTAACACATAACACATTTTAGTATGGCCCACTCTGAGAGTTACTGGATATTTTATATCAGCATGCCAGGGACTCCTTTCCTATGAGCTTGCCCTGCATTAACCCCACAAAGTCAGTCCTCCGTTTCTGACACGTGCAGACATTACCATCTTGCTTATCACAGTTCTTACATATTTCTCCCCTCCTCCCCCCATTTAACTCTGCCTCGCTGACTTAACTGCGGCATGATTGGGCACCTCATTTTATTTTTAATTCTTGTCTGTCCTTCCCCCCCAACCCCCCTCCGAGTAATTACTAGACTCAAGTTGTACTATCTGTCTTTCAACCCCACTTCAAGCTTCCACACAGCGGTCCTAGACACCCTCTAAGATGGACGCCGCCTTGAGGCCGCTATTAACGAGGGGTTCTCTACCACCAGCGTGCACATGCCCTATTTTCTCTCATTTCCTGCATGGCTCCGTAGCTGTCCAGCGGGTGGTACGCGCCACACCTGAAAACGATTTACCGGCAATTCGGGGCTTTAAAAACTGGCCACCTTTTCTGCTCTGTCTCGATCCAAGCGAGCAGAGGAGGGTAGTTCTGTTGCGCGCGCCGAACCGAAGCCACATGAGTACAGTTGCCTTTCCAGAACGGGGCCTTTCCATATCATTGGCTGTCTTGGTCCCCGTGTTATCTTGCCTTCTCACTTTGTTTTCCATTGCCTTGATTTACAGTTAGCAGCTGTGCACTAACCTCTGTTTTTTGACCTATGGGGCTTTTCTGACTGATTCATAGGGTAAGACCCTGCACTTACACCTATGGATATACTATCACTTATGATGTGCTATGCTGAGTGACACCAACACAGATTAATTTTGTTGTGTGGCCCATGTATGTCCACTTACTTGTCATTTATTTTTTTTTAAATGAGGGACTGGGAGCTAGGTTTAATGAGGTCCTGCACATAGGCTTCCGAGGGGGACTGAGAATCAGAGGGGTGTGCAGTTCCTAACTGGACGTGAGGGGAAAGGGAGGTCTTTCTTCGTGATGCCCTCACACACCCCGGAGGATGTCATGCTTCATCATCGGGCCTTGCTCCTCGTCGGGCCGGTGCTGCAATGCCTGACGGGCTCCCGTGAACGGGCCTCTTTGTCGGAGATCTTTTGAAGAAGCCGTTGGGTGCGTGCGGGTGTGAGGGCTGGGTAGTGCACGGGTTGGTGAGATAAAATAGGTCAGGAGCAGTCCTACTCTGGTCGGGTTTATTTATATAGGTAGCTCGAGCCTGATTAAAAGACCGTGTGTGAGCCCTTACGTGGATTTAATGTTCCTTAGCACGGGGCCCGGAGCTAAGGGTAGGATGAACGCCAGTCGTCAGCCTCCCACTCTTTAGAGCAACAACGTGCTCTGCCTCCCCCGTCAGCCCTAGGCTTCGGTACTAGGGGTCTACTATTCACCCCAGTACAAGCCTACTAGGGTACACCCTACCGTGTCTGGGAACTAGCCATAATAATTGCAGAACCAGACGGTAGTGCACCACTCACATTTTAGTTTTTTTACGGTCCTGACGAAGTGCCACTAGACCCGTTAGGGGCTAAAGAGGCAGGAAACATGTTGACCCACTCCACCTTAGCAGCCCTTGAGGAACATTAAATCCACGTAAGGGCTCACACACTGTCTTTTAATCAGGCTCGAGCTACCTATATAAATAAACCCGACCAGAGTAGGACTGCTCCTGACCTATTTTATCTCACCAACCCGTGCACTACCCAGCCCTCACACCCGCAATCAATCAATCAATCATGTCACTTATAAAGCGCACTACATACCCGCGAGGGTCTCAAGGCGCTGGGGGAAGAGGGGGGTGGTGCTGCTACTGATCGAAGAGCCAGGTCTTGAGGAGTCTTCTGAAGGCCAGTAGGTCTTGGGTCTGTCGGAGGTTGGTGGGGAGGGTGTTCCAGGTCTTGGCGGCGAGGT
Source organism: Calotriton arnoldi (assembly GCA_963921515.1). Classification (NCBI taxonomy): domain Eukaryota; kingdom Metazoa; phylum Chordata; class Amphibia; order Caudata; family Salamandridae; genus Calotriton; species Calotriton arnoldi. Next base: position 493,214 of record CAWUFW010005193.1, read on the forward strand.
GGGAGAAGGATCTGCCGCCGGCGGTCGTTTTCCGGATGCGGGGGACTGTGGCGAGGCGAGGCTGGTCGAGCGGAGCTGGCGGGTGGGGGTGTAGAAGCTGAGTCGTCTGTTGAGGTAGGCTGGTCCGGAGTTGTGGAGTGCTTTGTGTGCGTGGGTGAGGAGCTTGAAGGTTATCCTCTTGTTGACAGGGAGCCAGTGCAGGTCTCTCAGGTGGGGTGTGATGTGGCTGCGTCGGGGGATGTCGAGGATAAGACGTGCAGAGGCGTTCTGGATGCGTTGCAGCCGTCTCAGGAGCTTAGCCGTCGTTCCTGCGTAGGGGCGTTTCCGTAGTCCAGCCTGCTGGTGACGAGGGCCTGGGTGACTGTTTTCTTGTTTCGGTGGGGATCCACTTGAAGATCCTGCGGAGCATTCGGAGGATGTTGAAGCAGGATGAGGAAACGGCGTTGACCTGCTTAGTCATGGAGAGGGTGGGGTCGAGGATGACCCCTAGGTTGCGTACGTGGTCGGTGGGTGGCGGGGCTGTTCCCAGTGATGTTGGCCACCAGGAGTTGTCCCAGGCTGAAGGGTTGGAACCAAGGATGAGGACCTCCGTCTTGTCCGAGTTCAGCTTCAGGCGGCTGGTCCTCATCCATTCGGCGACGGCCTTCATTCCTTCGTGGAGGTGGGCTTTGGCGGTGTGAGGGTCTTTGGTGAGGGAGAGGATCAGCTGGGTGTCGTCGGCGTAGGAGATGATGTTGAGGTTGTGCTGTCGGGCGACGTGGGCGAGGGGTGCCATGTAGATGTTGAACAGCGTTGGGCTGAGGGAGGAGCCTTGGGGTACGCCGCAGATGATCTTGGTGGCCTTGGATCGGAAGGGGCGAGGCGGACGCTTTGTGTTCTGCCGGAAAGGAAGGATGTGGTCCAGTCCAGGGCCTTCTCTTGGATCCCGGCGTCGTGAAGGCGTGTTCGTAGTGTGTGGTGGCAGACCGTGTCGAAGGCGGCTGATAGGTCCAGGAGGATGAGGGCTGCTGTTTCTCCGTTGTCTAGCAGGGTCCTGATGTCATCGGTGGCGGCGATGAGGGCGGTTTCGGTGCTGTGGTTGCTGCGGAAGCCGGACTGGGAAGGGTCCAGGATGTTGTTCTCCTCGAGGTAGCGGGTCAGTTGTTTGTTGACGATTTTCTCGGTGACCTTCGCGGGGAACGGGAGCAGAGAGATGGGTCGGAAGTTCTTGAGGTCCTTGGGGTCTGCCTTGGGTTTCTTGAGTAAGGCGGTGATCTCGGCGTGCTTCCAGCTTTCCGGGAAGGTTGCTGTCTCGAAGGAGATGTTGATTATTTTCCGGAGATGGGGCGCGATGGCTGTACTGGCTTTGTTGAAGATGTGGTGAGGGCACGGGTCTAGCGGTGAACCGGAGTGGATGGTGTTCATGATCTTCAGGACCCGCACGCACCCAACGGCTTCTTAAAAAGATCTCCGACAAAGAGCCCCGTTCACGGGAGCCCGTCAGGCATTGGAGCGCCGGCCCGACGAGGAGCAAGGCCGGTGATGAAGCATGACATCCTCCGGGGTGTGTGAGGGCATCACGAAGAAAGACCTCCCTTTCCCCTCACGTCCAGTTAGGAACTGCACACCCCTCTGATTCTCACTTACTTGTCATGTCATTGTGTGTATTAGTATATTTATTTGACTTTTCTCCAATTGTGGCGACTGATGAGCGTCATTACGAGCATGCCCATGTCTACCTTGGGAGACACCACCAGTAATCATGGTGACTCAATGCTCCATACATCCAAGTAATTGTTTACTTTATATTTGTTTATTTTGTATTCTTTTTTATTTTTATCTTTTAGGTTGGACGGTCAGTTTTTTAACTCTCATTGAACCAGGTATCTTTTTTCGGGTAATACCTACTGTGCACATCAAGTGTTAGGTGTGGGGTAGGTTTACATACACCCTTTGTTTTAGGTACTGAAGAAGCGCTGCAGATCCTTTTTGAGCCATCAGACGCCAAACATGTCGACCTGACCACACTCACTGTTTCAGGCTACTGGGGTACATCATCTGCCTACAGTAGCCCTAACCTTATGGTTTTTTAACCCTGCCAAGAGAACCACCATATTAAATTCTAATTCGTTATCTCTTAGACAGTTTTACTTGACTTGATGCACTCACTCCACCCCACCCCACATATTCTTGATGCCCTTACATACATACCTTTCCTCATACGGCAAACAAATAAAAAGATCTCCGCTAAAGTGACCCTTTGTGGGGCCTCTAGTCCATTGCAGCGCTGGCTCTACGAGGAGCACGCCTGATGATGAAGCATTACAATGAGAACAGGTCCCAGTGTGCAATTACTAGGAACACTAAAAATTTCAACCAAATTAAACAAAATAACACTAATGCATTGAAGAATATTGTGTTCAATGTTATTTAATCACATTGAACAATCAAAAGGGCTGGTCAGTCAGCATACAATTCAAAATGCTTTACACAAGTGCCCCACAGCAGTGGGAGAAAGGAAAGGGGAGGTAAAAGTGCATTAAGTGAGGGTTGTAAAGGTGTAAGGGAAAGGTGGTGACATCGTCATCATCACAAAATTAATTGCAGTGGAAGTGGCTTGTTTTAGCCGCAAAATATCATGATCATTTTTAACATTGCCATGATAGAAAATATACAGTATCATAGTTACAAATCACTGTTGATAGTGGCTGGCATAGAGCAGCAACACAGTCGACGTTTCGACCCCCATTAAAGTGTAGGCTATTACGATCCTTACGGCGGGGTCTTCCTCAGGACTAGGGCAAAGGGGCACCATAAGTCACCCTTGACTGGGGGTGGTAGAGTTGAGGTGGGGCCCGTAGGCTCACCTGGACAGAGATCGGAGGGTTGGCACTATAAATTAAGTAGAAGCTGCAAGGGATAGTTCAATTGTAATCGGCATGGACCCAAAGGTTCACATACTCTAGTGAAATAGTCAGACTATGTCAAATCGCCTCTCGAATAAGCCCACGTGTTCTTGAAACCTGACCGGTCCGAATGTGTGAGGGCACCAGGTAGTAGTCCTTAGGATTCCCATTTCTCCGTCCTTCCTTTCTTTCCTATATTTCTCTACTTTGCTCTCTGATAGGAACAGTACCCCCACTTTTTGTTGTATTAGACAATAAAATGGCCCATGCAAAATGAGCTAATCTGGAGACTGGAGATAAGGGGTAAAGAAGTTGATAGATTACCCTAAACAACAGAATTTTTGTTTATTTTATAAAGTGCCTGGCGTGTGACAACTTGGCCCTTAACCCCTTGGCTGCGGCGGTAATTCCGCCGCGGCGCTGGGGGGGTGGGGGGTGAGCGCGGCGCCGCCATGCTTGTGACGGAACCACGCCGTCATGAGCCACGGGCGGCGTGTGCTCATGATGGCGTGGTTCCGTCACGGCCCCGCCCGCTCATTAATTCGCCCGCACAGGCGGGGAATTAATGCTGCATGGGCAGAGCAGCAGCCGCATGACGGAACCACGCCGTCATGAGCACACGGCGCCCGTGGCTCATGACGGCGTGGTTCCGTCATAAGCACGGAACGGGTTAAAGGTGTGTGTGATAATGAGACTGTGGCAGTTCTAGAAGCTACAGCTGTCCATTATTTGGATGAAGCAGCATCCAAATATGTAGTGGTTCAGGTCATGCAGGATCCGATTTCAGGCTCTCCTCCTTCTAGGAAGAGAGGTGGGGCAATCCCAGAGATTTTGTGCATGTTTAGAAATGCTTATTGAATAGGGTTACTTTCATGTGTTTTTCAAACGTTGCCAGGTTGTTTAAGTTGTTCATCTTGAGGTACAGAATTCAGAGCTGGTCCTCAGCCATGCGGTTCTACTTCACACAATGGGCCATTCATCTGAACCTTGCCTAACGCATCAGGTTTGCTTTACTCTTTAGGCTCTTGATCTGTTGTTTAGGAAAAGTGAAAGAAGATATTATGGCGCATGGCCTGATTGAGCTGTCAAGTCATAACACAGAATGTTCATTTTTATTTTCTGTTCGTCTGGAGGTCAATATAGTTCTTTAAGGGCTGGTGTGGAGTGGGATGATTTTTGTAAATTGAAACAGTCTAGCTACATGATATTGGAGTCTTGAAATTTCACTATTTCTTTCTTTGTTGGTCTGTTGTAAACTACATTGGAGTAGTCAGTTCTCAGCTTTTCCTGGAGTACATTCCCTCTCCTTCTATATAACCTATTGCCCTCCAAAATTTGCCCAATTTTTGACTCGCTCAGAAAATTAGTGGGGCTGCACTAAATTGATTTTTAATCAAGGGACGGGCTTGGTACCAAGAAGTTAGCAATACTACCAAGGCTTTTTTTAAACTGATTTTGGTGAGGGAGCTATAACAGCAAGAGTATCCTTTTCAGCAACACGAGAAATAAATGTATTTGTTTGGTTAGTTAAGATGTGAAGAAAAACAAAAATGCCAAACCAAACTCCACGGTGTTATAAATGCTTTGGTATGAGTAGGCATGGCCTCTGGTTTCTCCAGCCAATTGAATGGAAGGCTGTCATTAAGATAATCTTGAGCTCCATCTCGAAGTATTTCAGTTTTTGACCCAGTCAAGCAAAGGCAGCTGACCATCTTTCATCAATGAATGCATTTGTGGCAGCTGGTGACGTCCACTTGCTGAACAACTGTAACGTAAATCCTCAGATAACCTATCTCTTTACTTACAAATACAATATTTCATGATTGACAGAGCTCAAGAACACCTGAATATTAGAAACATTACAAAATTATTTTATTTTCAATGTTCAGGTATTGTACACACATATAATATATAAATAAATATATATAAAAATACAGCTCTAAAACACTCCAATGCAATCATCCACATCTGTCCTCACCCATACACAATCGTTAATAGCACTTAATGAACAAATGATGAAGTTCCAAAATGTTTCTAGAGCACTATCCTGTCACTTTACAGGTCCTAATCTGGAAGATGACCCTTCAAACCTATATTATCTTTTATAAATCAGGATATAGCACATGACAGAAATTCCAATGGCCTAATCTCATCGGCAGTTGATGGCTATAATGCAGCTGAAGTAAATGGTACACTCAGAAGTATATTATGATCCTCAGTGTCATAGTATGTGGACAAGTCAAAGATGAATAGAATTTTTGGGCAGCTTGCATCTACGGAGGATGACATGTCTTGCCTTATATAAACCATTGTTGTATCCATCCCTCTTCTCGATCTAACCCCAGATCATTTGTAATGGAAAATCTGATTAGGTTCCAAGAATATTAGCAGCTGTTGTGGAACCTCACCTTTCATGATCTTGCCATTAGAAAGGCTGGTTGGGCATGAGTCTGTAGTTTGCTGGTTCCTGTAGGTTGGCTGATTATTCATTCAATAATCATCTAATAGTGGCAGGTTTTACTGTGGCTGGAAACCACTACATCTTAAAAACCGGCATCTATGTTCTTCATTACCTCTGGTCTAAGCTAAATGGTATTTTATTGTTTTGGCTGGGCTGTGTGCAAGTGGGTTCTTTGAGGCTTGTAGATTACTGGTTATTTTACTCACGTGTTTGGGATTAAAACTGACCGGGGTGGTGAATGATGTGGCAATTGATGACCCAGACTTCTCCGCTTTCTCCATCTGAATCTTCAATACCTTCGCAAGAACAGAAGGCAAGGATGGAAAACATGAATGGCCTGAGCAAAACCTTATAGCAGATAATTGTTCCCTTATCTGTAGATCCTCTGGTCTTGTCTGGGTGAGAACAGTGGTGGGTGCTATAGTATGGTTTGGAGCAGGAAAGTTTCCAGTTGCACATTGTTGAATGCCACTATATTTATCCCTATGGGAGCCTATGTGAAATTGTTTTAATTGACGATGAGAAATCAACATTTTTCTGTCTCAAGGAGAGCATTGTGGTCCTATGTTAATCGTAAGCCTTAGGAAACTGATTGTCCATAGACTGGGTCTTGAACAGGGTAAAACAGAAAAGTCCTGTACAGAGGGTTCCAGATCTAATATTCCCGGATGTGAGCAGGTCTACAGAGATGAGACTCAAGTTGCAGGAGCAGGTGAAGAAACATTTATGGCTTTGGCATTTGTAGAGAAGACAAAAGTCCTATTTCTTGAAAAATTGAGTGTTACCCACAGAGACATACAGTATTTTCTTCTGGGACATCGAGCATAGCAACTCCTTGGTGAGGGAATGGCGAGATGACTGAGCTCAACCTGCGATTGAGGGGAAATCTGGAGGTGGGCGACTTGTTCTTTGGAAAGACATCTAGATAGCTTTATCTCAAATTCCTCGCATGTCAGTGTCTGTGGTTTGAATAGTGGGTGAGTTTTGTTAGTAACCTCTTTGTCCAAACTAGATATCTGTTGAGGCTGGACTCTGGGGAGAAAGTCATCAGCAAGGATTAGGTGTTGGAAATAAAACATATGATAGCCACTTCTCAGGGAAACATTGTTCCAAAATTTTGATTTGCTGATTTTCTTGGTTTATTATTGGTGGTTTTAGGTGCGTTAGTTAATATCCTACTGTTTATTTAGTTGGCTACTTATATGTCGAGAAAGATAAACTAGGGTAAAATTCCCTGGTAACAATATTTGTTAGAATATTTTATAAAATGGGTTTTGTAAAACCTGTTGGGCCTGTTTTAATTGGTTTTTAGGTTTGCTAGACCTCAAATTGTTCTTTTGTTTTCTCCAGTTCCACCTGTAGTAGTTTTGATACCCTTGAAATCTTTCGAGCTGGTCCTTTTCTCTTAAGTCATTAGATATCCTCCCTAAATTAAACAAGCATTTGAAATGCAATAGGTCTTGCATTTGCTTGAGTAAGAGCTATTGGCGTTGTAAATGACAATGCATTTTACCCATGTATTATGGAGTGGATGTATGTGGTTCCAGCAATGACGTTAAGAGACCTCCAGAAAGAAATGTTTTCTTTACGAGCATTTGAATTGGCTATTTTTTCAAGTTTCGGTTGAAGGGGCTCTGGCATAGAATAAACATCACACAGTTGCTGTAACACATCATGGACTATAGCCCACAACTGAGGCGTGACAACCAGCAGCTTCACAAGCAGAATAGTTCCATGAATCCACAGCATCACACTTGCCAGAGCATAATAAAAAGAGAACCAAATTTACATGTAAATTGTTCTATGTCGCATTCTTCCCTTGCTTCCTGATTCATCCAGGAAGACGCTAGCCCAGGCGCTTATTTTAAGTCGCCTGGATTACTGTAACAGCCTATTGCTGTCCGCTAATGAGGCTGCTCTTAACAGATTGCAGGTTGTCCAGAACACGGCGGCGCGTCTGATCCTGAACGCCCCGCCCAGGACAGCCTCCCGGCCTCTGCTCTTTCAGCTCCACTGGCTCCCGATACGGGAACGAGTACAGTTTAAGATTTGTTGCACCATACACAAGGCTTTGTCCAATTCTGGCCCTAGCTATCTGGCAGATAAATGTATTCCCTATACACCTCGGCGGTCTCTTCGTTCAGGATCTAAATCCTTCCTTGCAGTGCCTAGAATCAAACGGTCCAGACAAGGTGGGAAGTCTCTTTCTTATTTAGGCCCCTGTTATTGGAACAAGCTTCCCGTGCAGCTCAGACAGTGCACGGAACATTCCCATTTTAGGAAACAGCTCAAGACCTTTCTCTTCTGTTCCTGATTTCTAGCAGATAGTTCCTTCACAGATGCCCCGTCCTGAGCGCAGAGATACCCCTTCGGGGGTCGATTCTGGCGCTTTATAAATAAATAAATAAATATGTAACTTGCATCCAAGCGACAGCCAAACAAACTTAGAATCTAAAATCACGGACTATCCACAGAAGAGGCATGGAATTCAGAAAAGTCTTCAATAAAGATATATAAAAGAAACCTCCAAGGCAAGGTGTTTCAAAGTGCAGCAACACCAGGCAAGGGAATCTGCGCTTTATAAATCCTGATTGAGTTGATTGATTGATTAACCCTGGTCGTCTACCTTCCTCTAAAGGCATCTAAGTAATTTTTGGCACCAGAGTGCTGTGTGCATGGGGAAGTGAACACTTTGAGGGTCGTCTACTAGAAATACCACTGGGAGAAGGGTAATAACGTGCTGCACTGTGTCCAATGAGAAGCAAAACAATGTCACGCAAATGGAGAGACAGACCATCTACCCTTGTGATGCAGGCAGAGAGTGCAGGCAGGCCCCACCAGAGAGCACGTGCCCTCTATAGCTGCTTAAGCAACATGTGTATAGGAACTCCCCTGAGCAAATGCAAGAAAGGGCTGTTTGGAGGCACCGCCGTGAAGCCGGACTGGCCAATTAAAAGTGGCCAGGATAAAAACAGGCTGGATTTTAATTGGCTGAGCTAGTGACCTATTTCCCCCTGGTTTATTTAAACGAATCGCTGCGTGATTTCTAAAACGTCACTCTAGTACAGCCTGTTGCTGGATGCTCGGTTGGAAATGGATACTCGAGAGCAAACTGTTTTGGCAACGATAAGCCGAGGCAGTCAGTGACTGTGGGGAGTGAGACACAGAAAGACCGAGGGGTTGGCAGTCTGGAGAGAGGCACAGAGATGGAGACTATTAAACGTAGAAAGTCAAAGGGAAAATAAATAGTTAAAGGCGGACAGAAAGCAAATGCAGTGTTGAAACAGTGAGAAAGGCAGGTGAAAATGTTGTAAGTGATTACACGAAAGTGGAGATTAGAGAAATAAAATAAAGTGGGCACATTCTGGGGTAGAGAAACCGGTGTAGGAGAAAGAGTTTGATAGAGAAAAGAAAATAGCAGAGAGGTGAGGCTGGCTACTGGGATATACGTAGATGGAGGACGGAAGACAGGAGGGAATAAAGTGGAAGCAAGAAACGAGGTTTGACAGCAGAAAAAGACAGATGTGAAGATAGAGGAGGAGAAAAGGAGATAATGAGAGAGGAAAGAAAGGCAGGATACACAGTGAGAAAGGTCGAATAGGGAGAGAGGAGAGAAATATTAGAAGAGGTAGCGACGGAGAGCACGTCTACAGTCCGCTTCAGATAGTTGAGCTATAAATCGTGACTGCTCAGCTGCCCATATTTTGCTTTGAAGGTCATCGGAATAGAGAAATGTTCTGGTGGTTCAGAAAAGAAACAAAAAGTTATGTTTTTATGACGACCAAGTCCGCTCTTCCAGAGCAGAGGCATGTAGTTTGCGGAATCACTGCGAGTGGTTGGGGGGCCTGGACGGGCATTTGTTGGAGAGCTGTCCTGCATGGTACCAGCGTGCAAGCCTTTTCAATGTGTGCATGCATGGAATGGGAGGGTGGAATTTAAAGAGACACGGTTCACCCCTTGCATTCGGATTGTCTTCTCTTAAGCCGCCGAATTGGGAATGAGCAGCACGACTTCGCCAGAGAGCTACTGGTGACTCCTGATCGACCTATAGGAGACCACTATTGTATGCATTGATAATATTGAAGCCTGTTTACCATATATCACCGCCTTGAAGCTGGCAACTGGCATTTGTTTGCACATTGAAATAGACGAGTTTTTTTAGGCTCATTCCTGGTAAGAAGACTTGGAGGCCATGCCTTTTTGATGAACAGGATCCCATAATATGTTTACTAACAGATATTTGAGCATGGTGCTTGGAAAGAAAGAGTTAATCTCTGGAAGAGAAGATTTTTCAAATGAGATGAGCAATGGATGCGTCTTTGACCTCTTCCCTTGAAACATCTGTAAATTACATTACAGGTCACGTCATTTTCGTGCAGCAAAATGTTAATTGCGGGGACAGTGGATCGAACAACGCTACTTTATTCCCAAAAACTGATTTGTGACTGGAAATGGTATCATTTAACTAAAAACCTGAATTATAGTCTCATTTATGGAACAAGCAGCACATCTGGGCGTATTTGTTATGCTTCATATACTTGTAACACAGGTCCAAATCTCTATGTACAGGACCTGGCTCGCGGTCCATGGAGGACAATGCTGTTGTGCCCTTCCCCTGTATTTGCCTTTCTATTTAGTTATTTACATTGAGAAACAAAGCACAGCTTGGGCCTGCGTCAGAGCACGTTCAGAGATGATAAACTAACACAAGTAGGGCAGAAGTACATCAAGAATTAAAGGGCATGCGTGTTTGTGAGAGTAGAAAAGCATACACTGCACACACACATGCTTCCACATACACCTGTGAACACACCCTGTCACACACAGGTTTACACACTTGCATATATGTGCTCACGCAACCAAACATACATACCTGTGTAAACACACGTATTGTGCATGCTGTTACACACAACCACATACACACAAACACGTGCGTGCTTACAAAGACACATACACACGTGCATGCTTATAAACATGTGCACAGAGGTGATGCGTCCCAAACTATATAGTGGAAAGTCTGTGCAAGGAGTAACAGACACACTTTTACATGCTACTGTGTACTAAGTGTGAAGTACAAAGGTTTCACACATTATGGTTTAGAAACTAATGATGCTAGTTAACGGTGCTTGGTACGAGCACCCATGCTCAATGAACAGGTTTGTTCACGTGCTTAAAACAGATTGTGGCCAGCAGTCTGCTGAACAAGTTGCCCGATGTGAAATCTAGTGGCAACAAGACAAACTAGCCCCAGTATTGAGCAGGTCACTTACCAGTATAGCCTGGGACACACTGTGATGTCACTTTACAGATGAGGAGGCAGTTACATGGGCAGCGCACATACTTCTTGGCTGGAGAGGCATTCTCGTTTGGGATTGCCTCAATGCACGAGCCACACAGTGCAAAAAAAAACAAGCATTGGCAAAGCCAATAGGTCTCGCCTTTGGGATCTTATAATTTTTTAGCAATGTAACAGTTGTTTTTGTGAGAATTGTGTGCAGCATAAGGAACAAAGGTGAGGGGCACACTGAAAGGTGTATACAGTGTACACTGACCATGAGATCCAGTGTTAGAAGTGTGTGCAGTGAAAGCTATAGAGTAAGGTACAGTAAAAGAGTTTTGTGTAGCCTAAGTGAAAAATGTGTTTTGTACTAGGTGTGTGCAACGTGAGGGATAAATGTGAGGTGTACAACAAGGTGTGTGCAGCGTGATGGAGAGATGTAAGGTGCAGTGTGTGAGCTGAATCTAACCGTGATTGAGAGATCAGAGGTGCATTAGAGCGCTGCGTCCTGCCGGAGGGACAAATAATATTTTACACTTGAAGCTATGTGTGCAGTGTAGACTAACTTATGATACACGTGATAAACAGTCAAGATTTGAAGTAAGAGAGGTGTGTGTATCGTAAGGGACTGATTTAAAGCGTACCAAACACCAGTAGCAGACGACCAGTGTGGTCCGTGCTTCACCTTCTGCGTATGTAGTGACATTTGCCAAATGCCATAGCTAGGGCCCAATATAAAGTTGGTCCGTGTCCGAACTGTCCTGTTGTAATTGTTAGCTAACAAAGTCAGGATGCAAGAACAGTGTTACTAATGTATTTTTTGCTAATACCCTTTTGTCAAAAGCAGTGTGCATTTAGTGTACGGTTTTTTGTTTTCTGTGCAAAAAGGCTTATAAATGCACCTCAAATTGCAAAGAAAATAACCCATACGGAAAAAATAGACACACTGAAAGTAAGGGAGTGTCGGCAAATACACTAATTATAAAGTTTTTGGCCTTAAAACACTTTTTTCAAAAGTACCCCAAAAAGTTGCCTGTAATTGTGTGTTTAACTTTGCTGTGTGGTAAAAGAGTCACCGCGTGCAAGTACACCTCTCCTGACAAAGTACATCATATACACTTCTATAATGGTCTCCTTTAACTACATACTATATCTCAAGCTGAACTAAAACTTAATGTAAAGAATGTTAAAGAAATGGCAAGCAGAGAAGTTAAGGAGAATGTAGCATTTTGTCAAGCTGTGAAGTGGAATCCTTTAGCAATGCATCGACACCTTGTTTGAAAAAGACTCCCAAGTGTAGCCGCCATCCAGTCTGGACTAGTGTGAAACGTCCGAACAGTTACTACCTGTGGTTAAATGGGAGTCTGCCGAAGCTGAATAAAGACAATGGTTTCCTCCTCGTAAAGATCAGTATCAGCATTAGGAGAGGCAAATGTGGCGTAACTGCAGTTGCACATATGGGTGAAGTTTTAAAAGCAATATAGGATGTTTGTGGCAGTCAAAAGCAGAGACCGAAACAGAGACCGAAACAGAGATGTTCAATAATGAAGTCAAAACATAAACAGTTATTTGTACAACCAAAAGAGAAGCAGGGTTGTCTGGCGTTTAGTAAATGTTTAAACTAATAATAACCGGAACAGAGGGAAATGCGAAAATGAGCTTCAATTAGATAAAGTATATTACTTGTGGACGAGGCTGGCTTTGGGGAAATAGCACGCGAGTCCAAAATATTATTTTTTCACAACAAGCCGGAAATGTTTGTTTAAGAACGAAAACGTTTCTAAATTGTGTACGAGGCTGGCTTTGGTGAGAGAGCACGTAAGTTGAAAATGCAAAAGGGCCGCGCTCTATTTATTTCACAATTATGACTAAAAAGTGTATCAATTATGGACGACGCTGGCTTGAAAAAGTGTGTAAATCGTGTACGAGGCTGGCTTTGGTGAGAGAGCACGTCAGTTGAAAATGCCAAAGGGCCGCGCTCACACGCCACACGCGTGCTTGTAAAAGTAAAACAAAATCACACTGCTGGCACTGCAATGATGTGTTTGCTGGGGCCGCGCTCTATTTATTTAACAATTATGCGCCATAGATGTTTGTTTAATGACTAAAAAGTGTATCAGTTGTGGACGACGCTGGCTTGAAAAAGTGTATAAACCGTGTACGAGCCTGGCTTTGGTGAGAGAGCACGTAATTTGAAAAAGCAAAAGGGCCGCGCTCTATTTATTTCACAATTATGCACCGGAGATGTTTGTTTAATGCCTAAAAAGTGTATCAATTGTGGACAAGGCTGGCTTTGAGAGAGCGCACGTGAGTTCAAAATGCTAAAGTTCCGCGCTCTATTTATTTAATAATAACGCTCCCGAAATGTTTGTTTAATAACGCAAAAGTGTACAAATTGTGTACGAGACTGGCTTTGGTGAGAGAGCACGTCAGTTGAAAATGCCAAAGGGCCGCGCTCACACGCCGCACGCGTGCTTGTAAAAGTAAAACAAAATCACACTGCTGGCACTGCAATGTGTTTCATGGGGCCGCGCTCTATTTATTTAACAATTATGCGCCGTAGATGTTTGTTTAATTACTAAAAAGTGTATCAATTGTGGACGAGGCTGGCTTGAAAAAGTGTATAAACCGTGTACGAGGCTGGCTTTGGTGAGAGAGCACGTAAGTTGAAAATGCAAAAGGGCCGCGCTCTATTTATTTCACAATTATGCGCCGGAGATGTTTGTTTAATGCCTAAAAAGTGTATCAATTGTGGACAAGGCTGGCTTTGAGAGAGAGCACGTGAGTTCAAAATGCTAAAGGGCCGCGCTCTATTTATTTAATAATAACGCTCCCTAAATGTTTGTTTAATAACGCAAAAGTGTACAAATTGTGTACGAGACTGGCTTTGGTGAGAGAGCACGTCAGTTGAAAATGCCACACACCTGCGTCGCGTTATTATTAGCGGCCCTTTAGCATTTTGAACTCACGTGCTCTCTCTCAAAGCCAGCGTCATCCACAATTGATACACTTTTTAGTAATTAAACAAACATCTACGGCGCATAATTGTTAAATAAATAGAGCGCGGCCCCAGCAAACACATCATTGCAGTGCCAGCAGTGTGATTTTGTTTTATTTTTACAAGCACGCGTGTGGTGTGTGAGCGCGGCCCTTTGGCATTTTCAACTGACGTGCTCTCTCACCAAAGCCAGCCTCGTACACGATTTATACACTTTTTCAAGCCAGCTCGTTCATAATTGATATACTTTTTAGTCATAATTGTGAAATAAATAGAGCGCGGGCCATTTGCATTTTGGACTCACGTGCTATTTCCTCAAAGCCAGCCTCGTCCACAAGTAATATACTTTATCTAATTGAAGCTCATTTTCGCATTTCCCTCTGTCCCGGTTATTATTAGATTAAGCATTTACTAAACGCCAGACAACCCTGCTTCTCTTTTTGTTGTACAAATAACTGTTTTTGTTTTGACTTCATTATTGAACATCTATGTTTCGGTCTCTGCTTTTGACTGCTACAAACATCCTATATTGCTTTTAAAACTTCACCCATATGTGCAACTGCAGTGACGCCACATTTGCCTCTCCTAACGCTAATACTGATCTTTACGAGGAGGAAACCATTGTCTTTATTCAGCTTCGGCAGACTCCCATTTAACCACAGGTAGTAACTGTTCGGACGTTTCACACCAGTCCAGACTGGATGGCGGCTACACTTGGGAGTCTTTTTCAAACAAGGTGTCGATGCATTGCTAAAGGATTCCACTTCACAGCTTGACAAAATGCTACATTCTCCTTAACTTCTCTGCTTGCCATTTCTTTAACATTCTTTACATTAAGTTTTATTCAGCTTGAGATATAGTATGTAGTTAAAGGAGAGCATTATAGAAGTGTATATGATGTACTTTGTCAGGAGAGGTGTACTTGCACGCAGTGACTCTTTTACCACGCAGCAAAGTTAAACACACAATTACAGGCAACTTTTTGGGGTACTTTTGAAAAAAGTGTTTTAAGGCCAAAAACTTTATAATTAGTGTATTTGCCGACACTCCCTTACTTTCAGTGTGTCTATTTTTTCCGTATGGGTTATTTTCTTTGCAATTTGAGGTGCATTTATAAGCCTTTTAGCACAGAAAACCAAAAACCGTACACTAAATGCACACTGCTGGTGACAAAAGGGTATTAGCAAAAAATACATTAGTAACACTGTTCTTGCATCCTGACTTTGTTAGCTAACAATTACAACAGGACAGTTTGGACACGGACCAACTTTATATTGGGCCCTAGCTATGGCATTTGGCAAATGTCACTACATACGCAGAAGGTGAAGCACGGACCACATTGGTCGTCTGCTACTGGTGTTTGGTGCGCTTTAAATCAGTCCCTTACGATACACACACCTCTCTTACTTCAAATCTTGACTGTTTATCACGTGTATCATAAGTTAGTCTACACTGCACACATAGCTTCAAGTGCAAAATATTATTTGTCCCTCCGGCAGGACGCAGCGCTCTAATGCACCTCTGATCTCTCAATCACCGTTAGATTCAGCTCACACACTGCACCTTACATCTCTCCATCACGCTGCACACACCTTGTTGTACACCTCACATTTATCCCTCACGTTGCACACACCTCCTAGTACAAAACACATTTTTCACTTAGGCTACACAGAAATCTTTTACTGTACCTTACTCTATAGCTTTCACTGCACACACTTCTAACACTGGATCTCATGGTCACTGTACAATGTATACACCTTTCAGTGTGCCCCTCACCTTTGTTCCTTATGCTGCACACAATTCTCACAAAAACAACAACTGTTACATTGCTAAAAAATTATAAGATCCCAAAGGCGAGACCTATTGGCTTTGCCAATGCTTGTTGAAAATACAGCTCGGCATGCTGTGCTGCAACGGGGATTGGAAGAATGTGAAAGCAGTGCTAGGGAGGGAGTGGAACAAAGGTGTTCCAGCCACGCAGTGCAAAATAAAACAAGCATCAACATCGCTGTTCCGATGAGAAGCATAGAGCCTCCGACAAAGAGAGAGGGCTGAGCATGCTCGACCCTCTCAAAAGGCTGGTATAAAAGTGATGGCCATGTCAGTAGAGAAGATGCAGTGGCATAAACAACCTGGAAACCAACGCTGCACACATAATAACATGGGATTCCTCAGAAAAAAAACAGCAAAATCCGGGGCTAGATCCATCCAGCCATGGTCTTGGCGAGAGATCCCGCCATTCCTATGCCTCCACGGAGCACCCATTAGACCTGCAGACAGTAACCCCGAGTGCTTCCAGGAAACACACGCAGACAACACTCACTCACTTTGCACAATGTGTAACGTGAGAAAAAGGGTGTTTGTTTTTGCAATAACAGCAAGTAGTCATTTCACAGAACGTACTTAAAATAACTAAAATAATTCACAAACGTGCACACATGGTACTTCGTTGAAAAACAGGGTGCCGATGGAAAAAAGTTACTATAATTGAGAACATGTATGGGTTGTTTGCTTTCAGTTGAAATGCCCCTGGCCAAGAGAATCTTCGATGCGCATGCTGCCGTTTGAGGAGCCTGCTCATAGAGAGAGAGGGCAGGTGGGGAGAGGCGCCTCAATGGCTGCAGCAGCTTCCAGGGCCCATGGCTAGTCAGGGTTC
This sequence comes from Calotriton arnoldi, assembly GCA_963921515.1. Taxonomy (NCBI): domain Eukaryota; kingdom Metazoa; phylum Chordata; class Amphibia; order Caudata; family Salamandridae; genus Calotriton; species Calotriton arnoldi. Next base: position 509,492 of record CAWUFW010005193.1, read on the forward strand.
GAATCCACCTCCCGGCAGTGCTAGCACTAGAGAAAACGAGCCAGCTCACAGGAGGAAAGGCAAACAAACTGGCATCAGGGTGCGAGGCACTCCCATGGAAAAAAAGGCAAACTGGAGGAAAGAAACACGCACTTACAAAGGAAGACACGGTCAGGAGAGGAGGAAACTCAGGCACGTGAAGAACAAGCAGTGACGGGAAAAAGAGTTCTCCGACACACCAGCTGAAAAATCAAAGCGTATGGGAACTGTACTTTACCGGTGCGCCACTGCCTTGAACGGAAGTGACATATCGGCAAAGCCAACGAGTTAGGCGGCAGCAATGAAGAGCGACAGCAAAAGGAGCCTATGGTACGTAGCAGGCGGGAAAAAAGTGGCTTTTTTATGACAATAGGTCTTGCAGACAGCGCATGCGCGCTGTAGCTCGACCTAAAAAGGGGAAAGAGCCTTAAATGCTCTGTTAGAACACCTGTGATCATTTTAACATTTACCTTCACCAAGAAACTTTATTAATGTTTGTCTATAAACGTTGGGCTTGGTGTCTGTCTGTGCATCTTCAGATTTACCTTGGCTCGGTTAGTAGTCAGCAAATGTTATTGCCTTTCCAGCAAACTTTATTTCGGTCTATAAGACTGTTAGACTTGGCACCATTGGCGTGGGTCTCCCTTCCATTTTTTTGCTGTTGCCTCTTATGTTTTGCTGGTTTTAGATGCTTTTGGGCACTGTGCCACTGCTGTTCAGTGCCACAGTGCAAGTGCTCCCTACTGTAAATTGTGTTATGGATTAGTGACTCCATGATTGGATGATTGGTTTACTTGTCAGTCCCTAGTACAGTGCACTGCGTGTGCCCAGGGCTTGTAAATCCAATGCTGCTGGTGGGCTTGCAGCACTGGTTGTGCCACCCACAGAAGCAGCTTGTAAAATGTGTCTCAGGCCTGCCATTGCAGAGCCTGTGTGCAGTCTGTGACTGCCATGTCGACTTGGCAAGTGCACCCACTTGCCAGTCCCTAAACCTTCCCTTATCTTCATATCAGACACCCCTAAGGTAGGCCCAAGGGCAGGGTGCATTGTAAGTATAAGGTAGGACATGCCCTGGTGTGTGTGGCCTGTCCTGATAGTGAATTACAGCCATTTTCGTTTTTCACTATTGCAAGGCTACCTGCTCCCCATAGGCCAGAATGGGCAGACTGACTATTACACTTTATAGTCAGAACTGACCCAGGGAACATGGTAGAAAAACGAATTTAGTATGCCTGAACTCAGAATGATAAAATACATCTTTTAGTGAAGTTGGTTTTAACATTCTTTGTTTGAAAATACCACTTTTAGAAAGTAGGTATTTTCTTGCCTAAACCATCCAGCTGCCTCTGCTCAGGTTGTGTATTGTGTGTCTGGATTTGTGAGTGACAGGGGCTGGGGGATTCCAGGAGGCAGGGTGAGTCAGCACTAGGCTGAATAGGTCTGCCTGAAGGAGGATGGGTGGGAGGAGTTGCACCTGGGTCTGATTAGGGCTGTGCCTGCCTTCCACAATGCTGGCTCCACCTCCTGCCGGGCGTCTGATGGCTCTGCCCCTCACTCACAAAGGAAAGAAGGAGTCAGAAAAACAAAGTGCTCCAGGACTGACCAGAACTGGTTTTGGACTAGGCAGAGGCCTCTCTGCCTTCAGAGAACAAAGGGAAAAGGTGTATAAAAGGGGACCCAGACCCCTAGGAAATTAGATCACTTCTGGGAAATCAAGAAACCTGTTGCCAAGGAGAAGAACCGGAGAAGCTGAAGGAGGAGTACTGCCCCTGTGCTGTTTTGCTGATTGGGGTTGGCCTGCAGTGGTTGCTTTCTGCCAAGGACAGGAGAAAAGACTTTGCTGTGCTTTGTCATCTTGAAGAAGGGAATCTCCAAGGGCTTGAACTGAGCTTGCCTCCTGCCTGAAGTCACAGGGACACAAAGACTTCACCCCTTCTGTTTGCCTGCATCTGGAACTGCTGTTTTAGCTGCTAACAGAGGGAAATTGCAACACCGACGCCGGCGAGCGACGCCGTAACCTGCACCGAAGCCGTGGGCACCGCTCGTGAAGAGCACGACGCACCGCCCGACTTGCACCGTAGGCCCGACGCCTGCCGACGCCGTGCGACATCGACTCCGAAGCCGTCATCGAGGCCGCTGCCTGCACCGGAGCCGAGGACACCGCTCGTGACGCTCACGACGCACCGTCCCGACTCGCACCGCAGCCCCGACTTCACCGACGCCAGGGCTTCATCATCGCGGAGCCGATCCTCGACGTGGGTGACCCCCGAATCCATCGACGCCGCACCATCGTAAGGAACCGACGCCTCGCCGCCATCCGTGACGTCACCTCCCCGACACAGTAAGGAACCGACGCCTCACCTCCCTGCGCTGCAGTAAGGAACCGAGACATCACCTCCCCTGGGGTCGTAAGGAACCGACGCCGCCGGCGCCAACGAAGCATCACCTCCCCGACGCCGTGCACCGTCTTTGTTTTCATCGAATTCCAGGTACTGTTCTTTGTGGGTCTGCTCGACTCCGGGCCCGACGCCGCGCACCTCGCGGTCGGCGCCGTACTTTGGGATTTCCACCGGTCACGACGTCGTGATAACTCCAAGTGGAGTTATTTGTTGCTACAAGCTTTATTTGATGGACTATCCTATTTTTGAAGATAACGTGAACTGTCTCTATCATTTTAAGTCTATTTTTGAGTACTGTATTGTGGATTTTTGCTATTGGGTCTTGTGATAAGTCTATATAAAGATTACTTATTTTTACATAAACAACCTGTGTGGTGTCCATCTGTAGTGTTTTCACTGTATTACTGTATGTGGTCACAAATGCTTTACACACTGCCTCTGAGATAAGCCTGTCTGCTCGTGCCAAGCTACCAGGGGGTGAGCAGGGGTTATTTTAGGAGTGTTTCCCCCTTATCCTGACTAGAAGCAAGGGTCCCTATTTGGACAAAGGTGCAAACCATTGCCAACTAGAGACCCCCAGTTCTAACATTGGTGGTCAGCGGTGAGGATTTGGACTTGCATTTGTGATTCATATACAGTGATTGGTGTACACTACTAGTGAGTGCAGACCAATACGCGACCACATACATTTTGATAGGACTTTTTTTTCCTTGGAACCTTTTAATTTTTGTTGAGAACTGCCAATTTTCACCATGAGCAAAAAAGGATCCATTGCACCTGCAGATATTGAATTTGAAGAAGATAGGGTTGATACCTACACTGTGCCAGAACTCAAAGCTGTTTGTAAAAAGTTTAAAATCTCTATGAGAGGCCTCACCAGGAAGGAGGAGTTTCACAAGGCGCTAAGGGCCTGGTTGGAAGCACGGAATGCCAGTGGGCAGTCCGAGGAGCCTGTGGAGGAGGCAGAGAATTTAGATGGGCAGCGTGAGGGGCCATTGGGCTTAACTGGGAGGAGAGTGCCTTCCAGGGAGGGCAGCAGTGTTTCTCAAAGGGCCTGTCTCCAGAGGAGCTGGAGGACAGGGACAAAAGCAGGATGCATGAAATGGAAATGGCCAAACTGAAACAGGGAAGCCATGATAGCCTTGAGCATAAGAAATTGGAGTTAGAAAGTAAGAGGTTGGCCATGGAAGAAAAGAAGATGCTTTTAGAGCATGAGAGAGTGGTGAGGGAGCTAGAGCTAAAGGCTAGGAGCCTAGAAATCACTCCCTCTGGTGGCAGCACACCTCCAGTGCCTGTAGAAAGTAGAGTGTACATCCCCAAGGAGGTTATTAAGGATTTCATGAAGGGGGAGGACATTGGGCAATGGTTTAAAGCTTATGAGATCGCCATGACATCACACCGGGTCCCTGAGAAGGATTGGGGAGCGGGGTTGTGGGGCCGCTTTGCAGGTGAGGGAAGGGAAACCTTGCTAGCCTTGCCCACAGTGGATCAGATGTCCTATGCCCACCTGAAGGAAGCTTTAGTGGCAAGGTATGGGTTAACTCCAGAGCTTTATAGACAGAAGTTTAGGAACTGCAAAAAGCTGGAGCCTAGTACCTGGGTGGAGTATGTGTCTTATTTTTGCAGAGCATTGGATGGATGGGTGAAGGGTAGCAAAGTAAATGACTTGCAGGAGTTCTATGATTTAATTGCATGGGAGCACTTGTCCAGTAGTTGTTTTCCAGAGCTACGCCAGCACCTTGTTGACAGTAAGCTGACTAATCCTAGAAAGCTTGCTGAGGAGGCGGACCGCTGGGTCAGTACCCGGGTCCACAAGGGTCTTGTGGGAGACTCCGCCAAAGGTGGGCAGGGTCCCCAGCAGAAGAGTGGGGGGACAAGGGTAAACAGAAGGAGTTCCAAAAAGGGCCCCAAAGTAAACCCCAAGGGAACCAAGGTAAGGGTTCCCAGCCTCCCACTGAGAAAAGACCATGGGTCCCAACAGATAAGTCTGTTCAGAAGGGGCCCAAAGCATGTTTTAGTTGTGGTCAGGTGGGTCACTTTGTAGGAAGTCCCAAGTGCCCCAATACTGTGACCACTGCACCCACTGGTGCACCACCCCGGCAGATGGCTAGTGTAGCCCTGGGGGAGGAGTTGGGTGCCCAAGGTGGGTGGGGTCCCGCAGAGATGTCCCTGGTCTCTTTAGGAGACAGTGAGATGGTCCCTAGGACCCAGCTGCCTGATAACACTAAAAAATACAGGCAGTGGGTGATCATCAATGGCCATAGGGTGGAGGCTCTGAGAGACACCGGGGCCAGTGTGACAGCTGTCAGTTGTCGGCTGGTGTCTGAAGAGCAGGTGGTCCCCAACGTATTCTACCCGGTAGTTGCCGCGGACAACTCAGAGAGCCACTGCAAGGTGGCCCAGGTTCCCTTTGAGTGGGGGGGTCTCAGGTATCCTTCAAGTAGCTGTGAGGCCAGCCATGCCTGTTGACTGTCTGCTAGGCAATGATTTGGAGAGCTCCCCTTGGGCGAAGGTGGAGCGGAGGTCTCATTTGGAGATGTTGGGTCTGCCAGAGTGGGCGTGTGTGACCACTCGGTCAATGGCAGCCGGTAAGGGTATTCAAGAGGACCTGGAGCCTGGAAGAAGGGCCCAGGTGCCTGCCTTAAAGAGAGGAGGCAGGGGGCGCGGGAAGCCGGCCCCCGAAGTTCCCACGGTCCAGGAGGAGGCAGACCTTGAGGGGGATGCCCTGGAACCTACAGGGGAACAAGTGGCTGAACTGGGGGACCTGCCTGAGCTGACCCATTGGCAGCAGGAAGGAGGCCCCTCCAGGGAAGAATTCTGCGAGGAGCAGAAGAAGTGCCCTTCTCTTGAGGGCTTGCGGCAACAGGCTGTAAGCCAGGCAGCAGGTGATCAGTCTGGATCACACTGGATCTACTGGGAGAATGGTCTCCTGTATAGTGAGCCTAAGGTTGCTGAGCCTGGGTCAGCCCGTGTGCTGGTGGTACCCCAGCGCTTCAGAGCCTTCCTACTGGGTCTGGCTCATGATGTGCCTTTAGCAGGACATTTGGGGCAAGACAAGACCTTTCAAAGGCTTGTCACCCACTTTCATTGGCCCCAAATGCGCAAGAGTTCAGATACTCATTGCAGGACCTGTCAGACTTGCCAGGCAAGTGGTAAGAGTGGGAGGAAGCACAAGGCTCCTCTCCAACCTTTCCCTGTTGTCAGTACCCCCTTTGAGAGGGTGGGTATTGACATTGTGGGGCCTCTGGATCCCAAGACAGCCATGGGCAACAGGTTCATCCTGGTCTTGGTGGACCATGCCACCCGGTACCCGGAAGCCATCCTCTTCGGACAGTGACGGCCCCCGTGGTGGGACGTGCACTGATGGGGATTTTCTCCCGTGTGGGGTTCCCCAAGGAGGTGGTGTCTGACCGTGGTACTAACTTCATTTCCAAGTATATGAAGTCCCTGTGGCAGGAGTGTGGTGTAACCTATAAGTTCACCACTCCTTACCACCCCCAAGGTAATGGGCTGGTTGAGAGATTCAACCGGACCCTTAAGGGCATGATTATGGGTCTGGAAGAACCCATGAGGCGTAAGTGGGACGTCCTCTTGCCATGCCTGCTCTTTGCTTACAGAGAGGTGCCCCAGAAGTCCTTAGGGTTCAGTCCCTTTGAACTGCTGTACGGCCATCCTGTAAGAGGACCTCTGAGTCTGGTCAAGGAAGGCTGGGAGGAAGCTCCCAGGAAAACTCCCCAGGATGTATTTAGTTACATGCTGGCCTTCAGAAACCAGACTCGGCGTTTCAGACAACTCGCTGAGGCGAATCTGGAAGCCAGCCAGGAAGAGATGAAACGTTGGCATGATCAGAATGCCACTCTGATCGAGTTTCAGCCTGGACAAAAGGTGTGGGTCATGGCCCCAGTGGAGCCCTGTGCGCTCCAGGATAAGTGGACCGGACCATTTGAGGTGGTGGAGCGCAAGAGTGAAGTCACCTACTTGGTGGACTTGCAGTCTCCCAGGAACCCCTTGCGGGTCCTGCATGTGAACCGCCTGAAGCCCCACTTTGAGAGGTCTGAAGTGGGCATGCTCTTAGCAACAGATGCTGGGATGGAAGAGGAGACTGAACCTCTTCCTGACCTCCTGTATGCAAAAGAGCAAGATGGGTCAGTGGATGGTGTGAACCTCTCTCCCACCCTGACCCCGGAGCAGCAGAATGACTGTCGCCAACTGTTGGGGCAGTTTTCTGATCTGTTCTCCCTGGCTCCCAGTATCACTGAATGGTGCATCCATGATGTGGACACTGGGGACAGTCCTCCTGTGAAGCACAAAACTTACAGAGTGACTGACAGGGTGAGAGCTTGCATCAAGGAGGAGGTCTCCAAGATGTTTGCCTTAGGGGTGATTGAGTCCTCTAACAGCCCTTGGGCCAGCCCAGTGGTCTTGGTCCCAAAGGCTGCCACGCCTGGTGCCACACCCGAACTCCGGTTCTGTGTGGACTACCGAGGACTCAATTCAGTCACCAGGACTGACGCGCACCCCATCCCCAGAGCTGATGAGCTCATTGATCGGTTGGGGGCTGCCCGGTACCTCAGCACGTTTGATCTAACGTCTGGGTACTGGCAGATCGCCTTAACTGATGGGGCCAAAGAGAGGTCAGCATTCTCCACACCAGATGGGCACTACCAATTCCGGGTGATGCCCTTTGGGATGAAGAATGCCCCTGCCACCTTTCAGAGGTTGGTCAACCAGGTGTTGGCTGGGCTGGAGGATTTCAGTGCCGCCTACCTGGATGACATTGCAGTGTTCAGCGCCACTTGGGAGGAACATCTGCACCACCTCTGGGAAGTGTTGAAGGCGCTGCGGAGGGCAGGCCTCACGATCAAGGCAAGTAAGTGCCAGATCGGGCAGGGTTCTGTGGTGTACTTGGGACACCAGGTTGGGAGCGGCCAGGTGGCGCCCCTACAGCCCAAGATAGATACCATTCTGGCTTGGGAACCCCCAAAACCCAGACAGAGGTGAGGGCCTTCTTAGGACTCACCGGGTATTACAGGAGGTTTGTCAAGGGGTATGGCAACATTGTTGCACCCTTGACTGAGCTGACTTCCAGGAAGCAGCCCAGGAAAGTGAACTGGACTGATGCCTGCCAAAAGGCTTTTGATGCCCTGAAATCTGCCATGTGCACGGCGCCCGTGCTTCAGGCGCCCAACTTCTCAAAGGAATTCATTGTGCAGACAGATGCTTCAGAGCATGGTGTTGGGGCTGTGCTTTCACAGATGAATGAGGAGGGCCTAGACCAACCTGTAGCCTTTATTAGTAGGAGGTTACTCCCACGGGAACAGAGGTGGAGTGCGATTGAACGTGAAGCATTTGCTGTGGTCTGGGCACTGAAGAAGTTGAGACCATACTTGTTTGGGACTCACTTCCGGGTTCAGACAGACCACAGGCCCCTCAGATGGTTAATGCAGATGAGGGGTGAGAATCCAAAACTGTTGAGGTGGTCCATTTCCCTACAGGGGATGGACTTTACGGTGGAACACCGCCCTGGTACAGAACACGCCAATGCTGATGGTCTGTCCAGATTTTTCCGCCTTAGTGATGAGAACTCCCAGGAGGAAGGGTAGTTCTCCCCACATTTCAGCTGGAGGGGACACGTGTTAGACTTGGCACCATTGGCGTGGGTCTCCCTTCCATTTTTTTGCTGTTGCCTCTTATGTTTTGCTGGTTTTAGATGCTTTTGGGCACTGTGCCACTGCTGTTCAGTGCCACAGTGCAAGTGCTCCCTACTGTAAATTGTGTTATGGATTAGTGACTCCATGATTGGATGATTGGTTTACTTGTCAGTCCCTAGTACAGTGCACTGCGTGTGCCCAGGGCTTGTAAATCCAATGCTGCTGGTGGGCTTGCAGCACTGGTTGTGCCACCCACAGAAGCAGCTTGTAAAATGTGTCTCAGGCCTGCCATTGCAGAGCCTGTGTGCAGTCTGTGACTGCCATGTCGACTTGGCAAGTGCACCCACTTGCCAGTCCCTAAACCTTCCCTTATCTTCATATCAGTCACCCCTAAGGTAGGCCCAAGGGCAGGGTGCATTGTAAGTATAAGGTAGGACATGCCCTGGTGTGTGTGGCCTGTCCTGATAGTGAATTACAGCCATTTTCGTTTTTCACTATTGCAAGGCTACCTGCTCCCCATAGGCCAGAATGGGCAGACTGACTATTACACTTTATAGTCAGAACTGACCCAGGGAACATGGTAGAAAAACGAATTTAGTATGCCTGAACTCAGAATGATAAAATACATCTTTTAGTGAAGTTGGTTTTAACATTCTTTGTTTGAAAATACCACTTTTAGAAAGTAGGTATTTTCTTGCCTAAACCATCCAGCTGCCTCTGCTCAGGTTGTGTATTGTGTGTCTGGATTTGTGAGTGACAGGGGCTGGGGGATTCCAGGAGGCAGGGTGAGTCAGCACTAGGCTGAATAGGTCTGCCTGAAGGAGGATGGGTGGGAGGAGTTGCACCTGGGTCTGATTAGGGCTGTGCCTGCCTTCCACAATGCTGGCTCCACCTCCTGCCGGGCGTCTGATGGCTCTGCCCCTCACTCACAAAGGAAAGAAGGAGTCAGAAAAACAAAGTGCTCCAGGACTGACCAGAACTGGTTTTGGACTAGGCAGAGGCCTCTCTGCCTTCAGAGAACAAAGGGAAAAGGTGTATAAAAAGGGGACCCAGACCCCTAGGAAATTAGATCACTTCTGGGAAATCAAGAAACCTGTTGCCAAGGAGAAGAACCGGAGAAGCTGAAGGAGGAGTACTGCCCCTGTGCTGTTTTGCTGATTGGGGTTGGCCTGCAGTGGTTGCTTTCTGCCAAGGACAGGAGAAAAGACTTTGCTGTGCTTTGTCATCTTGAAGAAGGGAATCTCCAAGGGCTTGAACTGAGCTTGCCTCCTGCCTGAAGTCACAGGGACACAAAGACTTCACCCCTTCTGTTTGCCTGCATCTGGAACTGCTGTTTTAGCTGCTAACAGAGGGAAATTGCAACACCGACGCCGGCGAGCGACGCCGTAACCTGCACCGAAGCCGTGGGCACCGCTCGTGAAGAGCACGACGCACCGCCCCGACTTGCACCGTAGGCCCGACGCCTGCCGACGCCGTGCGACATCGACTCCGAAGCCGTCATCGAGGCCGCTGCCTGCACCGGAGCCGAGGACACCGCTCGTGACGCTCACGACGCACCGTCCCGACTCGCACCGCAGCCCCGACTTCACCGACGCCAGGGCTTCATCATCGCGGAGCCGATCCTCGACGTGGGTGACCCCGAATCCATCGACGCCGCACCATCGTAAGGAACCGACGCCTCGCCGCCATCCGTGACGTCACCTCCCCGACACAGTAAGGAACCGACGCCTCACCTCCCTGCGCTGCAGTAAGGAACCGAGACATCACCTCCCCTGGGGTCGTAAGGAACCGACGCCGCCGGCGCCAACGAAGCATCACCTCCCCGACGCCGTGCACCGTCTTTGTTTTCATCGAATTCCAGGTACTGTTCTTTGTGGGTCTGCTCGACTCCGGGCCCGACGCCGCGCACCTCGCGGTCGGCGCCGTACTTTGGGATTTCCACCGGTCACGACGTCGTGATAACTCCAAGTGGAGTTATTTGTTGCTACAAGCTTTATTTGAGGGACTATCCTATTTTTGAAGATAACGTGAACTGTCTCTATCATTTTAAGTCTATTTTTGAGTACTGTATTGTGGATTTTTGCTATTGGGTCTTGTGATAAGTCTATATAAAGATTACTTATTTTTACATAAACAACCTGTGTGGTGTCCATCTGTAGTGTTTTCACTGTATTACTGTATGTGGTCACAAATGCTTTACACACTGCCTCTGAGATAAGCCTGTCTGCTCGTGCCAAGCTACCAGCGGGTGAGCAGGGGTTATTTTAGGAGTGTTTCCCCCTTATCCTGACTAGAAGCAAGGGTCCCTATTTGGACAAAGGTGCAAACCATTGCCAACTAGAGACCCCCAGTTCTAACAAAGACCTTCAAAAGTGAACAATACAAACAATAATACATGAAACAGACAATATGCGGACATAAAATGGAAGCAAAGCTCAGTTAAAAACTCCGAGAAATTCATCATGACAAAAAGATTAGTAGATTATGGATGCTGCTAATCAGCGAGCACCGATTACCCCTTGTCAAGTTAGCAGCTTCAAGTTTCGATTGTTCAGTAATATCAATATTTAAAATATAACAGGTTGGAAACTAGGTAAAAATATGTTAAAAGATTAAAATGAGTAAGATGGATAAAAAATAACAAAATGATGTCTGTAAAAAGACTTTTGAGGTTACAAAACTGAATTTGCAAATGTTATTGTCCCTTGATAACCAATTTTAACTGATCCATCCTGATCTCTTCATTGCTTATGACTGCCCTGACTCCCCAATAGCTTTTGGAACTTTTCCTGGGTCATTCAGCTTAACTGTTTGTTAGGTGCTCTGTCTTTCTCTTCAGAATAGCCTTGAGGGTGGTGTATATCATAGCTGTAGAGGTATCATTTTTTTCTGTTCAGTATTCTCCTCCAACTGAGTTTGATTTTGGATTTCCTGTCTGTTTAATATATCCCTTAACAGCTAGTCGCTCAGCCAGCAGTTTATCTATTTTTGTTGGACATCTCTCTTATATTTGCCCTCTTAAGTAAATGATAGTTTAATATGTTCCGTGTTTTTCCGATGTGCTACGTATATCACATCAGAATGGAAGAACTAATCTCTTACCGTTTCTTCAGAATATATCCATAGACATATAAAAAAAGAAATACAACTTTTTTGCAGGGTGTGCTTCACTTGTCACAACCCCAAGTGCAAAGTCTACAAGTTAATGTTTTGCAATCCCACCTGAGGCACAGCCACATTTCAAGTTTTCCCAGACCAAATCCGCTCTCTCATTTTTCATTAAAAACTTCTTAAGAGGTCACAGCATGGCATTCAGTCAACTTCTACAAATTCTGTCAAACCAAGCCGTTTTTCCTTGAGAATCAGATCTTGACCAAGTTTGGGGCATACACCAGTGGTATCGCTGCCTTCCTTTAATCTTGCTGACTGCTAACCAATTCACATCTGACTTTCACATCAGTCTTCATGTTATGCATTATACAGCTAAGTGACTCCGTTACAGAATACTAACACCACAATTCTTACTTGGGTTTAAAATCAAGTATAGTTTATGGAAACCCTGAAATATAGTCTAATTTGACCTGTTTTACAAATGCATACTGCAGGCACACAAACGTGTGTCCTTTGAGGGATTTCACAACAGTTAGTGTAAGTTCGGTACTTTGACAGTGAATGACAGGACTACAATTATATGTCAACAACGTGAGACCAGGTGTTCAAGGCAGGTTGGCAACAAGCCAAACTCCCTAAACCCTAGTTCCTTGCCCACAAATAAATGTCTCCCCCTCACCTGTTCCTTCTTGCCGCCTCAATTTAGATACATAATCAAACATCTAAGGGGCATAATTGAACCACTACCCCTCTCTGCATTTGAGAAATATATGTCTGAACTTCTGGACACACATCACCCTTTTTAAGTGCTGTGGATAGCTTAACTCTTATGTCCTCAAAGCCCAGTTAAACTAAAATTACTATGGGTGTTTACTCTATAGTGCAAGTGTTGGCAATAATAAAGTGCATAATCCCTCCATAGACTTGCAGTTTTCTGTATTTTTTTTTTTATTTAAACCTGGTGCAAATCTTGATATCTTGTCCAACATATTTGCCCCTTCGACTTTTCAAGATGGTAACAGGTCTTCAGAATCTTTTCTGCGTTTTCAGAATGTTTTCTTTAGGTTGCTTTTTTATTTTGCCATCTTTACTGACCGGTTTCTCCTCCGGTTGGATGACTTGAGGAATTTTAGACTCTCCGTGACATGATACGTTTCAGTCAATTGATACTACAGTCCATGTGGAAGGATCCATTGAAACCTGAGGATGCTTATTTGGATCATCTATAAAACACTTCAGGTTTCTTCTTTGAGCAGTTTACATTGAGTGTTGCCTTAAGGAGGTATGATCTTGTTTCCTTGATACAGAGGAGGAGGACTTTGACTGCACATCTCCTTGATAAAGGGATCTTTTTGTTAGAAGTTATGCCAAGACCTCACTCAGCCCTTTTCTCTTTCTTTCCTAGTTTTTCTTTCTTAGTTTCTTTCTTTCATTCTCAAACTCTTTTAATACCTATCCGAACCTTGAAGTCCACACCCATATTTCCCTTGAGAAGTCCATATGGGAGTCTGATCATATCAAACCCTTCAACATCTTCTGCAAATTCCCTTGTGTAGGTTCTTGACGTCCTCGCCTCCAAATGTGTATGCTTGTCTAATAAAGCTTTTGTGCGAGCATTTGAGCTGCTAACTTGGTGTCCTGTTTTGTTTCTTCTCCAGCAAGTGTACACATCTCTCCCTTTGCAGTTTTAATCTCTTGTCCGAGTGGAAAATGTTGTTATTGTTTTAAACTTGTTTTTAACTTGTGTTTTGTATATTGTTTGGTTAATGGGGATGTCACTGAACAAACTGATATTGATTGGTGTGTTCCCCCTGCAAGGTTTAATGCCCACCCTGAATGCTCTGTAAATTTGTAACCAGTGTATAGTTGAAGCTGAAAGAGTTGCTGATATGGGAGTGCATAATGTTTTGCATGGTACAACGAAAGGGATTCAGAGTGAATAGAGTTTTCGTTTAAGAGGATTGACATAAGGCATACTGTCAAATTCTTCATGTGCGTTGTAGGTGCATGGGTCATCTTTATTTGCAATAATACATGCAGAAGGAAAGGTTAATCGCAGTAGCAATGGATAAAACTGATGTACTGTGGAAAGGTATCAATGAATTGTCTAAAAATAGGCGACGCTTGTGAAACTTGCTGGTTTTCTAAATAGAATGTATTTGTGTAGTAGTCAATTGAATGCTCCCTAAGGCTGGCATTTAACTGTTGAATTTAAAAACATTTGGGAAATGGCCCTATTATCTGCAGATCAGATCTTCTATAACGGCATTATCCAAATATAGTAAGGGTTGGCTGCATTGTCCACCCCATGCGTATCACACCCATTGCTAATGGTATTGCCTTTACTAGAGTTACACCCAAAATCTGTCAGCCGTTTAAACCTGAAATCTGGTGTTGAGTGTGGTTGCAGTTTATGCAGTGTTTAATTTCCGTGGTTGCTTATTGGACCTAATGTTTTCCTGAAATAATTCACATACGTCTTTCATTACTTAGAGGTAGTTATTGATATTCCAAGCTATAGTAAGGAAAAAGATCAATGGTAATTGTGCCTCTAATTGAATGCTTCAGTAATTGTATTACTTTGTATGCCTCTCTTAAATAATGAACCCATTTTATCTTGCTTTCTTTCAGTCCACCTTGTTGATATCTGGAATATGATCGAAGCCTTCAGAGATAATGGCCTTAACACTCTGGATCACAACACAGAGATTAATGTATCTCGCCTGGAAACTATCATTTCATCCATCTACTACCAGCTAAATAAGCGCCTTCCGTCTACACACCAAATCAGCGTGGATCAGTCCATCAGTCTTCTGCTCAACTTCATGATAGCTGCTTATGACAGGCTAGTAACTATCGATGTAACTGTCTGGAAAACACATCCTTGTAAAATAGTTAAAACTAAACAAATGTTATTGCACTGTTAAATATGAAATTGTCTTGTAGACTACTTCCAAGTCCTGGCTCTCTTCCGTTTCACCTTTTGAGTGCCACGTCTCCCAATGGTGGGACGAGAACCTGCTTCAAAGCTGTACTGAGAGTTTTTTGCACCCTGTTCCACTCTCACAAATGCAGTCGTAGCAGAGCACATCACCTTCCACCGTACTGGTGTGTATCCGAACTGGTGCCACTTTTTCTAGTCCGATTAGGTGAGTTAGGCCTTGGTGCAAGAGGAAACTATGGAATTGTGATCTTTCACAGGGATTGAGCTCCTTGATGGGCTAGCAGATGGAAGTCCTATTTACATTATGGAAAACATTTTGTATTTTTGTTTTTTATGAAAAAGTAGGGTCCTCGAGCTGAAATTGTGCCGGCAGAGCACTGGCTGTGGAGCTGTTGGTCCAGATCTCTGATTTTAAATAGAATTGTTCTCTTTGGCATTCTTTTTTAAGATTTTATCTAGCTTGCAATGTGGGCTTTCTGGAATTCTGGTTTGCACACTGTTTTTCAGGCTTCAAAGCCAGATGCAGGGGTTCAGCTGCTTGTTTGTCCTTGATAGATTTGATTTGCCAGTGTGGCAGAGCAGGAGCCTTTGGACGAGCTACATCTGGGATTAGTGGTGGCGGCAATGCATGAGAGTTCACTCTAGGTAGCACCATCGGCAGAAAGAGTGCAACCTCTGTACTGCAGGATTCTTTGCTATTTCTCCCTAGGCACCCTAGTCTGGGTGAGTAATGAGAACAGACTTCCAGCACATTGATAAGCTGATGACGGAGTCTAGCAGATTAGAGATGAGGAACAGTAACCAGCTTTTTGAAATGGAGAGGCTACTACAGGGATGGGAATGGAATCGGGTGAGGTAGAGCCAGTTGGTAGCCAAGCTTGACAGGTCAGACTAATATTGAAAGTCCCTCACAGGCTAGCCTAAAAATGAAAGCAAGGAGTGCAGAAGCACAGCAAGGCATCTTATTTTCCAGTGAAGGAAGAGGGCATGTTGGACTTGAAATTAAATTTGCATCAGGGGTGTGGCTTAACTGTAGATTTGAAATGCTGTGTGCTTTCGGCGCAACACTACTTTCCCATAGATTTCCTCTTAACTTGCCTAGGACCGCCTGACATGGTGTTTGTAGATGTACTGGCACTGTGTTCATGAAAAGACTTTAGGTTGGTTGATGTGGTCTCTGGCTGAAGGTTTCTGGTTTTTTCCCCCCTATCTTTTTTTCTATCTAACCCCAGCCATTTTGCATTCCACTGCATGCTAATCTCGTTCGCTGAATGGAGCCAAGTAGAAATACACAATATACAATCAGGAACTGCTGGCCATCAAGGAAGCCTTCTGTACATGGAGGCCTCGGCTATGAGGAGCTGAACACCAAGTGACTATCTGGAAAGGTCACAAAAACCCTGGGTACCAGAAGTCTTTGAAATGTATGGCAATGGCATGCTTGCGGGTCCCTGTTTTTTTCTTGTTTTCATTATCACATAACCTATTGTCTTGGAAATCTGCATAGTAAGGCAAATGCATTGACCCGTTAAATAGATGCAGTAAATCATTCTCCAGAATGACCAAAGATCCTAGCCGCGTACCCTCGTTCCTCAAATGAGGCGACCATCTTTTTAGACAAAGTGAAGCCCAACAAGATGGCAGACCTTTGCAGAGGTCTGCACCAGCTGAGCACAGCTGCCCCAACCTGTGGTCTCCCTGCCGCTCTCACGCCAATGGGTGTGGCTCAGATGTGTTATGAACGAAATTGGGTGATGGGGCATACCTCGTGCTGCAGCCAGAATGTCGCCCGATGAGCGGTGTCCAGGTGCCAGCATTGATTGATTGAAGCTAGTGTGGGAGGACTCAGGTCGCGCCACTAGCATAGTGGACTGCTCTTCACCCCGCCTTCGATCATTGGCTCCCCTCCAGCCAAGATGTGGCTTACAGCACTGATTGGTGCACCAGAGGTGATTCCTCCCGCACTCGCTTCATTACACATCTGAGCCATACCCAATGGCTTGAGAGAGGCAGCGAGACCGCAGGTTGGGGCAGCGGGACCGCAGGTTGGGGCAGCGGGACCGCAGGTTGGGGCAGCGGGACCGCAGGTTGGGGCAGCGGGACCGCAGGTTGGGGCAGCTGGGCTACAGGTTGGGGAGGTGGGACCACAGGTTGGGGCAGCGGGACCACAGGTTGGGGCAGCGGGACTACAGGTTGGGGCAGCGGGACTACAGGTTGGGGCAGCGGGACTACAGGTTGGGGCAGCGGGACTACAGGTTGGGGCAGCGGGACTACAGGTTGGGGCAGCGGGACTACAGGTTGGGGCAGTGGGACCACAGGTTGGGGCAGCGGGACCACAGATTGGGGCAGCAGTGCTCAGCTGGTGCAGACCTCGGCAGAGGACTCCTAGTTATCAGCCATTTTCAAGTAAATTGATTGTGTTTGGGAAATTATGCTTCAGCCTCTGTTGAATTAGCATTCTGAGCGACAAAATGTTCTTAAGTCCATGAAAGCAAAAGCCTTCTTTGGGAAATGTTTGCCGCTTGGCTTTGAATCTCAACTCTGGGGATAGTTTTACTGCCCTTTGGAAAGGAGACAATCAATGTTTTGAGAATATCCATCAATGACAAAATTATTAGCAGACGTATTGGGCTAGAATAAAACAAAATGTCCAACGGAGATGCGGATATAGTATAAATTGCCGTCCTAAATCCTGATTCGCAAAAATCACAAATTACATTTCCTACAGACCCACAGTCAGAATTTTAGTGGGGACAGAAGACGACTGTAAAATAAGGTAGTATTTGAAGGTGGCCCTGAAAAATGTTTAAAACGTCCTCAAAGTAATGGCTTTGTAGACGTTCACAAGCTCCCTCACCCCAACCTATCCATGAAGCATGCATAAATGAACTCTACATAAGATCAGAGGGAGTGTCCTTTAAGGCTTAAAGAGAAGGAACCTCTCCCCAGCTCTAGATATTTAAAGGGCGTGCTGGTAAAAATAATATGTAGGTGCAGGCAATACTTTAAGGGGTACATGCATCAAGCCCGTATTTTGCGATTTCTAAATAGCGAATTTTACCGATTCGCTATTCAGAAATCGCAAAATGCAATGCATGTCGAAATCGCAAAAAAAAAGTGATTCCTTAAAATTCATTAATTGCGACTTGCAAATTGCGAGTCGCAATTAAGGAATTGATTCCCATTCATTCATATGGGCCTAGAGGCCCATAGGAATCAATGGGAATTGCATGCGCAATTTGCGAATATTCCATAGGTACTCGCAAATTGCGCATGCAATTTCAAGGGTGCAATGGTTCCAAAAGGATACCCTGTTGCACCCCTGAAATTCCCCTTTTTCAACATGTTGCGCACACACATGCACCACGGGGATGTGTGTGTGTAAAATGTGACTTTGAAAAATGCACTTTAGTGCATTTTTCAAAGCAATCGCAAATTACCATCAACTTTAGTTTGATGTTAATTTGCGATTCCTAATAGCGAAATCGCAATAATTTTTGCTTAATGCATTGCATTTAAGGAATCGCAATTTGCGATTCCTTAAATGCAATCGCAATTTAAGTAATCACAATTTTAGCGATTCCTTAAGTTGCGATTTTTGCATTTGGGATGATGCATCCCAAATGCAAAAATACAGTCGCAAAGGGCAGATTCTGCGAATCTGCCCCTTTGCGACCAGTTTTTGGTTTGATGCATGGGGCCCTAAATGTTTTTCACCCGATGATTTACCATTAAGAACTAATTTTTCGCCAGTTGAAAATCCTTTAGTTTCGGATTAGACACTCCCAGCAAGTCTGTGGTGTTTGCGAATCCTCCTGGTGACTGTTGGGACACTTTGTGAATCCTGCAAAAGGACAAAATCTGTATTTCAAAATCTTTATGAATCCGGCCCTAAGCCTTTATCCAGATACATTGTTTAGGGTATTGTGGATTTTGAGATGGCAGTGATGCGATGATTGTTCTGTTCTTTTCTTTTACAGTGAAGGCCATGGAAAGTTGACAGTTTTTTCAGTAAAGTCTATGTTAGCAACCATGTGTGGTGGGAAAATACTGGACAAATTAAGATGTAAGTGGTGGTGATCATTCTTAAACTATTCAAAATCAATGTGTGCCCTCTGCTGGCGAAAAGAAATTTCACAGTATTTACTGTGTCTTTGAACAGGTTGCCATATTTCTGATTGGTGATAGCAGTGGATAAGTCTTCGAGATTGCCATTTTTCATTTTAACTAAAATAAGTTAATGTAATTATATTGCAGTTGATTTATTAATATGCCTTGTTTTATTATCTGCGAGCATGCAGAAGTATTTTGATCAGTAATAATGTTGGTCTTTCGTAACAGCAAAGAACACGTTAAGATTTGGAAAAAGAAATCTCAAAAACCCACCCATAAAGCTTCAAACAAAGCAACATTTTTGGTTGCCTGTTTGCGTTTGCTGTTGTCAGTGGCTTGTTCTCACTTGATACTTTACTTGAACTTTATTTATTTGGTGTCTTGGGGAGCACCTGTTGGTCACTTAAGAGCACTAGCCTGCTAGGTGGACACTGAGCAGGTGGGGTTGAACTGCAGAGTGTTCTGGGCTACAGTCTCAACAGAGGGACTGCCCCAACCTGTTCTGACCCACAGGTGTGGGGATGTTTTGGGTTCACTCTGTATAAAGTACTTTCAGTTTTCAACTTCTCAATTACTTGAAAGTGCTTGACTGAAGAGAAATTCAGCTTAATTGGGGAAAGATGGGATCTCGGACTAGTATGGGAACGACAGTCGGGCATGCCACTGATATAACTGAAACAACTGAAACTATTTCACGTCACAATATCGACATCTGCTTCCTAACTGAAACCTGGCTAACTGGCCACTCATCCCCTTACATTGACCTCCTCACCCCACCGGGCTTCTCAGTCATCCGCAGCGACCGGAAGGGTCACAGGGGTGGCAGAGTAGCCGTCATACAATCAATCAATCAATCACAGAATTTGTAGAGCGCACTACTTACCCGCGAGGGTCTCAAGGCGCTGGGGAGAGGGAAGGGGGGGGGATGCTGCTACTGGTCGAACAGCCAGGTCTTGAGTAGCCTCCTGAAGGTCAGCAGGTCTTGGGTCTGTCGTAGGCTTAGTGGAAGGGTGTTCCAGGTCTTGGCGGCGAGGTGTGAGAAGGATCTGCCGCCGGTGGTTGTTCTTCGAATGCGAGGGACGGTGGCGAGGGAGAGGTCGGCGGAGCGGAGCTGGCGGTTGGGGACGTAGAAGAAGA
Source organism: Calotriton arnoldi (assembly GCA_963921515.1). Lineage (NCBI taxonomy): Eukaryota > Metazoa > Chordata > Amphibia > Caudata > Salamandridae > Calotriton > Calotriton arnoldi. The sequence goes on from CAWUFW010005193.1 coordinate 528,865, forward strand.
GTCGTCTGTTGAGGTAGGCTGGGCCAGTTTTGTGGAGTGCCTTGTGTGCGTGGATGAGGAGTTTGAAGGAGATTCTCCTGTTGACGGGGAGCCAGTGCAGGTTCCTCAAGTGGGGGGTGATGTGGCTGTGGCGTGGTACGTCGAGGATCAGTCGTGCGGAGGCGTTTTGTATGCGTTGCAGTCGCTTGATGAGCTTGGCCGGGGCTCCCGCGTAGAGGGCGTTCCCATAGTCCAGTCTGCTACTGACGAGGGCCTTGGTGACTGTTCTTCTTGTGTCTGTCGGGATCCACCTGTAGATCTTGCGAAGCATGCGGAGGGTGTTGAAGCAGGAGGAGGAGACTGCGTTGACTTGCTTGGCCATGGAGAGCGTTGAGTCGAGGATGACTCCCAGGTTGCGTGCGTGGTCGGTGGGTGCCGGGGCTGCTCCCAGCGTCGTTGGCCACCAGGAGTCGTCCCAGGCTGAGGGGTTGGAGACGAGGATGAGGACCTCCGTTTTGTCCGTGTTCAGCTTTAGTCGGCTGATCTTCATCCAATCGGCGACGGCCTTCATCCTTCGTGGAGATTGGCTTTGGCGGCGAGGGGGTCCTTGGTGAGGGAGAGGATCAGTTGAGTGTCGTCGGCGTGGGAGATAATGTTGAGGTCGTGTTGTCTGGCGATGCGTGCGAGCGGGGCCATGTAGATGTTGAACAGTGTTGGGCTGAGGGACGATCCCTGGGGTACGCCGCAGATGATCTCGGAGGCTTCGGATCGGAAAGGTGGGAGGCGGACTCTCTGGGTTCTGCCGTCGAGGAAGGAGGTGGTCCATTCCAGGGCCTTGTCTCGGATCCCTGCGTCGTGGAGGCGTGTGCGTAGAGTGCGGTGGCAGACAGTGTCGAAGGCGGCGGAGAGGTCCAGCAGGATGAGGGCTGCGGTCTCACCGTTGTCCAGCAGGATCCTGATGTCGTCGGTGGCGGCGATGAGGGCAGTCTCAGTGCTGTGGTTGCTGCGGAACCCCGATTGGGATGGGTCCAGGATGCTGTTTTCTTCGAGGTATCGGGTTAGCTGTTTGTTGACGATCTTCTCGATGACCTTGGCTGGGAACGGAAGCAGAGAGATGGGCCGGAAGTTCTTGAGGTCTCTCGGGTCCGCCTTGGGTTTTTGAGTAGGGCGTTGATCTCTGCGTGTTTCCAGCTCTCTGGGAAGGTCGCGGTCTCGAAGGAGAGATTGATGACGTTGCACAGGTGGGGTGCGATGGTGCTGCTGGCTTTGTTGAAGATGTGGTGCGGGAAAGGGTCTGACGGGGAGCCGGAGTGTATTGTGCTCATGGTCTTGATGGTGTCCTCGATGTTCACGCTGGTCCAGGCTGGCAGGGGGTCGTGGTCGATGGTGTGTGGCGGGTCTGGTGCATCGATCTTAGTTGGGGCTGTCAGGGTGTTGAAGCTGTCGTGGATGTCGGCGATCTTGCGGTGAAAGAAGGTGGCGAGGGAATCGCACAGGGGTTGCGACGGCGGGATGTCGTTGGTGTTGGAGCTGGGATTGGAGAGTTCCTTCACGATGTTGAAAAGCTCCTTGCTGTTGTGTGCGTTGTTGTCGAGGCGGTCTTTGAAGGAGATTCTCTTGGCGGACCTGATGAGGTGGTGGTGGTTACGGATGGCGTCTTTGTGGGCTGTGTGGCTGTCCGGTGTCTTATCACTGTGCCATTTCTTCTCTAGTTTCCGGCAGGTACGCTTGGAAGCTAGGAGTTCCGAGGTGAACCAGCTGGCTCTTTTGGTGGTGTCGCTGTAGGTGAGCTTTTTCAGCGGGGCAAGGGTGTTGGCACAGTCGTCCATCCATCGTCTGAGGTTGCAGGCAGCGTCGTCGGTGTTGGATGGGTCGGAGGGAGGGCTGAGAGCGAGGGTTGCCCGGAGTTGGTCTTCGGTGACTTTGCTCCAGCAGCGGCGTGGGATCTGTTGGGTGCGGTGGTGTGTGGTGGGTTTCTGGAAGGTGAAATGGATGCAGCGGTGGTCGGTCCAGAGGAGTTCCGTGGTGTGGCTGAAGGAGACGTGGGAGCTTGAGGAGAAGATGGGGTCAAGCGTGTGGCCGGCGGAGTGGGTCGGTGTTGTGACGAGCTGGCTCAGGCTGAGGTTGGCGAGGCTGTCTATCAGGGTGGTGGAGTTGCTGTCGTTGTTGTTCTCCAGGTGAAAGTTCAGGTCTCCGAGGAGGATGTAGTCGGTAGAGGTCAGGGCGTGCGTGCTGATGAAGTCGGCGATGGAGTCGCTGAACTGGGGTCGGGGCCCAGGGGGTCTGTAGACAAGGGTGCCTCTAAGGGTGGTGTTGGGGTCCGTGTGGATCTGGAAGTGCATGTGTTCGGCGGTGCTGAGAGTGTCGTCGGTGCTGGTCGAGACCCTGATGGTGTTCTTGTGGATGATGGCGATTCCTCCTCCTACTGTGTTGAGGCGGTCTCTGCGGGTGATCTTATAGCCGTCTGGGATGGCTATGGCGATGTCGGGGGCGGAGGAGTCGTTCATCCAGGTCTCTGTCAGGAAGGCGACGTCTGGTGATGATGTGTCGAGCAGGTCCCAGAGCTCGACGGCGTGTTTGCGTGCGGAGCGGGTGTTCAGTAGGATGCACCGGAGGTGGTTGAGGTCCTTCTTGGCGGGCGCCTCGGTGGCTCTGAGGCTGGTGTAGCTGCAGTTCCAGCAGGTGAAGGGACCATGGGTGCGTTTCGGGCGGCCTTGAAGCAGTTGTGCGTCCGTCCGGGGTTGAGAGCGTGGAGTGTGGTGGCATCGTATCGGGCGTCGGTCCTCGAGGCTGGAGCGGGGGCGCGCGGTCCAGGGGTTCTGGCGCTGGGCGCGGTCCAGTCGCGGACGGGCGCAGACGGGCTTGCCTTAGGCGCGCCCGCTGCGCGGCCGCGCAGCGGCCGCCATATATGGGGAGGTGGCAGGGAGGAGCAGCTGGGAGGCAGGGGCAGCGAATGGGCAGTCAGGGGGGCGGGGCCGCAGGGGATGCAGCGGCGGGAATGGAGAGAGGCAGCGAGGGGCACAGAAGGCAAAAAGGAGCGAGAAAACACAAGAAATACGGGCACAGTACAAATGGGGCAGCGGGGGCACAGAAGCCAAAAGGAGCGAGAAAACACAAGAAATACGGGCACAGTACAAATGGGGCAGCGGGGGCACAGAAGGCAAAAGGACCGGGAAAACACAAGAAATACGGGCACAGTACAAATGGGGCAGCGGGGGCACAGAAGGCAAAAAGGACCGGGAAAACACAAGAAATACGGGCACAGTACAAATGGGGCAGCGGGGGCACAGAAGGCAAAAAGGACTGGGAAAACACAAGAAATACGGGCACAGTACAAATGGGGCAGCGGGGGCACAGAAGGCAAAAAGGACCGGGAAAACACAAGAAATACGGGCACAGTACAAATGGGGCAGCGGGGGCACAGAAGGCAAAAAGGACCGGGAAAACACAAGAAATACGGGCACAGTACAAATGGGGCAGCGGGGGCACAGAAGGCAAAAGGAGCGAGAAAACACAAGAAATACGGGCACAGTACAAATGGGGCAGCGGGGGCACAGAAGGCAAAAGGAGCGAGAAAACACAAGAAATACGGGCACAGTACAAATGGGGCAGCGGGGGCACAGAAGGCAAAAGGAGCGAGAAAACACAAGAAATACGGGCACAGTACAAATGGGGCAGCGGGGGCACAGAAGGCAAAAAGGACCGGGAAAACACAAGAAATACGGGCACAGTACAAATGGGGCAGCGGGGGCACAGAAGGCAAAAAGGACCGGGAAAACACAAGAAATACGGGCACAGTACAAATGGGGCAGCGGGGGCACAGAAGGCAAAAGGAGCGAGAAAACACAAGAAATACGGGCACAGTACAAATGGGGCAGCGGGGGCACAAGCCAAAAAGGAGCGAGAAAACACAAGAAATACGGGCACAGTACAAATGGGACAGCGGGGGCACAGAAGGCAAAGAGGAGCGAGAAAGCACAAGAAATACGGGCACAGTACAAATGGGGCAGCGGGGGCACAGAAGGCAAAAAGGAGCGAGAAAACACAAGAAATACGGGCACAGTACAAATGGGGCAGCGGGGGCACAGAAGGCAAAAAGGACCGGGAAAACACAAGAAATGCGGGCACCGAGGCCACAAGCGGAGGGGCGAGCTTACCAGCAGCAGCGGGCGGACAGCACAGGCGGAGCTGTGTGGTGGGGAGCGACCTACCTGGCAAGGTCAAGGGACGCTCTCCTCACCGCGCAGCGGCCGCCATATATGGGGAGGTGGGAGGGAGGAGCAGCTGGGAGGCAGGGGCAGCGAATGGGCAGTCAGGGGGCGGGGCCGCAGGGACGCAGCGGCGGGAATGGAGAGAGGCAGCGAGGGGCACAGAAGGCAAAAAGGAGCGAGAAAACACAAGCAATACGGGCACAGTACAAATGGGGCAGCGGGGCACAGAAGGCAAAAAGGAGCGAGAAAACACAAGAAATACGGGCACAGTACAAATGGGGCAGCGGGGGCACAGAAGGCAAAAAGGAGCGAGAAAACACAAGAAATACGGGCACAGTACAAATGGGGCAGCGGGGGCACAGAAGGCAAAAAGGAGCGAGAAAACACAAGAAATACGGGCACAGTACAAATAGGGCAGCGGGGGCACAGAAGGCAAAAAGGAGCGAGAAAACACAAGAAATACGGGCACAGTACAAATGGGGCAGCGGGGGCACAGAAGGCAAAAGGAGCGAGAAAACACAAGAAATACGGGCACAGTACAAATGGGGCAGCGGGGGCACAGAAGGCAAAAGGAGCGAGAAAACACAAGAAATACGGGCACAGTACAAATGGGGCAGCGGGGGCACAGAAGGCATAAAGGACCGGGAAAACACAAGAAATGCGGGCACCGAGGCCACAAGCGGAGGGGCGAGCTTACCAGCAGCAGCGGGCAGACAGCACAGGCGGAGCTGTGTGGTGGGGAGCGACCTACCTGGCAAGGTCAAGGGTCGCTCTCCTCACGCGCAGCGGCCGCCATATATGGGGAGGTGGGAGGGAGGAGCAGCTGGGAGGCAGGGGCAGCGAATGGGCAGTCAGGGGGCGGGACGCAGCGGCGGGAATGGAGAGAGGCAGCGAGGGGCACAGAAGGCAAAAAGGAGCGAGAAAACACAAGAAATACGGGCACAGTACAAATGGGGCAGCGGGGGCACAGAAGGCAAAAAGGAGCGAGAAAACACAAGAAATACGGGCACAGTACAAATGGGGCAGCGGGGGCACAGAAGGCAAAAGGAGCGAGAAAACACAAGAAATACGGGCACAGTACAAATGGGGCAGCGGGGGCACAGAAGGCAAAAAGGAGCGAGAAAACACAAGAAATACGGGCACAGTACAAATGGGGCAGCGGGGGCACAGAAGGCAAAAAGGAGCGAGAAAACACAAGAAATACGGGCACAGTACAAATGGGGCAGCGGGGGCACAAGGCAAAAGGAGCGAGAAAACACAAGAAATACGGGCACAGTACAAATGGGGCAGCGGGGCACAGAAGGCAAAAAGGAGCGAGAAAACACAAGAAATACGGGCACAGTACAAATGGGGCAGCGGGGGCACAGAAGGCAAAAGGAGCGAGAAAACACAAGAAATACGGGCACAGTACAAATGGGGCAGCGGGGGCACAAGGCAAAAAGGAGCGAGAAAACACAAGAAATACGGGCACAGTGCAAATGGGGCAGCGGGGCACAGAAGGCAAAAAGGAGCGAGAAAACACAAGAAATACGGGCACAGTACAAATGGGGCAGCGGGGGCACAGAAGGCAAAAAGGAGCGAGAAAACACAAGAAATACGGGCACAGTACAAATGGGGCAGCGGGGGCACAGAAGGCAAAAAGGAGCGAGAAAACACAAGAAATACGGGCACAGTACAAATGGGGCAGCGGGGGCACAGAAGGCAAAAAGGAGCGAGAAAACACAAGAAATACGGGCACAGTACAAATGGGGCAGCGGGGCACAGAAGGCAAAAGGACCGGGAAAACACAAGAAATACGGGCACAGTACAAATGGGGCAGCGGGGGCACAGAAGGCAAAAAGGACCGGGAAAACACAAGAAATACGGGCACAGTACAAATGGGGCAGCGGGGGCACAGAAGGCAAAAAGGACCGGGAAAACACAAGAAATACGGGCACAGTACAAATGGGGCAGCGGGGCACAGAAGGCAAAAAGAGCGAGAAAACACAAGAAATACGGGCACAGTACAAATGGGGCAGCGGGGGCACAGAACGCAAAAAGGAGCGAGAAAACACAAGAAATACGGGCACAGTACAAATGGGGCAGCGGGGGCACAAAAGGCAAAAAGGAGCGAGAAAACACAAGAAATACGGGCACAGTACAAATGGGGCAGCGGGGGCACAGAAGGCAAAAGGAGCGAGAAAACACAAGAAATACGTGCACAGTACAAATGGGGCAGCGGGGGCACAGAAGGCAAAAGGAGCGAGAAAACACAAGAAATACGGGCACAGTACAAATGGGGCAGCGGGGGCACAGAAGGCAAAAAGGAGCGAGAAAACACAAGAAATACAGGCACAGTACAAATGGGGCAGCGGGGGCACAGAAGGCAAAAAGGAGCGAGAAAACACAAGAAATACGGGCACAGTACAAATGGTGCAGCGGGGGCACAGAAGGCAAAAGGACCGGGAAAACACAAGAAATGCGGGCACCGAGGCCACAAGCGGAGGGGCGAGCTTACCAGCAGCAGCGGGCGGACAGCACAGGCGGAGCTGTGTGGTGGGGAGCGACCTACCTGGCAAGGTCAAGGGTCGCTCTCCTCACCGCAGCGGCCGCCATATATGGGGAGGTGGGAGGGAGGAGCACCTTGGAGGCAGGGGCAGCGAATGGGCAGTCAGGGGGCGGGGCCGCAGGGACGCAGCGGCGGGAATGGAGAGAGGCAGCGAGGGGCACAGAAGGCAAAAGGAGCGAGAAAACACAAGAAATACGGGCACAGTACAAATGGGGCAGCGGGGGCACAGAAGGCAAAAGGAGCGAGAAAACACAAGAAATACGGGCACAGTACAAATGGGGCAGCGGGGGCACAGAAGGCAAAAGGAGCGAGAAAACACAAGAAATACGGGCACAGTGCAAATGGGGCAGCGGGGCACAGAAGGCAAAAAGGAGCGCGAAAACACAAGAAATACGGGCACAGTACAAATGGGGCAGCGGGGGCACAGAAGGCAAAAGGACCGGGAAAACACAAGAAATACGGGCACAGTACAAATGGGGCAGCGGGGGCACAGAAGGCAAAAAGGACCGGCAAAACACAAGAAATACGGGCACAGTACAAATGGGGCAGCGGGGGCACAGAAGGCAAAAGGACCGGGAAAACACAAGAAATACGGGCACAGTACAAATGGGGCAGCGGGGCACAGAAGGCAAAAAGGAGCGAGAAAACACAAGAAATACGGGCACAGTACAAATGGGGCAGCGGGGGCACAGAAGGCAAAAAGGAGCGAGAAAACACAAGAAATACGGGCACAGTACAAATGGGGCAGCGGGGGCACAGAAGGCAAAAAGGACCGGGAAAACACAAGAAATACGGGCACAGTACAAATGGGGCAGCGGGGGCACAGAAGGCAAAAGGAGCGAGAAAACACAAGAAATACGGGCACAGTACAAATGGGGCAGAGGGGGCACAGAAGGCAAAAGGAGCGAGAAAACACAAGAAATACGGGCACAGTACAAATGGGGCAGCGGGGGCACAGAAGGCAAAAAGGACCGGGAAAACACAAGAAATACGGGCACAGTACATACACAAAAACAATCTTAGGCTTACTCGCTTCCACACTACCAAATACCCTAACTTTGAATATTTAGGCGTTCAACTCTCCTCAAAAGGCCCAAACCCCATCAAATTTCATGTCATCTATCACTCACCTGGTAAAAACCCACAATTCCTCGAAGACCTAGCAGACCTAATATTGCAAAACTCACTAAAAGGCAGCAATGACCTAACCTGGCACCTGAACAATGCTAAAGATCCTATAGTACAAGCCCTTACCACGCTCCTGGAAGGGAATGACCTTACCCAGCACTGCAAGAAACAAACCCATAACAAGGGCTCTACTCTTGACGCACTCGTCTCCAAGCATAACACATTATCCCTTCACTCTATGCTACCATCCGACTGGAGCGATCACCAACTTATTCTCTTCGACCTCAACACCGTCATCCAAAGGCCTGCCCCCAACCTAGCCATCCCAAGCTCTGGGTGAGGAACATCCATCGAATCCCCCAAGCAGAGTTAAAAGCACTAGTAAACTCACAAATCACATCTCTGCCCCTCCCTCTCATCCGCTAATGACCTCTCCTACCACTACCACACAAAAATGACTGAACTCGTTGAAGCAGTCGCCCCGCTGAAACTCAAGAAGTGTTCTGTTTAGATCCTGGTTCAATAAAGACCTTAACAATGAAAGCCGACCACTCCGTTTAGCTGAAAGAACCTGGAGACAGCAACCCTTGGAATCTAATCTCACTATCCTCCGGGCTGAATGCCTAAAATACTAAAAACATATCTAAAGAGAAAAATCTATTTTTTCACCAAGAACAACTTGACAGGTCTAGAAACAGACCCAAAGACATATTCAGCATCATATAACAGCAAACCTCCTCTTTCCGCCAAAACACACAATTAACAATGCAACCAAAAGCTGCGAAGAATTCATCACATTCTTCTCTGAAAAAGGTTCTAAAATCGAACACTCTCATGAGGTCCCACCCCCCGGCCAATGAATCAAGGATGCCTCCTCCGAAAAGGGCCCGCCTGAAACCCCACCTCCAAATATTGACTTCCCCCCACGCCCCCTCAACAACACAGCTCTTCAACACCCACTCCTTGCAACTGAAAAATAATGCAACCTGGTCTGAATTTAACCTTGTCCATGAAGAGGAAGTCTTCAAAGTACTCTGGGGAACATAAGGCCGACATTGCAGATCTCAGACCCCCCTCTCCCTACGGCACTTGTTAAAAATCTATCACTCCAAATCTTCTGTATGGACCAATATCATCAATTCCTCCCTATCGAGTTGCTCCATGCTGACCTCCCTCAAACTCAGCCAAGTAACCCCCCTCATCAAAAAATCTGAAGCCGACTAGATCGACCTCAGTAACTACAGACCCATAACTAACCTCCTACTCCTCGCCAAAACGATTGAAAAATGTATGCTTGCACAACTCAAAACCCACATTGAAAAATACAACCTACACGACACCTTCCAATCGGGGTTCAGGAAAGGCTGCAGTACAGAGACAGCTATACTGAACGTCGTAGATGACCTGCACAGATCTCTAGTTGAGGGGCCGGCAAGCCTCCTAGTTCTCCTGGGCCTCTCATCTGCCTTCGATACTATAAACCATGACATCATCCTAAACTGTCCTTCAGTGGTTCACCTTCCTAAGTCAACGCTCACAGCTAATAAAACTTAACAATTCAATCTCAAAAGCAAGGCCAGTCTCGCAAGGAGTCCCTCAAAAGTCAATCCTATCTCCTGCCCTATTCAACCTCTACATGGAACCCCTCACAATGATCCTGAAGCAAGCTAGAATTGCCTGTCACCTCTATGCAGACACCCACTACCAATTCTACATGAACATCTCGTCAGACAAAGACATCCAGCACCTAAATTGCAGTCTCCACACAGGCCTATCCTGGCTGACCAGCAACCATCTCAAACTCAACCCCAACTAAACAGAACTCCTCCTCATCCAACCTAAAGGAAAATGCTTTCCCATTGATACCTGGCTCGACAACATAACTGAACTAAACTGCAAACTGTCAGTCTCAAACTCCTTTAAATCCCTGGGGATCACAATTGACAATCACTTGAGCATGAAAGGGCATATTAATGCCTCTGCGAAAAACTCCTACACGCTGAAACACCTGGAAAAAATCCAACCTCGCCATACCCATCGAAGACGTAAAAGATGTGGTGCAATCCTTAGTCCTCCCTAAGCTGGACTACAACAACTCAATAATTACTGGTGCCCTAAAAACATATCTAGCCCCTTTGAAAGCAACACTCCACGCAGCAGCCAGGCTTCTATTGGGAGAGAGGTGCTAGGACCACATCACTCCTACTCTCCAGCAACTCAACTGGCTTCCAGTCGAGGCAAGAGCTATACTCAAAACTACATGCATAACCCACAAAACTCTCTACATGGGTAAACCAGTCTACCCGTCAAACAAATTATCAAAAGCCGGTCAAAGGAGACCTCTACAAAGCTCAAACAGTCTACTCCTGATTCCGCAGATTTAAGAAAGAAAATTTACGCACCCGCTCCTTCTCCGGGAATGCTCTTAAAATCTGGAACACACTACCTCAGGACTTACGTAATAATCAATCTTTCCCCCACTTCAAGAAGAAACTGAAACTTCTTCTCCAACAGATATTTGAACCCACCCCTTAAAGCATCTGACTGGCCCGTTGCTCTCACCTGCACACTTTAAAGAAATCTGAGCTCCACTACCCGGGAGAAACTGTGCCTCTACTCCCCCCCTCCCCCTCCTCTACGAGGCCCTACCCTAGCTACCTTTGTACAATATATAATGCATCTATTTTACCGTTTGTTGTAATTTTCCTTTGTAATACGGACTCTATGTATTTTAATCTATTCCTCTTGTAATCTTGTGCAACTGCTCCTGTGCACTGTTAAGCACTGTATATACATGTATGGTATATCTACCTCAGAACTGCATTGGCACCTTATCCTAATGTCTTTTCATATATTTCACCTACGTACTGCCACGATATCTGTATACCTACTCCAAATGTACCTCACACAATTGCTGTTATGTAGACTCTGTGAAGCGCTCTGATGCATTCAGGTCAAGTTTCGCTATATAAAACTAAAAAAAGAATTAAATAAATACATTAACTGTGTCAGAAATTTTTCCCTTTAGACCCCTCTTTTGTGTTGAGTTCAGAAAAAGATCTGTCCGAACAGTTGAGTAGTCTAAGGTTTCATGGGTGGCCTGCGGATGAGTCCAGATCCACAGGCGCTTTAATGGTGTCTAGGTCATCCCACCCACCGATTTTTGGTCGTAATAAAACATGGCTTTCAGTGTGTGCTCATCTGTGTTGGACCGCTTACCTAGGCCTGCGCACTTTACAAATTGACATTTGTTATCCACATAAAGTAAGAAAATATCATCTGCTTTTTTCCAGTTGATTTGTGCAAAAAGGAAGAAAGATTCTGGCTGCAAAATATTAACTTTCAACTTTAAAAGTTGGAAAATAGTTGTATTGAAAAATAAAATGGTAAATGATTCTCGAATTTTGTATAGTGTGGCCATTCATTCTCAAAGAAGGGGTTTGGGGAAACTTTAAACTTAAGATTGGAGTGGACACATATGTGTTATTATCAATTTATAACACAAATTTCAACCTCTAAACTTTCCTATTGGCATTTAATAAAAAAGCTGAAATTAATTCTGGGCCAGATGTACGACCCAACCAATTTGCGAGTCGCAAATTGCATCGTTTTGCGACTTGCAATTTGAGACTCGCAAATAGGAATGTACAATAGTGTCTCAGATACTATTTGCGATTCCTAATGGGATCGCAAATTGCCTGCCTCATTAATATTCATGAGGCAAGTGCAATTTGGGACCCATTAGGAATGGCTAGCCCTTCACGGATGGTGGCCTGCTGGGGTCAGCAGACCACCATGTCTGTGACTGCTTTTTAAATAAAGCAGTCTTTTTTTTAATGCAGTCCAAGACAAAAACAAGTGTGCAAAACGCAAAAGGGGGGCAGGGTAGAAACACCCTGACCCCCCTAGGCCTGCTCAGGGAGTCCTACAAGGACCCCCAGGCCCAAAATTTTTTTAATTTATTTTTAAAAATCGGCGGGATGCGCGGATTCCGCTGTGCAAAAAAAAAAACGAAGCGCTGGCTCCCGCGCTTCGTTGTTAATTGGCCCCCGGGGGCATGCGGGGTTTATTAAAAATGAGTGGGGGGGCCTCTAAGGCCCCCCCAAGCCCCGGGGACCGCCACCCCCCGGGGCTTTGATTTGAAAATGGTGCGGGAGGGCACTCGGCCCTCCCACAGCCCCGGGGACCGCCACCCCCCGGGGCTTCTATTTTTTAAATTTAATTACCTGTGTGGGGGGGCTAGAGCCCCCCCACACTACACGGGGACCGCCACCTCCCCGGGGCACTAACAATTTTAAAGTGGGGGTCCGTTTCCAAAAAAAGGAAAAAGGAAGGGGGGCCACACAGCCCCCCTTCGGAAAAAAAACAACAAAATAAAAAACGATCGTGCCGCAGGCCCCGCCCATTTCTTTACCACTCTGCAAACGCGCCCCTGGCGCGTTTGCAGATGAGGAACAAATTCCCCTTCAATACTGGGGGTCCCTGGGGGCCAACTAGCCCACCAGGAACCTCCAGTATGCGCCAGGGGGCTGCGTTGCAGAGAGGTGTTCTGAGGCAATGCCCCTTTTTACACCTCTCTGCAACGCAGCTCTGTGGCGCATAATGGAGGTAGCTGGTGGGCTAGTTGCACCCCAGGGACCCTCTGGATTCAAGGGGAGTTAATCCCCCAACTTAAAACGCCCCACGGGCGCGTTTGCACAGTGGTGAAGGGAGGGGGCGGGGCCTGAGGTGACATGTGTGCAAACACGCCCTGTGGTGCGTTTTAAGTTGGGGAATTAATTCCCCTTCAATCCTGAGGGTCCCTGGGGTGCAACTAGCCCACCAGCTACCTCCATTAAGCGCCACAGAGCTGCTTTGCAGAGAGGTGTAAAAAGGGGCATGGCCTCTGACCACCTCTCTGCAACGCAGGCCTGTGGCGCTTACTGGAAGTACCTGGTGGGCTAGTTGGGCCCCAGGCACCCTCAGGATTCAAGGTGACCTAATGCCCCAACTTAAAACGCGCCACGGGGCGCGTTTGCACAGTGAAGGGAGGGGGCGGGGCCTCAGGTGACATGTGCGCAAACACCCCTGTGGTGCGTTTTAAGTTGGGGAATTAATTCCCCTTCAATCCTGAGGGACCCTGGGGGCCAACTAGCCCACCAGGTACCTTCAGTAAGCACAACAGAGTTGCGTTGCAGAGAGGTGAAAAAGGTGCGTGGCCTCGGAACGCCTCTCTGCAACTCAGCTCTGTGGTCCTAACTGTAGGTATCTGGTGGGCTAGTTGGGCCCCAGGGACCCTCAGGATTCAAGGGACTTAATCCCGCAACTTAAAACGCGCCACTGGGCGCGTTTGCACACATGTCACCTCAGGCCCTCCCTTCACCACTGTGCAAACGCGCCCGTTTTAAGTCGGGGATTAACTCCCTTGAATCCACACGTTATAGTTAGAAATTAGCATTTAAAAACCTTTGAAATTCACTGAAAAAACCATAGGTTTCAGGCACGTTATAGTTAGAAATTAGCATTTAAAAAACCTTTGAAATTCACTGAAAAAAACCATAGGTTTTAGGGAAAGTTATAGTTAGTTGGACATTGCACTCGTACAAAACCCGTGAAATTCCCCGTTATAGTTAGTTCAGCTAACTATAACTCGCGCCCCCGCAATCCACTGCTGATGATGTCACATATTACATCACTCATGACATCACTGGTTTTTTAAATACTAATTTCTAACTATAACATGCCTAAAACCTATGGTTTTTTCAGTGAATATATATATATCTATATATTTATTTTTAGGGTATGCCCATAACCTTGTGGAGCATGCAATGATACATTTATTAGATGCTGAAAAGGCATTTGACTCAGTTGAATAGCCTTTTTTATGGAATTCCTGAGAAAAATGGGCTTTGGACCATCCTTTCTTATGGGTACAAGAGTTGTACTCCCAACAGATTGTGAGGGTCAAGGTAAATGGTGCTATGTAATCTAGTTTTCCCCTTGCGAGAGGCACTAGGCAGTGATGCACTTTGTCTCTCCTTGTTTTTGCCCTAGCATTAGAATTCCTTGACTGTTGAATATGACGTGATGCATTAATTATGGGCCTGGGTGGTACAATAAGTAGGACGATAATATTTCTCTCTCTGATGATGACCTTCTGGGATATTTGGTAGATCCAGCACCTCCTATGGACAGATGTTTTTTAAAAGTGCATCTTTTGGCATATGCTTCTGCCCATGTGTAAACTTCCTGTAGTTTCTAGTCATTTGTATCTTGTCAGAATTTACAAACTTTCTGTCATTAATTTCTTTTGCATAGGCCTTACATTTATTTTTGATGTCTTCCAGTGTTTTTTGCCAGGTGTCTTCTTCCATGCGTTGTCCATTCCGATTTCAATTTGTGAATTGTTTCCTCTAGTTCAGTGAGACAAATCAAGTCCAAGGAGCATTTGTTTAAAATCGAGCACCATTTTTCAATTAATTGTTTGTTGTTTTTACATAATGTTGGCTTTAGGGCTATATGTGATGGTTTAGTTTAGCAATGTACACCAGGTACATAGATAGCTTGTTTATAATTTGGCATTGCAGTAAAGACAGATTTGAAAACTATTTACAAGCAATAAATTTGAAATGTGAACACATTACATTGTCATGACATCAACCAAGAGCAAATTCCATGCTTGGATGTAGTAGTGTGTATCCAGAATCGGAGAATCATCACAAATATATACAGAAAACCTACTGACAGGAACAATTTTCTTCACTACACGAGTTTCCATCTGGAACCTCTTAAGCATCACCTACCATTTTCACAGTTTACAAGAATCAAAAGGATAATATCTGAACCACAGGATTTACAAACAGCATTACAAGAACAAATGACTAGATTCATGCAAAGAGGTTGCAGCATACCAAGTCTTCAAAATTTGTTACACTGATTGCAATCACTAACTAGACCAACTTTTACTGAAACATAAACCACCTTCTACAAAAATTACTTTTGTGTCTACCTTCTCCACAAAAAGTCAAGCCATAAAATGCATAATTAAAAACAGATGGGACATTTTGAGAATTGAACCTGATTTCGGATCCTTATTTAAATATTGGCCATTGTTTGCTTACAAACGTATTAAGAATGTAAAATAATTTGCCACCAACAAAGGTGTGCAGGCCAGCACTACTAAGAAACCAGGCACGCAACAGTGCCATAACTGTGTACATTGTAACAACTTCATTATGGGTCCAATATTGTTTCATCCACACAAAGGCACACCAATCAAATTGCAACATAGTAGTAATTGTAACACCGACAACTGCATATACTCTTTAAAGTGCCCATGCGACTTATTATATCAAAATGAGGGTCAAATTATGAACCACTGAATGCAAAAGTAATATTTGTCACCACTCAGAAAAATCCCCATTAACTTTACACTTCACTAAATATAATCATCGGATTTCTCAACTTAAACTCAAAATTATTGAATACATTGAATACGATCCGAAATTGGGCATATAAAAAAAACTGCCACAGAGAAACCTCAATTGGATAAAAAGACTAGACACTCATCAACCGAGAGGCCTAAACAATGATATTGAAATTACTTCTTATTTGGATGATAGTCCAAAGTCGTTCTGGTTGTTTTCATTGCCTTTATATTTAAATCTTAGAATAATGACAATAGTTATGTATATTGCAAACATTTCATCAACTGTTAACTATGCCTGTTGCAGAATGCTATTCACATACCTTATTATGTGCACTGACTCCAGTTTGAAGTCCCATTATAAATTGCAACGGCTACTGAGAACACATTTTAAGATGACTGATAGTTATAACAAGGCGTTATACCTGATACCACATTTACATTAGTTTTTACTTTGGATTTTAGCTGTTTTATTAATTTAATTTCTCTTATCTCTTTTGTCACTTTCATTTACTTTATTATTTATGTAACCATATCTTCACTTCTTTACATGAAGTGTCACCAACAACACGCCAGGTTTAACATCACGTGGTCTAACGTTACAATATGGCCGCCTCGCCTTTTGTAACATAAAGTTTCACTTGCAATACACCGGATTACACATCATGTGGTATGGCCATTGCATTATGGACTCTGCGTCCCAGGCTTACTTTTCATTTTAGCGTTCCAGGCCATGTAAACACTCTTGCTGCACTTCTTGCTGCAAGCGGAGATATAATTTTGCCACGGGAACTCAAACTACACACACTTGTCGAATAAGCTTTGCTTTTGAGCCAACAGTGTTTTTGTACCAGTTAAGCGCAGCTTCTGCATTGACATTATGATGCTGTTTGTTGATTCACTGGTGAGCTTTAACTCTCGTTTGAGGGTAGCTGAACAAAACTGGTCCACTTTACCGTTTGGTGCACAAAATATGAACATGTTTTTTCACTAGATTTTTCGGTGTTCTTCAGTAATTGGTGCCATTGTAATGGCATGTTAACATTAATCTATACTCATAAGTTATTAGCACAGTTCCATCATAGTAAAGGATAAATTCATAAACACATTTTATCTAATAACAAGAGTACACATTCTTCACTTAACGTGAATCACCCTTTCAGCTCTCTTTTCTGGACTTTGGATTACCATACAGTTCTTTGAATTTTTTGATCCCCTCCGGTTAAGGTCGTTTTTTTGTTTGTTTTGACTTATTCAGCATCTGTTAATACTTTTCCCCCAATGAAGCTCGGTCAGTCTGAACTGCATTGGGAATTATTCATGTGGAAATTATAAAAAAAAGTGAATCATTTGTCTAATGGGAGACAATACAACTGTTTATGAAGTTTGAAAAATGTAATGCAGATATTATTAGTTGAAATTTTATTGATAGTGGATACAATATCTCAATAAAAATGTTGAAACCAATCACTTCAAATGTAAGTACCTTTTTATACAGACTTTCTGCCCCGCCTCACAGTGCGTCTTCGGACTATAATTATGAGCACACACTAAAAGCCATGTTTTAATACAACCAAAAATCTGTGAAAGCGATGACCTAGACTCTGAAACACCATTAAAGTGCGTGTGGATCTGAACTCAACCACAGGCCGGCCATGAAAACTTGGACGACTCAACTGTTCGGACAGATCTTTATCTGAACTCAACACAAAGGAGGGGTCAAAAAGGAATAATTTTCAATACAGTACCATACCAGTCTGATTAGATCCCAACTTTCCCTAATTAGCAAGCTGAATTTTCGTTCAGTCAAGCACTCTCAAGTAAATGAAAGGGGCATTCCCTCTGTTGAGATTGTAACCCAGAACACTATGCCATTCAACCCACCTACTCAGTATCCACCTAGCAGTCTAGTGCTCTAAAGTGACCCATAAGTGCTCCCCAAGACACCAAATAAAAAAGGGACTATCAATTGAGAAGAACAGGAGTGCCTTGGTCATCTTTTAATTTAAAAAATCAGTGTTCTCACTAGTTGCCTGTAATAATTTATTTCAGGTGACTGCTGGTGCATGTTTCTTTTACACACACATTCTCATTTTAGAAATAACTTGTAATACAATTGCCAGCCAGCGTTTCATTGGCAGATTAAAACCTTTTATGCATTACAAAATATAGAATGGGAAATTGGGATTGTAAAAATACATAAAATAAACGTGTCATCAGAATGAGCGGGAAAAGAATACGGACATTCTTTTTAATGCTTATGTGTTTATTTATTTAATGGTTTTATGTAACGTTCATGCACTATGAAGTATAAGGGCACTTTACATTATTATCTGCATTTTATTCTTCACTAGATATATTCTCACAAATGTCTGATTCCAATGGATTTATGGTGTTTACGAAGTTTGATCAATTCCTTCGAGAGGTTTTAAAACTCCCCACAGCTGTATTTGAGGGGCCTTCATTCGGTTATACGGAGCACTCTGTTCGAGCATGCTTCCCACAACAGGTAACAATAGCTTAAAACTATATACAACACTTATTTTGTATGTTGAAAATGCAAATGCCTTTTTTGTCTACTGTAGTGATCAAACTTAACTTTGATCCTTTCTCTAGCTAAAGGCATTAACAAGGTTATCAGAAACCCTCCACAACTCCTGTCGGTCCACATATCTGCCTTAACCAGTTTGTTTATCCCAGTAATATCATAGGATTCTTCAAATGTGAGAGGATCTAATAGGACTTATGATAGCCACATGGATCTGGTCAATCTTCATGGGATCCATGGTCGAATTTACATTCCTTTCCATCTGTGCTTTTTGAGAAAGTTAAGATAGAGCATTAAAAACATCATGCTAGTCTTCAAGGCCTTCCACTCTGTCATTATCACTTTGTCTCTATTCCCCATCCAATTCTTACATCATCAGTGTGGCCTACTTCTCTAGAGGTAACTGTAGCCTTTCAACTAAAATAAAATGAAATTATTTCTTTATCCTCTGCTGCTAACCTGTGGGAAATCCTGCTCTGCCATCTATCCATACATACCTTTGGGTCAGTGTCCTTCCACACCGGGTTTTGAGTCTGGTAGATATCCCAAACAGTTTCCTTTTTATCTGTTTTATACAGGTTTCTACGCCAAAGGCCTGGCTCCTTCTAGCCTCAACCTCTAGTTATCCCTACCGTAAGTCGCCAGACCAGAAACAGCTTTAAACGCTGTTAATTGGTGTTTTGCCTGCTTGTTTTACACAGGCAAGTGTGTCAAACACAGCACCTGTCTACCTTGTGTGCATATGCCCCACAATATTACACTGAGGCCCATGGTAGAAAATCAACGCAGGTTAGTACGACTGGTTAGTTATATATGTGAACCCCAAATTTCTCCAGGGTGTGATGCACTGGGGATCATGGTTGCTTACACTCTTGATTGTTTGCTACACCAGTTTAACAGGTTGTGAAGCAGTTTCTGGTCCAGCCACCTAGGGAACAAACAGACTGAGAATGTCGAAGCCTCTGACTGTGACTCACAGATGATCATGGGAAACTTAATCCACATATTGCATGTTATGGAGGTAGACATCGCATCAGTTACTACAGGAGGAGGAACTAGGGCCCAGCTAGGCATGTGCAGCCTGTTGTTCCCCCTCCCCTCATCCCAAACAGCCCCCACACACACTTCTCCTGCCGTAAGAGCTGTGTGCATAAACAATGTTTTACTGTGATTTTCTTTGGTGGACAGAAGCTCTATACAGCAGAATGAATTGTGAGGGAAGAGGGGAGGTCTTGTACTGGAGATCAATCCAGCGGAATGGAAGTCGGGTACCTTTGCAGTGTTGGCCATGAAACACATGAGCAGCATTTGAAAAGGGCATCCCCCCCGCTCACTCTTGGCATGTGTTACTATTCCCCCAAAGTCCCATAAAGGCCTTCACAGGCTCATTTCATGTTAGACCCTTCCTCCATTAAGCAGCAGCACTGAGCACACCTGGCAATGTCCACAAGATATGAGCATGTACCCAAAATTATTAAGCCTTACTTGTTTAGTTTTATAGTTGCTAAACACACCTTGCCAAGTTTGTGCCCAGTTCTCGATGTGAAAAAAAGTTTTATTCCCTCAGCTGTGTCTAGTTAAATAAGGGTTCTTAAGGGTTGGAATTAGATCCTGTGGTCCCAGCGTTCCCTGTGATGCAAGATTACCAGGCACAGGATTCTCTGTCGACTTTGCAATAACATTTGAATTTTGTGATGAGGCTTTATGACAAACTGATTGTCCAAGTGAAATGCTGCCTCAACTGGTGCAAGCACTGTCCTAGGTACGAGTCGTTTCCCTGTAGCTGTTTTGTCAGGTGAACTTGCGCTGCTTCCTGAATGTCACATTATCCAAGTCGTTGCTACAAAATGGAGATGTTCTTTAGAAGCTGAATGAAAATGAAGAAGAGGAAGATGTAGTGTGCCGGATGTCAGGATCCTTTCTTCTCTTCTATGATATATATATTCTGTTAATCTCAATCACAAGGATATGAGATGTATAAGATTTTATCAAGTAAACCAACTAAATAGATTTGCTCAGTTCCTGACAGATACTTGGCAAAAAGGGATCAATTTATATTCGAAATACACCAATGTGAACAGAATGAATTGAGCATGCTTAGGTGAAAACTGCAGAAAAAACAGCTGGTTGGGATATGGACTTGCCCAGAAAAAGGCACTTAGCAAGTTTTTAGCCAATCTATTTGTTTTTTTAGCAATTCTTGGAGGCCCTCTAAATCTGTTTCTTAACCTTGCCACATGGGAACTCAAGATGGTTCTAAAGGAGATGAAACAAGTTATGTTTTTTTTAATTTGAGTTTCACAACTAGAACAAACAAGTGACATAAAGGTATATCAAATGTCACATTAGATTACATGCAGTAGACAATTGTTGTGCCCACCCTTGTTATATCAAACACTTTTGGCAACCTTAAGGCATGTTTTCAGTTACATAGTTATACATGCGCAAAGACGCTATGACAGTTGGACACTTGTAAACAAACTTGGCTACATTCAGGAGATCAACATGCGTTGAAACTGGCATTTCCTGGCCTCTCGTAAGGCTTACCTCACACGTCCCATGTCAGCCATGAGCCATCCATTCCTTTATACAGCCCCTCGCAGCAGATATGAATGCAAAGGGCCCCAGATATCTTTCAGTTTGTTAGCATGAAGTATGGTGGAGTAATAGAACTCCAGCTGTTCATTACAGTATGTCATGTAATTGAGCCATTTTCTAACAGTAGGACTTTTGTCCTGTCCCCATACACAAGCCACCCACCCTTTCACCAGTAGGAGGGCCACGGACGCACATTGCTGCACACTGTGTTGTACATTGATGGTGCACCCCAAGAGTGCCAGCTTCTGGAAGGATGCAAAAAGAACAATTGATGGACAGAATGCTACACAATGTCAAACATTCACCCCAGTACAGAGATCTGGGCCTAAATCCATCGTTTTTTTGCTCCCCATGCCTTTCCAATTCAGACCCAGCCAAATGCAAATCAGTCTTGACCCTGTTCCCCTTGGGAACGATCCAGCCCGAACTGCTAGGTCAGGTCCTCACTGGACTGGAAAGAAGCATCCTGGGACCAGTTTCGGGGCATCACCCCTCATCAGCCAGGTTAGCTTGACTCCAGTGGCATGGAGAGCCCAGGACCCACGTCTGGGCATACCAGTCCCACTCGGGGTAACAAATGCAAAAAGAACATTTGATGGACAGAATGCTGCACAATGTCAAACATTCACCCCAGTACAGAGATCTGGGCCTGAATCCACCGTTTTTTTACTCCCCATGTCTTTCCAGTTCAGACCAAGCCATATACCAATCAGTCTTGCCCTGTTCCTCAGTTGCTAAATCAGTCACTGCGGAGAGGAGTTTCAATACCTCTACTCAGAATCTGTTAACCATTGGGCAGTGCCAGGCAAGGTGGATAAAGTCTGCATCTGGGGCTGTACATCGTAAACAGTTAGAATCTGCCAGGAGGCCGCACTGATACTGTGCAACTGGCAAGCGGTACACCCAATGCAGAACAATTTCACTAGTATCTGTAGTCAGGGGCTCCAGGAATTGCCTGTTGGGGGTCAATATCGCCCATTTTGTTTATTTCCCATTTGTTAAGTCTGCGGGGTAGCGATCCCCTCGCAGTAAGTATAATTTACGAGTAATGCGCCAGGGGTTTATCTGGAGCATATAATGTGAGGTGTACTGAGCGTTTGCATAGGCAATCTCAAGCCAACTGAGTGCAGGCGACTGGATCAGTCTCCGCTTGGTTACATTTGGGTTGTGGCCCAATCACAGCACAGACAGGGGAGGGGCATGATGTGTCATGCTCTATAGCTAAGTCGGTCATAAATGGTGCGGGTGCTGCCAATAGTGCGTGGAATGCACCAGAGCGCTGTTTTAATAAAGCTCACAATCCCGTGCAGAAAGCCCACCCTGCTCATAGGGTAATGTGAATATTTCACAACGAACCCTAGGTTGCTCTCCTGCCCATGTCAGGGAGGTCATGTGGGAACTTAGCGTTTTAAATAATTTCTTGGTTAGTACAACTGGAACGTTGTAAAATAGATGCATAGCAGTTTGGACAATATAACCATTTTTATGAGGGCAATCCTGCCCATCATGGAGAGGGGGAGGTGTTTCCATCTGTTTATCTGCACTTCAATCTTAGTTATAACCATGCCATACTGCTCCGATGCTACAGTCATTTTGTCTCGGCTAACCCACATGCCTAGGTATTTCATTGACGTTGAGCAGCAATGGAGAGGTGATTCTAACTAACTGACTTTGGTGCTGAGTGTTTGAGGGAAAACGGTTGATTTGTTCCAGTTAATAGTGATTCCTGCTAGTATTTTAAACAGGGTAAATTATCTTACAATAGCGTTTAGGCTATCAGCCAGGGAACACAGGTTTAAGGTGATATGATCTAGATACAGTGATACTACTAAATTGTGGGAGATGAAAATCGGGCCTCATTGTGCGTGCAAATGCCTGGTTGAGCAGGCAAGGTCTCCAACAACAGGGCATATTGCAAGAGAGAGCGGGTAACTATCAGTTGCCTCCCCTAGGGTTATCGGGTCCGATAGAGGGTTTAGTTCTAGCAGTTGGCTGTGTGTACAGAAGCCTTACCAAGCTGATAAAATTGTTGGGCAGTCCTATTCTGGACAAAACCACAAACCAGAATTCCCACTCCAGGGAGTCAAATGTCTTAGTGGCCTCTAGGAAGACAACCACGACTTTCAACTCTGGATTTCAATGGTGCACAGGGGCAAACAAAGTCTTGAGTTTTGGGATGAGGATCATCCGGGAATGAATCCGGCCTCGTCAGAGAGAACCAAATCCAGTAATAGAAGTAGTAGCTGATTAGCAAGCACATTGGCGGATATTTTGGCATCTACGTTATTGAGGGATAATGGCCAGTATTTGTCACAGCGTGAGGAGGGTTTGCCAGGTTTCAAGAGCGTCACAAGGTAGTTTCTTTGACTGAGGGCTGGAGTATGCTGTCTTCCAGTGCCACAGTGTGCATTCGTAGGAGCTGTGGGCTGGTAGGTGACAATAGGCTTTATTAAACTCCACAGCGAAGCCTTCTTTTCCACGGGCCTTTCATGTGCATGTTGTGGTTATTTCATCAAGAGAGTCTGAGAATTGCCATAAACAATATATGGTTGTTGCAACATGACAAACATAATATGGGCAATTGCTCTTGTGATCAGGTTTTTAATATTTATTTGGCTTGTTGTGTTTTTAATGTATTATTTTTTCTTGCATAATATGAACATACATTAGAAGTACGGATTTGATTACTTTGCAATAGAGAAACGGGAAAGGTGGTTAAAGTAGCCAAGAATTAGCCCTTTCGTGTTGTTAAAACAATTCCTATGCCATAATATGTTACTTCGTTACGTCACTGAATCGTACGACAGTGAGAGATTTATCTTTCGTGTTATATATTTCAATTAATTTTATGTTAATATGTGCATTGTGTAATTTCTGTTGCGAAAGGTATCATGTTGTAAGCATTCAAATAAATATCGGATATATTCTGGAACTTGTTTGTACAGGGAAATTGTGGAAGTTGAATCTAACGGGTGCTTTTGTTAATTTGTTGTACAGAAAAAGATTTTGCTGAATATGTTTTTAGACACCCTGATGGCTGATCCACCTCCCCAGTGCCTTGTCTGGCTACCTCTCATGCACAGACTTGCTCATGTGGAAAATGGTAAGTAGAGCTTTTCCTACGTGCCATTAAAAAGTATACATTTTTTCGACAGAAACCAACTTTGCAGCACTTTATTGTACCCTTGACGTTTTAAATGTGTGTGTTTGGGTGTACTTTAATGGTCCCTGACACAGCGGAAAGTGCTCGTGTGTTTGCCAACCACAAAATTATGAAAACCTCAGAGAACAGTAAAAACAGGAACTGTATGCTGCAAAGTAAGCAGAACCTTATTTGGAAACAGTTGTTGAGTGGCACGCTTGGGTATTAAGAAAGTTTGCAAGTGCAGAGCCATCTTCTAGTTCATAGAAGTTGACAGTGATACAAGTGTAAGGGCTTCTTGAATCCTGCAGCTGCACTGCTTTAGCTGCCCTTCCAGGTTAGCCACTCAGATTTATGTGGTATTTTTGACTTGATCTATGTGAGGCCCTGGCACGGGACTGTAGAGACCTCTTCCCTGAAGTATGAGTTGCATGGAGACTAGGCTCTTTCTGGGGATGGCACAGCCTGTGGGCCCAGGAGGCTGGAAAGTACATTTGGTCCAGTGTTTCTGGAAGGATAGGCCAGGTATGTCTGTGGTGACTCTGAGTGACAGATCCTACAGGTGAGTGATTGCCTGTCTGCTTACAGGGGAGTGCTGTGGAATACGAGGTAAAAATGTTTTTGATTGGTCTGTAGAGTTTTTCATGGGTTAGCCTGTAGGAGCAGTGCCAGCATTGATGCCGGGGAAGGAAGATACCCTTCAGGAGGACTGAGGATGGAAGTCTCCTGAAGATAGACAGGAACCCCAGGGACCCAAAGACTAGATAATGTATCAGAATTGCTAGACAGACTCCCTCAGGCGAGAATTGCTCTCATACAATTAATTGGCTCAAATTTACAGAGAATGTAAAAGATTTGGGTGGAAGCACACGCCACACAACTTCCAAGTGTCAGTAAGTAGCTGAGGTACTGAGAGTCGCCATGTGTTAGTTCACGGTCAAGAGAGTGTGAGGAGGGGGAATAGTGAGAACCTCTCTCCTCTTTATCTAGGTTGATGTTTACATACATGACCCTTCCCTACACTGCATACTTGGCCTGTTCCCTCATACAGCTAAGACGAAAACCACTGATAAATTCCAGGACTTGGCCTTCAATTCTAGCCAAACGCGAAATCACCAGTGGGTGGAAGGCACCGAACGGCCCTAGCATAGTCAGATGGAAACAGGAACTGGAGAAATGGGCGGACTGTGAGGGCAGAATTTTGCTTAGGAACTCAAGACGGGGCCTGAGTAAGATTGAGAGAGCTAGGGCGTGGGAGACTCTGGTGGAAGAGATGAGAGGTAGGACACAGGGATCCGGGTCCACCACCCCAACATTGCCTTCCTGACAGGGGAGCCCCATGAGACGTGACCAAGATGGAGCATTAGAACAAGCACCCGGGGAAGCAAACCCGTTGGACAACAGGAAACGTAGGTTGGTACAGGACCGGGGAGGGATCTCCGAAGGACGCATAACCACACATTAAACAACAGGAGGTGTGACAGCTTAGCTAAATTAGGACAGCAAGATGATCTAGAGGGGGAGTTGGGGGAAGTTGGGGGAGGGAGAAATTAGACTGCATATATGAACCTACTGTAGAGGGACAGAATGGAACAGGTAACCAGATATATGTACCATGTAGGAAATGTATGTAGTACTGTGTTCCACTATAAGGTATAAAGTAGGAGATGTTAACGCTATTGATGCTAACCAAAGTAAATAAAATATGTTTAAAAAAAAATAAATACATGACCCTTCCCTTGGTAACGGGTATGGGTTTCCCAGCCTGGGACTCTTTTTCTTCTTGACGTTTGGTGGACCCTCAGTAGATAAGACACTCGCACCTCCTCACAAGCCATTCTTCGCCTAACTACTTATGTGCAGCCTCACCGAAGGGGAGAGACTATTCTAGGTAACTACAAGGGAGCGCAGACATACTTGAGTGAAGGGCGCCAACATTAAATACATACCTCCGTGTGCTTCACAGTCAAAAGGGATTGTGTGTATGTTTTGCATCAGTTTTTCCCTGTAGCCACTGAGATTGTTTATGTGCCACACCTCTGTAAGTGGAAACCACTTCATAGGAGATTAAAGACCAGACCATGGCATCCAGCCAGCTGTGTGGGAGACTTTGTTGGTGTATGTGATACATAGGTCATGTTCCAGGACTCCTTTTAGCTGATCAAAGTATGAAATTGGTCATGATATGTGTTGGGACATGTAGGCCAGACATGCACAAACGTGCAAATCTGTTCCGACCCTGGTCCTCCATAGGACCCAAGCTGCACCCCACTGACGAGCCCCAAGTAGGGCAAAACCAGTCTGGGGTTGCTTGTGTTCCCTTTTGGAGGGGACCTTGCCTGGCAGTTCAGGATTGACTGTTCCCATGAGGAGCAGGGTCGGTACTGATTTGGATAAGGCGGGCCTTTGTCCAGAGTGGCATGGTGGGCAAAAACTGATGGACTTGAATGCGACCCCGAGTGATTGCCAGTGTCTGAGATAAATTTGAGCATTCCATTCATCACCTTTTTGTTTCATCTTTGAATATGATAAGAAAACATAGAAATTCCCTGAAATAATCGAAGGTTAAAGGATCTTAGCTTATGCTAAAAAACAGAAATTAATCGGAAAAGATTAAGTGTTAAAGTGGCGTCTTAGCCTGCTTCGGGGAGTAGTCGTTCCTGAGGTTGGTGAGCATGGCAAGGTAGGTGAGGAACTGGTTAGGGGAACCAGGTTATACACTGGAGATCTAAAGACCTTTACACTCACAGATCTCCTATATCCAGAGAGACACACACCTGTAGGTGACCTGTTTCTATATCTATGCAACCCGATGTTATCGATGAAGAGACTTGCATCATTTCACCTCAGGACTGGAGCATCCAAAGTGTTTATCTCCACAGGTCCACAGCACCGCCTGACTATCCGCTTCCCCACAATCATACTTGGATCCTGACGCACATACTCGTTTACCTAGCAATTCACTTTCAAAGCATATCCTGAACTATGTTTACATAAGTACAGTGGGTTTTTTAAGAACGGATGTGTAGTCTACCATACTTGCAGTGCTGCCAAGTACACTGCTATGCACCGAAGCTCACTTAGCACTCACAAGTCTTGCTAACATTTCAAAGTCCTATTTGAGAGCAGCATAAACAGATAACTGGATTTTAAGAATTCCGGTTTCTGGAAGGTCTGTTAAGTAGCTGCCATTAAAGAACACAAAAGGCTAGACACCAAAAATTAGTTTATTACAATGTGCAAAATCCAAATATATTTGAATGTCATACTTTAGTGGTCTGTTCTTGTTTACAGACTGGATGTAGAGACCAAATATAATGCAAAGAAACATTAGCAGGGGTCCCAGGTTATGAGCAGCTGTAAGACAGGCAGTGTGTGCAACCTAAACATGTTTGTTAAGAGCACTTCAGAACAGAAAGTGGAAGAATTAAGATAATTTATACTCACTCCTTACATTATCCTTTTCATTAAATATGCATCACCAAAGCAACTTTTAGAAATATTTTGGGAAACGCAAGACCTGTATAGTCAGCAAGGTATCCAAGCATAACATGGTCTGCAGCCCACTGATGGGTTACTTAGGGCACACATTTGTTTGATGTTTGAGCTCTGCTTTGAGGTTGATATGTCACCAGATACCTCAAATGTTTCTAAAGTGCTTTGCGTATGCCGTTTCTGTTTGGTGCCAGCGAAGGCCTCTAGTATCATATACATTTATGATATCTCTACATTCAGTAGCCTTGGAGATTTTCATTTGTAGGCCCACCTTCCACACAAACATGTTCTTATGAGACCAAGACTAAGAACTGTCTCCATTTTGCTGTCTTAATCTATTATAGATTTACGTGAGATGAACAATTCCATCATCCATTTGTTAGGATTGAACAGAGCATCATGGGTGTGAGTGAATCCATATTACCAAATGTGTTTCTTGAATGACTCACTGTCTGCAGTGCACAATGTCACACACATCAGTGGCATCTTCAGAGTCTGTTTTTTCTACCATTGAGTTCACAGAAGTGTGCGCCTTCTGGAAGGAAGATGAAAACGTTTGAAAGATATTAGTCTCTATGACCTGGAACACTTCGAGCTCAGACCTTTACATCCACAATGCTATACCTCCTATCCGAATCACTTAGAAAAAGTACTTTCAGAGCTTTTTTGTTAGAAATTCAACCACTGAAAAACTTACATTTGTTAAGTGATTCTCTTGGATGGTTTTATAAAACATTTTATTTTGGGTGTGTGGGTAGAAGAGCATCTAGGCCAGTGAATAGTTGAAGACAACCACCAACTGCTGTTCTTATTTGCTGGTGAGATCTGTAAAACACAGTTTTTTCAGCTGCAGTGGAATAGTAAAATTCTCTGAGGTGGAGTAGATTCCAGAGATTCTCCTGCTAGATCTTTAATTACTTGTCTGGATGAATGATGTTGGACCTGGCCCTTTCTGCAGGGTCACTGCCAATCTTTTTGCCTTCCTCGTCCCCTTTGTGCTGAATTCATTTTTGTTGGCTTTAGGATTCTGGTCACTTGACCACTGCTAACCAGTGCTAAAGTGCATATATGCTCTGTACTCTAACGATGTTAACATTGGTTTAACCACAATTGCTTTATTTAATTTACTTATAAGTCCCTAATAAAGTGCACTATGTGTGCCCAGGGCCTGTAAATTAAATACTGCTAGTAGGCCTGCCGCACTGATTGTGCCACCCACTTCAGGAGCTCTTTTAATCATGTCTCAGGCCTGCCACTGCAGAGCCTGTGTGTGCAGTTTTAAACTGCCATTTCGACCTAGCAAGCTAACCTATTTGGCGCAGCCCAAACCTTCCCTTTTTTACATATGTCGCCCCTAAGGTAGGCCCTAGGCAGCCCTATGGGCAGGGTACAGTGTATTTGAAAGGTTGGACATGTACTTTTGAGTTTTACATGTACTTGTAGTGAAAAACTATTAAATTCGTTTTTCACCACTCCAAGGCCTATCTCTCCCATAGATTAACATTGGGATTGCCTTAAAGCATTAAGTGTAATTTCCAATTGGGAAAAGATAGAACTTGGGAGTTTTTCTCTGGACTCACAATTTAAAATTACAACTTATGGTGAAGTTAGATTTTACATTGTAAGTCTGAAAATGCCACTTTTAGAAAGTTGGCATTAAATTACTTTAACCATTCTGTGCCTCTGACTGTCTCTGAATACACATCTGGGTTGGGTGACAGCTGAGCTTTGTGCATTCCCTCTAGACAGTCACACACAGAGAGCTGGGGTGTGACATTCACATCCTGATGGCCCATCACCTGGCCCATAGGCCTTCCTGAGCTAGAGTGGGAAGGAGAAGCTGACACTTGCACTTGAACAGGGCTATGCGTGTCCCTGCACAAAGAGATGCATACTCCCTGAAGTGAGTCTAGAGCCATGGCAGGAAAGGCAGGGAATTCGTGATTTTCAAAGGCCTCTTTGAAGTCTCCCCCACTTCAAAGGTACAACTGGGTATAAGTACTGGACCCCTGACACCACCAAATCAGAACTTTGCTGGAAACAAGGACATTTTGCCAGGAAGAAGAGCTGCTGTGCTGTAGGAGGGACTGCCACTCTGCTAACTGCTTTGCTGTGTTGTCCTGCTGATTGCTGTGCTATAGGTGGGACTGCCACTTTGCTACCTGCTTTGCTGTGCTGGCCTGCTGCTTCTTACCTGTGAGTGATAAGGACCTGCTCTCTACATCCTTGCACCCAGGTTCTCCAAGGGCTTGCTGACTTGCCTCCTGTTCTTCAAGTCTCAGGGCCATCAAAGACTTCCTTCCACCCAGCTTAAGCTGCTGGACTCTGCCAACTATGAGTCCTCCCTTGCCTGAGGTGCCAATCCAGTCCTGGGCCTCAGAAGTGAGTTTTTGCAGCTTTTTCTACATCGACGCATCTGCGACTTTGTGCCAATTGGAGACGAGGCATCGCCCTTTGCCGACACAGCGGCTGCTCGACTACAGTGTTTCTACTGCAGATGCGGCTAGCTGGCGTTGGTCTTCGAGTCTCGACGACGATGCTGCGCCTGTATCTCAACAGGGCTCGTCGACACGGAAACCCTCTGCGAGACTCAATGACGATGCATCAAGCTCTCGATCTCGGCGCTTGCTTCTTCCATGGTTCTTTGTCTGTGTGACCTGTCTGAGTCCTGTAGCTGGCCTAGCCTCTATCGCAGTCAGCCAAAACTTTGGATTGACCCAAGTCTAGCGTGACCTCAAGTAACCTTTTAGCGCTATTGACTTCTAAACACTGTTTTTAGTTTAATCTTCAAAAATTCAGAACTCTGGTTCTACTTATTGGATTTTTGTTGTTTTGGTCTTGATTTTCTCATAAAAATATTATCTATTTTTCTAAACTGCTGTGGAGTCTTTTTGTGGTGTTTTCACTGTGTTACTGTTTTAGGTGTTGCACAAATATGTTACACATTGCCTCTTAGGTTAAGCCTGACTTCTCTGTGCCAAGCTACCATAGAGTGTTCACAGGTTAATTTAGGTTGTGTTTCTGGCTTACCCTGACTAGGAGTGTGGTCCCTACTTGGACAGGGTGCAAACCTCTGCCAACTACATACCCAATTTCTAACAAATGGCAAGCAAGTTGGGGGAGGACAGAGATTAGGTACCTGGTAGTATGGGGGCGAGAATCTTCCTTATGTAGGTCAGACTGCAGTGGAGTATAGTTGTGTGCGCAGGGTGGAATGTTTTGAACTGTAATAATTCATTTCCTGACTGGAGAGATGTAATCAGTTTTGTTTTTTAATCGGTTGATTACTTTTTATCACATTTTACATGTGACATAGCCTAAATGCATACACATCTCGATGTAATACAGATATGGTAACACCTTTCTTCTGTACCTTCACAATGATGTTTTTTTATCTGAATGTCATAAAAAAATAGATTCAAATTTACATAGCAGTTGTAAGTTTTTCAAATCTAACTAATAATACAGTAACTCAGAACATAACAGTCACTGGTATTAGGTCACTTACAATTTGATGTATGTTGTACCATGCCCTCATTCTGTGATCAACTGGATCGTTTACAGGCTTCCTACTCTTAAAAATCCAAATGCAACCTTCGATTATTGGGATGAGGCTAGTTCTGGTGTCCAGTCTGGATGATCGGAGGCTGTTCCACCCCTCCCCCCGAAAAAAACGTTAGCGGTCAGATATTTTCTACAGCCCCTATTTTCCTCTTGCTCCAGAGGTAAGTGTTCACTGTGGGGCCATTTGGAAACCTCTCTCTTCCAACGGACCAGCGGCAGTGCATGGTCTGCCTTCCAATGCATGGCTATGCACCTTTAGGCCAATATGAGGGTCAGATCTATGAACCTATTGTTTGCCCTCTTCGCTCTAGGTCTGAGTGAAAGCCCTAACAAGCATACCTCAGGATACAGACGATCGCACTCCCAATTGCCTTGCTTAGTGCCTCGATGACCCTCCTCCAGAACTCACCGATTATTTGACAGTCCCATACCTTGTGCATGAAATCAGTATCAATTACGTTGCAACATGGACATTTTTGTGTTACAACTCTAAGCATAAGTTCAGTAGCTTGAGTTTTAGATATGTCGCATGAAGATAGTTTAACGGTGTATATTTAAGCAGGGCTATGTAGGAGATTTGAAGTGTATTTTGTGGCCCTCTCCCACTGTTTGTAAGAACGCTATTTATACCGGCTTCCCACTTGTCCCAAGTGGATTGCATGTCCGCTCTAAGCCATATGTGTCAGCGACTTATAAAACCAAGAGACTAGCTTGCTGCCATCTCCAATGATGAGATGTAATCACAGTTACGAGAGAGACTTCTAACCGCAGATTCCTCACCTTAGAATATTCCCCAGTCGCCAGACAGGATCCGGAAAATCTTGAGCAGTACCTCTCCGCGTCAGTAGGTGACATTGATTGGCTCCGCATCTCCCACATTGTAAGTAACGTCTCCGTGCCCATATAAGCACTACCCCAGCACGGTGACATCAGTTCCTTTCTAACTGCGCCAACAGCGCGGATCTGGAGACCTACCTCAGTCATTTTTTGTTCGTATTTTTTTTCGTACTTTTTGTCGAGTCTTTTTTTGAGGTTTGCTCCCAGTGTGCTAGGGACATGTCTCCCAATAAACCTAAAGGGTTTAAACCATGTGGTGAATGTCTAAGACAGATGTCTGTCTTTGACCCACACTTGGTTTGCCTGTGGTGCCTGGGGTCAAACCACGCCCCCAAGGCCTACTCCGACTGCAGGTCCATGAATCCGAAGGCGTTTCACATGCGGGTGTCGAAGCTCCTGGGGTACAGGCAAAAGAAGGCTCTGTGCCTATCCTGGTCCCGTGGGAAATTGCGAGGCTGTTCCTACGGATGATCGTCTTCACGGTCTAAGACCTCTTCCTCCAAGTCAGAAAAGTCCAAGAAGAACAAAAAGAAATCTTCTGCTTCCCGGATCAAACACTGTTTCTAGGCCCCACTCCTCCACGCCACCTGTGAAGCCAGTGTCCTGGCCTGCTCCTTGCTACCCCGAGTTCCATGGATCCAGAGCGACACCCACCTAGCTTAAAGAATTTTATGATGCCATCAATGGGCCACGATTCACCTTCAGGCCCCATGTAGCTGAGAGGTGCCCCTGCTAGACCCAGGTGGGTCCGCTTTTGAGGCCAGCCGGGCCCTCTGGATCTGCTACCGGATCTGGACCAACCCGGTCATGGGTGCTGCCTATTACCCCGGCTCCTTCCATTCTGGTGCAGTCCCCGACGCCACTGGTACTACTCGCTGACGTGTCCATCGTCATCCCAGACTCCCAACTGGAGTCATTCAATGTCGATGCAGGCGCCATCCAGGCCCTACTTACCTTTGGACTTACCACCTCTGGATCAACCCTTTCTTCCTGAGGAGGTAGGGGGGGGGATGAGGAGGTAGGGTTTGGTCCCCTAGAGTAGGACCCTGAGCCAGAAGAAAACTGGTATAAGGAGCTGGGTGATGCCGGTGGCCTGGACACTTCACCAGACTCTGGGATGCTTTCCCCTCCAGGCCCTGTGTTGGAGCAAGGCACATCCTTCGCCACGTGATGCTTAGGGACGCAGAGGTCCTTGACGTTCAGCTGCCTGCTGTCAAGGTCAAGACCAACATCTTGATTAAGGTGCTTCACCCAAGAGCCGGTTCAGCTGAACTGCTGCTCCCCTTTAAAGAAGCCCTCACATACATTCCCATGGGGGCCTGGGCCAAACCTTGCACAGGAGACCCTGTGCATCGCATGATTGCCCGACACCATTGGCTTGCCCCAGGAGACCCAGCCTTCCTTTCCCAATTCCGCTCCCTAGAGAGCCTGTTGTGCAGGCCTCAATGTCCAAGGTCAACCCAAACGCGTTCCCTTCCAGTCCACCGGATGAGAGGTCCAAGAAGCCAGACACCCATGGAAAGTGTATTTTCACTTTCAACAGCCTAGCCATGTGGTCAGTAAATACCGCTTGCCTCTTGGGGCGATATTCCCATGCACTGTGGGATTCGGTTGTGCAGCTGCTCCCCTTGCACCCCAAGGAGGGCTAAGCCCTCCTCAACCAAGCCCTGGTAGATGGCAGAGATGCAGCTAAGTTTGCCATTAGGTGTTAGCTGGATACCATGGACTCCCTTGGTAGAGCCATGGCTTATACGGTGGTGCTGCGCTGCCATGCCTCGTTGCCGTCCACTGAGTTCTCATGGGATTTCCAGTCATCCCTGATCTACATGCCCTTTGACTCTTGCTTGTTTGGTGACAGGGCTGAAACAGTGCTCAAGCGCTTTTGAGAGAGCTGGGTCACTGCCAGGCCCCTCGGGCTTTCCCTGTCTGCACGGTCCCAACAGTGGTCCTTTCGCTCCTACTGTGGACGTGGTTGGGTAACGTATGTGCATCCGCAGTACCAGCCATACCTGCAAGTCCAGTAGGCTAATCAGTCTTTGCCGTGGGTGTGGTTGCAGATTCCAAAGAGGACGCGGGAGCCAGATCCAGTGTGCTGTTCAGTCTCCCACCCCTCTGGCAGCCGCAGCCTCCCCACCATCCAACACAACCACCCTGTTGTCGGAAGGATCAGGCACCACCTACCCCAATGGTCTGCGATCACCTCCCACAAGTGGATTTTTCAGATTGTGCGTAAGGGGTATACCCTTCCATTTGTGAAAACCCCTCTTCCTTTGCCACCATCCCAAGAACTGCTGACGGAGGATCATCTCTCCTTACTCAGCCATTGAGAGGGTGCCCGCACCAGAAGTAGGGTGTAGTTGTGATTCCTGCTACTTTCTTGTGCCCAAGAATGATGGAGGCCTCTGTCCTATATTAGAGCTGCGCCCTCTCAACTACTTCCTGAGGAAAGAGAAATTCAGAATGCTCACATTGGCTCAGGTTCTGTCTGCACTGGATCCTGGAGACTGGACGGTAGTGCTGGACCTGCAGGACGCGTATTTCTATATCCCCGACCTGCCGGACCACAGACGTTAACCTGCGGTTCATGGTGGGCCACGAGCATTTCCAGTTCACTGGGCTCCCCTTCGACCAGTGCCCCTTAACTGTTCACAAAAGTGATGGCGGTGGTTGCAGCCCATCTGTGGAGTTTGGGGTTCGAGTCTTCTCCCTACCTCGACGACTGGCTGCAGAAGGCAGGCTCGCACCAGGCAGTAGTCACTCACCTGAAGTCTACAGCGTACCTCCTGCATTCGCTGGGGTTCGCTATCAATGTGCCGAAGTCACACCTGACCCCCGCTTAGACAATCCCTTTCGTCTGAGCCACTCTGGACACAGTGGAATTAGCACTGAGCCTTCCAAGCTGCGAATCTGGGATATTCAGGCTATGATTACGACATTTCAGCCTCTATCCTGGATTTTGGTGAGACTGATGCTGAGGCTGCTGGAACTCATAGCCTCTTGCTGGTGAAACATGCTGGATGGCACATGTAGGCTCTGTAGTGAGACCTGAAATCCCAGTGGGCACAGTATCCTTGAAATCTCACCGACCTGGTCCAGATGTCAGAGGGGACTGCACAAGATCTGCATTGGTGGCTGACGAACCGCGATTGGTCCAGTGGCAGACTCCTCTACCTTTCCCACCCAGAGCTGACAGTGGTGAAAAATGCATCACTTCTGGAGTTGGGCAGCCACCTGGGAGAGGTGGAGATCAGAGGACTCTTGTCTCCGGCGGAGACCCAGCTCCACATCAGTCTGCTAGAGTTGAGGGCTATCCGCTTGGCATTGAAAGCCTTCCTCCACTCCATTAATGAATGGCTGGTTCAGGTGTTCACTGAAAACACCACTGCCATGTGGTATAGCAACAGAGAGGACGGGTAGGTTTTGGACCCTGTGCCAGAAGGCTCTGTGCCTCTGGACTTGGCAGGAACACCAGGACATTCTCCTGGTTGTGCAGCACTTGGTGGGCTCACTGAACACTAGGGTGGACAAACGTAGCCTTCTATGTCTTGCACATCACAAATGGCAACTACACCTGGAGGTGGTACAAGGTCTTTTCCATGTGTGGGAAGAGCATTGGCTCAATCTGTTTGCCTCTGCTGAGAACGAACAATGTCTGCATTTCTGCCCATTGAAGTTTTCCAAGTGTCTCTCGCTCTCCAGTGTGTTCCACGTGAGTGAAACTTGGGACTCCTGTACGCCTTTCTGATGATGCCACTCCTGCCCCAGGTTCTCAGGAAGATCACAAACGACTGGGCCCAAGTCATTCTAGTAGCTCTGGATTGGCCACCAAAAGTTTGTTATTCCGAGCATGAGCATCGATCCTCCAGTCAGGATGCCCCTCTGTAAGGATCTCCTGTCGCAGTAACAGGGCCAGGTCCTGCACCCGAACCTGTACACTCTGCACCTTTATGCGTGGAGATTCAGCATTCTCAGTTGAGGGCTTTTGACCTGTCCCCCGGTCTGTGATGCCATCTTGGCAGCCAGGCGTCCCTCCACTGAAACTGTGTACGCCTGCCGTTGGGATACGTTTATGGCTGGTGTCCCTCCGCCAGGTGGACAACCTTTCTGCACTGCTGTTGGAGGTGTTGCCGTTTGTTTTGTCTTTAGCCTGGCAAGGCCTTGCCATGGACACTGTTAAGGGTTGCTGGTTGTCCATTCTGGCTTTCCTGCAGCTGCCAGATCAACCCTTCCTGTTCAAGCCACTTGTTGTGCCTCGTTTTCAGAAAGGTTTGCAACACATTTTAACTCCTACCCCTTTCGTGATGCCCCAGTGGTACCTCAATTTGGTCCTCCCATTTCTCATGTGTGCCCCCTTCAAGCCCCTACACAGCTGTTCTCTGTGGCTCTTAACCATCAAGATGGTTTTCCTAGTGGCCAATACATTGGCCAGGAGGGTCAGCGAGCTTCAAGCTCTCTGTTTACACCAGCTTTTTCCTTGAAAAACTGGTTCTTTGGACGCGTGCCTCTTTTCTGCCAAAAGTTGTCACCCTGTTTCATGTAGGTCGGAGTATTACTCCTTCCAAAGTGGAGGAGAGACCCCATCACCTGGATCCAAAGAGGGCTCTCTCATTCAACATGGGTTTACACCAAAGACCATCAATCGGGTGGACCATCATCTCTTCATCGGGTTTACTGGAGCGAAAAAGGGCAAGGCCATGCAGAAACGGACCATCCCTCGATGGATTGCACTCTGTATTAAGATCTGCTGTGCATTAGCTAAGAAGCAGCCTCCTGAGGGCCTATCCTACCAGGGCCGAGGCCACTACAACTGTGTTGGCACGCAAGGTACATGTCAAAGCTCCGGGTGTTTAGACTTTGCTCAGTAGTTTAACCGTTCGACTATCCATAATTAAATGGCAGTGGTATAGGTGGGGCTCACCTGCTTATGTGAAGGCAGAAAGTGAAGAATCTCTGGTAGAGAGCATTTTAAATGACTACATTAATTTAGGGTTATAGGTACTCATCTAAGTCCAAGATAACTCCATGGTTACAGACCTTTAAAAGTTGAGTAAAGCCTGCTTTAATTTTGGGCTGTAGAGGCAACTTTACTTGGCATACAGATCTCGTTGTTTGACACATCAAAGCAAAGCCTGTTATGCATTTTATACCTAGACGTGGTGGGCAGTCAGCAACTTAATATTGGGCCCAGATCATTCTGAATTTTGAGGTGCATCTGGATATCATTGGCATACGTGTAGCAGCTGACATCATGGTTAAGATGTGGGCAAGTGGTACCATCAGTACAATGAAGAAAATGAGTGGCAATGCTGAGCCTTAGGAAAAGCAGCGGGTGATCTCCTTAAGATTTAAGTATCAAGACCACTTTCCATGCTGGATGCATTTGTTTAGTAAACAAATTATCCAAGTCGGGGCTGTGTCTGTAAAACCTGCCATCACTTGTAGGTGTTTTAGCAGAGACATGTGGCCGATAGTGTCAAAGGAGGCAGAACAGTGTCCAGGTGCGTATCTTGATTTCATCCACCGAGGGCAGTAAGTCTTCTTTTATTGATAGTAGGATTGATTGGTTCCTTGAGACAGAACCCTGGCTGAAATGTCACTGAGAACATTATTTCCAAGTGTAAGGAGAACAACAATGTAGTAGTTATGGTTTCCTATATGGACTATTCTGTATGCCAGAGATGTAGTGATATATGGGCTGTATAAAGGGTCTGCATCAGGTTTTTTAAAGACGGAAGATGATTGATTATTTGATGTTCCGTGGGGTATATTGTGTGGCAAGAGGGACTTTGGTAAATGAGGAAATGAAAGTTGGCTAAGGCTGGGAGATGGATGAAGACGAAGTTGAGCTCCTTGGCATTGTATGTGTCTGTTATAGTGGTACTCTGCCTAAGGGTGGACAGGGTCTTTTTTTTATCACAGAAATTGGGATGAGCTTCCATAATGGGAAAGGACAAGGTATCTTGTTGGGAGTTTGGGTGGTGGGGTTGGCAGTGGCTGAGACTTTGGATCATGGCCATGTTTGCCCAGATGGTGGCTATCCTGTCCCTCATAAACTCCATTGGTTTGTTGCAGAGGGATTGTCATGGACCTGCAATGATTGAGTGTTGAAAGGGTGTAAAAAGTTCTCTATAGATTCTGTACAGTTCTTTCAAGGCATTGCTAGTGTAAGAGAGAGTGGAAATGGTAGTTGCATGATGTCCCGTCCTTTGCAAGTTGAGACTTAATTCAGTGGCTTTCCAATTTGCTCTGTTTCTGTTGGTGAAGCTCACTGTACCTTTGATTTGATATGGCCCACACCGACTTGTTTCTTGGGCCTATTGTATATGGCTATTGATCACTATAATTTCAATAGCTCTGAGGATCTTAGCCTAGGTCCTAAAAGGTAGGGATGATGCTTGTATACATTTTTGACCAAATAGATTAAAAAATGAAATGTAAAAACACTGGTCACCATATTTAAAGGCATTGGGCTTTACGTGAAAATGACTTGGACTGCGGGGAGACGCTTATGGTGTCTTTCTGGGGAGCTAACTTGCGGTCTCTCCCCCTGCTCAGAGGGTGTAGAAGCGGGCCATCTTGCGTTCTCCTGAGTAACCGGAGGCACCATAACGAGTCTGACCTCGAGTGCGAATGAGATGCTGATGAAGCGCGGCCACAGGCGGCTGCAAGAGTGGTTCTTTCTCTGCCAACTCGACAGGCATCCTGGACCCACCAGGATTAACGGCTTTCCTACGAGGCTTCCTGCACCTATGATCGAGACATGAAGTGAGACATCCAGTTTACCCGGGACAGCAGCCCCGTCAGCAGAGAGCACTGTACCTGAGGATTGCTATGCTACTTCGGGTGGGGGAAGGCAGGGCCAGCTCACTCACACTACCCACAGCTGGGGGCGGAGAGGAATTTGCACCTGCTCTCCACGTAAAAAAAAACCAAGAAAAAAAACCGAGAGGTTCCCTCGTCCCCGTTGAACTGCATTCTAGAGGGTGTGGCACAGAGCTCCTGCGGATCAGTGCCAGCCATGTCCAACATACTCTTGCCCCTCCCAATATTCCCCCCCATGTCACCCAAAAAGCCAGGGAAGCAAAAAGGTCTGATCTATTACTAGAGTGGCATGGAAACCCACCAAGGAGACACTGCTGGGGTGGGGGAACACCTCAGTGACAATGACATTCAAATTGAAAAAGGGCAAACCACCCTCCTACCCCCCCCCCTTACCCCATCTCCCCCCTCAACAAAGGAGAATTTGCAGACCTGCCTCATCGACCACCACAGCAACATATCCAACATGGCCACTATCCTAATGCAGGTTCTGAAATCCGTTATGATGGCCGCCCTATGTCGAAGGATCTTCAAGCCTTGGGAGAACGGTTGTCCACCAATAAAGATAACCTAGTAGCCTTGAGTCAGGAGCAAGAACGAGCGCAAGACCAGCAAGCCAAGATGACAGAGAACATCCAAGCCCTATGGGATATGTGATCGCTCCTGACATGACAACATCAGAATCAGGAATGTGAGTGAAAACGAGGAACACTTGGATGTGGTTAAATACTGCCAACATCTCTTCAGTTTCAAGAATAGATGGATTTTGACAACCCTGTAATCAGAGCTTACAGAGTGTGGTCCCCTAGAAAATTGTCAGTGACCTGGCTTAGAGATATCGCCTAGCTTGCATCCTTGTCTCTGAATGACAGGATAATGAGAGCTGCAAGACTGATGTCTTCTACATGGATGAAATGATTGACCTCTTCCAGGACATCTTTCGGAGCAACCTCAACAAGAGGAGGCTTTTGGCACTATTAACCACAGAACTGAAATGCCGTCAGGTGTCTCAGGTGCGCTGAACTTTTCCGTTTGGACTTTGGTTCCTCTGGGACTCTAAGACTCATGTAGTCCACACAGTCGAGGAAGAACCAGAGATCCTGGGCCCCGTCAGAGAAGACCTGCAAGCATGGACGCCCGAGGAGGAGCCTAA
Source organism: Calotriton arnoldi (assembly GCA_963921515.1). Lineage (NCBI taxonomy): Eukaryota > Metazoa > Chordata > Amphibia > Caudata > Salamandridae > Calotriton > Calotriton arnoldi. The sequence goes on from CAWUFW010005193.1 coordinate 568,292, forward strand.
TGCGACCAGTCCCAAGCACCACTAGGAAACTCTGCGCTACAAGAGGAGAAACCTGCAGGAGTAAACTGGCAGATTTATGTTTTTTGCTCCAATGACGGTGATTGGAGGTCGCTGAATAGACTGAGGACATTGGCCAGAGACTTCATTTGGCGATGGCTGATTCGGTACATCCTTATGAATCTCTGCAAATCTAGTGCCAGCGACTTGGACTTGGCCTGGCCGTCACTGTAGCCACCACTGATAATTCTGTAGGGGTCTGGTGGCTTAGTGGACTAATGCGTCCACTGTAAGGGTCTGTGTTTGACCTCATGGTCACAGGTCCAAATCCCGGCGAGTCTACTCAACCTTCCATCCTTCTGAGGTCGATAAAATGAGTACCATTGAGTTGGGTAACAATAGACAATTGTTATTCAGCGCCAAGATGCCCTTCTGGGGGAACGTGCGCTTTACAAATACATATATGTTTTATGTTATGTTATCTTATACCAGTAAAAGGGAAGACAACTAATCTATTCTTTCAGGGTCTCAATATGTTCCGGGGAGGAGGGCGGGAGGCATAGGTTGACAGACGGAGTAGCATGCCACAGCGTGCCCCACCACTGGGGCAAGATGGTGAGATCCCTGGGTGATGGGAGTTGAAGTTGGGAGTGAGCAATAGTTAGGTGAGAAAGAGGGAGGTGACAGGGCCAGAAGGACTTTTGAGAGACGACAGTGGATATAGACTATGGACAGCTCGCATCGACCCTTCCTGTGAGCGAGCGGATGACTGACTACCTCAGAGGCACTCTAGTACCAGCTTACTCCCTTTACCCATGACCTATGATGAGACTCATGTCTTGGAACGTTAGAGGGCTAAATTTCTCAGTTAAACGCATCAAGAGTTGGCAGTAGGTTCAGGAAATGCTGCTGCACATAGCTTGCCTTCAGGAAACACACTTGCGCTCCTCAGATATACTCCTAATGTACCACAGATTGTAACTTATGCAATTTTTTTCAGCCACCCATAAAAAAGAAAATGGGGTGGGGGTGTATGATAGTTATACATAAAGAGTTTCAGGTTGAGTGCACAAAACTATTGAAAGACCAATGTGAGGGCTGCTTCCTCTACCTGGAAGGTGAGTTCGTGGAAGGTCTGATTAATATCCTTAATGTCTATGCTCTGAACATGTCCCAAGAGTCTTCCATTTCACAGATGCTTTTAAAAAGTTAAGGCCTGGAACCCTAATGATCTTCTCTGAATCAGGTAATTAAGTATAGTTCCAGATGGACAGCTAGACAGACACCTCCAAGATAGATAGTCCCTGGGTTTCTATGTCACAGATACTACTGAGTGAGTAGAGGGAAGTGGGCCTCATGGACCTTTGGCGGGAGTGGAACACAACAGGGAAATAGTACACCTTTTTCTCTCATGTCAACAGATTGTACCACCTTTCGGCACAATACTGGTCAATGTTACGCTACGAAATTACTAAATCGTTAAGCATGGTTATGTCCTACTTCTTTCTTCTGCTCCTCCAACTCTCCCCCACTCACACCTCTGTATTCTGTGCAAGAGGTGCAAGTTGTACTTTCCAAAGGAGCCACTGAGCGGGTTCAGTATCCTGAAATAGGTGAGGTTTGCTTCTCTCACTATTTCCTTGTGCCGAATAAGGATGGGGCAACAGCATCAATGTGATGGATGGAATGCTTGAATTGATCTCAGCCCCGGGTAATTAACAGTGGCTGAGATTAATTCAAGCAATCCACCCTTTACTTTTCTTTTTTATACTTTAGTGTGTTGCCCTAAGAGGGACGTGTATGTCCAGACATGCTTCCCGTGCACACTGTGTCACTGTAACCAAGCTACACCTGTCTGATGAGTCCTAACTAGGGCAAAGCCGGTCCTAGATTTCTTGTTTTCCAGTTCTAAGAGGTCCTGGCCTATCACTTCGAGCTGGACTGTTCCTATTGAGTCGAGACTGATTTGCATATGGTTGGGTCCAAACTGAGGTGGCATGGTGTGCAAAGTAAGGATGAACTCAGATGTGGCCCGAGTAATAACCTGTGGCTGAGATTAATTCAAGCATTCCATTCATCACTTTTTTGTATACTTTAGAATAAGGATGGGGGTCTTCGGCCAATCTTACATCTTTGTCACGAAGTTCAACATGCTCACTCTGCTCCAGATTCTGTCTGCCCTGGACCCGAGTGAGTCGATGGTGTCTTTGGACCTGCAGGATGTGTATTTTCATGAATCCGTCCTACAGTCCCACAGACTTTACCGGTGGTTCAAAGTAGGCCAGGAGCATTTTTAATTTGCTGTGCTCTCCGGTGGTCTTACCAGTGCTCCTCTGGTATTCGCAAAAGTGATGATGGTGCTTGCTGCCCATCTTTGGAGGTTGGGGATTTCAGTCTTGCTCTACCTAAATAACTGGCTGTTGAAGGCAGGCTCGCTACAGTAGATCATAGACAACCTTCAGATGACAGCGAACCTACTGACATCGTTTGGGTTCCTGATCAATGTCTGAAGGCACAACTGCTCCTGCGCAGAGCCTTTCTTTCGTTAGAGCTGCCCTGAATAAGGTACCGTTCAAGGCCTCCCCTCCGTTTTGACAAGTCCGGGACATTTGGACTGTGATCACGATAATTCAGCCTCGGTCTTGTATCTCGGTAGAGCAGCTCCAAGGCTTCTTGGCCTCTTAGCCTTTTGCATCTTTCTTGTTGACTACACCAGTAACCATATGCAGGCTCTCCAATAGAATTTGTAGTTTCAGTGGCCCCATCACTAAGGAAACCTATCAGATGCCATTCAGATTTCGTTGGAGATAGCTCTCGATCTGCAGTAGTGGCTGCTCTTCTGCATTTGTACCAGAGGCAGGCCCCTCTCACTTCCCCACCCAGAGCTAGGAATGGATGCATCACTGCTGGGTTTGGGTGGTCACCTAGGGAAGGTGAAGATAAGAGGATTCTGGTCTGTGGCGGAAACCTGACTCCATGTCATTCCGTTGGAATTGCGAGCCATATGTAGGACTTTATAGGCCTTCCTTCCGTCTAATAAAAGAGAAGGCTGGGGCAGGTTCTCACGGTCAACGCTACCGACATGGGGTATGGTAAGAAGCATGGTGTAGTGGGGTCCAGGGTCCCGTGCCAACAGGCTCAGCATCTCTGGAGTTGGCTGGAGCTTCAGGGCATTTCCCTGATCGTGAACCACCTGGAGAGATCCTTGAATGCCACGGTGGACAAGCTCAGTTGATGGAGTCTTGCAAGTCACAAATGGCATGTACATCTCAAGGTGGCACAGGGCATCTTCTAACAGTGGAGAGAACCATGGCTAGATCTTTTCACTGCTGTCAGTAACGCACAGTGTCAAAAGTTTTGCGTGTTGGAGTTTCCACAAAGAGACTCGCTAAGAGATGCTCTCCAGTTGGAATGGCCATAGGACACCTGTATGCCTTTCCACAACCTGGAAACGACTGGGCCCAAGTCATCCTAGTGGATCCGGATTGAGCCTGGAGAGTGCGGTACCATGAAACATCTGGGCATGAGCATCTGCCTTCTGATCAGGCTACACTTCATGAAGATCTTCCGTTGCAGCAGCAGGGCAACCGACACAATGTGCACCTTCATGAGTGGAGATTGAGTAGCGACAGTTAACTGCGTTTGATCTGCCACCGAAGTGGTGGATGTCATTCTTGCCGCCAGGCACCCTCCCACAAAGTCCTTTTACGCAGGCGATGGTACATATTTGTTTCCTAGTGTGAAGTTTGCAAGTCAGACCCTTTAAAAGCCAAACTGTCTGATGTTTAATTGTTAGTTTTGTCTTTGACCCGGCAAGGCCTTCCAGTGGGCACTATTAAAGGTTGTCAGCCCTTTCAGCCTTTTTGTGTTTTTTGGACCAACCGTCCTTGTTTAAATCACCTGTTGGGTTGTGGTTTATCAAAGGTTTAACCCACATTCCCTCCCAGTTTGTGATGCCACAGTGGTACCTTAACTTGGTCTTGATGTGTCTCGTGTACGCCATTCGAGCTGATGCACAGCTGCTTGTTGCGTCTTCTGACTCTGGCTGCCTTCTTAATTGCAACCACCTCATCACGTGATTGAGCTTCAGGCACTATTGGTGCAGCCATTCTGTTGAGGCAGAAAAGTCCTCTGCATGGTAATGGATGTGTACTCATTCCCTGAGCACTCAACTGCACTGTGGTGTGGATCCCTAATGCTGATTTGTGTTGACATAGGCAAACACGGATCATGCGTGTGCGCTATGACATAGGCCTGTCTCATGGATTGCAGTCTTGTTAGACCAGAAGGGGATTCCCAAAGCACTACCCTCCTAGTGGTGGAAGGCTCCTGCGTTCGAGAGTATGGTGGTTGCCGCATATTGTGCAGTGATCAGTAGGAGTTAACAGGTCCTTTTTAACCTGTGTCACTGGAGTGAGGCGTAAAGGCTTACTCACCTTTTTAAAGTTCAGCTGCTGTGTGCTTAACTCACCCTGGGCCTACATCAGTTAGATGTAAAGCGCTGTGCAGCAGTAGTGACTCTGCGCTGAATGTATGTGTGCCTGGGAAGGGTACAATACAGAAAGAGAGCAGTGATGTGCAGTACATGCATGGTGAGTGTGTGTACTGAGTGTATGTATACCTGCGAGGGATACATTGCATGAGAGATGTAGTGCTGTGCAGTGTGTCAACAGTGGAAGCATGTGCTAGGTGTATGTGTCGTGCTGCATGCGCTTGGGGAATTTGTGTGCTGGCAGTGTGTGTTTGCAAGTAGCACACCATGGCACAATATAGAAAGGCTACAGTACTGGACAGTGCGCAGAGTTAATGTGTGTACTGAATGTATGTGTCTGTGAGGGCACAATACGTGGAGGTAACAGTACTTGACAGTGTGTGTGCTGTGTATATACATTGAGTGCAAGTGTGCCTGTAATAATACATTACATGTAGGACACTAAGTTTCATTTTGGGAAGCCTAGGCCTGTCTGGTGAAGACACGAGGAGTAGAGGAATCCCCCAGACATATTTGTGTATTGCTGAATTCCTGTGATCTGGGCAGGACACACTGGAGAAGGAAGAGACTCCCTGTGTACACTTCAAAGGGTGCCCTTTGATTCAGTGAAATATCTCAAGGAAGGGGCCTGTACACATCCCAGGAAGGAGATGGGGCTTATAAGGGAATCATAAAGAGTAGGGCTGGGGGTCTGAGATTAACCTTTTGATGCAGACATCACTGTGGCTGACATCCAAGTGTGAACTCTAGTCACTTCCATAGCCTGTTTTGTGGGACTATCAGCTTCGGGGTCTCTCCTGCTGTGACAGACAGCCTTTCAAGAGGAAGAAGAGAGAAAGAAAGGGTGCACTTCATAAGAAGTAGAACCCCAACATAAAACTTCAAAGACCCAGAACCATAAATCACATTTGGTGTCTGGAAATAGACTTTAAGAAGGGGAGGTTTAGACCCCAAAAATTGTCATCTGCCAAGTAGCCAGATGGGCTGTGTGAGTAGTGGAAACTCTGCAAGACTTCTTCTTGTGACTAAGATTGGGAGGTCAAAGTCTGATAGTCCCCCTGCTGGGTGAAGGGACTATCACCCAGGGAAACCAAGACCACCTGCTCTGGAGCACCAGCGCCTGACTGCTTGCCAAGACCAGTGTGCCCTATCAGGGAGAGAAGAGCGTTGGAGGGAGCGAGGTCTAGTGGGGAGCCCTGTCGAGAGGACTCCTGGTGAGAGGTGAGGGCTGCTGCACCGAACAGGTTGGTGCCTGTGTGCAGAAACTGGTCGGGACCCCCGTTTGTCAGGAGGGCTGCGTTGAAGATATCAGTGAGCTACGTGCCATGTGGGGAACGTGAGGCCTGTACTGCTGCGGTAATCCCGTGTGCCAGGTTCGCAGTGGAAGTGACCACTACCAACATGTGCCGATACCATTGCTGGGCTTAATGGCGACCCCGTATGCCAAAAGTGGCCGCTGTGGTGTGGACTACCATGCAGGAAGGGCCGACGCCTTGTGTGATGTACCGTGGCAACCCCATATGCCAGAAGTGCGACCTGTGGGTCAGGAGCAAGCATAGAGGCAATTGCCCCTGAACTGCCACATGGACAGAGGATGCCATGAGTGCATCATTTTCGGGGGGCGTGGCGAGCTGCCTAAGATGGCGGACGCGTGAGCGCTGAGCTCTGCACCGGCCCGGCAATTATCCTGCCAAACGTGGGGCACAGCCTAGCCTGGCACACCAGACGTGGTGGTCTCGATGCGGGAGACTGAGGCGAAGACCCTGAGGTGACTCCGGGTGCCCGGACCTAACCGCCGGCGAGCGGCGGTCGAGTGCAGTGGCAAGGCTAGGAGCCCCAACCTCGAGTGCTGGGACAAGGCGGAGTCTGCTGAGCCGCCCATCTACAGGAGCGGAGTGTCTGCGGGGCTCGGGCTGGAAGTGCTGGGCCCGCTGAGGAAGGGTTCCCCTGGGCCTCGTCCCGAGACAGATGCGAATCGACACGCCCGGAACGGGAGCCCTGACGACGGAGTGGAGCGGTTGGGCCCGGAGCACTGGCCGCTGGCTTGAGCGCTGTGGAGAAGCGGAGCCTGCCGGAACGACCCAGCGGAGGCTGCGGAGCGGTTGCATCCCAGGCAGAAAGACGCTGAGACGAGGGAGCCCCTGGGCGCTAAGTGGAGGAGACTGCTGGCCGGCCTTGGTAGGGTGGCGGCGCTGCGGCCTGCTCTGTAGCAGTGATGCAGCAACATTGCGGTGAGGACTGCTGGCTGCCCCAGAGCTGCGGAGACCCCGAGGGACACAGAGACTGTACGTGGCGGTCTGGGGTGACTGTGGTCCCCGCCTGGGGGTCGGATACTGCCCCCACTGAACTTGGGCCCATCGGAGTGCTGAAGCGGACTGTCGGCTGGGTCAGGCGGAGCACCGGAAAACCGGGACGTTCCCCCTGTGGAGGAGTAAGGTGAGCGAGACCTGCGAGGAGGGGCCTGCGCATCGGCAGGACAGTTGCGGCGCCGCGGCGCAGATTGCTGGCCATACCGGGGCGCATCGAGGAGGGACAGCGGGGGCAAGTGCATGGGGGAGAGACTGTATGGTGGAGCGCTGAGCCACTTACCTGTGGAGGCACGACTGAACGTGGGCGAGTGCCCGGTGGAGACGGGGCTGTGCAGCCCATGGCCTGGAGAGGGGCCAGGGGTCAACGTTCCGCTCTGGGGTGTGGAGAGCTCTTTGGGAGACAGCAGCTCCCTTTTGGACAGCGCAATAAGTGGACACCACGGATAGGAAGGTCCCACATCCTGCGGGGACTGGGCCTTGGCGAGCGACTGCATAAGTGATAACCCGGGGCCTGGTGCACAATATTCTGTTGGTTGTCCCTGGGGTGGGGACTGGGCATCCTATCTGCTTCCACCTGCGACGATGGGGAAACCGCGTGGCAAACACGCTGGAACCACCCCTTAACACGAGGAGGACCAGACCGATCAGGCACGGGGTAGCCCTGAACCTCAGGTGTGACCGGACCCCATCCAACTGCAGCTCTCCAAGATACTGGAAGCCATCTCGGATACAAAGACCACACTCCACCAAGACATAAGCACGGTGTCGGTGGGCCTTGGCCTCCTCCGAGCCGAACACCAGAAGCTCAATTAGAGGGTGAAGGCAATGGAATCTGGATTTGAGGAGCTACCGCCTGTCCACAAGGCCATTTCCCAGCAAGTAGCGGAACTGACGGACAGGGTCCGGACCCTGGAACGGCGGGCAGAAGATGGTGAGGGTCGTAGCTGCCGCAATAATCTGCGAATTCTTGGCCTTCCGGAAGGGATTGAATAAGGGGACATGGTGGCATATCTAGAGCCGTGGCTTAGAGAGGTGGTGGCCCCAGGAGCGTTGACTGACACCGTTTTTCATGCTGGAAAGAGCGCACCGTGTGCTGGCCCGCCCGCTGGCGCCGGGCTGCCACCTGAGACCAGTGGTGGCCAGGCTGCTGCATTACAGGGACAGGGACGCCATTTTGCAGAGAGCCCGCACTGACGGCCCCTTTGTGGTCAACAACGCCAAAGTCTCCATGTTCCCGGACTACACGCTGGAGGTCCAACGGAAATGGGCCTCATACTTTGAGGTCAAAAAGGCACTCCGGGAAGAGGGAATCCTGTATGCGCTCATGTTTCCGGCCAAACTTTCTTTGTGGAGATGGCAAGACCCACTTTTGCAAAACCCCCCAAGTGGCTTGGGAATGGATTGAGGCCTATCGTACGGAGAAGCCGGGCCAGGCGCCGAAACCCCAGTGGACGAAGAGGGACCGGAGATCGGGGGAAAAATCCCAGAGACGGTCAGAACACATAGGGGCGAAGAAGCCAAACTCTTCGCAGGATGAGCTGGAACGAGCGGCTGCACTGCAGGCGGTGGTGGAGATAGCCGGAAAGGGGACTCCCCGTCGGACCAGGGTTCGAGGTCAACGAAGGGAACGGGAGGCTCCGAATCGGACACCTCGGGCAAAGGTAGCTTGGATCTCCCGGTGGCGACCCCACACACGGCAGGGGGTATCATCTAGAAGAGAAGGCCGGACTGAGCTGCTCTGAGACTGGGCTGGTGCTGGAGGCCTTGCACCAATGTTTATAGGGACTTGTTAGCTACAGATCACGATAGACTCTTTAAGTCAGCACAGCCGTGACCCCCCTGGAGGTCTTCACCACGTTTGGTTTGGGCCTTCATTGCTTTGATTTTTGTAAAGGTGGAGTTTGGGCAGATGGTAGTTGCCAGGGGCCGGGGAGTTGTTTTACGTTTGGGGTTGTTACAGTTCATCAGTCATGTCTCTCATGCAGGTGGGAGTGTCCCATTAGTGAATCCTGTTGTCTTGGGCTGGGTGTTGGGATTGCGGGGGGGGTGGAGGGTTGGAATGCACTGAACAGCAATGGCAAAACATGAGGTCAAACTACTTACCTAAAATATCAAGGGTATGGGCTCCATGTCTAAGCGCTATAATATCTATAATTATTTGAAGCGGCGGGGAGTACAGATTGCCCTGTTGCAGGAGACTCATTTGACACGAGAAGAGGTGGGTCGTTTGAGGAGGCGATGGAGGGGGCAGGTTTAAGCACAGACGCATATGACAACGGCGGGGTTGCGGGAGTGGATGGCACATTGGGATTTGCACGACATATGGTGCCTGCAACACAGTGGGAACAGGGAATACTCCTACTACTCGCACTTGCACCACCTCCACATGAGAATTGACGCATTTTGGTGCTCACAAACCATTGGCTCTCTCACCCACTCTACCGAATACATGGGCTGCACGTACTCGGACCACAGCCCTTTGCTGCTAACTCTTTGCCCCTAAAGGCATAGACCCCCGATATCTGCATGGTGACTCAGCCCTGTGGCCTTGGAGGATGTGCCGTTTGCAGATTCGTCGAGCACTGCAGTAGACGCATATTTCACCGAGAATGCGAACACCGCATCTACGGCCTTAGTTGAGTGGGAGGCTTTTAAGGTAGTGGTGCGGGGGCACTGCATGGGGCAAACCGCTGGGATACAGAGGGAGCTCCATAAAGAGCTTACAGAGATTGAGGGGGAATTGTGGACCCTGGATAATATGCAGGGGCCGGATCCCCGAGCCCGTGAGCAATTGTTGGCTAAGTGGAAGAAGCATGATGAGGCTTTGGAAAGGCTCCGATCATACGATTACAGAGCATATATGGACAAAGTGCAGAGTGAGGAAGGGAAACCGGGGCGGCTTTTAGCGTGGCTCACTAGGCCTGAATCTCGGGGAACATACATAACTTCCCTGTATGCCGATGATCTGTTGATCTATCTTAACGATGCTGCTTGGGGGGGCAGACTCTGCTTTTGCGGTATTGGAGGGGTTTGGCAGCCTGTCCGGCTTACAGGTGAACCGCCGCAAGACACACTCCCGGTGGCTGGACCTTCCCCTAGACCTGAAGATCTTCCGGATGAGTACAACTGGACACCAGCTTCGTTTCGGTTTTGGGTATTCAGATTTTCCACTCCCTGGAGAATATGAGGGAGGGTAACTTGGGGAGGGCAGTACTTCCATTGCTGTCTAGTGTGGCCTTTTGGTGCTTGTTGCTGTTACCCTTGATGGCCAGAATCTCCCTGACGAAGATGGTCATGCTGCCCCGCTTATTATATTTCTTTGCCAATCTACCGGTTATGATGCTTGCGGGCTGGTTTAAGCCATTGGACGCGCTAGTACGTGACCTTATATGGGCAGATGGAGATGCAGAGTCGCGTAGCGGACACTGGGGCATCCTATGAGAGAGGGAGGACTGGGAGTGCCAGATTTTGAATTTTACCAACTGGCTGCGCAATTGCAGCGGCTGGCGCAGTGGTTGGAAGGGGTAAATCAGGAAGGAACATACTTAGTAGAGCCAGGACAACACCCACGATTATTATTGGCCAACTTGCTGAACCCGGCCACAAAAGTGCTCTATGCATCGACTTTGCAGACCACAGCCTTACTGTGCCGGAGAAGATGTATGGTTCGGCTACCGGCAGGTCCGATATACACACCGGCGCTGACATGGATAGGGCTACCCCATGGAGAGCCTCAGGCGATTCTGAGTACAGAGCAGTTGTCTGCTTGGACTGCGACAGGGATCGTCACGACCGGGGACTGTTTCCAGGGCCAATGCTTGATTCCCTTTGCAGAGCATGTGGAGGGATGTGGACTCCCGCCTGGCCAGTTCTTCTTGTATGAGACGCTGGTGAGGACGTTTGAGCGACTGTGGGGTGCAGGGCGAGAAGAACCAGCGACGCATGGGGTTCTCCACTCCGGGTTACGCTGGGCACAGCCGGGCATCAAATTAAGTGGTTCTACGCATCACTCCTGGAGGCATCCCTGTCCCCGTTGTTAGATTTACGGGGGAAATGGGAGAGATCTCTCAACAGGACACTCACTGATGCAGATCGAAAGCGCGTTTTAGAGTCTCCCAAGAAGGTCTCCCGCAGTTCCCCCCTCAAATATTTACAGTTTAATTATGTCCATATGACATATATGACCCCGCACCGCATACAGGCTGCCTTTGGAGGTGAGCCCAGAGAATGCCCGAAGGTGTCAGCAACTAGATGCGGACTTCCTCCACATGACGTGGAGCTGTGCAACTGTACAACGGTTTTGGGAGGCAGTGGTGACTAAACTTAACGACGCATTAGGCCGCGCGCTGGCCCATTCGGTGGAGGTTTGTCTCCTGGGGCTATATCCCAGACCGCCTAAGCGCAAAGTTGGGCCACTTTGCTGATCTGTCCCTAGCCTTGGCCAAGAGGCGAATCGCGATCACATTGAAATCAGCCATGGGGCCACAGATTGGAGCTTGGACCCTGGAGGTGCCACGTTGGGCGGTGGCGGAGGGCAGGGCTCTGCACAGGGAGGAACTGAAGGGCTTGCGTAGGCGCCCCAGCGCCGAAGTTTGGAGCAAGGTTCTACTCAACTGGGAACACCTGAGCTGCCCCAATAGCGAGGAGGAGGAGGGTGGGATGGCCCCAGTACAAGGGAATTAAATTACTGGAATGCACAGGTAGGAGGGCGGGAAGAACGCCGGAGAGGCGACGCCACGACTCCTGGCATAGACACGGACTGGCCCTGACTGCCCGCCCTGCTTGTGCTGGGCCCTTCCCCTGTGGGGGCCCTTCCTGGTTCTTTTCCCCCTTCCCTCCCACTGCGGCCGTGGATTACTGACGGGACTTGAGGACGGTATTGACGGCACTGACAGCTAGGCGACCCCACCCTGTTTGGACCATGATGGGTCGCGCCCCCCCCCCCCCGCATTGAGAGGAGTAGCAATAGAGACAAAGTATGCGTAGACTGATTTTGTTTTTTCATGCTACAGTTCAATAGTTTTATTATGTAATGGCACACATAACTTGGCTCTAAGAGAGAATGGTTAAAGATGGCACATTACAACTTGATGCCTGTCAGGCCCTAGGGACTGCGAAAAGACTTGGTATAGGCACGACTGAACCAATGGATGGGGTGGACTTGGCCCATCCGCACACTGCGGTGGGGTACACAGAGCAATATGTGTAACATTCGATTGTACTGTTTGATCACCTGATTACCTTTGTATTGTATGGAACGTTGCCGGCTCTAGGTCTACTGCCCTAACGGACAGAAATTATTTATAATATGTGTGATAGCCAGTACATCTCAAATTTATTTATGTGAATGTTCAAGTGTATGATTATAAATGCCAATAAAAATAACTTCAAAAAATGAGTGCATCATTCTCACTGGGACCAGATCGGGAGCCCCAGGATCAATTCTGGGTAACCACATCGTTTTTTAATTAGTTTTATGGAACCTCGGTTAGAAAAGTGCCTCCCTGACTCCAGGTTATATGCCCGCTCTCTGGAGAGCGTGGGGTTGTCCAATGACGAAGCATGACACCTGGCAGGTGTGTGAGGATGTCGCGTCAAACTTTGTGTGTCAAGGAGTGACTAGATGGACAAAGAGAAAGCAATAAGAAATTGTGAAACCTAGTCAAACTTTGGTGGGCTTTTTTGTGAAATAGGTTAGCATTGGAGGCTGGCTCGCCCTTGAGGTCTTAAGCCTCTAGTTCCCCACCTTTGAGAAACGTCCATTGGTTTTGTGGTTTGGTTTCTTAAAGCACAGCCAGCGTTTCCTCAAATCTTTTGTTGGGACTCCAGCAGTTCTCCCTCTTCCCTCGGGAGACGGGAGTTACCGATGTAAAATGGCAGCATAGCACCCACTCTAGCAGATTCCAGCTTCTGTTCATTATAGACTATCAAGTAACCCATCCTGCCTCTCCATGTGGTGGGGGCAGCTAATGTGCTTCATATACATCCTGGGCATACTTTAATTTGCACATGGGACAAGACAATTGTCAACTGAAAACGGCATTGATACTTACTGACAAAAATACAATATTTCACAAGCCGTCCATTAGATGGCAGTATTGTCCAAGGATACAATCTGGAACAAACTTCTGTACCAGCATGGGCTCCTGGGCAGCTGGCAGAATGGAGGACTCCGACTGCTGAGCACTGGGGCTTGTTTATTTTTGGGGGGGTTTTGTATAGTGCAGGTCACGTCATTTCCGGCGTCAGTACAGATGTCCGCGAAAACGACAGACCGCACTTAAAAGTAAAGAGCAGTTCTACATGACAGTAACGGGAGCGCGCCAGACTTTTGCAGTGTTTCTTCACTGTGAATACTCGGTGGAGGAAGGCTGTTTTTACCACGGATACTCTATTCTGTAGATGGGGCGGGCTGCTGCCAGGGAGTTGGTTGTCCTTAAGACTGTACTGATCTGTCGGTACTCTTTCATGCGTCTCTTGCAGGCAGTAAACGTAGAAGGTGGTTGGTCGGAGAGGTGGTGAATGCTATTCCAGATTCCTTGCACAGCACCAGAGGAGGATTGGCACAGAGGCTTTTTATGGTCTGTCTCCACAGCGCAGCTGTCGCCAGACAATTATGTGTGCATTACTACAGAGGGGCTTGCACTCAGCCCACATGTGTGTGTGCTTCCACAAAAAAGGTGCTTGCCCTCCACACATTTCTGATCATTTTGTTTATTTATTCAGCTGCCAGAGCTTCAACTTTCAGCATACATGGCGACATTTAAGAACATGAAAGTGAGAGATTTAAAAAAAAAAATTTAAAAATCGGGAGAATGCATTTCTTCCATTGACTTCTATTGAAGGAGAGGCAATTTCAGGTGGGAGAGAACCAAAATAAAGCCATTTTTGGCATAAAGAATTGGAAGTCCCTCCTGAATCTGCTCCGTTGGCATGTATGTTTCAGGGTCACACACATGCCATCATAATGCTGTGAAAGTGTCTTGGATAACCAAATAATTTATGGTGTTTTTCTCTGGCAGCAGCACAGATGGGAGGAGGGCAGTCCTTAACCTGCATGGATTTTTAGCTCTGGCTTGACAGTGCAGCTGTCAACTGACCTTTTAACCTACATTAATATTATTCTACAGTTCTTTGCTTCCACACAAATACATATCTATTTACATGCTATTTACTTGTAATGCTTCACAACATTCCTTTAAAGCCACAGCTGTTGGCATTGCCAATGCCTGTTTTGTTTACTAAAGTTTAAGAGTGAGCACCTTTTGTTCTTTCATTTTTGCCTGCATCCGGGATATTTTGTTTCTGTGTTGGCGTGTCAAAGAGAGATGGTGCAGGGGTTTGCAGGTGATGCATGCAGTTCTTAGTAGATGTGGGTGAAGAACTGACAGTTCGAACCAGAAACCTGGCTCTGCGGGAGGTTGTCCTGGAATCTCAAGGCCAAAAAAGAGCTGAGCTTAAACGAGAGGTGAGGTGGGGTAGTGGCTGCCGCTGGCGACCGTGCAACATGTAGAACCAGGTTCAAATCCCGGCCTCGACTCGACATCCTCTAAATCCCGGAAATAGGTGTAACATAGTCCGTATCTGTTGTGAAGTGCTCTTTGGATCTTGGGCAAGGTTTGTGCTGTGTAAAACTGTCTAAATTTAAATGCAGGTTCTACCTGTCACCCCCAAGAATTAAGGACAAAGCAATAACCTTCATGTTGGAAAGAAATGCCTAGCTTGTATTTTAGTTGTACAGTGTGAAACTGGAAAATCTGGTATCAGTCCTACCTTCCCTGCTTGACCAAATTGTGTGATCATAGGCAAATATTGTATTTAATGGAGCCTCCTTTTTGTTCATTATCGCATATGAGAGCACCTTCAAATATGTGAGTTAGGATGTGCACTTTTCAAAAACCTCTTGTATGTGATCTAATAACCTATAATGTTGCTCCATCTATATAAAGATTCTAAGCCACATATAGGCTGCCCATCACAACTGACTTGCCTCTTAGTTCGCTAACAGCTTTGTCATCATGGCGGGGGCAGAAGTGTTATTCACTGCATGATTAAAAACTCTCACTTTTAATAAATACTTCTCAATGCAGTCATATAATCTAATGTACTAGTGTGGAATGCATCAGTGTGTTAAAGAAATACGTTTTTTGGATTTTGAGGACATTGTATCATATTCTAACATGTTTGTTGCATGAGTTACATGGCAAATAATTTCAAGGCTCTGTTCTTGCACAGGCTCTTAGAGCCAGAGCCAGCCTTTGGCCCGACTCTCCCTGTTGATTTGTTAGCTCGCCCGCCTCTGGTTCTTAGTAGACATTGGCTGTCAATAGGTGGCTAAGTGAGCTATTTTAGGACAGGTGAGATGTGATCTGTATTTCGTATTAAAAAATTGATTTGCCGCCACATTAAGAGATGCTTTTAGTGGGTCAAGGCTTGATTTTTAAAAGGCCCTTGAGTCCTGTAATTCCTTAATGTAGCATAAATAGAACTATGGAGTGTACCGAGGATTGAAAGTCTTGAGCAGAGAGGAAGAATGTGTAGTTGCACCAGGTATAAAGTTGTCATTGAGCATTCTAGCCTCCTTTTCCCTAAAGTGAGAGTTTGCCATCCAGTGCAAAAATCTGACTTTTCCCTTTGATTACAATAACAAGCTTATTTCCTTGTGAGGTAGAGTCAATGACCAGGTAGGTTTTGTATCAAAACTTAACTTTCCCTGTTTCTTGCTCTAATGTGCAGCCCCCACCCCCCACCCCGCCTCACTTACTCATCTCCCCCTCTGCTGATTCTCTCCAGTGACTGTTACCTTTTGCCTTTCCTTAAGTTTCTCTTTTATTGTTTCTATTAGTTACATATATCAACTTTCCTACATCTGGAAAAACCCAGTTACTGACTTCTGTAGCCCCAAGCACAATTCTTATTTTTGTCTTTTACCGGGCTGATTGTTTTCTCTCCCTCTTAGTCTTCTAGTTGTCACAGGGAAATGTTGCTAGTAAAAAAAAAACTGTGATCAATGTCCATTATTTTTCCCACGTATTACATAACATGACACACAATGCATGTGAACCATTATTAGATATTAAGCTTCAAAACTACTTTATAGTTAAATAATTTGTATCTTGAGTAAAGTTACACCCATAATTGTGTTCTGCATTTATATGATGAATTCAAAACACTGCTTCATTTTTAGCCCCTCATTGTAATTGGGCGGTGGGTGGGAGGGAGACACTCCCAGGATAAGCAGATGCCAATCGAATACTCCCTATTTTGTAGTCACATGAAATTCACCTGCTCAGATGTGTGCAAGAGGAATCAGTTAATGGTATCCTATTTGTTGCTTTGACCCTTGTGACCCAACGGTCTTTTCACCTCTTTGCTGACCTCAAAGGGATTGTCTACCTGATGCTGTTCTCCCGCCATGATATGTCAGTTCTTCAGAGTCTCCAACGAATGGCTCACCCCATCTGTCTGTCTTCTCAAAGCACAGAAATGTGACTGTTGTTGCTGCTGAAAGCCCCTACCATGCGTTAAGATATTCCCTGTGTTTTCTCTCCTTACCCTTTTCGTGACCATGTGACGGGTGGGAACATGGTTTTCTTGATCGTCTTGCGATGTAAGAATGTGCTAATAATGTGTCATATTCTTACCCAGCAGTATTTCTAAAAGACTGCGGATGCCAAATTTTTGTCTGTCTGCCCTGTTGGATTTGCTAGTCAGTGGGATCACATCCAAATGTTTGCCTTCATTGTCATTCACGAAGAAAGGATAGTTTGTGTGGGGAAGAAGGGTGTGAAAATATATCCTAAAATATGACGGGGAAGGCTACTTTCCAAACCCGAGGTATGTCTGTAGTTCTCTCTAAGCTGTTGTTCTCTGAGCTCTGACATAGTTTAGTAGTTGATATGGAAGATACATGAAGAAGCTAGATACAACACAAGAGTATAGCTGGACATGTGCTGGGTCCGTACTGTGCGTGCAGATACCATGGAGAAAGTGAGTCTCCTGCCGACCTCTGTGTACAGAGAGGTCAGTGCTCACTAACATTGGGTCATAGTTGGAGGATTAATGCCTTGAAGCTTTAGGTTGTGGACTGTTTTTTTCTATACAGAAGGTTTCGCTGCTTTCCTTACGAATTGCATTGAGCGGTCAAGAAGTCCTGGCCAGTTATGTGCTTCCTAGTCTGTCACAGTCCAAATCCTTGGATCCTGGAAGTGCCTGCTGGAAGATTTGGGTCTCTGTGGTGTAGAAAAGTTGTAGACCTGGTCTTGTGTCAGACCCCTACTTGATTCTACCCTTTCTGAGGAAGTGGCCAAAGAAGTTGGGTAGTGCTGCTGAGCAGGATGTGACAGTTTTTTAAAAATACATCTTCTTAGCTAACAACATTTTTCACCTGTAGATATTGGACAGTAACTACTTGTTCTGCATTTAACTGTGTTATCCAGTTAGTAATCCTTTTTCGTCTTTGGTATATCTTCAGCTCTTTTAGGTCTGTTCGTTCATTTATGATGTATTTGTCTTAGGAAAGGTGTAGGCTTTTTCTTCAAGTTGTTTTGGACTTAAATGTTGTTCACCACTTGCATTGTAAGTTTTTAGTGCCCGCCTGGCCAGAAGTGAAGTCACTTCACAGTAGCCTCCTTGCTTCTGGGAATATCCCCAGTATCTGGTTTGGCAGGAGCTCATCCGTAATGTAGAGGACGACTGTGACTTTGGTGAAAGCCCTATTTCTTTCACCCAAGTCCATATTTTTCTGAGAGTCATTAATGAACCTGTAGACTCAAATTGTACAGACATTTTAAAATATAAAGAAAAATTTGACACCTCAACCCATTTATTTCTTCTTTATTGAGTTGGGGTAAAATAAATTAAAATAAACATCGCCTCTAAACTATGTCTCTTATGCCATCATTTATTTGGAATAATTAGAAATTGTTTTTCTAACACTCATGAGTGGCTCTTAATTGAAGGGCATTTAGTTGCGCTTCATCCATTGGTAGAAACTTTGATTAATAACCGTTCAATTTTCCAATAGTTTTTAAAATGACTAAATTTACAATACCACTGTATGCTATTATTTTTTAAATTTGCATTTAAAATACTCTGCTAGTACTTCATGATAGTCATAAAATGTTTAGAAACAAAAAGATTTAAGTTTTACTTTGAGTGACATGTGCCATAGGCATGTCTTCGTATTCGATCAACTGCAATTCTTATTCAATTTGCCTACTTGCGAATTGCAGAAATATAGAGTATTAGTAAATTATTTCAGTGCAAAAAGTCAGGCCATACTGTCTCCAAAGTGAATAAACGGATAAATAATTTAATATTTCCATGTTCAGCTTTGATTCATGATTGTTGTAATAAAGAACTATCCTCCAGCATCACACCTAAAGATTGGAAAACAATATATATGGGCAATGTACAAGTGGAACTTTTGTTGTTATTGCATTCCTATATTAAGCACATTAAGACTTGGTTGAATGTTCTTTTATGGAATAGTTTTGTGCAAGAGTATGGTCGGTCATAAATGATGCATTGCCTGCTTAGATCTTTGCTCTATAACTTTGCACTCTAAAAATCATGTTTTAATCACATGAGCTTACGATTGTGAAATTGTGTGATTTCATAAGCTGTTAAATCAATAAAAACTGTAAAAATGTGGCCTCTTATTTTTTCCCCTTCATACATGATGGGTTTGGGTTTGGTTTACCAGAAGCAACATGGAAATGTTTATTTATCACAATTTGAAGTAGTTCATTTGGGATGTTTGTTTCCTTCTGTATGTTTTCTTCATTTTTATTAGAAGATAAGAAAGGTTTCTTTCCTTTATTCCTTATGATTTTTGTATTCAGTTTAGTGCTTTGGCATTCTGCTTCATTAGGCAGCTTTCTCTTTCTTATTTTGTAATCGTTATATGATTTTGTTTAACCTCTAATTGCTGAGGCTGCCCCCTCAGTTCTCCCTCCCTAGCCCCTGCATTTATTGACGTTTGGGATAGTTTGATTTTAAGCCTTCAGACGTTTGTCCCAATAGAAGATATCTAGGCCAAATTTGTGTCCTTTTCTCTTCCTTTTGTGGATAGTGAAGTTATTCAGGGTTTATCATTTGCCTGGATGGGGTTGGAGGACCTGAGAAAATAGGCAAAATGGTGCAAAATATGGGATTTTACCAAAAAATGGGCAAAATGCTTTGTATGAGTGTTTTTTTCAAAAAATGACAGCAAAAAAAACATAGTTTCGACGTGTTTGCACTTTCTGAGTGATGATCAATATTCCCCATTTTTTGGTTTCCACCTACTTAGAAATATTGAGGGAAAGAGGTTTGAAACTCATGGGTGAACCACAAAACTATACATTTTCGAACACTGGACGAAATTCTGAATTCATTCTCAAAGAGTTCATTAGTGTATATCATTTAAGGTTTTCCCAAAGAAACTCAATGGTGAAATAAAAATAATGAAAATAAGTAGGGGAAAAGAAGAATGAACAATAAGGTTTTTGTTTGTAAGTTTTTGCACTGAAAGCCAGTCTATGAAAGTTATTTATTGATCCATACGTCAAGCTCTTTCAGTCACAGATATGTAGTGCTTGTTGGTTGTCCAAAAACTGGCAATAACCAAAACCATCAACTGAGCTTCGGTTTACAGTGATTTATTTTTCATTGTGTACCATCCATTCACCACTCCATAAGGAAAAATCCAATGAATGAAAAATGAGTGTGAAGCAAAGCTTAGCATTTTGTTACATGTACCGAAGAATCTGACTTTAGGCATGGGGTTATTCGTATATCAGAATTTTGGATTGATTTCCCATAATGCCAGGTGATTCTGTGTCTGTGTTTTTTTTAAAATGTGTTTTGTCACTTACAATTGTAAGCTAAATATATAAACAAAATCAATAGATTATAACATGTCCTAGTGTTCTGCATTTGCGCTCGTCTCCTGATAACAATGTTATCCCACGTGTGTGGGTGGGCCTAACACATGGTACAGGGTACAGACCCAAAAATGCAATTATGTTAAGAGTAGAAATGATGGCTGGATAAGACTTTTGTGGTGGTGCTTGCCTGTCATATTTTGGTCTAGTGTTGTTCCGCACCCTGAAAAAGCTGCCAATCCCAGATATTCTGAAAAGGCTAGAGTCTCTAGGGAGTCCAAGAAGGTGTCGCTCGCATGGATTCCACAATTGTTTTCTTACCCATAAGTCCTGCAAATGTCACTCTTTGCTTCAAAAAAAATACTTTTCCCACATTTCTGTGAACAAATGTTCTGAAATGTGTCTGTATTGGCAAAAGTCCCTGCCACCCAGCTTTTCTGCACTTCTTGTCATTAAAAATGGTATCCCACTTGTGTTGGTCGGTCTATTGCCCGCAGCAGCAAAGGTCCAAAAAAGGGCTACAATCATCCTTTTCAGAAGTCACACTTTTGGGATGTGCATTGCTTCTGTATTAGAGGCCAGTGTTGCTCGGTACCCAGGGAACTATATCAATGCCAGACATTTTTGGAAAGAAGACACCAGGTGAAGTTTAGGGTGGTGTGGTTTGTGATCAGAATGCGCTGCAAATGTCAAACGAGGCCTCCAAAAAAAAAATCCTCACATTTCTGTGATGGAAAGTTCTGGTAGTTGTGGAATATGCCAATCGTCCCACTACCCAGAATGCCATGCCAATGTCAAATCTTTGCCGAAAAATCTTTGCCTAAAAAGAATAATTTCTTGCCACTTTCCATTGGAGATGACTAATATTCAGGCATCCAGGCACTGCTACCAACCTAGGGCATTTCTGAAAGCTAGGGACCCTCCGGGATCTAGGGTGGTATCTTTTCTTAATTTGAAGCCCAGCAAATGTCTAAGTGTAGGTCAACTCAAATTCTGCTTACTTATGTGACAGCAGGCTTGGGAACTTCCAGCCAAGGTCAAATGTCTTCCCATCCTGCAATCCCATATTTCTCTCAATACAAATGTCACCCCATGGATGTGGGTGGGCCTTGGGCACTTGCGAGCACCAGAGCTTTCCATGCACCCTGGTCATTTGACGTGACCTCCGCGTTCTCTACTCTGTAAAGGCAGTGCAGAGACGCAGAGGCCACGTCCTCCACACTATAAGGGGTTAATGATTTATGATGATATTCACGCCCTGAGAGTGGTCTCTGTTGCCTCTTTGAATAGGTAATGAAAATGTCGAACTAGCAAAATATTAAAACTACAATGATGGGTTTTCTTAACCAAGGTGAACTGCATCTAAGAGATATGGTTTACAACTTTTAGGCCATTAAGAAATGGTATTTGAGGAAGTGCCCTTCGGTTTTCTCCGTGCATGATAGATATTGCTGAAAGTTATTGATCAGTAAGTTATTTTTTATACCACATTTTTGTTTTCTTTTTTAGCATATCTCAAAATATATTATTTACTATTTTATGAAGTTTATATTTTGTTGCCAGTAAATTCTCAAAAGTCCGATTTGCAGTGATTATGTAACAGTCTATATATAATCTGAATGTTATATTAGTTATTGCCTTTTTTTCCCTTCGGTGTGATATTTGTCTGTTCATGTTTAATTGTTGGTTTCTTCTTGACCCAAGTCTTCCATCCTGTTGAATGTTCCTATTGTCGGTGTGAGAGCATGATGGGTTTCCGCTACCGATGCCAGCAGTGTCACAGTTACCAGCTCTGTCAAAATTGTTTTTGGCGTGGCCATGCCAACGGCCCTCATAGCAACCAGCATCAAATGAAGGAGCATTCGTCTTGGGTGAGTGAGCTTTCTTTGTTCAGATTCTACTGCCATCATGAATTGTATCTTTTAATTTAGAGCTACTTTAACATGTCTAAGTGGGGTATACCAAGTGGCATTAGTAGGGAACTGACAACTAGTAACAAATGGTTGTAAACTCACCCCCTTACTCCAGATGTCCCACATTCGACAAAACACACACAGTGCCAGGGTACACTCTCCGAAGATGTAAATGCCAATTATTTTAGGAACACAAACAGAATAACAAGACCTACAGATAGGAAAAACAGAGGAATGGGGAGAAGACAATAAAAAGGTGTGGGAACGCTAATGGTGATTAAACTGAGCCAAGTGGGAACCTTAAAACACAGGAAGTTGCTAGGCATAGACTGATTACCGCTCTAGGGGCCAGATGTACGACCCTATTTTGCATGCGCCAACGGGTTTGCGACCCGTTTGCGCATGCAAAATCTAATAGGGCCATGTACAACCCCTATTTAGCAAGTCGCATTTTTTTTGCGACTCGCTAAATAGGAATTGCGAGTCACTATTAGGAAGGGGCGTTCCAAGGGCGTCCCTTCCTAATAGCGAGTCAGAGGCCTATGTAAGGATTTGCAACCGCAATTGCGGTCGCAAAACACTCACAATTTACCGCCCTCTTCAAGAGGGTGTTAAAGCACTCGCACATGGGAAAGGGTCCCCAGGGGACCCCTGCCCCTTTGCAAATGCAAGGGAAAATATTTTTTAGGGGCAGGCAGTGTTCCCAGGGACCACTACCTGCCCTTAAAAAATGAAACGAAAACGTTTCATTTTTCTTTGTTTAAATGCATCCCATTTTCCTTTAAGGAAAACGGGCTGCATTTAAAAAAAAATATGCTTTATTTAAAAGCAGTCCCAGACATGGAGGTCTGCTGAGCCCAGCAGGCCACCATACCTGGGAGGGCCAGCCATTCCTAATGGGGTCACAAATTGCGAGTGCCTCATTAATATGCATGAGGCATGCAATTTGCGACCCCATTAGCAATCGCTAACAGTGTCTCAGACACTGTTGTACATGTCATTTAGCGACTCGCAAATTGCGACTCGCAATTGAGCGCAATTTGCGAGTCGCTAAATGACATGGTCGTACATCTGGCCCCATATACTTGAAGTCTCCTGGAAACACCTTCCCTATCCTGTTGCTTGAGTGGCATCCCTGATTGGTGATTTGAGTCAGGCCCTTCTGACAGTCCTTCCCTCTTAGCCCCAGCCTCCACAGGGCCGTCCTCCACCTCTTCCAATTTAAGTCTTGTTCTGTACCTTCTGTTCTGTGATGTCTTACTCTGTGAGATGTTAGCGAGAGGTTTCTTCTTCATACTGGCCCATCTTATCTCGGGTACCCTTACTTATCTCCTGGCCGTTTCTGGTTTGGATTAGTTTCATGCGTTTGCAGGTGTCATGGTTGTGCTATATCATGTAAGCTAGGGAGCAGGTATCTTGACCTGATGAGGTTCCAGGTATGTGTCACCAGAATGGTTTAAAGGCTTGAGGTTAGGGATTGATTCACAACATTGGAGTAATGAAGTTGCTTTAACTCCTAGACAGAGGCATATGTTAGAAATGAAAATGTAAATTCTTAAATAGCTTGAGAGATTCTCTGTTGCCATCTGGCTTCTTGGCATTGCTATATTATGGGCAGAGGCGCTTGGCAAAACGTTTTGCTGGTGAAAGAAGGATTCAATTCTACAGTGAACAACTCGTAGGGTTATAGTGTTGTGGTCCTTCCAGTGGAAAAGCTTTGGCAATACGTTAATGCTAAACTCTGTAAATCCATGTAACCATTTCCTTTCACAGCCCCAAAACTAGCAGCTGTTTCTGTAGCCAAAGAGGGCTACTAGAGCTGTAGCCCTCTTGTTTGGTGAGTGTACTGGAAGTACACTTTAGATTAAATGCCAAGGTAAGGTTGCGTCCGAAAGTCACAAGTCTTGGATTCCAAACTGGTATGCTGCCTTTCAGGACTAAGACCCTTGGAATGGGATTCTCTATAAAATCAATAAGCACTGTTGTACACTTATGAAGAAAGTGGGAGTCCAGAAATAAAACTATTAATAATGTGTCTTCAAACTTCAAATAATTAAATAGGGTTACCCTGGGTGAAGATGTATTCTGAGTGTTTAAGACGTGTGGGTACTGGGTGAAAGCCACTTTACCCAGGCCCTTGGTTGAAATCAGAGCTTGTGTTTATGAGACCTTATTTATCACTTAACTTGACCTAACGGGTAGATATTACTGCTGTTATTGTCTCCCGAGGTCATTTTCTACATAGTCTGATTTGGAATCTAGTGGGTGGTGCTAGGGCTCAAAGGCTAATCAGAGCTTACCACAGCAATGGTAGAACTTGGTAATCCCACCCTCTTTGTGGATGGCTGGATCAAGTCAGTGTGTGACCTGTTGTCCAAATTCTGATGTTCCCGAAAGAAAAAGGCAAAATCTCCACATCTTTCCTCTCCCAGTCTGTTACAACCATTAACAGTTAAGGGAGTTTAAAAAAAAAACCCACAAGATAAGCAGTCTCCTGAATCAAAAGTGGCTGTTTGGGTACAGTGGAAAAAAAACAAGAAATAGAGGCCTGTTGCTTTGACATATCTTACCATGACCTTTCCCTAGAGACCACCCCCAACACTATTTGGACATAAACTGGACTAAAGCTTTTCAAAACCACACATGCGTTCCAAGTCTTGAGGGGCTTCCCCAAACTGGCGAGGTCCTGCCGTCACAAGAACAAACTGAATACTCTTCAACAAGTATTGGCTATGCC
Source organism: Calotriton arnoldi (assembly GCA_963921515.1). Lineage (NCBI taxonomy): Eukaryota > Metazoa > Chordata > Amphibia > Caudata > Salamandridae > Calotriton > Calotriton arnoldi. The sequence continues at coordinate 592,609 of CAWUFW010005193.1, forward strand.
GATAGGTCTCGCCAAAGGGTGAGCTATTGGCTTTGGCAATCGGTGGGGGTGGAGAGCAGGAGTGAAGGTGGTTTGTTATGTCTAATAAAAAATAAAAAAAATTAAAACACCATGAGGCGGCTAGCACCTTTTATGTTTGCAATACATCAGTCCATATCTTTTTCTGTTTAAGTTTCAGTGCAGTTCTCATAATCCACAGCCTTGCTACTTTTCGTCTGGAAACCGTAAATCGTAGGGCGCAAAGTAGTTTTGGGTATTTCAGTGGTGTTAACTCGATCCAGATTCCTTACCCAAATAGTTTTGCATTTGGAGTCACAGTAACTCTTGAACTTTATCTGATAGAGGCTTCTAGCCGTAGATTTCTACCTTAGGATATACCCCAGGCATCGAGCTGGATCTGAAGGCTTTCAAGCAGTACTCCTGTGCGCCGGTAGGTGGCGTCGTAGGCGCTAGAAGTGACGTGCATGGTGCCTATATAAGCGCCACCTTGGTGGCTGACGCTAGTTCTTTCCTTTCCACGCCAGATAGCGCTGATCTGTGAATAGCTACCCTTGGTTGCTTTTTAACTTTTTTTTTTTTCGACTTTTTGTCAAACTCTTTTTGAGCGATTGCTCTCCTGCTGTGACAGGAATGTCCCCAAAGAAACCTGCTGGTTTCAAATCATGTGGTGCCTGTCACAGGCAGATGTCTGTGACAGACCCACACTTGGTTTGTCTGTGGTGCTTGGAGAGGGGCCATGTCTCCAATACCTGCGAGGAATGCTGCGCCATGAACTTGAAGGCGCTGAGGGAGCATTTCCTCAAGCTCCTCACCACCCAACATCAGACGACCCTGCAACATTCAAGATCCTCGTCACATGGAAGGTCCCGGGACCGCTCGCGGAGATGCACCCGGCGGTCATTGTCTCATTCAAACAGTCAGTTAAGTCCCACTGCAGAAGAAGTCCAAGAGATCTTCAACTTCGCCATGTTGGTCAAAATCTTTGGAGGAGGCGCAGGACCTTCTAAGGCCATGCACCTCATATTTGGGCGGCCTGGCCCCTCTGGAGTGCCTTCAGGCCCCTCGGGCTCAGCAGGGGCCCACACTGGATCCCCATCAGCGGGTAAGCCCTCAGCACCAGTCGGGAGCCTTGCATCCAGTGTTGGATCTGGAGTGGCGCCGCCTGAGAGACCTAGAACTTCCTCTGTGCCCAATCCAATACTGACGCTCTTGGTGCTGCCGACGCCCCAAGGCGGCTCCATCCCCATCGCCTTTCCCGACTCCGACACGGAGCTGGACTGGTGTCCTACGCCATTTCCTGCACCGACCGGAACCATGCCCTCCGGTTCGAAGCCAGGGCCTTTGACATTAGACAGGCCTGGAGAGGGGGACGAATGGGAGGGGTCTGGGGTCACTTATGGATACCTGCACCCCCTAGATGATACTGAGGACAACTGGAATGAGGAATTGACGCATGCCAGTCAGTTTGACACCTCACCGGACACTAACTTGGTCTCCCCCCTAGCGGTGCTTCGGAAGAGGGTGTCTCATTCGATATGGTGGTCCATAGGGAGGCTGAGGTCTTGGACCTTCAATTGCCCTCACTGGCAGTCAAGACGAATGTCTTGACAGAGGTGCTTCAGCCAGGAGTTACCCCATCTGAACCTTTACTCCACTTTAATGAAGCCCTTACCGATGTCCTTCTCGGTGCCTGGTCCAAGCCCTGCACAGGGGGTCCTGTGTACAGGACAATTGCCTGCCGCCATTTCCCCACTCCTGTGGACCCCAGTTTCCTTACCCAGCACCCCACCCGGAGAGCTTGGTTAGCCAAGCCTCCACATCTAGAGTCAGTCCTAGTGCGTTCTCTACCACTCCACCGGGTAGGGAATCCAAGAGGCTTTATCCCCTTGGGAAGAGGATGTTCTTTTCTGCCAGCCTAGCACTGCAGTCGGTGAACCTCTTGGGCTGATACTCCCATACGATCTGGGATTCGGTTGCATAAGTGCTGCCTGTGGGCCTGTAGGAGGGCCGAGCCATACTCTCCCAAGCTATTGTTGATGGGAGAGATGGAGCAAAGTTCACCATACGATGTAGACTGGACACGACAGACTCACTGGGAAGAGCAATATTATCGTCGGTGGCCCTCGGGCACCATGCCTGGCTGGGACCCATTGGCTTTTTAGGGGATATCCACGCCTCGCTCATGGACATGCCCTTTAATGGCTCTCATCTTTTTGGTGAGAAAGAGGATTCAGCGCTGGAGTGCTTTAAGGATAGCAGGGCTACGACCAGGTTCTTGGACCTCTCCATAGTCCCTTGCCAACCCCAGTCTGTCTTCCACCCCTTTTGTGGCCACTGAAGGCGTTTCCAACCACTTCCATACCCTCCCAGCCACCACGGGCAACAGGCTTCCCAGTATTTTTGTGGCCCAGGATGCGGTTCCCACAGACAGTGTGGAACATGTTGCCAGAGGTCTGACCAGTCGACCCCGGCAGGCACAGCCTCCAAACCCCTTTAGTTTTCCCTCCTACCATCACAGGCACCTAGTCCTGAGGCAGCGTACGCGATCACCTGCACCACTAGAGGTCAGTAACATCTGACCATTGGATTTTTATAGATTGTCCAAAGGGGCTACTCCATTCGCTTTGCGGCCATCGCTTCACCCATACCGCTCACTTACGACTGGCTGATGGAGGACCACCTCTCCTTGCTCTGTCGGGAAGTGTTGGCTCTCTTGGCATCGGAAGTATGTTGTGGTTGTTATTCTCCCTACTTTCTGGTGCTGAAAAAGGACTTGCGCCTTAGTTCTGTCCTAAACCTGCGCCATTTCAATTTCTTCCTGGAAAAGGAGAAATTAAAAATGCTCAAGTCCTGTCTGCCCGGGACCTGGGATACTGGTTGGTAACATTGGAATTGCAGGATGCATATTTTCACATCCCCTTCCTTCCTGCCTGCCTGCTCATAGACATTACCTCCGGTTCACGGTGGGCCAAGAGCTCACTGTTTGCCGTGCCCTTCGGTCTTACCATGGTCCCTTGGGTGTTTACCAAGGTGATGGCGGCAGTTGCAGCACATCTACAGAGGTCAGGGGTTCCAGTCTTCCCCTACCTAGACGATGTAGTCTCCCACCTCCAGACTACAGTGAACGTCCTGCACTTGCTGGGGTTCACTCTCAGCTTGTCGAAGTCAAACCTGACTCCCTCTCAGATGCTCCCTTTCATCAGAGCCGTTCTGGACACAGTGCAGTTTCGGGCCTATCCTCCCGAGCAGCGAGTCCAGGATATTCGGCTATGATGCCGACGTTTCAGCCTCTATTCTGGATTTTGGTGATACTGACTGTGAGGCTGTTGGACCTCATGGCCTCCTGCATCCTGCTTGTAAACCATGGCATTGCGGGCTCTGCAGTGGGACATGAAGTTCCAAAGGACACAGCATCAAGGGATTTTTTTTTACATGGTCCAGATCTTGGAGGGAACTGCGAAAGATCTGCAGTGGTAGCTGACGAACCGTGATTGGGTCAGTGGCAGACTCCTCTCCCTTCCTCAACCAGAGCTGACTGTAGTGATAGATGCGTCCTTCCTGGGCTCGGGCGACCATCTGGGAGAGGTGGAGATCAGAAGACTGGTCTCAGGTGGAGCCTGGGCTTTACATTAACCTGTTGGAGCTTTGGGCGATCCACTTGGCATTGAAAGCCTTTCTTCCTTCGATTGAGAGAAGGCTGGTGCAGGTGTTCAGACAGCACCTCAACCATGTGGTACTGCAACAAACATGGTGGGGTCATGGATCCTTTATCAAGAGGCTCTGTGCCTCGAACGCCAGGGCATTTCCCTGGTGGTTCAACACCTGGCGGGCTCTCTGAATGCCAGGGCCAACAAACACAGCTGTCGATGCCTAGCGGATCACGAATGGCATCTCCACTTTGAAGTGGTGCAAGGTCTTGCTCAAGAGTGAGGAGAGCCGTGGTTGGATCTGTTCGCCACTGCTGAGAACCCGCAATGTCAGCAATTCTGCACACTGGAGTTTCCAAGGCGGCTGTCTCTTGGAGATTGTTTTTGCCTTGAATGGAACTCCGGCCTCCTGTACGGCTGCAAATACCACTCCTGCCCAGAGTTCTCAAGTAGATCTGGAACGACCGGGCCCAAGTTATTCTTGTGGCTCCTGATTGGCCATTGAGAGTTCTGGTATCCTGAGCTGTTGAGCATGAGCATCAGTCCCTCGATCAGGCAGCCTCTTAGGTAGGATCTTCTGTCACTCTATCGGGGAGGGTCCTGCACCCGAACCTGTGTGCCCTCTACCTTCATGCATGGAGTATGAGCGGCGACAGTTGACAGCTTTCCACCTTCTTCCCGAAGTCTGTGATGTTATTCTGGCACCCATGCGTCCGTCCATCAAGTTGATGTACACCTGCAGCTGGGATAAATTTGTGGCATGGTGTGCACCTAGGAACATCAATCCTCTCGCTGCACCCCTTTCTCAGGTTCTTCTTTTTGTTCTATCCTTTGGCCCACCAGGGCTCTGCTCTGGGCACAGTTAAAGGCCATTGATCGGCTATTTCAGCATTTTTGCGTTTGCCGGACAAACCTTTGTTCAAATAAACTGTTGTGGAGAAGTTCCTCAAATGTTTACAACTTGTTTCCCCTAAGGGCATTCATTCATCATGCATCAGTGGGACTTAAATCTGGTTCTGGTCTTTTTTTTTTCCACAACAAATTTTATTCGTTTTTAAAGGTACAAAATGGGCGTTGCCCGACAAGTACATTACAGATAATGAATAAGTCGTAGAGTACCATGTTTTAGAGTTCCATAACAATGTAGCCTGTGTAACATCAGGCCTGTCAACTAAGAAACCACACCGAACCCCACTAATTGCCCGCAACTGCAAGTGTTTAGATGTATGTCTTTTAGCAATCAAAGTTACTTGTCCATGACGTACTGATGTGTAGCACATGTTCCTAGGGGAATTATAGAGAGTCTGAATGTGGCAGGTGGGGGGTATGGTTCTGGTCTTTTTGTTGTGTGCGCTCTTTGAGCTGCTGCACAACTGCCCTTTCAGGTTATTAGCCATCAAGACTGCTTTTCTAGTGCCCATTACATCGGCCAGGAGGGTCAGCGAATTGCAGGCGCTCTGTGCACCCTTCTTTTGCCACATTCTATCTGGGCAAGCTGGTACTCCGAATACGTGCCTCTTTCCTTCCGAAGGTTGTGACTCCTTTCCATGTAGGCCAGAACATAACCTTGCCTACCTTCTTTGCTCCGCCTCACCCTTCTAATGAAGAGGAGAGACTCCACCGTCTGGACCCAAAAAGAGCATTGTTGTTCTACCTTGATCGCACAAAAGAGTTCCAGGTGGGTGATCAAGTCTTCGTTGGGTACGTCAGGGCCAAGGAAGGGAAGGCTGTGCAGAAACAGACCATCTCAAAATGGATAGTACTCTGCATTAAAATCTGCTACTCTTTGGCCAAGAAACTACCCCTTGAGGGATTGCGTGCTCATTCCACCAGAGCCATGGCTTCAACCACTGCATTAGCTCACGGAGTCCCTGTCCTGGACATCTGTCAGAAAGCTATGTGGGCATCTGTGCACATGTTTACCAAGCACTATTGCCTGGACAGTCAGGTCTGTCTTGACGGCCACTTTTCCTGTTCGGTCCTGCAGGACTTCATGGTTTGTCGGTTCACAGGCCCACCTCCAGGGAGGCCTTGCTTGAGTATCTATTCTGAGGTAAGGAATCTGCGGCTAAAAGTCTCTATCAGATGAACTATTTGGTCAACTTTGGTAACGCCTTATCTGGTAGAGACTACCTAGCCGCAGATTCCTTGCCTACACTCTCATCCTTACCGCTCTGCAAACTGATTACAGTTTGAGGGTCACCATTTTAATGGCCTTACAAATTCACAGCAGATGTCAGTCTTCATCATGGCTCCCTGGTCCTAGCGTAGAAAGTCGAGAAAAGAAACCAACGTCAGTATGCCGAGGTGGCACCTATATAGGCACCGCACACGTCACTTCCGGCATGGATGACGCCAGCGTGGATACCTACTGGCGCGCAGGGGTGCTGCTTGAAAACTTCCAGAACCATTCTGACACCTGGGGAATATTCTAAGGTAAGGAATCTGCGACTAGATAGTCTTTACCAGGTAAGGCATTGCCTAAGGTAAGTATCTTATTCTTCAGGCATTTAGATAGATTGGCAGTTCTGTGTTGTGTGCATAAATATCCCTTTGTGGCCACATATTAACCATGCCTCCCATGTTGCCTTTGACAATGTGTGCATCCAGTTTTAACCTCATTTGCAGTAAAGCACCTTTTTGTGCTATAAAATTCTTTAACATCATTACCCGGAATGTTTTGCTTCCCTTTTTAGGTCGAAGCCTACCAGACAGTGAAGCTGTCTGGTTGCAAAAAGACTTCTTGTGGCCATTCTGAAAGCTTCCCTGGGAATGCATTCCGAAAGCTTCCCTGGGAATGCATTCTGCCCATTGCTTACTATTGGCTTTCTGGTTTGTAACTCACATTTTCTGGCTTTCTATTTGCTAGCTTTATGTGTTTTAGGCTGTCCAGCATGTCTTTGTCCCTTCCGTGGAGCAAAGCTTGTTCACCATTGCTCCTTGTATTCTTCCACAAGTGCTCCTTTCTGTAAACAGGCCTTTTAAATTTTTTTCTTATTTTGTCACATTTGCTGTGCGTTCAAAGACAGAGGCTGTCCTCCTAGGGAGCCGGTGTTTACTTTTCCTTCTCTGACTTCAAAGTGAGAGGATTTAGGCTAAAATCTTGCCAGGTACTGGGAAAGAAAAGGTTTTTATCTAGCACATAAGATATAAATGTCTGTAAATGAACTGTGCAGATATTTCATAATATATCAGCATTAGGAAAGCACAAACAAAGCACTTTTTTTTTGTAATTTGGAAGTGTGGTGGAAACGAATATTTTAATACGATCAAAACAAATCAGTACACTAGGTGATGCTATTTCCAAACAGTATTGTTTTTGCGCTGCATAGTTTTATCAGGAAAACTGTATGTGCAAATGTAATGGTCATTTCAAGTGAAAATATGATTTCTGTAATGGCAGTGCACTACCACCCCATGCATACTCCACTCTAGAGCACTCTATGCCCCTCTACTCTATTCCCCTCTACTCTACAACACTCTACTCCACTCCACCACACTCCATTCCACTCTACGCCACTCTATACCACTTTATTCTAGACCTCTCCACGCCACTCTTGACACCTCCTTTACGACACTTCCCTCTATGCCTCTCTGCTCCACTCTGTCTCTTTATGCCACTCCACTCTACGCCACTCCACTGTACTGCAGTTTGCAACACTTTACTCCACTCTGTGCCCCTCTACTCTACAATACTGTACTCCACTTCACCACACTCCATTCCACTCTTCACCACTCTATACCAGGCCACTCCACTTTATGCCACTCTACTCTACGACACTTCACTCTATGCCACACCACTCCACTTTACCCCACTCTACTCTATTCCACACCACTCTGTCACTTTATGCCACTCTACACCACTCCACTTTACTGCAGTTTGCAACACTTTGCTCCACTCTGTGCCCCTCCAGTCTATGCCCCTCTACTCTACAACACTCTACTCGACTCCACTACACTCCATTCCACTCTGCGGCACTCTATACGACTCCATTCTAGGCCACTCCACTTTATGCCACTCTACGACACCCCCTCTATGACACTTCACTCAATGCCGCTCCACTCAACTCAACTCTATTCCACACCACTCCAATCTATTGCAGTTTGCAATACTTTACTCCACTCTATGCTACTCTACACCATTACAGAACACTTCCCTCTAGGCCACTCTACACCACTATACTCTGCGCTGCTCTACTTTATACCACTCTATGCTCCTCTGTGACACTCCACTCTACTACCACTCTTTGCCACGCTTCTCCTCTCTTTGCCACTCTACTCCACTCTTTGCCACTCTCCTCCACTCTTTGCCACTCTCCTCCACTAATTTTTAGCCATGCTGAACCACAGCGGTGCACAACATAGCTAAAACACATTGGCAAAGCCAATAGCTGTTGCATAGGCGAGACCTATTGGCTTTGCCAATGCTTGTTATTCATTTGGTGTCCTTGTTTTACTTTGCATTTGATAGTCTGCAGGCGCATTGCTCAACTCCTGGTGATGTAACATAATCTGTCATAATAACATTAAACTAGATGCTGCTCTGATGCCGAGCTCCCAGTTGAGAAGTTGGTTGTCGTCCAATCCACGTGCTGCACCGTGGTCTCTGTGGGCTGCATTTAATTGCTCTTTAATCATCTCCATATGTCGTCTTCTTGCTGAGAATACTCGCTGTGTGCATTTAAACTTTTTCTGTTTTGTGTTGTGGCTGAAACTACTCGAGTCCTAATATTTTTCACGTGTTCTGTGGTTTATGGTAAACCATGCCTGGATGATTAAAGTAAATAGAAGCATGGCAACCCTCCCGTGCCGCCAGACCAATCCAGAGCCAAGCCCTTTGTTAGTACATCACTGAATGTACTATGTAAACTGGAAGAGCTGCACGCGCCTCTGTTCTGGTATTTCATCTGGTTTTATAGGGCTGGGCTTATTGGCACGCCGCCTTGTACCACGGCTGGGTCTCAATTGTTAATGACTAGTTTGGTTTTCCTTTTGCTATCCCTTATTATTATATTGATGGTTTTTTAGTATAATTATGTTTACATTTTATATTTGTTATCCAATATATATGTGCTGAAAAAACATATAAAGATTAATTAAGGTTCATCCTAAGAAAGAAACCGAAAAAACACTGCAATTCGCCGTTATGGTGTAGAGTGCCCACCATGCACCATAACTCACTCCACCCGCCTTGTTTTGTTTTTGGTAGAGATTTGTGCTTTTTCACTTTCCATGAGCAAAGGGGTGCACTGAGCATGGCAGGGGTGTCACCCTGTATTTCGTCAATAAAGATTCAAGTCAGTGATCCATCCTGAGTCAGGATTTCCTGTGCAACAGAGAGGGCGCGATTCTTCAGTCCCACCGATCACATCTAAACGCGAGGGCTTGGCTCCTTTAAGGATAAAGAGTTAAGAACTGAGCCTCAGCGAGAACCCCTGAGAGCCGAAAAGACTAGAGCAGGCTTCGCCAATGAGTAACTCATGTACTTGGTAGCTCTCCTGTGTGCAGCCCAACCTACTAAATTAGAAGCCTTGGCTTGGTTGAATTAATATATGTATAAAAGAATTGAAAAGCGTGTATTCTAGACGAAAATATGTATTTTAAGATCTCATAAGCTGATGTTTTAGAAAAATGTTGAATTTCCAAGCTATAGTTCCAGCTGATATTTGAGTGATAAATCATGTGGCATTGGGGAGACCTATAGACTAATAGTGTAACCTTGGTGGCAGGGGCATTGCAGCGATGGCTGTTATATGTCACGCAAGTAGAGGCGTTCCGCATTGACAAAGCCTATTTACATTACTGCTGCCAACTGTTCCTGATGGACTAAGGAATCCTTCATGTGGTGGCCGCTCATGTGATCTGTCTGATGTTGCTGCTGTTACAAAACTAGTGACATTAGCAGCTCAGGGTGATTTTCATTGAATGCAGCTCTTATTACAGTAAAGCTTGGAGCCCCCTGGCCTGGAGTCTGGTAAACCTGTCTGACTTCACCCCACTCTGAGGGTAATGTTCTGTAGACTCGGTTAAATCCGATCCTGGTTGAAGATATACCTGGCGGCTGATCGTCAAGCTGGGTGTAGAGGGAGGGTTTATGTTCTTCGATGAAAGAGGGGTGCATATGGGTGGTGCAGCGAGGTTGCTGCTTTTCTGCGTGACCGTATCTATTGTGGGAGGTTGTGCGCTGTCCTTAGGTGTTACTTCTGTGGGAGAGTCATCATAGGTGAAGCCGCAGTCTACAGGGTATCCGTATCCTGATGCTATGGGTGAATGTTTACCTGTCGTCTCCCCGCGTGGTGGATCTGTTTTTTCTAGACAGGATGGCATGGTGGACAGTGATAACAATACTGATGTAGCTGTAGAATGGGGCTTACTGACTTCATGCCTTCAGCATGTGGTATGTCTGTGGGTATGCCTTCTGGAGACTCTACAGTGAACATATTATAAAAGCTGGTGGTTCAGTAGCCGGTGTGCTTTGCATCAGAGAGAGTGTTATTATATACCATCACTTGGCATTCGTCCTCTTGTTTCTGGTTGTGCTGAAGTTCCTCCATCTTGGTTTTTTCGTAGTTTGTAACAGTTTGAGCAATTTTCTTTCCGACGCAGTGACCATTGCCAAGTTAGGAGAGTTAAACGCTTTCTTAAATGAATATATTTATCTGAAAGAGCAGCCTGTAGTTGATAAAATGTCAATTACAGATTGATCGTCCTACCTCTGCTGTGTTCCTCATCAGGATTGGGAGTCTGCTTCATCGTGTTTAAGTTTGGACCTGGTCACGTTGGTCGTGTACCGATGTTCTGGGCCTGTTTTTTTTCTTTTTCTTTTTGCAGTTTTGTATAGCGCCAACTAGAGCTGAAGGTATTGGAGCACTTTAAATGAGCACCAGTTACACAACGTAAAGACACATTATTTTTATTTCTGTTTTTTGTAGGCACATGTAGATCAAGTGTTTTGCCTAGAATCACATGATATTGAGCTGAGATCGAACCCAGTTGCCCAGTTACAAAGTCGGCAGCCCTGGCCATTATGCCAGATCCTCTCCAAGGTTATCACAACATGACTCACCGCTCATGCACTGCAATCCAAAACATGCGGCAAAGACAAATCACCTAAAACTACTGACTGCTCAGGTTCCATCTTCAACCAGCATGATCCAGTGCTCTGTGGGTGAAGCAGGCATGCTCGATATGGCCAGGCCTGCCCCTGCACAGAAGAGAATGGACGGTGTCCTGATTTCAAAGAATTCCCTGAAATGTTTGTAGACATATATGCATCACATACAGGCCTGGGCATCAACCTGCACAGATGATCTGCATGTAACCTAGAAAGAATGTCAATATCAAAAATACATAAAATACAGCTCTCCCTTAGCAGCCACTGAGGCATGCCTGTACAGTGCTGGAGGGACATTGGTAGACGCTCACCCCTCACGGATGCTAATGCCTTTGGCATTGACACCTAACAGATTTTGAGGTCATGAAATATTTACATATATTAAGTTTTGCCAGAGTTATTCAAGAAACATCCTAACTCGTGAGGGCATTTCAATCTGAAATGCTTAGAAAGTGCTCATGCAAAGGAGGGTGCACGTGAGAGATGAAAAAAGTTACAATTCATGAATATTCAATTTTAGTATACAGTCATGTCCACAAAAACGTAATGGTACTTTTCATGGTAGCTCACACATGTGGTACAGATGAATGGTACGTCGACATTTCAACCCCAAGTACATGCGGGGTCTGCCTCGGGGCAACAAAGAAAAGCACCCTACCAGTTAAAATAGAACAGTGTCATTGGCATGTGTATATGTCAAACAAGTCGTGTAACGAATCCTGTTACACTTACTGCGTACTCACATTATGAAATAGTTGGTGAATTCATGGTGCAGTCGGAGAATTTCAGTAGTGCAGAAATGTTTTTCAGTTGGTCATCTATGACTGTGAATAGTCACCTGCGTGAGACTAATCTGTACGAGAAAATAAAATGCAAACCGGTTAGTGGAGGAAAATGCACTCGCCCGTTCCGTATGGCGAGATATCCTTGACTAATATATGAAAAACAGGGGATTGCAAGGACGGGACAAAGAAATATAATCCAGTAAGATTTGAAGGAAAAGGAACCACTCACCCATCAGGCCTTGGAAAATCATAAAAATGTTACTAGACCTTCAGGTCTAGTGATTTAAATAATCTACTCAATCTAATTATAATGCTCTTGACCCATAAACTGGTTTCAAATTATGTGATCCTGGTCAAATATTTTTAATTCACTGAGCCGCCATTTCCTTCTTGATCACATATGAGAGCACCTTCAAACATGCAAGTTCAGCATGTCTGCTGTACAAAAACCACTTTTGTTTGATTTAATAGACTAAACATTTGCTAAATATATAATACAAATCTAGCCACATATAGGATACACATGTCCGCTGACTTGCCTCTTAGTTCATTAACCAAATAGTCGTCAGGAGAGGGGCAGGAATGTTTCTCAAATCATGTTTAAAAACCATCAGTTTTAATAAATACATACCTAAAGCATGAAGTGGTAGCACACTCATTTGTAATCAGGAGATTTTCTATTGAAATTGCCACACAATGTTTGGAAATCGAGTTTCTGCAAATATTTGTCATTTGCACATCACCAAATAATGTGTTCTGATTTGTTTTGCTCCTATTTAAATCTTGGTTTGCATCACACTTCTGAAATTACAAAAAAATGTGCTTTCGTAACTCCGGATATATTTTAAAATATTTGTAGTATTCATTTACAAGCTGTTTAAATGCTGTGTTAGAAAAAAACTGGCATCTTACAGCCTTTTGTTTCACAATGATTGTCAGGTAGATCCTTGGCAAAAACCTCTAACTGTAATAAGAGAAAGAAAAGTGAACACCATTTTCCCGGAAAAGATTATCAGCAATTAGTAAACAGACAAACCGGCATTTTACCTCTCTCCTTGAACAGACAGCAAATGTGTCAAGATAAAAACAAGATTTAAAAGCGTTTTAATTGCTCATTCACTTTCTGAATGAACAGAACGCCTGTCCTGTTCCAGTTTTAAGTTCACTTGCCAGAACGGACAAGTAGGTCCTTTAAATAGCTCGACCTGATAAAATCTGACTCGCCATAGCGAGTGGGCAAGTAGATTTTTCGAGGCCTGCCCATTCCTGAGAGGGTGTCCTTCCTCAATCTATTGGAAAAGTGGGCTTCAAAGGCTAGCCTTTGAAAAGGGTGATTCTTCAAAGTAAAATGTATTTTATCTCCATTCACACTGTACTTCTGAAAAATCAGATAAAAGAAGGGAATCAAGTGCATATTGAAGCTCATAGTCAAAATACACGCCAAAGAGGCCGTCAAGCAAAACAGAGGTCCTACCTTGCGCTGCACATCTGCACGACTGACTGCTACAGTGGCTACCAGTCAAATGTCAAACTTCAAATCTCACTGATAAGTTCGAAGGAAGAGATGCACTCCTTGTCATCCCAAATTTACTCTTTTCTTTACTTTAGTGATTTTAACGGCGTGCAATGACCTGCTTCGCGCTTCGTCTCAATGCGCTGTGACAATATAATGTTTCCACAGGGAACCCCTTAGTGATTCCACCAGGCTGCACTGCCACACTTGTGAATTTGAATCAAATGAATCAATTTTTCTGCTTTGCTCATGTCTTTTCTTCATTATTTACTCCTTCATTGTAATCCTTTACTCTTAATTTATATTCAATTCATTTTACTCAATCTTGTTATAGGCGTGCATGTTACACAAAGCTCAGGAGTCCATATTGGGTTCCACATACCATGGCATTTATTAAAACGACCCAATGCATTTGCGCAAACATTGTCAATGGGTAGGAAGGAAGGAAGGAATGTCTTGTTTTATTTATTTCAACTAAACATGGGGACTCGCTAGCCATGATGCCCCTGAAGAAGGGAATTTATTTCCCGAAATGCATTGGGTCGTTTTAATAAATGCCATGGTATGTGGAACCCAATATGGACTCCTGAGCTTTGTGTAACATGCACGCCTATAACAAGATTGAGTAAAATGAATTGAATATAAATTAAGAGTAAAGAATTACAATGAAGGAGTAAATAATGAAGAAAAGACATGAGCAAAGCAGAAAAATTGATTCATTTGATTCAAATTCACAAGTGTGGCAGTGCAGCCTGGTGGAATCACTAAGGGGTTCCCTGTGGAACTTCAAATCTCCACATCACCCACAAAGCTAGACCCCTTGATACCTCTGAGACTTTTCTAGTACTGCTTAAAGGTGGGCGAGCCAACAAATTTACAAGGAGAGCCATGCCAAGGTACGGGCTCGGATCTTAAAACCCGTGCACCAGTCGGGCCCAGAAAATGTTTCCTATGTAAATAATACAGCAAACATCACGTAAAACATGATAAAGTCTCTCCAAAATAAAAAAAAAGGTACGCAATAATGAAGAAAGGGTTTTGGTGAAAGGATATATATTAAAAAAAAAAAAGAGCCCATCTTTGCTGAGTGTGCTAACTTACTGCACAGTGGGAAAAAAGCACACGGCTTTTTTATGTAACCCTAATGCACCGTGTTTTGCTCCATAGGTCCTCTGGTGGCAAGGCGAGCCTGTAGTCACACTCTGTGAGTATATAAGCATATCAGGGGAATCAAAATTGAGCACGTAAAGAAATTATTCTTCCATGTGGACAAAAATCGGTTATACCGTACTGCATCAAGGCGTTCCCCCGGCTGAATAACCTAAAGGAACTACGCTGGCGCCTGAATGTAACCTTCCTTGCCCTGTGGTGCCGTTTTATATAATCAGGGCTGAAAAGTACATGTGTGGGCTGTGCGTACTGACTTCTGTGTTGCAGAGCGACGGACAACTAGTCTGCGCGCTCTGAGTCAAAATGGCGGCTCCCGATGGAACCACTTCCTGGTTCCTATCGGCCACCACAGGCTGCAGTTGAGGGAGCGCATTGGTAGCATCTCCTCATCCGGGGGCGAGGAGGGCCACTGTCATTAACTGGAAAAGGGGGAATAAACTAATCAAATTAATAAAAGGAAATAATAGGCAAAAAATAAGAATGAAATAAAAATAATAAATAAAAAAACGACTAAATCAATGTCTCACAAATTTTGCAGAGATTGTCATAAAAAGGATAAATAAAAGATTAGTGAAGGTTGTGAAGGGCAGGCTGGGAGCCTCTGTAGTTTAAACTAAGAGTCATTGGAACACTAGGCAATATTGCAAAAGAACTCACATGAAGTCTCTAATAGGAGGATGCCAACTGAGGACCTATTGAGCAAAACATTTGCTTTATTTATGTATGTAGTGTATTCATTATATGTTTTTTGTATTGTTAATTGTGTTTGCAATGTGTGTTCAAATCACAGGGATTATCCCTATTCCTAATAGATGTGGTCACCTAAATACCTCATTAAACAGCCCCTTTTTTAAGCCTACACAGACTCTTATTCACTTTAAGGTGTTTTTAAAGCTATTTTGGACAGCACGCTGTACCTATCTAGCTGGTTAAAGTGTCCAGGTACCTTTGTATCTGTCATAACCTATGGCAGGCTAATTCTCTCCATACAGACATTAACACCAAGTAGGTGATAAGTACATTTATAAGCATGCAGTGTGTGTGAGGTCACTTTGCATCAATTATATTATTGGATCAGGAGTGGAATCAGGAAGTTAGTTCCTAGGTCCTGAAGAAAAGCCATGGGGAATGGCTTGCAATGTGTAGACCTGTAGAAAGGAATCGTCATTACATCCATACTTTCTATTTTTCTCCCCGTTTTTTTAACCATACCGTCTGGAGGATGGATTAAAGCATTGCTCTTCTACCAGACCGGTATTTTTTAATATTTTTAATTTTCACAAAAAAACGTCCTACTCATATTCTATCACCATCTAGAGCATAGCATTCAGTGCTTCCGCGTAAGCTGCAGGTTGTAGCACACCCCGTTCCATAGTGGAATGGGAGGAACACTATGATGAAGCATGCCACCAAGGGGCAACCCTAGTGGAGGAGGGTCATATAAAAAAAGCCTTGCACTTTTTTCCACCCTGCAGGAGGTTAGCAGACATTGCAAGGACAGGCTCTGTTTTTCTTGAGATATGTGCAACTAGGAGGACGAGCCCTTCTGGGCTACTTCTCTTATGTCCCTCTTCTTTTGAGAATGAAAACATTTGCCTAAGATCACACAGTGTAAGTGGGGGAAGCCGCTATTTAACCAGGTTGGTCTGGTTTCACTTTGTACAAATCAACCACTAAATGGGTATCTATTTGTCCTTACTTATGTTAAGGCATTTTTGTTACCTGTTTGTGCAGTTTTTAGATAGTACTAGCTTGACCGGAAGCACCAGCTGCATCGCAACAGGTCACCGTTCATTGTTTGTAGGCCTTGGGAGATTAATTGATTTGCCCAGAATCACACGAGGTGACGCCGAGTCTTGATCCGGGTTCCCCAGGACCAAAGTTGACCACTCTTGCCGTAAGGCAACATCCAGTGTACAGGGTAGTAGGCAGGCATAAGCTACATGAAAGCTCAGCTCGTTATTGACTCGAGGTTCCAACAGGACCGCGATCTGAGCCAGAGCCAGGCTTCAAGCTCGAGCCTGGCTCAAGTTTCCACTAGCTCGCCCACTTCTAGTGCTGTTGGTCATTGTTGGATGCTGCTAGAAAGGAAATCTCCAGGTTGTATATAGGACAGTGCAGTCGAGAGACATTTAAGTGGCCATACTTCCATAATAAACTACAGGAATACGTAAGGGAGTGCAGTGATTTCTAAGACTGTAAAATCGGGCTTTCATTACGAGTGGCCCTTTAAAATTCTTGTTAATTCCCTGCCCTGAAATTACTGTCACTGGTGAGTCCCAATAACTGCTTATGGGGAAAACAAGTGTAAAGCAGTGTTTCCATGCTGAGTCTCACGTTTTCTCTGAAGCTGAAGACAGCTGAAATCTGCTTGTAAAAACGAAATATTAAAATTTCGATGGGCCCGGTAGCTCCCAGTCCCAGGGCCATTGTAACTTACAGGCCAACAGGAATGAGGCCTTAGGCTATAAGCTGGTATACTTTGTGCAGTAAATATTGGACTTTCCAAGATCACGTAAGTGCTGCATTTGGAACGCGTTGAAATGCCTCTTGGACTTTAGGAATGTTCCAGGCAAACCCTACTGTCCAAATCCAACGGTGAAAAACTAAGCAATTTTTTGGCATCAACTTGATGGGGCCAGGAGAGTGATGTGAAAGTGTTACAACAGTTTGAAGCAGTACAAATAGTAGCTGCACTGATGTGGGCATCACGGGGTAGAACATAGGTGGGATATGTAATGCATAAGTACAGTGGTGATTAATCTCCTCCATCAAACACAAGCTGAAAAATATATATTAACAGAAATCCAAAAGGTAGGGTACAAATAGTTGATATGTAATATCAGTGATTTAAGAAAAGAATCGCACAGCTACATGAAC
The DNA here is from genome assembly GCA_963921515.1 of Calotriton arnoldi. Classification (NCBI taxonomy): domain Eukaryota; kingdom Metazoa; phylum Chordata; class Amphibia; order Caudata; family Salamandridae; genus Calotriton; species Calotriton arnoldi. The sequence goes on from CAWUFW010005193.1 coordinate 609,718, forward strand.
AGATTGCTTGCCCCCTTCTTTTTAGGTTTGTCTCCACCCTTTTAGCAGAATTTAGTACCACCCCAATTATACCTGTCGGGCACAAACTCTGAAATGTTCCTCTGAGTGTAAGGGGTGAATTGACCAAAAATATTCAGAGATGAGTAAGAAATGGATTATTGAAACATTTGATTCCATTTCCTTTATAGTAATTATATATAACAGAGTGAGAAATTCGAGGCTATGCACTGGCCTCGCTCACTCAGCAGACCATTTTTGTTTACCTCTTCCAAGCAACCAAGAGCTGTTTGCCATTATCGGGAAAGGCAAATGTTTTTCATCCCTAATTCTTCTGGCAGCCTACCATAACGGAGAAGTGCCACCTAATTGCCATCATCTTACCACTTACATTACTTCAGCTTTCTATGCATTCAATATGGATTTGAGTTCTGCTGCCTCAATCTTCCAGAACCCAATGGATTCATTGTTGTTGGATGCATTCCAAGAAAATATCTTTCTGATGGATACTCCTAACTGCGTATTCCTCACCTTGTGGATACCACCAGGTGCTATACTGGATTTAGGATTTTTTTTAGCAGCTCCTTTTTGTCAGTAGGTGGAGTTGTGTGGCTCTGTGTCTGGTGTGTTCCACCCCAGATGAAACATGGGGGACCCCTACATAACTGCCACCTACGCACACTGACATCAGGTTTTTTTTTCTGCGCCTTGTGACGTGAATCCGGAGTTCCCACTCTCGAGTTTTGTCAAACTTGACAGAAAATTTTAATTTTATTCGGTCGTACGACCATTAAAGTGAACAAAATAAATACATTAAAACCGTAAAAATGTAAAAACCTTAATAAAACGCCATTGATCTACACAGTGATAAAATAAGTTTGTCATAAACAATGTCCTCTGAACAACCGGTGTGCGCAAGATAACTTGCATCTTCACATTGCAGAGCTACACAATCAGAGTACATCAGAAAAGGACTGGTACAATGTTATTTGATTTCTGCAAATTAATTTACAACATACATATCTGCTATACAATGACGTCAAAGATATCCCATTTTATACAGTCGTAAAACAATATAAAACATCCTTAGAGAAAAACATATCAGTATTATATCCTATAAAATACTGGATACCTCAGTAGTCGACAATCCCTGTTACTGAATATTAATATAATAATAATCACTTTATCTAGCTACGATTGCAACTCGGAACCATAAAGTGCTGTGTGTCTCAAATCATCAACATTACTGAATAGAAGTTACTAAGTTGGCAATCGTTTGAGTCCTGGCTATACCTACAATTCAATTAAGGCTGGAACCTCACAAACAACCTGGGACATGAGCTTCTGGCGCCTGAACCAGGCACTCAACAAAAATCTGCTTACGACAAATACAATAAATGCTGTAGTGTCAGATTTTAATATCCTCAGTGCCACCCTATATTGTCTAATTCCCAGACTACAACAGATTGGGCGAATCCATTTTTTGCAATAAGAATGATCTTCTTTGCAAAAAAAAGGATGTGTTCCACTCTCTCCAATGCGTAGTCACAAGCGGGGCATGCAGTTGTATCTGTATCCACTTCCCATACGTTAAATGACCTTAAGGGTAAACAGCCAAATCTGAATCTCACATAGAGACTTTTTGCCATAGGTGGTGAAATCCGGTCATAAAAAAGCTCAAACTCGGGAAAGGGTTTGATACTTAAGAACTCAGTAGTCAGGCACCCCACAGTTCTATTAGTGACATACCGTTCTTCTACAAATGCCCAATGCTTGGCTTTCACAGTGGCAATGTCATTCTTACTAACTCATTCCGGACAGTCCCACAAGCGAATCGGCCCCAGGGATCTACACCAAAATTTAACACGGCAAAGCCAAGGAATCCGTTTAGCACCACTTGGATTTAAAACTTCTTTTAGGGATTCATAGTATTCGCCTATCTCTGGAGTGGACCAGATTCGTAGCCTATAGATCAAAGGTTTAATTGCGACCCATCACCAATCTCTCTAAGCCCTAGGTCAAAGAACAGCAGAGTCAGCGGAGTGCTGGCTGGAACAGGTAGCAGAGATCTAGCAAATGTATTTTCGCTCACCACTAGCTTATGCAAGTCACCATGACGCCATAACTCTGCACCATATAGTGCAGAGTTTTGGACTTTCATCCTGTAAACCTCCAGGGCAGGAGTATTTGACTAAGACCTGCCCTGTTTGTGAAATCGCAATATAGATTTGGATTTATAACATAGGGTTAGACAGCTTTTCTCTAGTTTGAGATCCCAACTCATGGTTTCGGTTAGCCTTACTCCCAGATAGTCAAATTTAGATACTATCTCAAGAGGTTCCCCCATTATCTGTACTGATCTACATTTTCCCTTGGTCTTACCAAATACCATATATTTTGTTTTCTCCACATCTAGTTCCAGGCCCCTGGTCTCACAGAATACCAAATATTTGTCGATTAGCCTCTGGAGTCCCATTTGGGTCCTGGATATAAGTAATGAGTCTTCAGCGATCAACAGGATTGGTGCTTTTTTACCATTTAACTTTGGGGAATCATTTTCACAATCCTGCAGATCGTTGACCACCCCATTTACGTAAAGGTAAAACAGTTTAGGCGCAAGGTCGCAGCCTTGACGTACCCCTCGCTGGATAGGGATCTTGGTTGTTAATTCACCAGATTTCCCCCATCTAACCTGTGCGTAGTTACCCTCATGCAGCCTCACAAGCAGATTCACCAGATGTTCCGGGACTCCCATTCCTTTTAGAACTAGCCAAAGCATTTCCTGTGGCACCAGGTCGAAGGCGGCAAGGAGATCAACAAAGACTACGTACAATTTTTGCTTTTTTTAGTTGCATGTATTTCCAAATAAGTTAAATAAGCCTGAACGCCTAGTTGCATGTATTAGTTTTGGTGTGGAAGCCTGCTTGACAGGGTGACAGTATCTCATTGTCCTCCATCCAGAATAATAATTTGTCCAGAACATGTCTAGCGAAATTTGTTTGCATGTTATCTAATAGGCTGATCGGTCTGTAATTTGATGGGGCGGAGGCGTCACCTTTCTTGTATATAGTTATTATTTCCGCCCCTCTCCAGGTCTCAGGTAATTTTCCACCATCGGCAACTGCATTGGACAGATGATTTAGGTAAGGAGCACAGACTAGCGGTTCTGACTTATACAAGTCACCCGGTATCCTATCAGGCCCGGGAGCTTTCGCAGGTTTCATTCTCTCCATAGCCCTAAGAGTATTGTCTAGGCTAAAAAGAGGTCCGTCTCTATCGGCACCTCTCCTTGTCTCATTGAGTTCACATTCGAGCAAATTATCCATACCACCTGCAGGGAGGATAGCTTCCCCCTTATCATATTGTAAGGTGACGTGACAGAAAATTTCTTTCAAAAGTTTTTCCAGTGTTCTAGGGACATGTCCCTTCCTAAAGCAACAGGGGTCAAACCATGCAAAGACTGCCACAAATAGATCTCGGTGGCCAACCATCACAATGTCTGTTTCAGGTGTCTGGTCTCCAAGCACGACTTGGCGTCATGCGACAAATGTTCTAAGATCAATCCAAAGACCCGTCGAGGCCGTGAAGCCAAGTTGTACATTGTGGGACATCGCTGTGAAGTCGGGGTCAAACACATGGCTAAAAAAAAAAATACAACATTTGGCATTTAGTTTTTTTTTTTTTTTTTTTAACCTTCGAGTCACTGCATATAAAAACATGCACACACCTCAAATGAAATATAAATGCAAATGAAACTAATTAAAGGGAAATATACTCTTTTCCCTTATGAAACCTCAGTTGGCTAATGTGATCACTACAGATGTCTTCGTGTGTGACCAGACTGTCACAGAACTAAATCCTGATTCATGCAGTGAGGTATAGTGACTTTTTTATAGTGCTACGTGGTCCCAGTCTGTGACTAAAATTGTATTACACTGTCTAAAACAGGCTGCTGCTAAATACTATTTACAATAAAACAAGTGCTTTAAAAATATACATTTTAGTGATCAGCATATCTAGTGTAAATAACTTTGTGTGTCCATTAAAAGGATGCACTCCTTTTAACGGATATATATATTACCTCTCAAAAAGAATAAATATATATCACCATGAAGCTGATTGACTCTTTTAATTAAAAGCTACATTGGCTCCAAAGCAGCCTTTATATTTGGTGATTAACTATTGCACACATTTACATTTCTTTCATGTAGCAGGCATCTTGGTGAGAGAAGGCATGTTTCTTCTTTAGTTCTCTATCTGCTTCACAGCACAGGAGCCCCGGGACCCTCTGTGAGTGGGCACTGGACCCCAATTCTGGCAGTCGTACTTTGAAAAACAACATGGGATGCATTTTCATACTAGCATTAGAGGCCAGGTCACCATTTTTGCCCACGGAAAAGGGCCCAAGCAACAGGGGAGGAGCTAAATGTGCTTTTTAGGTCTCGGCCTGCACCAGCGCTTGCGCTGGTCTGGCCGAGAGTTTTAGTAAGCGGGTTTTGGAAGTGCAAACACTGGCTTTCGGCTGGCGACCAGCTTGAGTTCACGATGGCGTGCACGCGCAGCTGCCATCTGGGTTTCCTATCTCTTCCTCATTTCCTCGTCATGGCTCATTAACTCTCTGGACTCTGATGTTTCAATCGCAGCAGCAGCTCACATTACCAACTGAGGGCCCTGGACTACAGTCACATGAAAAACAGCGATTAGCATTGAAATGCAAGCTTTTTTTGTCTAGTTAGAAATATTGCTTCGGTGGGTTGATTTCACCTTATATCGCTATTTGTTTTATATTGGGAGTCACAGCCTAATTACCAGTATTTTTGTCTCTCGCTGTTTTTAAAAAAAATATTTATTCGCGCAAAGCACAAAGCTATATTTAAGGTTACTTTTTCCGCGTCACTTCTTCACTCTATTTAAACTCCACACCCCCACTCTTATTGTCTCTCTCCTTCTCTCTCTCTCCCTCTCTAATTCTCTCTCTACTTAATTAACTCTCCCTCTCTATCTTTTTTAGCCTTTCATTCTCTCTCACCCCTTTATCTGTTTCTCTTTCAAACTCCTTCATTCACTCTCTCTCCCCTTCTTTCTCTCTCTATCCCGCTCCACTCTTTATTCTATGTACAACCTTTCTCTCTCTTTCTCTCTCACCACCCTCTCTAATTGGGCATTATATCTTCACTCTATCTCTCACTCGGCAACACCACAGCATCACTCAGCGCAACCACAGCATCACTCAGCGCAACCACAGCATCACTCAGCGCAACCACAGCATCACTCAGCGCAACCACAGCATCACTCAGCGCAACCACAGCATCAATCAGAGCCAGCACAGCATCAATCAGAGCCAGCACAGCATCAATCAGAGCCAGCACAGCATCACTCAGCACCAACACAACATCTCTCAACGCCATCACAGCATCTCTCAACGCCATCACAGCATCACTCAACGCCATCACAGCATCACTCAACGCCATCACAGCATCACTCAACGCCATCACAGCATCACTCAACGCCATCACAGCATCACTCAACGCCATCACAGCATCACTCAACGCCATCACAGCATCACAGCATCACTCAACGCCATCACAGCATCACTCAACGCCATCACAGCATCACTCAACGCCATCACAGCATCACTCAACGCCATCACAGCATCACTCAACGCCATCACAGCATCACTCAACGCCATCACAGCATCACTCAACGCCATCACAGCATCACTCAACGCCATCACAGCATCACTCAGTGCAACCACAGCATCACTCAGTGCAACCACAGCATCACTCAGTGCAACCACAGCATCACTCAGTGCAACCACAGCATCACTCAGTGCAACCACAGCATCACTCAGTGCAACCACAGCATCACTCAGTGCAACCACAGCATCACTCAGTGCAACCACAGCATCACTCAGTGCAACCACAGCATCACTCAGCGCCACAACAGCATCACTCAGCGCCACCACAACATCACTCAGCACCACCACAACATCACTCATCACCACCATAGCTTTACTCAGCGACACCACAGCATCGCTCAGCGCCACCACAGCATCACTCAGCGCCACCACAGCATCGTCTCCGCAACAGTCACCACCACCACCTCAGCGCCACCACAGCTGCGCTCAGCGCCACCACAGCATCGCTCGGCGCCACCACAGCATCGCTCGGCGCCACCACAGCATCGCTCGGCGCCACCACAGCATCGCTCGGCGCCACCACAGCATCGCTCGGCGCCACCACAGCATCGCTCGGCGCCACCACAGCATCACTCGGCGCCACCACAGCATCGCTCGGCGCCACCACAGCATCACTCGGCGCCACCACAGCATCACTCAGCGCCACCACAGCATCACCTCAGCATCGTCTCCGCAACAGTCACCACCACTACCACCTCAGCATCACTCAGCACCACCTCAGCCTGCTCTCGGAATCTGGCATCTGTTGATTCTCCCCTAGCGTCTGGCCGCTGCTAGTGTTATAATACAGGTACTAGTTCCCAACCTTCACCCTCCGATTGTTTATGCCCCTCAAAAAAAAGCTTTAACAAACAACCATTGCAATAGGCAGAAACAAGTTGCCAGCATTGCAAAAACAAAAGAAAACTGAGAATTTTTTATTGGAAATACTTTTTTAATATGGTCGTTCAGTTTTACATAATGCCTTCTTGGTCATATATAAAGTAACAAAAATGCTTCTGACACTTTTTATTATAACTTTTCAGCATGCCGCACAGCAGCCACACTTCTCTACAGCACAGCTTGAAGACATTGGCAAAGTCAATAGCACTGGCTAAACACTTATAAGGCCCCAAAGGCGAGACCTATTGGCTATGCCAATGCTTGTTTGTTGTTGTTTTTTATACAAAGCGGCGGAAAGCATGCTGTGGGCATCTGGCGTAGAAGTAATGGCCCTGTTGAGCGGACAGCCTGCTTCACAGAGTTGTAGGTATCACTGATGCTGCAGTTGCATTAGAGGCCTAGGGCATATTTGTTGTGCCAGTTTCCTTGAGCCTTGGAGCAATGGCCTAAGGGAGGGGGAAAAATGAAGCAGAGGAGACACCTTGATTTGGGCATGAGAGAGATGAAAGGGATGCTGAGAGACTGGAGGGAGAGGGGGACAGAGACGGGAGGGCGAGGTAATGAGAGATAGGAAGGAGAGGGTTTGTGTGAGATGGGAGGGATGGTATGAGATGGGAACCCATGTTGTTAACAAACGTCTGAGGCGACAGCAAGGCAGTACCTCTCATTAGTGAAACGGGTACAGTGACACTTTTGCCCAAGGGCACACTGCATCACAATTATGAGTGTTTTACAATAAAAAGTGGGCATGGGGGCCCATTTTCCTAGCTAGCATTAGGGCAGTTAGTGCCCTTGGCACCAAAAAGGGGGGCAGCATGCAGTAGCTCATTTTCTTTCAGAAAGAGACCGGACTCGTTTCGAGACTCAAGTGATCGTTAGACATGGTGAGAAAGGAGTGACGGAAGATGAGAAAGCCTGCTTCTCAGGGCTACAGCTATCATTGGTGTAGCAGGTGGAGTGCATTGGGGCCCACAGCACTCCAATTATGGGCAGTAGTGTTTTTGGTCAATTCTGTTCTTGTTTGATGCTGTTGCTTTTTTAGAAGTCTCACATTTAGTGTGGATTACAAGCTACAGAAAAACAACCCTGAGAGGACCTCATGATCCCTGCCCCCTGGGATCATCCCTCCCCAAATCCTTTCCATGTAGTTTTGGAGGGGTGCCCAACTTCAAAATATTTTGCTTAGGGGGGCTCAGCGCAAAAAAGTTTGAAGGCCTCTGCTTTGGAGACAAAGCAGACTCAGCCCTAGAGCGCTTTAAGGGCAGCAAAGGTACAGCACTCTTGGACTTGCACCTGCCTGTGTAGAAGTTTCCTCAACAGTCTTGCACCTTTGAGGTTTTGGAAGGGGGTACCAGCAGATGGAATGCCAAACCATTCCTCAATAGCAACAGGCCTCTCAAGCCTTTTGAGGGAGTGATCAGGGATTCAGCCGCCAGCGTCCAGGCCCCCCGAGGGGCTGGCAACGATCAACCCAATCTCCTCCGTTTCCCACCGCAGCTGACACAAAACCGCTTTAAGTCACCCTCGGCCGCACACGATCACCCTGTGGGAGGCCGCATCACTTTTTACTCCCCCGATGGAAGAGCATCACATCTGACCAGTGGGTGCTCCAAATCATGCAGAGCGATTACTCCCTACCCCTTTCTATCACAAACATCCACATACACCACAACGCCTCCCGAAGGACCACTTATCTGTACCCTGAGAAGAAGTTCAAGCTCTTTTGGCCAAGGAAGCCATAGAGAGGGGTAGATAATCAGAGATCGGGACTGGCTGTTATTCCTGTTATTTTCTGGAGCTAATGACGGATGGAGGCCTTCACTTTATCTTAGATCTTCACCCTCTGAACTTCTTCCTCTGGAACGACAAGCTCAAAATACTCACCCAGACCCAATTACTGTCTGCCCTGGAACCAGGCGACTGTATGGTGGCATTGGATTGCAGCATGATTTTCACATCCTCGTCTGCAGTTCTAGAGACACTACCTGCGGGTTCAGGTAGGACACAAGCACTTTCAGTTCTTGGAGCTCCCTTTTGGCCTTACCAGCGCACCTCAGGGGGTTAGAATGGTGGTGGTGGCCGCAGCCAGTCTGTGGAGTTTGGGAATACCAGTCTTACCATACCTCAATGACTGAGAGGTGTTCCAGGACAAATAAGAGTATTCGTTATCATTAGGAAAAATCCTTGTATTGAATCCAGTATTTATTTGACTTTCAGAGTCATTAAAAACAAAAACAAAAGTTTGTGGCACAGCAAATTGTTTTCTAATGCGTTCTTTCGAGTTTTAGTTCCTGTAGAAGCTCAAGAATGGAGAAGATTAACATTCACGCTAAAAAATCCAGGAAAGGTTCTACGTTTTCTATCAGGGTCATTGTGGTCAGTCGGCGCGGGCATACCTCAATGACTGGCTGCTGGATGCGGGCTTTCCTCAAACAGTCCTAAACCACCTCCAGACAACAGATGCCCTGTTGACATTGTTAGGCTTTTCCATCAATGTGCCAAAGTCACCCCTGACTCCTTCACAACTGCTCCTCTTCATTAGAGCCATCCTGGACACCGTGCTCTTCCCATCCTCCCCTCCGCTTCATCAAGTCCAGGACATTCTGGCTTTGATCCTGATGTTTTAACCCTCTACTTGGCCACAGTGAGAGAGGCTCTGAGGGTTTGTCGACTCTTGGCATGCTGCTGGTAAACCACTCCAGGTGGCACATGCAGTCTGTGCAGAGGGATGTGAAATCTCAGTGGACACAGCACCAAAGGAACCTTTCAGATTCCAACCAGGTGTCTGTGGAGACTGCAATAGACCTGCAGTGGTGGCTGCTAGACTGCAATTGAACTGTTGACAAATCCCTCCCCCTGCCTCACCCAGAGCTAATGGTCATGACGGATGCCTCTTTGCTGGGTTGGGGCGGTCATGTGGGAGAGGTGGCAATCAAAGGACTGTGGTCTCTCGTGGAAGCTTGCATCCAAATCAACTTGCTGGATTTGCGGGCTCTTTGCTTGGCACTTAAAGCGTTACTTCCGACCATCAAGGAAGAACGGATAAGGGTTCTTGCAGACAACACTACCGCATTGTGGTACTGCAACAAACAAGGCGGAGAAGGGTTATGGGTTCTGTGGCAGGAGGCCCCGCACCTCTGAAAGTGTCTGAATGACCAGGGCATCTCCCTGGTCGCACAGCAGCTGGCAGGATCTTAAGCACCAGTGCGTAAAAACTCAGCGATGTTGCCTAGCAGATCGTGAATGGCGGCTGCACTCCGAGGTGGCATAGGGTGTCTTCCAACAATGGGGAAAACCCTGGGTCAATCTTTTTGCCACTGCAAGACAAGCTTTCTCTCTGAGATGCCTTACATTTCGATTGGAGCTTGGGGCTCATGTACACCTTCCCACCTCTACCTCTCCTGCCCAGAATTCTAAAACATAAGCAAAGATGGGCTCAAGTCATCCTAATGGACCCAGACTGGGTGGGGAGAGTATACTACCCGAAACTACTGGCCATGAGCATTTGTCCTCTGCTCCAGCTGCCCCTTCAGGAGGACCTCCAGTTGCAGCAGCAGGGCAGCGTACTGCCCGGAACCTGCACAATCTACACCGCCATGCGTATAGATTGAGCAGTAACAGTTGATGACTTTTGATCTTCCTCCACAGTAGTTGGTGTTATCTTGATACCCTGGCATCCCTCCATCACAACTGTTTACACTGGACACTGGAAGAAGTGTATTGTAAGGTGTTGCTCCTGCAACATCCAGCCTTTACAGGCACAGTTAGCTGCCATACTGTTATTTTGTCTTTTGATGGCCCAGCAAGGCCTAGCTGTGGCAACTCCTAAGGTTTATTCATCTGTCCTCTGAGTCTTTTTATGCCATCATTGTTCAAATCACCTGTTGTGATGCATTTCTTGAAAAACCTGATTCATATGTTCTCACCAACACCATTTGGGACCTTAATTTGGTTCTCACTTCTTTCCTGTGTGCCCCATTTGAATCAATGCCCAGCTGTTCTCTCCACCTCCTCACGCTGAAGATCGTCTTTCTCAAAGCAATCATGTTAGCTCGTCGCGTGAGTGAGCTACAAGTGCTGTCTCTCCATCTGCCATATACAACGACCTTCCCAGAAAAGCTGGTACTTGGGACAAAAGTAGCATTCCTACCAAAGGTCGTCATGCTCTTTTACATAGGACAGTCTATCACTCTGCCAGCTTTCTTCACCCATCTCATCCTACTTAAGCGGAATAAAGACTCCATTGCCTTGATTCTAAGAGAGCCCTATGCTTCTGCATTGATCTCACCAATGAACATCTGGTGGACGATCAACTCTTTGTGGGTTTCTTTTGGGGGGTGGGTGGCGGGGGTAAGGGTAAAGCTGTGCAGAATAGACCAATCTCCTTATTGATTGTCTTGTGCATGAAGATCTGTGATGGGTTGGCCAGGAAACAGTCTCCAGGAGATCTTGGCGCTCATTCCACCAGAGCAAAGACTGCTATCATGTTGCCGGCATGCGGCGTGCCAGCCTTGGACTTCTGCTGCTATGTGGGCATCAGTTCACATGTTCACAAAACACTACTTCCTGGATAGCCAGCTCTAGCAGGAGGGGCGTTTGTCCTTTTCCCTCTCCAGGATTTCTTCGTCTGAGCCATTCCACAGACCAACACCTGGGGAAGTACTGCTTGGGTATCTATTCAGAAGGTGAGGAATCTGTTAGAAGTATCCATCAGAAGAAACCGTTACCTTCGGTAATGCTCTTTGGTGGATACTCTATCTAACGGACCGAGCATCCTCCCTGCTGTGTGGAATGGACTTATCTAGTCCATGTTAATGAGATTCCAATGTAGAGACCGGCACAATGGTCCAGATGATTTCCAATGGCTCCACGTCCACAGTGTAGACGGAGATCAGAAAGAAACTGACGTCAGTGCGCAGAGGTGGGAGTTCTATAGTGGCCCTGAAGTCACATCCAAGGTTGAGCAGAGCCGCATGACACCACCCACCGACACGCGAGGAAATTACTTTAGAAAATATCCCAATCCAGTGTGGCACCTGGGGGTATTCACAAGGTGGGGAATCTGTGGTTAGATAGAGTAGCCACATGAGATTGTTACCAAAGGTAAGTAACTTTATCATTTTTGCAGGCACATTGAAGGAGCATAATAATAGATTGGATGTGGTCATTCTTCAGGAGAAAGAAACGACCTTACTAATGGAAAGATGGATATTTTACGCTAAACAAGTTAAATATTTGGTTGGTTTGCCAATGATGGTATTAAGTCTAAGGAATTTTTACGCAAAGCCATTGCATCTCCCCCTGCTTCTGAATCCAAAGAACGACTTGCTTCATTTCCAGGATTATGAGTACTACGCTTGTATTTTTCTTCATTGACTAATCGCAGGAGAACCCTTATGAAGAAACATGATAAGCTTATGTGGAATGAACAATTGATGATGTTTGAGGAAGTGAAGCAAAGGAATTGGGTTACTACTGCAGTAACCCCTTTATCTACTGACTGCATGAGTGCAATCACAGTTGACGGCAGTGGTAGGTTCTGGCCTAGTATTTGTCTTAACTCAGAAGACCAAAGATGGGAAAAAGACTGTGGCGTTTGCTCCTAAGGTCTTAAGATAAACGGAAAAAAGATATTGTAATAGAAAAAGAGGCGTGCGTGTGTGTGTGTGTGTGTGTCTATTGAGCAGTTCACAAACTGATTTTGAGGTAAATCATTTGTACTTAAAATTGATAATAAGACGCTTGTGTCTGCTGTTAAGTGATGCTACTCGTTAAGCATCTTCTAGATTGGTGGGAACTCTATCTAGGTTATGAGTTTAATTTTGAAATGTAGTATATAGCTGGAAAGGAATATTCTACAGTGGATTGTTTATCTAGTCTGTTGATAGTGGAGATGGACAAAAGTAAGGCTCATGACCTTCAGTGATGCATTTCAGTGGTATTCAGCAATTCTGTTAAGATATCTATGCAGGAAATCTATGACGATAATTGAGCAGTCATTGAGAAAGAAAAGGTTCTGTGACGAGTTAAAATGTTTGTTGTTAAAGGTTGGCCCAAAGTGAAGGGTCTGAAGCCTGAACTTAAAGCATTCTGCACGATATGAGGTTTTGTCAGGTGAGGGAATATGTTAATCAGAGATGAACAGGTGGGGATAAGATGGGTGATGGAGGGGCTGCGATACCTGGGGATCACGTTAACACACACTAGCACAGCATACCATGCTGATAATATAGGGAAAGAATAGACGGCATTAGAAGGTCTGTTGCCTTCTGGAAGGGGCTTCCATTGTCACTAATGGGGAAGGTAGCATTGACTAAAATGATCATCCTGCCGAGATGTCTGTACACCCTACAGAATTCCCTATATATGGTCCCGCAAAAGTTCTTTACACAGCTTGACAGTCTGATTGTGGAATCGCTGTGGGGGTCAAAACGGAAGAGGATAAAGCTGAGCACCTTGCAGAGACAGTGGGGGCTGGGGGGTCTGGAGAGTCCCAGTCTGAACTTCTACTACATGGCTGCACAATTACAGCACGCGGTGCACTGGTTCAATGAGCACGACAACTGGGAGAGGCGACTGTTGGCTGGCACACACCGGGAGGTTCCCCTCCCAGAACTTTTTATGATGGGATCCAAGGTACCAGGGTCTTTTCCCTGTATCATACGACATGTTGCATCGGTTTGGGGAACAGTGGTGCAGAAGGTAATTAAGAGGGCGCCATACGCCCCAGAGTCTCCACTGTGGGCAGTAACACCTTTCAAACGGATAGGGCAAGCAATGAATATTACCAAATGGAAGGAGGGTGGCTGTCTTTTGGTGGGAGATTTATATGCTGAGGAGCGGTTCATGACGAGAGAGGAAGCAGAGAATGTTTTTCAATTAGGCAAAGGGCAGTTTCTGCAGTATGCTAAGATCTCTGCGGTGGCCAGAGAATTGTGGCCGACATTTCCGCAGGAGCCGCAGGTCTCAACGGAATTACAGATGGTAACCACCCTGGCGAGGGGACGAAGATTGGTTTCGCACATATCTAGAGCTCTACAGGAGGATGCTCCCACTGCTCCCCTCCTGTTGCACGCGAAATGGGACGATGCAATGGGGGAGCCCCTTACAGCGACACAATGGCAGAAAGTGCATGAAGGGGTCAAGCAGATAAGCTCTAATTCACGCTTTAAATTAACCCAACATAATGTGGTGCATCAGACATACCTCACTCCCCGAGTACTCCACAAAATATATCCGGACCGGGCGGACACATGTCCCAGATGCAAATACTCGGACGTGCACTTCGTACATATGGTGTGGGACTGCCCTGAACTGGCGCGCTACTGGGGGGGGTTGTTATAGATATTCTGCAGACTGTCACGGGGTGGACCATACCAGCCACTATTAAAGGGGTGGTGTTGGGGCTACTGCCCACGCCAAAAGCCAAGAAACTCACTAGGAAATTCATACAACTGGGCCTCTTATTAGCAAAAAGGCGAATCACAATTCATTGGTTGAGTCCAGATCCGCCCACATACGAGAAGTAGACTAGGGATATGATGGAGTGGGCCACCGCAGAATTAGTGCGGATGAAAAAGGTCAGGAGGGATGACAAAATTGAGGAAGATGCAAGGGCCTGGCACCTAATGATTACAGACCTTACCAAAGAAAGAGAACCTCCGGAGAGAGAGGTGCTCTCCTCACATTCCACTTAGGAAAGGACTGACACACTAACTATACTTGAGGTCCCCCCTACGCCAGATAATGGCACAGGCAAGGGAGGTACACGATAGGACAGACTGCCTTCCAGCCTCGAGGTGAACGTAGCAGCCCATGACTCATAGTTGAAAAAGTGGTATTGGCATATGCGATTGGTGCGATACTGGTCGGAGTTAAGCAAAGCAATGACCAATAGTCTATGTTAAGTGAGCATATATCCTTGTTGACAGAAATCAAGAATACTGTAATTACTGTGATATGCAGATGCTGGAAATGTACTGTTATCAAGCAAATGACAACAAAAAAAAGAAAAAGAAAAAAATCAGAGATGAACAGTTTGTTCCACCAGCTGCAGTTTAGAATAAATATTTGTTGCCCATTTAGGATATAATACAACCAAGCAGCTTGTCAGGGTATCATTTTGGTGGCATTATGTGAATTCTGTGGTGGAAAAATACGATAGTATTTTAAATGAGATATAAAATGGAAGATTGGTTGTGCTCCTTATAACCCTGTTAGTTTTTCAAATGAACTATGGCAACACTTGCCCATTGCTTTCATTTATCCCTTTCAAACTCTGAGGAATGGCAAGGTATGTGTGCAGCAATTCTTGATTATTTTTCAGTGAGGGTGGAGATGAAGCTTTTGAAAGTGCCTACCACAGGACCAGTTCTGGAATTTTTATAGGCAAAATATTGGGAAGGGTTATCTAGTTCATCATGGATAATGAAATTAAGTTTAGTTCTCATAAAATGTCTGGTTTGCTACAGAAGAGATGAATGGAGCACAGGAGAGCACTCCTGTATTCTCCTAAAAATAATGGCTTGGTGGAAAGGGTCAACTAAATTGCTTGTGAAGGCGTGCAGTCACTTTGAGCTGTACAGGTCATGTTCAGGACTGTCTCAGGTAGAGGTTTTTGTTATTCCACACTGAATGGAACCACAGGTTTTACATTCTTTGTGATGCTTAGGAAATGAATTCGGTAGTAAATGTTCATCGTTATAGGATGAGAATACATGTGAGTCTGCAAGGGGATAGGTCATTGGCAAACAAGCAAGTACTAAGATGCTGTAAGACCAGAAGACATTTGTGAGAAAGCTGGTTCTACATGTTGGAAATGGGGATAAGATATTGATGACCAGTTGGGTCGAGAGAGAAAACTTTGTATTTTATTCATGCAAAATGTGTCCTGTTACTGAACTGTTCATTGTAGTAAATGTTGGTAATTAGTAGTGTCTGTATTTTCTAATCTAGAGCAAAGATTTCAAAGAAATGAAGGGATGCAGTTGAGTTGCGTGATTCAGATTTGACGTCTGTTACAGAGCGTGAAAATGGAAATTCATTAGTAGATGAACAAAGAACACCACTGACTCATCAGCAATTGACTTCTTCTAAAACGTAGTAACAAGCCGTCTGTACATGCTGGTACTCATAATGATTTTGAGTGTAAATCCGAACTATATGGTATTTAGGTTGTCTTTTGTTACGATTTTTCTCACTTTCCTCCTGCTTCCCAGTGTGCTTTAATGGATTGTTAAGATGGGTTTAGTTATTTAATGTGCAGCTGTGAGTTGTGCCTGGTGTGAGAAACGGGTTCAGGCAGAGTTCGGCACAAGCTGTTCTGGATACATACAGTGCTGCTGTTTGAACAAGCGCAGTAGGTTTCCAGCACTCTGGTTATGTGCTGGACGTGAGGCAGGCCCGCCAGTTCCTAGCATTGGCAAAGCTAATAGGAAATGGCTCTAAAAGGCAAGCTGTCTGCTTTGCCAAGGATATTTTTAGGTCTCCCCTAGGCAACGCTTGCGCTGTCTCTTCGAAACATGCTGTATTCAGGATATGCATTAAGATATAATGGGGTAACCCATAGAAGTCAATGGACCTGGGTAATGATTGGTATAGGAAAACAATGGTCCTGGACTTATATTGAATTAAAGCTTAGTTGCATGGAACATTCATAAACAGCATACGGTACATGTATAGTTTATATCAATAATGTACCATTAGTTTATTTGTAAAACATTCAAATATATATATCCTCAGAATACAAAAAGGCACACACTATTGCTTTATAGGTGACTCTTATTTTATTCGGTCACTTTTCATAACATATTATCATATTCAATGTTCAGGATATGGAGGGGTTGCTCCAAGGGAGAGTGTGAAGAAAGAAGGTGCTCGTGAGGTAGGATAGAGTATACAGGAAGGGAATCCAATCAGGCAAATCAATGGTTCATCATTTTATACATTGCAATCTCATTAGTAAAACTGGTAGTGATTCATGGTGGCACCAGTTCTACATTGGAGCCTGTCCCTTAGGTAATTCATGGTTATTCATTTTGTTCTTTTCAAATATTAACAAACAGCGTTTTTCTGTAAGCGGGCAGGACTGGGATAATGTCAGGTACAGGCCCCGAACGGGGGAGAGTGTCGACGTTTCGACCCTAGTGCAGTGAGGGCAGTTTGTATCCTCTGCAAGCGGGTCTTCCTCAGGACAGAAAGAAGGGATGGGGGGAGCAACTGGTCATGGGTGATCTACAGTTAAGGTACCGCCCCTAGGCATGGATATAAAGGTCCGCAATTGAATTGCGGCTTGATAGAGGCTATTCAGCAATTACTACAATCTACTCGAGCAGACCAGCTGGATTCCCCCGGGCTGTGCGAAGATGATTTATTAAGACGCCGTGGGCGATTTTTCTCACCCTATGATTGAATTTGCACCACCATACATTGTTGAATAGCCTCTATCAAGCCGCAATTCAATTGCGGACCTTTATATCCATGCCTAGGGGCGGTACCTTAACTGTACATCACCCATGACCAGTTGCTCCCCCATCCCTTCTTTCTGTCCTGAGGAAGACCCGCTTGCAGAGGATACAAACTGCCCTCACTGCACTAGGGTCGAAACGTCGACACTCTCCCCCGTTCGGGGCCTGTACCTGACATTATCCCAGTCCTGCCCGCTTACAGACAAACGCTGTTTGTTAATATTTGAAAAGAACAAAATGAATAACCATGAATTACCTAAGAGACAGGCTCCAATGTAGAACTGGTGCCACCATGAATCACTACCAGTTTTACTAATGAGATTGCAATGTATAAAATGATGAACCATTGATTTGCCTGATTGGATTCCCTTCCTGTATACTCTATCCTACCTCACGAGCACCTTCTTTCTTCACACTCTCCCTTGGAGCAACCCCCTCCCTATCCTGAACATTGAATATGATAATATGTTATGAAAAGTCACCTATAAAGCAATAGTGTGTGCCGTTTTGTATTCTGAGGATAAATATATATTTGAATGCTTTACAAATAAACTAATGGTACATTATTGATATAAACTATACATGTACCGTATGCTGTTTATGAATGTTCCATGCAACTAAGCTTTAATTCAATATAAGTCCAGTATTCAGGATATGAGCATGAAGCTCCGCCCACTTTCCACCCATCTTTTTAATTGGCTCCTGTCACTGTCTTTTGTAAATGGTGACTTTTCATTGGTCAATAGACTTAGTAGTCCCTCCTTAGTACCGCCTTATCTCTTCTTGTAACCTCCCATACTGTTACATGTATTGTTACTCAGGCTGTTTTAATTACAGCCTCCGAATACTATTTTCTTAAATAGCTTTGTCCTGCCTTCTGTTGCAGGCAGGACACGCTGTCCTGCAACGCTTATTTTTTTATTTATCCAGCGTGGCACACCTTGGCTGGAATAATGGCGGCCGCGCCTTTCTTTTATTAGTTGCATGGCCGAAGCGGAAACATGCCTTTTTTTCCCCTTTATTGACTTTTTGTACAATAGCGGCACCGACACTTTAGCTGTAAACATCTTAAGCTAAAGCGCAGGTGCCGCGATTGCTTCAAAAGTAAACAAATAGAAAAAAAAAATCTATTTCTTTTCTTTTGGAGCGATCACGGAACCCGCACTTTAGCTTAAGATGGTCACAGCTAAAGCGCGAGCGCTGTGATTGATTTCCAGTGCATGAGGTGCTATACATTAGATTTCAAACTGCGTGTTTTTCAGAGAGTTACTGGTAATTCTCTGTTCCTCTCCTCCGCCCTATGAGACTGCTGAGGGCCACATGACCTTTCTAGACAGCACAGAATGTAGATGCTAATATGTGGTGCTGGGGGAGGGTAGCTAATGCCGACATATCGCTAGGCTGTGCTACAGGCTTGGCGGGAAGTTAGGAGGAAGGAAATACCACGCCGACCAGCTGCATTTCAGACACTCATTAAAATGCAAATAACCGTTAATTTTTCCAGACGGCATATATTGACACTCTCCTTCGCATACCCCGCTATATATACTACGTACAAGATCTCTCCCCATGCAATTTCTCGCAGAATGAAAACATTACGTCAGCATAGCCAAATATATAAACAATTTGCTGCGTCACAATAAGACCTTTGTATTTAATTAATACTTCGATTTTCATTTGGCCTAGTTTTTTAACCTAGCAGTTTGATGCAAAAACTCTTGCTGCACTATGTTTACAAAGATGTTCAGCATGAGCAAGAACTCGTGGCAGAATGCTCGGGCTGCACAAAAACAGTTGTAAAACACCAGCCTACAATTTGTCACAGGCTTCGTTTTACTTTTCGGACACGACTGCATGTGTCAAGTACTGGAGAGGAACCTTACCTTGACCCCCTAACGATTACTTGCAAAGCAAGTTTGAAGGCGTTGACACTACCTGGAGAGCAAAGTTAATTTTGCGCTTTCACTAGCAGCCCTTGGCCAGGTTGGAACTTGCAGGTTATCGCTTTTTAATACTACCACCAGCAGAGCAGGCTCCTGCAGCCTTGTGGTAAACCCCAAAACAGCTTAAAGATGTTTAAGCTGACCTACTGGCTAAAAACACACCATTAGGTCTGGGCGGTAAACTCCGCTCCTCTCGCGGAGTTTGCGGAGTTTTCCGCACTCTGCGTTACGGGGAGCTCACAGAGTTTTTTTCCTTGCTCGCGTTCGTGTGGAAAATCAACCTCCTGGCAAGATTTCTCAATGCGGGCGGTCGGATTTATCATTGCGAGTGGTTGCGTATGCTCGCGACCGCTCGCGTTGAGAAACCGTCCATTCGCCTTGAGAAAGCTGCTGCTCGAGTAAAAATCTACTCGAGCGGCAGAAAGGAAGCAGCGCCCGCTTGCGCTGTGCATGGTGCCGTTCGGATGATTGCACAGTGCAGACAAGCACCTGGCACTGAAAATCACGCGAACTGCATTTATCTAACGCACTCCTCTGCTTGCGGAGCTCCGCGTAGCGCGGTGGAGGTTTTTTTGCACTTCGCCCAGGCTTACACACCATCCTTGCATCAACATTTCGACAGGTGCATTTCCGACTATAAAAAAAAGTCATGCCACGAATGCATTACAAGTGGAATGCGAAATGTATGAAATTACGTCTGTATAATTTAAAGTCCTTCTGGGCCTATCCAAAATAGGTTTCTTCTTTGCTTTCTGGTACGTGTCATGCAGTACATCGGATGAGTACCAGAATGCAAAGTAATGCCCTGAACTGGCTGAGCTATTGGCATGGACCTAGAAAACTAGCAAGCTATCCTAGATCTCCACAAAGCCCCTATCGCCCTTACTAGCAACCTTGATTCTCCAAATTGCACTAGACACTTCTTCAGATACGCATTTTCTACCAGTTCAAGTCCAAATAATCTCACACAAACAATCCATCAGCCCCTCAAGCTAAGGCCACTTCACAGCTCGATATACAAAATAGACTGATAATATCTGTCTGGAGCTTCCAACTACTCCACCACCCCATTCTGCTGTCTGTGTTCTTTATGTAACAACTTCTATGCCCACATTCCTCCTCCTCCCCACTGCTATTTTTTTTAAATATTGATCAAAAAAGAAATCGGATTCTGTGACTTAGTTTCATTTTCTGCTCAGCTTTTCTTCCCCACTTTCTCTTCTCACCCAGCAAGCCTCTCTCTGCCCCTCCTGCACGGTCCTCTTCCTTTCTCTGCCGCTGCTGCCTGCTGTCTTTCCTTCTACCTCTCTCTGCATCCACTGGCTGTGGGATGGGAGTCCTCGCCATAGACATCTTACTACAGCTTCAGACATGCACCGACTGCCTACCTGAGCTCTTACTCCTCCTGTCTCTCTCACACCCTCCCCCGCCCGTTCCTCAACTGCCCCCTCAATCGGTCTGTAGTCGCCACTCCACCCCTCCCCCACCCCCCCCATTTGGGTGTCACTTGCAAAGATGTCTTACTGCAGCTCCAGACATGTGCAGTGTGTCTCCTGCACTCTCTTCCTCCTGGTTTTCTGTTGCCTCTCTCTCTGCTCTCCCCCCCTCCCCATACATTACACAAGGTCAGATCCTGCGTATCTTTTGTATGTATTTATTTATTTACTTACACTAGAAAGTGCATCGCTAAACACTTATAAGGTCCCAAAGGCCACTGCACTGCAAACCAAAACACATAAGTAAAACACATTTTCATTTACAACGCCAATAGCTCTAACTCTTGCCTTGCAAGCGCACATGAGCGCAAAAAAGGACGTGAGCAACCTAGTGGCATTTAGCAGTTGCCAGGTCATAATAATTTTTTTTTTTAAATACTGAAATTATTATAAGCGGGTTGGGAAGGAGAGTGAAAAGAGTGCTGCTGCTGGAAACACAGGCACCAGGGGGGAAAGAGCAAGTAAAAACGTACTCAAATGCAGAATTTAATTTAATGAAATGAAAGATGCTTTTATATAGCGCATGGCTACCCAGAGGCATCCCAGCGCTGCAGCGGATGGTAGAGGGGCTGGGGGGTTTTATGGGAATAGCCAAGTTTTAAGTTGTTTCTGGAACACAAGGTGGTTAGATTCCTTACGGATGGAGAGCGGTAGAGAGTTCCAGAGCTTGGCGGGATTGTAGGAAAAAAGACGACCACCTGTTCTGACCCTTTTAATTCTGGGTACTACAGCCAGGTGGAGCTCGTCCGAGCGAAGTTGTCTGGTGGCCTTGTAAGGTCTGATCAAGGTTTCAATAATAGGTGGGCCTTTTCCTTGCAGAGACTTGTGCGCGGTGCAGAGAGCTTTAAAGTGTATCCTCTTCTGCACTGGAAGCCAGTGAAGGGACCGAAGGGCCGGCTTTGCTGAGCAGCGGTTATTTAATTTAATTCGAATTACCAAGAACCCCTTCCAGTCAGCTGTGGAAGGATGAGGCTCTCATTGAGGACACAGAGACCGAAATGCTCCCTACGGGGACAAAGACAACCATAGGGAGAAAAGCCATTGAATCAAAAGCAGGAATTTGACAGTTAATCGACTCATGAGCAGGGGCTGTCCCCAAGCTCGCACTAACTGTATGGTATGTACTCCATACAATAGGTCTGCGAACAGACTGCTGAAGCTATCTGAATCTGAGACTTTAAAACAGAAATTCAAACGCTGTTAGCTTTACAAGAAAACACACTTGCTTCTTTCTCAGCAGTGATTCTTAGCCGCTTTAATGCGCTTGATGAATAGTTGACTTCTGCTGTTTTGGCGTAACAATGCAGTGTATGTGAACTGCTCCTCCACCATATTGCAAGACAAAAGTATCCTGGTGCAAGTACCAGAATTATTTGCTTTTTAAAAAACGTTGGGATGTGAGGGAAGAATTTCCCTTGTGCCCGGAGATCTTATTTGTTCAGGGTGAAGGGCAGCACGCTGACATCACACTTATTGTAGGTGCAACCAGTCCATGCCATTAGGGGCTGACCGGTTTCACTTTGATCAGTGCTCGGCGTGGCTGAGGAGGCGGTGGGGCATATATCAGCTCCCTGAGCACCGATCCAAGTGGGAGAGGTACCACTGGAAAGGCAACAATATCTTCTTTCCTGCAGTACCTTCACCTAGTGGATCACTTTTTGGGGGTAGCTGCAAAAAAATAGGGTGGGGGCTGGCCTGTCTTGACATAAGACCACCCCCCACCTCTAAAGCTCTAACAGTCTTTCTGCCCACATGGGGCTTAGAGCACCCTGTCCCAATAGCACGTGAGAGAAAATGTGAATACTTTTGAGCATAGTTTTGACATATGGGCTGGCAGAAAGAGGGTAAATTCATAATTTCATCTCACTTGCCATGGTGAATAACCACATTTTTGCAATAGACTCCTAAACACAGATTCCTCACCTTAGAATAATCCCCAGGCTTCACAATGGATCTGGAAAATCTTGAGCACCAGCAGGTGGCGTTGATCGTGTCTGCGTTGGCATCATGCGTGTTGGAAAAAATGTTGCGGTGCCCATATAAACACCACCCGCTTACATGGGCACTGCCCCGAAATCAGTTCCTTTCTTTCTGTGCCTGCTTTGCAGATCCAGTGAGCTACCTCGGTTATTTTTTTGACCAACTTTTCAATCTTTTTTGCTGACTATTTTTGAGCTTTTGCTCCCAAAGTGCTAGGGACATGTCCCCTGCAAAACCTACAGGGTTTAAACTTTGTGGGGAATGTCACAGCCAGATGTCTGTATCTGATCCCCACTTGGTCTGCTCTGGTGCCTGGGGTCGGGCAACAAACGCAAGGCCAGTGTTGAGTGCAAGTCGATGCACCCCAAGGCGATTTGCGAGCAGGTGATGAGGTTCCTGGTGGTGCTACAGAAGAAGCCTCCAAGCTGTTTCTGGTCCTGGGGTAGATCTCTGGTCCATTCTCGGAGCCATTCCCGTGGACTATCGTCTTTGGATTTCAAGACCTCTTCCTCCAAGTTGGGTAAGTCAAAGAAGCACTAGAAGTCGAAGCATTCTTAAGCTTTCCCATCCAAACGTCGTGCTTCTAGGCCCCACTCCTGCACACCACCTGCTCCGCACTGCCCGAAGTTCCGTGGAGCAGGAGTGATGGCAGCCCAACTAAAAGAGATTCTACAACGCCATGCATGCCATTTTTGGGCTTCTGACTCCCTCTGGCACGGCTTTTGGCCCCACAGAGCTGTGAGGTGCCCCGGCTGGGCTACCATGCCGTGTCCACCCCCACCCCCAACTCTGCCGGGCCTTTTCGGTCTGTCTCCGGATCCAGAATGCTTTTTTCCAACCCCGCACCATCCCCTACACCTCTGGCACCGTTCGCCTGCAATCCCATCATCGTCTTCGAATACGAGCTAGTGCCGCTTGATGTCGAGGCCCTACCAACCCCTGGACTCTCCGCCCATAAACAGACCCTTGCCTCCTGAAGGGGGAGATGAGAAAGGGTTTAGTCCCCTGGAAAACGACCCTGAACCAGAAAAAAACTGGTATGATGAGCTGGGTGACGCTAGTGGTTTGGACACTTCCCCAGACCCTGGCATGCATACCCCTCTCGGCCCCGTTTCAGAAGAAGGCGCATCCTTTGCCACAGTGATGTGCAGAGCAGCAGAGGTTCTTGACAGGTGCCAATAGTCGAGGTCACGAACAACGTCTTGACAGAGGTGTTTTACCTTGGAGCAGGTTCGGCGGAACCATTGCTCTCTTTCAATGAAGCTCTCATCGACGTCCTTCTGGGGGCCTGAGCCAAACCTTGCACAGGGGCTCCTGTGTGCAGTATGGTTGCCCAACACCATTGTCTCACCCCAGGAGACCCAGCCTTACTTTCCCAGCACCCCTTCCCTGAGAACCTGTCTGTACAGGCCTCAACAGCCAAGGTCAACCCAAATGCATTCCCTTCCACTTTACCAGACAGGAATCCAAGAGGCTGGACATCTTTGGGAAGCTCATTTTGTCTTCCACCAGCCTAGCCTTGCGGTCGGTGAACATGGCATGCCTCTTGGGCTGATATTCACTTGTGTTGTGGGACTCGATTGTACAGCTGCTTCCCATGCTTCCTGAGGAGGGCCAAGCCATCTTCAAGCAAGCTTAAGTGGATGGTAGGTATGCAGGGTTGGGCTGGATACTATGGACACCTAGGGTAGAGTCATGGCTTCTATGCTGGTGCTACGTATCCACGTCTGGTTGCGGTCCACTGGGTTCTTGGGGGGATGGCAATTTGGGCCGGACTGTTCCCATGGGGAGCAGGATCAAGACTGATTTACTTGTGGTTGGGTCCAAATTGGAATGGCATGGTGAGCAAAATAACAATTGATTTTACCCAGATCTCTGACTGGGGGTGAATGTTTGATATGTTCAGCATTCCGTCCACCACCTGTTCTTTTTGCATTTGTCGCCTTAAGTGGGAAGGGTATGCCCAGACGTGGGTCCCGTGCTTGCTCTTCTTCTGGATTCATGGTAGTCTAGCTGATGAGGGGTGATGCTCTGAAACCGGTCCCAGGATGCTTGTTTCTGGTCCAGGAAGGACCTGGCATGGCAGTTCAGGCTGGACTGTTCCCATGGGGAGCAGGGGCAAGACTGATTTGCGTATGGCTGGGTCCATACTGGAATGGCATAGCGAACAAAACAATGAAAAAAACGATGGATTTATCCCAGATGTCTGACTGGGGGTGAATGTTTGGGTTTTTCAGCATTCCGTCCATCAAATGTTCTTTTTGCATTTTTCCCTAGTATATGGTACCTAGGGTACCCAGGGCATGTAAGTTAGAGAGTCACCACAGTGTTTGCAGCACTGGTTGTGCTACTTTTGGTGTGACACAGGTAAAACAAGTCTCCCTGTCCACCATTGCAGACTGGAAGGGCGGTTTCAAATTGCTAACCCGACTTTTCCTTTTAAAGCAATAACAAAGCTAAACATTCCTCTGCAATATGTGTAAGTCACCCAGTGGCAATCCTACCGAGCCCTAAGACAGGGTGCAGCATATTTCATGGGCAGAACATGTATTTTACGTGTTCGGGCTGTAGAAACTTAAACTGTTGTTTTTACTGTAGAAGCACTTGGTCGCCCCATTGGCGAGTACAGGATTACACGTTGGTCCCTCAGCTGTGCGTACTCCTGAACAGTGCGACCAAAGTTGATACTCCAAGGTATCAAACAACTCATTAGATTAAGCCCGACTTGATTCGCAAGTCAAAATTAATGCAACTTGAGGCAGTGTGCAGCTTTTACAAAGTTGCTACTTTGTTGCCTTTAGTCTCCTGTGCCCTAAACGGTTGCACACGGAATCTGTCCCCGAGGCAGCTTTCTGCTCTCCTAGGGGAGACGTGCTAACGACTTTTAGGAAAGGAGACAATAGAAGCCTGCACTGGAGAGAGGTGTTACCTCCCTCCTGCAGGAAGCCACACGGGTGCTGACCCAAAAGGTGAGCTTCAGAGGAGAAGCTGCCTTTGAAATTCAAATGGGTAACACTTGGCAGATGAGCTGCTCCATTGTATAGGTAGACAGGTTTGCAGTAGGGGCAGGGAAGGAGAAACCAGTTGCCTAACTGTTTTTCGAGGGGTGTGTAGCCCTCGTGGTAGCCTCACTACTGGGTTTAGCTATGGCGCTCTGGACATCGAGAAAGGGGTTCTGGGAGTGGACAGAATGGTGCATCCTGAGATAGCCAGACGCCATACTTCCCACGAAGTGGTCATCAGGAGGGAGGTAACCTAGTAGCCCATTGGCTACCAACCACATCCTACCTGGAGGGCCTTTTCTAAGCATAAATGCACCCCTAACTGAGGTCTCAAGTGGACTGAAAGAAGGACCGAAGGAGGACTGCCCTGCTTCACTGAGAAACCGGCAAAGAGAGGCTGCATCGGCTTAGACTGCACCTGCTGAACCTTGTGGCTAGCAAAGGAAAAGGGACTGTGCCTGGTGTGTCCTGCTTGTGAAGAAGTAATCTCTGGAGCCCAGCCGAAGCAAGACTCTCCAAGGGTCAGTTGGCTGACCTCCTGTTCACAGAACAAGGCCACAACAGCTAAAGAAGCCTGCTGGGGCAAGTTGGTAGCCCAGAATCTTCACACCGCCGCCGTGCAGCACCAGAGACAAGGACCCAGTGCTCAAAGTTGCACCCGAGTACGCTTGACCCAGGAGAGTTGTAGGAGTGCAGTTTGGTCGCCCAGAAGATGAGTTATCATCCAGGGAAGTATTTGGTTGTGACTGCGATATCAGGCGACTGGTGGGCCAGTGGTGACTGGGCTTCTACCAGGACAGAGAGGACTTCAAGGGGCATCGACCCCGTGGCCAGGACCGCCTCACCCCTCCATGGACCCAGGAGTAGTCCTAGGAAGACCCACTTCGACCACATTGCATCTTTGAGCATTTTCATCATCCTTTATCCCTTGCATCAGGACCACTTCCATAAGAACCTACAGCAAGGGATAAAAGTGCCTGGAACTGCCTGAAGAGTGCTTCCCCGAACAAGGTAACTGTTTCTGAGCACCTTGCTGGTTCCCCTGACTGTCTTCCTGTCTAAGTTGATCGCCCAAAGTAGCTCTAACCGACCAGAATACAACTAGCTTAAGTTTTTGCCCAAAATTTTTCTAAGTGTCAAATTCATCGATTTTGCAAGTGCTTGGTCGCGGTTGAGTAAAACGTGCACATTTACTGTACCTTGTAAAATCTGTCTCTGTAACTACCCGGTGGATCTTGTTTGTTGTGGTGTCTAAAAATAGTCTATTTTTATAAATTGGTGTAGGATTTCTGTAGTATCTCAGTTATTTCTTAGTTAGTTGTTTTGGTGATATTTAAATGCTTTACACTTGTTCCTTTGTGTAAGCCTTGCTGCTTTGAGCCACAGCTACCAGGGTTGAGCTAGAGGGTTTAACTGTTGAAACCTACTGGTCCTAAAGGGGCTGGTAAGTGTATTACATGCTGAGATTGCACAACCACACCATGTAATATACCCAATTAACTCACAGCTCTTCAGTGGGGTCTGAAGTCACAGTGGGCACAGCACTAGGGGAACCTCCCCACCCAGGTCCAGATTTCGAAGGAGACTGCAAAAGTTCTGCGGTTGTGGCAGATGAACCGCGATTGGGTCAGCAGCAGACCCCTCTCTCTTCCCCACATGGGGCTGACAATACATCACTCGTGGATTAGGGTGGCCATCTGGGAGAGGTGGAAATCAGAGGACTCTGGTCTTCGGTGGAATATCTACTCCATATCAACCTTCTGGAGTGGAGAATGATTCCCTCGGTATTGAAAGCCTTCCTCCCATCTAGCAGGGGAAGATTGGTTAAGGTGTTCACAGACAACACTACCACCATGTGGTATTGAAACAAACAGGGCGGGTTAGGGTTGTGCACTATGTGCTAGGAGCCTTTGCACATCTGTACGTGCTGGAGTGCCAGGACACTTTCCTGGTTGTACAGCACTTGGCGGACTCATTAAACACCAGGGTGGACGAACCTGGCTATCAGTGTCTTGTGGATCACAAATTGGGACTACTTCCGGAAGTGGCACAAGGTCTCTTCCAAGAGTGGGGGGGGGGAGGGGACCTTGGCTCAGTCTGTGTGCCGCTGCCGAGAACATGCAATGTCAGCACTTGTGCACGTTGGAGTATCCAAATCAACTCTCACTAGGAGAGTCATTCTGTCTATTGTGAAATTCAGGACTCCCCTACGCCTTTCCGCCGATACCACTCCTGCCCTGAGTTCTCAAGAAGATCAGGACCTACTGGGCCCAAATTGTCCTAGTTGGTCTGGATTGGACATGGAGAGTATGGTATCCTGAACTCCTAAGCATGAGTATCGGTCCTCTGATCAGGCTGCCCCTTTGGGAGGATGTCCTATCACAGCAACACATGCTCCACTTTTATGCATGGAGATAGAGCACCGGCAGTTGAGGGTTTTCGATCGTCCTCCCAAGGTCTTGATGTCATCTTGGTAGCCAGGCATCCCTCCACTAAAACTGTATATGCCTGCCGTTGGGATAAGTGTGTGGTCTGGATTTCCTCACTTCATGTGAACCCCCTTTCTGCACCGCTGTTGGAGGTGTTGCTGTTTTTCCGTCCTTAGCCTGACGCACCTTGCACTGGGAACTGTTAATGGTTGCCTATCGAATATTTTGGCTTTTCTGAGGTTGCCGGTTTACCCACTCGGTTCAGGTCCATGGTTGTCAATCGTTTTCTGAAAGGTTTGCATTACTAGTTCTCTCTTACCTCTTTGTGATGCCTCAATGGGACCTCAATCTGGTCCTCATGTTTCTCATGTTTTCCCTTTGAGTCTTCTGCAGCTCTTGACTATCAAAATGGTCTTTCTAGTTGCCTTTACATCTGCCAGGAGAATTAGTGAGCTCCAAGACCCAACGGTTCACCCTCCATACACCAGCTTTTTCCTTGACAAACTGGTCCTGCAGACGCATGCCTCCTTCCTCTCGAAGGTTGTCACCCCATTTCATGTAAATCAGAGTATCACTCTGCCTACATTTTTCGCTCCACCTCATCCTTCCAAGGAGGAGGAGAGACTCCCATCGCCTGGACCCAAAGAGAGTTCTCTTGTTCTACATTGATTTCACCATAGACAATCGACTGGATGATCACCTCTTCCTCTGTTTCACTGGAGCAAAGAAGGGCAAGGCTATGCAGAAGCAAATCATCTGCTGATGGATTATACTCTGCACGAATATCTGTTCGGCTTTAGCTAAGAAGCAGACTTCTGAAGGGATTGCTGGCCCATTTCACTAGGCCAATACCACTACTACTGCATTGGTAAGCTGCCCAGGTGGTCTGAACATCTGCTAAGCTGCCACATGGGTGTCACTCCACATGTTCATGAAGCACCATTGCTTAAGCAGTCAGGTGCATCGAGACGGGCACTTTACCCGTTTGGTCCTCTAGATTTTCTGATTTGAGCCAGTTTGCAGACCCACCTCCAGGTAGGTTCTGCTTGGTTATCTATTCTAAGGTGAGGAATATGTGGTTAGAAGTCCCTATCAGAAGAACAGGTTACTTACCTTCAGTAACGTGTTTTCTGGTAAAGAGACTATCCAACCGCGGATTCCTCACTGACCCTCCCTCCTCTGCGAACTGGGCTCTTCCCCCTTAAGATCGCATTGGACTCTGCAAATTTGTCAAGCATTGTTATTTACGTAGCTCTGTGTTTTTGGAGAGGAAATAGTCACGAAAGAGACTGTCTGCACCCGGGGTAGCGCTTATTTGGTCACCGCAACATCACTTTCGACGCGGCCAACGCAGAGCCGATTGACCCCACCTACCAGGTTTTCTGGTTCCAGTCTGATGCCTGGGGAATAGTCTAAGGTGTGTAATCTGCAGTTAGATAGTCTCTCCCAGAAAAGGTGTTACCAAAGGTAAGTCACTTGTTTGTTCTGGCATAGCTTCAGCCGGCTACCAGGAAACCCTATGAAATCTGGGCATTTCTAAAACCTAAAGCCCAGGCGAATCCTGGGTGGTGTGGCTTGGATGGAGCCCGTTATGTTTTCTAACCTAGTGAAACTGATATTGAAATAGTCAATACATTATAAAGTATCAATCATAAGGAAGGTAACACAAATTAACTTCAACTGTTTTTTTGTAATGTTTTTCTTCTTGTAGTTATTTGAAGAAGCATTGCAGTTTACTTTGGAACTTCTGAAATCATTCATTGGAAATACAGAGAGATGGAATCTAGTTTTTGATGTTGATTTCACAGTCTGTTAACTCTGGTAGGAGTACAAGTGAAATCCAAGCTTTTAAAACTGTGTACTTGACTTTATTGGAGTGTGTGCTTCACAAGGAGAGTGGATGTGGTGTAACGGCTGGAGCTGCCGATTTTGGAGATGGGGAACCAGGTTCCAGTCTCGTCTTCGGCCCAACATCGTGTGCTTCTGGGCAAATTACTTAATTTCTTTGTGCCTAAATATAAAACTGCAAAAAAAAAGTGAGAGGTTGAAAGTGTGGCATTCAGGAGTCATCACAGTAATAATTCAACTAGTCGTACAAATTCTCATTGTTTCTGAATCATGCGCATTATGATGTGGACTGCACACTGGTTAGGGAGATAATCATCTGTTAGTGTTTTTGCATCCCCTAGGAACTTTATCTGGGATGGCTTGGGCGGAGAGGGGGGTCTGACAGATTGAGGGAAGGAGTCAAAGTGAATGTAGGAGTGGCGAAGGAGAGGGAGGTAGTGTGTGAAATAGATGAGGTGCCGTACCGAATCCCTCTCTCTCCCCGTCATACCCCACTGCTGAGGTTTTATCCTCCACAAGGTACAGGCCCGTGAATGTCCTTCGTCTCCCTTTCCCCTCTCCCTGCCTTCCTGCCTTCCTGGTCTACTACAGAACTGATAGTCTTCCAGATCTATCCAGAGTGTACCTTTCTTGCCCACGTGCATCCACAGCACAAGATGCCTTAAACTTGCATCCTACAAAAAACATTAGAAAAGGACATGTTACTGTCATCAAACACTGTGCGGATGCACCATAAGGTGAGTATCACCGCGCTTGCAAGAGCACACCCCTTCTAGCAACAACACAGACTCATTAGTCATACCTCAGCACACCTATCTTAAAACAGTTCAGATTTTCAATCTAGTTGGGAGTAGTGAGGTCCCCAGAGCATGACATTAAAACACACGTGCACACACCTCTCGGAGCTCCACATATGTGTGACTTCTTCTTATATGTCACTGCACGCAGCAGTACATCCAGTAATTAACAACATCCAGCAGGACACATTATACAAAACACTGTGCACACGTGCAACACAGCTCAGATAACCCATATACTAGGCTATCCTTGAGCCCACGACAGTACTAACCCTAATAACAAATAATCACAACCTCTTATAGAGCACGCTAGTCAGAGCGGTGTTCATGCATACAACACCACTCTTAGGCACCATGTAGTTGGGCCTCACCAAGCTCAAAACAGTTTACCTCTCCGAGACAACACAGTACTCAGTTTACAGATCCGCAAAGCCTTAAAAATGACAATATAGTGTCTCTGTTAGAACATGTAGGAGCTATATACCAATAGCCTTATCTGCTAAGTTTCATAACTGGTCCCTTTAGTCTTAGTTGAAATATGATTCAACTGGTAGCTCAGTCTTTGAAGAGAACATCTAAACTTAAATCAGTGTCACCTGCAAAGTGTTGCACAATGATGTATTTCTCTGCATTGATAGGTTTTCCCAGAGAGTTCACTCAACCGGTCTTTACATTTTCCAATACAAACAATATTCCCTAGGTATCCCACTTGTGTCACCTCTTTCTCTGTCTGCTGGTGCCCATCTAGCTCTACAGGTTCTTCTCTGCATGTTGGTGTATTCAATGCCCTCTCCTGGGGACCTGTTCTTTTCCCCTCTGTACCGCCTTTCTTGGTGAAATTCACACACATTTATCGACTGGGTTTCAGACTTGTACGTCTTCCACATTTCTATGAATTATTGACTATACAGCATCTTTGGCCCAGTCCCCCAAGTCCATTTTTTGTTATTAGCTGACATCAGTCCATTTAAATTAATATGGATTTTGATGCAGCGAGCCCTGAGTGCGGTCATATGTGTAAATTCAAAGGTTATCTCTTGCGCACAATCTTTTTTGCTTCATACCTGTTGCAGTGAATTTTAACACCTCCCCCTGGTTTCTTTTAGATGGTGTCTCTACTGTGAATGTATATGCAGCACAATAAATCATTTACTCTGTGGGAAATCATTATCTGTGATAATTCATCCTGTCCTCTTCTTTAAAGGAAAGCATGTATCATATTTCCCTGTTAAAGTTTGTGCGCCCTTTGTGACTCTTTAATAAAATCCTGCAAGTTAAAGTGTGTAATATATTTCAGATTTATGCTGTGGAGACATAATTTTTATAACTCGCATTGAACCAATTTTGTGGTTCATAATCCTTAGTGTATTATTATTTCACTTCTACTCTGCTAAGTTTGATTCACACATTGGCTGATTCTGTTTCAAACAGGGTCTTGTATATATTGGCCTTGAACTGCAGCTTTTACTGGTCCGGCGCTCGATGGATGTCTGTCGGGTACCTTGATACTGCCCTGGCGTGGGTCGCATATGCTGTCCAAATGAGTGGAAAATGGAGATCAGTCCTCCGGCCACTCATTACTTTTGAGACATGGCTTTTCGTACCAACCAAATCTAACCTATCCTGGTTAAGCATGTTTATTTTTTTTTATGTCTTTAGCCAGTAAATCCTATTTTATAGATATTATAATATTTTGTTCCGATTCAGTAGTTAGACCTCACCTACCAGACAGATGTTAGCTGTCTGTGACCAAAAGTCTTGCGTGGACTGTACCAAACATTTGCAGTGGTTTTAAAGCCTGCCACTTGCTTATCATTGCTTGGCTTTATCGTCACTCTTAATTGCTTGCTTCTTAGTCAGTGCCTTTCCACCCTCTTCTTGTAGAGCTTCTTTACCATCCTTTTAATTGAATGACTTGTATTTTTCCATTGCTCACATTCAGGGAGCTAATTTTTAGGTTTCGCCTGCACAGCGCTTGCACTGTGCTTGTGAAATCTATTGTATTTAGTATAAATCTTAAAAGGGGCATACAACCCGCCCTTAATTTATCATTTATTTGTGTGCTTGCCACTTACTTTTCCTCTGTTTCTGTTGGTTGTAGTATACCATTTCCTGTTGTTCTTATCGGTGTCCCATGGTTCAAGTATTTCTTTTCATCTGCTTTTGGAACTTCTTTTTTAGGTTTCCCCTACACAGCGCTTTTTTGTGTGCAATTTTACATAGCGCAATACACCAGCACCAGTTCTATTACAGACAGACACATTCCAGGCATGGAGAGATTAAGTGGCACGGATAAATTAAGTGAAAGTGATTTGCCCAGAACCTCAGGATGTTGATCCTCCTGCAGAGACTTGAAACGTGCTCCCCAGCTTCAAGGTCAGCCTCTCTAGCCCTCACACTATGTTCTCTGCTCTATATTAATATTCGAGCAGATCAGCATACAAGACGGCTGGCACTCCTTTTGAACGCACATTAAAATATATTCCCATTATGTGTTCCAAAGCAGCGCCGGCCATCTTGTTTGATTAGATGTTCTTGCGCATTTTCAACCATGCATGTTTATTCATGTTGTATGGTAGTTCAAGAGTGGCGATGGTGTACAATGCAACTTTGATCTCGGGGACAAGCCCTCAACTACTGTTCTCACAGAACTGTATTTCTATCATTTAAACGTGCGTTGAAAGCCCAGTCCCAGTTTTGAATTGCTGCATTTCGCAGACTAATATCCCTTTGGTGGCAAACTCTTCTCCCTGAGATACTCTGCTGGCTCAATCAGTCTTCTTCATTCCCCAAGACAACCAGCAGGTGTCACGCTTTCACAAAGTTCAGGTAAACTGCAAGCAGAGAAGTTAAAAAGAAAACGTTTTCAGCGCTGATAGTTTCGCTGTGGATGTGGCCGGGGTATTTATCAGATTACTTATATTGAAAGCAAATTAAGATGTGGGGCTTTCAGTGCAGCACGGCTACATAAGTTGGTGATTTAGTTTTCTGTACACTGGACAACAAATTCAACCAGGGGAAGTGCCGCTAAAACTCTTGAAGCAAATCAGGATGCCTTGCTTTTTTTTTTTTTTTTTAGTAAATCTTGACTGAAGGCATTGGCGTTCACTTATATAAACTTGAGGCACTCAAAACACAGTTATGTTCAGGGTGCTGCACAGAGCTGTTTCCCTGTTTGACAGATCATTAGGCACGATAGGACATTGTGTATGCATTCTGCACTACGCCCGTATTCAAGTTGTGTTGCTTCAGGACTGAAATAAGTGACATATAAAAATATGCTCTTCGGGAATATGATGAAAAAAGCTCCAAGAAATCTGACCCTACGAAACGTAGATACGTTCCTCCGAATTTTAACTAACATGAGTGTGTCTAGGCTGGAAACTACCACCTGTTCACACTTCTTCTTATCAATCCAAAGCAATCTGCCCCACTCTAATCCAAAGCAATCTGCCCCACTCCAATCTAAAACAATCTGCTCCAATCCAAAACAATCTGCCCCACTCCAATCCAAAACAATTTGCCCCACTCCAATCCAAAACCATCTGTCCCAATCCAGTCTGCCCCACTCCAGTCCAAAGCAATCTGCCCCACTCCAATCCAAAACAATCTGTCCCAGTTCAGTCTGCCCCACTCCAATCCAAAACAATCTGCCCCACTCCAATCCAAAACAATCTGCCCCACTCCAAACCAGAACAAACTGATCCACTCCAATGTGCCCCATTCCAATCCAAAACTATGTGCCCCACTCCAATCCAAAACAATGTGTTCCACTCCAGTCAGCCCCACCCCAATTCAATTTACCTCACCCCAATCCAGTCCACCTCAACCCAATCCACCCCAAATCCAGCCAAATCAATCTACCCCACTCCAGTCCAACCCAACCCACTACACTCCAATCCACCTTAGTCCAATCCAGTTAACCCCACCCCAATCCAATCCACCTCAATCCAATCCACTTCACTCCAATCCACTTCACTCCAATCCAGTCTACTCCACTACAGTCCACCCCACGCCAATCCAATTCACCCCACTCCATTCCACCCCACTCTAGTCCAGTCCACCCCCACTCTAGTCCAGTCCACACCCCACTCCACTCCAGTCCAGTCCACCCCACTCCACGCCAGAGTGCCTTTAAACTCTGGCCTACTGCTTTTGTGTTTAGGTTTAGTTTAAAAAACAATATTACGTCCTATACTGCGCTTTTTTAGGACCGCATCCATTAGTTAATGCATGGCTCGAAAAATCCACTCGACCGCTCGCATTTGCGAGTCAGATTCATTCAGGACGAGCTATTTTTAGGTCCTACTTGCCCTTTCTGGCGAGTAGGAAGACAAACTGACACTTGACCTCTGCCTCTGAAAGCAGAGGAAATGTGACAAGATAGCAAGATTTAAAGGCATCTTTATTGCTCACAAAGTAAATGAGCAATAAAAATGCTTTTAAATCTTGTTAACTTGTCACATTTGCTCAGCTTTCAGAGTCAGAGGTCCAGTGCATTTCAGTTAGGTCTAGGAGATTTTGTAGGTTACTAGACCTGCAGGTCTAGTGCAATTTTTATGATTTTTCGAGCTCTAGTTAATGTCCATGATTGCCTCATTTGTCGTCACACCAACAGTTATATCATTAATAAAATACTTGCAGTAAAATATTTGTCCTATCGTGGAGTTCATAATTTTGATGCGTTCAATTTTAAATTCAGCACACTTTGTTTTTTTGCACAACCAACATATTATTGCTTACAAGAACGTTTTTGCCATCACAAAGTAAGGTTGAAAACAAGGAGAGGGTCCCCCCTACTCAAAAGGGACAGGGTACCAAACAGACTGAATCGTCAAAAATATATATACATCCCTTTGGAGCCACTACATACAATGTATCCGACTGATACTCACATCTACATACACATCACCCAAGGGAACACGCTTACTCTGGATGTAGGAACACTTATGTTATATTTAATAATAAGTCAAGAACTTGCAATAAAAGCATACAGTAGAATACATCATAGTACATTCAGAAAAATATGATTAAAGAAACATAATACATTCAAAATTTCATAAAGATTGTACACAGTAAAAAAAAAAAAACGGAAAAGATGTCTTTTAATAATCTTTTCCGGGGTTTTTACTGTGTACAGTTTTTATGAAATTTTGAATGTACTATGCTTTTTTTATCATATTTTTCTGAATGTACTATGATGTATTCTACTGTATGCTTTTATTGCAAGTTCTTGACTTCTTAATAAATAGAACATAAGTGTTCCTACATCCAGAGTAAGCGTGTTCCCTTGGGTGAGGTGTATGTAGATGTGAGTATCAGTCGGATTCATTGTATGTAGTGGCTCCAAAGGGATATCTATATATTTTTGACGCATCACAAAGTAAGCACCTAAAATTACACTGCCCAAATCAATTCAATACTGAAATATTTCTCATTTAACTTAAATACTTCCAACAGTAGAGACGTCTGTTTGCTTCATTTACTAGTCTATTGTTATGTTATAGAGTACTTGTAGAGCGCAGCTTTCACTCCGAGGAGCATCATGGTGCTGTGCGGATCCCTAACGGGCACAACAACTAGTACTAAGAGGGTCAGATGAGTGATCTACATAGAGCGTCAGGGGCAGATAAAAACCCAGGTTTTCAGAACCTTCCTGAAGATTGTCTCAGTTTGGATGAAACTTAGATGGTTGGGGAGCAGATTCCAAGCTTTGGTTCCAAGTACCACAATAGATTTTCCACCCTTTGTGATATACCTGAAATCAGGGGGCTTCAAAAGATTTGCATTGGACGATCTGAGTGTGCGGTGTGTCACATAGCGAGCAAACCTGGCCCGAAGATAGCGGAGGCCTGTGGAATTAAAAGCTCTGAAAGTAATTATTTGGATCTTGAACAGGACTCGTTTATGAATGGGCAACCAATGAAGTGCTTTAAGGGCAGCTGATGCTGATGAGCTTCTAGGCCATTTTAATACTAATCGGGCGGCTGCATGTTGCACCATCTGTAGTTTGTGTAAGACCGATTTATTGGTTCCTGCATAGAGGCTGTTGCAGTAATCCAGTCTAGAAGTGATTAAGGCCACTGCAAATGTTTTCCTGGCCGTGCAGGGGAGAAGATCGAACAACTTTTTCAGTGATTTTATCAGAAAAAAACATGTCCCAGGCACAGCTAGGGATTACTGGCGAAAGGAAAGTACTGAGTCGAATTTCGCCCCCAGGTTCTTTACTACCATCACTGTGTTTGGAGGGTGGGCGGTATCTGTGGGCCACCATAAGCTGGGGGAGGAGGTATTAGATGTCCCTAGTGGCATGATTTCCGTTTTTTCTGAATTACATTTTAAATGATTAACTTTCATCCAGTGAAAGACCGCAGTAAGACACTGTCGAAGATTTTCTTCAGCAAGTGTGGTGTTTTCATCTAGTACCAGAATTAATTGAGTATCATCTGCGTACAAGATTGTCTCAATGTTAAAAGACGATATCAGACTAATGAGGGGGGCCATGTAGGCGTTAAAAAGGACCGGGCTGAGGATGGACCCCTGTGGATCCCCAAAAAGGAGGGTTTTTTCTGCTGGCTGATATTGGCCAAGAATAACAACTTGGCTTCGATTTTGTAGAAATGATTTTAGCCAAGCCAAGGCAAGATGAGAAATGCCATATGATTTTAGACAGCCCAATAGTATGTCATGTGAGACCGTGTCAAAAGCGGCTGATAAGTCTAATAAGACCAGCACAGCATTTTTTCCCTGGTCTAATGAAGATTTAAGGGCTTCAGCAGTGTACAGAAGCGCTGATTCCGTTGAGTGCTGAGGCCTGAAACCTGATTGATTGGGATGTAGAATGTTCGCCACTTCTAAGTAGGTCATCAGTTGTAATGACTAGTTTTTCTGTGATTTTACTAAGGCATGGAAGCAGGGAGATGGGACGAAGATTAGTAAGAGTGGTGGGATCTGCAAGTTTTTCTGGAGCGGTTTGCCTGCTGCAATTTTCCATTCGTTGGGTACTTCTGCATGAAGGAGAGAGGCGTTTATTCTGTTTTTAATGACTGGGTTAATAATGTCTATAATAACATGCATAATCTGAGGAGGACTTGGGTCAAACGGAGATCCTGATTTACATGCAAGTATGGCCTGGTGGGATTGTTCTAGGCTAACAACTTGAATGTCCTGGAGAGACAATCTATCATCTCTTAAATTAGAGGGCACTTCTATAGGTGGAACAGGGTGTGCTGGAATTTTTTTGTAGCGATTGGACTTTCTGTTCAAAAAGTCGGCAATGCGATCGCAAAGAGACTGTGAAGGGGGAATGTCTTGTTGAAGGATTATAGGGTTGGTAAAGGAATTTACTATCTTAAAGATCGTTTTTTTGATCTGGCATAGCCAAATTAATTAAGTTGGTGAAATAAGATTTATTTTCAGCTTTGATCTGTTGGTGGTAATTTTTATGGGCCACTTTAAACAAGGTTTGTTCTTCCTGTTTGTGACTTTGCCGCCATCTGCGTTCCAGTTTCCTGCAGTTGCTGTGTAGATCCCTCAGGGTTTGGGTGTACCAAGGGGTGGAGGGTTTCTTAGGCGAACGATTTTTCAGTAGGATTGAAGGGGCAAGATTATTGCTAAGAGTGGATAACCATTGATTAAAGCATTGATTATCCAGTGATGGGTCCCCTGTCATCCTGGGCCTGCAGGCCAAGGCTTCTATACTAAGGTCTGGAGAGGCTGCCATATCGTTCCGCCTGTGTCTGGTATTATGAATAACGGGGGTGTGGCCAATGGAGATATTCATGTGCTCACGCCTAATTTCAAAAGGTTAACTTATGGTCAGACCAGGTGAGGCTAACTGGGGCATTAACTATGAGGCTTGTGAGATTTGAGCAGATGCTGTCCAGGGTGTGTCCTGCAGTGTGGGTGGGTGTAGATATCCGCTTATTCAAGCCAAGAGTTTCTACAATTTCCTGGAAGTTAGTTGCACCCGGGTCATTTTGTACATCTAGGTGGAGATTAAAATCCCCTAGAACAGTAAAATTGGAGAATCTGAGCGTTAACGAACCCATGATATCTCCAATGCTGTTCAAAAATTCAAATTAGGGCCTGGTGGGCGGTATAACAGGGCTCCTGAGAAGGAAAAGGAGTCCTCTAATTGGAAGCAGAATCCAATACTTTCTGCACCTTTGAGGTAAGCTATTTCAAATGTGGAGCATTTCAATGTACTGCGATAAATAATCACAAACCCTCCTCCCCTTTTTTCTGGCCTATCTTGTTTATGAATTCGATAGCCAGGGGGAGGGCAGACACAATGTCAGGGTTACCCCATGCTTTAAGCCACGTTTCCGTTAGAAAGAAACAATCTAGATTATCATCTAAAATAACATCATAGATATTTTGAGCATGTTTACATAGTGATCTAGCATTAATAAGACCTCCTCGTAGATAGTTTGAGGTCAGGGTGTTACTAATCGGTGTTTCCTGTACGGGGGTAAGGATATTTTTACAGGCCCTACAGCAGATGGGGCCCTTCCATTTTGTAACCTCAAGTTGGATTTTGCATTTTTAGGTGTTTTATTTAGGCCAAGGAGAGATTCTCTAGTCCTACACATACCTGGTGAAAATTGGGCAGCGTTTCTGGCGCTGGCCGCAGATGGGCGCAGACGGGCTTGCCTTTGGCGCGCCCGCTGCACGTCCGCGCTGGAGGGCACATTAAATAATGTGTGCGCCGCCAACGACTTGACCGTTACGTGCAGACAATGGCCGCACTTCCGGGAGGGAGCCCCCAGCACCACCGACCCGGAAAGTAATCTGGTAGGCAGGCAGTTAAACCAAGTAACAGGCGGAAAGGAAGCACGCCAAGCGAAAAAGTGAGAAGACTCCTAAACCGCAGGTAAGGCTAAGGGTGAAATAGTAAATATCACCCAAGAGCGGCTAAGGTGCAAAAAGCTGAGTGAAGCGGGCTAGTCCCAAAATAACATACATTGAAAATAAATCCAGTCAGATTCAGATTCAATTCAATACGATGTACAGTTTAAAAACAACACTACCCCCACAAGTTTAAAATGCTAAGAAATTCAGTGGTTAAAAAGATTTAAAATGAAGTCCCCCGTTTGAGGGAGTACAAGCTAAGTTCGTGTAGCGTGCCCAAAAAGACTCTGCTGCGCGTCCGCGTAGGAGGGCACATTAAATAATGCGTGCGCCGCCAACGACTAGACCGTTACGTGCAGACAATGGCCGCACTTCTGGGAGGGAGCCCCCCACCACCACCGACCCGGAAACGAATCTGGTAGGCAGGCAGTTAAACCAAGTAACAGGCGGAAAGGAGGCATGCCAAGCGAGAAGACTCCTAAACCACAGGTAAGGCTAAGAGTGACATAGTAAATATCACCCAAGAGCGGCTAAGGTGCAAAAAGCTATTCTGTCGTAATGCATTTGCAGGGACACTTATCAATAGTTCAGCAGGTGCAGTGGCATATGGGCCAAAAGGTCTAGGAAACCAACTGAACACTGATTATTGCTATATCTTACTACTAAACAAACAGTCACGTGCAGATACCTTTCAGGCACTAGGGTCATAATTTGAATGGTGCAGCAGGTGCAGTGGCACAGGGGCCAAAAGGTCTAGGAAACCCAGTGAACACCGAATATTGCTATATTTTACTACTAAACAAGCAGCCACAAGCGCAGTTACCTTGCAGGCACTAGAGTCATGATTTGATTATTTTGATACGAGCGCCTTAAAAATGTATTAGACTTTTTATTAATTAAAAGATACACTGTAATTTTATGCGCTCGTACAAACCATTTTTGATGCGCACAATTTCACAATATTAAACCCAAACACACTTTGTTTCTTTGCACAACCAACATATTATTGTTTGCAAGCACATTTTTACCATGGATTATAGGAATCAAAAACCATTAAAAGTAACCTAATCGGCAACACTATGTCTATTTACCTCATATATATATTTATATATTGCGTCATATAATTTAGTGTTCTGTATATAATAAATATATTTTTGATTTTCAAATAAAAAACACAAACAAAGCAACAATTAATGTGACTCTTATTACTACATACTCCCAAAGGTACAATATTCACACACAGCACCTTTACTACGTCTACATTACAAAACGCTGGTCCAAAGTTATAGAAAAGTAAAGTACTACAATGGGGGGCTTGGTTCACAGTAAATAAAAAATTGCCAACATATTAGTTCAGCACACCTCACATCCTGTTTAAGTAATAAAATGTGCTTACTTTTATTATGAGCATTACAATTGCCTTTGTCAAACATGATAAAACATGATGTCTAGCAGTTGTCAGGGTATGCCCAGACATGGGTCCCTTGCTCACTTTGCCACTGGATTCAAGCTAGCCTGGCTGATGAGGGGTGTTACCCCAAAACCGGTCCCAGGATGCTTGTTTCCGGTCCAGGGAAGACCTGGCTTGGCAGTTCGGGCTGGACTGTTCCCACGAGGCACTAAGTCAAGACTGATTTGCATATAGCTTGGTCTGAAATGGGGTGGCAAAGTGAGCTAAAGAACAATGATGAATTCAACCCAGATCTGTGACTGGGGGTGAGTGTCTGAAAAGTTTCAGCGCTCCGTCCATCATCTCCTTGTGTTTGTCTAGCAGCATAGTCTGTCATAAAACATTGTTAACAAACATTTACAAAGACAAAACCTGTCACATAGGCAAAACCTATTGGCTTTGCCAGTGCTGGTTTCTTTTTATTTCCACACTCCATGAGCGTGCACATTTTTCAGTTCTCTCCCTCATGTGCGGTTTCCCCCAAATATACTCCCTACATGTGTGCTCAGTGTTGCTCCCTCATCTCCCCTCGCCCCCAAACTCTCCTATGCTTTACCCGCACCGCTGTCTTTTTAGATGTTCTTTTGGTCTCCTGTGGTCCTGTGAGCTCAGTGTCAGTCGGCTTTATTACTCCCTCTGCCTTCACCCAGTTGCTCCCCCTTCCTCCCCTTCCACCCCCATTCCTGTTAGTCCTTCAGCCCCTAGTGAACCACAAAGCCTTTTGCAGCCAGGTCGCTCTTCAGTGTAAAAAGTACTCTTGTGTCTGCCATTTTGGATCAACAAATGAGTAAATGGTACCTGTGTCGTTCCCTAGGCGAAAGTACGCTTGGTAACGGGCCTGCGTATGTCATCATGCATGCACGCATCTGTTATCATGCAATAACACACCTAGTGAATGGCGGCGCATCATTATGACTGTTTTTTTTTTTTTTTTTTGCTGATGAGACAAAGCATCTGCCAAATGCATGGACAAAGCCAGTGGGTCAAAAAGCTAGCCCTATTGGCTTTGCCACTGCTTGTTTATGATGCGATACCTTCTGCTTACAGAGTGTGTGACCCTGTCAGCTTCTCCCCTGTTGCACCTTCAATAAAGGATTTTGATTTCAAATCCTTATGGATCCTGAATAGTCCCTTTCAGTTTCCTATATTTTTTGTAAAAACCTTTGCTCTTTCATCTATTGTAAAAGATCAGTCACTGGTTCATTCATTGATCACAGGTTACATTCGTGTCTCCATCTTGTATTATTGTGGTGTAGATGTTAATTTTGAGAGTGAAGATTCTGGAGATACTTGATCTAAGTGGTTGTGTTTTACCTGTGAGAAGCTGTGGGATTAAGATTAAGAAATACTTGTTTTGGGTAGGGACCAATCACATGTTTAGGTTTATTTTTCATCGAAGTAAAAAGAGCTGTGCCCAATTCTTGATGGCACATGACTTGCTGTGAGCTTTTGTAGTCAGCTATTACTATCCAAACCTAAGAAAGAGTTCTAGTGAATGCAAAGAGTTGAATGTGTGTTTCATCAGATGCAACCTTTCCCCTTTAGAAGGAACCCTAAACCATCACACCAGATTGTCCTGGGTTGAAGGTGTATATTTTCTGTTGTCATTGGTTATTCGCTTAAAGAATATCTAATTTTAAAATTTAATGAAGAGGACTTTCTGTGAATAGGGTGACTGAGAAAATCTGTAATCGTGCAATTGAGTCAGTGCACCACCTTCACCTTAAACTCATGATAATGCAGTTCTTTATCTAGAGGTAGGGTCTAAGGGCCTTAATGCTCCATTTACTGTTGTGGTGGCTCCTTGGCTACCTGTGTGGTATTTTGAGTTTGAAGGGTTAGCAGCGGGTGCATTTAGGACAAAAAGATGTTCTACGGTGTGTAGGAATCCAAACCTGTGAGTTGGGACTTTGGATGACCGTAAGAGAACATTTATTTTTCAGGAGCGTTACCCGGCATTGATTGACTTATTACTATATTGCAGCACAGCCGGAGTAACAAAGTGCTCTGTGCATGTTTTCTAGTACTGTATCTTTCATGGAATGACTCGCTTAGACTTTGGAATCCCCAGTGCGAAAGCCTTTTAAAGTCAGTGTTTCCATGTGTACCTTTGGATTTTATGATACATTTACATACCATAAGGGCAGTGAAAGGGTTAACAAAACAGCAGTAAAGTATACTCAGGAATTTCATCACTTAGCCACATCATTGCATCTTTCTATCTAAACTAATTCACTTTAAGAGTAGCCCCTGCAGCACATCTTTAAGCAGTGCACGTCATGTGAGTGGCAGGCCTTGGACAGAGCACAGCTTAAGCTAAGATACTATTAAAAGCACTAAAAAGAACAGAAGACAAGCATTTGCTATGGATTTCTGGGGGCGCTTCCTCTTAAATTGTTCCTCCATTTTCTGACTTTTTTGACAATTCTGTCCGTTAAAAAAGGTAAGGAGGGTAATCTTTGGGATCTATAAGGTATGACAAATGCATCCATTGCCCTCACCATTGCTCGGCACATTTGCAGTGGAGAACACCTGTGACCCTAAAGGATGGACAAGGAGGACTTCTCTCCTTTGTAATTGGGAAGGGAATGCCCCTACATGTTGAATGAGCATGTACTCCTGCCCTGAGTGCCCGAATGCATGTGAAACTGATGTCCTGACTTTTTGCCTGGCCTCACAATCACACTAATCTAGCATGTACGTAAAGGC
The DNA here is from genome assembly GCA_963921515.1 of Calotriton arnoldi. Classification (NCBI taxonomy): domain Eukaryota; kingdom Metazoa; phylum Chordata; class Amphibia; order Caudata; family Salamandridae; genus Calotriton; species Calotriton arnoldi. Next base: position 653,268 of record CAWUFW010005193.1, read on the forward strand.
CTAGGCATGTCCATGGTATAGTATGATTCAGACATGCTTTATGACCTGTATGGGTGTACCAAGCATGCTCTCAGAAGTGACATGGGACTCCCCTCCTTGTTCACATAAAGCAGCAGTATCTGTGAATGATTAGTATGACCACACATTTTTTCTGTGTCAATCCAGAGTTTGGTCTAATGACCCCTCTTGTGTAAAGTTCACACTTTCATGTGTGGCCCAGGTCCTTGCACTGACATTCTGTGTGCTGTCAAGTGTATGTATGTGCAGTGGATGCGCAGCACGTGCGGCAGTAGGACTTTGTGGCCCTCATTCCAAGGCAGACTAAGCAGTATCCCCAGGTGGGCTATTACTCTGCACGATCACAAGTGTCCTTGCTTTCCCGGTTGTGGGAACACCTGATATGATTTCATGGGCCAGTAAAATTGAATGAGGCTTGCTGCAAAAACAGTCAAGCCTCTGTCCAGCATTATTTTTCAGCAAGGGAGGAGCATGTGATGCTCCCCCATGCCAGGGCACACATTTTTTCCCTATTCTCCCATGCCCTCTCAGCCGCCTCCTTCCATACCCACCCCAGCTCAAATTTCCACCTGCTCAGAACAGTTGGTAAATGGGCATTAACTGGGTTCACAACGTTATTCCCCATTCTGGGGAATCAACGCATAAGTGCACAAAACTATTGGGATGTTACTACACAGTAACATTCATTTCTGCATGCCACTTGTACTGTGTAGCTCTGTAATGAGGGCCTGTGTGTAGTGAGCATCTCTGTACTGGGACCAGTGGCATCCATTTTGGATGGCACCTGGTTTAGCCTGGTGCAAGATGTAGGGTTGAGGCAACATCCCCAAAAAGTAAAAGTGTATTGGCTTTGTTCCTGGGGCTGGAGGGTGATCACCCAGACACTGAAGTGAGGGAGGGTGGAGACAGGGCTACAGTTAGAAATTCAGGGAGGTCGTTTTTAGGTCGAGCCTCGACAGCGCTTGCGCCGTCTGCAAGACCTGTTGTATCCTCTTCTATTAGCTTTGGCACACACACCGATTGCCATTGGTTGCTAATTGTTGCATTAAAAAATGCTGGCTTGTGATTGGTGCATTAGTGTAAATGTCCCTCTTTTGTGTGCTGAGTTATTTCCCTCGCGATTTCACTCAAAGAACATTTTTGTTGGCCATCACATGTACAGCGTGTGATGGCCCCTCCTCCCTCTTCCCATATGAGCACTGCATGTTTAGTGTTGTTTGTAGCTCCCCCCCCCGTATGGTTTTTATGGTGCTCTGAAAGGCGCTGCAAGCACCGGCAAAAAGCATTTAAAACGCGTTTATAGGCTCCGATCGAGCATGCACACAGCAGTCCCCCTGGGACACAAGCAGGCATCCACTTCGGTGCTGCCTCGTAAAAAACATTGTTAAATATCCCACTATTACGCAGGGAGCATTATTGCACAGCGCCGAGTTTAGAAGTTTGAGACACGTTTTAACACAGCTATTCCATTCATATTGAAGAACTTTTAATTCCTGGTTCTGGTTATTCAGTTAATGCGTTTTTAGTTTCAACAGCCTTTTATGTATGTATATGTAAAGAGTGAGTATATTGTGGCCGGAATTGATCTCAACTGCAATTGGTGACATATTACAAGCCCGTGGGAATATTTTCCTACATAATTGACTTGTTCCTTTCATGATATCAAAATGGCGGCAACCTTTTCATCATTTGTTACCTTATTTATGGTGTTCCAGTCCCCTTTCTATGGGTCTTACAATAGGGGGATACAAAGCATTAGCATACCAATATGGCGATCGGCATAAAGAGTCAAACCACATGGTCCAATCACGTTTTCTGGTGAGATTTTTTATTTGTCGGTCCACGCTACCGCATTTTCATGTCACCGTAATTTTCAAATAAACATTAATCTTGTGGTTTAACTGACATTCCTGTAACTAAACCACTAGCCGAGTGATGTATTTCTACCCAGCAGACTCCCCTTTAGCTGCGAGACACCTAAACTTTGTTGCTTTAATGGAGCACTTTAGCAACAGATCAATTTGCGTAATCGCAGTTTGCTAATAAGCATTCTTCCTGTGCCTGAAATCAAGGAATCAACACACGTCTTCCAAGTGAGAGAGAGAGAGATAGAGGAGAGTTTAAGCAGCTGCGCTTTTCACATTAAAATATTATCTTCATGTAATTCAGAATGCTTGGCTGCTAAATAAATCTTCTCCCACACACACTCTTCTTTCAGTGTTGGCACTATTCACTGTGAGCACTTACTTTTCGGTCAGCATATCATTGTGTGGCAGACTGTGTTGTAAATCACAGTGACTCTAAATGAGGTGACACTTGCCTGCCCGTTTAATATTATGATACCAAAGGGGATGATGGACGGAGCGTTAGAGCAAATCAAACACTCACCCCCAGTCAACTGATCTGGGTTTAATCCATCATTCTTTAGCTCACTCAACCACCCCAGTTCAGACATGGCCATATGCAAATCAGTCTGACCCTGTGCCTCATGGGAACAGTCCAGCCCGAACTGCCAAGCCATGTCTTCCCTGGACCGGAAACAAGCATCCTGGGACCGGTTTCAGTTTTCTCGCCCTAAGTGCGCCAGGTATGCCCAGACGTGGGTCCTGGGCTCGCAGTGCCACTGGAATCAAGCTATCCTGGCTGAAGAGGGGTGAAAGGTTTAGAGATGGTTGGGGAGCAGATTCCAAGCTTTGGTTCCAAGTACCACAATAGATTTTCCACCCTTTGTGATATACCTGAAATCAGGGGGCTTCAAAAGATTTGCATTGGACGATCTGAGTGTGCGGTGTGTCACATAGCGAGCAAACCTGGCCCGAAGATAGCGGAGGCCTGTGGAATTAAAAGCTCTGAAAGTAATTATTTGGATCTTGAACAGGACTCGTTTATGAATGGGCAACCAATGAAGTGCTTTAAGGGCAGCTGATGCTGATGAGCTTCTAGGCCATTTTAATACTAATCGGGCGGCTGCATGTTGCACCATCTGTAGTTTGTGTAAGACCGATTTATTGGTTCCTGCATAGAGGCTGTTGCAGTAATCCAGTCTAGAAGTGATTAAGGCCACTGCAAATGTTTTCCTGGCCGTGCAGGGGAGAAGATCGAACAACTTTTTCAGTGATTTTATCAGAAAAAACATGTCCCAGGCACAGCTAGGGATTACTGGCGAAAGGAAAGTACTGAGTCGAATTTCGCCCCCAGGTTCTTTACTACCATCACTGTGTTTGGAGGGTGGGCGGTATCTGTGGGCCACCATAAGCTGGGGGAGAAGGTATTAGATGTCCCTAGTGGCATGATTTCCGTTTTTCTGAATTACATTTTAAATGATTAACTTTCATCCAGTGAAAGACCGCAGTAAGACACTGTCGAAGATTTTCTTCAGCAAGTGTGGTGTTTTCATCTAGTACCAGAATTAATTGAGTATCATCTGCGTACAAGATTGTCTCAATGTTAAAAGACGATATCAGACTAATGAGGGGGCCATGTAGGCGTTAAAAGGACCGGGCTGAGGATGGACCCCTGTGGATCCCCAAAAGGAGGGTTTTTTCTGCTGGCTGATATTGGCCAAGAATAACAACTTGGCTTCGATTTTGTAGAAATGATTTTAGCCAAGCCAAGGCAAGATGAGAAATGCCATATGATTTTAGACAGCCCAATAGTATGTCATGTGAGACCGTGTCAAAAGCGGCTGATAAGTCTAATAAGACCAGCACAGCATTTTTTCCCTGGTCTAATGAAGATTTAAGGGCTTCAGCAGTGTACAGAAGCGCTGATTCCGTTGAGTGCTGAGGCCTGAAACCTGATTGATTGGGATGTAGAATGTTCGCCACTTCTAAGTAGGTCATCAGTTGTAATGACTAGTTTTTCTGTGATTTTACTAAGGCATGGAAGCAGGGAGATGGGACGAAGATTAGTAAGAGTGGTGGGATCTGCAAGTTTTTTCTGGAGCGGTTTGCCTGCTGCAATTTTCCATTCGTTGGGTACTTCTGCATGAAGGAGAGAGGCGTTTATTCTGTTTTTAATGACTGGGTTAATAATGTCTATAATAACATGCATAATCTGAGGAGGACTTGGGTCAAACGGAGATCCTGATTTACATGCAAGTATGGCCTGGTGGGATTGTTCTAGGCTAACAACTTGAATGTCCTGGAGAGACAATCTATCATCTCTTAAATTAGAGGGCACTTCTATAGGTGGAACAGGGTGTGCTGGAATTTTTTTTTGTAGCGATTGGACTTTCTGTTCAAAAAAGTCGGCAATGCGATCGCAAAGAGACTGTGAAGGGGGAATGTCTTGTTGAAGGATTATAGGGTTGGTAAAGGAATTTACTATCTTAAAGATCGTTTTTTTGATCTGGCATAGCCAAATTAATTAAGTTGGTGAAATAAGATTTATTTTCAGCTTTGATCTGTTGGTGGTAATTTTTATGGGCCACTTTAAACAAGGTTTGTTCTTCCTGTTTGTGACTTTGCCGCCATCTGCGTTCCAGTTTCCTGCAGTTGCTGTGTAGATCCCTCAGGGTTTGGGTGTACCAAGGGGTGGAGGGTTTCTTAGGCGAACGATTTTTCAGTAGGATTGAAGGGGCAAGATTATTGCTAAGAGTGGATAACCATTGATTAAAGCATTGATTATCCAGTGATGGGTCCCCTGTCATCCTGGGCCTGCAGGCCAAGGCTTCTATACTAAGGTCTGGAGAGGCTGCCATATCGTTCCGCCTGTGTCTGGTATTATGAATAACGGGGGTGTGGCCAATGGAGATATTCATGTGCTCACGCCTAATTTCAAAAGGTTAACTTATGGTCAGACCAGGTGAGGCTAACTGGGGCATTAACTATGAGGCTTGTGAGATTTGAGCAGATGCTGTCCAGGGTGTGTCCTGCAGTGTGGGTGGGTGTAGATATCCGCTTATTCAAGCCAAGAGTTTCTACAATTTCCTGGAAGTTAGTTGCACCCGGGTCATTTTGTACATCTAGGTGGAGATTAAAATCCCCTAGAACAGTAAAATTGGAGAATCTGAGCGTTAACGAACCCATGATATCTCCAATGCTGTTCAAAAAATTCAAATTAGGGCCTGGTGGGCGGTATAACAGGGCTCCTGAGAAGGAAAAGGAGTCCTCTAATTGGAAGCAGAATCCAATACTTTCTGCACCTTTGAGGTAAGCTATTTCAAATGTGGAGCATTTCAATGTACTGCGATAAATAATCACAAACCCTCCTCCCCTTTTTTCTGGCCTATCTTGTTTATGAATTCGATAGCCAGGGGGAGGGCAGACACAATGTCAGGGTTACCCCATGCTTTAAGCCACGTTTCCGTTAGAAAGAAACAATCTAGATTATCATCTAAAATAACATCATAGATATTTTGAGCATGTTTACATAGTGATCTAGCATTAATAAGACCTCCTCGTAGATAGTTTGAGGTCAGGGTGTTACTAATCGGTGTTTCCTGTACGGGGGTAAGGATATTTTTACAGGCCCTACAGCAGATGGGGCCCTTCCATTTTGTAACCTCAAGTTGGATTTTGCATTTTTAGGTGTTTTATTTAGGCCAAGGAGAGATTCTCTAGTCCTACACATACCTGGTGAAAATTGGGCAGCGTTTCTGGCGCTGGCCGCAGATGGGCGCAGACGGGCTTGCCTTTGGCGCGCCCGCTGCACGTCCGCGCTGGAGGGCACATTAAATAATGTGTGCGCCGCCAACGACTTGACCGTTACGTGCAGACAATGGCCGCACTTCCGGGAGGGAGCCCCCAGCACCACCGACCCGGAAAGTAATCTGGTAGGCAGGCAGTTAAACCAAGTAACAGGCGGAAAGGAAGCACGCCAAGCGAAAAAGTGAGAAGACTCCTAAACCGCAGGTAAGGCTAAGGGTGAAATAGTAAATATCACCCAAGAGCGGCTAAGGTGCAAAAAGCTGAGTGAAGCGGGCTAGTCCCAAAATAACATACATTGAAAATAAATCCAGTCAGATTCAGATTCAATTCAATACGATGTACAGTTTAAAAACAACACTACCCCCACAAGTTTAAAATGCTAAGAAATTCAGTGGTTAAAAAGATTTAAAATGAAGTCCCCCGTTTGAGGGAGTACAAGCTAAGTTCGTGTAGCGTGCCCAAAAGACTCTGCTGCGCGTCCGCGTAGGAAGGGCACATTAAATAATGCGTGCGCCGCCAACGACTAGACCGTTACGTGCAGACAATGGCCGCACTTCTGGGAGGGAGCCCCCACCACCACCGACCCGGAAACGAATCTGGTAGGCAGGCAGTTAAACCAAGTAACAGGCGGAAAGGAGGCATGCCAAGCGAGAAGACTCCTAAACCACAGGTAAGGCTAAGAGTGACATAGTAAATATCACCCAAGAGCGGCTAAGGTGCAAAAAGCTATTCTGTCGTAATGCATTTGCAGGGACACTTATCAATAGTTCAGCAGGTGCAGTGGCATATGGGCCAAAAGGTCTAGGAAACCAACTGAACACTGATTATTGCTATATCTTACTACTAAACAAACAGTCACGTGCAGATACCTTTCAGGCACTAGGGTCATAATTTGAATGGTGCAGCAGGTGCAGTGGCACAGGGGCCAAAAGGTCTAGGAAACCCAGTGAACACCGAATATTGCTATATTTTACTACTAAACAAGCAGCCACAAGCGCAGTTACCTTGCAGGCACTAGAGTCATGATTTGATTATTTTGATACGAGCGCCTTAAAAATGTATTAGACTTTTTTATTAATTAAAAGATACACTGTAATTTTATGCGCTCGTACAAACCATTTTTGATGCGCACAATTTCACAATATTAAACCCAAACACACTTTGTTTCTTTGCACAACCAACATATTATTGTTTGCAAGCACATTTTTACCATGGATTATAGGAATCAAAAACCATTAAAAGTAACCTAATCGGCAACACTATGTCTATTTACCTCATATATATATTTATATATTGCGTCATATAATTTAGTGTTCTGTATATAATAAATATATTTTTTGATTTTCAAATAAAAAACACAAACAAAGCAACAATTAATGTGACTCTTATTACTACATACTCCCAAAGGTACAATATTCACACACAGCACCTTTACTACGTCTACATTACAAAACGCTGGTCCAAAGTTATAGAAAAGTAAAGTACTACAATGGGGGGCTTGGTTCACAGTAAATAAAAAATTGCCAACATATTAGTTCAGCACACCTCACATCCTGTTTAAGTAATAAAATGTGCTTACTTTTATTATGAGCATTACAATTGCCTTTGTCAAACATGATAAAACATGATGTCTAGCAGTTGTCAGGGTATGCCCAGACATGGGTCCCTTGCTCACTTTGCCACTGGATTCAAGCTAGCCTGGCTGATGAGGGGTGTTACCCCAAAACCGGTCCCAGGATGCTTGTTTCCGGTCCAGGGAAGACCTGGCTTGGCAGTTCGGGCTGGACTGTTCCCACGAGGCACTAAGTCAAGACTGATTTGCATATAGCTTGGTCTGAAATGGGGTGGCAAAGTGAGCTAAAGAACAATGATGAATTCAACCCAGATCTGTGACTGGGGGTGAGTGTCTGAAAAGTTTCAGCGCTCCGTCCATCATCTCCTTGTGTTTGTCTAGCAGCATAGTCTGTCATAAAACATTGTTAACAAACATTTACAAAGACAAAACCTGTCACATAGGCAAAACCTATTGGCTTTGCCAGTGCTGGTTTCTTTTTATTTCCACACTCCATGAGCGTGCACATTTTTCAGTTCTCTCCCTCATGTGCGGTTTCCCCCAAATATACTCCCTACATGTGTGCTCAGTGTTGCTCCCTCATCTCCCCTCGCCCCCAAACTCTCCTATGCTTTACCCGCACCGCTGTCTTTTTAGATGTTCTTTTGGTCTCCTGTGGTCCTGTGAGCTCAGTGTCAGTCGGCTTTATTACTCCCTCTGCCTTCACCCAGTTGCTCCCCCTTCCTCCCCTTCCACCCCCATTCCTGTTAGTCCTTCAGCCCCTAGTGAACCACAAAGCCTTTTGCAGCCAGGTCGCTCTTCAGTGTAAAAAGTACTCTTGTGTCTGCCATTTTGGATCAACAAATGAGTAAATGGTACCTGTGTCGTTCCCTAGGCGAAAGTACGCTTGGTAACGGGCCTGCGTATGTCATCATGCATGCACGCATCTGTTATCATGCAATAACACACCTAGTGAATGGCGGCGCATCATTATGACTGTTTTTTTTTTTTTTTTTTTGCTGATGAGACAAAGCATCTGCCAAATGCATGGACAAAGCCAGTGGGTCAAAAAGCTAGCCCTATTGGCTTTGCCACTGCTTGTTTATGATGCGATACCTTCTGCTTACAGAGTGTGTGACCCTGTCAGCTTCTCCCCTGTTGCACCTTCAATAAAGGATTTTGATTTCAAATCCTTATGGATCCTGAATAGTCCCTTTCAGTTTCCTATATTTTTTGTAAAAACCTTTGCTCTTTCATCTATTGTAAAAGATCAGTCACTGGTTCATTCATTGATCACAGGTTACATTCGTGTCTCCATCTTGTATTATTGTGGTGTAGATGTTAATTTTGAGAGTGAAGATTCTGGAGATACTTGATCTAAGTGGTTGTGTTTTACCTGTGAGAAGCTGTGGGATTAAGATTAAGAAATACTTGTTTTGGGTAGGGACCAATCACATGTTTAGGTTTATTTTTCATCGAAGTAAAAAGAGCTGTGCCCAATTCTTGATGGCACATGACTTGCTGTGAGCTTTTGTAGTCAGCTATTACTATCCAAACCTAAGAAAGAGTTCTAGTGAATGCAAAGAGTTGAATGTGTGTTTCATCAGATGCAACCTTTCCCCTTTAGAAGGAACCCTAAACCATCACACCAGATTGTCCTGGGTTGAAGGTGTATATTTTCTGTTGTCATTGGTTATTCGCTTAAAGAATATCTAATTTTAAAATTTAATGAAGAGGACTTTCTGTGAATAGGGTGACTGAGAAAATCTGTAATCGTGCAATTGAGTCAGTGCACCACCTTCACCTTAAACTCATGATAATGCAGTTCTTTATCTAGAGGTAGGGTCTAAGGGCCTTAATGCTCCATTTACTGTTGTGGTGGCTCCTTGGCTACCTGTGTGGTATTTTGAGTTTGAAGGGTTAGCAGCGGGTGCATTTAGGACAAAAAGATGTTCTACGGTGTGTAGGAATCCAAACCTGTGAGTTGGGACTTTGGATGACCGTAAGAGAACATTTATTTTTCAGGAGCGTTACCCGGCATTGATTGACTTATTACTATATTGCAGCACAGCCGGAGTAACAAAGTGCTCTGTGCATGTTTTCTAGTACTGTATCTTTCATGGAATGACTCGCTTAGACTTTGGAATCCCCAGTGCGAAAGCCTTTTAAAGTCAGTGTTTCCATGTGTACCTTTGGATTTTATGATACATTTACATACCATAAGGGCAGTGAAAGGGTTAACAAAACAGCAGTAAAGTATACTCAGGAATTTCATCACTTAGCCACATCATTGCATCTTTCTATCTAAACTAATTCACTTTAAGAGTAGCCCCTGCAGCACATCTTTAAGCAGTGCACGTCATGTGAGTGGCAGGCCTTGGACAGAGCACAGCTTAAGCTAAGATACTATTAAAAGCACTAAAAAGAACAGAAGACAAGCATTTGCTATGGATTTCTGGGGGCGCTTCCTCTTAAATTGTTCCTCCATTTTCTGACTTTTTTGACAATTCTGTCCGTTAAAAAAGGTAAGGAGGGTAATCTTTGGGATCTATAAGGTATGACAAATGCATCCATTGCCCTCACCATTGCTCGGCACATTTGCAGTGGAGAACACCTGTGACCCTAAAGGATGGACAAGGAGGACTTCTCTCCTTTGTAATTGGGAAGGGAATGCCCCTACATGTTGAATGAGCATGTACTCCTGCCCTGAGTGCCCGAATGCATGTGAAACTGATGTCCTGACTTTTTGCCTGGCCTCACAATCACACTAATCTAGCATGTACGTAAAGGCCTAGGCATGTCCATGGTATAGTATGATTCAGACATGCTTTATGACCTGTATGGGTGTACCAAGCATGCTCTCAGAAGTGACATGGGACTCCCTCCTTGTTCACATAAAGCAGCAGTATCTGTGAATGATTAGTATGACCACACATTTTTTCTGTGTCAATCCAGAGTTTGGTCTAATGACCCCTCTTGTGTAAAGTTCACACTTTCATGTGTGGCCCAGGTCCTTGCACTGACATTCTGTGTGCTGTCAAGTGTATGTATGTGCAGTGGATGCGCAGCACGTGCGGCAGTAGGACTTTGTGGCCCTCATTCCAAGGCAGACTAAGCAGTATCCCCAGGTGGGCTATTACTCTGCACGATCACAATTGTCCTTGCTTTCCCGGTTGTGGGAACACCTGATATGATTTCATGGGCCAGTAAAATTGAATGAGGCTTGCTGCAAAAACAGTCAAGCCTCTGTCCAGCATTATTTTTCAGCAAGGGAGGAGCATGTGATGCTCCCCCATGCCAGGGCACACATTTTTTCCCTATTCTCCCATGCCCTCTCAGCCGCCTCCTTCCATACCCACCCCAGCTCAAATTTCCACCTGCTCAGAACAGTTGGTAAATGGGCATTAACTGGGTTCACAACGTTATTCCCCATTCTGGGGAATCAACGCATAAGTGCACAAAACTATTGGGATGTTACTACACAGTAACATTCATTTCTGCATGCCACTTGTACTGTGTAGCTCTGTAATGAGGGCCTGTGTGTAGTGAGCATCTCTGTACTGGGACCAGTGGCATCCATTTTGGATGGCACCTGGTTTAGCCTGGTGCAAGATGTAGGGTTGAGGCAACATCCCCAAAAAGTAAAAGTGTATTGGCTTTGTTCCTGGGGCTGGAGGGTGATCACCCAGACACTGAAGTGAGGGAGGGTGGAGACAGGGCTACAGTTAGAAATTCAGGGAGGTCGTTTTTAGGTCGAGCCTCGACAGCGCTTGCGCCGTCTGCAAGACCTGTTGTATCCTCTTCTATTAGCTTTGGCACACACACCGATTGCCATTGGTTGCTAATTGTTGCATTAAAAAATGCTGGCTTGTGATTGGTGCATTAGTGTAAATGTCCCTCTTTTGTGTGCTGAGTTATTTCCCTCGCGATTTCACTCAAAGAACATTTTTGTTGGCCATCACATGTACAGCGTGTGATGGCCCCTCCTCCCTCTTCCCATATGAGCACTGCATGTTTAGTGTTGTTTGTAGCTCCCCCCCCCGTATGGTTTTTATGGTGCTCTGAAAGGCGCTGCAAGCACCGGCAAAAAGCATTTAAAACGCGTTTATAGGCTCCGATCGAGCATGCACACAGCAGTCCCCCTGGGACACAAGCAGGCATCCACTTCGGTGCTGCCTCGTAAAAAACATTGTTAAATATCCCACTATTACGCAGGGAGCATTATTGCACAGCGCCGAGTTTAGAAGTTTGAGACACGTTTTAACACAGCTATTCCATTCATATTGAAGAACTTTTAATTCCTGGTTCTGGTTATTCAGTTAATGCGTTTTTAGTTTCAACAGCCTTTTATGTATGTATATGTAAAGAGTGAGTATATTGTGGCCGGAATTGATCTCAACTGCAATTGGTGACATATTACAAGCCCGTGGGAATATTTTCCTACATAATTGACTTGTTCCTTTCATGATATCAAAATGGCGGCAACCTTTTCATCATTTGTTACCTTATTTATGGTGTTCCAGTCCCCTTTCTATGGGTCTTACAATAGGGGGATACAAAGCATTAGCATACCAATATGGCGATCGGCATAAAGAGTCAAACCACATGGTCCAATCACGTTTTCTGGTGAGATTTTTTATTTGTCGGTCCACGCTACCGCATTTTCATGTCACCGTAATTTTCAAATAAACATTAATCTTGTGGTTTAACTGACATTCCTGTAACTAAACCACTAGCCGAGTGATGTATTTCTACCCAGCAGACTCCCCTTTAGCTGCGAGACACCTAAACTTTGTTGCTTTAATGGAGCACTTTAGCAACAGATCAATTTGCGTAATCGCAGTTTGCTAATAAGCATTCTTCCTGTGCCTGAAATCAAGGAATCAACACACGTCTTCCAAGTGAGAGAGAGAGATAGAGGAGAGTTTAAGCAGCTGCGCTTTTCACATTAAAATATTATCTTCATGTAATTCAGAATGCTTGGCTGCTAAATAAATCTTCTCCCACACACACTCTTCTTTCAGTGTTGGCACTATTCACTGTGAGCACTTACTTTTCGGTCAGCATATCATTGTGTGGCAGACTGTGTTGTAAATCACAGTGACTCTAAATGAGGTGACACTTGCCTGCCCGTTTAATATTATGATACCAAAGGGGATGATGGACGGAGCGTTAGAGCAAATCAAACACTCACCCCCAGTCAACTGATCTGGGTTTAATCCATCATTCTTTAGCTCACTCAACCACCCCAGTTCAGACATGGCCATATGCAAATCAGTCTGACCCTGTGCCTCATGGGAACAGTCCAGCCCGAACTGCCAAGCCATGTCTTCCCTGGACCGGAAACAAGCATCCTGGGACCGGTTTCAGTTTTCTCGCCCTAAGTGCGCCAGGTATGCCCAGACGTGGGTCCTGGGCTCGCAGTGCCACTGGAATCAAGCTATCCTGGCTGAAGAGGGGTGAAACCCCGAAACCGGTCCTAGGATGCTTGTTTCCGGTCCAGGGAGGACCTGGCTTGGCAGTTCGGGCTGGACTGTTCCCATGAGGCACAGGTTCAAGACTGATTTGCATATGGCCAGGTCTAAACTGGGGTGGCATGGTGAGCAAAAGAATGATGGATTTAACCCAGATCTCTTGACTGGGGGTGAATGTTTTGATTTGTTCTGCATTCCGTCCATCAATTGTGTCTTTTGCTTTCTCGTTTAATATTATAGCTATTTAGTTGTGAAAGTCTTTGCCTGTCATCCTGCTGGAATGATAGAAACTTAACACTTCTGCTGAGATAACAATTAATGTAGGAGTCTACACATCTGCAGGTGAGTGAATAATTTTGCAGGTATTAGACAGACACTGACTGGGGGTAATGCCTCCAAGTTGCGGGTAACTTGACAGGCCTGGTATCTCTACAGCCAAAGCAGGAGAGTCAGGCTAGGTCTGGGCTGGTTGGAACGTTTGACGGCCGCCATCTTGAGCGGTTAACATTTTAGTCTCCAGACTTCACGGGGGATAGTGACTACATAAATCACCGCGGACGCGTGCAGCGGATGCACGCAGCAAACGCGCCAAAGGCAAGCCTGTCTGCGCCCGTCCGCGCCAGCCACGCTGCCGGTTTCGGGATCCATCCTGGAAACCATGATCACATTCTCACAAAGTAAGCTTTTGGAGGCATCGGGTGCTAATCCACGATGCCCTGGCCCAATTCTTAGCTGCGGTAATAGTACCAGGACACAGACATGTACTATCTGTAAACTTATGCTCACAGATATAAAGAGCACATTGTATACTAATGTCCAGTGGCGGCTGGTGAAGTTTGAGAGTGATGAGGCTGTGCGGGGGGAGAGAGGGGGTTTTGGGGTTCACTTTAGGGGGACACAGCATTTTTTGGGAGGCTGGTCACAATTTCCTGTCGTACCACATGAAATACTGTGCCAAATTATGGAATTCATTACAGAAGACCTACTTCACACAAACAAACAAAAAAAGACATCAACACACAGTTACATTATTTTAAAATTCAGAATGAATAGAAGTTTTCATTGTTTCATCTATATATCCAGCAAAGAGCAGGGCTAATCAATCAATTATGGGGCACCGTTTTTTTATGCTTTCACAGCCAATGTTTGTTTTGTGTGATTTAAAACTGTAAGCCACACAGAAAAACAATTCCCCACCACCAAGGTCTAGAAGGCTACAAGAGTAACACAAACAAATCAAGAGTAGCCTGGAGTCACCAGCTTGCTAAGGACAGGTTCCCGAAGCAAGATGGTCGAGAAATGCTAGCATCTTTACATTCAAGCATCACAATGGCATGTGCAGTACTGTAGCCAGGCTGCACAGCACACTAACCTTCCACCTAATTGTACTGCACTTATGGCAAGGGCTGCAGACAGGCACATGCAATCGCTGCTGGGCCTGACACTTCATCATGAATAGTGAGCCATATGCGGTGGAGCCTACATAAATCAGTGTTCTGCCTACAAGCTGCCTGGTCATTGGTCAACAACTGCTCTGCAAGCGTATTTATGGCCAGACATATGCACATGCAGCCGGTTTTCACTGTTCTCCGCATTATTAAATGTCAGGCTGACACAAACAAAGCCACCAGCCAGTGAAAAGAAAAGAAAGAGATACATTGCACCGGAGTCCACAGAGAGCCAGCGCGCAAAGTGTTCAAATTTCACCCTTTCTGTGTAACACCATTTTGGTGCTTCCCTGCCAAAGCAACTAATGGCACCCCAGTGTGACAAAGTAAGGTAACAGGCAGTATGGGTCCCTAGCTGCATTAATTAAGCATACAACAACTAGAGTACATTCGCACAAGTCATTCCGACCCATGCCTGGGATCATTTTCCCTCATGCCCAGCAGCAGGTAATGTCTGTAAGGCGTCTTTCACAACCTCGGAGGACATTTCAAATAAAGCTGGGCCACTTGACAGAAACAAAAATTCTATCAGACGTGTTAACTAACACTTTGTGCACCAATTATCTGCCAAAAATCCGATTTTGTTTAACTTTGTTTCTCGTGATTTATTTTGAAATGGCATGCTGAATTCATTAATTAAATTCTGTAAAGCAAGCGATACACTTCAAGTGTATTACTGGCTTTACATAATTTAATTAGTGAATTCAGCATGCCGATGCCTGGATACTAACAAAACTTTTTTTGCTTACCGAGTTGGTTGGAGCTACGCCGTGGCCCACTCACAGGGTTTGGGGCTGCTCTAGGGAACTATCAGGCCTGTCACTGCTGCTCAAATAATGGTGTCCACACACGGACCTGCCATAAACAGCAGCGCGGGAAGCAAACAATTCGAGTGTGCGCAGTTTGTCTTCAAAACTCAAGATGACAAACTGCGCAGGCTCGAATTCTCGGCTTCCCACTGGCCTGCAGCCTTTACCCCACCCTTTCCCTACTAGTCACAGGACAGGACCAACCATCCTGTGACGAGTTGGGAAAGGGTGGGGTGACCATCCTCTCCACTCTCTGACTGACGTGAGGGCCCAGAAATGCAGGGCTTAAGTGTAAAACGCCCGGGGCTTTTTTTAACCCCACGTCGTCAGGGGGTGGAGACTGGTCCTTTAGGCTATGAAATGAATGAAATGAAAATGGTACTTATATAGCGCATGGCTACCCGGAGGCCTCCCAGCGCTTGGCTAGACCAGTGACCGTTGGCAGACACACTCAGGGGAATAGCAGAGTTTTTAGTTGCCTTCGAAAGGCAAGGTGGTTAGGTTCCTGCGTAAATGAAGTGGTAGAGCATTCCAAAGTTTGGCCGCATTGAGAGAAAAAAGGCGGCCACCACTTCTCGCCCTCTTGATCCTTGGGACCTCCACCAGATGGAGTTCATCCGAACGCAATTCCCTGGTGGCCTTATAGCGGCGGAACATTGTCGAAATTAAAGTAGACCCATTCCCTTGCAGAGACTTGTGAACAATACAGAGGGCTTTAAAACTGATTCTTTCCTTCACTGGAAGCCAGTGAAGGGCACATAGGGCCGGTTTCGCAGAGAGGCGTTTTGATGTTCCAAATAGTAGTCTGGCCGCGCAGTTTTGGATCGTTTGCAGTTTCATGATTACTGCCAGTGGGGCCCCCAAGTAGAGTGCATTTCCATAGTCTATCCTTGATAATATCAAGGATTGGACTAATATTTTTTTGGCTTGGGGAGGGAGAAGAGGAAGCACTTTGCGGGCCATTCTCATCAGACCATAACAAGTTGCCACCGTCTTCCTGGCTTGCACCTTAAAAGTCAGATTCTGGTCTAGCCAGATGCCCAGGCTCTTTATCTCGCTCCTGGGAGTTGGGACTGGTCCCATACATGCTGGCCACATGGTACTCAATGAAACATTAGAAGGATTACCCAGGATCATAATCTCTGTCTTGTTTCCATTGAGTTTAAGGTGGGACGCCCCCATCCACTTAGAGACTTCCTCCAGACATGAGTGAAGGTCTTGGGATAGTTGCTTAGCTTGATTAAGCGCAACGACCAATTGGGTGTCGTCGGCGTAAGTCACCACGTGGATTCCAAAGGGGGCTACAATAGCCGCCAATGGGGCCATATACACATTAAAAGGGTCGGGCTCAGAGAGGATCCCTGAGGTACTCCACAGCGCAGAGGCATCGATTTAGAAGTCATCTCACCTTCAAATATCTGGAAGGATCTGTCTTCCAGGAAGGAGCGCAGCCACTGCAGTGCAATACCAGTGACTCCTGACTTCCCAAGGCGGTGAGTCAAGATACGGTGATTCACTGTGTCAAATGCTGCGCTCAAATCGAGGAGTATGATGACGGATGCCCCTCCTGAGTCCAGAATCTTTCTACTTTCTTCAACGACTGCCAACAAGGCAGTTTCCGTGCCCTGTCGAGGTCGAAATCCCATTTGGGAAGGGTGGAGCAGATTGTTGGATTCGATAAAATTGGAGAGAGTAAGATTAACATACTTTTCAGCGAGCTTGGCCATCCCGGGAAGCAAGGAGATAGGGCGGTAGTTACCCAAGTCCCCTGGATCCAGATTGGGTTTCTTCAACAGTGTCTTTACCATAGCTCTTTTCCAATTACAGGGAACTATTCCTGTACTTAAAGATGCGTTAATTACATCTGTAATAACAGGGGCAATTATCGGAGCAACCTTTACCAAGACGTTCATAGGTGCAGGATCCCTAGGAGACCCGCTTTTCATCGAGGAAAGCAGAGTCAAAAGAGTTTCCTGGGTGATTAGTGGAAAGGTTTCCAACAATGGTCTAGTTGACAGGACACCTTGATCTGAATCCTCACCTAGTAGGTCATATTCATCATCAATTTGAGGCAGGCATTTAAGAATGTTCTCTATTTTAGTAGTAAAAAAATCTGCTAGTCTGTTACAACGTTGTCCGGAAATGTCAGGGGCCACGGGCGGGGCAGGGGATTTGAGGAGCTTCTTTATAATGATAAAGGTTTCTCTAGAGGAATTTCCAGTCGACAGAATTTTTTCCTCAAAGTAGGAGCTCTGAGCCTGTTTAATGCTTGCTTTATAAGTATCAATGGCACTCCGATATTCCAGTTTTTTGCTAGGTGAATAATCTTTCCTCCAACTTCTTTCCAGAACCTTGCATTGCTGTTTAAGAATGCGTAATTTGGGGGAGTACCAGGGGGATTTGTTTGCTGAGCTGATGACCTCACAACCCTCAGGGCAGTGAGCTCGTCAGCCTAGCAAATACATCAGGTCACAGACAACAGGTTTAGAAATTGTTGCTTGCTGGCTGGGAGGCAATGCGTCACTGTTAGGAGACTAATCACGGTAAAAAGAGCCCTGACCTCAAAGGTCAAGAAAGATGTGTGTGCACATTTTTTTAAGTCATAAATACGAAAGTTTGTTTGTTTTATAATTTTGACAATAGTCGACTGGGGGTGAAAGTGAAGGGGGCGGAGCCCCGACGCCCAAGCACAGAAACCGCCACTGCTAATGTCGACCCCAGAAAGTCCTACAAAGGAACAAGGAAGGATCTATCCGATCCCTTGGGAAACAGGTCTACACAAGTGATGGCTTGCGCTCTGTTAAACGCACGCTCACTGATTAAACACAAGCATGAATTTGCGAAATTCGTAGACTCACATTCCCTCGACCTAATATTTGTCGTGGAAACCTGGGACGATGAGACCTCAGGCCGTGATCTAGTGGTAGCCATTCCACCAGGGTTTTTAATCACCAAGAAAGACCGAATGGGGAAAAAGGAGGAGGGCTGGCTATTATCTATTGGGATCACCTGAAAGCATCCTTCAAAGGTACGCCTACAGACCCTGACTGCGAGGTGCTCTCCTTCAAGCTAGCCATTAATCATGTATATTCCTTTAACGGGCTGCTAGTCTATCGCCCACCGGGACCCAGGGCCAATTTTATTCACACTATGGGGCAGCTACTTGAATACAAAGTTACTTCACAAGACTACACTATCCTAGGGGATTTTAATTTTCACCTGGATAACTTTCAAGACATAAACTCCTCTGCCCTTATGGATCTGGTGACCAGCGCAGGTTTAGAGCAGATTACGGGTGGCCCCACCCATAGAGCCGGGCACCTCTTGGACGCCGTTTTCATAGACTGTACTTTTTTGAAATTCAATAACAACCTGCAACTCCACTGGTCCGACCACGCAGCAGTGATGCTAACACTAATTTTGCCTTCTACAGCTGGCCATGGGCTCTGTCCAGTTTGAAGTCATAAGAGATACCTGTGGCATCGCCTGGACAGAACTAATTTCAACACTCAACTGGGTTTGAGCAGACCCTGTTTATCCCAAGACCCAGAGATAGCATCATTAGAATATCACAACTGGATTGCCACAGTAGTGCAAGCAACAATCCCCCAGAAAGCAGGGAAAATTAGCAGGACAGCGCCCACTGAACCCTGGTTCTCAGAGGAACTAAGGCTACTGAAGAGGCACTGTCGCAGACAAGAAAGGCGTTGGAGACAGCTCTACGACCCCAAGGAAAAAGAATCGTATAAGAAATTATTGGCACAATATAAAGAATTGATCCATAAAACTAAAATCGCTTACTTCTCGGAGAAAATAGGTGCGAAAAATAATTCTAAAGAACTGTTCGCTACGGTCCAGAAACTTAGTCATACACAGGAGACTCAACACAATGCAATAGACCAAGCCTTTTGCAATACCCTAGCATCCTCTTTTTGCAACAAAGTCTCTACCATCTATGATACGTTTGCCTCATGCTCTGCAAATGATCAGAGCATTCAGCTCTCACAATCTGATGCAGCAAGTACAGATCTAAAAGTCCCCAACCTGCCCCAGGTCTCCGGTCTGCCACAACTCGTAGATTTCTCGCTTGTCTCCTATGAGCAAATCACTAAACTTCTCCGGGCCACCAAATCCGAATCACAGTTGGATCCATGCGCCCCAAGGTATTCCACACTGTAACGGAGACAGTTGCTCGTCCACTCACAGAGTTAGTCAACCTAGCCATCAAAACTGGGACTTTTCCGGAAATTTGGAAAAAAAACTCAATTTTACCACTTTTAAAGAAATCAAACTTGGATAAAACTGATCCTTGCAACTATCGCCCTATCTCTCATTTGCCTTTACCAGCAAAAATCTTTGAAAAACATATGAACCAAGAACTGGCCACCTTCATTAATAACAATCACATCCTGGATTCAACACAGTACGGCTTCAGGAGCAAGCACAGTACTGAACAGGCCTTGATCACAGCAACAGAAGAAATCAGGCACGCAGTTGACAAAGGAGGCTCAGCTGCCCTGATATTGCTGGATCTGTCAGCTGCGTTCGATACGGTAGACCACGGCCTTCTGATAAATCGCCTTCAGGAAATAGGGATTGCAGACACAGCCCTCGCACTTCTCAAATCCTTCCTGTCAAATCGTGAACAATTCGTCTAAGTGGATGGTCTCAAGTCCCACTGATTTAGGCTCCCATGTGGGGTACCAGAGGGTTCGTCCCTGAGCCCAACCCTCTTTAATGTGTATGTTACACCTCTGGCCAGATTGATTAAATCGTACGGCTTTGCTTTGGTGTCATATGCGGATGATACCCCGATTATTGTTTCCATTTCGAATAATAACCACGACACGGCCCATAATTTTAAAGCCTGTATGCGACACGTGAGCGGATGGATGTCAGAGAACTGCCTCAAGTTAAATTCCAATAAGACCGAAGTTTTACTTTTTGGCAGAGACACATCCTTCTGGTCCACTGATTGCTGGCCGGCGGAGCTGGGTCCTCTTCCCATTCCAGCCACCAAGGCAAAAAACCTGGGAGTCATTTTTGACACTACCCTGTCCTTTTCCCACCATGTGAAGGTGCTCACTTCATCCACTTTTTTCACATTGAAAATTCTGAGGAAAGATTTTCCGTTTATACCACCAGAATTACAGAAAACAGTGGTGGCAGCACTCGTCCTATCTAAGCTGGACTACTGTAACAGGCTCCTGGTTGGCATAAATAAGGCACTGCTGGTGAAACTGCAGGTTCTTCAGAACTCGGCGGCCCGGCTGCTCTTTGGTATATCTAAACACTCTTCTGCCAAGCATGCCCTCAATGCTCTTCACTGGTTACCAGTGGAAAAACGAATCAATTTCAAGGCCTTGTGCATAGCCTTCAAGGCGCCTCATAATCTAGGCCCTGACTATTTGACGGATTGTTTCCAATGGTATACTCCATCTTGAATTCTCGGTCCGCTTCTCATAAACTGGTGACGGTACCCAACCCCGACTCCAGAGATGGGGCGGTAAAAGCTTTATAAACATCACCACCAGATTGTGGAACCATCTGCCAACAAAGCTTAAAAACGTGCGCGACCTGCTCTCCTTCAGGAAAGGCCTAAAGACTTGGTTATATACCTTATAGTCTCCAACTTGGACCTAGAGCCTTCAGTTAAACCATCAGTGTGTTCATGTGGTTAGTTGCCAAGCGCCTAGACGCCTTAGGGTATTAGTTGCGCTATATAAATAAATAAGATGCCTTCGTAAAAGTACTTAAAAATAATGCTTTCTCTTCACTCTAATCCTTGAAGAGAAAAGCGTAGATATCTTGGACATCAATCAGTGGGTGCGAATCTCATCTTGTGTATTGTGCTATCACGTTCTTGGCCTGTTTCAAAGGCAGCTGTTACTTTATTGGGGTGTTCCGCCTCTGCACACTCATCTTCAGCATAAGCATTCCCTATTGGCGCCTTACCCTGTCTCATTTGAGAAATCTTGCACATTGATTTGTCTGATGAAATAGTTGAATATATTTAATATCACACTAATCCAAAAGCAGAGTATATCTTCAGAACTGTTCATAGAAGCATGTATAACATATATTGTCCGCATTTGTATAGTCCTCAGCTGCCACTAGTGTGGAATGGAATCACCCAAATTGGAGTTGATACAGGTGTGTCTCTATGTTTGTAGTATGTCCTATATGGGAAGAGTACGTAACCAGTTGTGGTTGTTTGGTGCGTTTTATTGTGAAGAAGGTTGCTGAATGCATGCACTAATCATCAATTATTGTTTACAACATAGAGTACTAAACCTTGCATTATGTTACAGACATTAAGAATTCTTTTGTACAATGCAGATTAGTAAATGAATAAAGATAGAACTTGTACTTTTTTCAAGAGAACCATAAGACATGTTCGCTGGCATTATAATCTTTATTGACTTTAAATGAAACCATAAATAGGTGTGAGAAATTATTAAGTACACTCTGAGGTACTAAACCAGTGGTCTGGCACTCGTAGTGAATGTGAAGAGGGACAGGTAGGAGATATGTTAGTACCGCTTTCAAAGTTTTCTGTTAATTTCATAAAATATATCAAACTCTGCAGTGTTGGATTTTGAATCGTAAACAAAAATGTTTCAGTATTGTGAGGGATGCGCCTATTGTCATGTAAAAATACTTGTGACAGGGCCTTATCTTCTTGACAGGAGGAACACCAACTCCAGTTGCCCGCATGCAACTTTTCCACACTAATGCACTTCTTTGTCCTTCATACTGGACCCACTCCTACCACTGCTGAAGGAGAAGGTAGCCCAGGACCTCTCTGCAGCACAGTTTGCACTGATGCACAATAGCCCACTGTGCCTCGTGGTAGCTTTCTTCATATCTGGAGAAGCTGCAGGCAAACCATCTGAGCTGGGCCTCGCACCAGCCTTTTAAGAGGGGTGTAAACATTACACACACTCTACAGGGCATGATGCATTTAGGCCCTGGCTAATTCATCTAATGCCATGGTAGCCTCCAATAACCAGAGTACAGATTAATGTAAACAGAATCTTATCAGGATCCCGCTTCCAGGCAGGTTTCATTAGTTGCAGGGAGCTTGTTTATGTGTGACTGGGGCTAGTGGCAGTTAAGGGTAAAGGAGTCCTGTAACTTCTGTCTAGAGTACTGTCCAGTGGAAAGAATGTTTTACATTTTCTCGTGATTTTTTTAAGGGGATGTTAACCTCGTGTTTTTTACGGTACAACTATGTTCGTTTTTGCATTATAACAATGGCTTTGTTTTTATGTAACCATTTATAGTTACAGCGCTCCTGCCTTATAGTGCTCTATAAAATTTGGAGTATGCTTTCCTCATCAGTTGTGAATCTTTTAGTGCAGAATTCATCAGGGTGCTGGTGTACTTGTCTATATAATTAGCATACTTGAAGGTAAAAGGCGTAGTTCTTGTTTCTATCTCTTCTGAGCCTCACTCTTGCTCCCTCCATCTGCTGGCCATCAAGTGTCTTTTTTGTTTAAATTAAAAAAAATAGATTGCTAAAGCGCTTTAAGCCACACAATAGTGCCTGCCGTCTGAGTAAAGTTGGCAGGCTGGTCTACTCCACAGCAGTCCATAAATCCACACCACACAATTCTCCGAAACATAATTCCACAACTAACAATTCCAATCCAACCCACATAACTCCACTACACACCACATACATACACCACATAACACATGGGTAAAAGACATTGTCATTTACAGCACCGTTAGCTCTAAATCAAGCAAATGCGAGACCGATTGCATTGCAAATGCTTGTTAGCAGAGTGCTGCGGATTAATTCTTCCTGAGCACTGCCATTTGGTGGGTGATTGGGGAGAGGGTGAGTCTGCAGTTTCTGTTGTTCAAGATAAGGACATTTCTAGGCAGGGCCTACTCTTTTATCTGCCTCTAACTTCTTTTTGAAGAAAGGTGATACCAGCCAGGTGCAGACAACTCATACTTCATTTTACCCACCCTTTGTATACTCCGTCTTGTAGCCAGCCACATTTCTACGTGCTGTGGGAACCATCACTTTGCACAAAGGCTGTGTCTGCAGAGCAGGTTAGAAATTACATTTGGGCTGCTGATTAGTTGTATCTGAACATTGAATTGGTAGATTGTATGGGTGAAGAGTGGAACTGCAATTTCTGCTGGTCAAAGTGAGGGTGTTTCTAGGCAGGGCTTGTCCTTTTCTCTGTCCCTGATTTCTGCTCAGGAAGGCAAATGATACCCAGGTTCATAGATCTCACACTTCATTGTGCCTTTGTTTTTGATACTGCTGTTTGGCGCCGGCATCATTGCTACCCGCTGTGAGTCCTTACCTGCATAAAGGATGTGTCTGTGAAACCGCTTTAAAATTACATTTGAAAGAGCACCAACTTAAATCGGTTCTGAAATCTTGGAAAGTGGATCTACATCCATTTGGAAAATGAGTACAGAAGTGGGACCTAAACCACCCCACTTTGTCCAGTTTCAATGTTCATCATGACCAAGAAATGGAGTACTCCTCAGAGTACCCAAAGGACTGCTGTGTGACTAGGATTGTGTCTGCATGACAGACAATCTCCAAAAGGTGAGCAGACATTACCTGAGGCCTGCACTCCTTGCTGGAGGAGTGGACGGTCTGTCTAGCTCTTTGAAGTCTGCCTGCTTGAGAGATCGAAGTAGAATGTCTGCCCTTTCAGGGGGAGAAATTGGCCATGCGGAGAAGCCCAGCATTGTTTCTGGTGTGTTAGACACGCAGAGAAAGCTGATTGAGAGAGAAGGTGAAGCTAGGAATGACCCATATTGAGAGGGCTCCCTGTGTTTCTCGAGCAGCTCTCATTATGCACTGCACCAAGACTTTCCTGAACGAAGCATTAACGTGCTGTCTGGCAACACACCTTGTGCCCGAGAGATGGGTGTTGCCACTGCCAGACACTGGAGCTTAAGATCCCTTGTCATTGCGGATGCAGAAGCCCTGACATGCCTAGTAGCCACAAATGCTGAAAACGCCCACATGCTGAAGCCAGGCCTGCGGGCTGCAACTTATGTGACTGAGCTCCCATCTACATCTTGCCTGGGCGACCGCAACTGCAGAGGACTAGTGGTCACTCTGCAAGCCTACTGTGTTGATCCCACACTGCGGCTCATATAATGAGAGAGGTCGCCACATGGACCCTGCATCAACAAAGGTGTTGCAACAGGAAAGACCACTGAAGCAGCATCTCCACCCAGCAAGTAAAAGCGCAGCCTAGATGTGAACTGAACAAGGACTGAGCAGGCAGAGAATCCTTCAGTATGATCTTAAGACTTTTGCCTAGGTGAATTTGAGTCGACTTAAGCCATTGAACTGATTTGCTCATCTAGCCAGTTAGGTAATGCAGAGTGAACTGTCCCTGTGCCAAATTAATTCCTATACTCATTCCACATATCAGAAACAGTAGACTTTAGCAAAGTCCTGTAGCAGGGACCGGGCAAGGAGGGGGTGTGGCGCCTTGCTGAGGATTGTAAAAGAAACTATAGTCCTGCACCTGAAGCCTCTATTGACCTGTGTGGTATTTAGTTTGGCTATGAGATTGCTTTTTACTAAACAATGAGCTCTGGTTTGGATAATGTTATTGTAGTTTTTTTTTGCCCTCCCGCACTGCTTCCCTGAGATGCCTTTGACTGCTCTCCCTTGCTATCCTGAGAGTCAAGTGGAGAAAGGGTGGTACTTGACCTAGTTTGCAGTCATTGTGGAATGTACCTCAGGACCTCACCCATCGTGGTTTGGGCCCAGTAGCCTGTGTCTACCCTGTGGCCGCCCCGAAAATGGTCTGACAGATTAATATGAGAATGAGTCATGAAAGGGTTCTCGCTCTTTGCACAGACAGGTATAGGGACAAGTCACCTCTTCCTACAGAGAGCTGAGGCAAGAATAGAAAAAGGTAGACAGTGTTTCCTATTAACTTTATCTGTGGAGTGCCTCAAGGGTCGTCCATCAGTCCCACCCTCTTCCACACATACTTGATCACTCCGGCCAATGTCATCCGCGCACATGACAACTCATACTCTTCCTCTCGGACAAATCCCTCAACACTAGAAACAAGTTCACCACCTGCATGGCCAAAGTTGCTAACTGGATGAAAGCCAACTGTCCCAAACTCAACACCGACAACACAGAAGCAGTGATCTTCAGCTAGAACACCTCAGCGTGGGACTCCAGCTGGTGGCTGGCCATACTCAGACCCACACTAGAAACATCAGAATCATCAACAGTAAATTGCACATGACTGCAAAAGTCAGTGCCATCTCTGCATCCTGCTTCCTCACCCTGAAGATCCTGAGGAAGATCTTCGAATGGCACTGGAAAAAGTCATTCTTGCCCTGGTCATCAGCTAGTTGAACTGCGAAGTATCCTCTACGCCAGTAGCACCAAGCAACTCACCTGAAGACTACAAACCGTCCAGAACAAGGCAGCCAAACTCATCTTCCGCCTTCCACGCAGAACTCCATCACACCACACCTTCAGGAGCTCCATTGCATCCCTCTACACAAGCACACTCAATTCAAACTCCTCAAATGTTCAAGGCACTACACAAGTTAGGCACCACCTACCTGAACAACTGCATCGAGCCCCGTACACATTCTCCAGATAAGAGGCAAAGGTTTGGTGCGATCTCAGTAAGGGTTACGGATGTTTCTCCGGGTGCCGTTGTGACCACCTGTACCCTTCCCTGCCCCACCTCTCTTCTTGATTGCCAGGTAAGGAGCTTCCCCTCCTTGTTACCTGTCTCATATAGCCAATCTAGCTGCGCCCGAAATTTAGCCCTTGCTGAACATGTGCCCTCAGGTGTGCCCTAAACCCATCGATCTTGTGTGCCAATCCCAGGGAGGGGGAAGCCACATATTGCCTCTCCCATTGCGTCAGTGTGGATTCCATCTCCCTGGTTTCTCTGTCCCTCTCGCCTCTTCTTCCCTGACACCTGCACAATAAGTTAGCACCTTATAGCCATCTTGTATGCTTCACTGAGGACTACCTCTGAGTCTACTGAAAGGGTAACAATAAAAAAGCAGCATAGTGTCATCTTGTGGCTTAGTTGAACTGCTGGTGAAGGCAGCAGCAGGACCTTGAGGGGCCATCAGCGAGGCCTTCAAATTGTGTCAAACTGTTAGAGTGCTTAAGTACCCAGGAAGTCGAATAGAGGTGGGCATGTTGAATTTAAATCTGATGCCATTAAGCCTTTTCAAAGTCAGGTGTTGCATTTATATAGTCAGGAAAGCTCAGCAATTCAAGATGGAGCACTGCACATTGTCATGTTGCACCAGGTTCTGCAGCTAGAGTAGATTATGCAAACTGGAATTTTGCAATGGTCAAGGTAAGTCAAGCTATGTTAAACATTTGAAGTTTCAAGTTTGGAATTGGATCCTTTTGCAGCCTCACTTCCTCCCTTAACTTCGTCCACCCTGCCTGCAGTCCCTTGGGTTCCTACTCATGTGAAACTTGCCACATAGTGCACAAGACTCTACACAGTATGGGGAAAGGAAGGATTTATGTTATGGGTGATCACACGTATTGCAGAGGGCAGTGACCAGTAGGCCGTCTCTCTTTCAGGGGTACAGGTAAAAAGACCTGTTCTTTGATTAGTATCATCTTGCATCAATAATCAGTATCCCCTTACCCTAGTTTGTGTGGTGCTTCATGGGTGAAGCCTCCCGCCCCCCAACCCCCTCCCCCCAAGACCATATCTCTCTCCTTATGGAGACTGTGAAGTGCACCATTTGCTCCCTCAAGACACTGCTGCACTGCACCCTCCGTGGCTGATGGGTGGAAGGAATACTGACTGCATCACAAAAGGTAATGGGTAGGATGTTTGCAAATCTCTCAGCCACTGGCAATAGCTGGAGCCACATTCCAGCCCATGCAGGACCTCCAAATAGCAATTATCATTAGGCTATTAACACTGTCACATTAGCGCTCAGTTCAGTGAAATCACCCTATTATTATGAATGATCCCATTGCCGCTCTATAACCTTAAACACTGTGGCCAACTTGCGCAATCAACTCCCTCGTCCATGCACCAGTTCTTCAGTCTCTCTTCCATCAACTTCACTCTTTACTTCTCCGAACTTATCCTTTCCTGAGATGCTCTGAGACGCTTGACATTTCCTCTGTCTATCCTCACGCACACCTCCCCCACACCATCCCTTCATCCCCTCGTATCCTTCCCCATCTCTTCAAGCCTCTCCTGTGTTCTGTGCATCCCTTTTTGCCCACTGACATCAAAGGGGTGGTCGCCTCTTTCAGTTCTCTCCTCCCTCTCTCAGCTCTTTAACTCCTGCTTCCTGCCCCAACTCAACCATCTGAGTGTGTGCTAAATAATGGTTCTGTTTTTATCAAGATCACCCACAGCACCTCCCCCTCATACATATCTGCTTCTTTTGATCGCTGTCCTCTGTCAGCCATTCCCAAGGCTTTGGCATCCCTTCCATGTTCATTTCTGTCCGTTTTCCAGACTGACAAAGAATTGACCCTCCCCAGCAAGCTCTGCTCATGCCTTACACAGAGCAGGTGAAACTGATGGTGATGCATCTCTAGCATGAGTATAACTGAGATGTAGAATTAGAGGAGGGCTTCCCTGGGCAGATCTTAAATCCTAGCAGTGTCATTGGTTGAGACAGACACGACCAAATAATGAGGTGAATAAGCTATTTAATGTAGTGATTTCAAGTATGTTGGTGAGGAGGTATTCAAAGCGTATGATATGAAATATGCCAACGCTGACGTACTGTAGTTTCAGATAAGATAGACAAGTTTTTTACCCTTGTTCTTCTGTTCTGAATTGTCCTTCACATGTGATAGAAAACACAAAACTTATTTTAGAGCAGCTAGAAAAAGATGCATGCTTAGATGAGCTATAAAGTTATAAATAGATGATGGCTTTCATGGAAACAACAACATTAAGCTCCTTATTTAGATAGGAATGAGATCACATGTTGCTAATAGTTTCTGTGACCCTTCTCTGACTTAGGTTTGCTGTCTCAACTTTGGGAGAAAATATCCATTTTAAAATCGGATTCCTGTATTCACATTTTACATTCCATGTCTTCTTTGCTTTAGAAATCTCCAGCTAAGAAGCTGAGCCATGCTATCAGCAAGTCCCTTGGTTGTGTTCCCACCAGAGAACCCCCGCATCCATTATTCCCGGAACACCCAGAGAAGCCCCTGGACCTGGCCCACATAGTGTAAGTATTTTGTCTAGAACATTTCCTCTGTAGAACTTGTAAAAATTTAAATTTGAGATTATAGCGCATTGCTTAATAATATCCTGACTTAATAGTGTGTGCTTCATTTAATAGTTTTGTCGTTTCTAAGCACTGTAACAAATAGATATTACCATTACCCAATTTAATGGTACTCATTTTACCGACTTCTGTAAATGGCCTTGCCGGAATGCAAACTTTGAAGTATGTGAATCTGTCTGGTCAACTGTTGCAGTTTTTATAGAAGAGCCTGGAGTTTTGTACATTCTATTATCAAAAATGTGTTGGAGTGTCCTGGGTGGGTGGACACTGTAATCTTTTCTCATCGACTTTTTGTTGCTTGTTATCCATGTGTTGAATTATGACTAGTGGTACTGGCCGTGGCACTTGTAAGAGATCATTTAGAATTCATCGGATGTGCCTTTTACAGTAGCCAGAAAACATAAAAGAGACATTTGATTGATGCAGAAAACATCTGGCCTGCTGTGCTTTGGAGATTGTAAATCTGGGGTATCCATTATGTTCCGTGTGTTAGTCTGCATGAGCTGCCTGGCACTACATATGGATCTGTTTAGGGAGTGTTTTCGACTATAATGTGCTTCTAATAAAACAGGCCAATGTGGGTAAATGAAACATATATACCTTCTCTCCAATGTGATGTCACTTAGGTGTGTGTGTTTGCAAAATCTTCAGCTTCCATGGTGTTGGTGTGCAACTTAGTTTTGCAAAAGGTTTAATTTTTGGCATAGTTACTGCTGTGAGTAATTTTGATGGGCTTTATTGGAAATTCTCAAATTCTACATCTCTGCATTGTAATTCATTTTCTTGTGTCATGGTAGAGGGGTCTCTGGACTCTCTATCTTTAGTTGTGATCGTGAGGAGTGCTTTCGTTCAGTATATCCTCTACCACTATCACGGCCTGTGGCAGCACAGAAAAACCTTTGTAAACATGTAAGTGATATTTGGTCCTATTTTGTTTCTTATCGTAACGAGAATGAGTTGAAAGACACAATTTTCTGCGTGCAGAACTCAATAGGCCTTGTTAACCCAAGTCACTTTCTACTGTCCTCTCTACCCTCCTGGGCGCCTTACCTAGTCACTGCATTTTTGCTAACTTTGCTCTATGCTTTCCTATATGTAGGCCATCTAGTCTCTTGACTCTGTAGCCAGACTAGAAAGGTCCTTGGGTGCAATTTGATTTTCTCGATGCTCAGAGGCCTAAGGAATTGTTGCATGGTAACCTTGAAAGAGAAAAGAGCAATGCCAGTGTAAGAAATGCGTCTGTAAGGCTGAGGACGTGGGCAGTGATGCCCTCAACCAACTGGTCACCGGAATCCTCCAGGTGTAAAACAAAAGAATAACAAACGTAGAGTCCAAATCCCGTTCTTAGGGGGAAAAAATATATTTGTTTCCAAACAAAATTAAAAGAAATTTGGTAATGGAAAATTGAAGAAAATGGTTTTGGAGGGATAATAAGTTCTTAATTTGTTTCCCAGAAATGTCCAGGTGACTTTTTTTTTAGGATATAAAATTCAAAGCTACTTGCTAAGCAGTTTCAAATTGATCGTATGGAATCTTCAGAAGAGGAAATGGTCTTATCGAAAATTACTAGAGGTCCTGAGCACACCATGATCTTGATTAGTGTCTCTGCTTCCCCAGTATTTTCAGAGATTGGTGGGGCTGGAGCAAAATCATTTTTACCCTGACAGACACAGGTAATTATCTGTGTTGTTGCAGTCTTTCAAATGTGTGCTGGAACTGCAGGCTATTGACAGCAGCTGTATTCGTCTTTCAAAACGGTGCTTCCTCTGTGCCTAGAGAATTTGGTACTATGGGCCAAGACTGGGAAATTCCTTTTCAATGTGGTCTCCAAATGAGCATGCAACGAGGATGCCACGGTTTTACTGGATGCCACATAATTTGGTTTCACTCCATTACAGAGCAGCCAGGTTCAGAGTAAAGTCCAACACAGTATTGACTCACAAGAGTTTTTAAACACTATCTGAAGGCCTGTGTGGTCATCATAGCTACCTCAGGGCCTTTGCAGGTATTTGGATTTCCCACAGCAAGACAGCAAACACATGAGGCTACCTCATTAGTCCTAGGGCTAGGGCGCCTTTTGCTGGGTCACCTCTTGTAAACAGGATCAGTCTGACAATGACTCCTTGCCTTATTTCAATAGTTACAACTGTTCAGGTTTTAGAACTGGTACAAAAGAAGCATGCGGCGACATCCAGACCAGATAGGCTGTTTATATGCGGTAACAAGCATTTGCAATGCAATCAGTCTCGCCTTTGGGACCTTATATGTTTTTAGCTATGCAGCACATTAGCCTGGGTGTTGAAACATCTACTGTTCTTTAACATGGAGGGAAAGTAAACACCAAACTGCGTGACACGCCAGGTATGGGAGAGAAATATTGCCTTTCAGCGGGAAATGGTATAGTCCAAAGCTCTGTTTTTAATATAAAATCAGGGCCTTCGGTGGTCATATCACTGAAAATACAAGATGTGAAAAAAATATTATTGTCTACGGGTCCTCATGGAAGACAATTTCTATGGACTGGAATCTAGAGAATGCTAAAGTGATTCTGGTATTTTACTGACCTCTGCTGGTCGTTTTCTATCAAGAAAGTTAAATAGAGGCAGTTGCCAGAAAAATAAAAAAAATAAAGTTCCTAAGCAGAAAGCAATTCTGGTATCTTACTGACCTCTGCTGGTCGTTTTCTATTAAGACAGTTAAATAGAGGCAGTTGAACAGAAAAAAAAGTCCCTAAGCTGATCTCCAGAGCCCACAAAGTACATACACATATAAGTATATACTAAAGTATATACAAGAGGTCTCGAATGCTCGACCTAAAAAGACAGGAAGTGTAGGGTGGTGGAAGGAAGAGGCACGAGGTGTAATCAAGACCAGGCAGCCTTGGTATAATTTGGTAGCATCGGGGGCGGGCTCCTAACAAAAACGTGGACACCTGCAAATATATATTTTTTTTTAATACGAATTAAGCATTTGAGTTCTTGTCCCGTAGGTCACACGTGAAATGGAAAGAACTACGTCAAAGCTGTTGGTGCAAACAGTAAAATTAGTCATCACGAACCTTGCTTGTAGATAAAGACGCGGGAATGAGTACTTTCGGTCTGCGCTGTGCGAACCCTCGCTGCTGACGTCAGCTATCGACGTGCGTGGGGCTGCGTAGTGGCCCCGGGGAACCTTGATTAAGATTTCATGCTTCTAATGATGTCTTCAGTGGTTAAGTTGTGATTACATTCTGATGACCATTTTGGAAACCGTTTTGTTTTGCTAGGAAAAAATAGCGTTTAATTAAAAATGACATTCACTCCCAGGCGTTTTTTTTTATTGTGGTCATAAATCTTCCGTGTAACATTCAAAAGGCCACCTGTCAGAAAGTAGGAAGCCATTTCATTTTCCTTTTTTGTATTACCTCATTTTCATAGCACATTTCTTCTGCAGTCTGATTTAGTCTGTGCTCTTAGACAGGGTTTTCCTCCTGGCGACCATAAAAGTTTATATATGGGCAAATGCAGACGCTTTTAGAGGTTTGTCTGTCCTGGGTGCGTAAAAAAACCTTTACAGCTGTAAACTGCACCATCTTCATTCACAGAATCTCCTTAAGTGTAATTTTAGAATCTTGTATTGCATTTACAATGCTGGGAAAGCATGCAGTAGGGCAGGTTTTACAAGACCTTAAATATAGGGTTCAGAGTGGGAAAGGGAGAATGTCATGGTATAGCAAAAGTTGGAGTAAATGTTTCCAAGGTGTGATTGGGGAGCGAACACCCCTAACATTTCAGGGAGATATAGGGTGAAGGGTTTCTATAGAGGGTAAAATATACTCTCAGTGGAGGGGAAAAAAAGAACAAATGTATAGATGCACATTTTCATCTGAATACTGATATAGATTTTTCACCTGATTAGTAATATAGCCCAGAGATGGTGCACTTATGAATCTACGACTATCATATATGTCCAGGGCTACTACTGAGGACATTTGTGAGTCTACGCAAAAGTCACCATCTATTCCAAACACAGCAGGTCGCCTACTGAAGTAGATTTAGGTGACCCCAGATGGAGAGAGGAGATGACTGCCTCCACTCTTCAGGTACCTTCACATGGTGGCGTTGTACAAGAGCCACCAAATGGCAGCACCAGAAAAACACTTGTTGCACCACATCCCGAATAGAAACGTATCCAACAACAACCTGAGAGTACCCAGGAAATACTCTCCACTTTGAGCTTTAACTCAATGGCACCAAGCGAGTAAGCCAACCCTCTCTTGAAGGGTGGGGGAATTCTTCCTCATTAATATATATATATTTTTTTTTTTTTAGAAAATAGGGTTAGATCGTGCCTTTTATGTTCATTTTCAGAAAGTAGTTCCCCTGAAGACCCCAAACCTCTACTGCTACACTTTTCATCCCCCTTCTTTGCAAGTGTCTCATCACTGTCCTTATTTGACTTTTTATCTCCTCATCTGTGTCCTTCCACTCACCTCAACTCTCCAGTTACCCTGTCCCGCCTCAATCTGCCTTTAACTCCAAGTCTGCCTTTGTCTTAACTTACTTTCTTTTTCTATTTCACTTTTCCTTTATTTCCCTATTTTTTCCATTCTTTCACTTTGTTTTTCTTTTTGTGCTTATTTCTTTGCTTCTTTCTATGTTCCTTTTTTTCTTTCGGTTCCTTCCTAGCATTTCTATGTTTATTTCTCTTTTGTACTGGATTTATTCTCTTTATTTCATTCATTTCCTTCTCTCCTTTTCTCCTAATTGTCCATTCACATTTTCTTCTCATTGTTTCTTCCCCCTATTTCTTTATTATTTCCCTTTTCTTTCATCTCCCCATCAATCTTTTCCCCTATTACTTTCTTTTGCCAGCTTTTACCTCATCTTTTTTCTATACTGCCTTATTTCTCTCCTGTTGATCCACCATTCTTTCTCCTTTTCTATCTTTCTGCCCCTTTCCATTTCTTTCTTCATTGATTCATTCATTGTCTTAGGTCTTTTTGGACTTTTCAAGGGGAGCAAGATTTACGTTTTGAGTTCCGTTATTCTCCATTGAAGTGTGCATTATCCTTAGGATGGAGAGTTTTGTGAATGATGCATGCCAGTGTCACGGGGATTCTGTATTCCAGCCTTAACTAGTGGATGATTTTCAGAATGGGTGTTGATCTGATCAGATTTCTTAGCTCCTCTGACAAGATAAGTAGCTCTTTGCAGAATGGTCTTGAGCCACCGGAGGGTTACTTTGCATGGAACTCATCGTTTAGCTTTACTAGGGCAAAATTGGTATTGGGTTGCTTTTGTTTCCATTTTGTCGGGGTCTGGCCTGGCAGTTTCGATTGAACTGTTCCTATTTGAGCAGGACCAAGGCTGATTTGCATGTGGCTGGTCTCTGTCTTAAGTGGCACAGCGGCAAAAAAATGATGGGACTGGAATGTGGCCCGAGCATTGCCTTTGGCTGAGACTTTCAAGTATCCCACCCATCACCTTGGTGGTTCCACAGTATAGCTGTACTGCCGTTCTGCTCGAAATTACTGGTGCCGGGAGCAGTTCTAGAATCTTGGGGAGGAATTGAGAGTTTCAACTTATTTATTCTTTTCATTATTTGTTCCTCTTTCTTTCTTTTGTTGCTTTCATTATGTCGTTCTTTGTTTCTTCCTTTCACTTTTTTCCTATCTGCCCCCCTTTCTGTCTGTTTCTTTCTTTTTTTTTTCTTTCACCCTTGTTCCGGCCTTTTATTTCATTCCTTCCTTTTTTCCTGCGTTCTTTCCTTTTTTGTTTCATTGTTTTTTTCTCCCTTTTTCTGCTGTTCTCTTTATTTCTTTTACTCTTTCTTATTCCACTTTCTCCCTTCTTTTTTATTCACGCTCCCTTTCTCCATCCCATCCCTTCCTTTTCTTTCTTTTATCTCCCTTTCCCTTTCCTCCTACTTCATTTTCCTCTCTTCTGTGGTTTTTCTTTCTCTCCGTCCTTGCTCTGTTTCTTTCTTCCTTCTGTTCTCCTTACGCTCTCTCCTTTCTCTCACACTTCCTTTTGTGCCTCTATCTCTTTTTCTCTAATTTTCATCATATCTCTTTCTGTCAGTCACTGTATTCCCGTTGCAGCTCTCAGCTCAGTCATGGTTATCTCTAAATACTTTTTCCAAGCTTCTGTCTGTTGTTTGAAGAGGACTAGTTAAAGTAATGCCTGCAGCGAGAAAGCCACCCGGCAGCAGTGTTAGTCCATCACAGTTATTGATGGCCCCATGTCACCAGCTACAAATTACCACCCAAAGCCATGAAAGTGCTAAGGCTACAAAATGTATCCTGGATCTCGGAAGGATAAAAGGGTCTAATGTCCTGACACCAGTTGCACAGAATAATATCCCAGAATACCTCTGATTAGGATTGAGGCTTATTCTACTAATTGCATGTCTGCTAAATTCACAACCCAGCTTGGAGAACCTAACTCCAGAAGGAGAATTCTGTCTTTTTAAAACAGGATTTTGTGATTAGGGTGAGAGTGTCCTGAAAAGGATTCCCTTCTGTATCTTCCGCGGCTGACACAGTGATCTTTTTAGCTCTCAGGAGTCTGTACTAAACTGCAAAACCAACTCCAGAGTGCGGCCTAGAAGGAATCTAAAACAAAGTATGCTGATCAGAAACTACTATACAGGCACTTTAAAGACGAAGGGTCTGATTTGAAAATTTTAGCCGAAGGGTCACATGGAGTTTCACCGATACCCTGTCTGCAGTATGACAAGTGCCATTGGATAGAATTCATTTGTAATAAGGCGGGTGGGATATCCATCCCATTGTGACGGAGTAACCCGTCCGTCAATCTCTAAATCAGGCCCCAAATGTATTACTGCAGATAGCAGGCATGATGCTAGACGGACATTTCTGTACAGCGCTGACACTGCCTCAGTTGAGAGATGCATTGTACGGCCGTCTGTGCTTGAGACGTGTAATCACTTACACCAGTTGGATCAATAAAGTAGAGGTGTATATCGAAAAGCTTTGGAAACCCATTGCAAGGCTACCAAATACACTGCTAGACCTTGGTGGCCACTTGGGCACCATGTAAATGCCTAATGACCATAACAACAGAAGAAACTTAAGGCAGACATTTTCCTTTAAGACTGACCCCTTTGGCCTTTTTCTGACCAAGGCTATGATCATATACGCCTAAGTACATTTTTCATGATAACGTGAAGCTGCAGATTATCATTTGGGCAATTGTAGGGCTTACACTACAGGTTGGAAAAGGACATTCACATTTATGGGACTTTAATGTAAGGTCAGAGTATATATACATTTCATAGCCAACCCATAAATGCACGTGGTTTGGCCATGGAAAAATACAGTTTTTTATTTAAGTGCCAATCCAGTCTCAGATGTGTTTCAGTATAGTATTACTATGAAACGTTTCAACGCGGCGCTCTTTAAAATGTTCATAACAGAATGTAAAATTCGCACATAACCTAATTGTTGTGAGAACTTATTGTTTTCCTTTGCAGCTTCGTGAAATTTCTTTCGTCGTAATCTTGCCGATCTTTATACCTTTCTTAAAAAAAACTAAAAAAAAACGGAAAGCTTTGAAAATAATGTTAATGAAAGTAACTTTGGAGAAGGAAAACGCTGTAAAAATGCAACAATTTATGAACAGAAGTCTACCACAAAAGAAGTTTTTCTGAGACATTTATCTGGCGGAACCTTTCTGTTTTATATCCAACTTCTCCTGCAGTGAAGTTGGGAAAATATGCACACTGTGGAAACTTGGCAAAACTTTCAGCCTTCGAGGTTTGAAAGTTTGCTAAACCACAGTTTAAACTGTTTTCAAAGAAAGAACAAGAATATCTAGTGTTTCTTGCTCAACCGCTCAAAGTGCTGAAGACTAGAACACATCAGATTTCCAGCACGGTGTAAATCGAGATTCTGGAGCCACTCTAATAAGGGTCCCTCATCCTGGTGTGGGATGAGAGATCTCGCAGGCCCATCCCTGAATGCCTATGGTAATTAGAAGGGCCACGTGGCTACAGAAAGCCTAATAGACCAAAATATTCTGCTTCATTTGGATATGAGGTCAGTTGCAGCAGTAACCTACAGACCAGGAAGGACTAATAAACCAATGGGGATTTTTGGGGAAACTGTACTATTTGAATTCAATAGCATTTTGTGCAAACCCCGTGCTTAAATCACTTGAAATATATTTTTGATCAATAGTTCAGACAATTTACCTGGACTTTTTGACATTTTTACGAAGAGCTGGATTTTCTGTAACATGCCGCTAAAGGTATTTAGAAGTAAAAAAACAAGTTACTTATTGAATTGTACCTTATTGAAGAAAGAGATGACTTCCTGTTAGTAAAAAGCATGTGTGCACAGAAGTACGACAATGTATTAATTTATGGAAGTGACTATTTTGGAAGTTTGAGGACTGCAAATATTGAAATGAAGATTGTGATCAATCACCGCCAGTGCTGCAGGAGTCTCTATCAATAAGGTGTAGAAACAACAGAAGCTCCACAGACAACCGAACATGCTTGATACTTAGAGAGAGGGGGGGTGGAAGACGGATCCACTGGTAATGGGGATTAAATACACTGGCGGAAGCATGTGTTAGGATGGAAGGGCTGGAGGGTAAAAGAGGGTGGTTGGGCTGAGTGTGGGGGTTGGGGTGTAGTATTATATTGTAATTGCATTTATATAGCTCTTACAACCCCTGACGAGGCATCAAAGGGCTTTTTCGGCGAGTAGCACCCTACTCCGGAACCCAGAAAGGATTAGTGGTGAATTAGTATAGTGAAAATATGAAAGTAATTTGAGTGGTGGATATCTTAGTCAGATTATTTGGATTGAGAAGGATAGTCCGACCCACCAGGATTTCGCGATTTGCAAAAAAATCGCGAAATCGGCAGTTTTGTAAAAAGGCTGCGATTTTTTCAAAACTGCCCGCGAAATTTTGAAAATAGGATGTTTTTTTCTGCAAACCACATAGAGAATCAAAACAGGAAACATATGTGGTTTTAACCACATATACCACCTTCACTAGGCTGAAAGAGGACACGTCCCAGGAGCAAAGAGAAAACTGCTGAAGGTAGACTCGAGGCGCATGTATGACAAGCACACCAGACACAGGGGCAGTCAGCGTGTCTCGGAGCTACTGAAGATCAGTTCTGCTTCATTACTATCATTGCCAAAGCGCACATTCATGTCATAGTGAAGTTCTGTGGGACTGTTCTACATTTTTCACTGGTTCTGTGTGATAAATTCACATGCAAAAACGTTGATGCATGTTATTCCATCGAAACGGGAAATTGTCTATTTTTTTGTAAAGGAGATTGTGTTTTTTCTACGTTTAGTGCTTTAATTAACCATTTTGAGGGAGATGTCCCCTAGTACTTGCCTCCATACCACATGCTGTTTCTTTTTTTCCCCTGCTCGCTATTTCAGCAGAGCATACGCTGATTTCCATCTTCTTGATGAATTTACGAGAGCTTTGCACCCAAAATCAATGGCAAACAAAATATGTTGTTTTGTGGTCAGTATTTACCCTGTGATGCTTTTCTCCGTAGGGGTTTCCGATCTGTGAGGATTAGTTTGAAATGTAAAAAATAAGAAGGGCAGAACTTGGGAGCTTTCAGGTGCCAGGTAGTCATGAAGCATCTGACATCGTGTCAACTAGAGATTGCCAGGGTGCTATGGGCAAAAATAAATCTCTATACTATTATAGCAAATTGCATGGGGGAAGAGGTTCTGAATCTATAGAACTTGTGTAAACATGGTTACTAGGAAAGAGATTTCAGGAAGCTACATTTACTAATTAACCCCACATAATATACACTGTAATGGGAGTATTTGTGGAAAGAACAGATTACCTATAATAACCCACTATTCGGACAGGAATAGTGATTTTGTCCCTGCATTAAATCGAAATATTATTGAATGGAAATGCTTTAGCATACACTTTGTATCCAGCAGGAATTTATAAGGTTGCTTATGTTCCCGTGCAGTGGGGACATTACTTATGTTTGTGACAGGATTCTTGTTTGGGACATGGCCAACACAGATTTGCATATTGTTGTTTCTCTTTTGCAATAAAACATAAGAGCTAAAAAGGATTGCTACCCATTGCTATCCAGTTCTTAAGAAATGATCGCCCAAACATAACCATCCATTTTTTTAGTTGGGTTATGAATCTACTGACATCATTTGACTGATCATGAGGTGACACAGCTCGGAATTTGAAAACCTGGACCCGTCTTACCTTCAGTCTTGGGATCCTAAAGAGGGATAAATGTTTTCTGTATAATATGTAAGATGCTGAAACAAAATAAATCACAAACAGCTCAAACAACTGTGCCTGTGGACCTCCGACAATATCACCCGTGCCCCAATGCAGTAAATGGGTAGATTTCAATTCTTTTTACACAGTTCATCAAGACACAATCAGTGGGGAAAAAACAACTCGCCAAGTAGGTAAATATATTTAGAAATGTAACCTGTCGGAGTAATGTGTGGACCTGATTCACAAAGTTTCTTTTTAAATGAGTAGTTGTGTGCAACAAACACACATGCATGCACCCGCACACACACGCGCGCACAGACACACACACACACACACACACTTACGTGCGTGCACACACACACACAGGTGATACCTTTACTTTTGACTTGGGGCTTAGTGCAGGCAAACATACAGATGTAAACGCTCATCAAGCAGATACACATACTTTATAAAATATATATCATGCAATTATGTGTTAAATTCCGTATTACTTGCTTTGCAGCTCACTTTTCTACAGATCTTTCAGTTAGCTCCTCTAGTGCTTGTGCGCTGTGGATGATGGTGTGCCTTACGAAGACACTTCCAAGCCCCACCCCTACTGAATGCTGTCATGACAGAAGAATGCGGGCAGTACGGTTCTAGGAGGTTTTAGCCAGTCCTTAGTGATAGCTGGTGTGTTCCTTCGTGGCTTACTGTAAAAGACCCAGCAGGTGCAATTGATTGCAACTTGGTATTCTGCTTCACACTGACAACTTCCTCTTAGGTTTTAAGATGCCTCTGTGTATTATGCACAAGGAATAGTACCAGGGTGTTAGGTGTATGCTCAAGTCGACCTATGAGGACTGGACCAGGTAAGCAGGAGGTGACTTCCCTATGCAGTCTGTCTCACTTATTTGGATCAGCCACTACGATCCTGCGCCCTATGGTGCCTGAGGAAGAGGTGTTCTGCCTCACGGATCCGGGAGGCAGAGCTGCCCCGGCAGGGGTGCATACATGGGCACTACAACATCCCAGGGAGAAATACAGCTCCCTCCCACGAGGTTAGGACTGGAGCTGTGCTTCCGTAGACTGCAGACACTTTAAACATGCCTATTGCAAAGTGGAATACTCTGATAAAACAGTTTCCATTGATTTCAGGCTGAAAATGAATGATTGAGTAAAATAAAGTGCTGCAAAAATGCCGCTAAATTTCCATATTTGTGCCGCTAAATTTGCTAATCCATGCCGCAATATCCTGGGGGGTCTGGATAGTGGAGGGATAGAGAAGGGAAAAAAGGTTTGTATTTATATAGCGCTTGCTACCCCTGGTGGGGGTTAACGTTTTTTTTCCAGCGAGTAGCATGCTACTCTGAAACCCATACAGTGTTAGTGGCGAAGTAGTAAAGTGAAATATGAAAGTAATTTGAGTGGTGGATGTGTTAGTCAGTTCTTTGGATTGAGAAGGATAGAGAAGGGGTAGAAGAGGTAAAAAGGTAGGATCTAATGGAGCGTCAAGGACTGGGAAACCAGCAGGACCATTGAGGTGCAGCGCACAAGTAGAGAAGTGGGCCGAGGGATCTGCCTTAGTAGATGGTAGGATCTGATGGAGGGTCAGAGTCCATAGTTTCCTCAGTGGTCACCAAGCCATTAGTGTTTGAGATTGCAGTTATATGCTGATAATCAGAGTGTCACTGTCGTGCAGCAGGCTATCCACTTAGGATGATGTTCTGTGTTTACTAAATGAGCAGTCTAGTAAAAAATGTTATTTATAGTATCGCCAATATGTTTAGTATTTTTGCACTTCATTGTGTGTGTGTATATATAGATATATATATATATATATATATATAGATATATATATATATATAGCATTTTTCTAAGGTACTCTGGATTAACAGGAGCAGCAAGAAAGGGTGCCCTGACTCAACACCTGTGACTTGGGGAAAACTTTGCATTGATGGACTCCCCACTCTGTGTCCTGTTTTGAATTCAGTGCACCTTTAATCTCATATACTGTTCTCTACTCCCCACACTCTGCATTCTATCAGTATTTGCACTTTTTTGCCCCTTGTCTTCCAGTTTGATGTCTCCCTCACAACTTTGTGTCCTCTATTTACCCTGTGCCTGCTCTTGCTTATCTGGCTTCTAACAAACCTGAATCGTCTCTCACAACTCTGCTCTCTCACCAGACTGTGCCCTAATATGTTCTTTTGTGTTCTCTCCTCCCAGCCTGCACTCTGTTCTAGAGCTTGTCCCCTGGTATCACCCCACTCTCATTGTCTGCGCACTTTTGTGCCTTCTTTTCTCCCTCTATTTCTACCTCCCACATCTTCAGTTTAGTTAAATTGACCTTGGACTTTTTGCAGCCTCAGTCATTTGACCTTACAAAGGTCTGATTAAAGAGTAATTTGATTGGAAAACTTTTTAATCAGTGTCCTCTTACACTTTCAGGGGCAGGCTTACCTTTGGGCCTGGCATGTCATTCAGGTTTACCTGGCCTCTGTGCAGTGCACCCGCAACCAATGACTTTCTCGAGTTCACCCAAGGACCGGTGCGCAGATACTTAGCGAGGGCTCCAGAGACCTGATTACACCCTTTGCCCTTGATACATCACTGTGATCATGCACAGCTATCAA
Organism: Calotriton arnoldi; assembly: GCA_963921515.1. NCBI lineage: Eukaryota > Metazoa > Chordata > Amphibia > Caudata > Salamandridae > Calotriton > Calotriton arnoldi. The sequence continues at coordinate 694,354 of CAWUFW010005193.1, forward strand.
TGGGTGGGAGACCCCCAGTTAAGCAGACTCCTTGACACCGAGTATCGGGAGATGAGTCTGAACCTCACTCTCACGTGGGTATCAGACACAGGAGAGGCATTTCCGCAGAATTCTGAATGACCAAAGTTTTGGGACAGTTCAGAGTTCATTCGTCTACTCAACTTTCCCCAGTGTTGCCCGAGTTTGTGGGGATCTGAACAACCTTTATTTTCTTTATTCTGGAGTTTGGAGAGAGAAAGCCCCTGCAGTAATAAGTGCTTTCTTTTTTCCCCTCAAAGTTTTAATTACAGTGGCCCTAAGGTTAATAACTGTAAAACCCGTTTTTTTCCGAATAGATTTTGATAACCCATATTTTACATTCCTATTAAACAAGTTGTGACCCAAATCCAGATGTGCTCTTTCCTTATTTGCTCCAAATAAGAAAAAGCATTATGAAAGCAAGCAGTATTTCTTTTTCGACTTCTTGATAGAAGAAGTAATCTTGAGTGTTGATATTAGAAGTGTCAATTGTGAAGTATTAAGTGAAGAAGACCTGGAAATCCGGTTGTGCGGGGCAGCGCAGGCTAACCATAACCGGGTTTATGAATGGACTCGGGGAAGCTGGTTTAGTTTGTGGGAGTGACCCGGGTATACTGAAGTGACGGAGGTAAGGCAGACCCAATGGTACACCGCATACTCAGGTGCTGGGTGTCTTCTGGGGTCAGCATTTGTTTCGTACTGTTTCTTGACTCTTCAGAGCCTCTCCTTGGCTTGGCCTGGTTTAGATCTCATCTGCTGGGCAATCGCTGTGATTGCGGTTATTTTAGATATAACCATTGCAGTGAATGAAACGGGTGTAATTTTTGTTGTAGCCCATAGTTGCTTGATTAGTGGCTGTCTGCAAATGTAGTGTTTGTTCGGAATTTGGGTTAGTACGATAGGGTTGGCTACTCCATGTTTACTGGAGCTGGTGACTATTTTAATTGGATACCCAAAAATAGAGAGACTGGGGTACATTGTTGTACGTATCGATCACTCTGGTCTCATGGGTAGTACCATTTTTCTTTAAGTGAAACTGATGAGGCTGTATACAACTTGAACCAAGTTACGCAATACTGTAATTACGCACAGTAACTAGGCCAGCAGCCATATAGACACCAATTTGATTGGATAAATTAAATTGACCTTTCCGTTTTCCTGTGCTGAACAATGAATTTAAAACCCTGGTTGCAACAATTAACAGCGTGACTCCAAAAAAACAGAACCAAATTTGAGTAACCTAGTGCTAAACACTTTGATAGAATAATTGTGAACATCCCCTCAAGTGTACTAAGCCTAACTGCCAGTTGTTTGTGATGGGTCTTTCTACTGGCCTTTGGGGGCTGTTGGCGTGGCGATCTCTCACTTCAGTTCCTGCTATGACACTGTTCCAGGGATTTGCATTGTTGCAGCCTAATGTATATGATCTACAACTCCGCTTTACAAGCTTCTCTCTTTGAGACCTTAGACATTACAGTAGGTGCGTCAACCTATTTTTGTCCCACGTTTTATTTCTGGTAGTTCTTGCTCACTAGCTAAGTGAGAGCTGCACTTTGAATGTGCTTTCTGGTGTAACCCCACTTGAGGGTTTTCCAGATCATATGTTCTTGTTGTTGGTCCAGGGTTTCTCCCACAGGTAGTCTCTACCTTTTGGCACAAGAGGTTATTCTTTCTTCTTTAGCTGTCTTCTGATGAAAATGCATAGTCTCAGTTACTGGACGTGTTTCGGGCTGTCAGTTTTTGCTTTCTCAAGGATCCTTACTGAGGATTGTCTGTGTGTTACAACCTTTTTATCAGTTTTGGTGTTGCTAAGATGGTTTGCAAATCCTCCACCACAGCTTTTGGCCATTAAAAGAAATCATGGGTTCCCCTTGCGTACGGGCAGCGTGGTTTCCCATTCTGAGTCGTGTTCCATCTGGTTCTACTAGGCACCACCTGGACAGATTTTGGTGGAGTTTCCTTCTCTGACATTTTTCGTGCCCACCTTTGTTTCCCACTACAGGCTTGACATGAGTGAGGGAAATTAGATTGTTCGGTACTAGTGTGCTTGGTGGTGTTACAGTTTCCTGAGTGGGCTTTTCCTTTCTCTTCTGCTGATAAAGCAATAGAGGTTGTTGGTGCAGTGCTCTCTGCTGGTGTATCTTGCCTAGGCATAGGGATCTTGATGAAGACCTGCCTTGTCACGAAGTAAGAAATGGGACTGTGAAGTTGATAAAGCGGTAATGGTCGGATTATTTACCCATTGTCTTGAATACCCCGATTCTCCCTTCTTCTTTTCAGTATTTGTTTCTGCGCTCCCATCTGGAGGTGTTTTGACAACAATGTTGGTGTTTTGCCTTGGTATGGTCACGAAGTTTGATCGGCGCCTATTACTTTTCTCACAGTGGGCGAAACTTGGATAAGGTTTGTCGACCACTAACCAATGCTGCGTGAGTCAATATAAATACTTGAATAAAACTAAAAGAAAATGACAGACAATCCATAATTGCTGCCTTCACTTGCCTCTTCGTTCACTAATAGTGTTCTGCTTACAGTAAGCTGCTTTGAGCAAGAGACACAGCATTGATGAATATGTGTCAGTATACTCTCATTGTGGTATTGGAAGGACATTCGTAACGCTATTCACGTGATGACACTCCTTTTAGACATGTTTAGTGCCTTATCGCTTACAGCTTTGATAACCGAAATGTTTTATGCTACTTGGAGTCCTTCTCAAATTCATGACCACTGTTTCATTCTTTGTAGTCAATATATGTTTATTTCATGAATACATCCTTACTAGACTGATTTAGTTATGGTGACAGTCCATCGATCACGGTTGTATACCTGCTCTGTTTATTAAAAGTTTAGCAAAAGGCAGTAGTCCTGATTTACTTATTCTGAAAAGTCATGTGTTACAGCCAATAGGCATTTATGGGTAGATTCTCATTATGCTTTCTCTACGCTTGTAGACCGGTATTTTGTTACAGGAAATATCCCCAATTATCATAGTAGACAAGGGCTTTGGTTACCCCCCTGTGACAAACTCTTTGGGTAGAAGATTTACACTTTGAGAATCCTTGTTAGGCTGTTTGGGAAAGTGTTGTATATTTTTCCTACTGTCATTTGGTACGTAGTTGTAATTTCATGACTGCATACAGATACTTGGCTTTGCGGGAAAGCGTGTGTGGAATACAGTAGGCCTGACAAGCAGGTGATAAATGCCAGGAGCTTGATTGGTTCATTGGAAAAAAGTTATGCCAGAGACCATAGGTCTAATCTTCTATCTGAAAACTTATGGCAAACGCAGTATACCTGACTTACATCATATGTTATAGCCAGTAGGCCTCTAAGCGTGAAATATTATTGCATCGTGTTAACATCTGTAGACAGATATTGTATTACACATGAATCCTCACAGGTTACTGCAGGAAACGCTGGTTTTGGTGTTAAATGGCCCCCTTTTCCGCTCTGACAAACCCCTGCGGGTAGAAGATTTGTACTTTGACAATCCTATTTAACCCTCTTGGGGGAGGGGTAATGGGGGGGGAGGGGAGGGGGAGGTTCAGAGTTGTTTTGCCAGCTGTATTTTTTGTGTATATTTATAATTTTCTGAGTGTGTGCCAGAGGGATGCTTGTGGGAAAGCTTATACAAGATTCAGAAGGCCTGAGTTTGTTATGGTGACAAGCCAATGATTAAGGCTTGCTTGGTTCATTGGGAAACGTTCTGTCAAAGGCAGTAAGCCTGACCACTTTACTGTGAAAATCATGTGTTAAACTGTATAGGCTTTTAAGGGTACATTGGTGTTAAACTGTGTTAAAGGCTGTAGGCTGAAATTTTGTTTGTTGGAATCTCACAGATTACCGTAGTAGGCAAGGATTTTGGTGTTTGTCACCCTCGTACAAGCCCTTGAAGATAAAGATTTGCAGTGTAATAATCAAATTAGGCCCTTTTCTGAGGAGCTGTATATTGTTTCACCACTGTATGTTTGTATACACTTGTAATTTTATAACTTTGCCTGATGACTGTCCACCTGTGTGCAATACTGTGGGCCTCAGTTGGGTATGGTGACAAGCGAATGATCAAGCCTGCAGGCCTGATTGCATCTTTGGGAGACATTATCAGATACCGTAGATTTGATCTGTTCATTACGAAAACTTACAACAAAGTTAGGCCTAAGACTTATCGTGAAATGCATTTATTAAAGCCAATAGATAGACAATTGAGTGTGATTGTTCTTACTGAGGGCTATAGGCTGGTATTTTGTTACATGGAATCTCACAGATTAATTTAGCAAGCATCACTTTTGGTGTTAGTTACCCCCTCAGATGCAGTTTTCCTGATGGTTGCTTTGTGAGAAAGTGTATGCTTGATTTAGTAGGCCTGAGCTGGTTATTGTGATGAGCAAATGATAAATGGAGTATGCCGGTTTATTAGGAAACGTTATGTCATATGCAATAGGTCTAATCTGTTTATTATAAAAAATGACAAGAAAGGCAGTGAGCCTAACATACTGTGAAAACCATAGCCTGTGGGCTTTTATGGGTGAATTAATATCAAAGTGTGTTACTGCCTGTAGACAAGCCTTTTCTTACATGGAGTCTCACAGATTACTGTAGCCAGCAAGGATTTTGATGTTGATTACATCCTTTGTCAATCCTGGTGGTAGAAGATTTGCACTGTAGTGCTGCTTGTGAAAACTCTCTTAGTAGGGCCTGGTTGATGTAGTTGTCTATATTATCAAAGAAAAAGAGGGGGGACTAGGAGCTGATAAAGGTCAAGTACCCGTGCTCCGAAGCTATAACCCAATCAAACAAGCATTTGCAATGCAATCGGTCTCGCCTTTGGGACCTTATATGTATTTAGCTATGAGGCACATTAGCCTGGGTGCTGAAACATCTACTGTTTTTTAACATGGAGGGAAAGTAAGCACCAAACTGCGTGACACGCCAGGTATGGGAACACATGGAGAGAAATATTGCCTTTCAGCAGGAAATGGTATAGGCCAAAGCTCTGTTTTATTATAAAATCAGGGCCTTCGGTGGTCATATCACTGAAAATACAAGATTTTAAAAAAATATAATTTTCTACGGGTGCTCATGGAAGATAATTTCTATGGACTGAAATCTAGAGAATGCTAAAGTGATTCTGGTATTTTACTGACCTCTGCTGGTCGTTTTCTATCAAGAAAGTTAAATAGAGGCAGTTGCCAGAAAAATAAAAAAAGAAAGTACCTAAGCAGAAAGCAATTCTGGTATTTTACTGACCTCTGCAGGTCGTTTTCTATCAAGACAGTTAAATAGAGGCAGTTGAACAGGAAAACAAAGTCCCTAAGCGGAAGCAGACAAGTCCTAGGGCTGATCTCCAGAGCCCACAAAGTACATACACATATAAGTATATACTAAAGTATATACAAGAGGTCTCGAATGCTCGACCTAAAAAGGGGGTCACTGTTCCTGAAAGATAAAGATACGAGAGAGATATCTGGGTTCTGGACAGAACATTAGGGACGGGCAACAAGAAAAGACTGTTTCTTGTTGCCCTCACACATCCCTAGGGATGTCATGCTTCATCATCAGGCTGGTGCTCCTCGTCGAGCCGACGCTTCAATGCCCTACGGGTCCCCTGAAGGGTCACTTTAGTGGAGAGCTTTTGGTTTTATTGCCGTATGAGTGTGAGGGTGTCCAAGTGGAGTGGTTTGTGTTGTGTGCAACAAAGTGAGTTAAAACTGGCTAGGGGATGTCAGATTAACCTTTAATATATAGACAGAACATTAGGGACGGGCAACAAGAAAAGACTGTTTCTTGTTGCCCTCACACATCCCTAGGGATGTCATGCTTCATCATCAGGCTGGTGCTCCTCGTCGAGCCGACGCTTCAATGCCCTACGGGTCCCCTGAAGGGTCACTTTAGTGGAGAGCTTTTGGTTTTATTGCCGTATGAGTGTGAGGGTGTCCAAGTGGAGTGGTTTGTGTTGTGTGCAACAAAGTGAGTTAAAACTGGCTAGGGGATGTCAGATTAACCTTTAATATATAGACTCCCCTGCCAGGTTAAAAAAACAAGTGAGGTTGGTGCTACTTTAAGGGTTATAATGTGCCCAAGTAGCTCTGTGTAGCTTTAGTGAAAATACGGGTCGACATGTTTCGCGCCTCTGTGGTCTCTAAATGATCTGTGGTGCTTCTTCAGGACCAAAAAGGGGTAATCCGCCTACTCCACACTCAATTCATTATGAGCGGTCCCCCTCTAAAAGGGTGGTACCTACTTGTTCATGGTTAAAATGATTGTCCAAGCTAGAGAGGATGAGAAGAGGAAAAATGACAAACAATGACAACATCAAGATTATTATGTTTCTGGCATAAGGCATCCTTATTAACCAGAAGGTCCCTAATCGTGGACCACTGTGTTCATCAGGAACTGGAACAGTTACCAGACGTATAAACATATACACACATACACAACATATAGAGAGTGAGACAATCATGTACCAGCTTGTGTTAACATCCTTAAAGATTCAGTGATGTCACTCTTGTGTCAGCTTGTGTTTGACATCCATTAACAATTTGTGATGTCACAGATTCACTTCAATTCTTTAATGCCCGTGATGTTTGGCCAATACATTTTACAGACATTGCATTTGTAAGACGACGCATCAAATAGGTGAGATAGGGCATGCTGTAGCACTAGCGTGAATCGTCTATGTTCACCCCGTTCCCTGATTATATAGCCTTAGCTAATCAGACGGTCTGCTATGCCTCATCTGTCCAGGCAGAGATGGCGCATGGCTGCAGGCTAAAATAAAGTGAGAGAGATGCATGCTGTGTACGAGTCTCTCTCAGAAGCGGGGGCCGTGTGTCGGCTCGAGTCCCCGATAACTAGAAATAGTTGCCAAAAGGAGTACTCACATTTAGGAAGTGCGTCCTGTACGCTTCACCTACCCTCCTCCTCTGCTCGCCCAGGACAAGGCAGAGCAGGAGGGGCCATCTGTTTATAAAGGAAATGGCATTGTCGACAGCTGGCCCGTCTTCCATGGTGTTTCCGGAAGGCGGCCAGTGTGCATGTCTGGCGGCCATCTGCCACCTCCACCGGACCCAAACCCCCCGCGCCCTCCTCGAAGGAACTGGAGCAAGATCACAGAGGAGCACCTCAACACCACCCTCCTCCTAGACCCACCCTGCGCCACGACCGACGCCAACTCCGCAGCCAAGGAATTTCACCGCTGGATTTCCAGCTGCGCCGACAAGCTCGCACCCCTACGCCACCCCGGCAAACAACGCCCCCTGAAAGCTGCCTGGTTCACCACCGAACTCCAAGAAGCCAGACGCTCCTGCAGACGCCTCGAGAAAACCTGGCGAAACCGGAAAACCACGTAAGACCTGAACAGCTACCGGAGCGCCCTGAAGGAATACCACCAGTGCATAAGAGACACCAAGCGGACTTTCATCAAGAACAAAATCCACACCAACGCAACCAACGCCAAAGAACTCTTCAACGTCATACAGCAATTCACCAAACCCCCCAGCGAAGCCACAGACGTCACACCATCCCAGGAACTCTGCAACAAGCTCAGCTCCTACTTCCATCTGAAAATCAAGGCCCTCTACGACAACTTCAGTGAACAGACGCTGGACGCCACCCCCTTCGTCACCACCACCGACAAGGAGCCGACAATCACAACCTGGAATCCTGCCACCGTCGAACACACCACCTTGACCATAAAGAACACCCACTCAGGATCCCCCACGGACCCCTGCCCACCGCACATCTACCACAGGGCCGCCATCGCTCCCAAACTAGGACGTACCATCAACGCCTCTTTCGAAGCCGGCATCTTCCCAGACGACTGCAAGCGGGCGGAGGTTAAACCCCTCCTCAAGAAGCCCACGGCTGACCCGACAGACCTGAAAAACTACCGGCCCATTTCCCTCCTCCCCTTCGCTGCCAAAGTCACCGAGAGACTCGTAAACACCCAGCTGACCGCCTTCATCGGAGAGAACTCCATCCTAGACGCCTCCCAGTCCGGATTCTGCAGCAACCACAGCTCCGAGACCGCCCTCCTCGCTGCCACCGATGACATCCGCATGCTACTCGACCAGGGACACACCGCGGCCCTCATCCTACTAGACCTCTCTGCAGCCTTCGACACCGTCTCACATCGCACTCTCGCAGCCAGACTCCACGACGCTGGGATACGAGGAACCGCCCTCTCCTGGATCCGATCCTTTCTCTCCGGCAGAACCCAGAGGATCAGACTCCCTCCATTCCTCTCCGAACCCACAGAGATCAACTGCGGAGTACCCCAAGGATCATCGCTCAGCCCCACGCTCTTCAACATCTACATGGCCCCCCTCGCCGCCATCGTCAAACAGCACGGGCTCAGCATAGTATCATACGCCGACGACACCCAGCTCATCCTCTCCCTCACGAAGAACCCCGAAGACACCAGACTCTGCTTCCAGGAAGGAATGAGGGACGTCGCCGCCTGGATGAAAAACAGCTGCCTGAAGCTCAACTCGGAGAAGACCGAGGTCCTCATCCTCGGATCCTCCACCTCCGCCTGGGACAACACCTGGTGGCCCTCCGCCCTCGGGAGCCCGCCCACCCCGACAGACCACGCACGGAACCTCGGCATCATCCTCCACTCCTCCCTCACCATGACCCGCCAAATCAACTCCATCGCCTCCTCCAGCTTCAACTGCCTTCGGATTCTCCACAAGACCTTCAAATGGATACCCCCCGAATGCAGAAAAACCATCACCCACGCTCTCATAACCAGCAGGCTGGACTACGGCAACGCCCTCTACGCCGGAACTCTCCTTCACAAGCTCCAAACCATCCAGAACACTGCAGCCAGACTCGTCCTTGGAACCGCACGACACGAACACATGACCCAACACCTACGCGACCTCCACTGGCTCCCCGTCGAGAAGAGAGTAACCTTCAAACTGCTCACCCATGCCTACAAATCCCTCCACAACATCGGACCCAAATACCTCAACGAGAGAGTCTCCTTCCACGTACCCAAGAGGAACCTCCGCTCCGCCGACCTCGCCGAGCCCCCCCCGCATCCGCAGAACCAGAGCAGGCGGAAGAGCTTTCTCCTACGTCGCAGCCAAAGTCTGGAACAAGCTCCCAGTCAACATCAGACGCTCCCCCACCCTTCACAGCTTCAGGAAGGACCTCAAGACCTGACTCTTCTACTGAGCCGGAGCTGCACCCCCCCTCCCACAGCGCCTTGAGACCCTCACGGGTGAGTAGCGCACTTTATAAATCCCTGATTGATTGATTGATTGATTGTGTGTAAAATGCTCTGGCCAAACATCACAGACAATAAGGAATTGAAGTGAATCTGTGACATCACAAATTGTTAATGGATGTCAAACACAAGCTGCCACACAATTGACTCGCACTCTATATTTTGTATATAGGTTTATGCGTCTGGTAGCTATTCCAGTTCCTGACGAACACAGTGGTTCACGATTAGAGACCTTCTGGTTAATAAAGATGTCCTATGCCAGAAACAAAATAATCTTGATGTTGTCATTGTTTGTCAATTTTTCTCTTCTCATCCTCTCTAGGTTGGACGATCATTTTAACCATAAACAAGTAGGTACAACCCTTTTAGAGAGGGACCGCTCATAATGAATTAAGTGTGGGGTATGCGGATTGCCCCTTTGTGGTCCTGAAGAAGCGCCACGGATCATTTACAGACCACACAGGCGTGAAACATGTTGACCCGTATTTTATTTCACTAAAGCTACACAGAACTATTTGGGCACATTATAACCTTAAAGTAGCAGCGACCTCCTTGGTTTTTTAACCTGTCAGGGGAGTCTATATATTAAAGGTTAATCTGACATCCCATAGTCAGTTTTAACTCACTGTGCCGCACACATCACAAGCCACCCCACTTGGACACCCTTGCACTCATCAAATGGCGATAAAACCAAATGTTCTCTGCTTCGGGGGATCCAATTGGGCATTGCAGCACCGGTCCGACGAGGAGCACCCACCCTATGAAGAAGCATGACATCCCTAGGGACATATGAGGGCAACAAGAAACAGTCTTGTTGACTGTCCCTAATGTTCTGTCCAGAACTTCGATATCTCTCTCACAAAATTATCTTTAAGGAACAGTGACCCCCTTTTTAGGTCTCGCCTAGCGACGCAGCGAAGCTGCTCGCTAGCGAGATATATTGTCGTCGACTTAGTTTGGAAGGGGGACAGGAGATGTGCACTTTCCCAGACAGCCGATATGCACGCTCACGGCGTGTCTATCAGCTTGGTCCGGGTCAGCACATGGGCACGCGCACGGCATCTCTTTAACTCGTGTGCTTCACAGCTGTGCCCGGCGCCGGACAGCAGACGTGCACACGCACGGCGTCTCTTTGACTCATGTGCTTCACAGCTGTGCCCGGCGCCGGACAGCAGACGTGCACACGCACGGCGTCTATTTGACTCGTGTGCTTCACAGCTGTGCCTGGCGCCGGACAGCAGACGTGCACACGCACGGCGTCTCGCGGGCTTCAGAGCCGCAATGTCGAGAGCTTGAATCAAAGCTTGAATCAAAGCATCAGAGCCGCAATGTCGAGAGCTTGTTTTTTTATTGTCGTGGAGGTTCGGCGTGGACATCGTTGGCGACAGTCATTTCTCAGTGTTTGTCGAAGTGGTGAGTGGATTGAAGACAAAGCTTTTATTTGTTTTCCTGTGTTGTTTTATAGTGCGCTAGAAGCTCGCAGCATCGCCGATCTAATAAAACATTCTGATGAACAAGAACATTCATTCTGTAAATAAAAACTTGCGCGCGCTTCCGGCTTCAGCGGTAGGGGCGTGGCTTGCGGTGACGCGCAAGTGCGGGAACGAGGGTGATTCAAATTACGCTCGAGAGCAGCTGATCCCGGGCTCTGCAGGCAGTGGGGAGTCGGAACTGCATTTGTCATTTTTTGAGGGGACCCGCCAATCTTCCACCATGGCTGACGAGGGGGCAGTGAAGGTGTGCGTACCAGTTCAGCCGCTTATCCAGAGGTGAGACCGCAGCTGCTGGCGGAGAGTTCCCGGGCACTTTGTGTGCGTACATGTCATGTGCTGATTTGTTTTTTATGTTCTTTGAGAGTTTAAAGTATAGTTAGATTTGTGGCGATTGCTGGTTGATCAGGAAAAAGCACCAGAATTCACTGAGACACGATTCTTCTGAAACCTTTTCATTCATACAGCTTTTCGAAGTCGAGCTGTAGTTTTTGTCCATTTTCTGCTCATTGGTCCGCACCTGCAACAACCAGAGCTTAGCCCATGAAACCACATCCCACGCAGCTCTTAAATCCAAAGTCAGACGTGGAAGGGCGGATGCAGACACATCAGTCCACGGGCCTCTGAAGTGGTGCCTAGAGCGGTAAAAATCAGTTTTTCCGTGGATTGGAGGTTAGTGACATCCCATCCCCTCACGTTAGCCAGTGGGCTGATTAACTGAGCGAGCTTGGCGATTGAGTTTTCTATTATAGGTGTGAGCTACTTCAGCACTTTAACACCTTGAGTAAAGTGCAGCTCAAAGTTCACCAAACCACAATTGAAGCATACAGGCCAGGCTACAACCCCACATCCTTTCCCTCTATGTACTTGGATAAATGCTCCTGGGAATTTAATGAATGGAGGAGTGCTTCACGGCCTCAACAGGGGTGAGCCTTGCTCTGCCAGCGCTGCTTAATATGGCCCCTTCTGTATGGGGTCCCGTCCCCTCTTCCTTTCAAATACACTAAGCAGGGATGCTGATCCTGTGCCTGACGTTTGAGGTGCTTCAGGGATACAACCGCATTCCACCCACCCGCAGAAAGGATGCTGCCTCATAGGAGCTATACCTAGGAGCATAGCCTGCATGTCAGAGCAGAGCGGCTGCGAAGCCACTACCCTGCCTTTGTCCTCTCAAATCTAATCTCGCTTTAACAAAAAAACGATTTAAGCCTCTCTTGTAACCTCATAACTTGTATCATCGACATAAACAAAATTTGTTTTGCAGCCCCATTAGCCTGAAACTATTGAAGGGTGTTTCATTGCCGTTGTTGGCTGAAGTGCGTTTTGCGCTTTCCTTTTGTGCCTTAAGTTGGAGGCCAGCCTCTAGCTGCTGGGGTGTTGAACGGAGCCTTCCACTCTCCGCCTACGGGTGAAAGCACATGAGCTGGTCTTCTCTGCTCGCCCGATTAATGCGGTTTATGTAAATAGCCCTGTTGAACTACCAGTACCCAGGCAAGATGAGCAACATCGGCATTCTTTGCTCTGAGGGCGAGTCTAGCTGCATTATTTGTGGTGAAACATTTATATTTTCCAATTGGCCAAACCTGTTGACGTTAACTGTAATGAGCAGATTGCTGCTACATGTCTCAAACTGCCCTTTTGGAAATTAAAGTTACGGTCTGTTTATGCAAAGTTAGATGTAACCGGATAGTTGACTGTGGAGCACTGAGAGCGCCTCCAAATATGTCTGCATTCAGTGTAAGTGAATGAGCACTGGACATGAAAGCAGCGTCGGTTACGTATAAAGTTTTTCTCCCTCATTTGCAATATATTTTTTATGGTTACGTCATGATAATACAGTTTAAGCGTAATCATATATGTATATGTTGTCAAAGTAATATCTGTAGATGGAGTTCGAAAAAAGAAATTACGTTGAAGCAGACAATCTGTATGTTCCTCTCTTTTACAAATTTGGACACAGTACTTGCTTTTTAAATGTAATTATGCTTATATACTGTGTGTTTGTGTTTATGCAGTAATCCGAAAGTTCGGCACCTTTAGAAAGCAGGACATAGACTTTACTTTGCACATTAAAATGTATATTTATTGTGTTTCTTTCATACAACATCATGATCTGTTCCTTCACGAATTTTGTATATTAGTGTGAGGTGCATATTCTGCTGTCTTTAAACGTTCGTGTGGTTGTGTGTGCGTGGGCGCATTATTAATAATAAACTGCGCCTTTTTTCAATGCCATCACGTTTTTAAGTGTCTCAGTACTTTTATTCCTTAATGCGTTTTTTGACGTTTGCGTGTGTGTGCTCGTGTGCCAGAGTCCAGAATGTACTGTAGTCAGTGCTTTAAATGGGAAAAAATAAGTGCAGGTACTCATTAATATGAGCTAGAGGCGTGGCGAGTGGGCGGGGCTAGGGGCGGGGCTTGGGCAACATATGACGATACATAATGACTTCTATATCAGTTGCAGCAACTATGAAAACACATGAGAAATGTGTTTATGTAAAGGAAACAGGTTAACATTACACAAAATGAAACCCAAAAAGGATGATATGTGAACAGTTTCTCGTTTTGTAATATTTGCTGCTTCTTAATGCCATACTGTTATGTGGCACAATACTATATACTCTCAAGCGTGCACACGCACGCACGCACACACACACTCTCTCTCTCCACATTCCGTCTAAAATCTATTGAGTGTCCTGATTCTCTCCCTTTTCTCTCCACTTGCCTCTAATCTTTACCCAGCCTCTAAGCTTCTCTCACTAGTTCTGCTCCTCTTCCTCCCATCTTTTGCTTACTCTCCACAAGTCTTACATTTTCTCCCTGGTTTTTCCGTACTTGTCTCCTGTTCTCCCCTCCATGCTGTACTCATCCCCTAAATTTGCCATTTGGAAAATTCAAGTTAAGAAATGCACCAGATTTATGACTTTACAGAAATGTGTGTTAAAATACCATTTCTGAGACGATTCATGATTTCAAAACTCAAATATCTGGTATTTTTATCTGAAGATAAGTGGCAATCCTACCTTAACCTGCCACCTCACTTCTTTACATTCATCCCTACTCCTTCCTTCCACAAGGAGAAGCAGCTTCCGTCCTGAACAAAACGATGAAAAGAAAACCGGCTTTGGCGAAAGGCAGAGGATTTTGTTGGGCTGTCACTCGCTTTAGAACGGCCAGTGCAATCAATATCCTAAATAAGACTGGATTACTTACTGACTGCCCGTCCCAACCCATTTACACACCTGATGGAGAGGGGCGGGGGTGAGGCTAAAGCACTTTCAGCTGAATAGTCGTTGCGCATGTGATCGACAGTGAAGGGTCTGTCTAGACCCTGTCCTGTTAATCACAGCGTGACGCAAGGCAAGCCCTCTTAGACCCCTGCAGTCTCAGGCCATTCACATGGGCGCTGCTGGAATCTCCAGCAGGGACTCTGCAAGAGGCTTGGCGCGTTTACAAGCTCCTGAGAAGCAGAGCGGCATCTACCCTGTGCTAGAGGAGATAAATAACCGGAGCCTGCAGTGCCATCTATTAGGGTACCGGTACTCTCCCTGGCTAATGAGAAGTGCCGGTACTGAAGGCCAGAAAATTCAGAAGTGCCGGTACTCAGTACCGGTGAGTACCGGCCCATTTAAAGCACTGACTGTAGTACTGTGTTTTGTGCCCCCTCCCCCGTCGATCCGACACTTTCTGCTGTTTCTGCCCTGATCGGTAACTGAGCGATACAAAAGGGGATGATGGACGGAACGTTTGAGCCAATCAAACACTCACCCCCAGTCAACTGATCTGGGTTTAATCCATCATCATTCTTTAGCTCACTCCACCACCCCAGTTCAGACATGGCCATATGCAAATCAGTCTGACCCTGTGCCTCATGGGAACAGTCCAGCCCGAACTGCCAAGCCATGTCTTCCCTGGACCGGAAACAAGCATCCTAGGACCGGTTTCTGGCATTCCAGCCGTCATCAGCCAGGCTTGCTTGAATCCAGTGGCAAAGTGAGCAAGGGACCCACGTCTGGGCATACCCCCGCCAACTTAGGGCGAACAAAGCGATACAAAAGGGGATGATGGACGGAACGTTTGAGCCAATCAAACACTCACCCCCAGTCAACTGATCTGGGTTTAATCCATCATCATTCTTTAGCTCACTCCACCACCCCAGTTCAGACATGGCCATATGCAAATCAGTCTGACCCTGTGCCTCATGGGAACAGTCCAGCCCGAACTGCCAAGCCATGTCTTCCCTGGACCGGAAACAAGCATCCTAGGACCGGTTTCTGGCATTCCAGCCGTCATCAGCCAGGCTTGCTTGAATCCAGTGGCAAAGTGAGCAAGGGACCCACGTCTGGGCATACCCCGCCAACTTAGGGCGAACAAGCGATACAAAGGGGATGATGGACGGAACGTTTGAGCCAATCAAACACTCACCCCCAGTCAACTGATCTGGGTTTAATCCATCATCATTCTTTAGCTCACTCCACCACCCCAGTTCAGACATGGCCATATGCAAATCAGTCTGACCCTGTGCCTCATGGGAACAGTCCAGCTCGAACTGCCAAGCCATGTCTTCCCTGGACCGGAAACAAGCATCCTAGGACCGGTTTCTGGCATTCCAGCCGTCATCAGCCAGGCTTGCTTGAATCCAGTGGCAAAGTGAGCAAGGGACCCACGTCTGGGCATACCCCCGCCAACTTAGGGCGAACAAAGCGATACAAAGGGGATGATGGACGGAACGTTTGAGCCAATCAAACACTCACCCCAGTCAACTGATCTGGGTTTAATCCATCATCATTCTTTAGCTCACTCCACCACCCCAGTTCAGACATGGCCATATGCAAATCAGTCTGACCCTGTGCCTCATGGGAACAGTCCAGCCCGAACTGCCAAGCCATGTCTTCCCTGGACCGGAAACAAGCATCCTAGGACCGGTTTCTGGCATTCCAGCCGTCATCAGCCAGGCTTGCTTGAATCCAGTGGCAAAGTGAGCAAGGGACCCACGTCTGGGCATACCCCCGCCAACTTAGGGCGAACAAGCGATACAAAAGGGGATGATGGACGGAACGTTTGAGCCAATCAAACACTCACCCCCAGTCAACTGATCTGGGTTTAATCCATCATCATTCTTTAGCTCACTCCACCACCCCAGTTCAGACATGGCCATATGCAAATCAGTCTGACCCTGTGCCTCATGGGAACAGTCCAGCCCGAACTGCCAAGCCATGTCTTCCCTGGACCGGAAACAAGCATCCTAGGACCGGTTTCTGGCATTCCAGCCGTCATCAGCCAGGCTTGCTTGAATCCAGTGGCAAAGTGAGCAAGGGACCCACGTCTGGGCATACCCCGCCAACTTAGGACTGTTCCCATGAGGCACAGGGTCAGACTGATTTGCATATGGCCATGTCTGAACTGGGGTGGTGGAGTGAGCTAAAGAATGATGATGGATTAAACCCAGATCAGTTGACTGGGGGTGAGTGTTTGATTGGCTCAAACGATCCGTCCATCATCCCCTTTGTATCGCTTTGGTCGCCCTAAGTTGGCGGGGGTATGCCCAGACGTGGGTCCCTTGCTCACTTTGCCACTGGATTCAAGCAAGCCTGGCTGATGACGGCTGAAATGCCAGAAACCGGTCCTAGGATGCTTGTTTCCGGTCCAGGGAAGACATGGCTTGGCAGTTCGGGCTGGACTGTTCCCATGAGGCACAGGGTCAGACTGATTTGCATATGGCCATGTCTGAACTGGGGTGGTGGAGTGAGCTAAAGAATGATGATGGATTAAACCCAGATCAGTTGACTGGGGGTGAGTGTTTGATTGGCTCAAACGTTCCGTCCATCATCCCCTTTGTATCGCTTGGTCGCCTCTAAGTTGGCGGGGTATGCCCAGACGTGGGTCCCTTGCTCACTTTGCCACTGGATTCAAGCAAGCCTGGCTGATGACGGCTGAAATGCCAGAAACCGGTCCTAGGATGCTTGTTTCCGGTCCAGGGAAGACATGGCTTGGCAGTTCGGGCTGGACTGTTCCCATGAGGCACAGGGTCAGACTGATTTGCATATGGCCATGTCTGAACTGGGGTGGTGGAGTGAGCTAAAGAATGATGATGGATTAAACCCAGATCAGTTGACTGGAGGTGAGTGTTTGATTGGCTCAAACGTTCCGTCCATCATCCCCTTTTGTATCGCTTGGTCGCCCTAAGTTGGCGGGTATGCCCAGACGTGGGTCCCTTGCTCACTTTGCCACTGGATTCAAGCAAGCCTGGCTGATGACGGCTGAAATGCCAGAAACCGGTCCTAGGATGCTTGTTTCCGGTCCAGGGAAGACATGGCTTGGCAGTTCGGGATGGACTGTTCCCATGAGGCACAGGGTCAGACTGATTTGCATATGGCCATGTCTGAACTGGGGTGGTGGAGTGAGCTAAAGAATGATGATGGATTAAACCCAGATCAGTTGACTGGGGGTGAGTGTTTGATTGGCTCAAACGTTCCGTCCATCATCCCCTTTGTATCGCTTGGTCGCCCTAAGTTGGCGGGGTATGCCCAGACGTGGGTCCCTTGCTCACTTTGCCACTGGATTCAAGCAAGCCTGGCTGATGACGGCTGAAATGCCAGAAACCGGTCCTAGGATGCTTGTTTCCGGTCCAGGAAGACATGGCTTGGCAGTTCGGGCTGGACTGTTCCCATGAGGCACAGGGTCAGACTGATTTGCATATGGCCATGTCTGAACTGGGGTGGTGGAGTGAGCTAAAGAATGATGATGGATTAAACCCAGATCAGTTGACTGGGGGTGAGTGTTTGATTGGCTCAAACGTTCCGTCCATCATCCCCTTTTGTATCGCTCTGATCGGTAACTGAAGCACTCTTTGATAAACGAAACAAATGTGCAATAAATACAGCACATAAGCTATTTAATTCACTTTGCCAAAGTACTCTATGATTTAATATAGTGCCCTCGCTTTTCCCGCAGCGCATCTCCCGCCCTTGTCTCTTTGCACGAATGTGCGTCCCATTCCTCTCTCTCTCGCTGGTATTTCTTTTTACCACAATCACCCTGTGTTTTATCGCCTGCACCCTCTCTCCTCATGCCCCCAGTCTTTCTCTCACTTCCTTTTCTCCATCTACATATCCCTCTCCCTGCCTCTTTTTGTTGCCTTCCTCCAGTGCCATTCTCTCTTCAAGTCCACACTCCTCCTGTTCCTCCCTTACTCTTTGCCTCCTTCACTTTTTCCTAACTCTGCTTATTCTCTCTCATTTGTCTCCAATTTTCCTCGTCTCTCTTCCTGTTTCTATCTCTTCCTTGTCACAAGGCTCTAGTCACTGTTGACAACCTTGAAGACTGTATTCTGTGCCACAAATCTGACCTCAGCCTTAATGATCCCATTGCAACTAAATGTGCCATCCCTGGACTATAACATAAAGTTCAAGGTAGCGCAGCATTCACCTTATTTAACAGCACATGCACTTGCCTCAGGATGTCTACCCCAAATGAAGCTTTGCTGGGTTTCCTTATCTTTAATTCAAGGATCTGGTGAACATTGTGGCTACAAGCCCTGTCCAGAGAAACGGAAGAATAAATGTGGCCGGAAAAGGATTTGGGTCTGGGTTTTTATATTTACATAACAAGGATTTTAAAATGGTGTCAAAACATGTCCACATGCAACTGGGAGGCTTGTCTTGCCATTAATCATAAATGAAGAAAATGAAACCATGCAACTACAAGTTATAACACATCTGCATTAAAGGGTTTGTGCGTAACACTACCTTCCGGCCCCAAGCACCACACCTTTGTATAATGGTCCTGGGCAATTGTAAAACCATAGTGCCCTGGCCCATACATGTCCTCTTTCTCAAGGTGGACCTCCATGATTAGGAGAAATGTCCCAGGACACAAAATTCAGGGAAAATCATGCAAGCTGTGAACATTTGTTACTTTTAAAACGTAATGTTTGAAAAAATCAAGAAAAATGATACAAGTGCAAAATCCCAGTCTCGGCAGTGTCTATAAGGCCTGTGTGATACATTATGTGCTCAGCAGTTTATAGTAAATATACTTGAATCACTTGAACAAGAGTTTGTTTCATCCAATTGTAGCCAAATTGCTGTTTTTGGTTTTATGTTAATGCGCTCTGTAACCGTGAACCAATGTATTATTTTATTATTGCCATAAGGTCTTGACGGCACAGAATTAAGAAACATGCTGCTGACCTACTGTAAATGCCATGCCCTCTTCCATCAGCAGATCATTGTCATTAGATGCAAGAGAAGGCACAGTCTAAGAGGGCCTTGGGACCCGCCTGTGGGGTGGAAAGAACTCATGCAAACAGGTGCGCAGAGAGCATTATATTTAAGCACACGCTAGCACCTTCACAGGGCACAACTGACATTTAAATAAATAGCCCCTCACCGCTTCATTCCAGCACCCACCCCTGCCTCGGGAAATGTAGGGTACCAGCTTCTAGTCCACTTCAGATGCTCTATCCCAAAAATGAAGAATTATAAAAGGAAAGGTCACCCACAGCTGGAGCGCTACTTCTTGGTGACATGGAGTCCAATGGTACTCTAACCACAGCACCCTTAGCATAGCCTTTTTATCTATTCTGTTCAGCTCTCACCCCTGTATGTTCACTGTGCCACATAATTCCACTACACAAACACACTCCACACCATACAATTCCACAACTAACAATTCCAATACAACCCCCATAATTCCACTCCACATCATAAACATCCACTACTCTCCAAACCAAAACACATGGGAAAAAGACATTGTCATTTACAACACCAATAACTCGAACTCTCCCAAATGCGAGACCTATTGCATTGCAAATGCTTGTAATGCATATTAGTCACCCTAAGGTAGGCGCTATAGGCACATAGGGCATGGTGCATAGTATTTAACAAGCATTTGCAATGCAATAGGTTTCACATTTGCGAGAGTTTGAGCTATTGGCACTGTAAATGACAATCACACACACTAGCCCTAGTTGTTAACTAGGGATGGGAACTAGAGGCCTAGGGACTAGCCAGCCTCCAATCTGACATGTAGACACAAATGGGGCTGTCCCTAGTTGGGATTCCTACAGGATTTCTAGAGATGCATGTCCAGTGGGGGCATCTCACAAAAAGTGAAGGACTGGCCTCACACACCACCTGGTGTCATGCTTCATCATAGGCCGTCCTCGCCCTCTAAAAACTCAGTTTGAAAGAGGGCGGGCATACACCTGGAGACAGGGATGCACTTCTAAACTAAGTGGTGGCCCGTGAATTTGTGAAAGGTGATCTAAAAACCATTATAGTTGTCCATAACTAATTTAATTAAAGGGACAACTGCATGGTATTAAAAGGAAGTGGGCGGTGATTTGGGAACTAATTATCCCATCACTGTGCTAAATATGGTCAACATGTTTCTGCTTAGGGTCCCCAGAGGGTACATAGCATTCGTCAGGACATATGTAAATGACAATGCCTTTTATTTGTGTTTTCAAACCTGCAAGTGGTGTGTAAACACACACTTTGTACTTATAGTGGTTGCTTATGAGACGCACGCTTTTCTGCCAGCCTTGATTCTCGTAAGCAAGGACTGTAAGTACAAAGTGTGTGTTTACACACCGCTTGCAGCTTTTCAAAACATATAAATAAATAGCACTATCATTTACAATGCCAATAGCTCAAACTCCCGCAAATGCGAGACCTATTGCATTGCAAATGCTTGTTTGATTTGGTGTAGTTGTCTGCCAGACCGTTGTAATAAAAAGTAAATGCATAAACTCTACATACATAGATCGTCTTGGTAACAGCCTGCCTCTCTGTGAGTGTCATTCATATTCACATTATTTTTCCGATGACCGTATGCTGCATGGCCCATAGGTCAGCCCATTTCTGCCTTTAGCTCTATTGTCCTGTGAGTAACAGCATTTTGCCTGATCATGTTCTATCCGCCTAAAAATGCATGTGCTTTAATGTCTGTGCTGGTGGCCAGTCTTTAAGGTTTCCATTTTTAGGTTTCGCCTACAGCGCGCATGCGCTATCAGCGAAAGCTATTCTATAAAACAAAAAAGAAGCTTAAAAGGGGTTTAGAGCCCTAGAGCCCGCACATTAGTTTAGAGCCCTAGAGCCCGCACATTACTTACCTTTACTTGCCATTGGTTGGCTCCTACATCACTCTTCTTTCCTTGCTTGCTATTGCTTAGCGCTTCCTCCTCGCCTCCGGCTTTCTCCTGGGCTTCAATCTTTGTTTTTTTGGGCCCGTGGAGTTTCAGTGATGGCCCAGAATCACTGGATGTTGATCCGACGCTGAGACTCAAGCCTGGTTCGCCAGTTCCATGGGCCGCAATGCCACATCCTCTTTAAAAGACATCAACAAAGCTTTGTTAATGTTTTTTAAAGATGTTGCACAGTGGCTGCTGTGCAACATAACTTAAAGTAAACAAAAGAAATACTACGACACGATCAATGTTGGCCGCAGCATAGCGCTAGGTTTTTATTTACTTTGAGTCATGGTGCACAGTACATAATCTGTCCCAAAAATTGACAATGCCAGTAGATCTCGCATAGGTGAAACCTATTTGCTTTGCCAATGCTTGTTTTCTTTTTATAGGTCCTCCTTTCATTTCTTTCCTTTAATTTTGTGCATCCTGCTGCTCCACAGACAGTTCTATCTGGCTGGTTGCTCGCTGCTCATTTCATCTGCAGCAGGCTGCATCCTGTGCAGCCACTATTCCTAAACTGGGCGACATTTTCCTTGGTGTACCATTGTTTTACTGTTCAGATATCTACCATGGTTAGAAGCATTGTGTTGGTCTCCTTGAATCAGTACAACAGTGACACACCCTAGCATTATAAGACAACTGCCCAGTGCAGTGTTTACTGAGTAGCCTTGGAATGGAATTGTCCTTGGTGTATCATTGTTTTTTTCGCACCAAGATGGCCAACGCCTTGCTTCTAAATGTGGCAACTATCTTTGGTGGCTATCTTGAAACTTTAAGACCAACACACTGTGTACAATACCACCACAAGACACCCGCCCCCACCTGATGCTACGTGTAATTTTATTTTTGCGTTGCAAGCATAAACCTACCAAGTTTAAGTCCAGCATGTTTTTCTACTTTTTTTCGTTTAATTTATGATCCATGTGCTTGTTGAGTTTGTCTGTTTTGTTACGGATGAGTTAGTGGGTGAATGTAAGAGTGAGTCAGTGTATGTTGACTTATTGAATGCCTGAACTCAACAGTGACCGCAGAGTCACTTCTAGTTATAAAACAAACTTATTGGCGTTGCCAGTGCTTGTTCTTCTGACTGACAAGTGAGTCCTTCAGCCCCCCCTACCTGTGTCGTTCAGGGTGTGAGCGAGGTATAGCGCATAGAAACATTCCGGTTTGCAGTGCACTCTGTTCAGACTCATTGGATATCTGTAATGCTATGTCACACACAGAACTGCAAGCTTGTAGAGAGAGCAGCGCTGTTTTGCGGGGACCGGATTACTGTGCGCCGAGAAGCGGCCCTCGGCGCTGTTTGAGGAGCACGTCGCTCTGCCGCCTCGGTGACGTCCGTCAGGCTCCGCAGCGTGCAATCTGAATTTGCATTCAAGCTAATCAGGGCGCCGCGCTGCATTATTTATGAGCGCAGTGACATGCGGAATGAACCTGTGTTTCCTAATGTAATGTCATTTCAAGCCTGACCTGTGCATCAAACATGAAGGCAGCGCCGAGCGCGCGCTTGTCTAGACTGCCAGCCCGTCAGAGGATGACAAATTGTGGCATTGACATGGCTGGCACTTTCTGCACACACACACCCTGCCTGGACGTGATGTATTGAGTCAGGATGTGCATTGTGGTACACAGTTTGTGTACATCTAGATGGTGTGTGCATCAACACTTAAGGCACTCGGTATTCATATGCTTTCTACAGACACCTTTTTTGGGAGATCTCTGCATTTACAGGTTTATATTGGATCGCATATCAATTTTCTGTGTGCATTCCTCAGCGCCTTAAGGCCCTCTTCATTTATTGTGGGCGTGTGCTACAGCCGAGGCCTGCTCCAAGGTGCAGCGGTGCACTTCTCAGAGAACATGTTGATTAGAGCAGGCGCACCAGAGAGATGAGGGTGCTGCCCCAGAAGGGTTTGCTAGCTCCGCTTGGAGTACAGGCCCCAGGATGTTGCAGGGAGGCAGTCATGTTCATGTCCTGTAAACAGGCAGTGGTTTTCCCAGAATCATAGGCTTTGTTGGCAGAGGTAGGGCAGCAGTGTAGCGCCAGTTTGACGCTCTTCCCTCATGTCGCATTTGTCTGTATGTTTCTTTGCTGCTGAAGATAATGACAAGTCTACAATGGTGGCCATAAAATCATCCAGGAACATAAGTGCAATACAAGCTCTATCCACCTTGGAGACCTTCTGTGCTCCATACCGTCAAGGTTGTTCTCTGGCCTCACAATTCCTTCCTTGCAAGTGTTGTCCGAGTTCCATATAAAAGAAGAGCTCATCCTCCTGGAGTCTTCCTCAGTCCGCGTTCCTCATCTGTTGTAGGAGTTACATCTCAATGAAGAGCTCATCCTCTTGGAGTCTTCCTCAGTCCGCGTTCCTCATCTGTTGTAGGAGTTACATCTCAATGAAGAGCTCATCCTCCTGGAGTCTTCCTCAGTCCGCGTTCCTCATCTGTTGTCCGAGTTCCATATAAAAGAAGAGCTCCTCCTCCTGGAGTCTTCCTCAGTCCGCGTTCCTCATCTGTTGTCCGAGTTCCATATAAAAGAAGAGCTCCTCCTCCTGGAGTCTTCCTCAGTCCGCGTTCCTCATCTGTTGTCCGAGTTCCATATAAAAGAAGAGCTCATCCTCCTGGAGTCTTCCTCAGTCCGCGTTCCTCATCTGTTGTAGGAGTTACATCTCAATGAAGAGCTCATCCTCCTGGAGTCTTCCTCAGTCCGCGTTCCTCATCTGTTGTCCGAGTTCCATATAAAAGAAGAGCTCCTCCTCCTGGAGTCTTCCTCAGTCCGCGTTCCTCATCTGTTGTCCGAGTTCCATATAAAAGAAGAGCTCCTCCTCCTGGAGTCTTCCTCAGTCCGCGTTCCTCATCTGTTGTCCGAGTTCCATATAAAAGAAGAGCTCCTCCTCCTGGAGTCTTCCTCAGTCCGCGTTCCTCATCTGTTGTCCGAGTTCCATATAAAGAAGAGCTCATCCTCCTGGAGTCTTCCTCAGTCCGCGTTCCTCATCTGTTGTCCGAGTTCCATATAAAAGAAGAGCTCATCCTCCTGGAGTCTTCCTCAGTCCGCGTTCCTCATCTGTTGTCCGAGTTCCATATAAAAGAAGAGCTCA
Organism: Calotriton arnoldi; assembly: GCA_963921515.1. NCBI lineage: Eukaryota > Metazoa > Chordata > Amphibia > Caudata > Salamandridae > Calotriton > Calotriton arnoldi. Next base: position 718,387 of record CAWUFW010005193.1, read on the forward strand.
TCCTCCTGGAGTCTTCCTCAGTCCGCGTTCCTCATCTGTTGTCCGAGTTCCATATAAAAGAAGAGCTCATCCTCCTGGAGTCTTCCTCAGTCCGCGTTCCTCATCTGTTGTAGGAGTTACATCTCAATGAAGAGCTCATCCTCTTGGAGTCTTCCTCAGTCCGCGTTCCTCATCTGTTGTCCGAGTTCCATATAAAAGGAGAGCTCCTCCTCCTGGAGTCTTCCTCAGTCCGCGTTCCTCATCTGTTGTCCGAGTTCCATATAAAAGAAGAGCTCCTCCTCCTGGAGTCTTCCTCAGTCCGCGTTCCTCATCTGTTGTCCGAGTTCCATATAAAAGAAGAGCTCCTCCTCCTGGAGTCTTCCTCAGTCCGCGTTCCTCATCTGTTGTCCGAGTTCCATATAAAAGAAGAGCTCCTCCTCCTGGAGTCTTCCTCAGTCCGCGTTCCTCATCTGTTGTCCGAGTTCCATATAAAAGGAGAGCTCCTCCTCCTGGAGTCTTCCTCAGTCCGCGTTCCTCATCTGTTGTCCGAGTTCCATATAAAAGAAGAGCTCATCCTCCTGGAGTCTTCCTCAGTCCGCGTTCCTCATCTGTTGTCCGAGTTCCATATAAAAGAAGAGCTCATCCTCCTGGAGTCTTCCTCAGTCCGCGTTCCTCATCTGTTGTCCGAGTTCCATATAAAAGAAGAGCTCATCCTCCTGGAGTCTTCCTCAGTCCGCGTTCCTCATCTGTTGTCAGAGTTCCATCTCAATGCAGAGATCCTCCTCAGGCGTTGTACCCCGGTCCGCCTTCCTCCTTGGCAGAGGGGACTGTCTGGACCTCAGGAACGCCTGGTGCCAATGCTTTCTAGAGATGGGGGATCATGAAAAATCTCTTGAGTTAAGGAAATGCACTGCTCCTTCCATACTGAATTGTTTATATCCTTGGTCCTAAGGAAGACAGCATGTATTTTAAGGGGTTTCCTGCCTTTGTTGTGCTTGTGAAATAACTTTTAGTTTGATTTAGTGCATTCCTCTGATACAACTGGAATGAGTACAATTAACGTTGGGATATACAAACCCTTTAGAAATATTCTCTGAGAGTGTTTTAATATTCTAGTATTATATGACATATTTTTCAGGTACACCTTGGTGGAAGCTCAGCAGCTCCAGCATGACACAACCTGTGCAGAGCCATATTGGTGGAATTTTGGCAGCTCCACCAGAGCATGGCCTACGCAGGCGCACCCTGTTGGAGCTTTGGCAGGCGCACCCTGTTGGAGCTTTGGCAGGCGCACCCTGTTGGAGCTTTGGCAGGCGCACCCTGTTGGAGCTTTGGCAGGCGCACCCTGTTGGAGCTTTGGCAGGCCCACCCTGTTGGAGCTTTGGCAGGCCCACCCTGTTGGAGCTTTGGCAGGCCCACCCTGTTGGAGCTTTGGCAGGCGCACCCTGTTGGAGCTACGGCAGGCGCACCCTGTTGGAGCTCCGGCTGGCCCACCCTGTTGGAGCTCCGGCTGGCCCACCCTGTTGGAGCTCCGGCTGGCCCACCCTGTTGGAGCTCCGGCTGGCCCACCCTGTCGGAGCATCGGCAGGCCCAACCTGTCGGAGCATCGGCAGGCCCACCCCGTTGACGATTCCGCAGGTGCAGCACGTTAGCGCTTCTGCAGGCCCAGCCCATTGGCGCTTCTGCAGGCCTATTTCGATGGAATGTCAGTAAGTGCACCTTGACGAGATGTCAGCAGGTTACAAGTTGGGACCGCCGAGTCTTTTCTGCCTCTGTTTCAGACGCGCATGTCGAACAGGACAGTATACCTCAAACCCATTCTGCTGAGACTCCTAGTCACTCATTGCCCACAGCCATTGATCAACACCTTCACTGTGTCATCAGACCTGTACCAATGTCATTCAGCGGCATGTGCGTCCACAGCCATTAGTCATGGTCTAATTTCGAGAGTGCACAGTAGGTTCTGAAGCTCCACAGCAGGTTCTTGGAAAGCCAACATGTCCTTTGCGATGCTGCTGCTGGCCAACTCCTACTAGAGAGGAAGGAATGCTTTGGTCTGCTTGTATGTACCGCGATGGTCCATGCTCTCTTACTTGGTGTTTCTCTCAGCAGTGTCCGTTACTAGATCCTTAGGCTTCCTCGTCTCTCCACCGCCCATAACTTATTTAATTACTTGTCTTTAGATGGTCATTTCATACCAATTGCAGTTAGGAGTTAAAGTATTCAGGTCAGTGGACTGTTCTATTGAGAATTTAATTTTAGACAGAATGTGTCTGTTAAACATGTGCCCAACTTTTCTTACATGACAAATAGAATTCTGAAAACCTTTGCCTTAGCAAAGGGCAGGTCCACCATGTTGCAAGGTCAGTAGGTCCACCCTGATGAAATGTCAGCATACCCACCCTGAAGCGAGGTCGGTGGGTACACCATGACGAGATGTCAGCAGATTACCAGTCGAGACAGCGGAGACTTTCCTGCCTCTGATTCAGATTAAAGCTGCGCTGGTCATAAAGGATGGTATGCAGACATCAGTAATGAGAGCTTGGCTCAAACCCATTCCACTGAGACTCCTAGTCACGCAGTACAGTCGTCACTCACCATCTCCTTTACTGTGGCAACAGACCTCTACCAATGTCATCATTGGCACGAAGGCCCATTGGCATCGTGGTCTATCTTCGAAGGTGTATAGCAGGTCCTTGGGAGGTCAACACCCCCTTTTCAATGGTACTGCCAGCTAACTCCTAGCAAGCTGCACTCCTAGCCTGGAATAAGTTGGTGTGCTTGTGCAGAGCTAGCTTGTCCGAATCCTTTTGCTTGGCGTTTCTCTCAGCTGGATCAGTGCCTTTGGCACCCTTGGCATACCCCAGATCCACTCCCTGCATCCAGTGTTAGTGTGGCTGAATAGTAGCGCTCTTGTCAGTTCGCCAGCAGTGTTTGCTGCAGCTCAAAGCCCAGAGACCTCATACAAGATTGTTGTGTGGCTGGGCAGCCTGGATTGCAGGCGCCGCTCCTTGTCCCTTAGCTTAACAATCAGGCCACTGTGTGCAGGATAACTGGGACTGCCAAAAGGGGTTAGTTTAGTTGATGGGTCATCTGGTGTTAAGATGAACTTTAGGAAAGTTAAACTAGCAGTGGGAGCTATTGTAGGATGGAACCACGCATCCCTGTCTGCTCCACCTGCCATAGCTTAATTACATGTCCTTCTATGGTCATTTCATGACAATTACAATTATGCGATCAGTTATTCTGGTCAGAGTACCACTCTATTGAGAATTAAATTTTAAACCGAATGAGTCTTTGTTGTAGCCAGCTTTTCTCATGTGGCAAAAAGAACTCCGAAAACCTTTGCTTTAGTAAAGGGCAATCTACGCAACAAGAACATCTGGTGTGTATGGCTTCTGCAACACTGGTTGATGCTGCCTAGGTCACGAGCAATGATGTCCCCGCTGTGCATATGATTGGAGGTCTTTCTTGAATGGCGGATGTCGTAGAGCTATTTACATCCACTACATATCTTACTCCCTAATGGCTTCATCGAAGCTGGATTGTTTTGTGCAAAGTGTGTTACCAGACTGGCACTGTCAGGCCTATACTTCCCCTACAGAAGATGCGCGTCAGCAATGTGCCGCATGTCAATGGGAGTGGAAGGGAAAGACACATGCATAATAGTTGACCTCAAGGTTTGTGAAGGAATCAATTCAGTTTCTCTATAGAGAGACTTGGATCATATTTCAGTGTGGCATGGAAACCTATATTTCGCCACGGTTTACATGCATCCACCCAGAATTCCCAGTTTAGATGGCTGTTCCACAATCCTATCCGAGGCAGGGCGACATAACATTTACTAAACTTGACTAGACAGAGTCTAGCAAGTCTGATATTTATCAGTGTTGTACTGGACAAACAAGACGACAAACCTGAGTTTACTAGACTATGGGGAATCTACTGGGTCCTCATTGGTTATTGGCATGTTGTGAGTCTTATCATGCATGATCCTGCAGTAGGTGGTGCTAGTGCACGAGAAGCACCCTGCATATAGTGGTGTATGAAGTAGTAGTGTGCCAGGCGCTACCTACAGGCAATAGTTCTAGATGGGATACACAGTGTAAGCAGGAAGAAGCAACCAAATGCCGGTTAGTCTGACACTAGTGTCTGAAAAATGAATGTAATTTTGTATTAAATAAAGCATAGTCAAAAATATGTCAGACTGGCCTAATTACTCTACTTTATCAGATGATCTGGGGCATAAAGAAAATGCAGTGAAAGCGATAATCATGTTAGCCTTAACTGCGGTAACAAAGGTGCACAGCATGGGCATGTAATCTGGTTAGTTAGTAAAGTTTTAAAGAAACAGCAGAGTGATCGAATACAAAACATGTTGGAAAATGGTAAATGACGTCCATCCTGAAAAAAACAGGCCTGGTGCTCTCCAACCTTACAAGCTGAAGTCATTGCTACCAACGACACTGTTTTCAAAGGGAGAAGTTGAAGAAGACAACTTAACATCGGCTCGGAAGAGGATGCCATTCGCTTTAGACTCCGTATACGCGTGGAGAAACTTTGAAAACGGAGAGCTTTTTCGCCTCTAGATACTGGGGCGGATACAATAACATCACTTTCTGCCCAGCGAAAACATAACAAGAAAGCTTTTTAGCTTCTTGATTTTTCTTTGGCACCTCAAAGGCGATTGATTACACATATATTGGAGGGTGATTATGGAAACTTGATATTGTGGTCTCTTACGAGGATGGTGGATTATATATAGCGCCTTTTAGCACTATTTGATATACTCAAACATTTAGATCAGAATTGGAACAGCCACTTAACATAAAAAAGAGGTTTTCGCTTCCGGCTTCCGCCTTCCACAGTTGGTAAAAATCCAAGTGAAGTAATTCTGTGTATCCGAGTGCTTCCCACCGGTTATTTTATATAACAATATTGTTAGGAGAGGAATATTTTTGTTGTTCTGAAGAAGGTGGTTTTATTATGCACAATCCACCGAAACTCGCCGACGCTTAGAGTTTGTTAAATTTGTGAAACATAGAATCACATTTTGAAAAGACATTGGTTTCTGCAATGTGTTGTTCTCATGAATTCCTACAAATTAACATTTATTTTTTTATAACAAATTTTATTGGGTCAACAGCAAAATAGTTTGGTTCGACCAAATTTGTGAGAAGAACCGGAATCGTCTTGCAGTATATCTATAATGTCGACATCTTTTTGACCAGACAATACAGAAACAAAAAAAAAATACAGAATGAAATGCGCTTTTAACAGTTCGAAGAGTAACAAATTGTGCTACATCTGTTCTATTGTCTATTGTGTTTGTACCCCCGCCTCAAATTAACTTGATTTTATGACAGATGTGAATGTCTTATGTGTTAGCTCTCCTTTTTCATTTTTTATTATTGTTTTTATATGGATCTCATGTACCTGTTTTTACTTTGATATTTATGCTAAATTTTAACAGACACATTGAAAAGGCAAAAATATGTTTTAATTAAATTTGGAGATATAAATATTTCAATATTCTGTGGAGATCTCAGCTCTTTCAAGACTGGGTGAATGTATGTGAGGTGATTTGATGTTTGTAGGCTGAGCTGAATGACGAGTGACCTCCAAGGGAACTATTTTTGACTGTTAAGTCTAGCATGGAGCCCTGTCCATTTGGTGTGTAGGGCCCCTGTCTTTGCATTTTGGTGTGTGGGGACCCTCTCTTTGCATTTGACATTAATGAAGTTAAGACGAGTTTCAGATCCCACTGAGAAACTGAATTGGGTGGGAGGAAACTGGTAAAGCAAACCTTTGGCGACAGTGTGAAGACTGTTATTTGTGTCACCCGGAGCATGCCTCCGGCATCTCGCATTTTGTCTGTGGTCTGCTGCCCAGCAGAAGATTTTTTTCCAGGTATATAAAACGCGTTCCAGTAGTGCCTTGTTAAATGGAATCAAGGGATTCACAAGTGATGAAGGAGCCTGCAAGATTTCCATTAAAAATGTAGACTTTAGCTCCTTGTGGGCAAATTCAGTTCTAGAGTTTCTCTAACTCTGCGCGCCACTGTGATGAAGGTGTATACTTTCCGTAAGTCAAAGGAAAGGCCAGAATCGGAGGAAGCAGCTTTTTGGCCTCAGAATCATCATCTTCTCTGTGGACATAATGCATATCAGACATGATTATGACCTTGGAATTGGATCCAAATAACTCTTCCATCTAGGGAAATTTCTGGGCTCTGGAGAGAGGCTGTTCATCAAGGCTAGTTTTGACTTTTTCCTTAGTTACCCTGATTATTTCAGCTGACTTTGAAAGTGACGCCAATAATGACATAGACTGCGGCGCCATGATTGGCTTTGGGGGCATATCATGGACTGCATGAGGTGGACAGGAAATGACAGCATTTGGCACGCATCTTTTTTTTATGTCCTGAAGCTGGAGCTTGTGGAGGCGTGGAGCAGGAAGGCTCACAAGGGTTAGAGCTTCCGTAGTCTCCAAGCCCAACAGAGTGCCCTAGAGTGTACCAGACTATCCTAAAGTATCCAACATGGCCTGGTGGAATGCCTCAGCCTGCTTGGGGTGGTAAATAGAGCAGGGAGCTCTGGCTGGATCTCTTGCTTCTTCAGAATGTCCTCCAAAAAAGAGTGAGGGCCTAGCATCGGCCGACTCCGACCGGTCCCAAGAACAGGATTGTTTCCTCGAGTAAGAGGATTTCTCCTTATAATTGACGTTTTTGTGAATCGACCTCTTGGCAAATCATTCTTTATCAGGAGACATGCCTGTGGGGAAAGGGTGCACATTGGCATGTTCTGAGGGCCTTGGCCAAAAATAACTTAACCGCCCTCAGCCTGTTGGATTTCGGGTGCAACAGGAAACATGAGTCCCCTGCTGTGGAGTCATGCAAAGACACCACATGCAGATGTTGTAGTGTTATTGCAGACATCCTCTTGTGGTACATGCGACCAGGCCTGAAACTTTTGTAGAATGCATTTGATGCAGTTGCTGAGGAACTTTCTTCAGTGCAGCAGTGAAAGAGAACTCTGGGCCACGTTTATGAGCCGTAGAAATACAGGAGCTGATGTCAGTATGCAGGTTGGCACCTATTATATGTCTCTTAACATGCTAACTCGTTATCTTCCCTATACTCCTTCTCATTCAGCAAGCTAAGAGTAACCCATATCCGAAACCATTTTTGGATAGATGGGCTTCCATAGTAAGTTGAGCACAGGAGATCCACGGATCGCATGCTTCAGGGCTTGGAAGGTTTGCTGGCAGTCTGGTGCAAGCATTACAAACCTGGGCTGCTTCTTGGAAGTCTTTAAATGCCCAGTGATGCCAAGCAAAACTCACTTGCATTTGGATCTTTTGTGGCCCCCTTCCGCAGGGGTCTGAACTTTCACTTGTAGATGGTGTATCCACCTATGTGTTTGCACAGTAAAGGGCTAGATGTCTGTCAAATGTCCTGTTTCCACTCTGTAAGGCAACTACCATTCCTGAGGCCAGGAGGCATCACTCTTCACTTTAAATCTCCTTCAGGGTATTAATAGGGCCAAGCTTTACTTGGCAATATCAGGGCAAATATACAGAGGTAATTTACTCCTCCGGCTTATGAAATTGCGATGTGCATCACCCCTTGCCTAAATGGCGGCTACTCTGCTCTTAAGGATACTTCACCTTGTTTGGCTTATTCTGCACGTTTTTTTAAAAACTACTTTATTGGCATTTCAGTATTACATACGAAAACAATGTCTAGAATAGGCCATACAATATCGTACCCAAAGGGCATGTTCACTATTAGACTTTATACATTCTTATACATCAATCAGGTTGAGACATATTTTTACTGATACATCAAATTGTAGACTATTTCTTGTTCCCCCCTGCCGATATGAGCCATTCTTACCGTTGTCTTCTCATTGTTTACATATATGCCAACATATTCCTTTAACTCCCCCCACCCCCTGTGGGACGTCTGTATTGCTTTTCACATCTATATAGTGTACTGTCTGCTCAACTGCTTTACGTGTGCTTGTCTTGTGTGTTCAGGGGGTTTATTGTCCAAGTCTCTGTTTATTCCTCTGATGGGGTCTGTAGGTCAGCTATCATTACCGTCCATGCTTGGAGGTCGTCTTCTAGTTTGTCGTCTCTCCGGACTTGTTTCATTCTTAATCTCTCGGCTGTTGCCCACTCACACATGTCTTTCAACCATCTTTCACTCTTCGGGGGCGTCGGTTTTAGCCAATCAATTGCAATTAGTTTTTTTGCTATTATTAAACCCAACAGCACAAACTTTCTATTCAACTTCCTGTTTTTAGGCGTTGGGAGAAGTCCTAATAGTACTGTCCGTACCTCCCTGGGGACCTCCCAACCCGAGGCTACCCTTATTTGCTTCAGTACCTTTTCCCAGAATGTTACCACCATAGGGCACGACCACACCACATGCAGGAAGTCAGCCTCTACCTCCTGGCATCTGGGGTAAGCTTGGTGAATAAAATTATATTGTATTAATTTAAAACGAGCATTAGAGCACCCCTGTTTTACCCCTTCTTGTATTCTGCTCCATTCTTTCTCTGTCATGTGTTCTCCTGTCACCTCCTCCCAAGTGGCCTGTATAGGGAGCGGTTTCCGTGGTAGGTCCTCACGTATTGCCTTGTATAGATGGGTTATCATATGCCGTCCTTGCCCCATGTATAGCATCACCTGCAGAGTTCTCGTTACAGGGGGTTCCTCCGGGAATGTCAGCCATAGCTCACTGGCCACGCGTGAGATCTTTGCGTATTGTAAATACTGTCCCCTACCTAAATCAAAGGAGGCCTCCGCATCCTCCCTCGATATAAACTGCCCATTGTGGTATAAATCTCCCATCGTTAGGCATCCCCCTGTTTTCCATTGCGGATCGACATTGATTCCGCGATCCTAGCAAACGGCAGAATCACCCACAGGGGCCCTTATGGTGCATGCCTCATCACCTTTCTGACTGTGGTTTCCCATACCTCAGCAACATGCCGAATAATGTATGGTGATTCTCTGCGGACCCCTTTACCTCTCATTAGTAATTCCGGTAGGGATCCTCCCTCGTACGACCCCTCTAGGAGCCTTTTTTCCCAGTTGTCTTGGTCATCCAGCCAATTAATCGCGTACTGCAGGTGAGTAGCCATATAGTAATATTCGATATATGGGACCTCTACCCCCCCCCCGGTTGCCAAGGTCTCTGTAACGTAGAGAAGCTAATGCGTTTACGCTTTGGACCCCACAACAGGTCGATCACCAAAGTATCCAGCATTCTAAAATAGCTGGCCGGGATTTTGTAGAATGAGTTTTGTAGTGCGTAAAGACATCTTGGTAGGATGACCATTTTAGTGATCGCAACCCTGCCCATAAGGGACAGGGGTAAGTCTCTCCAAAAACGTATGGAACCGTGGATCCCCTTCCACCACCTTTCCTATATTGAGTTCCAAGAAACTTTAGGCAGTAAGTGCCAATTTGATCCCCAGGTATCTAGGGGCCTCCGTCGTCCAGGGCAACCCCACAACGGGAAGCATGTCAGCCAGTCTCCCTCACTCTGCACATTCACCCAAACTGTCCCGAATACCGGTAATGTGCGCAAGCCAAATTTTCCATTTTTGAGCTACAGAAACACGACTAAACAACTGATACAGGAACTGCCAACAATGTTTCTGTAGTTCAGGTTTCCTAACTCCCACCTCTGAGCGATCCTTGTAACTCCATCCAACATGTTAGCCGCGTACCCACCTTTCTCTTCTACCTATACAGATGGCACTGACAGTGAGAAAAACCAAGCATTGTCAAAGCCACTAGGTGTCAGCGTTAGAACACGAGTACCGGGCTGTTGGGTTTTCGAAATGTTTGTAAAGTATTGAAAAAAATGTAAATACTGGAGGAAAATCAAACGCATATCTCTTATGATATCTCAAAATTGTACATTGATTTCAATATTTTCATTTATTCTCAATGCCATGGTTTGCTTTTCAAATACTTTTCACTCGAGGAAACTCTGAATAGAATTTAATAAGGAAGTGTCACAATGTAAAAAGGGGAAATGCTTGCCAAGGCCTAATTTACTTTCTACAAGATTCAGTCATTTGGTCCTCTGTAGTAGTCCAGGGAGAGGATGTATGGGCTTCCAGGTGAAGTGTTATGCTAGGTACACCGTCTACCTCAGATGCCAGCTGAGTAAGTGCTTCAGATGACCCTCCCCCCCAGTGTCCTAAAATCCATTGTGTGCTAAAACTTCTGCTTATATGCAATGTGCAAAATTCAGGAGATTAAAAAACAACCTTTAAAGTCTGCTCTTCTCTCATATCCGAGCATAAATATCCTGTTACTGCGCTAGTACAGACAAAATGGCCAGTGTTGAAGCAATACAGCGCTGGGAGGGCAGCACATGAGGGAGAGAACGAAAAAAATATATGCTTTCTCAAGGACTATTACATGAAAAAGAAAAAAGTAATTCCCCAAATGTGAGCATTGGAAGTATACGAGTGAGCCAATCAAAAAAATAGTAAAGAGACTTGGGCTCGAGGGGTTGGATACACAATAGATACACACAAGAGGAGGCAGTAAAGCCTTTGAATAAGAAGCAAGCAGATGAGTGACAAAGCCAACAAACTGTAAGCAGGGGCAAGCTGTGAGCCAATTGCAAGTTCACAGTAGGTCTTTTGCAACCTTCCAGCTTGCACTGTCTTGCAGACGACACCTAAAAATGAATTTTTGGGGATTCCTTGCTTTTTGTTAAATCTATGTCATTAACACTCCCAACTTCAGTGTCTTCTTCTACCCTATCTTAAACACAAGCAATTTAATCAAGCATTATGTTCGCACCAGTGCTTAATTTGAGCTGGTGGTTTACGGTGCTCAGCACTTAATTGTCAACACTGGCGCTTATGACAGTCTGCCACAAGGTGGTGCTGCCTTGCTAATTTAGAGAAGACCACAACAGCAGTTAATTATTCATTCAATATACATTAAAAATCACTATTACCTGCTGCCCAAGCCATTCTTATAGCTTTGGGGGCCTGGAATAGTCCGAATTGTCACACTTGTAGGAGTGTGAGGGTTAGTAGTTGTGCTGTTACTATCATTGGCAGCGCTGGCAGGAGCCATGCGTGGTGCAAGGTGCGGTGGCCTCCCCACGAGAGCCCTGGCACTTATGTTTTTTTTTTTTTATAAATTAAGCACTGGTTAGCCTGCACACTAAGCTTAAACAGTACATTTCTCACCCATGCACTTTTAAATTGCACTTCATGTTCCAGCACTATTATATACCTATTGACTCTAACTTTGTGAAATAGCAAGTGTTCCTGACCGGCTGTATTTGGAAAAACATACCGATCTATAGAGTTACGTCTCAAAGGTGTAATTTTTCTTAGATAACTTAATATTTTCAACTGTTCTGTAAATATGCAGCGTCAAATAAAAAATTGCCGGGCTTCATCCACTAACACTGGTTTGACTTTTTTTCCTGTCACATCTGAATAATGTGAACTCGGATACATCAAATGGAGCAAATCTTGTAAATCTGCTTTGTTTGCACCTAAAAATGGCGGACCTGTTTTTTTTCCCTTCACCACTCTCATGTCCCCTCCCCTAAGAATAGAATATTCGACAAGGATGCCCGCTGTCTCCCTTACTGTTCGCCATTGCGTAGAAGATGGAGATGTGCATCCCATCTCACTACGATGCATACTGCCACACCAGCGCACGCACATAGCCAGGAATGAAATCAATACTATCAGAACCACAAATTTGGCATGGCAACGCATGGGGAAACTAGCACACAGATTGCCACTGTACGCACCAGCGATGCCTCTGCAGCAACACCCCTCAATATCTGTGACACCAGACGGAGACGGAATGACAATGCTGCAACAAGTCGGTATAGATACCATGGGTGACCTATATAAAGAAGGAAAATTCATTGACCATAACGACCTAAGCTATATACGTAACCAAACACTACTTTTTAAATTTGCATATCACAGATTAAGGGGAGCGATTAGAAATCACTATCCCACCTTTCCAGAAGAGCCACCAATATTGGCGGCACTACAAATGATCATCACTACTCCAAACAATGCCCATATGGTAACAAAACTATACAAGCTAGTTCAAGAAGATATAGCGGGGGACACTGGTAAAGCTCGGGAGCGGTGGAATGCTCAACTTGAGACACCACTAAATGACGAAGACTGTTGTAACTGCTGTGCGCTGACAGCAATGCTTACACCCAACGGAAACCTACGCATAATCCACTATAAATATATACACCAAACTTACCACACCCTATTCAAATTACACAAATGTGGTCTCCGGGCAGATGCCAACTGTCGACGATGTGGGGAGGAAAATGCCGACTTTATCCATTTAGCATGGCGATGCACTAAGATTAGGGAGTACTGGGAGGACAAAACTAAAACACTAGGCCATATGCTGGAATCTACAATCGAATGCTCAATGCAAGTATGTCTGTTGGGGCTTGTGCAACATCTGCGCCCTGTGAAGCGCAAACTGTGTGCTGTGGTGCTGATTTTGGCGAAGAGAAGGATATCCATGCATTGGGACAGTAAACAATCCCCTAGCAGTAAACATTGGATAACGGACTTGGTGTATTGTAGAGACATATGAAGAGGAACTCCCAACAACATCAAAGCCCAAAGAGTACTGGACACCCCGAACGGACTTTCTAAGATCTAACCCAGATATGTTACCACATAATACTGTGTAAATATTTATGCTCTCTATGGAGGACAAAGGAATGTAAACTGTATTGTACTACTTATGATTTATATGTATAACAGTCGCATTGTTGCGATATACGCTACTATAACCTGAGCTGTTTGTTGTGTGTGTTTACAAGAAAACAATAAAAAAACGCTATAAAGCCTAAACAAAAAAAAAAGAATAGAATATTCAGCTCTGTCTTGTTTCTCAGCACTCTAGCTCAGTGGTTCTTAACCTGTGGCTTCTGTGGACCCCCCACTTATTCATCGTTAGAATCCAGGAACCCCCACTGAGACATTACTGGAATCCGGGGACCCTGACCTAAGCAATTTGGATAATTTGAACCCCAAAACAATACACAAATGTAAGGAAATTAACATTCATCAAACAAATACACAAATTATTAAATATTTTATTTAATTCACAAAAAATATAGAAAATCAAATTTTTTATTTTAATGGGAAGTTTGTATGTTTTCTAAATTAAATTGATACCACCCATTGTCCATGCTATATTCTGTTTGACTGCTCCCACTAAGACGGCCGGCCAAACAGACATGTACAGTTAGTAGTGCACATCACTCCGCCCCCTCCCATGGCCCAGTCCCGTCCATCCCCACGCACGCTGGCTCAACCAGCAGTCAAAAAATAAAATGATATTGTCTTATTTTTTGGCTGCTGGCTGAGCCAGAGGGGTGACGCTCCTCTGCCATTGCGGAGGAGCTGCCGCTCTGTAGCAATACCAAGTTTATTTAGCTTTTGAATCAGCACTGAACTTCTCAGCGAAATACATCTCTGAATTCTGGATTTCCCCTTTCCGAATTTACTAAGTTTTGAAGAAGATGCAACATTGGGTCCACACTAATTTTAGCAAAGGTTGTCAGGACCTCTATTTTATTCCTTTTTTCGGTAACTGCTTTGCTAGAGGAATTCCCATCAGAGCTTCAGTCTTACCGCATGTAAAGCCTTGGTGTGTGTTTGCAAGGCTATTTCAGGAATTTCCCCCTGAAACCGTCTCTGGCAATAATGAGCGTTATTCTGATGCCTCCCAGCCACGTTGGAGCGTGGCCTAGTGATATGATAGTGACAGTTTGCAGCAGCTCAAGTATAGTTTTAAATTGAGAATAAGTAGCTCTCTGGAGACGTTAAGCAAATTATCCAAGTCTGAAAAATCTAGTTGCTAAGACACATCCTTATATAGCACAGTAGGTAAACCTCCTATCACTGAACTCAGACTTCCATCCCAGGTCACCGCAGATGTATCCTGATAGACCAAAGCAGCCACGTGGAGTCCTGGAGAAGACTCCCATCTCTTCCCACTTATGTCCTCGTCCTGCAAGATGCACTGCTGGAGAGAGTCAATGTACTGTGCCAGGTCAAGCATGGCAAAAACAACAATTGATGGACAGAATGCAGAACAATGTCATACATTCACCCCAGTACAGAGATCTGGGCCTAAATCCATCGTTTTTTGCTCACCATGCCATTCCAGTTTGAACCCAGCCATATGCAAATCAGTCTTGACCCTGTGCCCAATGGGAACAGTCCAGCCCGAACTGCCAAGCCAGGTCCTCCCTGGACTGGAAACAAGCATCCTAGGACCGGTTTCGGGGTTTCACCCCTCTTCAGCCAGGATAGCTTGACTCCAGTGGCATGGAGAGCACGGGACCCACGTCTGGGCATACCCGTCCCACTCGGGGTGACAAATGCAAAAACAACAATTGATGGACAGAATGCAGAACAATGTCATACATTCACTCCAGTACAGTGATCTGGGCCTAAATCCATCGTTTTTTTGCTCACCATGCCATTCCAGTTTGAACCCAGCCATATGCAAATCTGTCTTGACCCTGTGCCCAATGGGAACAGTCCAGCCCGAACTGCCAGGCCAGGTCCTCCCTGGACTGGAAACAAGCATCCTAGGACCGGTTTCGGGGTTTCACCTCTCTTCAGCCAGGATAGCTTGACTCCAGTGGCATGGAGAGCACGGGACCCACGTCTGGGCATACCCGTCCCACTCGGGGTGACAAATGCAAAAACAACAATTGATGGACGGAATGCAGAACAATGTCATACATTCACCCCAGTACAGAGATCTGGGCCTAAATCCATCGGTTTTTTGCTCACCATGCCATTCCAGTTTGAACCCAGCCATATGCAAATCAGTCTTGACCCTGTGCCCAATGGGAACAGTCCAGCCCGAACTGCCAACATGTCATTCTCTTTCTCACAATGTCAACTCCACAGTCCATTCAGTTATTAACCTGCTGCTCATCAGGTGAGCCATCCTATGCTCTTGCCCAATTGTCCACACGTCACGGCACCCTCTTGGTGCAATCGAGAATGGAGTTGGGGCTCTACACTCCGACACTTTGGAACATGGGAATTATTGTGTCTTCTAGGGTGTTAATGCTGATTTATGCTTTTTATTTCCATTGCAAGAGCCATCAATACTGTGGGAGTAGCTTTTCCTATAATGAACGGGACCCTTCTGGACCAGACGCTGTGATAGCCGCCAGCGTCTCATTGCTGGTCAGTTTCTGTCCCAATCGTATAATCTGTGTGTAACTTGGGAAAATCAGCTTCCATCATATGTGTCCCAAAAATATATAATCCATTTTATTAGTGACATTAAGAAATACAGCATAGTTACTACTTAGCGTTTCCAGAATCAACATGATCTGTAAGTGCTATGCACCTTTCTTTTCTCAAGTGTCTTACAATCAATTTATCAGTTTTCACAATATGACCAATACTGAAATGAAGACATATAAGAATTTAATTATTTCCACGCTCCTGATGAAACCAAGTCACCTGGCTGTGGGACTAGCCTTATTTTGGACTCTTTTAGATTAAGCCCTGTGCCAGCTTAGTGTTTGCTTCACAAACTACTTAAGGAGCTCGAGGGTAGCAAAGAGGCACATTAAGGGGCTAGATAGAGGTGAGGGATGTCCCATCAACCACAGCAAATATTAGAAGCAGTTGTGACCGAATTAATAAACCAGAATTGTGGTTATGGTTTCTTGATAAGTGAGGTGAATCTCTTTGGCTGTAGTTAATGCTTTCAGTTTCTGATTCTAGTATCTGGGTAGGATCAGTGAGTTTAGTCCTGTATTATCGACGCCAAAAATACTGTGTAAATGTTCATTTATCTTGGTTTGTGTTCCGTGAGTTGCAGCAAGTTTTGCCTGTCTGCCAATGAGTGCACATGTTGGTATGTCATCAGAAATCCTGTGCATGAGTCTGCCCGCTGTGTCAGGTCACAGTGACTGGGGTCAGTATGAGGCCATATGGCAGCTATGTCTGTCACTGAACACTGCCATGCTGGCATCCTCCCCAGCACTGTGTACAGGCAGAGAAAACTGAAGGTCTTTTGTGGCTGCACGTAATTCTTGCTTATCAGCATCGGTAACCAAAATGCCCGGTTCTTTTCACTTTTATTGTAGGCACTGCCATCTCGCTATAAGCCCAATTTGCCTCCCACCTCTGATAAACACAATTTGATAATCCAAGCTAAAGCCACCTCAGGTACATATGTTGCACTATAGACACACAAACATATCCATTCAAGAGGATCACAGCAATATTAGTACATTGGAATGGTGAGCGCTTCATTGAAGACAATGGAGTGCTCCGGGCTTCTAATGGCTGGTATAAGTACGGAGCTCCAACAGTCTAATGTTTGTTAACAGCTGTTGCTGTGAAAAAAGGCCTTATGGAGCCCGAGGGGATTTCAACTCCTTCGGGCTCCATGAGGCCTTTGTTTTACATATTAGAACACTCTGCCCTCTAGGGGTGGAATGTTCTAATAGCCTTAGAGCCCTCCGTAGCGGGCTCTACCTGTCGTTTAAGAGCGGGCCTTTAATGGCCGGTAGAGCCCACTATGGCAGGCTCTAAGGCTATAGTGGATCTCCCAAAAAAGACAGGTAACATATCGTAAAAAATGCATTTTAAAATATGATGTAGAAAAACATGCATCAGAACATGGTTGTCTTTCGAGCCGGGCTTCCATCGAGTTGGCGAGTCAAGTGCTTGAAGGGTTACTGAGCTCTACCTCTTCCTACTGAAACTCTGAAATTGCTCTTCATTCCAGCTGCCACATGCAATTTAGAAATGTCATCGTCTTGATATTTTTAGCTGCCTTTTCATATTGATGAGCTGTCGAGCGCTTCTTTGGGCTCTGAGGACCTGCGAGCTGAGCTTTCTGGCTTCTGCGGCAAACGAGCCAGGACCTATCCGTTTCTCTGAAGCACCAGTTAGCTCCTGAATCCCAACGCGGAGTGAGAAAAGCTATTCCTAACGTGCCTGGTGGTGTTCTTCGGTAACAGTCAACACATACTTCCTCCAAGAGGCATTAGCAAGTAGTGTCTGGACGAGAGTTGACTGACCATGCAACTGATTATCTGTCATGCATGCAGGATGAACTCTTTGGAACAGGGACATCCAACATAGTTCCACGAAGTTTGAGCTGTGCCTTCATTTCAGGCTGCTCAAGAGATAAATTTATAGAAAGTTCCAAAAGTACACTACTTTTTTATCCTTGATCAACAGATTGAACCATTTAAGCCTGCTATCCTGGTGCCCTATGCTCATGAAACTGTGGTATGTGCCAAGTTTGGAATGATGATTGTGAAACACGAGAAACAATCACAGGATGACACTTTGATAGTTTAAGCACACAGGATAACGAATTTCAATATTCAGTCAATAAATAATTTAGCAAAAACAATGATGGATCAATGAAACTATTCGGATTCAGCTTTTAGCTGTGCTGTAGCAGTGCAACTGTGGGGCTATCTTGTTACATACCAAGTGGATTCTATTTTAATTTATCTTTTTTTGCCATAGCCTGCTTACAGGCCCCTATATACTGCCTTCTCCTGCTCAGATCTACAATTCTGTGGAGTGAAACACACATTATTTTACCGCAAAAATACTGATCCCTGTCTTTGCTTGACTGATGGATGAGTGCATATGTTGTTAACAGCCAAGGATTTGGATACAAAGCCATCCACAAATTGAACCATGCCCGCTGTCGTCAAGGATGCACTCACTGATATCTGTTTTGAGCAAATTAGCATGATGGCCTGCGAAGACTTATGCAGCTGATACATGATGATGACATCAATTTGTTAAGTGAACTGCTACCTTAATTCTCACCCTGTACAAAGGAAGTCGACTAGAAATCCTGCTGTGGTGGAGGAGCGTCTCCCCATCCCCCCCAAAAAAACAGCAGGAAAGGAAAAATAAAACGACACTCATTTTATTTTTCCTTTCCTGCCGATTCTTTTGAGCAGAGCCTTGTGGTGACAGGCATTGAGGGGAGTGGTACCGCACTCCCATCACTGTGCATGATGGTTTGCCCGGGCATCTCAGGCCGGCCAAACCGTCATGCGCAGTGAAAGCTCGCTCTAACTCAGCAACGCAGCTGGGTTGGACAGAGCAGGCTCAGACTCCCAGTCTGTTTTGGAACGCAAATCGAGGGCACTCAGGACAGTCATGAAGATGCTCTCATGCGCGAGACCAGCTTCAGGATTGTCCGCAGGGCATTCTGGGAGCCTGTGCCTTCCTGAAGAAGTGAAGAGAAGCAGAAGAGTGTGACGGGATGGCTGCAGCTAAGTTTTTTTGTTTTTTTTTATACGCCCCGAGAGTTTGAGAAAAGAAAAGTTTTGAGTCGTTGGAATGATAATCTGAATCCAATTGAAGTGATAAAGTAAGGCGATTTGAGCTCTTCAAGAAAGGAAGGAGAAGGACCGACTTCCCATAAGGGCTTTAAAGATTTTGGGACCGTGGAGAAGAAGCAAAGCATTTGAAAAGACCTTGCTTTTTGGTAGAAAGAAAGAAAGAAGAAATTTGTACTTGTAAAGCGCACCTATACCCCCAAAGGGGTGTCCAGGCGCTGTATGCATACCGCTGTGGAACCCTTCCTGGCCTTTCCCTGTGAAATGTCCACTCCTGGGCACCCCCAGGGTGAAGCCAGGCATCCCAGCGCTGTTGGGGCCGTTGTGGAGATTAAGCAAGCTATTGCCCAGAGTTGCAGAGTGGGACCCATGATTAGAATAGGCACAGAGGCGAGAATTATCAGGTCCGAGGAAATTGAGCCCAAGACCCGCCGAGGCGGGAATTGAACCCAGGTCCCGGGCCAGATCTCTGCATCAGGGTCTGCCGCTCTAACCATTGAGCCACACTTCTCCACTGAATGCCAGCACAATTCCCTTAGACCATTAGAGATATGAGAATGATGGGGACAGTCAAAAAGAAGCCTAGCAGCAGCATTCTGATCCTAAATATCTGCGTTTCCGCAAGCAACTGGAAGGCCCAAGTACAAGGACTTTGTATAATCAAGCCATGAGAGAAATATAACTTGAATCACTGTCTTCAACATGAAGCAGATGGATTATCTTCTTGAAAGTTCTAAGGCAGAAAAATCACTTTGTTAATCTGAGTGGAGAAGGATAACGGAGAATCAGAATAGATTGCCAGATTTTGTACAGACTTGTTAGGAACAGGAGAAGGACGTAACTAAGATGGATATGGATATGGATATATATATATATATATATATATATATATATATATATATATATATATATATATATATCCAAAGGTTATAGGGACGTTATAGTTAGGCTGACATTTCACTTGTACAAAACCAGAGAAATTCAGCAGTTAAGGTTAGCTGAGCTAACTATAACACGTGCCCCCGCAATCCACTGCATATGACCTCACATATTACATCACTCATGACATGGTCAGTGACATCACTGATGACATCATCCAGTGACTGTTAGTGTTTAAAAAAAAGTTTTGGAGTGTTAAATATATATACCAAGGTGTATTGATGAATCAGTGGGTGTATGAGTGCCTGTATGGATGATTCAATGGGTGCATGACTGACTGTATAACTCAGTGATTAGGTGTCTAAGTGAATGTATAGGTGAGTGACTAGGTTGTGTGAATATCTGTATCAGTCTGTCAGTTGGTGTCTAAGTGGCTGTATGGGTTGTTGAGTGGGTACGTGAATGGCTGTATGGGTGATTGATTGGTCGTCTGAGTACCTGCATGGGTGTATGCATGTCTGTGTGAGTGGGTGAGAGGGTGTGTGACTGCCTGCATGGATGAGTCCGTGGATGAGTCAGTGGCTGTATGGGTTTGTGGGTGCATCACTGAGGGGCTGTATGGGTGACTGAGTGTGTGTATGGCTGTGTCTGTGAGTGAATGGATGTGTCAGTGGTATATGGGTAAGTGCATCTGTGGAAGGCTGTATAGGTGAGTGTTGGAGTATATGAGCGACTGTGTGAGTGAGTGATTGTGAGAGTGGCTGTATGGGTGAGTGTGTGCTTGTGTCACTGACAGTATAGGTGAGTGAGTATGTGTTAGTATCTGTATGAATAAGTGAGTGGGTGTGTGTATAACTGTATAGGTGAGTAAGTGGCTGTGTGATTGACTCTAAGGGTGACTGAGTAGGTGTGCGAGTAGCTCTATGGGTGACTGACAGTGTATGAGTGGCTGTATGGGTGTATGAGTGGATACATCGGTGGCTGAATTAGTGAGTGAGTTGGTGTATAAATGGTTGTATGGGTGACTGAGTGGATGTGTGTGTAGACCAATGAATCAGTGAGTGGGTGTGGAAGTACTGGTATGGGTGTGTCAGTGGTTTTGAGAATGGTAGTGTGGAGTTGGAGTGGGTATATGATAGGTTATATTGGGGTGTGAGTGGATGTGTCAGAGAATCTGTGGATGATGTCATCACTGATGTCATTTGAGATGTTATTAGCGATGTCATCAGTGATGTCACTGACCATGTCATGAGTGATATAATAAGTGATGTCCTAAGCAGTGCATTGCGGGGCGCGAGTTCTAGTTAGCTCAGCTAACTAGAACTGCTGAATTCCTCTGGTTTTGTACGAGTGAAATGTCAGCCTAAATATAACATCCCTGTAACCTCTGGTATTTTCAGTGAATTTCTAAGTTTAAAAAAAATGTTATTTCCTAACTATTACATCACTGTAACCTTTGTTTTTTTCAAGGAAATTGCTAAGGTTTTTTAAATGCTAATTACTAACCATAACTTCCCTACAACCTTTGGTTTTTTCAGTGAATTTCTAAGGGTTTTTAAATTTTACTTCTTAATTGTAACATCCATTTTTTTTAAGTGAGCCTCTAAGATTTTCCTATTTTCTTTCTATAATTGGATATTGTATATTATATTTATATTATATACCACTCATTTTTGAATTTGGTATGTGTTTATCAGAAACTACATTAATAACTGGTTTTATTTTTAAGAATTTTTTGAGTCGGCACAACATTGTCGCATTTACTGTGGAGAATCTGTGATCAGCAAATGTATTTCACATATTGAAAAATACACTTAAAGACATTTTTTAAATCAAAGCTACCCAAGAGGCTAAAATGTTGTTCTTTTTTTTGTCAAATAATTTTTTTTTCATTTTAATATCCGCTACAATGTCGCGATGATCGCCATCATGTTGCAAAATCGCAGAACAAAAAGTCATTCAACGACCACCACGTTCCAAAATTTTAACCTTAAAAATTCATTATAACTATTACAATACACACATTACTAACCACATCACTGCTTTAAAAACATATTTGTGCACATATTTTTCTAGTAAGTTTTTTAAGAAACTGTTTAAACCCTACTTCCCGTTTTCGCAATTACACCGAGAGTTGCGACGACTCCGGTAACCTCGACAATCGCACCTTTTTTAGGGTGTGCAAAACACATATATTTACAGTATTTTAGACACTAGGGATTTATTCCTGTACTGTTTAAAGTCATATTTTTGTAGGGAGTTTGCATAAAAACAACCATTTAAACCGTTTTTGCGGTGACACCGGGCGTTGCGATAACATCAGTAACCGCGATCACCGCAAATATGTTGCAAAATGACAAAACAAATGCAGGCATTCAATAGCCACCACCACATTCAAAACTTTCACCCGCAAAATTGATTTTAATCAACACACCAAAGACATAACTATCTAAACGACTGTATAATAGGATGTACAACTCCCTTAATATCTTTATAACACAGTGCATAACTTTTTCAGTGTAATCTATGACTGCATGCATCACTGTATCACTAAGTGTCTCATTCACTTTATAAGTATTTGACAGGATCTGTGACACGATGCATCAGTCTATCAATACTTCTGTAATGAAATGCGTGACTGCCTCAGTACATCTGAGTGGATGCATCCGTGTCACAATGGGTCTGTGATTGGTTGCGTAAGTTTCTCACTCAATCTGTGAGTAGGTGTATGAGTGCCTTTGTACATTTGTAAGTAAATGACTGGATCTGTGAGTGGATACGTGAGCGTCTAAGTGGGTGTCTGAATGGGTGTATGAGTGTCTCAGTGGATCTGTGAGTGGGTGTATGAATGTCTCAGTGGATCTGTCAGAACATACGTGAATGTGTGAGTGGGTCTGTAAGTGGGTGCGTGAGTCTCTGAGTGGGTCTTTACATGGGTGCTTCAGTGTCCGAGTAAGTCTGTAAGTGGGTGCATAAGTACCTGAATGGGTATGTGAGTGAGTACATCAGTATCTGAGTGGATATGTGAATGGGTGTATAAGTGTCTGAGTGAGTTTGTGAGTGCGTACATGAGTCTGTGACAGTGACCAGCGAGTGTACAAATATATATATAAAAAATATTTTTCCCAATATTCGTGATGACGTCAGTCGCGACGTCCCCACGTTTGGTACACCAGGGGCTGCGCTGGCGGTCGTGCGTTGTCGCGAATATCACACACGATGGAAAAAAAATAATTTTGGACACCTAATTTGTCACTAACACACTCATTTCTCAAACATGGGGTCCGAGTGTGTCCACCCTGACCCCTTATGTTAGCTTACACACAAATTTTCAGCCCCGGGAACCGATCCCGGATGATAAAATGGTGACCGCAACATTCTATTCAGTTTGCGTCCAGCCAATCGGAGCCTTCCCATTGGTGCGTGCATTAGCGATTCATTGCAAAATCGTCGCAAAATATCCGCGGGCAGAGATATATCTATAATTTTCGGCTTAAATTTCTCAAACTACTGGACAGATTTGCACCAAATAACAAAAACCACAATCTGCGTAACAACATCTACTTTACTGCCAAATTTGGTCTAATTCCGTTCAGCGGTTAGGGCTGTAGGTTCGACAACGCGTTCCTATGGGAATTAATATTACAAACGCACCCTTTTTTCGCGCCCCTATTTCTCAGTCCCCACTGCAGGGATCACCCTCAAACATTCCATGACACACAGAACCTACTTTGACACTTTTTTGGGAAAATTTCATGGAGATTGGTCAAACAACACCAAAGTTATAGCTAAGTCAAAAAATGCTTTTCCTAGGGAAACTAAGTCCTAACTATAACTACCCACTAATTATTAACTGACTTATAGTTAGGACCTAGTTTCCTTAGAAAACGCATTTTTTGTTTTGCCAATAACATTGGTGCCGCTTGACAAATCTTCACAATTTTCGAAACTTTTGCTGCAGTCGGTTCAGCTGGTGTTAAAAGTTTTGGGGTGATTTGTCAAGCGGAGGCCGAGAAAAAAGGGGGAGTCCCAAAACACGTTTTCCCCATGCATTTTCTGGGTCACTCACCCATACAGACCTGAATGTACCTGCTCAGTCACCCATTCAGCCACTCATGCACTCTCTCATTCACCATTTACAGCTACTGACACACCGCACCCTCACCCATACAGCCACTCATTCATCCTCTCATTCACCATTACAGCCACTTACACACCTACTCACTCACTCACCCAAAAACTCTCACACCCACTTATGTATGCAGTCTTTCACATACCCACTCACTCTTGTATACACCACTTACTCACCCACCCATATAAGAACTCCCACAGCCACTTACCTTAGTACAGATGTTTAACACTCAGTAACATTTAGAAAACACTATCACTGGATGATGTTATCAGTGATGTCATTTGGGATGTCATGAGTGATGTCACTGACCATGTCATGAGTGATGTAATATTCGAGGTCATGAGCAGGGCATTGCAGGGGCGTAAGTTATAGTTAGCTGAGCTGACTATAACTGCTGAATTTCTCTGGTTTTGTTCGAGTCAAATGTCAGCCTAATTATAACGTCCCTGTAACCTTTGTTTTTTTCAGTGAATTTCTAAGTTTTTTAAAATTCTATTTCCTAACTATAACGTCCCTGTAAACTTTGTTTTTTTCAGCGAATATATAGGACTATGCATGGGGTTTAATGAAGAGCCCTGGCGGGTGCCACAGGTTATGTGTTGGAAATTGGCCTGATAGGGAGGTAAACAGACAGCCAGGTAGTGACCCTCAGGGAACGATTCCAGGCACAGATGAGCATTACCTTAAATACCTCAACCCTAAAATGGAATGATTAACAGTGTCAAATGCTGCCAACAGGTTGATAAAGACCAAGGCAGATGTACTGCCCTTGTCCACTATCATGTTAAAATCGTCGACAACGGACAGTAATGCAGGTTCCGTGCTGTGAAAAGGTCTAAAGTCACATTGCTTGTGGAGTGGTTTTCTATAATGTCAATACAAAGGACCCCTGCTACTGATATAGGTTCGTTCCCAAGGCAGGGAAAATACATGTGGAGTGGTTTTCTCCAGAAAGTAAGATAGTTGCATATTCACATGTTTCCAGGAGTTTGGAGGAAAGAGGCAAAAGGAGATTTATCAAATTTTGGTCAGCCCTGTAGGGTTAGCAGAAAGTAAGGGCACCAACAAAGCTTTCTTCCAAGAAGGAGGTACTGTGGCAGAAGATAGTGAAAGAATGCAACAGTCAGTAAGCACTGACTTGATTTGATTAAAAGCATGATGCAGAATATGTGGAATACAAGGATGCATAGTAGAGCGCGAACAAAGAGAATTAAGCAGCTTACCGGAGATAGCCAGAGAAAGAGAAGAACATAGAATAAGAGAAATGGTATCAGAGGAGGGAGTGCACTGGTAGAATATTGCATTTCTTACTGAAATGGATGGTACTTCACTGAATATATTATTTATAGAAGGAGCAGAGAACTTACTTAGACTGAATAGGGTCAATTTTAGCCTGGAAGAAATCTGATAAACCTGAACATAGTTCCAGAGTTGGCATTACTGTGGTGGTTTTTACAAACAGGTGAAAACAGCCCTTTTACAATGTTGAAGAATTCTCTTGTGAAGTCTGAAGCAGAAGAAATAGAGAAAGCATAATAAGTTGTGCGAGCCTAGCGGATTGCTGATTTATTGTCCTTGATAGCAGCAAAATATTTTATCTTAAGAGTCCCCTCATATTGTAATCACTACTGCCTCCCAGCAGATTTGCAGGAACACTTAATTGCCATGCGTTCCTGCATGAACTAGAGCATAAATGGTTGACGGCATAAGGCCCAGGTTAGCTTCAGTGACAAAACTGAGTGAAGCCCTCTGGAAATCCAGTCCCGATTATTCGCAAAGTGCCTTTATTATCATCGTTGTTAAACTCCTTGGCACTTTCAGAGTTTGCGAGTGAGTCTGCAGTCATCCTAGTCCAATCATGCATAAGTGAGTCAGTGGGGAGGGAAGCAGAACCGAGTTTTAGATGAAAAGATGGAGTAAAACGAATGCAACAATGGTCAGTCCAACCAGGTTGACCGGGATCCACGATGGCAATCTCAGTGAAAGCTGTAAAGATGGTGCTGACATATGACCACCTGAATGTGTGACCAGTTTGACAATGTTGAGTCAGGGCAAGGGACTGGCAGACTCCCAAAAAAAGAGGCAACCTTGAGGAGATTGGACTGATCAACCCAAAAATAGATAATCCAATAGCAGAAAATTGGGTGTTTTGGAGATAAAATTGCCACAGGTTTCTGGAATGTCGGGTATCCTCTTATTAAAAGAGCCTGCTAGCCTGGTAGATAAGATGGCCGATGATTATAAAGGTAGGAGAAACAGGATAAGTGGGAGGCCTTCAACTCACTGAACATAATGTGGGCTAGCGGTTCGATGGAGAGATGTCATTCACAAATGTTAGCCACACCTCCATCAATTTAAAGGAGGCGGCCCACTCGAATTTTATAACCCCGTGGAACAGCAATGGCAATATCTGGCCCAGATGCCTCAAGAAACCACTTTTCTGTATTAAAGCAATGTCAGTATTAAAATAAAGCATGATAAAAAAAATGACCAGGCAAAAACTAAAATACAGCTGAAGGGAAAGGCGTCAGGTGAGGAGGGATTGGGCCTAACACCAGAGGAAGTTGGAGAAGCACTGATCGTGTAAGTGGGCGATAAGTTACAAGGAACTGTGTGAGTTTACCTGGATACGGCCAGGATTAACAAGAATGAGTTCATCCCGCGAACTGCACAAAACTAGGGCTGGGGAATCATGACAAAGATTTGATATTCCCTAGTCACAGTTTCTTGGATCAGTTTTTTCCTGGGCATGATATGGCATTGCTTCAGATCTTAAAGGAATTGCAAGTTGCTACGAGCGTGCAGAAGCGTGAGCTTATTTTCAGAGCTTTGTCCTGCTTCTGTAGGAAGAGGCTTGTGGTTTTTGTCTAGAGCAGGCTTCTCCAACGAGTAGCTCGTGAGCTTTTGGTAGCTCTCCAGCTACCTGTTAGTAGCTCTCCTGCGTGCACCTAGCCTACTAAATAAAAAGCTTTTGCTTGGCACAATTAACATGTCTACCAAAATTGAAAAATGTGTATTTGAGATGAAAATATTTTCAGAACTCATAAGCTGATGTTTGGAGATAAAAGGTTGAGTTATTAAAATATTGTTAGATTAGATATTTGAGTGATAAATTATGTGGCATTGGTGGGATTTTATTACTAATATTAATTTGATACCAGGCGCAGTGCAGCTATAGTTGGTATGTATTACTCACGTTGAGGCATTCCACATTGACAAGGCATTTTTTACACTACTGCTGACAACCCTGACTGATGCACTGAAATGATCACTGCTGGTAATCTGGTATAGGGTAACCACTAATGTAATCGTGTGTGATGTGGGAATAAGAGCTACGTATGTTTAATGACAATCATTCTGAGCTTCCAATATTATTAGAGCTAGACCAGGAGGAGCCTTAATCCTTTTCTATAATGTGAGGTACTTCTGATCGCTGAAAATAGTCCTGAGATGACTTTGATCATTGTTGCTTCAGTGACTACATGTGATACGACCACAATAGTGACCACCCAGGTGTATGTCGTCATGTTAATAGTAGCTCAGGATGATTTTCATGGAACCTAAGTAGCTCTTATTACAGAGAAGGTTGGAGGCCCCTGGTCCAGAGACTAAGGTCTCTTTTCAGCGTTTGGTTTGTATCCCGTCCCTCCAGAGAACCAGGAGTAGATGATGAACCCCTCCTAGTGCTTTTAACGCAAAATCCTTCTGTGGATGCTGGAGTCTGAACTGCTGTGCAGCGAGGTCATATTTCACAATGCACCCAATTAAAAGGTGCCATTTAGGACTTTCTCATACCTGCAGGATATCAAGAGTATTTTTGCGTTTCAGTGGTACTTTCCACGCCAGCCTGTGCTGATACTTATATCGTTCAGAGGGTAGTCTTTATTTGACCTGGCTTTAGTTCCCTTTTCTCCGTGACCATGCTTCTGTGAGCCTGGTGATCGGTGATGGCCATCCTCTCCAAGTCCGGATCATACAAGGCCCGTCGTTTAGAGGCTCCTCCTTGCACGCCATGGGGATATTTTCTCCGCATTTGACCACAGACGCCTCAAAATTCACTGTGGCATTTTAAGTGCTTTCTGACCGCAGAATCAGCTCTACCTTGGTTGGCTTTTTTTTTTAAATTTATCCAGGCTTTGCGATTTCAGAATTATTATGAATATGGTCACTTGTAAATGCTGATCTTTATTTTCAAGCTGAGAAGTGAAGAAAGTTTACCAGCTGTGCTTCCATTTGAAATTAAATCAATGGCACTTGTAAAGCGCACGGCTACTCAAAGTATGTCCCGGCGCTGCAGGTACAACCACCACTGATCACTACAAAGGTACAAGTTAGAAGGCGCAGGTAAATAACCAGGTCTTTAAACTGCGCTTGAAAGAAGCCACATCCTTAGTGGCCCGAAGATACCGGGGAAGAGAACTCCAGCCTGCAGCAGCCAGCGCAGAGAAGGAAGCACCTCTTCCATCGTGTCTTAGGCACCACCGCCAGCAGCGCATCAGCAGAGCGGAAAGTTCTAGCTGGACGATAGTGAGAGTCTCTTAGTGAGATAACTGGGACCTAGGCTGTAGTAAGCTTTGTGGGCTAACACACATCCCACATCACAGGATCCCTCTCATCCCCTTCCTCTTCTTTTGGCTTTATGGTGGTTTCAGGGTCTGGTACACACCCTTCATGTAAGTGTCAAGGGGCTCTTCGAAAAGATGTCAGTTCAGTCAAAGAATAAATAATGTATTCAGCCCAAAGTTCACGACCACTAGATGAAGTTATCGCTGTCCATATTTGGAATGATAATAAAACGTTGCTTCACAGTGAACCTTCACCGCTCTTCATTCTAAACACAGCCACTAGATTTCAAACAATGTTTGGTCGCATTGCTTTCAGCTGCCATTATTTGTGTTTTCTAGCACTTTGGTCTGTGATGTGATGTCCCATTACTCTGCATTGTACTCGACAGATGGGATTTAACAACCCTTCTGCTCCTGACTCATGGCAGTGTATCCGTTGTATTGTGTGGAAAGGCTGTGCAGTGCTCGGGTCCCTTGATTCACAGAGGGGGTGCAATGGTGGCGAGAGGTAGTGAGTGCAAGGGGTTGCAATCACCTGCACTTCGTGAATTACTATAGTCGGGGTCGGATTGGGAACGCTGGCACTCGGGCAATGGCCATGGGGCCGGTATCCGAGTTCCAGCTGTGGGCTGCTTTTTTGGGCAGCCTGGGGGCTGATTTGGGCGGTATCTGGGTTGTTCGGATGCCGCCAGCGGCCCAGTGGGTGCCTGAGTGGCCTTTCTGGAGGCAGAATGGCCTCTGTTACCTACCTTTTATCAACGGGCAGGGGTGTCACTCCCTTTCTCTCGCTGGGCCGGCCCATGAATGTATGCAGATTGAGCGGGGGCAGGGGGCCTGAGCAGAAGTGGCCTCACCTGTATTCAGGTGTGTTTCACCAGTGTGAACTAATCCATGCATTTTTTTGTTTTATCTAAGTACAGTTACGAAAACATGCTTCTGTCAGAGACACCCCCCTTTTTTTTTTTTTTTTTTTAAACTTCGCCAAAGCAGTGTTTTGCGGAAAGGCAATATGCAAATGAGGGCCACTTTTTTAAACCTGCCAGGGCCGATTTTTAATCCCAATACAACCCTGACTATAGTCGGTCATTCCTTACTCCAGTTTCCCCTGCTTGGTGGGGCATGATCCTTCACGGTGCAGGCAGACATACCCGTCAGTGCAAGGGCTGCACTCACTCTCCCTTCATGATGTACTTGCTGTATTGCACGCCTGCCGGATACTCATTCTTTTACACTAATCACCCGCATCAGTGGAGCAGTCTGCTTGCTGCGAGAGTGCCAGTCTGTTAGTGCAAGGGTTGCACTCCCCCATTCTTGATGTATCACTTCGCATCGAATGCCTCCTGAATATTTAATCCTTCTCTCCACTTGCCCACAGCAGCAGAGGGTCAAGAGCCAGTGCCCACAAGGTCCAGGAGAACAAGCCAGTGTGTGTAAGGGCTGCCTCACACACATCACCTGCCTCAGTGGAGAAGCCTGCATGCTGCGTACATTCTGTTTGTGAAATACTCAGTGTTGAACGCCTGCTGTGTACTTTGTTATTCCTTCACTCTTCAGTACTCACATGGGTGGAGTGACAGGTGCCTCTGGACACCAGCAGACCTGTGGTTATCTACCCATTAGGGCCATGTGATCATATCTCAGCACCCACATTTTCCAAATCAAATAAAGGCGTGGGAAAGAGAAAACTGTAGCTGTGTGCAAGTAGTGCATGACCAGAACTATACAGTCCTTGGTTAGATGGTCATATGTGTGCCTGGCTGGCTCTTAGACTAGCTGCTACGGCATGAGGGGGCAAGGTGAGTGTATCTCTGTACTTAAAGTAGGAATGTGCACAAATATGTGACGGGCACACTGTCTGGCCAGTCGCTTCCTGCAGAAATGTCCAGCCGTAGATCTCGTATGGTGTTTACTGCCAAACTGCAAGCATTCTTGATGCCTGGGGCTTGTATATTCTCTTTTTATTTTGATTTGTGCTTGCCCAATGCTCACAGAAGTCAAAATAAACTATTCCACGTTGCCATCTCAATATTATTTTCATTTTTCGTTCAGTGTTGACCATGCAAAGATAAATAATTAGAAGAGAAATGTAAAATCACTTGCATTTAATCAATCCATTTTAGTGAACAATATAATCCATTTTAATTGCCACAGAAAGGAATGACCCACAAAAAGCCTCCAACAATCAAGTTTTTTGAAAATCTGGAAGTTTGATATAGGCTGTATTACTGTGGAAGGGTGCAGTGGGTGATACTTGAGTTTTATTCTGTGACAGCAGTAGCATCACTAAATACACGGGTGGAAGTTGTTTAATTGATTTTAGGGTGCACTTACATTGGGGTCTTTAGAGAACTGCATTAGTTGAACATTGGAAGGTGTTACTTCCTGAAAAGGTAGGTCAGTAGCTGCTTTCTGAAAATGACTTCATTTTAAGTTCTGCTTAGAATGATTGGAAGGGATTCCTGTGCGTTTGAAGATAAAGGGGAAATAACCAATCTCCTATCCAGGCTTTTGGTGTTTCAAATG
Source organism: Calotriton arnoldi (assembly GCA_963921515.1). Taxonomy (NCBI): domain Eukaryota; kingdom Metazoa; phylum Chordata; class Amphibia; order Caudata; family Salamandridae; genus Calotriton; species Calotriton arnoldi. The sequence goes on from CAWUFW010005193.1 coordinate 748,880, forward strand.
CTTTTTGAGGTAGAGCTGAGGATTTAGCATGCAAGATTATTTTATGTAATTGGAAAGAGTACTCCAAGATCTCGATTCAAAAATGTAAACAATGGCTATTCTTTATTTATTAGAGGAGCTGATAATGTAGCCTTTCTTCAATCTCCATGGAAACCCACAACCCGCCCCATACGGTACGGGATAAACTAGACCACTATCTCAGTAAGATTAAGCCACCATGAGTAATTGTACCCATATCTGGTATATTGTCATGTAGTGATGAGATCTTTCTTTATCTTTTCTAGGCTCGCTCCCTCTAACATGGTCTGACCACCATCCAGTCTTATTTGATCTGACTCACACTTCCAAAGGGCTTACGCCAATTTCTGCTTCCAGCACATTTAAAGTTTGCACCTGCAACAAAGTTAAACCTGACCTACTTGCCCATCAGCTCTTAATCTCACAGCCCAACTTTCCTGATGAACTAGAAGCAGCCATTCCTCTTTATGATAGATGGCTCAACACTGCTGCCACCAAACCTGCCCCCGAAAGACTCATACGCTTTCTCCCCACAGCACTTTGGTACTCTGATGTGCTCAGAGCCCAAAATAAATTATGTAAGCACCAAGAACGAATTTGGAGGAGAAACTACATTGACCAAGAAAAATTGAAATATGAACAGTGATTTACAGATTATAAAGCACTCTTAACAAAAGAAAAATCGAAATATTACACAGGTTGGATTAATCTAGCCAAAAACTCACTCTTTGAAAGAACTATTTAAAACAGGTTCTAATCTTACTAACCCCCTAGGAACTAGTCAGTTAAATCATAGTCACTCACTCTGCAGCAATATTGCTAAGTTAGTTCTAAAGAAAATTGAGGATATCTTCAACGCATTCAATGGAACCAAGGAAAAAAGTGAGGGATTATCCCTTTCTTCATCTTTGGAAATCGAACAGGCTACTAGCATAACTCAGACCACCTTTTCAGATTTTGCTGATCTTTCGACAAACTCAGTTTTGGGTTTAATTCAAACAGCTAAGTCAGGGTCCCCAATTGATCTGTGCCCCCCAATCAGTCCTTAAGCTGGTCCCAGAGTTGTTGGCTGAAAAGTTCACCATGCTTTCAAACATGATGTTTAAATCAGGCCAAGTCCCATCAGACTGGAAGATGGCATCCATCTTGCCCCTATTGAAAAAACTAATCTAAAGGACCCTAATAATTTCCATCCCATTTCTAGGTTGCCTTTCCCTGCAAAAATAGTGGAAAAAGCTATGAACACTCAACTCTGAGTTTATCTTGGATAACCAACTGCTTGACACCACAAAATACGGATTCCGGAGCGAGCACAGCATGGAGTCCGCGCTTATCAGATCTACTGAGGAAATCAGACTTGCCCTGGATGCTGGTGGGAATGCTGCATTGGTACTTTTAGATCTCTCTGCGGCATTATATACAGTCCATCATGAACTTCTTGTGGACAGTCTATCTGCAATAGGGGTGCAGGGAACCGCATTAACTCTGCTGCGTTCCTTCCTCATCGGCAGAAAACAGGTGGTCGCCCTGGGCTCATTTGTCTAAGCCTTACTCTCTTCCCTGTGGGGTTCCACAGGGATCTGCGCTCAGCCCGACGCTTTTCAATGTTTACGTGTTCTCTCTCGCCACACTGATAAGGTTGTTTGGCTTTTCGCTCACTTCCTATGCAGACGACACTCAGATTGTTGTCTCCCTCTCCAACCAGGACTCTGACACAGAAAACAGATTCTGTAACTGTATGAGGGCGGTTATCACTTGGATGTACAACAACTGTTTGAAACTAAATGCAGGAAAAACGGAGGTTGTTTTGTTTTGCAATAACACCTCTTTCTGGACACCATCTTGGTGGCCTGGCGAATTAGGCTCTCTACCAATGCTGGTAAGGAAAGCCAAAAACCTGGGAGTCCTTATGGACAACAAGCTCTCCTTTGGAGACCGGGTAAATGCAGTCACCTCCTCCACGTTGTTCACCCTTAGAGTGGTCAAAATAATTATTTGATTTCTTCCTTTTGAGGCACAAAAAACAGTGGTGACCTCTTTAGTGATGTCGAAGTTGGACTATTGTAACTGGCTCTTACTTAACATCCAGAAACAACACCTAAAAAATTACAAACACTGCAAAATGCAGCAGCCAGATTGCTTCTCGGAATACCTAGGTTCAAATCTGTCATGGCCAAAATTCGGAAGCTACATTGGCTTCCGATTAGGCATCGTATCACCTTTACAGCTCTGTGTATTGCCTTTAAAGCCCTTCACAATACCGGTCCTTACCATCTCAAACACAGCCTTAGATGGTATTCACCAAACATTACACTCCGCTCCTCAAATGCAAAAACCTTAATGGTCCCCAAGTTCAAGAAAGTGAACTGGGGCGGTAAACGCTTTATCTTGGGCAATGTAAAAGCTTGGAATGCCCTGCCTGTTTATATCAGATCATCTCCCAGTCTCTCCATCTTTAGGAAGTAACTAAAAACCTGGTTATTCAACCTCTACGGATAGTCCGGGACCATGCTGTTTTGTCTAAGAGCCAGCGCCAGGACACCTCAGGGTAGCCATGTGCTATATAAACTCATTTAACATAAGATGCTGACGGCAATTGAGGCTGCTCCTACTGACAAGGACCAGCTTAGGTCCTTTTTAGGACTTTTTTTTTTTTAATTATTATTTTATTTTACCCATTTCAATAATACAACACAAACAAAATCATAATAATAAGGCAAAACTACATACAAAAAATAACGGAAGGAAGATAGGAACAAAATCATCCTGAATCTGCATTCCGAAAAGAACCACCAACTTAGGGAACATTTGACAATAATCAAACTAATAATACAAAAATTGACATCACAGTACAGTCATTCCTGTAAAGAACATCGTGTTCGGCAATCCAACGACACCAGCACCTTATAGGGAACACCAATCTCTACTAGCTCTCAACATGGGTTTAGAAGCCAACACAGTACGGAAACAGCTTTTACTGCTGTTTTTAACAATATCCGGACCCAGGTTGATGCAGGTCACACTACTTTGTTGGTCTTACTTGATCTTACCGCAGCTTTCGACACCCTGTCTCCTCTGAGGTTGGTTGCCCGCCTCAGGGAGATTGGGATCGGGGGCTCGGCCCTGGATCTTCTGGCCTCTTTTCTTTGTGAGCGGGCACAAACTGTTAAATTTGGCCAGTTTTACTCGACCTCTAAATCCCTCTCTTGTGGTGTTCCTCAGGGCTCGTCCCTGAGTCCAACGCTATTCAATATTTATGTTGCCCCTTTGGCCAAGGTGGTGAGATCTTTTGGTTTCGAGGTGTTGTCCTATGCGGACGACACCCAAATAATGGTGTCTAGCTCCCATAATGTTAGGGACTCTGCTCTTAATTTCAGAAGGTGTATGCAGGCGGTTTCCATCTGGATGACGGAAAACTTCTTGAAATTGAATGGGGAGAAGACGGAGGGCCTTATTTTTGGCAATTCTCTGGATATCTGGTCTAACGAATGGTGGCCAGATTCACTCGGAGTTTGTCCTTACCCAGTCTCCCACGGTAAAAATCTAGGGGTCATAGTGGACAACTCACTATTACTAAATCGGCAGGTTAGCAGGACAGTTGCCACTTGTTTTGGGATTATTAGAATCCTAAGAAAAATCATTCAATTTCTCTCCTTTGATTCACGCAAGCAGGCTGTCATCGCCTTGGTAATGTCCAGATTGGACTATTGTAATGCCCTTTATCTGGGCTTTAACAAAGGATTGATTAAACGTCTGCAGCTGGTGCAGAATGCTGCTGCTAGGCTGATAACTGACTTGCCTAAATACCACTCAGTCACCACAACAATCAGAGCTCTGCACTGGCTTCCCCTGGACCATAGGATTCTTTTCAAAACGTTATGCATGACTCATAAGGCCTACTATGATTCCGGCCCTGAGGGGATCAAGGTTCTCCTCCATCGCTATGTCCCCACCAGACAGCTCCGATCCTCAGATAAGAATCTGTTGATTATTCCGAGGTTCAAAAAAGCCAAATGGGGAGGTAGAGCTTTTTCCACCAATGCTGCTTAACTGTGGAATTCTCTTCCGGAAGAGCTTTCTGGTCAGGTGTCACACTCTCTCTTCCGGAAAGCATTGAAGACCTGGCTCTTCACACAGAGCTTGTCCTGAGCATTTCTACCCGGTCTACACCCGTTTGTCTCGCTCCGTAACAGCGCCTTGACGCCCTTGGGCTAAGTTAGCGCTATATAAATCCACTTTCTTTCTTCTTCTTCTTTCTAATGCCAGGGAAGTCTGTTATGCCCGTTGCGTCTGTAGGGTCCTCTCTGCGGGAGGGGATGTGGCAGTTTGTTCTTGGGTTCGAGTCTCAATGTAAGTAGCATACAGGCTCCAGAAGTTCTTTGGGCAGTTCCTAGGGGGGAGCAGCTCACTGTATGTTTCTATTTGTGTATTACAGTACAGCATGTCCCTAGACCATTGTGTCAGTGTGGGAGGAGGACCTCGAGACCAGTGTATCGCCAATACTCGTTTAGCGACCAACAGCGCCATGTCCACTAATCGTCTGATAGGTTTCTGCAATTTTTTAGAGTATCCAAGAAGGGCTAGCAGCGGATCAGGGCTAAGGTCTACCTGAGTGACTGATTGGAGTTCTGTAAATACCTTTATCCAGAAGTTCGCAATAGGAGGGCAGAGCCATGCTAGATGCAAAAAGTCAGCCTTGGCAGCTCCACAGCGTTCGCAGTTGGGCGTATCACGGAGTCCAAATTTGTGGAGTCTCACAGGCGTATGGTAGATGCGGTTCAGAATCTTAAACTGTATAAGTCGATGTCGGCCGTTAAGTGAGATACGTTTGGTTGCCTTCACAGCAATACTTCCACATACTGTCGTCTATAACCAGTTCCAAATTAGTCTGCCATTCCAGTCTGGCCTTAACGTATCGGTCCCTGCACAGTTCCTGCGTCTGAGAGTATATTCGTGCAACATGTCGCTTAGGGGATGCAGCACGAATCAATGTGGAGAAGGAAAGTACTTCCCGAGGCTCCAGCAGCTCATCCCCCAGTAGCTTTCGTAACGCGCTTCTAGCCCTAAAATAATGGAATGTGGCTAAGGGAGGAGGTTGTGGGTCCGTGTCTAGCAGGTCAGTCCAATCCCTACCCCTTCCGTCTCTAAAGAAGTCCCCAATCGTGTCAAGTCCTAAGGTATGCAGGGCTGCTATCATTTCTGGGGATGTAAGAGTCGGTAACCACTCACACCAGGCTATAGGGGTGGTAGGTGAGTATAGGATAGAGAGCGCTTGCCTGTTGAGGAGGTTATGCCAAGAGTGAGTCGTAGCGTTAATCGAATCGAGGATAGTGGTATTTCTGCTTGGCGGGTGGAACAAGGCAGTCGCCAAATGGGCTGGAGCTTGCGTAATACGCTCCATATGTAGGTGGTGGGGGCGTCTGCTGATGCAACCAAAAGTAGGCATGTGAGGCCTGGGTGGCTCGGTAGTAAAGATCAAGGTCTGGGGCACCCAACCCCCCCATAGAGTATGGCAGGACCAGGAGATTCCAGCTCGCTCGAGGTTGTTTGTTGGCCCAGGCCAGCTTAATTTGTAGCGACCGAAGGTGTTTGAAGAATTGTGCCGGAAGGACCATCGGAATATTAAGGAATAGGAAAAGGAATCGGGGAAGGACTACCATTTTCATTAATGATATTCTACCCAATAGGGAGAGGGGGAGGAGGATCCATCGCGCAACATCCTCTTCGAGTTTAGTGATGGTGCGGCCATAGTTTTCTCTGAACACGAGTTCCGACTCTGTGTGTATTTGAATCCCCAAATAGCGCACCGGGTCTGTAGACCACTGTAGAGGAAAGTCTAATTCCTCGGGGGATGTCGCCGGGGTGAGAGGGAATATTACTGATTTCGTCCAATTAATCTTAAGACCAGAGAACTCACCGAACCGTACTATCTCACGCAGGACAGGGGATACATTGTTAACCGGGTCACGGACGTATAGGAGAGTATCGTCTGCATACGAGGAGATGACTAGGGTATATCCCGGGAATCGTATCCCTTTATTGCTATGGTATTCCCGCAAAGCGCAGGCCATTGGCTCAGCCACCAGGGCATACAGGAGCCCCTGGATATCTTCAGGGGGGCAGTGACCACGTCACCCACCCGCACCTGAGCAGTGGGACTCATATATAGCGTACTAATTAGGCTTAGAAAGACACTACCCAGCCCCATGCGTTCTAAGGTCAGCATCATGAATTTCCATTCCACCGAGTCAAATGCTTTTTCGGCATCTAAAAAAATTGCCGCAGCTTTAGTATCAGGGGCAGTATACTGTATTGCTCCAAAAACTGTGCGCAAATTGTATGTGAGTGTGCGTTCTGGTATAAATCCCGCTTGTTCTGATCCCACTAGAGTTGGCATTAAGGGGGCAAGTCTGTTTGCTAGCACTTTGGCAAATATCTTCGTGTCCACGTTCAATAGAGAGAGTGGACGGTATGAGGAGCAGCTGTGCGAAGGCTTCCCGGGCTTCAAAATAACGACCAGGAGCACTTCTCTCATTGTGGGCGGCATAGTGCCTTCTTCAGCCATTTCCTCAAAAAGTGTTATCAGATACGGTGCAAGCAGTTCTTGGAACTCTTTGTAGAACCCTACCGTAAGCCCATCTTGTCCCGGCGCACTACCAGAGCGTATCGTGGACAGGGCCGTCTGTATCTCCCATGCCTCCAGCGGGCGCATCAGGTATTCCCTGTGATTGTCTAGTAGCCAGGGCAATTTAATATACTCCAGGTATTCCAATATGTCTGATTGTGTAGTATGGGATTCTGACTGGTATAGATCGGCATAATAGGATCGAAAGCCTTCCGCCACCTCATCCGCATCGGCGACAGTTTCACCTTCATCTGTAATCAATTCTATGGGGTGAGATGCTGCTCGACGTCCCTTCATGAGATTTGCTAGGGCAGTGCCCGGGCGTTCGCCCTCTCCATACACCCTTGCAACTGCGTATTTACCTAGTAGCTTGACCTCTCTATCAGCCTCAGAGTGGTATTCTTCTAGCGTAGTCTTTAGTGTAGCTTGTAATGTGGGGTCGTTTTTGGCCAGTACTTCCCTTTCCAGTCCTGCCAGGGTTTGCTCTAATCGAGTCAGCCGTCCCCTAATCGATTTCAGCACTCGCGAGAGCTTGGATATTGCGATGCCCCGTACGTACACCTTAAAGGTCTCCCAAATCGTAGTGAAGTGTGGGACAGAACCCAAATTTGTCGCAAAAAAGGTTTCCATTGCCTCCAGCATCTCCGCCCTAAACACCCCATCTAACAATGCGTAGGGGGGAAATCGCCAGGTGAACGGGGGGGGGGGGGTCATTTGACAGGAGTGGTCAATGTTAGGAGCACCGGGGAGTGATCAGAATAGGTACGGGGGAATGTCTCACACTCCCTAACAGTACCTCTAAGTGAACCCATCAGGAACCAATAATCAATTCTGGTGTGGAGGTTATGGGGCGCAGAGTAGTGCGTGTAGCCCCCTGCTAGCAGGAGCAGGAGCGCCAGGCATCGAACATGTTCAGCTCCGTAAGGATATCTAGAATTGCTTCCGCTGCCTGTGTGCGCCGTCGCGGTGGACCACCAGAGCGATCAAGATCCGGGTGTAGTGTGCAATTAAAATCTCCTCCCCATATCTGCGGTATATCAGGCAACTGTCGAGCTAAAGTCAGGATATCATAATAAAATCACGGGCAATCGTGGTTGTGGCCGTACACATTTATTATTACATAGTCCACACCTGGCCCCCTACATCTGGACACTACATATCTACCGTTGGTGTCTGTGTGCAATTCTTCAAGCGTGAGCCGGGTTTTGGGATTGATCCAGGGTAACACCCCTCGGGCATCAGTAGTGAAGCCTGCAGCATGGAATGTGCCTCGAATCCTGTTCCTAAGCTGCGGGAGACTTGTCACAGGGAGATGTGTCTCCTGCAGCAGCGCTACATCAATATTGTGCCTATTGAGATATGACATGACCTTTCTGGTCTTGCGCTGGTCATTAAGGCCTCTAACGTTCCACGTCAGGAACCTCAGTCTAGTCCCCATGTCTTATAGTAGTGCGATAAGCGCCATGCAGCCTGTGCATCTCCGGCAATCATTCAAGGTCATGATCACAATGTGCTGGTGTCTGCATGAATCCCCTGGTGTCTGTGCCTCATACCAGTGTGTCAAACTAAACCAATTAGACAAAAAAAGAACAAAAATACCTAAACTCACATCAGTCCCTTCCACCCACCACCCACACCATGCTATCCCCAACTGAGCATAGTCAAGATTCCCCTCCCAGTCCCCAAATAGATGTGTCTACCAACCATGCAGTGAGTAACACGCAGGGGCAGATGTTACCTAAGCACTGCGATTATCCATCAGCGGTAATCCACATATTTATCAAAATGGCACGTCAATCAACTTTCTAGGAACATTCAACTAGTTATCATACTTTGGCATAGCATATCAGAACTACCCGCAACCATGAATCTGGACATTTCTCCATAGGGCTATCACCATACTGTTACAATAATTATAACAACAAGCAAGAAGATCTATCTGTCCCCTCCCAGGAGCATCTGAGGTACTGTTACTTGCGCTGAGCTCTGGCAATTGCTACCTGTCGCACTCCATCCGCCAGCCTTCTGGTGTCATTCTGGGGAGATCGGCGCGGTAGCGCCCGGAGCGCCGGGCCCCACCTTGTTCGGATAGCCGCTATTCAAGTAGAATGCAGAAAAAAGCTGGGAGCATTACAATGTCAGAGTTCTAGTCATTGTCTTCAAGGGAGCTCCCCCGCGCTTCAGCCTCCGCCGCAGTTGCACCCTCCAGCTTCGACTCCTGCTTCGACTTTATGAGTAAGTCCTTCAGTGCTTTTTGCAGCGTCTTCGGATCAGTGAAAATGCGGGAGGAGCCATTCAGATTTACCCTCAATTTGGCCGGATACAGCATGGCATATGTGATGTTATGCTCCCGAAGCTGCTTTTTGAGTGGATTAAATTGGCGTCTTGCGTCTTGTACCCTTGCTGTAAAGTCTGTGTAGAGTGATATGGCAGAGCCTTCTTAGCAGAGTTCACCCAGTTCTCTGGATCGTCTCAAAGCTGTCTCGATCCCGTTAATTTAACAATTTAGCAATCACAGGTCGCGGTTGGGCACCCGGGGCAGGCCTCGGCCCCAATGTACGGTGAGCTCTTTCGATCACAAACATATCTGAGAATGTATCGCGGCCCAGCAAAGTGATTAGCAGCTTTTCTGTGAATTGTTCGACATTACCCATCGGGGTCGTCTCCGGAAGGCCCGTTATGCGTAGATTGCTGCGGCGAGAGCGAGCCTCTAAGTCCTCTGTTTTATCTTGGAGGTCCGTGATAGTTTTAGCCATTTGCCTCTGCACTAGGTCTGTTTCGGTCTGGGCCTCCTCAATCTCTGTGATCCTTCGCTCCGCCATGTCCGTTCGTTCTGCTTGTTTGTCGAGTCGTTCCGACATCCTATCCATGCGGTATACCAGTGAGTCGATCTTCCCATCCATCATTGTCAGTCTTTTCTATATTGTGGCAAACATTTGTTTCACTTCACTGGTCTCCTCCTCAGAGGTGTCCTCTCTAGTGTCCGCGGAGCGTGCCCTATCCGTTTCTTTGTCTGGTGGTTTTAGCGTCAAACGGTAGTTTGGTCTGTGTTTTATCTACTCTGCCCATGGTGTCGTCTTTGGGTTAGGCGAGTCCACAGGCGTCAGCTCAAGGCGCAAGGGGCAAACGCGGCGCTCCGGCGCAATCCCGGCTATGCTCAACAAGTGTGGGAAGTGGACCGGGACAAAGGACCTCCCCCGCAGGCTAATCGGATGGGGTATCTGCTTTCGTTGGTCACAGTGGCTCACTGGTCGAGAGGCTGCAGTTAAGGGCTCGTAGTTAGGGTGCTGCCAGTAGGTCCACAGAGCCCCTCAAGCCGGGTCTCCACCTCAAGGTCCTCTTCGGTCAGTGGGTACTGACCCTGCAGGAGCTGGGAGGGGTCTCGTCGCCAGGTAGCGTGTGGTGCGCAGGAGGCCCAATGTGTACCAGCGCCTCTTGATACCAGGCAGGCAGTCCGTGCGCGCAGACGGGGCGCCCCCCCCGTGCGGTCCTCCCACTGTCCCGTAGGAATGGTGGTATGCAGACTCACCAGGCATAAGAAATGCGCATTCCTCCCTGTGGGCGTAATAGCGCAGGCAATGGGGCAGCAGCGTCGGTGATTACTCTGCGCTCCTCTCCAACAGCGCCGGGCCGATTCAACTTGGGAGGCCACAGCCAGGATGTGCGCCACACGGCGCGCAGCAGATCAGTGGCGCCATGCAGTGAGTCCGCTTCAGCAGTCAGTACCCAGGGGCTCTCCCATCGTCTGCGGGCTCCAGCAATACTTGGACAGCTACCTCGGTATCAGAAGGTATAGATCTGCGTGTGGCCCCAGAGAGAGGGATAGTGCGCTATGCGGTGCGCATTCCCCTGTGGCGCCGCCGCCTCGGCGTAGAGAAAACCGGATCAGCAGGCGACTCAGTCGCGTCGGTCTTCAGGCTGTGAGACACCAACCCCGCAGCAGTGGGGCAACAGCGGCCAGTAAAGGCAAGTGTCTGCGGTTGCGCTTCGGCTCCGGCAGGGGTCCAGTACGTTTGTGAGGCAGGAGCGTGTAGCCCGATCTCCGGGGCGCCGCCAAGTCATCAGCGAGAGGCCGCCGAGCGCACGGCCGCCATCGCACTCACCCCTCCGATCAGGCCGCGCCTCAAGTTGTGGTCGTTGCGGTCGTTCTGCCGAACCCAGAGGACAGCGATCGACAGCCGTGCCTCTGGAGAGTAAATCCCCGTCGTTTTTGTCTAGGTATGTGTGTCGATTGCCAGGATAAATTCAGTGTGGCGCCGATGACTCGCGGAGCTCTTTCTCTACGCGGCCATCTTGCTTCACGACAAGTTCTGCCCCCTCAGGTCCTTTTTAGGACTTGTGTATCATGCAAAGTTTGTTCATCAGTTTTGTTTACAGGAATTTCAGTATAAACTTGAGTATATGACAGGAGCAAGAAATGCTGCAGCTGATTGCGTTTCAGAGTTACCATTGAAGTGAGATCCTCTGGATGGCGATGGAGAGGCAGATGACGTTGAGATGGTGTGTGTGTGTTATGTTCTGTGAGCTCACTCATCTTTAAGCTGCGTCTCTGTCTTGATATTATATTGTTCTCTAGACTCAACACCCTATACAATGCAAATGTGAAGTGGACTCAAGGTATCTGTGTAAACTGCAAAAGTGAGCTGAGAGAGTCTGCAGTCAGTTGCTTACCTATCACTGCCTTACTCCTGGCACCCGAGCATCACCATCTTCCAGTGCCTTGTAAATTATCGGCTGTTCTCTCCCATTCCAGGTACAAGGTCTGCCCATCCCCAAAGAGGTCAATGTAGGAGAAGCCCATGGACTTCGAGTACCAACGCTAGATAGATACATGACCTCTTGTATAGTTCTTCAGTAGATGCTGAGTGACTCATCACTAGACGCGCATCTTGCCTTCTTGTTCGAGTCAACTTCACAGCTAGGAATACCTGAACCCATAAGTCTATTATTATCTGTGATGGATTCTAAGTGCGTCTCTTTTTGTAGTAAGGGGGTTGAAATAACCCAAATTCAACTTGATATGAGAGGATACTCGTGTTCAAGGGATTAGGGTGCTCAAGGGCATGAGGTTCAGTCACATGAACCGAAAAGAAACCTTGTGATCCTGCTCCAGCCCTTTCCTTTCATTTCAGATGATAAAATGCAATGACTGTTCCATGGAAATGTGAACCAATCCAACTAGAACAGAATGTATTTTTGCAATGTTTCTGAAAAGTTATGAGTAATTAACAAATCTCGCATGAAAGAGAATGCATCGCGTTCCTTGGGGGCTTTACTAAGGGATGGTAAGGCTGTGCCGACTCTGTGCTGAAGATAAGTCAATGTATTCCAAGCCGTGCGAGCAATGGCAGGAGATTCATAAATCAGTGGCTGTGCTGGACCCGAGGCCCGCAGTCCAGCATTTGTCACCGTTCCCTCGGCTCGATGCCAGCTCTACACCTTCAGAGTAAAGGGTGTGAATTCTGCTGCTACCTTCTTTATAGTAATTCAGAGAGATTTTTATATTTGGCGTGGGGTCCTTACCAAACTCCTTTACCTGGCTTCCACTGTAGTTTCTTATGTCCTCTTACCTTGCATTTCTGACTAACAAGACGAGAAGTTTGACATTGTGTTGGACGAATAGATTTCATTCTCGTGGCACATAAAAGAATACTAAATATTTTCTGGTTTCCTGGACTCTGAAGCGAGTTTAAAACGTCCGATTAGAGGAGAATAAAATGATCTACTGTTTTCTAAAGCATGTTTTAGCATCTTCCTCTTCTGCATGTGAATGAATAGTGCTTGAAGCCTATTTCTATGTGCAATAACTACAGACAGTGGACTCTGAATCTGCGAGTCCACTGTGGGCACATGTACAGGTGGACGTGTCTCACTGTAGAAATGAAGAATCCACTATCCTGGACGAGCCGCAGAATTGCAGACTCTCTCAGCTCACTTTTGCAGTTTACACAGATACCTTGAGTCCACTTCACATCTGCATCTGCATCTTTCAGCCCTGGACTTGTAATTCAATGAGGTGGAGAAGTGACCTCCCAAGCTTTAGGGTCCAGGCTTGTGGCTCCAGGGGGGGGATGCCATAATCCTATCTACAGTCAGAACCCTACAAGGCAAACCAGGCTGAGGAAAGAGTCTCCCTTCTCTTCTAAAAGACTTTTCCCCCCCAAAAAAACAAAAATACCCCCAAGCATTGGCACAGCCAATAGGTCTGGCTTTGCCAATATTTGGTTTGTTTTGTCATGGTTTTTCCAAAACTTTATTTTTGGGGAAGCTCCGGGACCTCATAAATGTTAAGAAAAAAATTGTCTCAAAGCAAAATATTTTTATGGTCTCAAAAAGCTTACATTGCAATAGTCGTTCCTAGCATTTAAGGCTGTAGTAGGTAGGTGACTATATAAATAGAGCAACAGACCAATGGATGAAGAAAGCGTCTGTTAGTAAGTATATTTTACATATAATGTTTGTAAAATGAAAAGGTCTTGGCTAACGTCAGACCTAAAAATACTGAATGCTCTTTAGTGAGCAATCTGTAGCATTAGCAGTTGATAGAGTTCTAAGTTGGGTTTAATAGTGCAAAAAGGTAGATTCCTGATTACACTTGACCATCACGACGTTAATTTATTTGATAATAGATATTAGGAAATAGAAAGTCACTGTGTTGCTCTCTTCGCTAATGTCTCTGACAATGACCTCGACTTTGCGCATGCTCATAAGAGTGTTTCTACTCGTGAGGGAGGGTGGGCTGAATTTTGGGGCAATTCAACATTGGTGGCTTTCCCTTAGGTTTTGATGGTTGTCAGCAGTGCTGTGGTATAGGTTCTGCGGGCCCAGGATCTAACATTCAATCACTAATGCAGATGTTCGAGGGTCCCGCTCCAGAGCACGATAGATGTTAAAATCCTCTTCACAAAGCCCTCCACACACATCTCTTTCAGGACTGTGTACAACTTTGCACCTGGAAAAAGACACTAAGAAAGTGATGCGCATGCAATGCTCTGTATACAGGGTTCAGTTGATTTTTTTCAAGGTGCACCAACTTCCAGAGCAAGGAGAATTGTTCTAACATACCGCATATATGGTATTTTGCACAGTTGAGACCAAAATATCTACCCTGGGCACTCTCCTATGTGTCAGAAATGCTAAAGCCTTGAAGGGTGCATGTTAAAGACCCAGTTGTTTTGGAAGGACATTCTTTTGCACAGGAAGAAAATCCATATTTGTTCCAAAGAAACCATTTTCTGTGTTTCTATTCAAAAATTATTATTTTTTTAAAGCAGTTTGTGTTTCTCAAAAGAACAGGTGTTGCTTTAAATACTAATAAAAAAAATCTAATTTAGAAAGACAGAGGGGAGCACTGTCAGTTCCCTCCCCTGCCCCAATGGCTTCTCAACACGATTCCCACAGGGAGGCAGCCACATTGGACAACCTTTCTTTTGTGAATTGTTACCACCTCCTTTGAGGAGGCTGTAACATTTCAATGGTTCTCAGCCACAATTGTAGTCACAAAATGTTGATACATCTTATTGGGATTCGCAGTCAGGACAGACGCCCCTTTCACACGTCCGCCTCCTAATTGTGATTCGGAATATGTCACAAAACCTTCTTTTCAATTAGGAAAGGGTTTTCTGAATTGAAAATGGGCTGTAGGAAGTACTAAAATATCATTTTGTGGTTGAAAACCCTGTGATTTGCAAGTTTTGTGTCGAAAAATGCTTCACTACATTAGGCCCTAAAATTTACCTAGTAAGGTACAGTGAAATGTTGTAGGATGTGAGAGTGATTGTATTTTTTTAGGAAATGAAAGAGGAAAGGCTTGGTTTATACCTTTTAAATCTAAAAACAAACTTTTGATTATTTTGTTTATTTTGTTTATTTTCATGCCAACAAATATTCACCAAATCCTGTTCAGTGACAGATTGAGTGGTATGTATCAGATCATTTGGTGGATTAAAGTCTGGCCGCAGCGTTTGCGTCAGGTCCAATATTTCTTGCTTTGTACTAGTTGAACAGTTGATATTTAAAGTTATGAGAGACATTTCTGGCAATCGAGACTTTCATCCGAGCTCGTTTGCTTTTTCACTGTACTTCGTTCTTTCATCGAAGGAGAAGGGTGATGACATCTAGAACAAGGTCGTGGTAAATTGCTCCAGAGTAAAGGGTTCTCTTGGAATTCGTATCTGGCAATAGTAACACAATTGTTTTATGAACATGCATTCGTTTTAGAAATGTTTTTTTCTGAAATTAATTTGTAAGGGATACTTGTGAACTTAAGTTAAAAACATGTATGTTTCGATGTAGAACAACAATTTGGTGGTTTCCTTAAATGTACATTTTTGTAAATAAAAGAAATGTTTTAAATATACCAAATAAAACTGTAATTAAAACAACTGTAAGCACAAGAAGAATTATTGTTGAAATCTGGGTACTGATCGTAATTTACCCATGGATCAACAAAAGGGCATTCATTGGAGGTGTTTCCATACAACACTAAGGTTTGGTGCCAACCTTGTGCGAAACACACGACTGGACTTTGTGTCTGGCTCAGTGCACAGGCCCCATTAAAGAACCAATTGGCGTGTGCCCATATTTTCTTCCCATACTTTGTGAAATATGGTTTCAGAGTGGAAATGCTGTGAACGTGTTCAGTCTCATTTTACGGTTGTCTTGCCAAAGTTGGCCGTGCAGTTTTAAAGCTTTGGACTCTCGCTCTTTGAAATGACTGCGAAATGTAGAGCCGCCTAGGGACCTACTGTCCTATCAGGGAGGGTGGAGGAGGGTATGAGGCGCTGCAAGGCATGTTGGGAAAGAGCAAACTTTAAATAAGGTGACTATTCTCTAATGATCCTGCTGCGTAAGCAGATCTGACTCAAAGGCGCGCTTTGTTGGTTGATCAACGACCCTCACGAGAAACAAAGCTATGGCTTACACATTCCCCATCCTTCTGCATGGGCCCTGGTACAGCCCCCCCTTGCCAGGGCTGATTCTGCTGCACCTGTTCGTCGATTGAGAATATTCTGCTGGATAGAGTACCGCGTGAGCAGCGACTCCAGGTCATGTGACAGCTTGGTCTCCTTAGAGACAACAGCAGCGTAGTGCATTAGGATGCTTGTTCAGGAGAGGAAGGAGGAGGCAAGCGCTGCTGAGCACCAAGGTTTGCTTTCGTTTGCTCGCCTTTCTGGTTTTGCATTTTGAGTCTATTGAGACCAATGGATGTTGGGCGGGCTGCTGTAGGAAGGCTTGGCGCTGATGAACAACTCAAGACCTTTGGTTTTTCTTCCTTCGCTGAAAGAGCGGGCTTTGATACTACGCTTACAGCTGGGCTGCCGTAGAGTGGGATTGTACCATTGTATGTTATTTGTTTACAGCTTTTGTTAGAGCGGAAGGCGCCAATGGAGGGAAGCGGATTTTAGTCTTTCAGCGCTCTCTGATTAGTGACTTACTGAGAGGTTTTGAGTCTTTCTTTGACCTTTGTTCTCTACATCCTCCCTGTGAGCAGGAGCTGGTCAGTCTGCCTCTGTTAATGCATGCATTCCTTTCTATAGTTGGCTGCACGCTTCTTTCTGCTCTGTTGCTCACATACTGCTCCAGCAGAGACAGTGTCCTCTGGCCATTCTTCCCGTGATTGAAGCACATGTTTCTGGCTCATCGGATGAGTTTGTACTAGTTCCCAGCGCACTACATCCTAGGATGTGCTCTCTGGACAAATTAGTAGGCGAAGCGCAGCGGCATCACTTGAAATTCCACGGTAGCTCAGTAGCAACTGAGCTCCAGGAAGTGAAAAGATCAGAATGCCTCTTTCTCCGAGGCACTGATCCCACTGAGGCATAGGGTGTCTGTGGCTCTCTCGGCGTCGAGAAGCTCTGGGCTGTGATGATGTGAGTACTTTCACCCTCTGCTTCAGTTTCCGTTTCTAACTTGTGCCTTAGTTTGCTTCTGTGATCCGCGCTGCCCCCCTTGGTGATGCCTGGTTTTGCTCCTGATGTGTGTTTTACTTGTACGTCTGGCTAGGGTCGGTCTGCATTAATCTCTGGGAGTGACTGGGCCAACCTGGTAAGGCGCCTTGAGGTGAACCGCCCCCTCCCCCCCCCCCTCGGGCTTGCAGGCTCTCGTCTCGCTCTTTGCTCCTCGTTCATCTGCCCCAGCCCCTCCAGCGGAGGCCGCGCAGGTCCCCTACATCATTTGCATAACTGTCCCTTCTACTGATTAATCTTTATCTTCGTGGAACATTGATTGGTTTCTGAGCTGCACGTGGAATGCATTGATAAGCAAAGCTGCTGCTTAACGCGCGCAACATGTGGCCACGAGGCCCGTTAAAATCATTCATTGTGATATCTACAAAATCGATTGACTCCTTTTTGACAGCATCTGTGGAAGCGCTATAAATAGACTCACCAGCCGTCACTTCAGGTCATTGTATGTCAGTTTCCGTAATAGCTCCATCAAAGGGCGCAGCATTTCTTTAGAACCAGGACGCACAATGTTTGATTTCAGAATATATATATATATAAAGAAATTACTGTGGTAATCTTGTATTTAGAACGTGAAGTGAGCACAACACTTGACACGGGGATGTTTTATGTCCAGAACAATGAGTAACAACCTATTGCCATAATACAAATTGATGATTGAAAGACCAGGCACTTTCCTAAGTGAAAACATAGTAATCATGGAACTGCCACGCTTTGTTTCAAAAAAGCAAAAACAAAACGAATTTCAAGTTTGAAGTTCTGCCATACCTGTTAATCCATGCCATATTTATAACATCTTCTAGATATAGGACCCACTCTTTTCACATATGTTACTCACGTCTCCATGATTTACGTATAATTTGACAGGCAGCAGAAGACTGGGAAAGGTGGGTCGGTTTCTGATTTTCTAAAGAGTTCCCCTGCATCCCGCACTTTTTGATCCAGAGTTGCCATCCAGCTCTCATCCCATCTCCAGGTTCCCCTTTCTTGGGAGGATGGACTGCTGTCATGGGTCAGTTGCTTGTTGTGATCAGCCTGCAGACACTGCTGTGATACACCGGTCTCGCTTTCATGCAGGTGGCACAGACTTACATGCTATTAGGATTGCATTCCTGTCCGCGTGCTGGGTGACAGGGTGCTTGTCTGGTGTGTTTTTACAACTCGTGTAGCTTGTGGGTGGCCAAAAAGCCCTTACTTTATTTTTAAGGGGCAGACTGAGCTTGGCAGTATGGTGTTTCACTAATTTGCTTTCTTTCTGACCACTTGCTCCTAGCAGTTCAGAGTATTGGATGAACAGACACGTATGCAATATGGGCTTCCAAAGGGTTGATTCTCTTAGCTGCGGGGCCTTTACTGAATATGTGGATGTTTGTTTTCTAATGACACATTCTCTCAGGGTATGACCTTCACGGGGCACTCCAACATCCCTTTGGGTGGATCAGAGCATGCATGCAGTGGCATTTCCTGAAGCGGAATCCCTCAGACAGGATTCCTGCCCTAACTGGGAGAAATTAGACTCTCCTGCTCGATCCCTGTTGTCGGTGCTGTCTCTTGATCAGGTTGAAGCTTCTCTTTTGGCATGCTTGAAATCTTTGAACTTGAGCCTGTGGTCAGTCCATCTGTGACCAAACCTCGCTGTGATGTCAGTCATGGCTATTTATCGGCTTCTCCTTGCGAAGAAATATAGTCTTTCTCAAGGTCCCTGTGTGAATGTGGTTCAGGACCTGGTACCTCCAAGGTGATCTCAGGGACTTGCCACTCACTATTGCTGGATTACCCAGGTCCTCTCTTGAACCCGCAGTGCTGCAGACCAGGTAATGTGTCGCAAACAAGTGTGAGTTTTATGCCAAATTCCAACAGTCCCAGACTTCCCTTATTGGCTAAGTCAGCAGTTCCTAATCTTTTAATGTCTGTGGAGTCCTCCTGAACCACATTGGGAAGGTAGGGACCCCTTCCTAAGCAATTTCTACAATATGAACCTCAAATCAATACGCAAAGATACAGAAACAAGTATTTATGAAACAAGTGTGGCTTCATTTAGTGTCATTGTAAAAAATGTTTGTGTAAATTCTTAGCTCCATTCCTTACTTTAACCTTGCACTTTTGGTGGTATCTAATTAATACTTTTTGCTATTTTAAGCATACCCTGATATTGACCACAGGCCTAGCTCATATCTTTATAAAGAATTTTCGAAATATGCTATTTAATTCACAAACAAAAATATGCAAACAATTGTAATTTTAATAGAAAGGTAGGAGCTTCAGTTGAGGCCACAGATCGTCCATCCTAGATTCTGTTTGCTTTACTTGTGCTGCTCCTACAAATCAAGCAATGACACCAAGTTAATTTAGATTTGCCAGTTTCAAATACCTTCTAATTTACAGAGCATTTTAAAATATTTAATGTTATAATTGCTCTTATCTTTATATTCCTTTATAAATGTGTTAATATTTAATTTTTTAAACAGTTGCGTACCCCATACATAGGCATTGTGAAGCCATGCCCACTGGGCTAGGTCACTGCAAAAGTCGCTGTCCGATTTGTAAGCTCATCTTGGAGAGGAGGGTTTCGTCTCTTGGGGTACTACATCGAACAGGAGCCTAGGGTCTTTCCTAGAGATTCCTAAATTTAGGAAGTCAAAAACCAAGTCACATTTTTTTCTGCATGGAGACAGCAGAACATAGTAATGTACTGATTGGATTGAGAACAATTACTATGCTCCACGGACCCTGTTAACAATGATATTTGAGCATCTTAAACGTACTTAGCTGCACAAATAGCAGCGTTTACGACTGTATTTCAGCTTAGATATTCACAAACCTTGAATTTGCACCCTTAAATACTTTTGTCACATGTAGAATTACAACAACTTTTTGTACTGTAATATGTGTGTAGATCTCCCCTCAGACATAAGTTATGGGCGTCTCTGGATGAGGATATCTGCAAAGCTGAGTGAGCACCTTGAAACGCTTAAGTTTTTGTCTATTCCTAAAATATCTGTATATTGTTTACCACCCTGAACATAGGCTTAGATGTGCCTGTTAAGCGAAGGAGTAAATCTGTTTCCAATGTGGAAATGGGGAGAGGAGACATCTGCAAAGTTGGTTATGGGATAGGAGAAGAGGACTCACATTGGAGAAAAATTATTTCCTCTTAAGGATAAAAAGAGAAAAAAATCCAGCGAATGCATTTGGGCATTACACCATACCATTTCGAAATGTACATCTCTTATGTATCCGGATGCATGCATGTTCAAGCATGCTTGTAAGCCTGCCTATGGTCTAGTGCATTATCATTCTAACAAAGGTTCCTTGTCGCAAGATTCTCTTGCATGATTTGAAGCTACAGGCCTTTCGTCAGACATCACCTTTGACTTGCAGCGGAGAAGTGCATCACAAGCACTGACCGGGGAAAATCCAATATGAGTTTGATGGCTCAGTGCTGCGCTCCATACTCAAACCATATTTGCTCTGACCGGAAATTTGTCTTCACCTATTTTACCAAGTGCTCCTATGACTCTCATTTCACCCTTTAGTGGAAACTAGTTAATAGACTTTTGGTATTTGATGTCTTCCTTGGTTAGCTCTTATCGCTACTGTATTTTGATTGTTCATGCCTCCATCACTTATCACCTCTAGTGGATCTTGACCTCATTATTGCATTACAATGCAAAAGAATATTTTACAGAAAAAAACGAAAATATTAAAAGTAAAAATTATTCTGCTTACTGTAATGAATTGAAACATCAACTGGAAAAAATAAGAATAGACTAAAGGAAAACATTTTTTAAAGGAAATAAAAATACAAATTGTCAGGCGGAAATGTGCCTGCTTTCCCCATTACTTTTCAAACCGTTTGAATACTCGTATCTAACTTATGGTACTCTGCCCATCGTATTGCATGCCCCAAATAACTAACAAATATTCTGCGGCTCTTTTCTTACCTAACAGGAAATTATTTATACGCCATACTGCTGAACCCCAACTTTAACAGACTTCACTTTTGTTTGAGCATAATTGGATAGATGTGTGTGTAATCTTTGGTAGAATGCTTGCCCTTATAAGCTTTTCTTGCGTTTATTTTTGTTTGTTCAGCTATTGCAATATTCATAAATGTCCGTCTGTAACAGGCACCTTGTATTCTTGCAGCTCCTGAGGGTTCGCTTCTAAATAACGTTTGAGAATCCTTTCCGAATCACCGCTTGGCTGAATCAGTGCTTGGCTGTAATTTGTAGTTGATGATAAACATCTCATCTCCTGTCTTCACTAAACTGCTCAGATTATTCAAGAAACGAGTCGGGTTGTAATTTAACTATTGACTAGCCTCCTTAATTTTGTGATTTAAAACATTTCATTGGATTTTTTATTGCAGTAATGTGCAGATGGTGCAGTTGTCAGCCACGCACTGATACAATGTGTTTTTTCAATAAATGCTTTCTAGTTATCACAATGAGCCGCATTGCAATTTATAATGGTCTATTTCTTAGACTTGCCAGCTGTGTTTGACACAGTAGATGACCAGGTCTTAATAACTAGACTTAGTGATCTTGGTGTCAAGGATTCGGTGACAAATTGGTGTACATCCTTTCTGCCACACAGGGCCCAATAACTTTCACTGCCATCCTTTACCTCAAATGTGCAGACTGTACTCATATGTGGTTCTTTGGGGCTCCGTTGTATTGCCTCACCCTCTCAATCTCTGTCAATCCTTTGGCCCACCTTTTATAGTCTTGTTGGCTATACTGTCATCATGCTTGCTGATGATCCACAGATTGTCCTGAAAATCATCAAAGATCGTAGGGGCTCATTACGATGGCGGAACGATCGCCACCGCCGGGCCGGCGATCGTTCCGCCATCAAATAGAGAATTACCCACTGCCATATTAGGATGGCGGTGGGTATCGCGGCGGACGCAAAGTCCGTCCGCCGCTTTTCCGCCAGTGGCAATCCCACCGATTGCCTGGCGGGCGGAGCAGGGCCACTAATATGGTGGCGGTGCCTAGCAGGCACCGTCCGCCATATTAGGATGTGGGAAAATAAAGGCCTTTCCATGGCGGCGATGCTGCCATGGAAAGGCTGGTGGGGATTGGGTTTGGGGGCCCGTTGCGGGCCCCCCATAGGGGAAGGGGGGTGTTGCTGCACTGGGGGATACCCATGGTACCCCACTGCATTTCCATGCACCAAGTGGCAGGCACCGCATGATGCCTGCCTCGTGGTGCAGGGAAATGTGGTGCAAGCACCTTTAACATTGCGGACGCTGCTGCAGCCAGCAGCACCGCCCGCAAAGTTAAAGGGCCAGGATGCACCCGTCAGTATGGCGGTCGCATCCTAATTTCAGTGGTGGGACCGCCACATGTCTGGTGGGCGGTCCCAATCACCGCTAGGGTGGCGGGCGGACCAAGTCCGCCCGCCATCGTAATCAGCCCCTTAGTGTATTTTATCCTCATTTGTACCACTGTCTTGAAGCTGAAGCTAAAACCAAACGTCGAAAAAATAGAAATATTGTTACATGTGCTTGTTAGTCATTTTGGAATTTTCCTTTTTGGTCACAGACACAACCCAAAGCATTGTCATGAGTGAAGAACATGAGTGTTAAGACTCACTCCGAGCTAAGTAGGAAAATGTGAGTGTGTGATTGTATAAGGGAGTGAGAGTGAAGAAGTGTACTGACAAGGGAAAGTAAGGTGGACTGCATGAAAAAGAAGTAATGAAATGAGGCAACGATGAACAGCAGACTATTTTGGGAAAAACTATTAAAAGCAAAGCTGGTGACATTTATGCTATAACACGTAAAATACAGGTAAAACTTTGAGCTTGAGAATGAGTTTGGAGAAGTTTAATAACTGAAAAGGAATCCCTCAAAGCCTGTTATTTAGTCATAAACACAGGCAGTGTTTGCTTTGGTAAGAAACACAGTAGAGCATAGAAAGAAGTACCATCAATCAATCAGCATTTGTGGAGCACAACACTGTCCACCCTAGCGGTATCTGGGCACTTCGAAGAGCCAGGTCTTGAGTCTCTTTCTGAAGTCTGCCAGTGAGGGGGCTGTACGTAGCTGAAGGAAAAGGTCGTTCTAGGTCTTGGCAACGATGCCGGAGAAGGAGCGGCCACTGCTGAGGCTGTGACGGATGTGGGGGTGAGGGCGAGCGAAGGGGAGCGCAGGTGTCTAGCGGGTTGGTGGCAGTTCAGTCGATGGTTGATGTAGGCTGGTCCTAGGTCGTGGGGGGCTTTGTAGGCATGTGCAAGGATCTTGAACTGCCGTCTCTTCTGGATGGGGAGGCAGTGGAGGTCTCTTAGGTGGGGGGCAATGTGGGTCTCTCAGGTGGGGGGCAATGTGGATTCATTTGAGGAGGTCCAAGATGAGTCTGGCTGCGGCGTTCTGTATGGTCTGGAGTCTTCTGAGGAGCTGGGTGGAGATGCCGGCATGGAGGGCATTGCCATAGTCGAGGTGGCAGGTGGCAAGGGCCTGAGTGATTGGCTTTCTGGTGTTGGTTGGGATCTATCTGAATATTCTGTGGAGCATGCAAAGTGTGTGGATGCAGGAGGAATTGATTGCGTTGACTTGTCGTTTCATGGTCAGTTGGCTGTCGAGGATGATGCCAAGGTTGCGTGCATGGTCAGTCGGTATGGGTGTAGGTCCGAGTTCTGCAGGCCACCAGCTGTGGTCCCATGCGGAGTGTGCTTCCCGAAAATCAGCACTTTAGTTTTGTCGGAGTTGAGTTGGTAGCAGTTTTCTCTCATCCATTTGGCTACGTTGGTAATGCGTTGTAGAAGTTGATTTTGGCGTTGGAGGGGTCCTCGGTGAGCGAGAGTGTCAGTTGAGTGTCGTCTGCATAGGAGATTGTTGAGTCTATGGGATCCGACGACGTCTGCAAGGGGGATCATGTAAATGTTGAACAGGGTGGGGTTGAGGGACGATTCTTGTGGTATTCCTCATATGATGTCTTAGGGGGCGGAGGTGAAGGGAGGCAGTCAGATGCTCTGTGTGGGTCCTGTAAGGAAGGAGGCAATCCACTTGACGGTGTCTTGCTGTATGCCCATGTTGCAGAATCTGTTGATGAAGGTGTTGTGGGAGATGGTGTTGAATACTGCGGAGAGGTAGAGGAGTGTTATGTCGTCGTCTGTGGCAGCAATCAGTGCGATCTCAGTGCTGTGGTTGGCACGAAATCCTGATTATGAGGTGTCCAGTAGGTGGTTATGTTCCAGGCATTCGGTGAGCTGCTGGTAGATGGCTTTCTCGAGTACTTTGGCCGGGTAGGGGAGCAGGGAGATTGGACAATCATTTGTAAGATTGCTGGGGTCAGCGGAGGCTTTCTTAAGGAGTGGTCTGACATCTGCATGTTTCCATCTCTCCGGGAAGGTTGCTGTGGAGATGGAGGTGAGGATGCTGGTGAGTTGCTTGCTGTTTGGGTTCATTGGAAGGTTGTAGTGGTGGAGGGGGCAGAGTTTGGTGGGCACCCCCGAGTGGATGGAAGACATGAAGGCTGAGGTGGTCAGGGCAGCGAGCGGAGACCAGGTGATAATGGTTTGGCTGCTGTTCGCTGGTTGGTAGAGGTCGTTGGGGTTAAGTGTGGTGGGTTGGAGGTTGAAATTCTTATAGATGTTGGTGATCTTGCTGTGGAAGTAGTTTGAGAGGGTGTTCCAGAGTTCTTGGGAGGGGTGGATGGTGTTCTCTAGGGCTGTTGGGTTGGAGAATTCTTTGACTATTTTGACGAGTTCTTTTGTGTGATTGGCTGCGGAGTTGATGCAGGTGGTGATGGCTGCTTTCTTGGCTTCCTTGATGTGCCAGTGATATTTGCTGAGGGCTGTTTTGTGAGCTGCTCTGTCAACAGGGTTCTTGGTGGCGCGCCATCACTTCTCCAGTTGGTGGCAGTTGTGCTTAGTGGTCCTGAGTTCTGGGGTGTATCAGCTGGCATGTTTGGAGGTTTTGTTGGATTTTGTAGGTTTCAGTGGGGTGACACTGTAGGCGATGTTGGTGACTCAGGCGGGGAAGTTCTGGATGTCCTGGTCGAGGTCTGTTGAGACCTCGGGTTGGGAGGTGGTGAGGGCCTCTGACCACTGAGTTTTGGTGACTTTGCTCCTGCTGCAGTGTTGGGGGGGCAGGAGGGGGGGGGGAATTTGACGCCTGGCATCAGTGCTGGTGAAGCGTACGATGGTGTGATCAGACGAGTTCTGTGGTGTAGCTGAATTTTATATGTCGCTGGAGGAGAAAATGGGGCCAAGTGTGTGTCCGGCTTTGTGCGTGGGTTCGGTAACCTGTTGGGTGAGGCCGATGTTGTTCAGGTTCTCCAGGAGGGGGATGGAGTTGGCGTTGTGGGGTCAACTGTGGAAGTTGAGGTCACCGAATGGGACGTAGTGGTGAGAGTCAGTTGCTTAGGGGGGGCGATGAGGTTGGAAATGACGCCGCAGAATATTGCTTGGGGTCCCAGGGGTCTGTAGGCGAAGGTGCCTCTTATTGTGGTCTTCTCATCAGTTTGCAGTAGGAAGTTGAGGTGTTTCATGAGAGGCGTGGGGTCGTCATTGGTGATGGTGCATCTGATGGAGTCCTTGAAGGTGATGGCGATGCCTCCGCCTTGTTTGTTGGCGCGATCTCGGTGTATCATCTTGTAGCTTTCAGGAGTGGCGGTGGTGATGTCGGGATTCACAGAAGTGTTGAGCCCCATTTCGGTGATAAAAGCAACGTCTGTGGCGAGGGTGGTGATCGTATCCCAGAATTACATGGAAGTTTGCAGAGGGAGCGGGCGTTGAGCAAGATACAGTGGAGCGATTGCGGGGTGTTCTTGGTCTTGTTGGTAGGAGTGGTGCGGGATCTTTTGTAGGTTGTGTCGCAGAAGAAGTGGCAGTGTCGGCAGGTGAAGGGTCCTTTGGTAGATAGTGGGGAGGAGGAGATGTGTCTGCATCAGTATCCAGGGTACAGGTACAGGAGTTCGATGGCGGTGTAACGTCAGGTGGCGGGGGGGGGCCTGGTGCTGGGCGTTGTCCAACCAGCGGTACGTTGGAGGCAAGCCCCCTGCACGGCTGTGCAAAGGCCTCCATTAGTGTTCCTGGTGGGCGGTCCTAGTGGTGCTGGGCAAGGACCCGGGACAAGCAGCGCGGGGTCAAGGACAGCAGGCAGCGCAGGGACAGCAAAGGGGGAGTGGCACGGAGGGACAGGGACAGCAGGCAGTACTGGGGCAGGGCAGGGACACCATGCAGAGCTGGGGGAGGGGCAGCGGAGGGAGAGGGGGAGTGGCAGCGCAGGGATGGGATGGGGGCAGGCACAGAACTTAAGCTGGGGTCAGGCGCGGGAGGCCATGAAATACGTTGTCACAAACCACAGGAAACCTTGACATTTTGTTTTATTCAAGCCATTTTGCCACATGGTGAAAAGGAAGTTTGTGGACATCTTATAATTATCACTATAAGTTACTTAAAGTGGACTGGACAGATGTTGGAAAACATACAGCTGGCTAAAGTTGTTGTTATCCTGCCTCGTATTAGACATCTCCCTGATGCTAACAGTAGACCTTTGCAGAATGACTGTAAAAGCCCTTCCAGACACCCCGAAGAACTACAGTGATCTAGTGAGGGTTCTGTATTTACTAAACATGTACAGTCTCCTTCAACACGGCTCGTTGAATCTCCACCCACAAAGCTTTTTTTTTTTTTGTTCAAATCTGTTTTATTGAGAGTACAAATCAAGAGGAACAATACAACAATCAGGTAAGCATGAGAAAGGAAAAAATAGAGGAAAAGTAAAGAAGAAGAGAAAAGAGGAGAGGAACAAGCGAAGGGAGAAGAGTGAGAGGAAGAGGAGGGGCACAGCAAGAACAATGCCTAAAAAAAAGAGAGAGAAAAGAAAAGTCAGCCATTGAAAACACAAAGGAGTAAACCATGGGCGTTACAAGCATTCGTTGAAAAAGGACTGTACGCTGGGAGAGGAGAGGCAACCAAACTGCAAGGCAAAGCCAAATGGTGGCAAGTCCCATTAGGAGGGTGTGGCTGTGAGAAGTGTAGGCAAAGTGCCTGAGACACCCCACAACAAGGAACCGAGCCACTGTAAGAGGAAGGACCATATGGAGGGAGGGCCCAAGCAAGGGCACAGTAGCATGTCAGAGCAGTACCCAGCAGAGGAGAGGCTAGGCATCTTCCCTGTTGGGTCCCCAGAATCTGCCCGCATCCGAGGGAGTCACACTGTCCTCGAAGAGGTGCAGAGCTCGAAGCCTCGGGGGCTGAAGATGGGCATAATCAAGTTTGCAAAAGTAATCTATTAATGGTTGCCAAATTTTCATAAATTTAGTGTCGCGGAATTGTAGTTGTGCTGTGAGTAACTCCATGGCCATGGTATGCCATAAGCGGGTAAACCATATAGTCACTGGGGGTGTTTCGGCCTTTTTCCAATAGAACGCTACTATTTGTTTAGCTGCGCCAAGCATATGTAAAATAAGGTGCCAGTCCCTGTGTGTCATGGTGAGGAGGTTCGTGGGTTTGATGCCTAGAATGAGTGTAGCCGGGGTTTCGGGCAATGGCTAGCCAATCACCTGTTTAATGTGACTAAGGACCTCTTTCCGGAACAGAGCGGCCATCCTTTGGAACACGCTGCCTGCCCACATTCGTGGGCTTAACAATTATCTTGAATTCAGGAAAGCCATAAAAACCTTTCTCTTTCCCACTCCGTAGGCCTTCCCTGGGGCCCCTCCCTGATCTTGTCGACCTCATTGCTGTCAGCGCCGGGACGCCTCTTTGCTGGGGCAGCTGTCGCGCTTTACAAAATCCATTAACATAACATAACCTCTTTCCAGTAGGCGGTCAAAAGTGGGCAATGCCACCAAATATGAAGAAAATCACCAGTAGTGCTCGTGCAGCGCCAGCAGACAGGGGAGGAATTGGGAAACATCTTATGTAGCCTGTGGGGAGTGTAATACCATTGTGTCATGACTTTATATGCAGTTTCCCTCTGAGAGATACTACGATAGACCCGCGGAATGTTGCGCCATAGCTGTTCCCATTGTTTGGGCGTGATATCCACGGAAGGGCCGGACTGCCATCGTGACAGGTACGCATGCGGGGGAAGACGAGAGCCATGTTGGAGGATTTGATAAGTGCGAGATATCAGGCCCCTAGACTCATCAAAGGAACGCACCAGCCGTTCAAAGGGAGTAAAAGGGCGAGTGGCTCCCGGGGCGGAGGACGACGCCTGAACCCAGTGCCGAAGTTGGAGATACTGCAAACGGGCCCCCTCGGAAAGCTGGAAATCCCGTTTGCATTGATCAAAGGATTTAAAGGTGTCTCCCTCGAAGAGATCCCGGAGCGTCCGACACCCCCCCTCGGACCAGGCTTGGAAAGAGTGTGGGTGCATGGCAGGCGGAAAATGTGAGTTGCGAGCAATGGGTTTGTGAGGGGACGGGAAAGAGGTGAGGCCCCTGGATATCGCCAACTTGTCCCAGATGTCCAAGACAGTTTTTGTGGGAATGGCCATGTAGGCGCTGCGTGGCCGCGCCTCCTGTGAGAGCCAGGCAAGATCCCATATAGGTCTACAGGCCACTGCCCTATCCATATGGAACCAAACCTTCTCGCTCTCTCTCGCGACCCATTCGGAAATGAAACGGAGATGTGAAGCCCAATAATACTCCATTAAATTAGGGCAAGCCAGCCCTCCCCTGTCCCGAGGCAGCATAAGTATTTTATTGGAAAAACGTGGCCTGTGCCACCCCCCAGATAAAGTTGGTAAGCTCGCGCTGAAGATTCTGAATCTGGTGCGGCGGAAAAGGTGTGGGGAGATATAATATTATATTTTCGGTAGCACCGACATCTTCACGGTGTTGAGGCGGCCCAGCCAGGAGAGAGGCAGAGATTTCCACGTCCGTAAATCGTCCACCACGGCCCGTTTACAGTCTTGCCAATTAGCTTGTGACCATGTGTTAAGGTCAGAAGTCAAGTTAAGGCCTAAGTACCGGATGGAATGCGAGGCCCATTGGTATGGGACAAGTGACTGGAGCACGGGTATCTCAGATGACGGAATGGTAAGATTCAAGGCCCACGATTTTGCATGGTTGATTTTAAGGCCCGATGTTAGTTCAAAAGTCCGGAGCAACGCATGAAGGGCAGGCAAAGAGGAGTGTGGCCGAGACAGCGTGAGGAGAAGATCGTCTGCAAACAAAGCAATTTTGTGATCGACCCCTCCGAGAACAATGCCAGTGATGTCAGGAGACTGGTGGATCAGGATGGCGAGGGGTTCCACAACAAGTGCGAACAACAGGGGGGATAGAGGGCAGCCCTGTCGGGTGCCCCTGTGAACAGAGATAGGACCCGTAAGTTGGCCGTTGACCCGGACCTGGACTTGGGGCGAGTGGCATGGAGCCATGATCCTAGCAATCATTTGAGGCCCCAGTCCAATCTTATGTAGGACGGCTCACAAGAAGGCTAAGCCCACCCGGTCAAATGCTTTCTCAGCATCGAGTGACAATAGGCAGGCAGGTATATTCCAATGGCGAGCCTTCCCGACTAGATGGGCTATGCGCCGCACATTATCTGCGCCCTGCCGATGACGAATGAAAACCACCTGGTCAGGCTCAATAAGTCCAGGTAAATGCGGATCAAGGCGTTTGGCCAGGATTTTGGTAAAAAGTTTGAGATCCGTGTTTAAAAGCGCAATGGGGCGAAAAGAGGAGCACAACGTGAGGTCCTTCCCTGGTTTAGGAAGAAGCACGATCTCGGCCAGCGCCATAGAGGAGGAGGGGCCCCCATCATCTGAAAAAGAGTTATAGAGACGAAGCATATACTCCTGTATCTGCGGAAGAAAAGTGCGGTAAAAGGAGACCGGGAGACCGTCCGGGCCCGGGGACTTACCGAGGGGAAGGTCTTTTAGCGCACCAGTAAGTTCGTTTAAAGTAAGCAGGTCTTCGAGAAGTCGCACATGATACCCATCAATTGGAGTCCAATTGCATTCCCCCAATACTGCCTGAATCCGTTCCGAATTAAGCGGCTCCTGCGCATAAAGGGTAGTGTAGTAATCATAGACAGCTTTTAGCTTGGCTGTTTCAATGGTGGCCCACGTGCCATCATCCAATTTTATTTTTGCAATGTGAGCCTTTGCTGCCCGCTTCCGAAGGCGACGCGCTAGGACCGTTCCTACCTTGTGTAGTATCGTGTAGTATCGTTGCTTCAGTGCTAAAAGAGCGTTCTCCGCCTTGTTGGACCTATTGGTCCACAACTGGCCCCGGAGAATGGCCAGACGCCGCTTGGTAAGGGCCAGGGGGTGTTCCTGGTCCATTTTCTCCAGAGCTTTGATGTCCCGGGACAGGTTATCCTCAAGTAAGCGTGCCTCCCGAGCTCGAGCTATCGCTATAGAAGTTATGTGACCCCGAATCGTGGCTTTAAAAGCGTCCCAGACCACGGGAAAAGGAGTTTAAGGTATGTCATTGGACGAGAAATTATTATTATTAGCGGATTTGTACAGCGCATAGCTACCCCAGCGACGGGGCGTCCCAGCGCTACCCAAAACACCAGTAAGTAGTGACAGCCCAGAAAGAGGAGAGAAAGTTACGCCGGAAAGAGCCAGGTCTTTATGGCTTTCCGAAAAGCTAGGTGATCTTGGAGCCCTCTAATAGCAATCGGAAGGGAGTTCCAGAGTTTGGCCGCTAAAACTTTAAAAGAGCGACCACCAGCTCTGGCTCGTAGAGCTCTGGGGGTACATGCCAACCCTTGGTCAGCTGACCGCTGGATACGGCTCGGAACGTACGGTGTTAGCAGGTCTGCTAGGACCGGAGTAGCTTGTTGAGTCAAGATTTTGTGAGCAACGTATAGTGTCTTGAACTGGATTCTTTTTTCTACCGGTAGCCAGTGTAGCTTAGGTAAAAACTTAGACACTGAACATGATTTCGGAAGCGCCAATAGAGTACAGGCTGCTGCGTTTTGTATTCTCTGAAGGCGCTGAATACAG
The DNA here is from genome assembly GCA_963921515.1 of Calotriton arnoldi. Taxonomy (NCBI): domain Eukaryota; kingdom Metazoa; phylum Chordata; class Amphibia; order Caudata; family Salamandridae; genus Calotriton; species Calotriton arnoldi. The sequence goes on from CAWUFW010005193.1 coordinate 779,409, forward strand.
GATTTGTTGGCACCCAAATATAGGGAATTGCCATAATCCAGTCTAGATAAAATTGTAGCCTGTAAAATAGTCTGCCGGACTTTGGGCTCAAAGAAGCCAAGCGGAGGTTTTAGCCCTCTCAGGAGCCCGAAGCAGGTCCCTGCGACTAATTTGGATTGAGCGTCAAAAGAAAGACCTCTATCGATCCAAAAGCCCAGGTTCTTGACCGCCTCCTTAGGCAGAGGTGCTGGTTTTAATTGGTCTGGCCACCATTGCTCTGACCACATATCGCTGTCTCTCCCGAACAGCAGAATTTCCGACTTACTGGCATTTAGCTGCAAGCAGTTTGTTGTCATCCAATTAGCGATCACCAGCATATCCTCCTTAAATTTGATGAGATTATTTTTACATTTCTTAGAAAAGGCGATGACTAATTGGGTGTCGTCGGCGTAGGAAACCAAAGACAGCCCTCTGCTTTTTGCCACCACTGCCAAGGGTTGTACATAGATGTTAAAGAGCACGGGGCTCAGTATCGATCCTTACGGAACCCCATGTCTGATCGCCAACTCCTGGGAGTGGTAGGGTGACCTGGAAAGTTCTGCCCTCTAGGAAAGAGCGAAACCAGGCCAAGGCCGAACCCCCAATCCCTATCTCCTGTAACCTGCACAGTAATATTTCATGGGAGACCGTGTCGAAAGCAACACTTAAATCCAAAAGAATTAAGGCCACGGAGTTTCCGTCGTCTAAGCTACTACGAATTTCCTCAGTCACTGCGAACAGAGCCGACTCAGTACTGTGACGGGCTCTGAAGCCATTTTGCGAAGAGTCCAGGATGGCATTTTCCTCTATAAACTCTGTCAGAATAGTATTGACCTGGGATTCAGTAGCCTTGGCTAGAAAAGAGAGCTGAGAAATGGGGCGATAATTACCCGGTTCAGATGGGTCTAACGATACTTTCTTCAAAAGAGGTGTCACTTTAGCGTGCTTCCAGGCTGATGGTATAAGCGCTGAGGTCAGAGATAAATTAATCAAATCCCTGGCCACTGGTAAAATGGGGTTGCGAAATTGGCAGAATTGAGCTGGTCTCAAGGAATCAGCTGGAGAGCCTGATTTGATTTTCAAGCAGAGAGACTCAGTCTCAATAAGGGATAGTTGGGGGAAGGAACACAGTGTTTTATCCGTAATGGGTCCCCTGTCCTTATGCCCTTCCCTCTGGTCAATATTGGTAGTGACCAGGGGAAAGCTTTTATAAATTTTATCCACCTTGTGTACAAAATATCCAGCCAATTTGTCGCACTGATTATTAGAGGTGACAGGTGAGTCGGCTTTCAAGTTTGCACATTTGATAACTTTAAGAAGGGAGAAAATCGTTTTGGGAGAATTGTTGCTCTCCGAAATTTTACCTGCGATATACTCCGCTCTGGCTCTCCGGACCAGCTTATGGTAAGCTTTAATGGATTTGCGGTAATTATTTTTTGCTTCTATATCATACACGCGCCTCCAGGCCCGCTCAAGTTGTTTACATTTTTTCTTTGCTTTAATCAGGGATTCGTTGAACCAAGGGTTCGACTGTCCTCTTTTTTGTTTAAAGCTAAATTTAGCAGGAATACAGCTGTCCAGAGCTTGAGTCAGCCAATCCTGAAAGCGTGTATTAGCTAACTCTATATTTGATGGCAGCTGTGGAGTGTGGTTTGACAGTAAATCGGAGAATTTATTAACCTCTAATTTGTGCCAAGGTCGTTTAGACACCGATAATGGACGGTTCGGCGCTGGCTTACCTTGCCAGTAAAGGGAAAAAGGGACAAGAAAGTGGTCCGTCCAGGCCATGGGGATCGGAGGCTCAGTTTTTAAAGAGCCTAGGTTGGAGAATATGGGGTCCAACAAGTGACCTGCTGTATGTGTAATATTAGAGACCCATTGTGTTAACTGACATGCCTCTAGATCTGCTAAAAAATTGGCAATGCCCGTCTTGCCGCTATCTTCTAGATGTAAGTTGAGGTCTCCTAAGATGGTAAAGTTTGCTGCCTTACTAGCAAGCAAAATAACTTTATTCACTAATTCTTCCCTAAAGACTTTAGATGGCCCTGGTGGTAGATAAATAAGCAGTCCAGAAACCGTAAGATTGTAGTTAAGGGTGATTTTAAAAAGTGCGCTTTCGCATTCCGGGATGTTCTCCTTCATGAAACTGCAAGAGTACAGCTCCTTGTGGATTAATGCAATCCCTCCACCTCTATTTCCCGTTCTGTTAAGTTGTTTCATAGTATAGCCTTGGGGGAGTGCTAGCCAAGATTCCGCAACGGAATCCTGCGTCAGCCAGGTCTCGGTCAGGAATAATACGTCCGGAGACTCTTCTGTTAATAGATCGAAAATCTCGGCATGATGCTTCGTCAAAGACCGACAGTTCAGGCTGAGAAACCTGACCTCTGTGGAGTTGGGGGGAGATATGTCCGTCCCATATGGCCTAAATTGGAATGAACATTGTTTGCATTTGAAGGAGCCGACCGGTGGGGACCAAGCATGCTTTATACAAGTAGAGCAATTAGTGTTGTATGACAAAAGCTCGGCGCGTGAGTAATGGAGTATATCTTTAACGGATCGAGCAGAGTGTCTGGCATCTGGCGACGTCGAGGCGCGGACGGGCGCAGACGGGCTTGCCTTAGGCGCGCCTTAGGCGCGCCCGCTGCGCTCGTCCGCTGCGCGACCACATTCGGTGTGTTTGAAATAGACGGTGGGCAACAACAGGCTCCTCCCGTCTGGCGTCTGATTGGCCCGTGAGAGCCAATCAGCGCTGAGCACCGTCCGAAATGCGGAAGCCAACAAAAATTACAAAAGTGCAATGTGCAAGTAAGGTCACGGGCAATTCTAAAAGCAGTAAAAGTTTTCACGAGCAATTCTAAAAGCAGTTAAAAGTTTTCATCAAGCAAACAGTATCCCAACAACGCTACTTCCCTCCCAGCACTAAAACACAGGTGCTTTGAGGAACTCGCGTCCGGTGTGCTTGAAATAGACGGTGGGCAACAACAGGCTCCTCCCGTCTGGCGTCTGATTGGCCCGTGAGAGCCAATCCGCGCTGAGCACCGTCCGAAATGCGGAAGCCAACAAAAATTACAAATGTGCAAGTAAGGTCACGGGCAATTCTAAAAGCAGTTAAAGTTTTCACGAGCAATTCTAAAAGCAGTTAAAAGTTTTCATCAAGCAAACAGTATCCCAACAACGCTACTTCCTTCCCAGCACTAAAACACAGTTAGCCTCCCGGATCTCGGCTACGTCCACGGGGTCCCGGAGGATATGAGGAGGTAGTCTCCAGCGAGGCGGGTGGCGCGCGTGGGGCGAGCGATCGTGTTGCAGAAGCTCCAAATGAGCATGGTCCGAAATAGAAATATCGGACATGGAGGCCGAAAGAACGTCCCGTATCAGAGAGTGGGAAACAAATAGATAATCAATACGGGAGTAAGAGAGATGGACATGAGAATAATAAGAGTAATCCCGAGTAGTTGGGGAGTGATGGCGCCACACATCCAGCAGTCCCAATTCCGCAAACCGATTTTTAAGGGAGGCAGACATGGCCCCCACCCCATGAAACGTACCAGCACTACTATCCAGTCCCGCATCCCACACCAAATTGAGGTCACCCCCTAGAATGAGTTGATGGTCATCGTGTGTAATCTGTTCCCGAAGGAGGTCCCTAATGAAGAGATCCTGTGCTTGATTGGGAGCGTAAATATTGCAGAGAGTGGGTGTCTGTGCCCCAACTCGGACCTCCACCTTGAGAAATCTACCCTCATTGCCCGAGTCACTCTAGCCCCCCCCTGCTGGACACCCGCCCTGCAGAGAATAGCTACCCCAGCCGTTTTAGCAGGTGCGGATGCCCAGTATTGGAGGGGATATTTGGGGTGGGCCATACGGGAAGTGTCTGCCATTACCAAGTGGGTCTCCTGTAAGAAGATCATGTCTGGGTTCTGTTGCAATAGATATCGCCATACTTGGCGCCGCTTGTTAGGGGAATTAAGGCCCTTGACGTTAAGAGAAAGGAGTTTCAAACAGGATACAGAGGTCATGTTAAATACCGATTACAGGTAATCGCCATCAGATGTAGTGAGAACAAAATGCGATGCAGAGCTCCCCAACCACCTCCAACAGACCTCCATGGAAAGCGAACACATCCATAATGCATCACAATGCCCAATATGTTACAAGAAAAAATCAATGCGCCCATGAACATTATTCGATCGAGGAACAGTACCTTCCCAATATCAAAGCACTTCCTCCCTCCGGACAGGAAAGTGAAGAGAGAACAGATAAAAGAAAGGAAAAAGGAAAAGGAGAGCAAATTGTCAAAATTGAACAACGGCCAACGTGGCCAACAAGACCTATTCCAGTCCAGGAGCAGGCTAGGCTCAATGGCACAAGCCATCCCAGAGATGTCACTCTCTTAGGAATAGAGGGGGGGGACGAGTCGCAGAAAGTCAGCACCACTTATAGGGAGGCGCACACCAGCGCCGCTGCCACGCTATGATCAGGGCGAAGAAGGAGAACACGGAGAGCGTGAGAGTCCATTCCCGTCTCCACAGGGAACCGCTGATGGCAAGAACAATGGCCCTCCGAAACATAGCAGGCCGATCAGGTCTCCTTCTGCTGGGAACAAGTGGGCGACCGCCCTCCATCAAGAGAGCGCAGATGATGAATAATGTCCTGTTTGGCCTGAGAGGAGGACTGCCCTCCACGCTGAGATAGCCGCCGCGGTCTGAGTGCTCTAGCCCACTGCGGCTTCGCAGGTTCTCGGTCCAGAGGAGGCAATCGTGAAGGGCTAAATGGAGGAGAAGAGATCTGGAGGCAAGACAGTTGAGTGGCCTCCCGGAGGGATCGCAGCACACGGCGTTTGGATTCCCATTGAAAAATGAGTGCAAAGGGATGGCCTCACTGATACTGGATGCCGAACTCTCGGAGCTTATCGGTGACAGGTTTAAAGTCCCTGCGACGGCGTAGCGTGGTTGGAGCAAGATCCTGGAAGAGTTGGATGGGAGAACCCTTGCATGTTAAATCTGATTTAGAACGTGCTGTTTTTAAGATGGCCTCCTTCTCCGTAAAGAAATGAACCCTGGCCAAGATGTCAGGAACCAGGCCAGAGCGGCCAGGGGGACCAGCCACTCGGTGAGCTCGATCTAGCGCAGGTGGGGAGGCATCGTCGTCCCCTCTGATTTCGTGGAGCAACTCCGCAACGAAAGTTACAATATACGAGCCCTCGGCCCCCGTCGGGACACCCCTCAGGCGTATGTTGCGGCGAATCCGGTTTTCCAAGTCCTCCTGCTTGATTTGAAGTTCAATGTGCTGTTCCTCCAGGAGAGCCAACCGTTGCCAAAGTTGCTCTTGATCCTCCGTGCGGGCATCGACCGTCTTCTCGAGGTCATCCACTCATCCTCCGATTTCCGTGATGTCTCTCCTGAGCTCCTTAATGCAGGTTTGGACCTCAGTACGAAGAGACCCAATTTCGGACTTGATCTCCTGCAGAAAATTGGCCATGAAAGATTGGGTAAGGGGATCGGAGGAGCCCTCCTTCGAAGACGCCATAGCTACTGGAGGTGCAGAACCAGGTTTGTTCCACAGGGCCGTCACAGGATTATCTTTGGGAGGGGCAACAAGGTCTTTCCCAGCCTTAGAGCGTGGCATGGCCCGTCAAACCCCACCACACTGAAGAGGGAGCCAGGGCAGGTGAAATAGGTTGGAGGCCGAGTACCTCCCCCAGTATGATGCGAGGGGCCTCCGCAATGGAGAAGCGTGGGACAATCCGCCTGGGGGGGAGTGGAGCAACAGTCTGTCCCCACAATGATCAAGGCCCCTCTCAGCTCCCCCAACTCGGGCCACACGAAAAGCCAGGAGTTGTAGGGGGATCAAAGGGTAAAGCCTCCCAGAGTTCCAACAGCTGCGGCAGGTCCCCAGCAATCGCCAATGGCGCCCCTCAAATAAACACCAGCGAGGGAAGGCGCTCGGTGAAATAGCGTTGGGGAAGGCGCCACGTCAACAAGGCGCATGTAGAGAACCCTCACTGTATCAGTCTTGCATCGAAAAGTCTCCAGAAAGCCTTAGGGTGCCCCAACCGCAGAGACCGGGGGGAAGCGTCAAGGGGGCCTTCTGCAGTCGACTTCCAGCAGGGAGGCAAGGGCCCAACGGAGCCCCAGGATCACAGGCGCACACAGTCAGTAGGGGCCGTCCCCCCGCCGATCCCCAGGAATGCGAAGCCAGGCCGGGGTCTATATCCAGCGTGCTCCCTCCGCAAGAGAAGGTAGGAGGCCCAGGAGAAGAGCCCAGCGCAGGCCGCCGCTCACATCACCCCTCCTCACCTCACGATAGGCAGTGCAGTCACCTTGAGCCTCCGGAGCACCAGAGGTGCGACGCAGGGTCCGCCAGGAGCTCTGAGGTGCAATCCCCGGTGGCACGCGGGGAGGCACAAGATGGCGGCAGATGCGGAGTCCACGACTGGCAGCACCTCCCGTGCACTCACAATATCAAGGGCCAGAGGCTGCACCTAAAATCGGGTCGCCAGCCGGGTCCGTGAAGCTTCCCGATGTGGCGCTGCGGGCTGGACGAGGGGCTCCGTGCGCCGTACGCGCTCCCGAGCTGGCGGGATCCAAAATGGCAGCCGAGGGCACCCGTCAGGCCCCGGCGCCGAGCCGCTGCAAATACCTCCACAGCGATCGAAGAGGAGCGCCAGGCGGGCAGAGGACTCCCTGGCACCTCCGATGCCCACACGCCACCAGTAGCATCACCAACAATGCCCAGGAACCGCTATAGAGGCTTCCGAAGGCAGCGGCTGGCCGGAGCTCACTCGGCTTGCGCCTCACTCCATGTGCAGCGAGACCACGCCCCCCAAAGCTTTTTTCTAAAACAGTCGGCAGCAAACCTTCCTGCATGCTCTACATTTTAGGAAGCTGGCCTTTTAAATTGGAATATACTTCAAGTCTCCCTATTTTTTCATATGAGACATTGTGCCGATCGACCAGTCCACACACACAAAATTTGGATCACATCACTCTTGCCATAAAATCACTCCACTGGCTGCCTAGCAGACAAAGAATTAACTTAAACACCTGTGTCTGGTACTAAAATAAATCGATATATGATGCAGTCCCAGGCTACCTATCCTATGCATTCACTCTATATCAACCAACTTGATGACTTGGGTCCTCTGCCATCTCTCTCCACCAGCACCCGCCTACACTTACACAGACAATGTGAGGTAATATCTCTGCACCACCAAGGATTATCTCTGTGGCACTCACCTCCACTGCATCTACGCAGTGAACCTTAATTGAGATATTTTCAAAAGCAACTGAAAACTTTCTTTATCCAAACGGTTATTCTTAAATTACTTGAATCACACAGTTGCCCTGTTCTTGCCGTTCTCCTACATGCTCCCAGCCCTATGCATGCAGTATCCTTCAGACGTAGGAGCACTTTATAAAAACCTTAAAATAAATAAAGAGGTGGCCTGCAGAACTCGGACCCACACCGACCGACCATGCACACAACCTCTGCAGCCTCTTCGACTGCCAACTGACAATGAAACAACAAGTCAATGTGGTCTCCTCCTCCTGCTTCCACACACTTCGCATCCTCTGCAAAATCTTCATATGGGTCCCAACCAACTCCAGAAAGATCGTCACGCAGGCCCTCGTCACCAGCCACCTCGACTACGGCAACACCCTCTACGCCAGCGTCTCCACCCAGCTCCTCAGAAGACTCCAGACCATACAGAATGCTGCAGCCAGACTCATCCTAGACCTCCCCAAATGAACCCACATCAACCCCCACCTGATAGACCTCCACTGGCTCCCCATCCAGGAAAGATGCCAGTTCAAGCTCCTCATGCACACCTACAAGGCCCTCCACGTCCTAGGGCCTGCCTACCTCAACCATCGACTAAACTTCCACCAACCCGCCAGACACCTGTGCTCCTCTTCACTCACCCTCGTACACCCCCGGCATCCATCGCAGCGGTGGCCGCTCCTTCTCCTACATCGCTGGCAAGACCTGGAACGACCTTCCTCTCCAGCTCTGTACAGCCCCCTCGCTGGCTGACTTTAGAAAGAGACTCAAGACCTGTTTGTTCAAAGGAGACTCAGCGCCCAGATACCCCTAGGGGTGACAGTGCTGCACTCTACGAATGCTGTTTGATTGATTGATTATGGAGAAAGATGAGGGTGGAGAGTGGTAAGGTTGTGAAGGGACAGGGCTAGAGGATGTTGGAGCTTCAGGTGAGTTAAAAAATAAACTGCTGTCAAAGTAAAAGAGAAGTAAAGGGAGAGGAAAAGAGATAACTAAACAAAGGGGGGGACGGAATGGGGTAAAGTAATAGCTGAATTCCATGAGCGAGGAGGATGGAGAGAGATGTCGGCAGCAGTGAAGAGGAGAGGTAGAAAAATGGAGCAGCAGAGCTGACGCAAAGGCTAATAGGCCGGGAGGGGGGTATTTCACTATTGGCCAATTTATAAATTATTGTGTTGTACTCGAGAAGAAAACAATTCCAAACTTCAGTTTTGGAGCTAAGACATTCAGTAAGTTTATATTGGTCAGTGTGGCCATTCATATTCATCTTGAAATTTTTAAGAAAACTGGTTAGGCCGAAAAGGGTAGTCAAGACCCATTTCTACAATATAGTTTTATTGAATCACATACAGGTATTTGGTACTATGCGGTCAATCGTACAGGGAAGTCTTTTAGGTACCTCGTGTTGCTTCCAAAACTCTGATTTTTGTTAGTTAGTCTTGTTTGTTATTGTTGGTCCTTAATATCTCGGTTCCAATGTGTAGCAAATAACATGTCAGAGCATTCAAGACAAGGTATCAGCATGGAATGAATACAAAAAGACCTTTTACTTCATGACACTTGAGAGCAAGTGCATACTTGCTGAAGGCGTGGGGTGGATCATGGGCCCCGTACAAGGGCCCAATCTAGACTCACAATGAGAATAAAATCAGGCTCATTGTAAAGAAAAGTATCTTTTTCCAATGCTAACTTCAATATCTTGATAACTCAAAAGAAGAAATAGGAATCATTTTGTAATTGGGCAAGGGGGCGAGAAGAATTCAGTATTTTATTTGGATGTTTGCAGCCCCTTTAAACCCTTCAGTTTTCAGCCAGATTCACCCACCACCCTCTTCTAGCTGCCAGGGCTTGGTCGGGTCATTCTGTAGCAGCTATGATAGGACAGCAGATGCATTTTATCATTTCCTATTCCTGGAGCACATCTGCTGGAGTTACTTGGGCTGTTTCGGACAGATCATTAATAACTCTGTTTGAGCCGGCGACGATGTGCCTTAAAATATGGAAAGAAGTCATTATGGAGCAAGGATGCCCAAGGCTATGAATCTGATTTGGCCGGAACAAGGGGAGCGTGTCCTTAGTACTGCAGGAGGGCGGATTCTTGCATTTCTTCTAAGGACAGCGTTAGATATTCTGCATGACAAGCCTAACTAAATTCTCTTACGAAGATAGCGATCCTCTTGTAAGATACTGTCCGCCTTCCTCTACCGCTGGTTTCTGAAGCTGGAGTGCGGCAGCTCATGGGCTCAGATGATTTCTGTAAGCCTGTGACATGCAGGCGAGCCGGCTCGCCCAACCATGTTAAATGGAGATGAAAGCAGTGATTTTGAGAGCAGAGCAACTTTATCTTCTTTGCCCGGAAGATGTTGGGCATTGATTTACTGCTATTGCATTCAGTAAGAAGCCTTATTTATCAAGCCGAAGCCCTCTTTCTTCCACATTGGATTCTTTTCTTATTGATGTGTTCTCCTTACCTATCCATTCAACTGAAGGTTGCAGGGAGTAGTGTAAATCTTAATGCAGAAAAAAGCTATGTAAACCTGTAGTTGCCCTAAGATCTTACCATTCCGGGGGAACACGCATTGCTTTTGTCAGTCACGCATTTTAAAACTTAATTCCACCAGAGACCTGCCATAACATATCAAACAATGAATCCGAAGAAACTTCAAATACTGTTATACTTCTCATCCGTGTAGCTACAGCCTTAGGTTTCCCATTAACGTATTATAGTTTGTTGAAATGGAGTCAGTATCTTGATCAAAGCCCTCCCTTACTGCCTCACATTTCTTTTGAGTTTTTCTGCTAAATAGATGTTTTATCCAGATCCAGGTTCTCCCCAGCCTGCTTAATCATTTTTTACAGACTTAGTGTTTTGATTCTTTCCGTTTACTTAACACTACAAACTCTGCACCGGTGATCGTAGCGAAAAGCAGATTTTCCATTACTTGACTTGGGCAGTTCATTAATTCCAAAAAGTATACTTTTACCCATTGAAGAAAGTATGACCACAATTATTTTATTAGCCAATTCCTCAACATCTTTATGAAATATCCCTCCAGTTTATAACAAAAGGCCAGAACATGAACTACGAAACCCTGTCTGACGCACCGGAGGGATTTGGAGGAAGCACCTCCTTCAGACCTTGCCATGCAGTCAGTAGTGTGCTTTGAGTTGCATTTTAAAGTCATTTTCAGGCTGGATGAACTTTGGCATTTAGCATAACAATTGCTCCTGAAGATGCCCGTAATCAACAACCTCTTGCACCCAGCTCAAAATGTTCTCCTGTTTTTTAAGGTCTTGATTATAATGAAGTTTCTTGTTCTCCTTTAGTTTCAAATAAAACAAGTCAGTCGTGCGCTTGAACTTCGGGAGGATTACTATTGTCCCATATTACTCCAATCGTCTGCATAGGTTCTTTGCTGCACTCCACCAGAGTGTATACCCTAAAACTGCACTATCTGCGAGAGCAATTTGTTTAATGATCCTCGGAAGAGATCATAAGGTCTACGTCCCAGGTATTTCCCAGAAGCTGCCCTTCTGCCGGAGTGCCTCTGGCAAAGGTGCGTGGTAGGCATATATCTACGTAAATAAAATAAATACAGGCATTTAGACCTCCCTCCGGCCCCCAAGAACAATAAAGACCTAGAAAGCCATGTGTACGAAGAACATCCAAGGAGTAGTAGGTTACCTCCATTTTTTATGAATCTTTTTCAAAGAAAACTATATAAACTCTGTTAAAACAGGAGTATAGACTTGGTACCTTCTTTGAAGTTAAAAGGTGGGAAGATAATAGAGGACTTACGATATAGAGGTAGGTGCAGGTACCATCTGTGGGACACCCATGTTGGCATCTGTAATTCAGATTTCTTTCCGTTTATCAAAGCTAAACACCTCTTGCAAGCAGCCTCATGCCTCTAATCCCAGGTGCAGCCCGCCTTGTTGTCAAGTCATAAGTTTGTTGGGCAGAGACGTAGCTATCAGTAGTGCAGCAGGTGTAGCAGCACCGGGGCCCAGGCATGCCAGGGACCCGCTACGCACCACTTATGATCTTTTACTCTCAACTTTTGGTATGGGGGCTCATTTGTCTTGGTTCCATTGGGGCCTATGACCCCTTGCTATGCCACTGCGTTTGAGGATGGACTGACGTGCTTACAGGGCACTCCTCTTGCTGTTGGAGCGATGCCCATGTACATAATTATGTTACAGGAAGAACTCCCAACATCCTGAAGCTTTGTCCTGTTTACTGTAGCACAGCTTTAGCAGTTTGAGAACCAAAGAGCGAGCAGAGGAGTGCTTCTTTCCACACTTGTCTTGACTGAATGATCTACTTTATGTAGAGTTAAATGTTACTGCACTGGCTTCAGAGAGGTATTAGTGATTTAAATGCAGGCAGCTTTCACAGATTCCAGTACAGTAGGGTAATTTAACAGCACCAAAATGAAAAAATGCAACAGTGCAAATGATTGAAGGGTTGCAGAGAAGAAGCACAGACATAAAAAGTAGAAAAACGGGCTTTGGGGCTTCCTGGTGAAAATGGTGCCAAGTGTGTCTTCTTCGCGGAGACCCAGATATGGAGGCATGGAGTTCCAGTCGAGAGTATGGTGGGAACCGGATGCCCAGCTGGACGGTCAGCAAGAGTCTTGCATCCTCTGCTTCCTCCAATTGGCATCCTAAGATAGGCTGTCAAGAGTTATAGAGAAGATATTCCCATTGTTGTGCCTATCCATTTCATTATGCCGCTGGCATGGCAGCAGGAGTGTGGTGCAGGGAGAGAAAATGCAAAATAAAGTCAATCATCATGAGGAGATAAAAATGAGGTGGTCTGGTGGTCCTCCCACTCTGTTGGTTTCTTGATCAGCAACAACAGATTGTCTTTGTTTATTGGGGTACCAGTTGGGGAATATAGGAAAAAATTGTAGAATTTGAAGATTATGACGTCCCAGAACAACCTTAGTCACATACATGGTCTTGCAATTCTTATTGTTTGTAGAGCCAGTACAATAGATATAGGAATAACATTATTTTCTTGTCCCTCACCCATTGTTAGCAACTTTTGTAAGTGCGCCCTGTTTCAGCCAACAAGGTACTCCCTGGTGTGTCCTGGGTATGAACATATATTAAAGCTCTCATCCAGGATACACATTTATTACCAAAACCTACAGCCCAGATCAGAGGCTTGGTTGTGTTATTGTTCGTTTTTTTCCTTAGGCTCCCTGGTTCAGACGTTTATAGATTAACTACCATTGATGGGGGGCTAAAATTGCCCACATGGTGTCTGTCTGAAACAGTGTGATGGCTTCAATGCCAGCACCTCCTGTTGTTCCTCCTTAATCCTTCTGTACAGAAGCTCATCATCTGGAATCACAGAATTGACAAGTAGGAAGTGGTTAACTCCTTAGAGATATGCTGTTCAGTACTCCCACAGGCCGTGGACACAATGTATGTTCTTCTGCACCCCTTTATTAGGAAGAAGATAAACTGGACATGGGTGCATTTTCAATTGAACCCACCAACATGATCATTATAATTCAAGTTTAGGATCTTGAAAAAGTTGTGGCTTTTTGGAAAACATCACTCTGATTTAATGGTCTCAAAGACACCGCACAAAGCTCAGATCTTTCAATAATTAGACTGTCATTGATAAGTACTGGTATTTGTTGTTTGTGCTTCCCTTTGGGAAAGTCTAAGGCTTGTTTGATCATCGTCTCAAGTCGCGGATAACGAGTCCTTTAAAGGGCATGTAAGATTTTATGAACTAGAATGAAGCTGTGCTCGCCACTGTGACCTTTATTTATGGATAAAACTACACATTTATGATGGACATGTGAGGGCTTTCCTGACGTTTTACAGCTGTGTGTTCAACAAACAAGATTCTTAAGCAGTGTAAAGCAGCAGTAGCCCTCTCTTAGAGCATAAGCATCCATTCAGGGGTAGGTTTGAGTACATCAGTATACCTTTTTAAATTCATCATAGTAGACCCTTAAGGGCATGGCCATTTTCAAATATAAATCCTCATGGTCCTCTTCCAAAGTACAAGATGTCCCCCACATCAGACCAGTATTCCAATATTCCTGGGCTGATTTCTTGTGGAAATGGTTGTGACTTATTTCCTCCACAGATCATGTAACATGTTTCCTTCCCCCTACATCCCTCAAGTAAGTCTCTGTGTGTCCTGGTGGTTGAGCATCATCAGCCATTGTTATGCCTGTATGATTTATGCACCGACAGCATCACCATTCCGCCCAGATTGTTTCCAGACTAAAGGACAACTTCTGGGTGCCCTATTGCTTGTTGCAGATTAACCCTGAAGTCTTAGATTTCACTCTCCTACAACAGCTCCCCAGAACAAATTTAAGATAACAATTTTAGCACAATTTGAGGTTTATTTAAATGTTTGCATCTTGAAAAAAAACATTTTTTATGTAGCAAACACCAGACCCCAACAGGAGTGGCTTAAAAGTTATTTGAAAATTGAGGAGTGCATCAGTTCTGTCAAAAGTAATTTTAGCCATAGAAATGATGTAGTCATGGAGGAGAAAAAACATACCAGGATTTGGTACTATAATAAATAAGTGGTTATAAATCATGTAGGGATATCTTGGATATTTGAAAGGGCAGTGATAAATTGAGAGCATTCACAGGCGTGTAAGAGAAAAATGGCATTGGTATATATTGGATATAAAGCGGAGAGCTACGAGAGTTGATATTGAATAGGGAAAGGGTGTTATCATTTAGAATAGAGATCTGAATCTAGCCAAAGTTATCTTCAGTATAAGGGAATGTTTAATTTTCTTGATAGGCAATGATTGAAACTTCTTTTGAACAGTGTGAAGGTTGATGAGAGTTTGCTGTACATTCCATATTTTTGGAGCATTTTCTGAAGGGGAGCGGCTAAGGTTGTTTTTTCTGAACTCCTGGATCTTGAGGTTCTGTAGAAATGTGCTTCTTTGAAGCCCCATTACCTGCTAAGTTTTTTGCTTTTTTACCTGGTGGTTGGTGGTGTTTAAGACTAATGTCTTCTATAGCTTGGTGTGGTAACAAACAGTGTATAGCAATAAAACACTTTGGGTGGTGGAGGAGGGAAACTGAGTGAGATATTCTAAATCTGCATATTTACTTATTGTATACTGCCTTGAAAAATAGGGGACTAGGAGAACGATGGTACAGGGAAGATGCAGGTCCATTTTAAGGATTTATGGGGCCCTGGGCAGAAAACGTTTTGGAGGACCCCTATTCAGCACAGTTAGGATCTGATTTATTGTAGGGTGCTGTTGGACTTGGCCCTTTTTGCAGGGTCATCCCTGAACTTTTTGCCTTCTTCCTAGCCTTTTTTCTGACATGGTGGTTCAAGGAGTCTGAGCACTTTAGCACTGCTGTCCAGTGTAAAGTGTGTGTGCTCTCTGTGGTAAACGTGGTAAGATTGGTCTACACCTGTTTGGCATATTTAATTTACCTGTCAGTCCCTTGTAAAGTGGTATCTCAGATACCCAGGGCCAGTAAATTAAATGCTACTGGTGGGCTTGCAGCGCTGATTGCGCCACCCACCAAAGTAGCCTTTCAAACCTGTCTCAGGCCTCTGCCATTGCAGGGCCTGTGCGCGCAGTGTTACTGCCGCTATGACGTGACACCTAAAGTGTGTGCCATGTCTGTGACCCCCCTTTTACTGCATGTCAGTCACCCCTAAGGTAGGCCCTAGCTAGCCCTATGGGCAGGGTGCATTGTAGGTAAAAGGTAGGACATGTACCTTAAGTGTGTGACATGTCCTGGTAGTGACAAACAGCCATTTTGGTTTCTCACTGCTGTGAGGCTGCCCTCTCATAGGAATGCATTGGGGATTCCCTGATAAGTGTTTCACTGGTAATTCCTGATATGAGAGGAGCAGCGTGGTCAAGTTTGGTATGGTTGGAATAGTAATAATAAATGCTGCGCAATGGTGTGCACAGATTTATTATCACTATTTTAGAAATGCCACTTTTAGAAGTTGGCATTTCTGTGTGCTATGTGTCTGCCTGCCTGATGTGGATTGCATGTCTGGCTTTGGAGTGGCAGGGGCTGGTGAGGTGTGTGTCTCCAGGGAGGGCACGGTGAGTCAGCGCTAGGCTGAATAGGGGATCTGCATTTGGAGTAGTGGGAGGAGTAGTCCTCTGACCCTGAATAGGTCTGTGCCTGCCTGAGTGAATGCTGGCTCCGCTCCCCTGTGATGGTCTGATGACCGAGCCCCCACCTGACAAAGGGGAAGAGGAGCCCTGTAAACGGAGTGCTCCAATACCCCCCCCCAAGCCCTGTGCCTGGGCAGAACAAAGAAGAAATATAGTATAAGTACTGGGTCTGTGACCCCATGTGTTGTGCTTTCTTGTGACTTGCTGGAGGGCCCTGTGAGCTTGCCTGCCTGGGCCCAGCCTTTTCCCCTTGACCTTTGGGGCCCCAGCACCTCGTGAGCGCTGCACCTTTATTTTTATGCTCCAGGACGAGGAGAGCTTTTTGTTTTAATTGGCAGCCCTGGGCTGCGAAGTGTCTGGGGGAGATCCCGACGTGGGGATCCCCCCGCATTGCCAAAGGGAAGCGGGAGCCTACCCCGCTGGATTTGCGCTCCTAAAAGCGGGAGCCCACCCGCTGTTCGTGTGCTCCTGAAAGCGGGAGCCCACCCCGCATTTATGCCCTGCTGAGGGGCCGCCGCCTCACGAGCAGCGACCCGGGAGAAGTGCGGACGAAGAGGAAGCCAGGCAAGCTGCCTGGTTGTAGGCGGGGCCGGCCGGCAGGAAAGAAGTCGCCGGAAGGGGGCGGAGCTTGCTCGCGACCAAGATGGCCGCTTGAGCTGTGAGCTCCGAGTAACCATCGTACCATCCTTCAATTATCCTGCAACTGCATCGCCACCGGGAGAATTATAGTCACCCGCCGGACTTCGGAGCCCCCGCTGGGCAGATTGCGCTCTTTTCTGCCCCTGGCAGCAGGATACAGAAGCGATACCTGGACCCGAGGCGGTGAGGCCTTGCCTGTGGGGGAGTGAGCGACGCGCAGACGCCCGCGAGGCGTGAGGCGAGAGGCGGTGGTGCCCGTGGCCTTGGGAGCCGCCTGAGAGTTGCTGCTCCGGGCCTGCTGCCCTGCCGGAATCCAGCATCACTCCCGCGGAAGCACACTGGGGTCTGACGCAGAGGAGGGAACGTGCCCCTGCAGCTTGGTGGTGTGCCTGGGACACTTGCGGGCAGAGTGCGGGCCTCCGGAGGTGAAGGAGGACGAGAGTTAAACAGCCGGAGGGGACGGCGGTGGCTGGAACAAGTAAGAGTGTTGCTGTGTTTATACCCGGAACCGGGCTCGCTGGCCCCGTTCCCTACATAGACACTGCCGGCCAGAGTGTGCTTACCCGGCATTTACTGCGGCGGAGGCCTCGGACACGGCTCTGAAGGTGGGGGACTGGTGTCGATTGTGGCCCCGGCGCACATTGAAGCGGACCTGCGGCAGGAGCGAGGTGAGCCCGGCGGGGAGACTGCGGCAGAGTGCTGCCTTGCCCGCTACGTCAGTCCCGGGTTTCCTGATGGTAGCCCTGAAGTGGTAGAGCTGGCCTGGGAGCTTAGAAGAGGCTACGAAGAATCTGTCCCGGCGACGTTTTCTTGTGACCCTCCCTGGGGACTGTACCTGTGGGGTGTGAGCGGTTGGCTGCCAGATCGGTCCTGGGCTGCATGGCGGAGAGAGTCTGCTGCGGCGGGGGCCTCCGGCTGCGGCCCGCATGACCCGGCGCGACCTAGCCGGAGTATTAGAGATCCGTGAATCTGCCCCTGGCGTGCTGAGCTTGGCTGGGGCAGGACGGAGCGGACGGTGCCAAGCACTGCTGAGGTCCTAGCCGCCTCGAGATTCTGGCGACGATTGTTGGGAGTGCACGCTGCCACAGAGGGACGCAGCCCCCTGCGACGTTGGAATATTGGCTGACCGTACGCTGGTGTTACCGCGTGGTGACAATGGGGAGAGTGGATCGCACACAGCCAAAATTATCTTTCGACCACAAGCGGTCGAAATCCCGCGACGCATCCATGGATGAGGCGGCGGGCGGGCGGGACCGGCCTGCTGAGGAGTCTCTCCCAGATATCCGAGGTATGCTGATAGCTATGGAAAAGAGTTTGCAGGGCGGCATCTCGGCTTTGGGCACCAAGATGGACGCACTCACGTATCGCATGGACCGCATGGCGGAGAGGTTGGATAAACACACCGAACGACTGGACATGTCTGAAAGGAGGATCACAGAGGTGGAGGAAGCCCAAACCACATTAGACACTGAACATAAACAGCTTGGCAAAGTCCTGCGCGTTTTGCAAGACAAAACTGAAGATCTTGAAGCGCGCTCTCGGCGATCTAACCTCAGGATCACTGGCCTGCCGGAGACGACTCCCACTGCTAATATGGAGCGCTTCATTGAAACACTGCTGGTTACACTTTTGGGGGATGGCATTTTCTCAGCCATGTTCGTTGTCGAAAGGGCGCACCGATCGTTGGGCCCGCGCCCTCCTCCCGGAGACCCCCAAAGCCGATTATCGCTAAGTTGCTTAATTACCGGGACAGAGACGTTGCTCTGAAGACGGCTAGAGAAAAGCAACCCTTGCGCTACGATAGATCCACAATTTCCTTGTTCCCGGACTTCACCATTCGAGTCCAAGAGGCTCGCCGTCAGTTTACACCCCTGAAGAAACAGCTGCGGGAACTTGAGCTGGACTACGCCATGCTGTACCCAGCGAGACTCAGAGTGAACCGGCAGGGCCGCTCGCACTTCTTTACCAACCCTAGGGCGCTGCAGAAGACTCTGAAAGACTGGTCCAAGGAGCGGCATTGCAGCCCGGAGCACCAACTACTGGACGAAGCAGCGGGGGGACAGCTGGACGAGCAAGACTGAAACACCACATGATACCCGCTGGCGATAAGTACTGTCTTGTCGTGAGCTTTGGGTGGGCGAGTGGGGGGGGAAGGGGGGTGTGGGGGGGGGTCCGGGAGGGAGCTGGGGCCTGATGCGCGCACCATTATATCAGCCAGCGTGGGGCGCGGAGTGCTGCCCACAACGGAGTGTGGTGCGGCCGCCCGGCCATTCTGGGGACAGTGGTTGTAAGGTCGCCAGAGAGGCTGCGGACCACGCCCGGGACCCTAAAGAGTGACATTGCGAGGGGTGATCCCGCCTGTTTTTGTGGCATATGCCTGTACACATAAACCAGAGATGCTGTTTAGACAGCTGCTGCGTGGTCACACACAGCGGGCACATGGGGGGACCCCATAGGTTGTGTAGTTGCACGCTATTTTATTTCTGTTTTCCTTTTTTGATGGTGCTCGGAGTAGGTTCTTATAGTGGCTGAAAAGTCCACGCTGTTCAGCGAGCAACATCCGCCTCCGTGTGAAGCACACTTGGGATGGGCAGTTTGTCTTTTGGGGAGGGGGCGAGGGGTGGCAGAGGGTACATTCAAGGTAAATCGCGGCCAAGTTGGGGATGGCCTGCTGTGGGTGGGAGGAGGGGGGGCAAAGGGCGGGGTGTTTCTGTATTTAATTGTACAAGTTTCCTCTCAGACTGCACACAGACTGCGGGACTATTTTGTTCGGCATGACACAGGTCAACAATCCAGCTCTCTTAGCTGCAATGGGGGAGCCTAGCAACACTAATGGACGAGTAGCAACTGACACCCTTAGGGCAATTACTTGGAATATTAGGGGACTAAACGACCATAGGAAGCTGCGGAAAGTTATGAATTACCTGAAGCGAGCGAATATAGATATAGCACTATTCCAGGACACACCTCCCACTCAGCAGTCCAATGTTTCACAGTAGGGTATTGCAGGGCAAGGTACAAGCTTCTGGCTTCACTACTCAAGCTCGGGGTGTGCTGACATGGGTGAGCCCCAGGTCTCCTTATTCTCTTGTCCCTCTGGTAACAGATAGGGATGGCAGGTACACAATAACTAAATGCCAGGGGAAGGGCATAAACTTGATAGTGGTGAATATTTATGGCCCAAACTACGATTGCCCAGAATTTTTTGAATCCCTTGCGTCTGCTGCTGATAATTACACGGAGGGGCATTTACTCTGGGGAGGCGATCTTAATCTAATCAGAAACCCAGGCTTGGATCGCTCAGGTGGACCTGATAGGCGGATCTCTGCGGCTGCCAGGGCGCTTGAGAGCGCTATGGTGCGACTTGATCTGCGGGACGTCTGGCGTGTGCGTTCTCCGAATAAGGGGGGTTATACACACTATTCGGCCTATCACAATCTGCATACCCACATTGATTACTGGTTGGCCACCACTTCTCTGTGCGAGAGCGTGCGAGAGTGCAAGGTTCTTCCCCGCTCCTTTTCTGACCACTCCCCTATTCTATTGACGATTGTTGCTCCTCAACGGCGCATCCCGCCGTTTACCTGGCGATTCCCTCCCTATTCCCTATTAGATCCGGTTTTTAAAGAGGAACTTGCAGAAGCGATAGAGACTTTCTTTACAACGAATATTGGGTCAGTTGACAGCTTTCAGGTCGTATGGGAGGCCTTCAAGGTCTATATTCGCGGTATCGCAATTGCCAAACACTCGGGGGTGCTCTGCTCTATTCGGCAACGTTTGGCTGATCTGGAGAGGCGGCTCGGAGCCCTAGAGCGGTGCTAGCTGGTGGACCCGGATGATGCGGTGACACAGGAAGTCAAGACACTTCTGGAGGAATATCACGAAGTGGCGGACGCGGAGGTTAAGCATTTAGGCAAGTACTCCACGGCGCGGGCATATGGCGAGAGCGAAAGGCCGGGCGCAGTCCTGGCGCTACTGCTCAGGAAGAGACGAGCCGCTACCCAAGTCGCTGAAATCAGAGCGGCATCTGGGGATATGCTCACGGAGGAAGGGGATATCGCGGAGAGATTTAGACAATATTATGCGGAGCTCTACTCCACCCGCTCCACTGGCACGGAAGATGAAATTCTAGATTATCTCCAATACATTAAATTACCGTTCCTTACCAACTCACACCGTGAATTCCTGATGCGGCCTGTGGGTAAAGACGAAGTTCTACTAGCCCTAACTGGCATGAGAGCTGGGAGTGCCCCGGGAGGAGATGGCCTCACGGTTGCCTTCTACAAGGCGTTACTTGACCTTTTGCTACCGCATCTTACCGCACTCTTTGAAGATATGTGCACCACGGGCACAATGCCACCTTCGATGAGAGAGGCTATCATAGTCACAATACCTAAACCGGGAAAGCCTACGGACGAGTGTGGTTCTTACAGACCACTATCGTTGCTTAACGTCGACACGAAGATTTTTGCTAAGATCCTGGCCAATCGACTGGTCCCCCTTGCTCGGTCCTTAGTGGCCCCTGAACAAGCCGGGTTTATCCCGGAAAGGAACCTCACTTATAATCTTCGCACAGTGTTCGGCGCTTTGCAGCATACCCGCCCAGACACGAAAGCAGTCGCGGTCTTTCTCGACATGGAGAAGGCCTTCGACTCGGTCGAGTGGCCCTTCATGCGCAATGTTTTAACCAAAATGGGACTGGGTCCAGTATTTCTTCAACTGGTGGGGGTGTTATATAATTCCCCCTCAGCTAGAATTAAAATAGGTTCGTTGGTGACTGAGCCCTTTCCTATCACAAGGGGGACGAGGCAAGGTTGCCTGCTTTCCCCTATACTATATGCACTGGTGGCTGAACCCCTCGCCTGTGCGTTGAGGGAATACCACAGATACAAAGGTATAAGGTTCCCGAACTATGAGCTCATCGTCTCCACCTATGCAAATTACACATTATTATATGTCAGAGACCCGGAAAGTAACCTCTCTTCAATTCTACGGGAAGTAGTGCATTTCGGTGCTCTGTCAGGATTGAGGGTCAACTGGTCTAAATCGATTATCTTTCCCCTTACTCCGGCCACGTCCCCCTTCGAGGCAGATTATCCACTACAGTGGTCTGTTGAGGCGATCAGATACTTGGGGATCCAGGTGCACACTGATTCGGATATGGTACTCAGGGAGAATTATGGTACGGCTATTAGCAAATTGGAGGACGACGTGGCCAACTGGATAAGACTGCCCCTCTCCCTCCTAGGCCGCATATCCATTATGAAAATGGTGGTGCTGCCCCGGTTTTTGTTCCTTTTCATGAATATCCCCATGGTTCTACCTAACACCTTCTTCCAAAGACTTACTGCATTAATGTTGAAACTGGCCTGGGCAGGCAAGCAAGCAAGGATTAAATGGCAGATACTTACGTTACCATATCATTTGGGGGGGTTGGGTGCGCCAAATTTAAATCTTTACTATAGGGCTGCGCAAGCAGCGCATGCTTATGGTTGGTTCCACGGCCCACGCGATGCCCCGCATATCCGGATAGAATCGATCGTGGCCGCTCCACTGCCTCTCCCGGTGATGCTATTCGAAGCCGCTGATCGCCGCACTGGGATACTCGACTCTATACAAGCCACCAGTCATGCCTGGCGCCGCTTGCTGCAGTTGCAAGCGGGAGCGATTTTGTATTCTCCTGATATGCCGATTGAGTGGTGCCATTGGTTGACGCCTTGTAGGGACAAAGGTGTTATCAGTGCGTTACAAGCTTTAGGGATACATGCAGCTGGTGACCTCTTTGGGGAGGGAGGGGCCCGGAAATGGGAAGAATTGGAGCATCGCGGCGCCGGGACGAATTTGCTTTACCGGTTTCAATTTCATAGAACGCGGCACGCGCTGAAGGGCGTCCTAGGGGCAGATCTACAGGAACCTCCGGATATACAGGAACTGACGTACATTATAAAGGCACAGTCCCCCAGAAAACTGGTCTCCAATATCTACAAACTGGCAATGTCCCACAGGGCGAATCATTACACGAAGGCCAGGTTGGAGTGGCAACGGGATCTACAGCAGAATATAGATGACACCATGTGGTCATATTGTTGTGTTAGCACAAGACGTATATCCTTGAACGGCCGCCATAGGCTAATCCACTTTAAATTTTTACATAGAATTTACTACACGCCAGAGAGGTTACACAGATATGGGTTAAGGGATAACGCTGCATGCGAGAGATGTGCGACGCAGACCGCTGACTTTTTGCATTTGGCCTGGTTCTGCCCGGGTATCTATAGATTCTGGGAACTGGTATTCGAGGAATTAGGGAAAATAACTGACACACCACTACTGCCTGGCCCTGCCATTGCCCTACTGGGATACTCTAAGCAGATACCTCCGGGGATTCGGAGGCTAGTTGACATGGGACTATTGCTAGCGAAACGGCGTGTTGCCATCAGTTGGTTGCGGGGTCCTACGCCCACCATGAGTCAGTGGTCACACGATATGCTGTACTGCAGCACACAGACTGAGAACTTTAGTGAGCTTCTGCCTCCGCGGAGCCGCCCCAAGAACTTTTGGGGGCTTTACACTACCCACCTTGCCTTCAAAGCGACTGACGTGACTGACTCTGTCAACAACACATGACGTAGCAATGGCCCAACTCAGGTATTGGGATTTCGGGGACCACCCAGACCTGGTTGATAGAAGGGGAGCAATGTACTTTTCAGTGCTACAAGTACTCGTAATTCATGTAATTGCGACAGAATGGAGGCGCTGTGTGGCCAGAGTGGTACACAGCGCGGGCAATCCCACACAGAAGTATATTGATGTATGGTTACTATGTTTGTCACACGTATTGATATGTACAAATGTGCCGAATATGCCCTGCAGTCATCTGTCATGATGTTAAATTATGCACTGAGAGTGTTATGTTTTGAAAAAATCAATAAAGATATTAAAAAAAAAAAAAAAAATCGCCGGAAGCCCAGTCGCCGGTGCGCGGATCGGCGCATTCTGCCCTGCCGTAATGGGCACTGGATCGCCTTGGGTGCCTGCCGCTACGAGGTAGGAGTCCTCGCGGCTCCTCTGTGGTGACGTTCGGGGCCCGGCGAAAGAAGCAGTCGAGCCTCCGGAAGCCAGGCAAAGCCTGGCTGTAGGCAGGGCTCCCCCTGAGGAAAGGGGAGGAGCCCTGCGTGTGGTCGAAGGCGCCGTTCGTGAAAGTGCAGCGCCCGCAGAGGGGAACACTGTCGACGCCAACAAGCCGCTGCTAATTCTCTGTCTGGAGGAGCCCAGGTGAGTGGGGCAGAGCTAGAAGTATTGGAGGGTGCCGCGAAGGCACCAGGCGAAGCCCCGGTGAGTGGGGGCTAAGCGGAGCAGCGTTGGCGCTCCAGGAGGCACCGTGGTGCCACAGCTGATTTGTCTGTGGGGTGATTTTTGGGTTCCCTGAGAGGGATCGGAGAGGCACAGTGGTGCCAGGCCTCATTATCACAGCTGCACCGCACAAGCGCGGCCAGCTGCAACGTTGGGCATTTGATTTCTAGAGTTCCAGTGGGGGCTCAGGAGGCACTGTGGTGCCAGGTCTAATTTCTCCAGCTGCACCGCAGGAGCGCGGGCAGCTGCAACACAGGGGCATTTCGTTTCCTTGCTAAGGAAGGGGTGAGAAGCACCCCACGCCCCAGTGCATTGCGCACTTTGTGTTCGCTGCATTTGCAGCCAGAGGGCCAGTGAAAGGCCCTACATTTACGCCCTGACATTTTGGACAGAGGGCATTTGAGCCCCAGTGGAAGGCCAGTTGGCCTGGGGTCAGGTTTGGTACCTGTGTGTACCAGGAGGGCGCAAGGCCCTAAGGGAAGGTGATGTATGCACCTAGGGAGTGTCACTAAGGTGCCCTCCTCATTGCGATTTATGCATAATGTGTTTTATGCCTACTGTGATGCAGACATAAGGTGTTTATGTTGCTAGATATAATGCTGAGGTTATTATTGTACCAGTAGTAACTGGTTGTGTTTTATTTCTACTACATGTGCTTGTGATGGTTCTGACAGTGGCCCGATTGGCCCTGTCATGTATATAATCCCCTGTGAATATTGCCTAGTGCCAGTTGGCACAGTGTATATTGTGTGATTATGATTCTAATGTGTTTTGGATAATACAAAGGCTATTTTTGATATAACCTTGTGTGGAGTTTCTTTTGTAGTGTGCCTAGTGTGTTGCTGCCCTGTGTGTGTGTTGCGCAAACGCTTTACACATTGCCTCTGGGATAAGCCTGACTGCTCGTGCCAAGCTACCAAGGGGGTGAGCAGGGGTTATCTTCAGTGTGTAACTCCCTTACCCTGACTAGAGTGGTGGTTTCTTCCTGGCTTAGGCGTTTGCCCTAGCCAACCAGAAATCCCATGTCAAACAGGTGCGAACAAGATTTTCGCAAGAATAGAATTCCTTTTCTGCTTCATGTTTGCATAAATTCTGCCAGTGGCACTATAAGAAACCCAGTGCCTGTGGTGCTGATGATGCACCGCCACCCCAATTTAGCCTTGCAGGTTCACAACCACTTATAGCAGCCCCTCATGCATGCAAGATCACCATGCACACGTGACAGATTTGTCCAGAACACCTGGCTTTTTGCAAAGACCTAGATCTGTTACGCTGCACCATTCGCACACACCTCAGCGCCAAGATGCCTCGGCAATAGTGCGCTTAATAAATAAGTCAGTCAGTCAGAACATGACGTGTCCTTTAGGTGCTCTGTGAAAACTACCTGAACATCAGTGATGCTTGTTGAGTGGCTATGCCACCGCAACTTGTGGGCAATTACCGACAAGTTGTGATGGCAATTTTACCATGCCACCTGGGCATGGTGAAATTTCCGATTTCCAGCTGCCGAGTGGCTTTGGTCAGAAAGCCACTCGACTTGACTCTGCCTTTCCTTCTGTCTGACAATAGAATCTCCCAAGTGTGACTTTTTGTCACTCTCACACACACTCTCACATGTGCACACATTCACATACCTTTCCGGCTTGAAAGTGTACATGCTATGAGACGGGGATAAATCCCTTCCACAGAAGAATCGGGTAATTCCAGGTAATGTTTATAAAATCATATACAGTGCGAGTCCCCAAGGGAACCGCCGTCTCCATGACGATATATTGCCCTGGTTCCTAGGGTTATAGGATAAGACCTGTAGGTTATTATGCTCCTCTCATGCTTGACCAAGCATCAGGAGTCTCCACTTTGCCTTTATCGGCTTCGCGTGTGTACTTGTCTCAAGTGTTTCCAGAAGCAGCTACAACTGAGCCACATTCACCGCAGGTTTCACCCAATGACCAAAAACTGTTTGAACTCCGCAACCAATGAGCATTAACTAGCATTTTAGATGGGTTCCACCTTATGTAAGCGGCCATGACTACCACTCTTGCGTTGCTCTAGATCCCAGGCAAAAGGCTGCCTTGCTTTTCCTTAACTTCCACAGCCAACTGATACTATTAGTGTTTATTATGACGTAGCTGATGAACACTGATCTCCCATTTACAGTCCGCAATATTTGAAACATTGAACATGGTTAAAGAAATAAATGTAAAAACACTTAGAGGACCTAGACCATGCAGCACAGGTTTATTTGAATTTGGAAAATACAGGACCACGTGACCCCAGCATCCCTAGTCAACAAACAATTGCTTAAAACTGTTATATACTGTAAGCAAATCGAGTTATGACTATAGCCCGCTCTACCTGGAGGAACCAACCCCAAACTATGACAGGCCAGCTGCTTAAGATCAAATACTGTTAATCGAATAAACATGCCAAAATGTAGAAACGAGAAGTATCAATAAAAACTGATAGGAGAGGGCATTGCATTATGGAAAACCTTGTACCCTCTTAGAGCCATACCAAACCAACCCTCATTCAAAAGGACACTGAAAACCAGATTCTTCAAGGAAGCCTTGGGGTCCCTTATGGATCTGCATTTAGGACTTCTCTTTCCTTTTGGCCAAGGTCTCTTTTTCACTCTTGCACTTGGAATCACTTCTCCATAGTCTGTTTTATTCTCTGTAGCTTGTCTTCCTCTCATCTCCGTCTCCCTATACATTGTCTCCTCTCATGTGTTCCTTTGCACCTCAAACAGACCTTAGTGACATATTGTCATGTTTGTAAATCAACAACAAAAAAATAAGGCAGCAACCAACAATAATCCAGTAATAATGACAAGTCCCACTTACAAGCATGACACCATTCCTTTGTATGATTTAGCGTTGTTGACTCTTTTCTAATACATCATGTTTTACGTACAAACTTCAATAGAGGTCCCTGTTTAATCCTGAAATAATTTGCTAACATCAATATAATTGCCACTTTTGCATATTTCAGTCTTTCATTTTCGAAGATGCGTTATTAACTACTGAAGGATTACCCATTGCTTAGTGTATGAGGCACTAGTTTAACCTGTGAAACTGGGACTTTCATCAGCTTTAGCAGATGTTTAGCTCTGCAATTTGATGTTTAACAAAATTCCCAAAATACCTTATGTCATACTCCTTGCTATGGGTTAATTCTCTAGTATGAAGCTTATGCCACCATTCTTATTGTCATTAAGGACCACTTGTTTCATTAGCTTTACAGAATGTGTGTGTGTGTGTGGGGGGGGGAAGGGGTTTGGGTTTGAAGTTCAAGCTGGTTGCAGGACTATCTTCATCACTTTACAAGGGGGCCTCTTAAGAGGTGGGGGCCCAGCCAATTGCCTACTTTGCCCATGCTTTAAAACGTCTCTGGGAAGAGAGTAACAAGTAGCATGCATTTGAATGATTAACTATTTATTGATTGATTGATGGAAGAGACCACATGACCCTCATGTCATTGGTGGGGAGGATGGGGGAAGAGTTCCAGTGAAGAGACCATGGAAGCGCAAAGCCACGAATTCGGTATGAGGTGCAGGGAGATTTACAAACATCGAGAAGGTTTGGACTGGTTGTCAGTTTGGGAGTGATTCTAGTTAACATTTGCTACAGGTAAGTTGGGGCAGGGACATGGATAGCTTTAAAGATTGAGATGAGAAGTGTGCAGTAGTTTGCATTCTTCCTACCCCGCCAGCATGGTTTCGGTACAGTATGGACGGAGATTGCTTCTTTCATTCGGAAGGGGATGATAAACCAGTCATCAGCTTCCTAAGGTGATAGATTAGATATCTAGGCCCTTGCTGCAAACGAACCTCCTCCCCTCATGGCGCTAATCTTGCTTTTTTTACCCTCCCAACAGTTTGCATTATGCCTCCGAATGTAGCTGTTTTGCTATTTTCCCACTCGGTCGACTTGTATGTATACTTAAATGCTGAAGCAATTCTTCGGATTCCATGTATAGCTAACAGTGATGGGATCTGATTTGAAGCCTGTGCTCAGGATTTGAGGATGCCCAGAAACTAGCGAAATCCTTGGGTAATAGAGCAGAGGATGCTAGTGCCAGCAGGAGGCGCTTCACTCAGAGTATTGTCAGTGCTGATAGCTGGTTTTTGTTGGTGCTGTCTTTGTTGCACTCCAAGTTCAGCGAGTATATTTAGGTTTTGATTATTTTCTGGCTCCTGAACATAAGAATCGGTTGAACGTAGACTGGTAGAGGAGCATTATCATGCACATTTAACTTGGCCTGAGCAACCTGGACTCTTGCTTTTGACTGGAGTCACCAATTCTTTCTCTGAAGCATAAACGTTGGGCTTGATCTAATCACCATCTTCACAAGGGTCAAATCTGTTCACTTTCTCGTCTTGAAATTGACACATTAATGATGCTTGCACCTTTGGTGGCATACATTGTTAGACTGGACTTATTCTTGGCCATCGCTGGATGCTATCTAGCGGCTCAGTGACTCATGTCTTAAAAATAAATTGTTCCTCAAATGTCACAAACATTACCTAAGGTACATAGGGGAAAATATGAGCCTTTTCAATAGTCCTATTCCTCATTATTCTGTAGTTCGTGCTGAGACACTGCAAAAGGCAATCTGAAGAGCGTACGGTTCTTTTTCTTGGAAACGAGTAATTCAGGGCTCTGGGGGCTTGATTACAGTGGTCTCCAAAGACTGAATGAAACTGTTTTCAGGACCCTCGGAAGCCACTGGAAATTGAGACCCTTTTGGGGTCCTGTGCTTGCAGTGCAACTTTGTTTCCCATCAAATGAATGACTGGATGATAATCATGTCTTATGTAGCTTCTATTAAACAAAAACTGCATACAATTTGTGACTCTTAGACAAATCCACTATTCTGAGGCTGAATAAAATGCTGAGTGAGTAAAAGATGAACTACACCCAAGATAGTCTTGCAAAATCAAGTGGTGTAATTGGAAAACGGACTATGATGACAAGTGTGCCAAGCTAAACTGATCTGAAAACAAATATGGATTTGTGGTAAAGGATGTATGGCTCCGGTGCCCCGCGCAGGGCTGGGACTGCCAGTCAAGGCAGGAAGTTATTTCCGTGGAGGATAGACAGGAGGCGGGGTAAATCGGGTGCTTCCACTAGCACCGTGGTGGTCATTGGCTTGCCCTGCCCTTGTCCTTTCCGCCCGCTCCTGTTTTCCAGCTGTCTTCTGTGGTGTCAGGGACTTGCTGTTATGTGGTTGACAGTCCCATTATAAGATGTCTTCCTTACTCCCCCACTGGGTGATTTGTCAAAGCGTCTACAACTGTTCATGTTCTGCGCTATTGCAGACTGCTGTTTCTGTGCTTTCTACTGCAGAGCACCGCCTCTTAACCAGGAGCCCCTTTCCAGGAAAACACACCTGCCTCGTTTTCAATAATCCGCTCTCAAATATCACATGAAAATCCCTTGCTCTGCAACTGTCAGATTTTGACAGCCAAGGAAATGTAATACTGAGCTTTAATTAAATTGTGCCTTGGTTGCCTTAAAGGATTAAAAGTGTATGTCCTGATTTAACCCACTTTGGATCCAGTCGTAGGCTTGTTAGCCATGGAAGCAGAGTTAGGGAGCAGTGTGATTGTAATGAAGGGCACCCGGGCAAAGCCTCCTAGGGAAGTGCTGGCCCTTTGCCCAGAGCCTGTGCTGCTCTGTGTTTAGCTATACATGCTGTACTCATGAGGTCACTTAGAAGATGCTGAAGACTCCCTCTTAAATAAGACCTGGTGTTCGAGAC
Organism: Calotriton arnoldi; assembly: GCA_963921515.1. Classification (NCBI taxonomy): domain Eukaryota; kingdom Metazoa; phylum Chordata; class Amphibia; order Caudata; family Salamandridae; genus Calotriton; species Calotriton arnoldi. The sequence continues at coordinate 808,622 of CAWUFW010005193.1, forward strand.
TCCTCGTCACTGTGTGTGACTGCAGAGTTGTTGAATATTGCACCTGGTTCTAGGTGAGTCGAGAATCGAAACTAACATCTTTGTGTTCTGACTTTAATGTGACGCTGCACAACATTATCCCAAGGGGCTGACTGTTATGGTTACTCATTACTTGCACCATTGTTCTAAGTGCTGGGCTAAGTTTATAATTTGCTAAGTTTATAATTTGTTCCTGATGGCTTTTGTGCCTGACTTTAAATCACTGGTTCTGTGCAGATTGCGCTGTGTCCTATGTTTTTTGCACATGGAGTTTCCTCAAGGTATTAAATGATGTTCAGACATCTAATACCTGGAGCAAATTGTGCATGCAAAACTATGCATCAAGGTGAGTACCTTGTGGTAACTCCTTGCTCAATGGATTTGAACCAGAAAGCTGACCAAGTGCAGCATGCTCACCTTCGTAGACATCATTTAGGGGTCACCAGGGGCTGCATTTGCGACCCCTGGCTTGTCCCTTGTGACCCCTGGCACTGTCTTTGCGACCCCTGGCCCCAGAGGTAGCAAAATCAGTAACAGAAAAAAAATGGAAATGGAGTGCTAGGAAATTTGCGGCTTTTGTGATTGAAACCTCCCTCACCCACAATTTGTGGCATGCTTGATCATGGGGCTTGCTACAGCACCCCTGCACAGGTAAGATTGAATATCCAGGTGTTTTCACCATACTTATAGCATATCCCATTTGACACTGGTACTTGGTGGTTTGTGGTCTTTTCACGTGTGGAATATCAAAAATAATATTGACTGATTATGGCACAGTGGTAACTTTGGCTACTAGGGTCAGTTAGGTGTTTGATCACTGGATGACCAGTTCAGGGCCGGTTCTAGGATTTGCGGGGCCCTGGGCCAAAAGGGAATGTGCGAGGCCCCTTTAATTGACATAAGTGACCCCTTGTAAGGAGACAATTCAGAGACACTGCGGGACGCCCATTGTCCAGCATTTTAGCGCCCCCACAGTTTTAACTTTCAGCCCACAAGCAATTCTCACACCTTCAGCCCGATAGGTGTGAGAATTGCTTGTGGGCTATAAGTTAAAACTGTGGGGGCGCTAAAATGCTGGACAATGGGTGTCCCGCAGTGTCTCTGAATGGTCTCCTTTCAATTGGGACAAGAGGAAGCATCTCCCTCCCCTAGGCCTCCAGACACCATGCCTGAGAGGCCCGGGGAGGGGACCCCTCCCATGGACCCTAATTGCAAGGAGACGCCTTTCTTTTGGTTGGATTGGCAGGGAAACAACAGGACACACGATCGGTGCGGGCCTCATGCTAGTAGGCCGAGTGCGAGGCCCTGGGCAGCTGCCCACACTGCCTATGCCTAGCGCCGGCCCTGGACCAGTTAGCCACATCCTAAACTGAGTAACATATATGGAAACAACAAATGGGCAGCACGATTGAGATGTGTTTAGACATATGTATGTATGAGTTTTCTCTTGCGCATATATAAATGGTTATGAGTGTTACATTTACATTTACAGGTACTACCGAAGTGTACATTTCAGCCCAAATACCAGATTGGGTCTATCTTCACCCTATCAAATGAAGGTAGGAGATAAGGGGAATCAAGGGGATCATAGGTCCTGAGGAAAGCCGGAAGACCTGTGTAGGGCTTGAAATAATCGGCTGAAACATGTTGACTAACATGCAGAGAGGAGGGGTGTAGGGTCATTAATATTCCCTGACACCACCATCCTTTATTTTTTAATCCAGGTAGTCCAGGAATAAAAGTGTAATCACACTCCTGAGCCAGTTTTATACTCTTACTTCTGCACTATTCTTTTTTCAGATCCTATTATTGTTTTATGTTTGTATTGTCTTCCCCCTCCTTATTGCTCCACCCCAGGGGTTGGTCTGCGCAGGGGTGTTGCAGCAAGTGTGTGCCACGAATCACACTAGCAACAAGTTTCATAGCACTCCTATTCCTTTTTTGTGTTGTTGGATGTTTAGTGGGGATGTTGGAGTAGGAGTGTAACCTCTTCCCCCTCTTTTATGTGGGATTCATTGTGGCAAAATCCGTGACAGGAACACAGGGGCAGCTTGTCCTTATGGACATCGGTTGGAGCTGCACTTCTTGTTTCCTGTCAATTTAATATACTAATAATGAATAATGTTACATTATTCACTATTAGTGTATTAAAAATGGAGTACAATTAGCTGGCATGTGACATTTCCCTGCAGCTAAGGTACGTAACAAAATGCTTTTAAATGTATGGTGGGTGCATGCTTGCGGGTGAGTGTGTTTATGTGAGAGAGAGATTGTAAGTGTGAATGTGTGTGTATGTGTAAGTCCGAGGCTGAGTGAAAGTCAGAGGGCATGTGATGTCACTTCCGCTCCCCCTGGCATTTTTGTGAATTGATGTCAACGCTCACCTTATTTCCTTTGGAGGTTTTATTCACCCAAATGTTGCACCGTCCTAATAATTGACCGCACGTTTGTCTGTGGGCACTTAGACCTTGCTTACAAGTGGCCCGCGCATTCCAGTGGGCCCGGTAATTCATTTGTAGGTTTTAGATTTCGGCGTCTGAAGGCAGACGAAATCTCCTTGTGAAACAGCGGAGGTGAACGTGGGAATCGGTGCTGAAACAGACTCCCGTATGTTTATTTCCCACCCCCCGGGAATTACTGGAACCCACAAAAACAGTAATTGCGGGGCAGGGAAATTACAGGGCTGTTAAGGGGCCACTCCTAAAAGTTTCATAAGGCTCATTATGATAGCCCCGGAATCTCCAAGGGGGTTGATGTCGTATTTATTACCCCGAGCAGCTGAAAACTCCAGCGGAAACTGCTGAAGGACTGGGGAATTACCAGGGAAACGGACCCAGAATTAGATCCACCTTGTAATTCTCCATTTCCCCGTGAAACCTCAGGATTCCGCGCAGAATACTGCCCCAGAGTTAACTTAACGCAACACCGTTAACATGAACTCCGGGGGAGTGTACTTCCGGTGCGGGTCAGAATCCCGGAAACGAGGCCCTTAACGTGGTCTAGCTGCCGAAGATGCCCTGCACCTCCTGTAATGAAAGCTCGCACAGGGGCACCGAATCACAACAGCCCTTTAATCATTAAATAAAGCTAGAAATAAAGAGAGCTTTTCCTTTTTTTATTTGGGAAATGAAAGGGTGAACAGTCGCCTAATAAAAAATAAATGAACTGTGTGCATCTAGGGATGCGAAGAGATGCTATTAAGGCCTTGTTTGTTTACCAGGAAACTCATTAAACTAAGCAAACTTATTTTTCCATTCCAGAAAAGAAATTGGCTTAGCAAATCTGCTGCAAGAACACATCATGTAACATAGTTTACTGGCAGGCAATATATGCGTAGTAATGAGATGAGAGACAGAAAGCGTTCCCTCCCCCAGGCTGGGTTAGCAGGAATAGGCATTTGCTGCTCTGTGTAATGCGCTTTGCTGGATCCCCACAGAAGGCCGAAGAATAGGAGAGAAGAAAAACATTAGTTCTCACCTTTGCGGTACATCTCTCAGTTGTTTGCGCCAAAATAATTCACACTGGGTCAGAATGTGACATTTTTATTCGCGTTGTAAAGTCTCTCGAACACCTTAAATTAAGTCATGCACTAGGGCCAGATACCTCATGCATATGATGAAAACGAAAAATGACTTAGAACCAGGGCATGAGTCGGGGGTACACGCGGGTGGACGGTGTCCACCCACTATTTTCACAGGGTGGATGCCGTCCACCCTGCCAAGTAGTTGGGCCCCTCTGAAAAATAGGCTGAAATCATCCCGGTGTAATTTGCAAACACCGAGACACATTCAGCAGTGCCTGCATTTTGTTGTCTGCTTTGATCCGCAACAACGTGCAGGCGGGGAGGGAGCTTTCTTAGTTCAGACTCCCATAGCTGCCAAGGTTTTGGATTGCTCATGTGTGACATTTTCATAATTTCAGTGCAATTATGAGTGACATTCAACGACTATGAGTGACACTTTCTTGCGAGCAAATTCAAGCACTGAAGACGAGGGAAATATATAAATATCAGAAATTACACCCATTGAACCAACGAGAAACTCTAAGATTATTTTAAAACTGGTACAAAGTACCAGAAATGGAAGGGCACTAACCTAGTGCCCTTACATAGGGTTGCTGCATGGAGGGTGTACGTTGCTGCAGCCAGGCCCCAGAGTCGGGGTTTGAGGAAAGCAAGAGGTGTGAGAAGGCTCCCTACATGGGGTTGCTACCTGGAGACTGTGTGTCACTGCAGCCAGGCCCCAGTTTCAGGGGTTTTGAGAGAAGTAGAGGGCGTGTGAGAAAGCTTCACACACATAGCTGCCAAGTTTTCAGATTGTGTGACATTACCATGGTTTCAGTGCACTTTGAGTGGCACTCAACAGCCAAATGTGTGACATTGTCCTGCGAGTAAAATGAAGCAATGAAGGGCATGAAAATAAATAAATATTAGAAATGACACCCTTTTGATCAATGAGAAGCCCTAAAATATCTTTCAACTGCTTCAAACCCCTGAAATGGAAGGTTAAAATACTGATACAAAACTATTTGTGTACCAAGAAGATATAAAAGTAAAGCAATCATCATAAATGTCTTACACCCCAAAGTCATAACACTTTTAATGTCTCCTAATATTTAATAATACAGTTAAGTACGTGCTGCAGAGATCAAATAAACACAGGGTTGATATGTTGATGTTCCAGCCAGTAATAGAATATGCAAAATGACAGCTCTAGTATATAATTTTTACCGTTTATCTGTATACTTCACAAATATAAATAGAAAGCACGTTTAAATGTGTTCTATCCATGACTAACAAACACAGAAATTGCATGTTACAAATGACTAAATACGATTTTGTCTCCAGTTAGTATGTCATGTCCAGGATCCAGGCCTTTGCAGACTCTTGAAAAAACAATTAATGGCCGGTAAAAAAATTCTCTTGGAAAGGTGTGAACTCAAAGCGGAATGCATGACTCACCCGAGTGCTGCCATTTCAGAGCTGCAGTTAAAGCTGTCTCAGAGCACACGGCGAGCCACAGGCAGCTCTCCTCAAGAGTCTCAAGCGGCAGTTTTCAGTCATTCGAGGACCCCCTGAATGTTGTTTTCCGGCGGGCCCCGCCCGCCTTAAGCAGCAGTGATGCCTTCCTGGGGCCACGCCAGGCAGGATAGCAAACAGGGCCCCACGGGGTGCCAGTTACGCACATAAACGACCCTGTGATGGCTTGTTTTTGTTAGCACACAGAGTGCATTGCCAATTCTGTCACGCTGACCTGAGCCTCACACACTCTCTTGATCTGCGGCGGAATAAGAAAGAGAAAGTTAATTTGCCCGCCACTCTTGGCTATAACGATCCCAGCACAAAACTGATGATAGTGCTGGGGGGCGGTGATGGCAAAGTGGCGCCAGTTGCCGGAATTTCAAAACAACAATGCACGGCACTGCCTCCCGATTCTTTTAGTGCAGGTCTACTGCGGCCGGGGTGATTCCTTAACTTAATGATAACTGGTGTAGGTTGTCCTCTGTGCAGCCCTACCAATCTTTGACAGCCACCAGGCCTGCCAAGTATCACGCATCAGGTGTGACTCTAACGCATTTCAGTGTGGTGTTCCGCATTACCGCACTGAAATGCATTGTCACGCATTTTAATGCCACTGTCTGACTCTGCTGTACAAGCACTAGAGTATTGGCCAGGCCAGGCTGCTAGCGCGCGCCTGTGACCTGCACCGGCTCTGCTGCTCCCCGAGACTTGCAGCCCGGGCGGGCGCTGCCACCAGCACAGGATCGTCAGTAATAGTTTCTTGTGCTCTCACTGCTGCTACAAATGTATCTAAGTTAATAGCTGGCACCTGCATTGAAATTCCCGCCCGCGGCGCCGGCGCGGCTGAGTCACTCAGACTACAGCTCAGGCCTGACGTCACCGGGCCGAGGTAATCGCTGTGCCCAATACCGAGACACACAGTGACACCCTGTGCCACCGCGGGGTGGGGATGTGACCTCCGTTGGTTGCATTCAATCAGCGAGTCTCACTCCACCACGGCGCGGGGCAGCCTGACGTGATGCAGCTGTCAAAGATTGGTAGGGCTGCACAGAGGACAACCTACACCAGTTATTATTAAGTTAAGGAATCACCCCGGCCGCAGTAGACCTGCACTAAAAGAATCGGGAGGCAGTGCTGTCCATTGTTGTTTTGAAATTCCGGCAACTGGCGCCACTCCGCCATCACCGCCCCCCAGCACTATCCTCAGTTTTGTGCTGGGATCGTTATAGCCAAGAGTGGCGGGCAATTAACTTTCTCTTTCTTATTCCACCGCAGATCAAGAGAGAGTGTGAGGCTCAGGTCAGCGTGACAGAATTGGCAATGCACTCTGTGTGCTAACAAAAACAAGCCATCACAGGGTCGTTTATGTGCGTAACTGGCACCCCGGGGGGCCCTGTTTGCTATCCTGCCTGGCGTGGCCCCAGGAAGGCATCACTGCTGCTTAAGGCGGGCGGGGCCTGCCGGAAAACAATATTCAGGGGGTCCTCGAATTACTGAAAACTGCCGCTTGAGACTCTTGAGGAGAGCTGCCTGTGGCTCGCCGTGTGCTCTGAGACAGCTTTAACTGCAGCTCTGAAATGGCAGCACTCGGGTGAGTCATGCATTCCGCTTTGAGTTCACACCTTTCCAAGAGAATTTTTTTTACCGGCCATTAATTGTTTTTTCAAGAGGCCTGGATCCTGGACATGACATACTAACTGGAGACAAAATCGTATTTAGTCATTTGTAACATGCAATTTCTGTGTTTGTTAGTATTAGTCATGGATAGAACACATTTAAACGTGCTTTCTATTTATATTTGTGAAGTATACAGATAAACGGTAAAAATATATACCAGAGCTGTCATTTTGCATATTCTTTTACTGGCTGGAACATCAACATATCAACCCTGTGTTTATTTGATCTCTGCAGCACGTACTTAACTGTATTATTAAATATTAGGACACAATAAAAGTGTTATGACATTGGGGTGTAAGACATTTATGATGATTGCTTTACTTTTATATCTTCTTGGTACACAAATAGTTTTGTATCAGTATTTTAACCTTCCATTTCAGGGGTTTGAAGCAGTTGAAAGATATTTTAGGGCTTCTCATTGATCAAAAGGGTGTCATTTCTAATATTTATTCATTTCCATGCCCTTCATTGCTTCATTTTACTCGCAGGACAATGTCACACATTTGGCTGTTGAGTGCCACTCACAAGTGCACTGAAACCATGGTAATGTCACACAATCTGAAAACTTGGCAGCTATGTGTGTGAAGCTTTCTCACACCCTCTACTTCTCTCAAAACCCCTGAAACTGGGGCCTGGCTGCAGTGACACACAGTCTCCAGGTAGCAACCTGGTTTATTTCTCAAGCACGTAACATCAGCGCGCCCTATCCTTCAGTCAGCAGATGATCAACTGACCGGAAGCGAGCACACCGTTCACATTCGAACGTTCGCATTCCCCACATTCCACTGAGGTGCGGGTCGCGCTGCCGAGGTGACAACAAGATCACAACACAACCCCATGTAGGGAGCCTTCTCACACCTCTTGCTTTCCTCAAACCCCGACTCTGGGGCCTGGCTGCAGCAACGCACAGCCTCCATGCAGAAACCCTATGTAAGGGCACTAGGTTAGTGCCCTTCCATTTCTGGTACTTTGTACCAGTTTTAAAATAATCTTAGAGTTTCTCGTTGGTTCAATGGGTGTAATTTCTGATATTTATATATTTCCCTCGTCTTCAGTGCTTGAATTTGCTCGCAAGAAAGTGTCACAAATAGTCGTTGAATGTCACTCATAATTGCACTGAAATTATGAAAATGTCACACATGAGCAATCCAAAACCTTGGCAGCTATGAGCCACGTCACGTCAGGCTGCCCCGCGCCGTGGTGGAAGTGAGACTCGCTGATTGAATGCAACCAACGGAGGTCACATCCCCACCCCGCGGTGGCACAACTAGAAATCACGCAACCACAGTGAGGGCAGGCCCCGCCCGGTGGGTGTCACTGTGTGTCTCGGTATTGGGCACAGCGATTACCTCGGCCCGGTGACGTCAGGCCTGAGCTCTAGTCTGAGTGACTCAGCCGCGCCGGCGCCGCGGGCGGGAATTTCAATGCAGGTGCCAGCTATTAACTTAGATACATTTGTAGCAGCAGTGAGAGCACAAGAAACTATTACTGATGATCCTGTGCTGGTGGCAGCGCCCGCCTGGGCTGCAAGTCTCGGGGAGCAGCAGAGCCGGTGCAGGTCACAGGCGCGCGCTAGCAGCCTGGCGTGGCCAATACTTTAGCGCTTGTACAGCAGAGTCAGACAGTGGCTTTAAAATGCGTGACAATGCATTTCAGTGCGGTGATGCGGAACACCACACTGAAATGCGTTAGAGTCACACCTGATGCGTGATACTTGGCAGGCCTGGACTCCTGCTGGGCCCATAACAAAGGCCGAATCTGAGGGGTCATCAGGCCTCCTTCTGTTCGAGTCTCCTGGCTGGGAGCAGTCAGGAGCCTCACACCTAGATGCAAATGCAGCAAAGGGGAAACAAAGGCTCACACTTTGTTAGCACTTCACACCTACTTAATAGAGGCAGCTTTTCACTTTGTTCAGTCCCTGTTTACAAAATTTGCATTCACTGTAAGAATGTCAGATGTGTTGGTCTTTCCCTGTATTTCCACAAAATAAATATAATTTATATAGTGCTTACTACCCCTGAGGAGGCGTTGAAATAATTTAAGTACCACTATTTTGTCTTTTAAAGTACTATGGGTAGAGGAAAGTTACGCTGACAAAAGGCAACACTGTTTTATGTGTAGCTTACAAAGTGTGAATCTTCTGCCTAAATAAGGAGGGTTTCCCTATATACTCGAAATATGCTCCAATGTACTCATGATAGACATAATAAACATATATGTGAGGGCTTAAGATCTGATGTCACTTCTTATGATGCCATTTCCTGTGATGTCATGCGCCGCGATGTCACACGCCGAGATGTCACGCTCCGCGATGTCACACGCCGAGATGTCACACGCCGAGATGTCACTCGCCGCAATGCCACTTGCATTCTGATTTACTAGGTTAGTCCCCCCACTTCTTTTTTTAGGACTTGTGCCCTGCTTAAAACCATAATGATTTGGTTTTTTTGTGGGTGCTGGATTTAGTGATTTGAAATTGTCCGGCTTCCACTTGCCTGGCCCTGTGTTTCTGGTGTTAATTTCAAAGCACGTTATTGATCGTTTTTCTGTATGTATATGGTATTTCTGTAGTGCAAACCTAGCCAGAAGGCAGCGGAGCGCTGTACATGGTCAGAGACGAGCATAAAGAAAGCATGAGAAAGCTGTATCCTCCTCACAATTCGTCCCGAAGGTATTGGAGCACTTTACTCGAGCACCAGTTACATTACACATGGACACATTCATTTTTTGTAGGCACGGGGATATTAAGTGATTTGCCCAGAATCACAGGATGCCGAGCCGACGCCGAGGCTTGAACCTGGTTCCCCAGCTCCAAAGTCTGCAGCTGTGGCCGTTATGCCACATCCTCTCCCTTCAACAGGAACTTCTATGGCTTGTTCCACTCAGTGCCTTCCAGTATGAGTCCCTCTCCCAGAGCTCCTCCCTAATGTAACTGGTGCTCGAGTAAAGTGCTGCAATACCTTCGGGCCGAATTGTAATTGTGAGGAGGATACAGCTTTCTCTGGGCTGTCCCTCTCCTGCAGTTGTGAAAGCTCAGGCCTTAAAGCATCGGTACCCCTCTGCACACTGGCACCAGATAGCAAATACAGGTTAAAACACGGTTGATTCGATGTCGAGTCGACACAGACTCCAACCTGGTTCTCCAAGTCCAAAGTCGGCATATCTGCCCTGTCTCCTAGGTTACAAGGCTCCTAAAGTGCTGAGGTTCATAGATATTAACGGTTTGCCAGACAGCTCTAACCAAGTGCTTTGCACATAAATGCAGACTCCCATTTCAGCCATTCGCTTTCTAAGCACTTTATGTGAGACAAACGTATCCACAGGTTTGACACAACTATTTGATTCGCGACAACATGCCTCCTGCTTTTTTGTGGCTTATTCATAGTAGCTTGTGTAATGGGAGTATACCGCACACGTCCTCATTTAGAGCTAAGCATCATACTTCAGTTTTATAATACTTGAAGCACTTATTTTGTGTGTGAGACATGGGCCACTCAGTATTAATACATTGAACTGTTATTGTTTCTCGTTGTCATTCTAGTCTCATGGATGACAAATTTAATATTTTGTTTCTATATACGTTTTAAGACATTTGGTACCAGTCTGTGGTTAGAAAAGCATGGCCATATAGTCATTCACACGAACTATCTTACCAGACAAAAATATACCAAGAGCAAACCACCATGGCTGACGGTCAAATAACGGTCAAATGCTCAAGCGTGCAGTGGACTTAAATGAGCTTTGAACCAGCTCGGTACAATTATATTAATATTCTTTGACTTTTACAGTTAGAGAAGAACTGGATAGCACGGACTATAGTAACAGGTACATAGTCCTATATCACATGTCGCTCGGGCGACTGTCTTGTGTGAATGAATTAACCCGCTGAGTTATCAGACCTGGTTGCAAGTTGGTGAAGTAGTGAGTGTTTGATGCATTCATAGACGCTGGGTTGACTTTGGCAAAGAGAGCCTGCATGCACATAAACAGAAGTATAGGTGGGCCGGGTCCCTCAAGGTCCCAGACCCGGTAGTAATTTAAAACAGACATTGAAACGGGTCCCTTTCGGGCCCAGTATTCATGTCCTTAACTTTTCATGCAAAAATACTGATTGGTTTCTGAACAATGAGTGTAAAAAACATTAAGGTGATCCATGTCTTTCCTGCATATATTTCACATGCTTTACTTAATCTTGCATTCCCTATGCGTGTTTGCTTTTCCCAGGAGGATGTTACGTTTTTGTTTTTTCAGGCAGTTTATTGGCCTTGCTCATGCAAATATAAGATAGAGAGAAGCAGAGATTCATTGAGCTTCCAAAATATCAATCTTATAATCAATGAGGAATGAATCACTTATGTCAACAACCCAGAGTCTAAAGGAAATTGTATTGGAGACCCTAAACCACACTTTCACAGTACGCAGTATATATTTTTTCTTCGCTCGTGTGGTAAGGTGGATAGTGTCATCATAGGGTCATTAACACTTAAGCGTTCGGTTCTCCACGTGATTAGCCAACCTCCACCAGGAAGGAGACTGTCTGGGTGATGGCAGTCGTGAAAAGTGTTTTAAAATATCTCCTTTCCTGTTAAGACCTTTCATTAATCAGGAGAGGGATATGGTTAAAAAGAAACAGTGGTGCTTCAGTGGATTAGTTACTGGTTATTAGTTGTGGAAGGTCGACATGCTTCGGCCAAGGATTGCTCATACGAGTCAGGTGGTCTTCATCAGGACCGAAGTGTGAGTAGGTGGTTTTAATTCCAGAACACCTAGGAAGTGGTTCGGGTGAGTAAATTCACTTACCCTTCTTCGTCAGCGAGCTAAGTAGCTCGTAGCTGACGTGGTCATAGGTGCAGACTTTCACCTATGACTTTAGTAGGAGGCTGTAGTTCTCCATGGGACGCAGGAGAAACGGACGGTCCTCTCTAGATGGCCATCTCCGCTAGTGCTGCTTCCGTGCTCCTGGGGATCTCATTGATTATAAGGAATATATTGGTCTTGTCTAGTGCATAATTTGGATTGGGTCGCATCCAGGTGTTTATAAAGGGGCCCAGTTGAGTGGTGGCTGAAGGCAGTGTGAGTTTTTCTCAGTGCCTGTGAGGGTCAAAAAGCTGTTCAGAATACGTAGCCAAAAACATTGTCAAAGCAATAGGTCTCATCTATGCGAGAGCTATTGGCTTTGTCAGTGTGTGTAGGCATATTGTACTGCAGTTCGGCTGCTGTGCAGCATTGCTAAAAGTAAGCAAAAAAATGTTGTCTGATGCGGTGACCCGGATACCAATTTTTTTCTGTATAACATGGCTAAGCAAATCATTGACAAAGCCAGACCCTCTCACATAGGTGAGACCTATTGGCTTTGCCACTGATTGTTAGAGAAGTAATGCAGCATCTTTGGTGGTGTATAGCACACGCATATTCGCCAGAACCTATCACAGATAAGTAGGATCACATTCTGGTTCTGATAGTTAAGTCGCTGTCTCCTCTGAGACTCTCTGAAAATTGCAGTGTGTGAATTTAAGAGCCTCTAGCTTGGCAAGGTAGAATGGCAGCTTATCACCAGGCAGCCAGACTTCTAGGAAGAAAGAAAGACCCTTAGTCGTAGGCATATGTAGGTGTGTGTACTGCTTCAGAGGTTAGGGCATCTCATTCGGTCAGGTACTTCACTTTTTGGCAACACTTTTTGGGGCTGATTAATTCCATTGACAGAATTGATTAGAGTCCAATCCATGTTGTGGTTGCTGCAAGAAACCTGGGTCAACCTTGGCACTCTTGCATTTTCCCATTTTTCCCTCTGGCATTTTCCCAGTGGACTGAAGGCTGGGGGTCTGCTTTCTGAATTGGATGAGCTGCCATGAGCCAACCATGCTCCCATGACCCCATTTTAGTTGCATCCTCCTGCAGTGTGGGACTGGCTTGAACATTTTTGCCAGGCCTGATTTTTGGTTTCCAGTCCATCCATGCCAGCTGGCTTCTTAGTGGCAGTAGCTTGACATGAGGCGTGTTTCTGTGCTCATCATAGCTGGTGCTGACCAATCAGGGATGCATGTGATGGGCATGTCTCCCCAGTGTGTCTATCCTCTGCTACCTCTCAACTCTGCTGCCTATTTTCTGACTTTACCGTAAACGTTTACTACAGCTTCCACCTGGGCACAACTTCAGGTTTGTTAAGTCCTTGACTCGCTTTCTCTTACATCTGCCCTCCCGCATCCCCCCTCTCTCGCCCTTTCTCGGTCTGTCTGCCCCTCTCTCCCCCTCCTGCCTGCGTTCTCCTTCATCCTCGTTCGCATGCTCCCCCTGCCACTCTGCCTGCGTCGGAATGAATAATTCCAGAGGAAAGAGCTCACCTGTCTGAAGTAATTATTATCCCCGCTTCTCTGCCTTCTTATGAATTTACAACATGTTAACCCCTTTTGAGAAGTGGCTTATCAACGAATCTGATGATCAGCATCTTATATCTGATCTTTACAAAATGCTTCGTAATGGGGTCCCCCAAGTAAGATCCTCAGCCCCGAGAAGGTGGGGGCTAAACTAGAACGAGCACTCTCGGATAGTTAATGGGCAGAATATCTTACATAACCCACCCCTCAGCAGCAAGCCGCGCAGGCAAGGAGGCCCTGACTAAGATCACCCTGTATTGGTATAAAACCCCGGCTCAAATCCAGGTTTGGTCCTCTGCTTGTTGGAGGAAGTGTGGCCAAAAATGGACCTGGACAACCCTACTATGGAGATGTCGCAAGCTACAGCCCTGTCCAGTATTAACACAATATTTTCCACAGGCATCCCACAATTCCCGGCTTGCGTCCTGTTGGCCCTGTCCAACAGGCTGACACACCTGTTCCGTTCAGCTCGAGACAAAGGGATCACGTTATCCCTATGTGCAGCTAAACAATCAGTCACAGCATTATGGGTGAGAGGTGTTGTCCCAGATTACAGCGCTTGGACTACAAGACTCTGGGAGCTATTGGAAGTGGAGAAGCTCTGGGCTGGAAGAGTAAAGCGCTTCGAGAAAGCCTGGGGCCCGTTCATAGCCTCCTTGTCTCCAGGATGTAGAGAGCTCACGTGTCCCAGGTACTTAAGTGTGCTCTGCCTCGCAGATTCCTGTATCACAGGACAGAGGGATACTCCGGTTACTGGCCTTCCCATTGACTAGTTCTGATGCATTCCATTCCATGATGCCTGACATTTTGTTTTCTGCAAACGCCGGAGTAATTGAGGGAGGGGAAAGGTGGGGCAGGAAAATTAGGGATTTGTGATCCTTGTAGTGTTCATTGCTGTTTCTACATTAATTAAGCGTTCCCACCGACCTGTGATTCTAGGTGGGTGTATGTGTAGCCGAATAAATGTCAATAAAATGGAGTTAAACCATTAATATGCAACATATAAAGGCTGCGCACCAAAGAAGCAGAACAAGATATATGGTACACGTGTTTGCTTTAGAGACAGATTGCCAAGTTTAAGCTTCTAGGTCCTAGCTGACAAGGTGCAGTAGTGTCACGTACCTTTAACTCTTGCCTTATTTCGCTGCATTTTCCCCAATTTATACAGACAGCCTCTGAAAAAAGGGTCTGTTTGTGAGGTTATTAGGTTTGAGAAATCAGGGTTCACTGTTGCTGGGAGACTGCTGGCCTACCAAGGAAGGGCTATCGATCTAACCACATGTTGTTTTCTTGAGGTTTCTCAAAACCTCCTTACATCCCTCCAAGGTGCTCCTGTCTGGCTGCTTCTTTCAGCCCTTGTGCCACCACAGTGTTTGTAGCCCCTCTTCATGAAGCAGTTAGTGAGAAATACTCCAGGTCATGTCCGACCCAGTGGGCTCGGTTTCTCTACGGCTTCCTGTTGGATCTCCATAGCTCTCCGTGGTGATGGAGACCTTGCTTGTTCACTGTTGGCCCTGCTTCACTAATCAATGCTGCTTGGGGTGAATTTTACTATATCCAGATCTGCGCTTTGTCTTAGAAGATAGAGTTTCAGCATTGCCTCCTCCGGGACATGCGTGCTGCAAAGAGGATTAAATCAGCTGTGGAGAGGAGGCGGAGAAAGCACTTTAGTTGTTCTCGGTGTCTGTCACATTCTTCCGTTGTGCTGAAAAGGCAGTCTATAAATTACCACTTATGGAGTATGCGCATACACCATATGCTGTCTAACATTCATCTGCATAGTTTCACCTTAATATTAAAATGCATACCCCCTTACCCTCAAATATGTATCATGTTAACATAATTTAAACCTAAATTAATTTCATATTTCACTATACAAATTCAACACTAATCCTTTATGGGTTTCGGAGTAGCATGCCATTCACCGAAAAAGCGCTTTAACACCTGATCAGGGGTAGCAAGCACTATATAAATGCAAACCTTTTTCCCTCTTCTATCCCTCCGCTATCCTTCTCAATCCAAATAACTGACTAACATATCCACCACTGAAATTACTTTTGTTTTTCACTATACTAATTCACCACTAATCCTTTATGGGTTCCGAAGTAGCGTGCTACTCGCCAAAAAAGCGGAACAACGCCTCGCCAGGGGTAGTAAGTGCTATATAAATGCAATTGCAATACAGTAGCATGGCTTTTCTCAGTAAAATCTGTACCAGAGAACACTATATCTGATAGAGACTTCTAGCCGCAGATTCCTTACCTTTAAATATTCCCCCGGTGTCAGATTGGAACTGAAATTTTTTGAGCAGTACATCTGCGCGCCGGTAGGTGATGTAGTTCGGCACAGTGTCTGAGTCATCCGAGCCAGAAGTGACATGTGTAGTGCCTATATAGGCGCCCACCCCAGCGTACTGGCATCAGTTCTTTTCTTTCCATGCCATCAGCGCAAATCCACGGAGGGCTACTTCTGTCCACTTTTTGGAAAACTTTATGGACATTTTGTCAAATGATTTTGAGCTTTGTCTCCCAGTGTGTTAGGAATGTCACCCAAAAAGGCCTGTGGGGTTTGAACCTTGTGGTTCCTGTCACAGACTGATGCCTGGAGCTGGACCACGACTGCAAGGCCTGTGAAAACTGTCACGCTATGAATCACAAGGTGATGTGGGAGCGATCCCTGAAGCTCTTGGTTGCCCAGCGACAGTTGACTGCACGACGCTCCAGATCCCGGTTGCATGGAAGGTCCTAGGCACGTTCGCAGATCAGCTCCAGTTGCTTGTCATCTGGCTTGAAGTCGTTGGGTAAGTCTCACATAAAAAACAAAGAAGTCCAACAATGCGAAGCACTCTTTGACTTCCCGGCGCTGGTCCAAGTGATCTGACGTGGCGCAGGAACGGCGTCACCACTCTAGGCCCTGCTCCTTCTCGTCAGCTGCAGGGCTGGTCTCTGGGTCCACTCTGCACGTCCCCAAATTTCCCAGAGCACCCCGTGCCCAGATAAGGGAGTTTTAGGAGGCCACTCACCTCATATTTGGGCAAACAATCCTCTCTGGAGCTCCTTCGGGCCCCAGGGGTTCGGTGGGTACCCCCACTGGTTTTCTGCTGGCAGATCTGCCCTCGGCACCAGTCGGGTCCCCTGGATCTGAACCGGCTCTGGTTGCAAGACTGCAACCTTCCCTGTAGCCCATTCCAATGACATCGTTAACTACGGCGCCAACCACATCATCATACCCGACTCCGATGCGGAGACAGATCGGCATCGCCCAATTACGACTCCAGCCAGAACTTGACCTTCCAAGTTGGAGCCAGGGCCTTCTTTTTTTCGACAGGCCCTGTGAGGAGTATGTTTGAGGAGGATCTGAGAATCCTTTTGGATACCAGAACCCTTTAGAAGAGCCCAAACACAACTGGTATGAGGAGCTGGCGAATGCCTGTGGTCTTGGCACTTCTTCTGACATTGGCCTAGTCTCTCCTAGTGTGGCTACAGAGGAAGGGGCTTCCTTTGCCATAATTGTGAGGAGGGTGGCTGAAGTCATGGACCTTACGCTGTCCTCCGTGGCAGTCAAGACTAGCGTCTTGGCAGAAGTTCATCCGCCTGGAGTTGTCTCCAAAGAACCTCTTCTCCCTTTTTCGTGGAGCACTCACAGATGTCCTGCTTGGGATATGGGCCAAGCCCTGCACAGGACAATTGTACGCTGCCACTGTCCCGCTTCTGGGTCTCCAGCTTTCCTCTCCCAGCAACCCACCAGAGAGCATGGTTGCCCAGGCCTCGACCCCCAAGTCAACCCTGGCCTTGTTCCCTACCACACCACCCGATAGGGAATCCAAAAGTCTGTATACTTTTGGCAAGAGGATGTTCTCTTCCGCCAGCTTTTCACTACGGTTAGTGAACACGGCGTACCTCTTGGGATTCAGTTGCACAAGTGCTGCCCATGGTCTTGAAGGATATAGGAAACAGAAAATTGGTTACCTGTGGGAATAAATGGTTACAAGACTATGCCAGTAAACATAGTAATTAATTACTGGTCCAGCATACAAGATTACCCAACGTCATTTATTTGACTTTTTAAGCGAAAACCAAAACTCCTAGTAGGAGGTGAGCATAGGAGTGTGCCTACATGTAACAACGACATAACAAATATATACTGACATCACAACAAAACACGTCATCTTATACATAACTCAAAACATTTTTAGTTTTCACAGAACAAAAAACACATATATTAACTGTCCCTTAAATCAATGAGTATTATTTCTCTTCCAAAAGTTTTATACAGGGATATGTCTGCGATTTCAATTTATCATACGCAGTCCATATTAGAGGTAGTCCATTATGGTAACACACATAAGGGAACGCCCGGTCCGCAGGAGTTCTGCTGTGTGTCCCACGTAGTATGTATACGTTTTAAGTTTTAATCAGACTCCTCCATTCATAGAAGTCGAAGCGTTTTGGCCCTTGTAGTTGGGCCTCTTCAGGACATAAGAAGATGAGAAACACTAAATCACGGAAAGAGTACTAGAAATTCTCCAGGGTGGCACGCAGTACGCCCAACTAATATCCATCAGATGCCAAGCGGTACTGTTGTGGACGACCGCTGAAGTCAGCCATCCATATGAAATGCAACTTGAATATCGCGGATGGAGAAAACCTTCCCTTCAGGCGCCTTTTCTTGGACACGGTATTGTCCTTACTTGGAAACACGTTCCGATCGTGATAGGGAGTGTGTGTAGACTAGTCCTAGCTATCGGCCGTCAGTGAGAGTGGTTATGATAAATTAAAATCGCAGCCATATCCCTGTATAAAACTTTTGGAAGAGAGATGATACTCACTGATTTTTTTTACCTGAACACGGTCATTATTGGAAGGGGTATGGAGTGGCACTTCAGTTTCTGTTATGGTAGGTGAGGAAGTTCCTAGGACAGGCCTTCCCTTTTGTCTATCCCTAGGCTTTCCTGTTTACAGTTTCTATTTGTTGTGAATTCCAGTCGGTGGTTTTTCAGTGTTTTCCAATGTTTTTAAAACCTGTGAAAATCTGTGCTTATCAGTGTTTACACTTTTCTGCAACACCAAAAATTGCAGGCACTGTATTTTTCCAGTGCTTACAGCAAATTTTGCAATCATTCTGGTTTCCTGTCTGCCTCACATGCACCTTTGTGGTGGTGTGTTGGCGCCTGTGTGCTATGTGAAAGCCTTGCAGGGACTGTTTTATATGGAGGAATGGTTGGCTCTTAGCAGCAACCTTCTTTCAAATATTTTGTCTTCCTTATTGAACAGTCCTCAACATTGACAAAGAAATGGTTTTAGTCACCCTTGGCCCGATGCTATCAGGGGCTGTAAGAGGCAAGTAAGGAATTCTAATGGCAGCTGATACATTGTTGTATACCGCTGTTTGTATACCAGTCTAATTATCTCTGAAGTATATCTTCCTTGGGGTATTTGTGGGAAGCTTCCTCTGCAGATCAATTCACTGTGGTGTCCTCCATCATTCCTTTGATGGTAAGAGTTCCTCTTATTTTGTGGTTGAAGGTGTGCGCCCACATGTGCAGGGCACTTAACTGTGTTGCGCCTGTTTAAGTGAATGTGGATGTTTTGGGCTGGTTTGTAACCAGATTGAGAGGGGCTTGAATACAGCTGCTGGTGTAGACAGAGGCACTTGCATCAGAGACCGCATGTTACACCAGTCACTCAGTGGGGTGGCAATAACCTGTATGATGACCATAGGAGCAGAGGCCAACCTCCAGTTACAGGAGCATCAGGGAAGCAGGCTGCCCTGGAGCAGCCAGGGTTCATGAACAGTCATGCTCACCTGCCTTGTGGAACAGCATTGCAATGTTCACACCGGTGTGACAATTTCTAAGCAGCTATAGGCACAAATCCTGATTGGACCAAGGTCTGGATTAATACAATGATCACATCCTTTGGGAGAGTACAGATGTTTAATGCTATGGTGGTGTTGAGCGTTTGCATTCTAGCAAATCATGCAGGGCACATTCATTTTCCGTAGTGCACAGAATGTATTTTGATGCAATTTGTCATACGAAATGTGTTTCTTCCAGTTTGATCGATGATATACAGTCACTGCTACAAGAAGCGGTACTGTACATTAAATTAGCTACCAGATTTGTCATGGATAACAGGAACATTTTGAAGCAGCAGATTTTTTTAGCCTGAAAAACATGAAGAAAAACATGCTGGGATACATTGAGGAAGTCATTAATATAGTGATGGTTTAAAAAACTATATGAGCACATGGAGCCTTATAAGATTATTGTGCTCGTCGAATTGTACTTTACATGACATTAGTAAGATAATGTTTTTCTTTCTGAGCACTTTGGCATTGTAAGAGAAAAATCACGTTCTAAGCAGCTCATCTTTGGGTGAAAGCCGAGGAAGTGCCGATGCGAAGCCTTTCTACAGAGGATGAATGTATTTGCCAATGTCCTGTATGAAGAAGAATGGGTATTGTGGATACCCATCCAGTATGCTGCCAATTCGCAACTGGAATACCATGTCAAAATATCATAGATCCTGCAAACCCTTTTGATTGACATGCCTACTAAAAAGATGTCCAGTTAGTTCTACAGGCACATAGGCATCATTTGCAAATCATTGACCACTCCTTTATGGAATTAGCAACACAATGAATCTCCCTCAGTGTGTTTCTACTGCAGTCCCTCGTAATTAACTCCAGAAACATCATTTTACCAACTTGAGAAGGATCTGGGG
This sequence comes from Calotriton arnoldi, assembly GCA_963921515.1. Classification (NCBI taxonomy): domain Eukaryota; kingdom Metazoa; phylum Chordata; class Amphibia; order Caudata; family Salamandridae; genus Calotriton; species Calotriton arnoldi. The sequence continues at coordinate 828,436 of CAWUFW010005193.1, forward strand.
CAGTTCGTGTAGGGCTGCTCTGCTGCTGGTCTGGGGCCACTTTGGTGTAGGGATTCTCATTACATTTCTGAAGGTAGCACGCCTGAAGCCATAAAGCAGCAGGTAACAAGATCTCAGGTGTTGTAGCTTCTCTCTCTCATTTACCATGTATGCAATAGGTGGGCTATCGCTCACCACTGAACTGAGCCTGGGCGGCCACGCTCACCAAGACCGGGCCTGTGCTCACCAAGACCGGGCCTGTGCTCACCAAGACCGGGCCTGTGCTCACCAAGACCGGGCCTGTGCTCACCAAGACCGGGCCTGTGCTCACCAAGACCGGGCCTGTGCTCACCAAGACCGGGCCTGTGCTCACCAAGACCGGGCCCGTGCTCACCAAGACCGGGCCCGTGCTCACCAAGACCGGGCCCGTGCTCACCAAGACCCGGCCCGCGCTCACCAAGACCTGGCCCACGGTCTGCTTCTTCAGTGGACCCTCGGACTGCCTTCAGTTGCCACGGATCTCCCTCTGCAGGAGGACAGCAAGCCCGCTGAATCTATCCTGGGTGAGCTTGAGTGACTAACACGTTACTCACCACACCACCATGGATGAGAACTTTGGAAACTTGAACTGAGTTCACGTTTCACTTGCGGGACACTGAAAAACTGCAGTGGCGCCTGATTCATACTTTTGCCCTAATTATTGGGGGGAGGTGGGGACAGGCTTATCAAAGGTCTCCTATGTGGGATTAGCGCTAAGGGAATCAGTGGGTGTAGCCCCAAAAGGGAGAAGCCAAAACCGGGATCACTGCCCTGTATACTAGATTGAATTGTGTAATATTTAGTACTGCTGTGAGATTACAAAATGACTTTGTTTTCTAAAAAAGACAAGCACTGGGATGGACATTGAACTTTTAGTGTCTGTTGGTTGATTGTTGAGTTCTGAGCTTCTGCACCCTACGCTATCACCCTGAGAGAAGAGTCAAATACAGAAGTAGGTTGTCCATGGTACACCTTATACAGAAAATTGTAAATATTGTTAAAAAAACAGAATTTTGGGAGCCTCTGCACTGAGGTTGTGATCTCGCACATAGCTTGCAGGGCTAACACCTGTCTGTGCACTTACTTGTATAAACCACTCGATCCCCGGCTATCCTCAGTCAGAGTGTGTGATGCCTGAATGTACACGCTCAGTGTTGCATATGGTAAAAAGCCAGGGCCTATATATACAAGCTTGAAGGCCGCAGTGTCAAAGCCACAGTCTGCCTAATAGGCCTAGCCTTGAAACGTAATTCAAAACATGCAGTGGCAGACTATCCTCAGTCACACATGTTGCAGGTCAAAAACCACTGCAGTCCTTGGACATCCATGATCATTCACATGCTACAGGGCCAGTGCCTGGCTCGCCAGTCACGCTGCAGAGCGGGTGCCTAATAATGCACACTTACAACCTCAGTACCCTGTAATCTGTAGTCTCTCTCTCTCTCTGATGCATGCAGCCAGACCCTACATGCCCACAATCACACACAATGTGCATGCCTTGCTATCCACACTTGGTTGCCCACTTATGACAGGTTCAACATCTGGATATGCACAGGCAATCTCCTGTGCCTGGTTATTGACAAGCACCCACATATTGCATGGCTAGTTCCTGGGTGTGTGTGTGTGTATATACACTCACTGACAAACCATATGGCCAATGCCATGCTGTGCGCACTCCTGCCTGCAGTCCCTTGTTGCCAACAGCCCTCCATAGGCTGCTGGGCCGCTGACGTGGTGATTTGGCCACGTGTCTACAGAGCAGAAGGCAGCTTGTCTTTGGCAGTCATGCTCTGGACGCAGTAAGGTTAATCTAATCCCAGTATGCCCAGCCAGGGACAGCTTGCCGCGGCAGCCTGCTGAGTTCTCCACTGGCATCTAGTTTTTCAGGCTGAAGAGCTTGCTAGCAAGATTCAGGAGCATGGAGGAAATGAAGGATGTGAAACCAAGGTTCTTCTTCTTATGCCTGCTATTTTTGGGAAACTATTGTCCTGAAGAAGCGAGCAAGGCTAGTCTTCAGTCTGTCCTTATCTCCAGCCTCCTCCACCGTTGCATCCCGATTTTCCAGGTCTTTAGTTTATCGCTTCACCTTTTGTAATTCCTTTGCCAAATCTTCTCTTGATGCTCTGTCCTCCTTGAGGCTGCACCAGCTCCTTCATAAAGGTTTGATCAGCGGAGGTTCGCTCTCTGAGGACTCTTCGAGCGGCAGACTCCTGGAGACACAGGTTTGGACCCGGGAGCACTGTCTGAGCCCCTTGTTTAAGAAGCATCTCTTTGAAGGGAATGTTACAGTTTTTCTCTTTTGAATGTCGTTCTACTTGGGCCCCAAACTCTGATTCAGGGACGTTCCTCTTTTCTTGCAAAGTGTTTCCATTGCACATAGTTTCATCTTTGGAATACACATGCGAGTCCTACGTAGTTGTTTTACAGCCTGGGTTGATGTTGAGGTTTCTGGCTGAGAGCATACTTCATGTCATGTCCTCCTTCACAATTCCTCGCAGTTCGCGTGTCCTGCCGGGTGATCTGTATACATCTTAATTGTCATAGGTTTCCTAGTTCTTGGCACTAATAGAGCTTCAGGCATTGCTGCGCTTTGGCACTTTGCGCTCAGTTAACCCTTCATTCATTATGGCTTCATAGGCCCTCTTCATATTCACTACATGAGCCCTTTTACTTTGCATTTTCCCTCAAAGTCTTTTGGTTATATCCCATTGGGTGTGTCTTATATATTTAATTTTATGTTAAAGGCACTGGCCTTTCTGATCTGTTGTCGCCCAAGTTGTTCCTTTTATATCTGTCTTTTGGCACCATTTCACTATGTTTTGCAAGGTCCCTGATTTCCCCTGCCCCACTCTGTAGTGCTTCTTCCCTGCATGGTTCTCCGGTGCAGTGTGACTTGATTCAGGCTACTCTACACTCCAGTATACTTTGAAGTCACCCATGCTCATTGTTGCATACAGACGCCCCTTTGCTCGGCTTTGGAACTCAGCATAGAGCGTTGTGTCGAATCCAGGCCCAGCCGTTGTGGGTCTTTTTACCCTGCCCTGCTTCTCTGTGCTCTGTATGTCCTCCGGAGGCCTCATACGCTGCATCGGCACCTCCACCGGGTACTTTTTGTTTCTGGTTGGTGTCTGGGTATCACGGCTGCCTGGTGCATCTACTAGTGGATCTCGCTTGGGGCGGCACAGCAGTTTATCTCCCCTCCAAGCTCCTGCTTGTAGACCGCTTAGCAGCAGCTGGTGCTTGTTATTTTGATAAGTACCAAGGCAAGTAGCCTGCCAGTTGGTTCCCCTCTGGACTTGAGTTGATTACTGGCCATTGCAACTCCCAGCAGTGTATGCTACTTAGGTCGCTTTTTCAGTGTAAAGTCAGAGCCAAGAACCTCATGTCCTACCCATCTGCATATTGGCACTACCCTCTTCTCATATTTTTCAGCATCTCTATCCCTTATTGGATTTATTTGCCTGGAAGGATAACTGCTGGGCTCTATCTCAACCCTTTCTCTGGGCTGTGTTGGTACCTTATCAACTCATGTACCATTCAACATCCTCAAATGGGAGCTACCAATATTTCCTCCTAACTGGAACCCTCTTAAGAAGACACTTGACAGCTTTCATGTGTGTGTTAAGTGCAGGGTGGCACTGTGGCTACAGGAAGGAATCGCACTTTCGTTGGGCACTCAAGAAAGAAACTAGAGACCTTCACACTGTCCTGTCCTTGACAATTCCTTACTCTTGACTTATTCATATGGGTTATTCACACTCACAGCATCTAGTGCCCTGCTCACGCACACATTACTCACCTCCTATTACACATGCTTAGCCAGACCTATGGCTCGCAGCCCTTGGCTATGCACACTAACTCTGTGGTCAAGGAGGTTCTTCCTGGGACTGCTAGCACTGGGCTTGTGTTTGTTATGCCATGCTGTGGGCTGCTCTCAGTTATCCAGTTCACTTCCTCTGGGTTGCAGGACATGGTTGGTATGGGGTGGGACAGTCCCATGACGAGTCTCTGTGGTGTGCGCACAGTTTTGTGTTGTTGTATTATATTTTAATTCACAGTTACAGTAACTGCAAGGTAACTCGGATGCAGTGTCGGAGACATACAAAATGCATCACAATCACATTGGTAGGGATCTCTTACTACTTGTTACCCCAACCCACATATATTTACACAGTTATTATACAGTCAAATCATGTATGACGCGCATCGCTCCATACCCTCACCTTCACACCATTCGTTTCTGGACCATCACAGCGGTCTGTATGATGTGCTTCATCTCGTCCTAATGCTCGTGTGTACACCAACAGTATGTGTCAATGTTCAGACTCCATCACCTCTGGAGACTTTGATAGTAGCAATCAGCTCAGCGGAGCGCAAGTGTCTTTGGCTCTGGAAGAACTAGCGAGAGTCTAAGGATGCAGCTCCATCTGTTCATTGCAATATGTTAAGACTGACAGACACTTTTTGTGTGTGTGAACTCGACTTCACCCTCAGTGTCTAGCAACTTCCTGTTTGGCTAAACGTAGCACCAAAGTCATACATTTTCTGTTTGTGCTTGGGGTTAACTTAGCCCAGCCAAGCAGTACCATTTGTGGCGTCGTCTAGATGTTCATGTTGATCACCTTGGATATGGACTCTGTCACCACCTACTGAAATGTATAGAACATGAGGTAGGCCCACACTACGTGTAGAAAATCAGTGTGCTGCATCTTTCTCGTCACAAGTCTTGACATAGCCCCCATCTCTATAATGACCTCGGTGTGTAAAGCAATCTGTGGAGGTAGTGGAAGTGTATTAAGGGCATTCTGGTGTCCAGGGACAAACCCCCCGTTTTTGAGCCACAATACTTTCCTACCTCATCAGATAGCAGAGCCTGCAGTGCAGAGCTGTATCTCTCTTTCGAGGCCTGGATAATTTCAGAGAAAACTCCTGCATTGAACTATAGAGTATTATTATGATTTTATTGGTGGAGGACTTAATCTGTATGAGATGTTCTAGTGGCCTAAAAACGTGAAGCTTCTCTAGAAACTCCAGAATGAGTTTTCTGCTTGAATACTTTAGTCTGTAGTATAGAAAGATATCCAATGGACTATGAGTGTCTATTGATGTGATCGCGACAATTGAAATAAACAAGTACCTCCGTAAAGATCTTCCCATTTGTGAGTCCCAGTTTGCGCTGTTTCAGTCTCACCTCCTCCTCGCTAGACATGGGAAACTGGGTGGTGTCTAAGCAGAATCCTAGGTAAATAAAATGTGTTAACATCCGCTCTGGTGTGTAGTTTGACCCACGCTTGAGTTGTGCAATGTGTAGTGTTTATTTCTATTGCTCGGCTAAGAGATCATTTACACAACGCTAACAGCGGGGTAGGGTCTTGCAACTCAAGTCTTGACCGCCAGGTGTGCCACATATCATTGGGGATGAAACCAGAAATTAGCAAAGTGCACATAGATAATAAAGTAAATTAGGTACCATCTCAAGAATCGTAAATCTCTCTGGTTATGAGGGTAGGTGTTTCCCAAGCTAATATGGGCTATTCACCCGCTCATGTCAGCCTCACCAGTTGGGATTTCAGTGTGTGCAAAAGTGCTTTGGCGAGTGAGATAGGTATATTGACAAAGTAGTATAGAAATTTGGGGAGAAACATCATTTTGATTAGCCCTTTATGACCCGCCATTGACCGTGGTAGCCCAATCCATCTCGGTGCTTGATCCTCTAGCTTTGCAATGGCAGTACTGTTATTCCTTGAAATGTTCCCTTTTTTACAGCTAAACCATATGCACAGGTATTTAACAGGACTGTCGCACTGCTTAATTTGGCATTCTGATGTAAATTTGGGAGAGTTTGAGGAATATGACAGATTAACACCCAATTAATTTATATTCCTGATAATGCTCCAAAATGTGTAAACTCCCTGAGGATCGGTCTAAGACTTAAATGTGAATCTCTCACATATAGTGTCATAACATATAATGATATTAACATGTTCCTGTTTCTAAGCCGGAGAGCATGTTCTGAATGGTCATGATGCAGTTTAGCTCCAAGCAGCTCGATAGAAATGGCCAAATAGGATCATGGAGAATAAAGAATCCTGACGCGTACACCTGGTGACTGGTATTGATTCAGACATCTGTCGATTTAATGCAGAATCTAGCTGTGCACCAGTTTTATCTATTTTCTAGATGTTGCTGGGATGCCCATTTGAGACAGTATAGCCCATAGGTATTCCCACTCGTTGGAGTTGGACGCCTTTGTAGCATCGAAAAACACAGTCACTGCATATAACTGAGGCTCTGGTTGGTGTGGGAAGCAAAAAGAGTTTGGAGGTTGTGCAACCTCGACCGACCTGGCACGAATCCATACTGGTCGGGTAGAACCAAACTAGGCACTGGGGGGAGAAGCCAGTTTGCAATGACTTTTGCTAGAATCTCCGTGTTGCAGTTTACCAACGAGAGGGACCTATAAGTGTTGCAACTATCAGGTGCCCTTCCTGACATCTAGAGGATGATCAATAAGGCTTCCTGCATGGTAAAAGGGAGATATTTTTTGATCCTGCTTCCTCAAAGACAGTAGGTGTCGGAGGATTATATCTGAAAATTCCTTATAGAAGTCAGACTGAAGTCCATCCATTGTAGGGGCTTTTCCTGACAGCAAACTTTTAATTACCCTCTTAACATCTCCTAGTGTGGTAAGTTGTTCTAGGAATAACTGCTGTGCATCTCCCAGCCATGCAATTTACAGTGTCTTCTAAATATGTCAAAAGATGTGTGCCCACTAGAGTGTCTGGAGTATAGGTCTATATAGTAATTCTCAAGTATCCCCAGTATCTCCTCTGTTACGTGTCTGGGGTGCCAGTGGCTTCATTGATGTGCGAAATACTATTGGCAGCCCTTGGTTGTTTTATCTTCTTAGATGGGGACCTGTCTGGGCGGTCACCCTCTCCAAACCTGCACCAGGGATTATTAGCTCAAGTGGCAGCTTTTCATTTCCACCTCTTCATTATATTCAGATATTTTCATTCTTTTTTTCACCTTCACCTACAATTAACACAGGTAGGTTCCATTTTTTTAAATTTCATGCTTAAGTCTAAATAGATGTTCTCTTAGAACTTTTAACCTCCCAAATTGTTCACTTATGCAGTGACCGCATAATACTACTTTGAAGGCTTCCCATACTAAAGCCATCTTGCTGACCAAACCTTTATTATGTGCAAAGTGTTCCACAATCTCTTTTCATCTTTCCGTATAAATACCCTGTCCATCAGTTGGGGAAAGCCTTCACATGGATTTATTCCGACGCCCAGCAGACACCTTTATCTTTAAAACAGCGGGTGTGCTCAGAGATAGACCTGACTCTGACTAAATGTTCCACCTTGTCCGTTCAGAGACACAAATCATAAGTGGCAACCAAAAGTCCAGGCAAGGCCAGCTATTGTGGACGGAGGACGCGTATGTGCCTTTCCTAATCATGTGATGTCATCCTCCAGGTGTCTACCAAATCACAATCCAACAGGTTTCCTTGAAGTGTAGTTGCAGCTGAGTGTGAGTATCTATTGGGAGTGTGTCATCGGTGCCTTTGTGCCTCTAGAGGTATATTAAAATCAACTCCCCAAATGATTGCCTTTGGGAATTGCGAGAAGGTGTTACTCCATAAGTCATTAAAGGACAGGTCTTCAATATTCGGCTCATAGTAATTGACTATATTAACGTGTTTAGTGCCTAATAAGCTTTGTGCAATGTGTGTGTTCCATGCAATGTGGTAGATGCCTTTTAGAATGGGATTGGCCCACCCTCTAGACAATGATGATTAAGATGATCTAGAGCTACGAGATGCCTATTTCTGAAAGAGCTCCTTGTCAGTGTTACCAGTCAGGTGTGTTTCCTGTAGTAGGGCTATGTCCACTTTATCCCCACTAAGGTAGGCCAGTACCCTGGCGTGCGTTGCAAGAGTTAATTAGCCTGCATACATTCCAAGTGATGAAGATGCATTTCCTTTTATCAGTAGCACCAGTCCTTTTTGCCATGATGCATGATGGGTACTGGATGAACCAGGGATACATCGTAGCCCCGGTGGTGTGTCAAGTTAACATAATACAATAACAGTTCTGCATATATGTGTCTGCATCATAAAGTGATTTTCTGAACCCACTTTCCGACCATCCTCCCACACTGACCTCCTCATCTCACCCGTGAATTTCACTTCCCTCGCTGATAACTCCACGGTTCTAGATTTCAACAGCAGACCTAAAACAACTAGCGGCACCTATCTAGGGGTGTGTCGACTAAAACTGGTGTTTGCCTTGTGGAAAACCATTTGTGCTCGGCCACTAACTGCCGTAGAGACGGAAGAGACGAGAAGGAATATTCTGAATGCAGCAGTACTAATATGTGGGATTACTATCAGGATCTTTTCCCGGAGCCTTTAACAACAGAACTAATTGCATAATCATAAACACATTGGGTCATTTGTAGACATGCTGGATAGACCATCACGTAAGGAATATTCAGCTGTTTGGTAGGCGCGTCTTGCATCCTGGACCTTGTCCGTATTTAGCAAGTTGTTTGGTGCTCTTTTAGGTCACCCTCTGCATCTGGTATGCGCTTTTCTGCTGCCGACAGTCTTCTCTTGTGCTTGTCCATTCGTGAAGACCTGGATGGCGTCAGCTCTTATATTCAAGGCCTCCATTTTATTGCCAATTGATAACAGGCTTTGCTGCATGCTAATCAGTAGGGCTTTCATGTCAGGGCCCGCCTATAGCTATATGCTAATTGGCAGGATCCAAGGGCTATTGACAACCTTCACTTTCCAAAGCTTTTTCCTTCTACCTAGATTCAAACTTTGCTTGCCAGGCATTAGACTTCATTCCTGTTCACAATTTACAGGATGAGTCCGAGGGATATTTTTTTGAAGAAGAAGATCCTCAATGCAGGATTCAAGTTCGGGGGGTGTATAAGTTACCTCTGGTAAGGAGTTGAAGCAATCTCCGTTCGTTCAGTAGTCTAAGCGTGGGGTGTTACTAGACAGTGGAGGCGGGGGTGGGGGGTCCAAACCGGTGCGCAGTGTCGAGGGTCATCTTAGCTCAGTGTGTAAGCTAAGTCAAAGTATACTGTGGTCCATGTGTTCACCTTCTCCTGTTTTTTATATATTGAAAATGTATGGGTCGTTCCAGTCTGTGAAAAATGCTGTCACCAAATATAATATGTGGAGCTGTTATGACCAGGGCTATACGGTGTATTAGAACATTGGAATGTGGAGCACTCCATTGAATACAATGGAGTGCTCTGTGCTTCTACGGGCTGGTAAAAGCCCGCAGAGCAACATTCTAATGTTGTTTTACAAAGGCCTCTCGAAGCCTGAGGGGATTTAAACCCCCTCGGTCTCCGAGAGGCCTTTGTTTTATTTGTTAGAACATTCTGCCCTCTAGTGGCAGAATGTTCTAATAGCCTTATAGCCCTTCGTCGCTGGGCTATACTGGCCATTAAAGACCCGCTCCCTTGTTAAAGGCCCCTGCCTTCGTCTCGGGCCTTTAACGCTGGAGCGTGCCTTTAATGGCCGCTATAGCCCGCTACGGCGGGCTATAAGGCTATAGTACAACTATCTTCATCTTTATTAGAACATTGGTATGTTGGGAGCTCCATTGAAGACAATGGAGTGCTCCGGGCTTCTAATGTCTCATCTGTTGCTGTGAACAAAGCCCTCACAGAGCCCGATGGGATTTCAACCCCCTCGGGCTCCATGAGGCCTTTGTTTTACAAATTAGAACATTCTGCCTTCGAGGGGCGGAATGTTCTAATAGCCTTAGAGCCCTCTCCGGCAATTAAAGGCCTGCTTCCTTGTTAAAAGCCCTTGCCTTCAGCTCGGGCCTTTAATGCGGGAGCAGGCCTTTAATGGCCGGTAGAGCCTGCTACGGCGGGCTGTAAGGCTATACTAGGATGCAAAAGATGTTGTTCCATTGATTAATTCATTTTTATTCAGGATCCTTTGAATTTGAATAGTTTGGACTTAACTTAACAAAAACAAACTATTTTGTTATGGTAATGTTAGTGGCTGTCATATTTTGCAGTGAAAAGTACACCTTCCTCCTTACTTAGTCACGCATCATTTTCTTAATCTAGACCGCTCTCTGTTTTGTCAGTTGACTTCAACCTCAGAAAGACCCATCACAGCAGCAAAGATGCAAAGCCAAAGTTTGCTCGTCCTTTTTTAATTTCACAACATTTTATTTGTAATAGTAATAATAGGAGTGGTTCCTTTAGTAGCCCTCCTAACGGCACTACTAGTAGTAATACTTGGTGTTCTACTTGTAGTCTCTAAAGTTAGAATAGTAGGAGCACTGGTCGTGTCTCTATTAGTAGTATAACCAGCAGTATAGTACTTGTACTGTCGTGTAGTTCCTATATATCCTAAACAGGACCTGCACGTTTGGATAACATAAACTGTGGGTTTGGTGGCAGACTGGTTCCGAGCACCCCCACCGGATACGTTAGCCTGTTTGCATTAGTTAGCTCACAGTGCCACTATAATCTCCTCTTATCGGGGAGAGAATAGTTCTTGGCAACCTCCGAACATGACAACCCTGATCCCCCAGGATCGTGGAAACAATATACTACTTTTCGCTCAGTCACTCGTGCTCACTTAGTTTGTCTCAGAGATACACAGAATAAACAGTCTGGGCGTTTCAATAAGGATTTATTGAACAGTTATTCTAGTGTAGAATAGATGAGCTGCAACAACCATTAGACAGTAGCAGAGATATATGATTAGCAATATTACAACAGTAAAGGGATGGTATAGTTCTACCATCTTGCAGAAATCATGAATATATACAAGTACATAAAACACATGATAAAAAGTGTAACCTAAAAGTGCGTACTCCTACGATGTCTCACTAACTAGATGTACCTAAATGTACCTAGTATCTGTGTAGGTGTTATGCCAAAAATCCCTCTAGGCTCTAGTCCACCCCATTACCTGAGAGTTAGAGAATGTGGGACCCCGTCCTGGTCTCGAGTTGGACACCCCGCGAGGGATGTTAGACCACTGCTAGCTGGAGCGTCTGCATGCAGGAACCTCAGCGTCTCTGGTCAGTGTGTCAGCCGGGAAGTCACGGTCTCCTCCCTCTGTCTAAGCAAGACATGATGTATATATACCCATTGGTCTCCCCAGGGGTCCTTGCTGTGTTACTGTGTCGGCCTAAAGGATGACGTCGGGCTTGAACTTTAACATAGATATTATACAGGAGATGTTCATCCTGCTGTGCTTCCAAGAAGCCTCATGCATAATGTATGAGTTTCAAACCAGGGAAAAACCCGCGTTCTGAATGCAATGTCGTATCTAGGTAAAAGGTCAGTCCCTATGAACCGTTATGTAGTAATGTAGGGAAGAATATAGGTGAAAGGTTGCAGTGTTACCTGCACCTATATAGGGTACCTATATGGAATATAACACCCACTCCTCTTCCGACTGGACGACATATGTAACTTATAAGTGTATTACCATTCTAACTAGACATGGGTACGCACTAAAGTAAAAACATTTCTTTTGCTACAATGTTTAAAAACGTCTAAAAAAAAGTCTAAAAAAAAAACCTTAAAATGTGTAACAAGAAAAGTGCTTGCAAACTATAGTTCTAAAAGTGTCCGTAGTTATAGTCCGAAACCCTATAAGCATTAGAAAGCCATTCATGCCCAAATAAATTAAAAAGGAATGTCAATTTTGTCTGAGTTCCAAATTGAGCTTGTTATTAAAAAAGGGTGAATTTTTTCCAGCAGAAGACGAGCCAAAATGAGTCAATTGTTTGTGTCCTGGCTGGTAGACGCAACACTTTCGTTGCTTGCTTCCGCAGTAGACGGCCCCTGTAACACCTCGCAGAGTAAATCAATAGAGCACAGATGATGTTCTATGCTGTCCACAGTCGGGGCAGCCTGTGCCCCGTCCAAAGCCTGGGTGTCAGTGGAGGAGCCGGTGTCCATACCAACAGGTGGAGTTACTACCTGCGGTGGCTCAAGAAATGCCGCCATCAACATAGGAATACGCTGAGGACATTGCAGAACATGGGCCGTTATCTGGTCCAGTAGAGCATTCACGTCCGGTTGCGCACATGATGGAAGTGTTAAACAAAGGTCTAACACGCATTCTTCGCCGCAAAACAGGCATCGGAGGACAGGTAAGATGCAGTCCATCCAGACTGGTTGAAATGACAAGAACCAAGATGCACTTAGTTCTCTCAGGCGAGGCGTCCCTAGATGTTGTACCATTCGGTTACGGTATTTACTCTCCAGGAGTGCTTTTTCCATCTCCTTGGTGACTGGGACATCCATTGCGTAGCAGAAAAATAACAATCAGGATACCTGCTATTTGAAACAGGATCAGCGGAAGTCCTCCAAAGATGCTTCCGAATACGGAGTGTATGAAGTTTGGTATAACTCCAAGTACCGTCTGAAAGGTGCTTAGAAGTCCAGAACCTATGGTCTTAAATAGGTGGCAATGCCAGTCGTATCAGACATGTTAAAGATACGATTCACCATTTCTACGAAATGGAAAGGGCAGTTTGTATTAATAAGCGCCTGAAGACCTTGCGATCTCGAGTTCAAAAGTCTCTCGAGCGGAGGTTAAGGGCACAGACTTCTGTAAAAGCATGGCTTTCATCCTGCCTAGAGTATCAAACCGTATTAAAGAAACATTCAGTGAAGGCCATAACGACGCCTCCCTGACTGTATGTGTCGGTGGAAACAATACTTGCATACAACAAGTAACCCTGGCGCTCACGGTTACCAGATATGCGATGCCCGGGAGCATTCCACAGCAGCCTTGACTGTTCAGCATCAAGTAACTCACATTCGAAAGTATCTCAAATGCTGGAGTGATCACTGCAGCTGGGGCACCCCTCAGATGACAGGACAAGTTCGCCACAGAACCATTACAAGCCCCGTGCAGTAGAATGTCCTGACATATGAGCGATCCACTTAAAGCGCTCTCACAGTTTGTACCACTGAGAAACACTTCTCGATCCCCACTCCGGCATCGAAATCTGTATGGCAATTCCCAAGATTCCTTAATGTACTCCTTACCCATTTTTTCGTATTTGCTTGCCTGCTTTTGTTCAAGGCAATATTGAAACTGAAAAGTAAATTTTCCAATTTTCATTGTAGGCAGCATAAATGCCAGCATATATGAAACGTTTTTGGCGTGGTTTCCTGGGACCTAGTAAAAAATCCCTAAGATTCATGTCTTGTGTGAGTAAGGATAAGTGTTGTTTCACCTCCGTGAGTGTTGAGGTTTCTAGCCAATTAAGGCACAACTTCCCAACACTGTATGACGTCACTACCCCTGGATGTTGTCTCTGTATATAGCGCGGATCTTGCCTATGGATTGCGAACCCTTCGGTTTTACCCATGAATCTTTCCTGACAACCATTGGTGTCTGTGGGCCAAATCAACCATTTCTTCCAATCGGGGTCTGATCTATTGTATTGTATGATGTCATCTAATGTAATCCCTGTTTGTGATGTTTCGTTTCCCTCGGTGTTTGATGGAGTCGGCACTCGAGGTGTGTTCAAGTCTTTGTTCTTGGCTAGTCCAATGCAAGACGTCTGTTGCACTGTCTCGTTCAAAAACATGATCTGCTGAGGGATGAGACATGCTCTAAACAAAGCTTCTAACCCCTGCACCTGCCATTCTCTAGTACCCCAGACTAATTTTAAGTCTATGGTGTCTTTCCATAAGTCGTAACCTTGTTCAGACAACTGGGCAATAAAGGATGCAGAGTAAATCTGTTTGGTGTTCATTAACATATTTTTCTGTGCTGATGTTGGTGCAATCTTATAATAATATGAGGCTGGGTCAGACATATTAAACCCTGAAAAATATGGAAACTTCGGTGCAAATGTTTTTGAACTGCCTTTTGGCGGTGTTGGACAATGTTCCCACTGATGGTATGTGAACACATTTCTAGGATTAGCAGATTTATGCAAAAAATTATGACCATAATGTTGATAACAATACATAGTATCAAAATCTGATGTGCTCTCCAATGTTTCACTATTGGAAAATGCAGCAGATTTTTCCAAATCAGACATGTTATTAACAGTTTCAACATCCCAATCATCGGGAAATGTAGTTGAGGTAATGATATCACTTAATGATATTTTAAATAAATATAGAATTTTTAAAATTTCAGTCGGGCCAAATATATCGAAATCAACATTGTCCCACACTATACCATCAGGTATAGGAACTGCTGTAATGTTCACTGACGACAAGTCTCTTTGTTATCGATGAGATGATTGATGTGGTTTTAACTTTAAGTTCACTTCTTGGGCAGCAGAGCTTTGCCGAATGGATTGTCCACTAATAAGCATGTTAAAAACTATAACTAAACCTAACCAGAAAAGAATCCTGGAAGTTACCCATAGTTCTACCCATGGTGATACCAGGTAAGTCTTTCTAAGAAAGTTCATAAAGTCTTTAACTTGCTGCTTACAGGATTTTTGGGCTGGCTTAGTTTCAGGTTCACTTGGATCCAAAGAAAACGTATCAAAGTTTATGAAGTAGCCAGAAGCAGTTCGATCAATTGTTGGAATTGCATCAGGATTTGTTGAAATCGTTCTTTGCTCTTGTCGAGGTATGTTGACGTAGACGTCTGTATTTGGTCGAATAGCAACTTGTGCGTTATTTTGATTTTCATTTTGAAGTCGAACTTCAGGTTCAAGGGGAGCGAGTTCCATGGCATTGTTGCTTAGTCCATCATTTCGTACAGGTGACTCTTCGAACGTGATGAGTCTTTCCGTTTGAACTTCTTGTATTGTAGCGAGAGGAGGGCGTCTTCTACTTTGGAGTCCACATGGCCTACTGTTTAGTTTCGGCCACATAGTGTGGTTTGATTAGGTCAATTGAGACAAATCTTTTCTCCTTTTTTCCGGCAAGAGGCGGTAGAAGTACAATTCTTGTTCCTTCAATTGCTAGGACCGGTACAGGTTTTCTGTAGGATGGCCCAAATTCTTTCTTGTCCGCTATTTTCTCTCTGACCAGAGCCCCGATTTTAGGGATCCAGACAGGTCTTGCCGTGACTGATTTGACTTCCCCAGTGGCGGTCTGTTTCAGGTGGACGTTACTTTGTTTTGTCCTCGATTCATTTAGTTCCTTTAAAACAGCCAAACGATCATGGATGTCAAAAGGTTTTTCATCCGCCACTGCGCCTTCACAATCGAGATCAGGTACCCACATTCTTGTCCCAAATAGGACCTCATATGGAGTGACACCCCCTAGAGAACTTCTTGGCATATTGTTAAGGGCCCGCTGGACCCCTAAAGATGTTTTACCCAACTTTCACCCGTGCCTAATACTCTAGCTGTTAAAGATTGCTTTAAGTCTCGGTTTTTTCTCTCCACGACCGAATTTCCCTCGGGATGGTACGGAGATGAGTACCGCAATGCTATGCCCAAACTTCCCATTGCCTCCTTGTAAGCCCGAGAGCTAAACGCAGGGCCCTGGTCAGAATGTAGTGTGCCAATTGCGTATGTCCCTATGAAGACTCGCAATCTTTTATAACAGTTCGAGCGTCAGCCGAGCGCTGGGGCCACACCTATAGGAATCTCGAGCAGGACGCACGCAAACAGACAATCTAATGCTGTCCAATAAAGGGATTTGCGCAGGAGGTGTTACGGTGGAACCTTTCATCTGCTGACAGATATCGCGTTTCAAGACATAGTCTTTAGTCTGCTTTGTTAAACCAGGCCACCAGTAGCGTTGTTTCAGTAAGGAAACAGTCGCCGTAACTCCTGCATGAGCAGAATCTATCCATTCGTGTGCTGCTAGTATTAAACCTAACCTACGATCCATGTTTGGAATTACTCTATCCCCCCCCCCAGGAATCTGAGCAAGTGGAATGTTATTGGCATCTAACTTGTAGGAGTACTTGATTGGAAATCATTTTGGTACTGCACTGCTGTTTTTGCTTGAAGCAATAGCAGCCACCATAATCTCAGTCTATTCTCATTTTAGAACGAGTGATTGCAGCTACGTAAGCCGTACGTACAGCCCCCTTTGCGGCTTCATCAGCCAATGAATTCCCTTCAACGTGAACGGCATCACGCTGATGACTCAGTGTGTGTATTACTTGAGTCCTTGGTAGTTCGGATTTCAAACTCACTACCTGTTCCCATAGCATTTTATGCTTAACTGTGCCACCTTTTGCGTCTTTGAACCCGTTTTGAACCCAGTATTGCAAGTATTCATTGTAAGACTGCACACGGTAAAAGGAATCGCACACAATTAGTGTGGGGAATTCTCGATCCGTATTTACAAGTGCCAGTATCAGTGCTTTTAATTCTGCCAACTGTGCCGTGCAGTCTCCTAGAGATTGCGTTTTAGTGCAACTCGGATGGAACTTTCCATCCCGCATGCGACCTTTAACGATAGCACATGCTGCGCTATATTGTTGCTTACTTCCTATGGCCGGTTGAGCAGATCCGTCAGTGTAAACAATATATTCATACTGATCTAGAGGCATTATTTCATTTGGCAGAGGATATTCTTGTTCGTATTGCAGGAATGCTTGTGTCTTTAAATTTGGGTCGTACCTGTATTCTACATCTGTTGCAGTGAGAGAATTAGCCCATTGTATCCATCTTGGATGTAAGGCTTTAGCGTTAGGAACGCTTGCCTTTGTCGCTGCCTCTAAGGCTGGAACCGGAGTCACTACTATTATTCGTTTCCCCTGAGCCAGTGCTCGTTCTCTCACTCTGTACCGCTGTCAGAATCTTTTCAGTGGATGCAAAGCGCATCTCGGCATTTGTGTACAAATGTGACTTGTATGCAATTGGTACTGTCTCACCTTCATTATATGTTAGATAGGTGTACCCTGATTGACCCGCGATTATACGGATCACCAGGTTGCGTATGTTTACGCGTGTCTAAGTGTTTGGAAGCTATCATGTCAGCTTGTAAGGAACGAAGTGTATCTGTGTGTTCCTGTGTCCAATTTCTGGCTGACAAATCAGGTTTAATTAAGTTGTAGAAAGGTTTTACTCTTTCTGTGTAATCCAAAATGTATGTTCGACCAAAATTTAGGAATCCCAGTATTGATTGTAGATTTTTCAATGATTTCGGAGGTTGGAGCAGCACGCATTTTTCTAAAAAATTGGCTGCCAGGCTCTTACCTTTACTTGAAAGCTCGTATCCTAAAAACAGGACACTGAGGTGGGCGATTTTCGATTTTTTAAAGTTAAATTTGTAGCCCTCAGATGAAAATCCCAAAATTATGGTATTCACTCTGTTCAAGTGTTCCTCCAGGTCATCGTCCCTCAGATAAATATCATCCACATAGGACAATGCCTCGTCATCCAGTTTTTGAAGTAAGTCGGTTACTTTGGCCGAAAACAACCCCGGGCTGTTCTTATACCCTTGGGGGAGTCGCCGAAATTGCCCTGGGACCCTAGCGCTGAGAATGCTGTCAAATACCTGCTTTCAGGCGCTATATTTTGGCAAAAAAATCCATTTGAGATATCAAGTATTGCTTTGTATTTCTTCCGCACAATGTTATTCATTAATGCGGCACTGTGTGCATTCTAAACTGCAAATGTTTTAGTGCAAGTGTTTAAGTGTCTGTAATCTAAAACTAGACGATATGTATTGTCAGGTTTCATGACAGGAAACAAAGGATTGTTCATTTGAGAGGTGCAAGTTTCAATCACCCCTTGGTATTCAAGTTGATCTAAGATCTCCCTGACCTGTTTTTTAGCTTCTTGCCTTTTTGGATACTGCCTGTGTGCAGTTGGAGTATTTTTTAAAGGAATAACGTGGTGGGTTGAATCCTCATCCCATCCAACATGGTTCTTGTATAATGCCGGAGCCTGGGCTGCCGCCCACTCCTGCGCATATGTGTGTTGCAAAGGCCTGGGAATATCGTCTGAGAATGCCGGCATAATTACCATTTCTCCTTTAGGACAGTCCATGACAAATGCTGGCGGCCAATCTTGTTCAGCTAACAAAATGTCATAGCCAAACATTAGGTTCTCCCAAAAGAGACCTCTCACTGTCCTACTCTTGTCCCCCTCCATTTGGAGCGTTATTTCATATACTTTATGTGGGACACTCACTCTAGTATCAGGTGTTTCCACCGTGATATAATCATTCAAGTCCGCTGTCACCAGAAATTCCATCAGGTTCTGGCGAGCTATTGTTATTTCTGCCGCACTGTCTAGCATCGTCAGAGCCCATTCCCCGTTCAGTAGTCGAGTCCTCAGAATTCTGGGCATGTCTGATCTTTAGACCTGCAACTTTCTTGATTTCATTTAGGATTTATAAAGTGCCTGAATCAACCCCCAAGGGGTATCTCCGCGCTCGCGAACTGCATAGTTGGACAGAAACAGGGAGTAAGTTAGAACAATGAGGTCTTCAGGAGCTTGCGAAATCTCAGGAGGTCAGAGCATTCACGCAAATGAATTGGAAGTTGGTTCCAGAGGGTGGGGGCTAAGTAAAAAAAGGCTTTCCCACCCAGCCGGACCTTCTTGCAGCGTGGAACCACAAGTAGAGATTTGGTCCCTGAGCGTAGTGTCCTGGGAGGCTGATATTTTTTTAACTTCTCTGCTAAATAACTGGGGCCCTTTCTGTTTAGGGCTTTATGCACAATGCAACAGATCTTGAAGCGGATTCGTTTCCGTACAGGCAACCAATGCAGTTTCTGCAGGAGAGGAAGAGAAGGGGTGAGAGCAGGGGCATTAGAGACCAGTCTTGCGGCGGTGTTTTGGACCACTTGCAATTTGTTCAGTGAAGCTTCACTGGCTGAGATCAGCAGCGCATTGCAGTAGTCTAGTCGACTCAATACTAGTGCCTGGATCAAGATTTTGCGAGTGGACAGAGGGAGGAAGGGAAATACTCTTCGCAGGAGACCTAATGTATGGAAGCAAGCGCCGATGGTGGTAGAAACCTGCTCCTTCATGGTTAATTTCTGGTTCAATCGAACCCCTAGATTTTTTACCACAGTCTTGGGTTCCGGTGCAGGTCCCAATTCTGTACAGTCACCAGCTCGGAGACCATCTCGAAGGAGCGTCACCAAACAGCATGATTTCTGTTTTGCCCGCCTTGAGCTGGAGGAAATTTTGTCTCATCCAGCTGGCAATGGTTTTCATACCTTCTGAGAAGGTGGACTGGGCATTGGGATCTTGTTTGTCAAAGGAAAGCAGGAGCTGAGTATCATCAGCATAGGAAATGGGTGTAAAACCTAGCTTCCTGAGTAAACCTGCCAAAGGAGCGACATAGATGTTAAATAAAGTGGGGCTGAGACAGGATCCCTGAGGTACTCCTTTGGTTAGTTCTCTAGCCTCAGACCGGAAGGGACCCAGATTGACAGTCTGGGTTCTATGCGAGAGTAAACTCGTCATCCATTGTAGGGCTGTTCCTTGTATCCCAATCTCACTGAGTCTCCTGAGCAAAGTTCGATGTGAGACAGTGTCGAAGGCCGCCGACAAGTCAAGCAGGACTAGTATAACTGCCTGTCCTTTGTCCAAAGCCTGTCTGATGTTATCCGTGACGGCAATCAAGGCTGACTCAGTGCTGTGTCTGGGTCTGAAACCAGACTGAGATGGATCAAAGCAGCCAGATTCCTCGACAAAGTCTGAAAGATGTTTGTTAATATGTTTTTATAGCAACTTGCTCAGGAGAGGTAACAGTGAGATAGGGCAATAATTAGCTGCATCACCCATAGGGGCCTTAAGATTCTTCCGTATGGGGATGATTTGTGCTGCCTTCCACTCATCGGGAACCTAACCTTTATTTAGTGACAGGTTAAGAATGGAGCTAATGGGGATGGCCAGCTGTTTGGAAAGTAATGTGGTAGTCCTGGCTGGGATTATATCAAGGGGTGAGCCTGATTTAACCGTAGCAAGTAGAGACTCCACTGCATCGGGTGTAACCAAGGGAAAATTTTCCAGCTTCTTTTTGAACGGTGGCTTCTGCTTTGGCTTTTCTTCTTTTTTAGAAGTGTAATCTTGAGCGTGCTGCTTGTCTCTGGACTTTGTACGCTCTTCTTGTCTTTCTGACCGTCCTTCCCTCTCAGAGTTTTTCGATGAACCCTGAAAGGAACGAGAGGAACGTGTATCAGTATCCTGATACCTGTCAGGTTTCCTAATATTATCCCTATTCCCAGGGCTTTAAGTGGGAAAAAAAAACTGGGGGTGCTCTAAAAGGGGCGGGGCAAACCTCAAAGGGGTGTGGCCTATCTAAGTAGGGGCGTGGTCTAAATAAAGATAACTAGTGTAGCAGTACCCCCTGCTCTGACAAGCCGTCAGCTCTAGGACTCCTCAGAGTGTCATTAGATTTGGAATTCCCCGCTCAGGCTTGCTATCTCCCCTCCTAAGAAAACATGCCTCTGTCAGAGACCCACCCACCCCCTTCTTTTTAAAAAAACTTCGCCAAAGCAGTGCTTTGCGGAAAGGCAATCTGCAAATGTGGGCCACTTTTTTTTAGCGTGCCCCGGATGATTTTTTTATCCCAATGCAACCCTGCTGACCTGCAGTAAACTGCGTGGTGGAAAGGTCTATTTTCAAAACCGCTTTTAGGAAGCAGTCACTTTACCTGAAAGAAAAAGCTCAAGGGTAACACGTCCTCTTTCATCGTATATAGTACTTTAGAAGTTGTCATTTGCTCAAAATAAACCCTAAATTTTCTTGTGTGACACTATCCTATTTTTTTAAAATATCAACTGATTTTTTGGTTTGGTGCTCAGACCAGACTAGTTCTGCAGTGCTCCGCACCGTCCTATCTGGTTACGTCTAGTCTATCAGATAGGTCCAGTTCACATAACGTTTCTAAAAAGGTATCTTATCATTGGAATGAGGTGTTTTTGAAAAACATGGCGTCCGTTCGGTACTTACATAAACTGGAAAATCCAGACGGGGTGAACCCAAATGCCAATGTCGAGAGCTCTGCCGGCCTCGGGCATATGCGCGATACTAAACTCAGAAACTGGCAATCAAAGAGGTACCTCAGAATCGGAGGACCGAAGTGGACTTTAAAGGAAGACCTTCTAATCGAGCTCAGGCGCGCAACGCCCATTGGGTTCAAAGGGCTTCAGCCCCTCCCCCCCCCCCCGTCCTGTGTGGCAGCCCGGGCTGAGACAGCTTCCCGGGCACACACACACCCGCACCCGAGTACTTCACAGGTCTTTAAAAGACCATTTGCATGTTAATGATTCTTTGTCGTTTTTTCACCCCTTCTTAGAGCCCCTGCATCTCCACACTTCCTACTACTGGAATAATGAGCCCCCCCCCCAAAAAAAATTCCTTTGCCCCTCCCGAAATTTGGCTCTAGTTGCGCCTCTGATCGAGCTGGTGTGGGGCTGCCAGGGGTACTGGGAGCGCATTAGCTTGATTTGCTTAAGTATGTGTGTAACAATAGTCCAAGAAAAAAAAAAGAAAACTGACTACCTCTGCGAGGCCCGAAAATAGAGCCCGATAGAGACCCGTTTTGAGGCCCCCTGAAAATAACTGCCGGTGCTCAGACCCGGACAGACCCGGCCCACTTAAAGCCCTGCCTATTCCTAAGGTTGTTCCTCTTTTCGGAGGGCTCCTGTGGAGGAGATCTACCTCAGGATTGAGATCTGTTTCCTTTAAAGTTCTGTTGTTTTTTATTATCCCACTTCTTTTTAGAAGAAGCAGGTGTCTGCTTGGAAGTGTCCTTTTCAGGACTGCCCATCAGTTGTGGTTTTAAAGCTTTCCCACCCAAACTGTCTCTGCCTAGTTCTGCATTAGCAGTTTCAATTATTTTGGGTAGTTCGTGTTGTTGATCTAACGAACTGAAATCCCTTAGGCGTTGGCGGATTGCCACTGAAGTTGCTTCCCCTTTAATATTAGCTAGTATTATGGCTGATACCTGGTCATAGTTACCTAGTAACTTCATTCCTAAGTTCAGCGCAGGTTCTTCTCCGTACTCGTTTTGTATTTGTCTTAATACGTCTGGTACCACCGCTAATGAAGGAATCCCATGAGTCCTGGTATGAATGGCAGCAAAGACTGTACCCCAACTGGAACAATCTTCTGCTTGTGGTGTTATCCCCATGGGCAAGCAGATTGTTAGCATTCTGTGTTTTTCATACGGGGTAGTATTCGGGAATACTGCCTCGAGCTGTGTGATTTTCTGAGCTACCCAGAATGGCATTTGTTCACGTTTAGAGGGCATTTTACCCATCACTGCGTGTAATGTTTGTGGTGTGATTTTAGTTGCTGTACCCTGTACTTGAGTTCCATTTGTTGCAACTATTGCTGGTTGGACAGTGAAAGTCCTCATGACGAATTGCGTCATGTTTCTATAGATTTTAATTAAATCTTTGTGTTGTATGAGTAAGTCTACCTGTGGCATTGTGTCAATGTCAGGATGTGGTGTGTAGGCCGCTAATATCGGCCATGTTGCCCCTTCTCCGAGTGGGCCTAATCTTACTCTTCTTCTTATGTGGGGTAGGGCGCCTTTAAACAAGTATAAGTGTTCCTGGTACGTGAGTGGAACCTCTGTCTTCGAACGGACAATATTCCACTGGTGCATCTCCTTCTGTGTAAGAGTGAAATGTCTGTGTTCTTGCATCTGCTGGTGGGAATGTAACCCACGAATAAAATACCTCTGTTTTGTTTGATTCGTGTGCCTCAATCACGAAAACTACTAAGCCACCCCTAGCTGATAAACCATTTTCTAACAGTTTCAGGGTGATTGTATGTCTGAATTTTTCTGCAATCGGGATTGCGTCCCCATCTTCTTCTCCGGCTGAGAGGTGCAGATCTAATACTACGTTATCTCTTGTCTCAGTCATTTTGTAAAGAAGTGTGTTCAAGGGAACTAAGATAACGTTTTTATGCACAATTTTAGGAACACTGTGTCCTTCTAGCTTGATTAACCAACAGCCAATAAATAGGATTTTTTCGCCTACTCAGCTGTGGCGGAGTTTGTGCCCACCCACTCCAGACGTCTCTGGCGTTTTGTGAGTAGGGGTCTCTGAGAATAGCACGACTGAACGCTTCAGATTCTACTGTTAAATAAGTACGCAACCAACGTTGGCGGCGCCATGTCGTGTAGTTTTGCAGCGTGAATCTTTCTGGATTCACTATGCTGTGCATTATTCCGCGGTCTAGTGGTTGGGTCCGGAATCGTAGTCTTTTTTTTTTTTTTTTTTTTTTTTTTTCTCCATGTAGCCCAGGTGGGCGTCGACGCCCCACCATTTGGTGTCCTCCCGTGACGTCGGTGCGCTTCCTCCGGAAGCTCCCACCCTTGGGCGCCATCTTCAGATTCTTTTTTCCGCCGTTGGGTCTGGATCGTCGTGAAGAGCTCCAGAGTTGGAAGAGGAGAGAAGAAGTAAGAGAAAAGCAGAAAGAACCGAGAAAAATTGGAGATCTTCATCACAAGACAAAGAACATACTACCGGGACGACGAAGCTGGTGAGAGGTAGAAGAAACTTCGACGTCCAATGGAGAATGCGCACACAGGGGCTCCCTGAGCGCGGGAATGGACAAGACACCATTCAAGTTCTGTCGTAACTGCCACCACAAGTTCGCACAGAAAGACCAACATCCAGTCTGCAACCTCTGCCTACCGATCGACCATCGAAGCGACGACTGCAACGCCTGCGCACCATTCGCCGCCAAGACCCTCAGGGTGAGGGACAGACAGAGGACAGCAAACTACAGCATGCAGGGCCAAGGGCCACCTCCGTCGCTGCGGGACCTGGGCCTCTCCAGTGGGGAAGAGGGCAACATCGCCGAGGGACCAGAGGACTGCACGGTCGTAGAGACCGATAACACTTCCAGGAAGGAGGTAAGAGACATGTCGACCCAAAGAACCCCGACAGACTCTCGAAAATCCGAGCCAAAGTCCTCGAAAGGAGCACCGGCGACCGAAGCTGCATCCAGGGACAAACAGCCCAGCGGATCCTTCGAAAAGGACTCCCGGTCGACGAAAGCTCTTGACACACCCAGGTCGTCGAAGCGCGGTTCCGAGAAACCGCACTCAACGCCGAAGGGGAAAGAGCAGAAGGCACCTCCGACGTCAACTACGACCTCGAAGAGAACTGCCGAAACTCTTGACGCCGATTAAGCGGCGGAGATGGAGAGGAAGAAGAAAAGGCTCGAGGCCGAAATGGCCAGTATCATCCAAAAGAAGAAGGACTTCGACGACCGGATGAGTAGATACACCATCCCTTCGAAGCCCTCGACGGTCGTTGAAGCGGAAACGCAAGAGGAGTTCGACAGCACCGAGCCGCCGAAAACTCCCGAACCGTCGGAACAACAGGACGAAGAGGTCCTGTACGATTATACGGAGGGTGATGACGACCAGCAGACGCACTACGGCTCGACACCCTCGGAGGCTCAAGACCTGGAATGGCAGGATCTCGACGCTGAAGACCCGGAGGAGGCCGTGGAGACGTATCCGTCGAGGCCTTCGCCGCCGGACGACATAGGAGTGTACAACATGATCGTCAGGAACGCGGCAGCCACCTATAGAGTGGAAATGGAGGAGGAAAAGCCTAAAGCCTGTTTTCTCCTGGAAACACTGCTACCAACACAAACTAGGAGCCAATTCCTTCCTATGCTCCCTAGTGTGCTAGACCAAGGCAGGGAAGCTTTCAAGGAGCCATCTACCTGCAGATCGGTCACACCCAGAACTGAGAAAAAATATAAACACTCTTCAAAGGATCCACCATATATCCAGGGATCTGTGCCAGCTGATTCAATAATAACAGCAACAGCCAGGAAGAGGGCCAATGTTCCCACAAACTCCGGTCCGCCCCCAGACAAGGAGAGCAAGAGGATAGACCTCACAGGGAGGAAAATTGAAAGGAATGCGGCAATACATTGGCGCATTGCCAAATCCAACGCCCTTATAAATAGGCATGCCTACCAGCACTGGGAAGAAGTTGGGCAGTTGCTCAAACTGCTCCCCACAGAAAACCAGCAGAGAGCGGCACACCTGGTGGAGGAGGGGAAGAACATGGCCAACACCTGCCTAAAGTCGGCCCTAGACGCAGCTGATACATCAAGCAGGCTGATGATGATCGGGGTGACAGAGAGGAGACATGCCTGGCTCAGGATCTCCGGGTTCAAGCCGGAGGTACAAAACAACATCTTGAATTTGCCCTTCAACGGGGAAAAGCTGTTCGGCACGCCCGTGGACGAGACGCTGACGCAGCTCAAAAAAGATAACGAAACAGCAAGGTCCATGGGAGCACTACAGTTCAGGGGTATGAGAAGGGGCACCCCCTCACGAAGACCAAACGGCAGAGGTGGAAACCAGCCGGGAACATCGCACCAGGCCTTCCAGCAAACATTTCAGGGAAGCAGCCAGGCACAACAGGGTCAGCAGCAACAAGGCTGGCAGAACCAACAGAGGGGCCAGTCCTTTCGTAGCCGACCAAACGGACGAGGCAATACAAGAAGAGGCGGCCAGCAGCCCTTCCCCAAGTGACTCCACACTACAACACGTGCCCGCACCCCCAACATCGCTAGTGCTACGGCACAACAAAAGACACAGACAAAATTTACAAATTTACCATCATACAACGCCCATAGGAGGAAGACTAAAACACTTCTCCCAGGAGTGGGAGAAGATAACAACCGACAAGTGGATACTCAACATCATACAGTTCGGCTACTGCATAGAACTCGTAAAGAGGCCACCAAACAAGAGGCCAACAAACAAAAAACATTCAACAAAAGAGCTGTCACTATTGTGGCAGGAAGCACAAGAACTCCTCCACAAACAGGCTATAGAAAAGGTGCCGTACAGAGAAAAGGGCACAGGAGTGTACTCCAACTACTTCCTCGTACCAAAAGTAGACGAAACGTTAAGGCCCATACTGGACCTACGGTTCCTAAACAAATACATCAAAACTCAAAAGTTCAAGATGACGTCCTTACAAGAGGTCATACCTCAAATAAGGCACGGGGATTTTATGTCCACAATAGACCTCAAGGATGCCTACCTACACATCCCCATAAACCAAGGACACAAGCGTCTGCTCAGATTCAACATCAGCATGACGCACTACCAGTTCACGGCCCTAGCCTTCGGCCTCAAATCAGCTCCAAGAGTATTCACCAAATGCCTAGCTGCCGTAGCAGCACATCTGCGAAGACAGGGGATACACGTATACCCCTACCTAGACGACTGGTTGGTAAAAGCGAACTCCTACAACCAATGCAAACTACATACTCAGCAAGTCACACAAACGCTGACAAAACTAGGCTTCTCCATACACAAGGAGAAGTCATCGCTGGAACCAGAACAAGTGAAGATCTTCCTGGGTGCGAAGATCGACACCATTCAGGGAGAGTGTTCCCCAGCGAGAAAAGGATCCTCGCACTACTGAAGGAGACTCGCCGCTACCTGAAGGGGCAACGTCTGACAGTGAGGACAGTGAGCAAGCTCATGGGCATGATGGCATCCTGCATACATTTAGTCCCCAATATTTGGCTACACATGAGACCATTCCAGGAATGGCTGCAACAGCAATGGTCACAGTCAACAGGGAGTTGGGAAGATCTAGTGGTTGTAACGCATGCAGTGCAGGAAGAGATAGCATGGTGGAACAGGGGCAACATAACAAGGGGAAACCCATTCACACCACCAACTCCAACAGTGACCATCACAACAGACGCATCCCAGATGGGGTGGGGAGCGCACATGAAACTGCTCAAGGTAAGGGGGTTATGGACACAAACAGATGCCGTCAAACACATCAACTACCTAGAACTCAAGACCGTGTTCCTTGCCCTAAAAGCGTTCCAGAAACAGCTGTACGGCCAAAGGGTGTTAGTACAAACAGACAACACCACAACGATGTTCTACATCAACAAGCAGGGAGGAACACACTCAGTGGCGCTCTCAGATCTAGCGCAACAGATATGGAAATGGGCAATTCCATTACAAATAGACCTCCTGGCAATACATCTGCCAGGGAAGGACAATGTGGAAGCAGACAGACTGAGCAGACAGACGTCAATCTCACACGAGTGGGAGCTCAACGCGCAGGAGACGCAAAAACTATTCAAGAAGTGGGGGACCCCACAACTAGACCTGTTTGCAACACACCAGAATGCAAAATGCCAATACTTCGCATCCAGGCAGCCAGGCCATCAATCCCAAGGAAATGCCCTATGGATGAGCTGGTCAAAGACATTTGCCTACGCTTTTCCACCAATACCGCTGATACACAAAGTGCTCAGCAAGTGCAGAACAAGCAACATGACACTAATTCTGGTAGCACCACAGTGGGCCAGGCAGTCCTGGTTCTCGCAGATCGTGGAGATGGCACAGGGACCACCACACAAGTTCCCAAGAAGGAAAGACCTGCTCTCGCTGCAAAACGGAAGGGTACTCCATCCAGAACCAGAGAGCCTCAGCCTAGCAGCGTGGCTCCTGAGGACTTAGAGTTCGCTCACCTCAAGCTTCCACAAAGCACGCTGGCAGTGCTGCGAGAAGCGAGGAGACCCACCACACGGAAATGCTATGCAGCAAAGTGGAAGAGATTCACTGAATGGTGCATCAACAAAAAGCTCCACAGGAGAATCACTAAAGAATCAACTGTGCTAAAATACTTAACACACTTACTAAAAAGTAACCTAAGCTGCACTTCTCTAAGAGTGCACCTGGCAGCAATAGTAGCCTATCCAAGAGGAGAAACAGGGAAAAGCTTCTTTACATCTCAAGTAGTAAAAAGATTCCTAGAAAGAGCCAAAAGAATAGCACCGCCAAAGAGGATGCCACCGCCTGCATGGAACCTCAATGTAGTTCTAACACAGCTTATGAAAGCACCGTTCGAACCCATCCACAAGGCATCGCTACATATGCTCACAATAAAGACGGCCTTTCTGGTAGCGATTACCTCGCTATGTTTTGCGCGTTTGGATAACATAAACTGTGGGTTTGGTGGCAGACTGGCTCCGAGCACCCCCACCGAATACGTTAGCCTGTTTGCATTAGCTAGCTCACAGTGCACTATAATCTACTCTTATCGGGGAGAGAATAGTTCTTGGCAAACTCAGAACATGACAGCCCTGATCCCCCCAGGATCGTGGAAACAATATACTACTTTTCACTCAGTCACTCGTGCTCACTTAGTTTGTCTCAGAGATACACAGAATAAACAGTCTGGGCGTTGCAATAAGGATTTATTGAACAGTTGTTATTCTAGTGTAGAATAGATGAGCTGCAACAACCATTAGACAGTAGTAGAGATATACGATTAGCAATATTACAAAAGTAAAGGGATGGTATAGTTCTACCATCTTGCAGAAATCATGAATATATACAAGTACATAAAACACATGATAAAAAGTGCAACCTAAAAGTGCGTACTCCTACGATGTCTCCCTAACTAGATGTACCTAAATGTACCTGGCATCTGTGTAGGTGTTATGCCAAGAATCCCTCTAGGCTCTAGTCCACCCGATTACCTGAGAGTTAGAGAATGTGGGACCCCGTCCTGGTCTCGAGTTGGACACCCTGCGAGGGATGTTAGACCACTGCTAGCTGGAGCGTCTGCATGCAGGAACCTCAGCGTCTCTGGTCAGTGTGTCAGCCGGGAAATCACGGTCTCCTCCCTCTGTCTAAGCAAGACATGATGTATATATACCCATAGGTCTCCCCAGGGGTCCTTGCTGTGTTACTGTGTCGGCCTAAAGGATGACGTCGGGCTTGAACTTTAACATAGATATTATACAGGAGATGCTCGTCCTGCTGTGCTTCCAAGAAGCCTCATGCATAATGTATGAGTTTCGAACCAGGGAAAAACCCGCGTTCTGAATGCAGTGTCGTATCTAGGTAAAAGGTCAGTCCCTATGAACTGTTATGTATGTAATGTAGGGAAGAATATAGGTGAGAGGTTGCAGTGTTACCTGCGCCTATATAGGGTACCTATATGGAATATAACAGTGCCAGTAGTGATAACAGTACTTTACTAGCGTGGGAGAGAGGATACGCTTTGCAAGTCTATGCGGAAATTGTGACTGTGTTGGGTCTCTGGGAGGTCTGTGCTCATAAGCAGGTGAGGCACATAAGGAATGTAAACTGGTCAGGGGATGTGGGAGAGGGTTACTGATTATTACAAATAGACTCTTAGTTTTCACCTTTGCGTCTGTATTGGATTTTCCCTCTTAAAGTCCTATTCTCCTCTTCAGATGCCACTCAGTATTAACTCTCTGGTGGTGTCCACACAATTTACATACCTCACCAGGAGGTAATTTTCTGGTGCTTACAAAAAAGAAATGGACAGAACAAGTACGTGTTTGTAGCCTTGATGTAATCAGGAACTTTCCGCAAGTCTGGATTACACTGGTTCTTCTGTTAGACAGTTGGACAACTAACATGAGACATTTCTTAATCCAATCAACCCTACTAGTAATCATTTATTAATATTTCTTCTGCTATAAGCAGGTGATCAACTGCAACCTCTCAAATAGTGGATTTAGAGCTCTGAATGTGCTTACGGTGGTGCATGAAGAGAGCTGTGGATTCCAAGGTCTGCCTAGCATGCAACCATTGCCATTGGTTGCATGCTAGTAGATCAGTTTGGAACGCTTACCCCTACATCTGTTTGCCCCCTGGCCCTGTGAATGTCTGTGAGAACAAACTATATTTGTTCCTACAGACATCTGGAAGAACTCCAGAATATATTTTTTCAATCCCATACTCAGGACTTTGTTCTGAGATCAAAATTGCTGATAAATGTACCACAAAATTGTGAGGATTGTTTTTTTATTGTTTACATTAAACTGACAACCATCCAAAAATCTGTCTGGGATCACCAAACTCATTTCACGTAGTGCACACAGTGCTTTTAGACACTACCAAGCAGGGCTACTCTTTAGCAAGTGACCTTTAAATGCAAGACACTTTAGCACTGTACCAGAGCTTTGAAGTCCTCAAAGTACGCTCTGTCTTTGTGATCGGGACTTGCCAATTTTCATGGCTGCAACATGTTCAGTTGCATACCTTTAGTGAATGTTAAGTCTTAACCCTGATTCAGAAAGTTCTTTGTAGTTTACATAGGACGTTGCAGTGAATCGTCTCTCAGTTGTGCAAAAACACGCGAAATTAAAATGTAATGGCAGTTCTCCTAGTGAGTTAGTACCACGGATCATCTTGTCCACACACATGGAGTCTTGGCTTCATTTATTTCAATTTTTACATGGGCAAGTGGAATAGTATAGTGTAGCTAAATGGGGTCTGTCCATTTAATCTGCCCCTATTTTTTGCTTTTGGATCACCTGGTTTTGGACTTCTTACTGTGGGTGAGCCTCACAATTGGTGTATCACCCATAGTAATCAAGATGTAAACTGACTGTGCATGTTTACCACCATTGTCTGCCTTTAAAGATAAGGCTGCTGCAATGCAGCATGGGCAAAAGGCATGTGACTGGTTACACATGAACCCATGTTCATATGCATGAGGGCTGTGTATGTGAGATTACCATCATACGCAACTTGATAACTACGCCCAGGTAGTCTGGCACAGAGGGGACTCTGCAGGGTTTGATATTGACCTGTATTGTGAACACTCGTAGAGAAAGTCAGTATGGTTTACTGTTTTGTCTGCAGTGACACTTTATTATACACATGGGGGAAATCTGCCTTAGAGTGCACTTTCGCTTCCCTTTTGCCTATAGAGTCCAGTGAGAAATCAAACTGGGATGAAAAGTGTGCACCCAATTGAAATACACACATTCCAAGCAAATGGTTCACCCAGAATTGTCATATTTCTGTGGCTCAGCTCCAGTGCTTAATTGAAAAAAAAAATGCCTGGGCCCTCGTCAGGAGGCCAACCTTTAATGTCTCTTTGATTAATAAACCATTGTTGTTGTGCTCATCTCTATATTACACAAACAGTGCCACAATGTGGCAGCTGTCATAAGTGCAGGTGCCGACAATTAAGTGCAGGTGCTGAGCACTGGAAACCACTGGCTCAAATTAAAGCACTGCTCAGTTCAGGATCAGAGACCAGGCCTTTGTCATCCTGCTGGGCCAAGTTAATTACTTTGCTCTCTAGCAGAGGGAACATCGGCCTCCCCACACAAAGTGAGCAATGAACAGGGCTTCACTCAGCATCTAAGGAGGAAGGGGTGGGGAAGAAAATCTGCATCCGTTTATTAGCTGTCACATTGTACGAAGGTTGGGACAGACCAGGACTATTGAACAAAAGAGGGAGCCCAGACCTCTGCAGCCAACGCAGGAGAGAGCTCCTCTTTGGAGTTTTGATGGGAATGGCCCTGGCAGTGATGTCCACTGAGGCCCCCAGAGGAGATGTGACCAGTGACTCCTTGATGGGGCCATCTTGAATTGTCCCAACATGTTGTGCAGGAGGGCTTGGACAGGGGAGGAGAAGGGGTGTGGCACTCTAGGGTTAGCCAGGGGTGCCTGGCTTCTTGAACTTTCCACCACCACTTAAAAATGCTTGCACAAGGTAGAGAGAGTGCCTTTTGTTGGAGTTGGACTTTGGGACTGGACTGGACAGTGGCAGCCATTGACAACTGGAAGCGGAAACCCCCTGATGCTCTTATGAACTAACAAGTTTGCCTAAAGTTGACCCCAGGACCAGTGGGTTTCTCTCCAAGACCAGGGAAGCTGGTCTCCTTAGTCCCCCTAAGGACCAGTTGGGGTAAGAACTGGATTTCTGCGCCCACACAGGAGGATGGACGCGCCAGAGGACAAGCAAAAGGAGAAAGGCTAGCACAGGGAGTCAATGGAACCAGCGCTGTGCAAAGTGGCTACATAGGAGGCCTGAGAGAAGGCCTCCAGGTAGCTACGGCTCGCCACCAGGAGCAAAGTTTGTGTGAAAAGGCCCAACAGGACCTGAGATGTGCAAGGAAAACGGTTTTGATCTTCGACCCTCCCTCCCGCCTACAACAGTTGAGAAAAGGAGCATGTGGAGCTCCACTGCAAAGTTTTCTAAAACCCCTAGGATGGGCCATGGTCCGACGGTCGACTCAATGATCCTTATTAAATCATGAACCCTGGAAAAGGTGCATGCATGGGTTCCCAGAACTCCAACCCCTGGGCTGGGCTTTGCATCAGGGGGCCTGAGACCCCATTTCAGGGCCCCCAATAATATCGGATCAAGGGGGAGTGCCGCCGCTCTCCCCCAGCTCTGGTGGGCCATTCCCACTTTCCGGCAGGAGAGAAGCACACTGCTGGATCCCGCAGAAGAGAATGCCTGGCGGGGAGCCGACAGAGGCAGCCGGGAGTGGGCTTCCCGAGCTGCCCCAAACAAAGGAGGCCATGAAGTTGCCCGGTTGAGACCGGGCACCCCCAACCAAAAGTAACAAAAAAGAACAACAAAGGAAGCTGCGAAGCAGCACAGCGGCAACTTGGGATGAGCTGCCTAATTGATATGCACGCTCTGCGGGAGAGCACACTATAATGACCTGTGGGGCTGAAACAGCCAAAGTTACCTTCTGCTTGTGGTGGCTCCAAGATGGCAGAGGCACCGCCACGACCCAAAAGAGTGTGTGGGCTGCAGTAGTGCAGGCACACCATCCCCACGCCCCCAAGAAAGTTCTGATAAGGTACTGACTCTAAGTTGGCAGGGTCTAAGAAATTATGACCCCCCTGGCTTTCTCAGCCAAAGTTAAGCACGCCCAAGGCTGCAACTTTTGTTGTATAGTTTGGGAGTGCTGCGTCCTCCGTTGGTTCCTATGGCTGCAGGTTTTGTAGCCGAAGTTGGTTCAAGAAAGACACAGACACGTTTTATGTTTTTACACTGCTTTATTTAAAGATGCTGCTATAAGCAATGATTATTCCTCAAAGGCTGCAATGATTTGTGTGCACATGGTTGCAATGCTTAATTAAGCCGGGTCTGGTGGCTTAGTGGACTAATGTGTCCGCTGTAGAGGCCTGTGTTTGGCCTCATGGTCACAGGTTCAAATCCCAGTGGGTCCACTCAGCCTTTCATCCTTCCGAGGTCGATAACATGTGTACCATTGAGTTGGGTAACAATAAACATCTGTTATTCAGCGCCAAGATGCCCACGGGTGAACGTGCGCTTTACAAATACACATGTTATGTTATGTTCTTTGCAATAATTACAGATGTATTATGGTTACTGAAGTCAGTGATTTAATGACTTATTATGACGTGATTCTGGTCATTAAGTGTGATAACACTGAT
Source organism: Calotriton arnoldi (assembly GCA_963921515.1). Lineage (NCBI taxonomy): Eukaryota > Metazoa > Chordata > Amphibia > Caudata > Salamandridae > Calotriton > Calotriton arnoldi. The sequence goes on from CAWUFW010005193.1 coordinate 861,592, forward strand.
AAAGCCAATAGACCTGCTTGATGTACTCTGACATCTTCTGTTATGGTTATGTGCTATATTGTATGGAAGTGGGGTACTGTGATATTTGGGTTCATGACCCTTTAGAGGTCAATTGTAGTGTTATCAAAGGTATTTTCACCACCTTATGTATATTTATAAATTACCGCATAGTATTAAGTTGAGTGTGTGTAATAAATATTTTTTTTCTTAAAGAAAAAACACAGACTGAGCAATTATTTATTGAGTGTTATTGCATGTCAGTGAATGGTGATTACTAGCCCACACTGCCTCCCCTGAGTAGGCCTTGAACTGCTCTACTTCGCTACCCTGAGGGAGTCGAGCACTACAATGGGGTGTTTGGTTGCCATTTGGGGGGTGGGCGGGTTTGGACCCATTACTTGTGCAGGCCACACAACTAATTTCCCATTTCCTTACACGTAGCAAGTAGTGTGAGGCATCAGTCTACTTAGTTACATATGCAGGTCTGTAGAAAGAAAGAACTCCTAACAGGAAAAAGGCACACCACATCCCATATAAAAAGGAGGTTGTTTTGTTTTGGACCACCTCTGCCTATCAGCCCCAATGCTAGGAATACAGTAAAAAATCACTGCAAGACTATAATGTTCAGTGCTTAGAGACATCAGCTGTCAGTCACATTCAGGGGAAGGGGGGCAAACCGTGGAACCAAGGCCTCCACTGTGGGGTTATTAGCAGTTGGTCTTTGGCCTCTGTTCCGGTGTTCATCCTACTATGGCTCTGGAAACTTGGCCAAGTGCAACCCCTTCAGTAATTGACTCTAAGCCAGTGGTCTCCAACCAGTCCATCGCAAGCTACCAGTAGCTCCCAAACACCTTCAGAGTAGCTCACATCCTTGAGTTAGTGTTTAAATAACCACAAGGTCATATTTTCCTTATAAAGTTAAGGGAAGGCTGTGTTCATTTTACATTATCAGGCTGCGGATAGCAGGGCCTGATAATGAACTGTGCTCAGTCAAATTTATGACCCAGGCTGCGTCACAGAGGTGAACAACTGAAGCATTGAGGTATTTAACTCTTAAATAAAAGTCCATGTCAACTCAATATTGGAGCTGCGAACAAAATGTTTCTGAATGTCTTTAAATGGAAGAAAATTAAAATGGAAAGTTACCCTAATGATTAAGTTAACTCTTCATTTCAATTTTCTCTCATTTCAACCTGTAGCACTTACAAACAGAAAGCCCCTTACTCCCACTGGCCAGTAGACACCGTGCCATTGGTATAACGGAAAAATACAGCCATTTTTTTTAAATGAGAGAAATTTAAAGTGCAGACTAATGTTCCATAGTATGAACTTTTTTGCAGATTATTTTTCTGCACTTTAAATTTCTCCCATTTATAAAAAAAAAAAGATTGTATGTTTGTGCAATACATGTAACGGTGCCACATGTGGCTAAAGGTATGCCCTGTACTACAAGTACATACGATACAGGCTCTCAGTCACCCATGCATATATATCTTATTCATACGAACACATGTTCATACATCCCCAAAGACCGTGCTCTCACTGACACACATGGTAGCCCTTTTATAGTGCCTTATTCATAGTTTTTTTTATTCAAACCATAGTATCTGGCTCTATAGACATTAGGCTTAAAGTCAATGAAGCTGGGCGTGGGGAGTATCTGGTAACAATGCGCCAGTTCTTTAGCCTTCAGTAGTTCACAATGATTTTCACTGATCAGAAGTAGCTCTCACTTCTAATGAAAATGTTGGAGACCCCTCCTCTAAGCGGTAGTGAGGTCGAGCAGTCATAGGTTTCTCAGGAAGGTAGTGGGGGGCGTGCTCAGCTCATACCTTAGCAATCACCTAGCAGCACAATACCGGATTGTCAAACTCAGTGCTTTACTTTATAAAAGAAAGTACTGTATTACACGTAAAGTAATAGTGAATAGGCACAATTTAGTGAACTAAGTAGTGTGATACTGCGCCTCAATCTGCTCTCCACCCAAGTTCCATGCTCATCTAAACTGGGCAATTCTTGCCTCTGGGTAAGAATGCCTCTTTTAGAAGAATTGAGGTTCAGGAGTAGAAACGCCTTCCTCCCCCTCTGCAGTTTTAGTGAGCTAATTTTCTCACAATCTCATTAATCTTTGGTATATCATCACAATGTAGGTCTTTGAAATGCAGGGCCAAGGCTTGCAGTCGAGTGTGCAGCCTCCTTCCGCTCTGATGAGGTTACGGTACAGGATGGGCAGGAGCTGACGTCGGTGGCCCAGCAGCCAGTAATTTAAGGTAACCTGGAGTTGCTGTGGCCCTCGGGTGGGACTGATCACGGTTCCTCTGCTGTCCACTTCTGGGTGCTGGTCGTGAATTAAAGGTGTAAGTGGGCTCATCACAGCTGCACTGGATGAACTGCAGTTGTGCTTCTTGATTACAATGGCACAGGATAAGCTGCTATTACACAGTTCCAAACTGGATCCACCATTTGGGGAGTCTGATGCCCACCAAGCACCTGGAGCACACAAATTACTCTGCTCAGTCGTCCATCCTCTGGTAGACTCAGTCAGCGCCTGGGTCTTGCTGCGTCTGGGTCTTCCTGAACACTCACTCTTCCTGCAGAGTTGGCAGATTCCTTCCCTCTCTCATCAGGCTCTGTCTTCTGGGCAACTCTGGTCAGATGAACAATTTCTTCCAGCAACATCAGACTTCAGGTGATGTCCCTTCACCCCTGCGAAGCTACCTTTTAGGCAGGCACCGTTCTGGTTGTACAGCAGTTCTCTGAGTACTTCGTGGAACACTCCCTTCTTTGGTCAGAGAGAACTTAGAATTGGAACCACAAGTGGTCGGTGTCTCCCACGTTTATAAAGTAAAAGCAGACAGGAGCTGTGGATTCACTGTCTGCACATTCAGAACTGGTTTAGGGTGGTTCTCCTTGTAAGTGTCATTTCCAAGCTGCTCTCCAAGCACAGCCTTTGTGTATAGTAAAGGTTCTCACAGCAGGGTAGGCTCCAGCATGGAACCCCACAATAAAGGCACAAAGAGGAGTGAGCTTTCTTCCTTTGTTGTCATGATACAAAAGGGGATGATGGACGGAACGTTTGAGCCAATCAAACACTCACCCCCAGTCAACTGATCTGGGTTTAATCCATCATCATTCTTTAGCTCACTCCACCACCCCAGTTCAGACATGGCCATATGCAAATCAGTCTGACCCTGCGCCTCATGGGAACAGTCCAGCCCGAACTGCCAAGCCATGTCTTCCCTGGACCGGGAAACAAGCATCCTAGGACCGGTTTCTGGCATTCCAGCCGTCATCAGCCAGGCTTGCTTGAATCCAGTGGCAAAGTGAGCAAGGGACCCACGTCTGGGCATACCCCCGCCAACTTAGGGCGAACAAAGCGATACAAAAGGGGATGATGGACGGAACGTTTGAGCCAATCAAACACTCACCCCCAGTCAACTGATCTGGGTTTAATCCATCATCATTCTTTAGCTCACTCCACCACCCCAGTTCAGACATGGCCATATGCAAATCAGTCTGACCCTGCGCCTCATGGGAACAGTCCAGCCCGAACTGCCAAGCCATGTCTTCCCTGGACCGGAAACAAGCATCCTAGGACCGGTTTCTGGCATTCCAGCCGTCATCAGCCAGGCTTGCTTGAATCCAGTGGCAAAGTGAGCAAGGGACCCACGTCTGGGCATACCCCCGCCAACTTAGGGCGAACAATTCTGCACATTCAGAACTGGTTTAGGGTGGTTCTCCTTGTAAGTGTCATTTCCAAGCTGCTCTCCAAGCACAGCCTTTGTGTATAGTAAAGGTTCTCACAGCAGGGTAGGCTCCAGCATGGAACCCCACAATAAAGGCACAAAGAGGAGTGAGCTTTCTTCCTTTGTTGTCATGAGGCACACTTAACAGTGATCAGGAGAAAGACTAAGCGCTGGCCTCAACTAAGGGGTACTTTTCATCTTGACTAACAGAGAATGCAATTCCACCCTTCATCCCCACCATTTACCAGATAACAGTGCTGCAGTAAGACTAATCGACAGCCCTTCTCAGCAAAAGGCCAACTCGGATTACTAAAGGAGACTTGACTCCTCTCTCCCCACTTCAGTGTCTAGGTCTCCACCCTCCAGTTTCAGGAATGTCAGCAATAAACTTCCATTGGCTGGGGGAAAAATTCACCTCAAGGTTGCGCACATGGCCAAGTCAGTGGTAGCCAAAATTAATCCTACAGACCTCTATTACACTGACTCACTCATACACAAAATGCTTGTAACATGCCGGCACCTACACAAACAAGCACAACGCAGAGTTGAGATGTTAGTGTTAGGATCCGGGTTAGTGCATATAGTTGGAACTTTACACGAGAGGACTAGTACATACACTTTCGCTCCAGTGAGACGGATAAAAAGTTCCAGCCAAAACTATGGATTAAAAAACACACAGCATTCTTCCTCTGCCACTCTATGTACTAAACGCCTCAGGGATGACCGGGATGGTACTCCACATTCAGTTCAGTGAGGGTACTCTTGGCGCGTCATGGGACCAGTCCAGGACCTCACTCATTCAAGGGACAGATCTAGGTCTGCACACACTTCAGATTAGTGTGAGGCTAGGGTCAAAATCAAAGACCAGGATCCTAGATACTTGCAGTCGGGCACTCGGGGCAAGGGAATAAAACTGTACACAATGCAGGGGACATTTCCTTTCCAACACCAACTATCCTTTGTGGCGATATTAGAATTGAGTACAGGGTTGCTGATCACCTTTTCAGTAATCTGTTCATGTGTGCTGAGTGAGTGTACTTCAACCACTCGAAACTGATTCATCAGTGAATCTTGCTCTGAGGCAGCAAAGACTGCGTCCTTTTTAATTTTTCATTGAGTCCGCCAGTTTGAAGTTGATCTTCCTATGTTTCTGGTGAGAGGCTGATCTGTATGTTTCAGTGGGCCAAGGATATTGTGGGAAGTATCTGTCTACTGAGCTGTGGGTTGGATGCTGGTGATGCAGCGCGTACAATAAAAACTATTCTCCTCCTAGGTCACTTATAGGTCATCCAGGGGCAAACTATATTTTCTCACATCCACATGACGATGGGGCCCATAAACATCGCCTAACACACACGCACACTCCTGGATTTCCTTTATACCTCTACGAAATTTTGTTTTCCTAGGAGAAGCATGAGAACAAAATGGAAAACACCATTTATGTACCGCTGGAAGGAGCCGGGATATCTTATTACCTTAACTTATCACTTTCTTTTAGTTATTTCTTAAGATATTCCTGCTCATTGTTTTGTCGATGAATCATTCATGTAAAAAATTAGTTCATAGTGATTAAGACCAGCTGAATCACAATAACCAATTACTGATGTCACAATCATTTAGGAAAATAACCACAGTCATTTGATTTAAAGAATCTTAATTTTTATATAATTTTAAAAGCATGAGAAAGAATTTAAACTTTTATTCAATTATTCATTCATTATTAATTCAAATATTTATTAAGCATAATCAATTTATTGCAGAAAGGAAATTTTCGTCATGAAGCAAAACCCTAATTACCTGCCTACCTTCCTAATTTAGCCTAATGATTTCTAACCTAAGTTTAAGAATTAGAAATAACCTGATTCTCATACTCAACTGGAAAATTAAGACAGCAACAGAAACTTCAGCTCGTCAGCATCCGCTACCTGCAACCCGTCTCATCTAACAGTCTTTCAGCATCTCCCGCTCAGAAATGGATCGATCAGGACCACCCAGCACTGGAAGCCACCAACACCAACACGACTCTCCAACTCCACTCCTGACTGTGACAGCGATTCTGCCTGCGACTGCGACTGACCCCCTCCCACTAAGAGTAGGACCTCTTATACCCTAATTCTAACTTAGCTAACTAATTTTTGCAACATTAATAACACGCTTTTCTTTCCTTGGTCCATGCATGTCATCTTATTCATTCTTTTAATCAAGTTCTCTTGGATCCAATGGTCCTTGGATCATTTCCTTTCCCACACGTTCAAGACATGTTTCCATCCGCTTCGATCAGTACATTTGTAACTTCTTTCGATACATTCGAGAACTCCGCAGTCATTGTCCTTTCTCTTAAACTTGTTTCCCACGGGTCTTCTGCTGATCACCACGGCACACTATCAGTTCAATTAGGTCACATCAGCCTTGACCATTTCTCGCATCCTAGCCTCTCAGTAACATCACGAGGTTAGTTTTTCTCCGACTTCGTCCCGTGTCATATGTCTCCCTTGCGCTTGCGCACATCACCCACTGGCAGCCATTTTATATCGCCACTCGGTTATACTTTAGAAGCACTAATTTGAAGTAAACAAAACATAATTAAAATAGAGAAAAATAGCCTTTTCGTTTCCCTCCCGTCATCTACGTACCCCAATTAGTTATTACCTAGCAGAAAGCAACATTTAAGCTGTTCCTTACTTGCCATCACTATTGTTTTTGCAACGACACGTTTTATTTCTATGAAGCACAAAAACATGCATTTATTTTATTTTAGTACGCATTTTACTTTTACGTTATAATTAGCCACACGGACATCCATTAATAGATTATTTAGCACACACATTTGCATGTTACCCTTCCCACACGTACAGTGTTGATTAATACATTTAAACGAACATTTTATTAATTATTTATAAAATTTGTTAGGGGTTAAAATTTTTTATTTTCTCTGCTCCATCACTGGCATCACCGGCCATAGATTGAAGGGCTTCATCTTCTCCCCCACGGATGAAGAAACAGATAATGGCTGGGCACCTGCAAGCTGTGCATGGGTCCCCCAGAAGCCTAATGTCTCTGTCTAACATTATTATGATTACCAGTTTGTGAATGAATGTCTACACTATCCTTCTTGTGACAGCTAGGAAGTGCACCTTGCTACTCTTCAGAGCCTCGCTTTGCTAGATAAAGATATATTCATTTCTAATCCGTCGTGACTGCTCAGCAGCATCACCTGGTCTTGAGTGGCTCCATACAGGACCTCCAGTCACTGGCCCAGAGATGTTTGGCATAGACCCATACACATGGGACTTGGGTGAGGGAGAGGGTGTCGCACCTTGGAGTGTTGACCCTGCACTCATTACAGCCATCAACGCAGTGTAGCCTACAGCAAACGTCTTCAGCTTAGTTCCTGTCGCTGCCAGAGATGCTGATGGACAGTAGTGGACCTGAATGTCTCCACGCGACTTTGGTGGAGAGGGGTGGGCGCAGCTGGGAGGGCAGCAGCTGTTCCCCACACTGCCTCTAGGTGCATCCTGGAAAAGAGCTAACTGGAGTGGGCATAACTTGTGTAATTTCGTGTACCGTAATTATGCGAATTTACCACAAAATTAAGCGTAATTACTCAAAATGCATTTTGCACTCCATTAAAATTACCCTAACAGTCCATTTGGGTAAAAATTCAAGTCGAAAATGTGATTTCAAGTTTATTTCTGGTTGCTCGCATTCAAAACAGTTCCGTTCGTGTTTGGATTTGTGGTTTTGCACTCAAAAATTACCCCAGCAGTGTACTCAGGAAAAAAAATCTACCTGAAATTTTGTTGACTGCCCACATTGAAGGAACTGCCACTCGCTGTCAAAACTCTGCCGTTCACATTCGGATTTGTAGTTTCTCGCTCAAAATTACCCGAATGGTCCACTCGGGTAAAAAAAAAATCTATGGGACATGCGGATTTCAGCGCAGTAAGCACCAAATTCGTATGTTGCTGCCCAAAAAAGTAGCAATAGGTGATTATCGCATCCGATGAATTTTGAACTCCCCAGTGTCTGATTTTTATCGGATGCAATAATAATCCGTCTACTTGTAATCAGGCTACAAACTGAGGATTTAGAGATGGGTCCTCGAATCAGCATGCATGTGTGGAAAAAGAGTCCTGTGTGTGGAAAGCCGACAGAGGAAGTTTGATATGCAATGCTTTTCTCTGTAAATTGAAGGATATTAAACGTGGCACCTCATCTCCTCACCGACCTCAGCACAGCCTTAACATCTATCACATTAATGTGGTTGTAAAGGGACAAAACTGTATTTAATGTGGTGCAAAAAAGAACATCTTGCCTCGGTCATCTAAACGGTCAGGCATTTAAGAGTTTTTATGCAAGTAAAGTCACACAGAAAATCAGTTGTTGAGAATATGAAGTGTAAAATAAAATCTTACTATCACTTGCCAAAGCACATATAATGGCTTTTTCCACCTGAGCATCATTTCAGAAGATGGTTGTTACTGCGGCATCAATTTAATTTTCTATGCGTATATGGAATAATATGCCTTGTATCTCACATTTTGCTGATCTCTTAAGTGGACTGCTTTGAATGTCTGTCCTGTATGTTTTAAAAGATGTGTTCACTTTGCCTTTCTGTGTGTGTGTACGTATTAAATTGAGTTGCAGTTTTGTTGCGGATAATGCTTGCTTTGTGCAGATCGCAGACCCTAGTTAACTGCCCCCAGTTCCAAGCACAGCCATTGCTCTTTTTCTGTGACATTGCTGATGGTGTGTAGGTTAAGCAGTGCAACTTAATTAGTCGTATTAAATAACAGGATAAGTAGCTTTCACGGACGCCTTGACGATCTCCTGTTCCAAATCTGTGGTTATTGACTGGAAACTACTTCTCCAAAGCGTTAAGAACTAAAACTGTGTGCCTGGTCCCTTCCATGCATGCGCTCATTACAAATGCAAGCCACTTTCTCTCACCTGGGTGCACACCTTTGCCAGTCTTTGATTGACGATCAGTGTGGACTAGACCCTGTTTCTCCAGTGATCAGTGACTCCCACTGCCGTACCCTCTCACCTGCTCCTTGTTTGCATCTTCCAGCTGTTTTCTTCCTGCTTCAGATTGGGCTGCCCTCTGTTGCATGTTTCTGGGTCCAGGCCCCCCATTCTGTCCCCCATGCAGTTTACAACAGCTTACCTCCATTCTTGCTGCATATCTTGCCTTGGAAAGGGACATCCCGTGCGCACCTGTGCTGTGTTTCAATCGAGCTGAGGCCACTGACGTGTGTGATCCCTTATCAAAGGAGATGGGTAGATAAGTATTGCCCAGAGAGGAATGGTGAGACACCCTTTCCAAGAATTCTCTCCTCTTGTCTGTAAGTCACCTTCACAGTGGTTGGCACTGCTCGCCCTGTTGCTGAGACCCTTAATCTGTCTTCATGCTAATGGTCCGTGGAGCCGGTTGACCTGCAGATAGCAGCCAGATGCTTGTTGAGGCAAACCTCAAGGTCTGGTGGGGAGACATAATCAGGTCCCCTCCAGTAAGCGCCTCTTCAGGCCCTCAACCTCAAGACCCTCAACATGGTTCCAGCACCAAGCGCCTGCCATACAACGTACTGGAAATGACTCCTCTAATGCTGGGTCACCACAGTCATTCATAGAATTGATGCTTTTGGAAGGGAGTGTCTGGCCAGGGGTCAAGGAGAAATATCAAGGAGGGTTCGTTGTAGGGAGTGGTATCCCGGTAAATTAGGCGGTCAGTCAAAAGGTCTAGGGCGGGGGGTCTCTTGGAATCTCAAGTGAACACGTAGTCTAGCTCCCAGTTACACCTCCACCCATTCTTATGACTGTATCCTGAGACTATATTGGCTATCACCAGTAGTGTCCAATGCAGGTTCTATTCTTCCAGTGGTTTAGTCCTGTCTTTACATATTCTTGGACTGGTGAATTCTGCTATTTCAAGTAATGCCAGATATATAATTTAAACATTTCTTCTTCTGGCCGTGGGCAAGACAGCACCTTCAATTTCAATTCCCTGACACCGCATGGTCCTCAGCTCCCTTGCTGCTCCACGCAGCCTTTTAGTGGTTGATTTGAGCTGATGTAGCTGCAAATTTCTGTGTCCAGACAAATTTATAGTGAATCATGCAACCGCTCCCACAAGACCCATGCTGGGGCGTTATCCCTACACCCAGGGCTTTAAGTGGGCCGGGTCTCACCGGGTGTGAGCACCGGCAGTTTTTTAAAGGGGGCCTCGAAACGGGTCTCTATCGGGCTCTGTTTTGTGCCCTGGCACAAGCGGTCCGTTGTTTTCCGGACTGTAGTGACAGCAGGCACATGATGTGCGTTCTCACACTGCTCACTAGTGGAGAAGTTACGGCATGACGTAATGCCAAGTGAGCGTTGTAGGGAAGGGAAATCATTGCTTCTTACATCTCCCATGTGTCTGCTTTTTAAAACGCAAGACTCCGAGCGCTGTTGCGAGTGAGGGGGCCCTATTGAATAGCGCACACTGCAAATTGCCACTTCTCTTTTTGAAACTCAGGAGCAGCAACATTGTCGTGGTGTCACCAGGGCTTTAAGTGGAAGCTTTTTCAATATTATATACAAGCCATAGTTGATGCTTATTTATCTTATGCAACTAACAACCATTGGCGAAGCCAATAGTCCTGACTTGTTGTAGGTATGACGTTACTTGCTGTATCAAATCTGGATGCAATGACAGAAGCAGAAAAATACAAGTTGGGCGGCACACTATGCTAAGCACAGATTTTTAGCTTATGTGTTTTAAGCCACGCCCTTAATTACATTGGCCACGCCCCTTTGAGAGACCCCCCCCCCCCGTTTTTTCATCCCACTTAAAGCCCTGCCTACACCCCAGCTTCAGTTGTTTTCCACCCACTACACTTTCACCATTGAACCACAGTGGATTACCAGAGTCTATGGGTCCTCTTAGGTACATATATCCCCTTAGTCACTCCCTCCACCCACACCCTTCTGCCTCAATCTCTTTGTTGGGTAGCCTTCAATGCATGTCCTCCAGTAGTTTTTTCTGATACACTTGTAAGCCCTCTGGGTTGATTTCTCACAAGTGGCGTTTCTGGTTCTTCGTCTTCCTCCCTCATCCCACAAACACATCCACTTTTCCTCCAAAAACATTTTAGGTGGGGGTTGCAGGCCTTGGCGTTTTGCTTGTGCCTTGGTGTTTGGCTTGTGCCATGGCGTTGGGCTCTTGCCGTGGTGTTGGGCTCTTGCCGTGGTGTTGGGCTCTTGCCGTGGCGTTGGGCTCTTGCCGTGGCGTTGGGCTCTTGCCGTGGCGTTGGGCTCTTGCCGTGGCGTTGGCCTCTTGCCGTGGCGTTGGGCTCTTGCCGTGGCGTTGGGCTCTTGCCGTGGCGTTGGGCTCTTGCCGTGGCGTTGGGCTCTTGCCGTGGCGTTGGGCTCTTGCCGTGGCGTTGGGCTCTTGCCGTGGCGTTGGGCTCTTGCCGTGGCGTTGGGCTCTTGCCGTGGCGTTGGGCTCTTGCCGTGGCGTTGGGCTCGTGCCGTGGCGTTGGGCTCGTGCCTTGGCGTTGGGCTCGTGCCTTGGCGTTGGGCTCGTGCCTTGGCGTTCTGCTCGTGCCTTGGCGTACTGCTCGTGCCTTGGTCACATGTGCAGGCCAGGCTGGGCATGACCCCTGAGCATGGCTTCAAGAATATTGGACTGCCATCTTCCTTTAATCTGTCTCTGTCTCAGCATGGGTCTGTGTTGGGGAGATAGAGTTGGTATTACATCCTCTCTTGTATTCGGGGAGAGACAGATCTCATAAAGGAGGACACTATTATCATCTCCTTCACCCACTACATATGTCCGGAAAGGTTGTTGGTAAGGATGGCCCTTCTATGAGGGCGTCATCACCTAGTTCCCTTTTGGGAGTTCCCCAGAAGTGTTTTCCACCCGTTTTTTTCTGATGGTTCTTTCCTTGGATACCCTGCAAGTGACATTGGAGGTAGATATCTACTGCAGTTTTTTCATGATCTGATTTGGAAGATATCCTGAATTTTAATTTGTTAGAGTGGTTCTTTAACTCTCCATGGGCAGTCATGTGTCCTGAATCAGTGCGTGTAAAGATTTTGTTTTGGCAGGAAAAGCTTTCAGTGAAGCTGAGCTGTATTCTCCAGTGCTTTGTTCAGTGTTTCCAGACCCAAAATGAAAATCTCTTTTTAGGCTTTTTATTGCCAAGCAGTCTTGGCAAGCGCTGCTTACTGATGTGAATGAAGCTCAGAATTCATTTCCTGCCAGGTCCTTTTTGAGGTCAGCACTGTAAGAATTGGCTCCAGTGCTGCCTGCGGCTTTAACTCTTCATCAGTATAAATTGATGAAAGCCGCGTAGAAAGAAAGCCATGTCTGGCTGTGGTAGAACCCAAATGTACTGCATATCCTGCATGTAAAGTGTTTTGGGATCAATGAGCAGGATAAAAATAGACTTTCCAGAACAACCTCCCAAACTCAAAAGGCTCAAAAGGCTCTGAGTGGTGGAAGTGCTCCAACTGAAGCCTGCTGGGGCCACGCCTTTTCCGCCGCTGGGCCAAAAGCTGTTGAAAGACTGTGCCATCACAGGCATCAACCACATACAAACTGAAAATAATGAAAAATCTGTTGCATTTTAAAGCAAATCACAGGTTTTCTATAAAGTGAGGCAGGCTACTGGCTTTTGTAAACTGAGTCAGTCAATAATATTGAATGTCAGCCGTACTGGGGGTCATATTCACCAGTCTCGAGGCATTGTTGACAGGTGTGTTATACAAGGGAAGGCCTCTTGCTCTGGTACTGCTGGATTACTCCAGACTCTGCTGTGTGAAAGCCTTGGCTACGAGGTCTTCATTCTTCATAGATCCAAGCACTAGATTTCTGTCTAAACATTTTCAGACGGTGTTTTAGGCAGCACCCCAGGAGTAGAGTCCTGGTTATTTTCAAGTTAGTCACTTAGGTCCTGGTTTACCGCGACCATTAGTGCTTTGTGGTGCCAATTTTTACTTAGAAATGTAAAAATTCTCCGGTTCTCCTATTCAATGTTTGTCCTTCTGCTTATTAAAAGTTTGCTCTATTTTTCCAATTTGGTTTGGGATTTTAGTTTTTGCATTTTGACTTTATTACTATTTTGGTACTGTAAAAATGCTTTACACATTGAACTAAGTTAAGATTGTCTGCTTTTTGCTATGATTATGAGGTTGGGGTTAGACTCTGGTTAAAGTAGTGACTTTGAGGAGTTCATCATGACAAGGTGTGATTATTTCTTGAGGTGGGTTGTAACACACTCCTACTAGTGAACCAATTTCTTACATTATGCATAAGTTCAAAAGAATAGTGAAGGGGCTATGCACAGAGGGTGGGACAAATAGAAGAAGAGAAAGGAAAGTCATCAAATCAGAAGCAAGAAAGCCAACCAGTAGTAAGTAGTGGTCACACTACCTTTTTTGTGTGGTCTACAAGAGGTCTTTTGACAATAGATGGCTAAAAGTTGTCTGTAGGCGAGACCTAAAAAGACAGTCTTACATCCTCTGCCACCACCCACTCCATTACATCCCTACTCCATTTCTCTGTCGTGGGGACTCTATTTGACAGCCAGTAAATCCATATGCAGGACCCTGCTCTGGAAACACAAGGTTATTGGTTAACCCATTGCTTGGTAATGCTTATGGGGGTTAGTTCTGCGCTTTCAAGGAAAGCATGCCAAGCATTCACTCCAGATTCTTTGTGTAGTTTGCAGTAGTTAATAGTAGGGAGGTGTGATCAGAGCCCTCCTCAGTTGATAGCATGACAGTTTTGATCTCAGGATAGCAGGCTGCGAGGCTATCATCCTCTCGCTCAAAATATCCCATACTTTTTCATTCTCTACCGGTGGGTAGAGAAGTTGGGACTATATGGAAAATCTCTGGACCGCCAGGGCCCGGCGGCGCTCTACAGCTCTTACCCCGGGATGGGGCGCCACAGGAGGACTGGGGGGCTCTGGACAGGGGATGCGGGCTCAGGTCTTCCTCTGTAGCTGGCTCCTCTGGCTCAAGTTTCACCGGCACCGGACGGAGAAGATCATTACGAAGCAGGGCGGGGAAGGAGCCGGGGTCATTTTGAGGTGCGATAATTTTGAATGCAAGGATTAAAATGATTGCAATGATATGTTCAAACTTTTGTCAATGTGCATTATGCCATTTAAAATCATCCTTACTTGGAGTAAACGAACGGGCAGTTATTGGTTATTAATGCTCGTTTGAGTAGTTATTGACACTTATTTTAATAATATTCTGTTTGACATCTTGGCCTAGGAGAGACCATATTGACACCGGCCAGCAGAGTTATTGGGTTTTCGTGCCCAGTCCGAGCTGCCTAAAATCTTTTAATCTGTGATGTTCTTATTGTATTTCCTGGTGGTTCTCCCCTGGCCCGGGTCGCCAGCTGCTCTTTATTGCATGTTTAGCATCGCTACGTACACCAAATGCCCAATTTAAGACAGCTGCTCTACCTCCAAGTGTGGACGGCTAGCAGTCCGTTATTTCCTACATAGCAACTACATGACCAGTTCAGCAGGCCAAAACCTATGTATGGTTAATATCAGAGTACGTTTAGAGGTATCTTCTGTTTGGCGTGGTAGGTCCTTTTCCTTGACACTAGTGGGACGTTTTCAGATAATAATGCGTCAAATCCGAAAGAACCAGTGCGCGGTCTGGAGAGCTATAAATCACTTTTCAAAGAAAGACATACTTTTTGATGGGCGCCTTTATCATCCATGGGCAGCTTAAAAGTTAACGTATTTAAAGTAATAACTAACACAATGTTCAACAAACTGGACCATTATACAGGGCACAGTAATCTAGCAGGTATCCTGGGAATCATTTGTTTTCGAAACGCCGTTATGTTTATCTTTATAAAATGTTATATTTGACCCATCGCAAGTTGTATTTAGTCATTGTCGTTGTTTGGTTTGCAGGCAAACACCATTCTGATTTTATTTAATTTATTTGTACAGTTATGTAGGGCTGGCACAACTTTTCTTGCTCTGTTACCGGAACCACACTTTAATTACGTTTCTGCAGTTATAGAACATTTAAAATATACCGGAGGTTTCATCTGCGCTTGTTTAAAAGTGCAATGAAAGTGAGAAAAGCTTGTATGGGACATTGGGTCGGTGTTCAATACGATTTTTTTATTACTATTTCATTAACCTGTTGCTCATTTTTTTTTTGAATGAGGATTGATGTCTGCGGGCTCCTCTGGCAGAATGTAGTGCCTGTGGGTAGGCTCTACACATTTAGGGGCTGAGGGGGTTGAAAGTGATGCACGTTTTTTTGTAGTTCTGAGGTGTGACGGAGACAAGGATTTTAAAAGTATCAAAACAAGAGGAGCAGGCAAGAGAACTAGTTCAGGTTGGCTTCCTTTTCAAGCACCTCTCTATGCAGTTCTGTAGACAGCCTTTGTGTGGGGTGATGCGCCTCACAACAGGATAGTCTCCAGCCTGGAGCACCCACAACAGAGGCACAAAGAGTGTGAACCATTTGCATCTGGCTATGAACAGCCACAAAGATAGTGATCAAGAAAGAGAGAAAAAGGCTGGTCTCACCTAAAGGATGCTTCTCGCCCTGAACAACAGACTGCAGCCCCTCCGCCCCCACATCTACCAAGTGACAGTGCACCTAATTGAATTTCTATAGAAGCCTTGTCTCCTTTGTCCTCACCTCACTGGCTGTCTCCTCCCTCCTGCATCTGGATACACCTCCACTGCCTTTGAAAACAACTTCACCCCCACCTTGTGTACCGAAACGTTTGGGACATCCAAATGGAACCCACAGGCCTTCATCACTCTGCTTCACTAATACATATACTGCACATACTACAATAGTCACACACATGCTACATACTATTGGACATGATTACGTGACAAAGCAGGCTATAATCTGTTTGCACATTGGCAAGACACTCAGCCAGTGATAAATTAACTAATGTTTAGTAAGTGAGGGGGAAAAACCTATTTACAGAATAGTGAAGGAAGACATTTAAATAAGAACTTATCTTTATCTGCGCCGACTCCCCTTGGGCAGTGTGCATACCTTGTACCAAGGTTAGGATACTCCAGACTATGCCTAAAACGGTTGTCCGAGGCTTAGCACACAACAGGCTAGGAGCTGTTAATGTTTGAATGATGTATACACTCTGAATCGCATGTTTAAGCTGTCTGCCCCAGATATGGAGCATTATGTATAATGTTACTCTACAGCTTACATTCTCAGACAACTTGCTAACTCACAAAGCCTTCTCCCACTATACTCCCAAACCATGCATTAAAAATTTACATTGATTTACTCTTGCTTGATTCCTCTCCATTCTTCCTCCAGAGTGTCCCTTGTCTTACCTTCCATCCTCTGCATGCTTTCTATTTCTGACTATAGCCTCCTCTCAGTCTCATGCCTGTCTGCCTCAGTCCTTCTTATTGTATTTCTGCAATTGGCTGATACCTCATTTCATAGATCACAACGTCTCCTCTTTAAATCCCTATTCCTGTAATCTAACATTAACTAATCTCCGCAAGCCTATCTATCCCACCAACCGTTCACCTGAAACCACATAGCCCCCACTAATAATCACACCTAACTGGTATTAATACATCATAAAGTAACTGGAGTAAATGGATGCAAGTTTTCTTGAGAGCACATTACTAATCACAGTAACCAACAATAACCACTGGACTAACCACTAACCTTGGGTTCCGGAGCAGCGTACTACCCGCCGTAAAGCGCTTTGATGCCTCATCAGGGGTAGTAAGCGCTATATAAATCCAATTAAAATGTTACATCTGCAGAAAACAGAGGAAGCTGGATGCCTCTACTGGGCTCAGCCAATGATCTCCAATGTTACACTCTGCCTCCCCTTCTGTCTCACGGGATGGTTCCTAGTTTCAAAGGCAAGGCATGTCTGCAGTTGAGTGTTGTCACCCCTGGTAAGAGTCCTACGAATGCCCACATATCCGGTTATTGACTGGCCTTCCGCAGAGGATGCCCATCAAACAGTCTCCAGTTATGACAAAGCTCAAGAAAGCCACATGGCCGATTACTAGTGGACGTTTAGTAAGTTGTGGTCTCTTCTGTTCGACATCATTCCAAACCCTCACCCGCTAAGTGCAGCCCCCACTCGTCATCTTCTGGATAGGCAACAACTGGAACATGGAGAAACAGACCAAAGTAAGGCCCTCTCTGCCCACCTAGCCCTCGCCCATTCCCAGCAACCTCGAAACAATACACAAAAATACAGAAACAAGCATTCAAACAGATACACAAATGATTAAATATTTTATTTCATTTACAAGCCAATATAGCAAAATAGCAAATATATAAAAATCAAAATGTTCATTTTAATGGGAAGGTTGGGTGGGGCTTTTCAAAATTCAACTGCGGCCACCAATCGTCTATACTGTTTTGTGTTTGATGCATTTGCAGTGATACCACAAATCTATCTGAGGACACCAACTTAATTTTTAGCCTCCTATTGCAAATTCCTTCACAATTATTTAACATTTTAGAATTTTCAATTTTGCTTTTTTACTTGCTTATACTTTATTAATCTGTTAATATTATTTAATTTTCTAAGTAGTCCTGGAACCTTGAGTAGGTGTTGCAAACCCCCAGGCGTCCCCGAACCACAGGTTAAGAACCGCTGCTCTAGTTCACAACACAGCTCTTTCTTCACAGCGACCTACGCAGGTTCTGACACACTTACATCATTTTCGGTTATCTTGCCCTTTATCAGAGACTTCTGTAGAGAGGGCTCATGTTTGATTAAAAAACATAAGTTCTGTACCTGTGATAGGCAGCAAGATGGCTCAGTGAGTTAAGCGCTCTCTATCTCAAGCCGGTCTGGGGGCTTAGTGGAGTAATGTATCCACTATAGGGGCCTGTGTTTGACCTCATGGTCACAGGTTCAAATCCTGGCGGGTCCACTCAGGCTTTCATCCTTTTGAGGTCGATAAAATGAGTACCATTGAGTTGGGTAACAATAAACACCTGTTATTCTGTGCCAAGATATCCTTGGGTGAACATGCGCTTTACAAATACACGTTATGTTATTGAGAAATACTTGTGACCTTGCAGGCCACATGTTCAAATCCTAGCATGACTTACTCCGCCCTTCATTCTTCAGAAGTTGATATATTGAGTGCCATTAAAGTGGGTAATAGTAGCATATTTTATTAACAGTGGCTCGAAATAGCTAAAATATGATGTGAAGCAATACACTAAAGAGAGTAGCAACTATTAAGATGTGGTTTATTTTGTTGTTGTTTTTATTGTGAATATTTCACAGAAGACACCTTACCTGAAGTTCCTATTAGTTATTTGAACAGCGAGTATTATGGTTATGGTTGTTATTTTCGAACAGATGACGCCTTTCCTAAAGTCAGCGTTAGTTATTTAAAAAGCGAGTATCATGGTTATGTTTTTTGTTATTGAACAGATGAGGACGCCTTGCCTAGAGTCGGCATTAGTTATTTGAACAGTGAGTATTATGGTTATGGTTGTTGTTATTGAGCAGATGATGGTGCCCTCGCCTAGAGTCAGCATTAGTTATTTGGACAGCTAGTATTATAGTTTGGGTTGTCGTTATTAACTTATTGAACAGACGATGGCGCGTTGCCTAGAGTCAGTATTACTTATTTGAACAGCGAGTATTATGGTTATGGTTATTGTTGTTATTGTACAGATGACAGCGTCTTGCCTAGAATTAGAATTAGTTATTTGAACAGCGAGTATCACAGATATGGTTGTTGTTATTGAACAGATGATGGTGCTTTGCCTAGAGTTAGCATTAGTTATTTGAACAGCGAGTATTATGGTTATGGTTATTAAAAGGATGATGGCGCCTTGCCTAAAGTCAGCGTAAGTTATTTGAACAGCGAGTATCACAGAGATGGTTGTTGTTATTGAACAGATGATGGCACCTTGCCTAGAGTCGCCATTAGTTATTTGAACAGC
Organism: Calotriton arnoldi; assembly: GCA_963921515.1. Classification (NCBI taxonomy): domain Eukaryota; kingdom Metazoa; phylum Chordata; class Amphibia; order Caudata; family Salamandridae; genus Calotriton; species Calotriton arnoldi. The sequence goes on from CAWUFW010005193.1 coordinate 880,296, forward strand.
GAGTATCACAGAGATGGTTGTTGTTGTTATTGAACAGATGATGGCACCTTGCCTAGAGTCGCCATTAGTTATTTAAACAGTGAGTATCACGGTTATGGTTGTTGTTGTTATTGAACAGATGATGGTGCCTTGCCTAGAGTTAGCATTAGTTATTTGAACAGCGAGTATCACAGTTATGGTTGTTGTTGTTATTGAACAGATGATGGTGCCTTGTCTAGAGTCCACATTAGTTATTTGAACAGCGAGTATCTCAGTTATGGTTGTTGTTGTTATTGAACAGATGATGGCGCCTTGTCTAGAGTCCGCATTAGTTATTTAAACAGCGAGTATCTCAGTTATGGTTGTTGTTGTTATTGAACAGATGATGGCGCCTTGCCTCGAGTTAGCATTAGTTATTTGAAGACATACATTCCAAGACACTGATTGTTTTCTGTTGGAGTTATCCTGGTTTTGGCTTGGTTTGCTGCTCGTCTGAATTCTCTGGTTGCTGTTCATGGAGCGCTAATAATCGAAATCCCTTGTTTTCTTTGTGTTGTTGCAGCCCTCCTCGTCCCCTGACCAACATGAATGATGCCATGGTCCCCCACATCCCATCGGGGGCTCTAACTCCCACTAAAAGGTAAGTCTGTGGCACTGCAGCCTCGGGTCATGTCACTCAGTGAGTCAAACCTCTGGATACTGTACTGTCCTCACCGGGTCTCCATCCTCGGTCTACCCCGAAAGGGAAGTGTGCATCTCTGTTTATTGTGATATAACAAGCGAGGACAGATGTGCGAGGGACAGTCCACTGGCATCACATTTGCATGTGTCCTCTCTCTCTTTCATCAACTATTATAATCCAGTTGTAGTGCCTCTTATTAAAGCGGGCTTGATGGACGGTGGCTCGCACACACACAGGCCGTCTCTTCCTTTACACTGTAGTGTATTCCGTGAGCACAGGCGTCCCTTTGTATTGTATTGTATTGTAGTTGCATTTATATAGCGCTTACTACCCCTGACGAGGCGTCGAATCGCTTTTTCGGCGAGCAGCACGCTACTCCGGGACCCATAGAGGATTAATGTTGAATTAGTTTAGTGAAACATGCAAGTAAATTTTAAGTGGTGGATAGGTTAGTACGTAACACGTCCACACGTGGCTGCTGTATTTCTAGCCTTTGATCTTTCTTATTCCTTTGCAACTGAGTCGATCAAGGGAAGGCATAGAGGGATCCGCACGGCAGACTAAGGAGCATTGGCAGCATTAACCAGACACTGCTGGGTATCACTTGTGAAGGGGAGGGGGGCGATGAAGCTGCATCTCCCATGCACTATCAAAGGTTCTTGCTGTCCCGTCTGCTGGAGACAGAAGAGCCTGCAAGCTACAACGCAGCTCCCTTGAATGGCCTGCATTAGACCCGGTAGAAGAACTGGACATAATCCCCTTCGTGCAGATGCTTTAAAATCCCAAGTGGATGAGATCATGGAGGGAGACTAGAAACTGATAGTCAGCTGCAAATGTCTGGTGTCCAAGAAGTGTATAACTTTGCACCATAGTATACGAGCAACACTTGTGCCTTGATGCCAGTCCCTTTCTTTCTGCGCCTTTGCTCGCAGATCCAGGTCTCCACTCCCAATTTTCTGATGACGTCAAAAACAGTCTCACGGAGTGCTAGGGAATGATGTTGCCGCTGCAAATGACAGGTGTTAAGCAATGCAGTGACTGCCGAAAACAGATGTCAAGCAGTGCAGTGACTGCAGTAAGCAGATGCAAGCAATGCAGTGACTGCAGAAATCAGATGTCAGTCAATGCAGTGACTGCAGTAAGCAGATGTCGGTCAATGCAGTGACTGCAGAAAGCAGATGCAAGCAATGCAGTGACTGCAGAAATCAGATGTCAGTCAATGCAGTGACTGCAGAAAGCAGATGCAAGCAATGCAGTGACTGCAGTAAGCAGATGTCGGTCAATGCAGTGACTGCAGTAAGCAGATGTCAAGCAATGCAGTGACTGCAGTAAGCAGATGTCAAGCAATGCAGTGACTGCAGTAAGCAGATGTCGGTCAATGCAGTGACTGCAGAATGCAGATGCAAGCAATGCAGTGACTGCAGTAAGCAGATGTCAGTCAATGCAGTGACTGCAGTAAGCAGATGTCAAGCAATGCAGTGACTGCAGAATGCAGATGCAAGCAATGCAGTGACTGAAGTAAGCAGATGTCAGGCAATGCAGTGACTGCAAAAAGCAGATGTCAAGCAATGCAGTGACTGCAGGAAGCAGATGCAAGCAATGCAGTGACTGCAGAAAGCAGATGTCAAGCAGTGCAGTGACTGCAGAGAGCAGATGTCAAGCAATGCAGTGACTGCAGAAAACAGATGTCAAGCAATGCAGTGACTGCAGAAAGCAGATGTCAAGCAATGCAGTGACTGCAGAAAGCAGATGTCAAGCAATGCAGTACTGCAGAAAGCAGATGTCAAGCAATGCAGTGACTGCAGAAAGCAGATGTCAAGCAGTGCAGTGACTGCAGAGAGCAGATGTCAAGCAATGCAGTGACTGCAGAATGCAGAGACTGCAGAATGCAGATGTCGGTCAATGCAGTGACTGCAGAAAGCAGATGTCGGTCAATGCAGTGACTGCAGAAAGCAGATGTCGGTCAATGCAGTGACTGCAGAAAGCAGATGTCGGTCAATGCAGTGACTGCAGTAAGCAGATGTCGGGCAATGCAGTGACTGCAGTAAGCAGATGTCGGGCAATGCAGTGACTGCAGAAAGCAGATGTCAGTCAATGCAGTGACTGCGGAAAGCAGATGCAAGCAATGCAGTGACTGCAGAAAGCAGATGTCAAGCAGTGCAGTGACTGCAGTAAGCAGATGTCGGGCAATGCAGTGACTGCAGAAAGCAGATGCAAGCAATGCAGTGACTGCAGAAATCAGATGTCAGTCAATGCAGTGACTGCAGAGAGCAGATGTCAAGCAATGCAGTGACTGCAGAATGCAGATGCAAGCAATGCAGTGACTGCAGTAAGCAGATGTCGGTCAATGCAGTGACTGCAGAAAGCAGATGTCAAGCAATGCAGTGACTGCAGAAAGCAGATGTCAAGCAATGCAGTGACTGCAGAAAGCAGATGTCAAGCAATGCAGTGACTGCAGAAAGCAGATGTCAAGCAATGCAGTGACTGCAGAAAGCAGATGTCAAGCAATGCAGTGACTGCAGTAAGCAGATGTCTGGCAATGCAGTGACTGCAGAAAGCAGATGTCAGTCAATGCAGTGACTGCAGTAAGCAGATGTCAGGCAATGCAGTGACTGCAGAAAGCAGATGCAAGCAATGCAGTGACTGCAGAAAGCAGATCTCAAGCAATGCAGTGACTGCAGAAAGCTGATGTCAAGCAATGCAGTGACTGCAGTAAACAGATGTCAGGCAATGCAGTGACTGCAGAAAGCAGATATCAAGCAATGCAGTGACTGCAGAAAGCTGATGTCAAGCAATGCAGTGACTGCAGTAAACAGATGTCGGGCAATGCAGTGACTGCAGAAAGCAGATGCAAGCAATGCAGTGACTGCAGAAAGCAGATGTCAAGCAATGCAGTGACTGCAGAAAGCAGATGTCAAGCAATGCAGTGACTGCTGAAAGCTGATGTCAAGCAATGCAGTGACTGCAGAAAGCTGATGTCAAGCAATGCAGTGACTGCTGAAAGCAGATGTCAGGCAGTGCAGTGACTGCAGAAAGCAGATGTCAGGCAATGCAGTGACTGCAGTAAGCAGATGTCGGGCAATGCAGTGACTGCAGAAAGCAGATGTCAGTCAATGCAGTGACTGCAGAAAGTAGATGCAAGCAATGCAGTGACTGCAGAAAGCAGATGTCAAGCAATGCAGTGACTGCAGAAAGCAGATGCAAGCAATGCAGTGACTGCAGAAAGCAAATGTCAGGCAGTGCAGTGACTGCAGAAAGCAGATGTCAGGCAATGCAGTGACTGCAGAAAGCAGATGTTGTTCACAGACAGTGGAGAGGTGTGGTGCAGCGGCCAGGGTAGCTGACTTCGGAGCACAGGGGTCATGGTTCGATCCCCGGCTCCGGCGGCAGCTCAGCTCAGCACCCTGTGACTCTGGGCAATAGCTCACTTAATTTCCACAACGGCCCCCAGCGCCTTGAGACCCGTAAGGGTCGCGCTTTACAAATACGGATTTAGATTATTTTTTTTAGATTTAGACCTGCACAAATGGAGATGCATCTTTGGTGTGTGGGCTCGGGATATAACTGCAAGTCATGTGATAAGTGCGCACACATGGGCGATCCAAACCAGGAGGGGAAGTTGTATGTCACGGAAAATAAGCTGTTGTCGTGGCATTCGCATACGTTTTGCTCCTGCTTCAAGTCGGGGGAACGTTCTCTGTCCCACCCCGGGGCCGATCCAGCGAGCGGTGACCTTCACACACTCGATACTCCTGTAAGTCGATATCGAAGTCCAAATGCAAACATAAAAAAGCAAAGCAAGATTTGACCTCCATCCCACCACTCTGTATCTAAAGAGAAGGCACCAGGGCATCACGATGGCTGTCATACACTTTCGAAGTCTCCTGCTGCAGAGCAGATACCTCGGCTGATCCCAGTACACCCGAGTTTCCTGAGCCAGCCGCGACACCACAACAGACAGAAGCCTTCAGGGAGGCCATGTTGCTGCAGTGTGGAGGTTCTTCCATCTCTCGGTGCACCTTCGAAGCCCAAGCAACCACAGTGGCGTCTGGTCGGGTATTTCTGGTGGATCCTCTGCACCAGCGGACCCCTTGGGACCTGTTTCAGGCCTGTACCAACACCAGTACAAACTTCCACTTAAGCTCCGGGACCTGTGCTGGTTTCTTCCACCTAGACGGCGCTAATAATGGTGAACGGTAGCGGATCTGGTACTGATAATGATGTTGTACACCGAACTTACTGAGACTTATTATCTGGACCGATGTCTGCACCCGAGGTACTTGGTTTACAGCTGCCGTCAGTTGAGATCAAAACAAGCGTCCTGACAGAGATTTTACCATTGGGCCTGCTACTTCTGAGCCCATGCTCCATTTAACTAAGCCCTCACTGATACCTTGCTGGACCCTAGGCTGAACCCCAGGTCTTGCCCACCCGTGAATCGGCAGGTAGCCAAGCATCACAGACCAGCCCCAGGCATTTCTGAGTTTCTAATCATATGTTCTACTCCGGAGAGCCTGGTTGTACAGGCCTCAATTGGTTGAGTAAATACCAACTCATTGCCAGCCACTTCTCTGGATGGGGAATCCCACAGGACTGAGGCTTTTATCAAGGGTATGTTTTCCTCAGCCAGTCGTGCATTGCGGACTGGGAATGCAAAGCAGCCCTGGTAATTTTGTCGGACCGGCCCCCACCCACTTGGTAGGGGGTGGAGGGGCAAGTGTGAAGGACTGCTGCTTAATAAAACTGCCCCCTAGCACTGCTGCTTTTGTTATTGGGGGCCGATTGCAGCATCACTGCAAAACCGGCCCCAGTAACAAAACCAGCCCCAACTGCTCCAAAACTAGCTTCCACCCTTCCAGCCTCACAGGCAACCGCCCGATGCCCGCTACGACCAGTCCGGCCCTAATTGCAGTCAGTAAATGCTGTTTGTTAATTGGGTCTCTATAGACTTGCCCTATGGGATATAGCCAATGAGATTTTGCCTGAGTTTCTGGAAGACCTTACTATTTTGTGTCCCAGACAATTCATAATGGACAGGGTGCCGATAAATAAGTTATCCATGCAGGTCTGGATATTACAGATTGCCTGGGAAGGGCAGTAGGCAATAGTGTTGTACTTCCAACATGCGTGGATGCGTTCCATTGGATTTTCCACTGATGTACAGACTTCCCTAATGGATAGTCTTTTGATGGGTCCTGCCTCTTCAGAGAGAAGGCGGACCCTGCTTCGGAACCACTTCAAAGACAGCAGACCTACAGTGTGTTTCTTGGGGCTATTGACCCTTGCCAAACCTTTTCTGCATCTGTTCTGGAAGTTCAGAGGAGATAGCTGGTGTACAGACATGACAGCCTTCCCAGCGGTGATGCAGTCGACAACTCAGTCTTTCGGAGGCTATGAACGCAGATCTGGCAGGCAGTGCACGGACCAGCAGGAACATCAGTCCTTCCATTCCTCTTCTGCTTTAGCCACTGTCGAACATGCAGTTTCAAAAGTTTAGCGCTTTGGAATTTCTGCAAGAACACTCCTTAGGAGATACATTCCAGTTGAAGTGAAACATGGGACTCCTATACGCCTTCCCACCTCTGCCTCTCCTACCTTGAGTCCTGAAGAAGATCAAGAACAACCACGCTCCCGTCATCCTAGTGGCTCTGGATTAGGTGAGTTGAGTGTGGTACCCAGAACTTATTGGCATGAGCCTGTCCTCAGATCAGGCTACCACCTTGTGAGGATCTTCTGTTGCAGCAACAGGGCATTATCCTCCACCCGAATCTGTTCAATCTATGGCTACAGGTGGGGTGATTGAATGGCAGCAACAGACAACTTTTGATCTACCGCCTGAGAGGGTGGTCAGCCTTGCTGCCAAGCACCCTTCCTTGAAATCCATTTATGCTGTGTGCTGAGGCAAATAGATTTGTGACCTAGTGTGATGCTCGTAAGACTGATGCCTTACAAACAAAACTGTCAGACGTCCTTTTGTTTGTTTTATCGTTTGCCCGACAAGACCTTACAGCGGGCACTATTAAAGGTTGTCGGTCCTTTCTAGGTTTACCGAACCAACTGCCTTTTTTTTTTTTATCACCTGTTGTGATGAGATGTATTGAAAGTTTGAAACATATGTTCCCTTCCAAGGTGTTTGTGATGCAAAAGTGGAACCTTAACTTGGTTTTAATGTTTCGCCTGTGTACGCCCATCGAGCAGGTGCATAGCTGCTCACTGCATCTCCTGACATTGAAGACAGTCTGCCTCATCGCAGTCATGTTAGTTCATCATATGAGTGAATTGCTGGCACTTTCATTGCAACTGCCATGCACCACCTGTTTCCTGGCAAGTTGGTCGTGCGGACTTGGCGGCATTCTTGCCAAATGTCATGACTACCTTTCACGTTGAACAATCCATCACTCTGCCAGTGATCTTTGCTCACCCTCATTCCTCTAAAGAGGAGATGCTCCATTGGCTGGAACCCAAAATGGTTTTATGCTCATACATCGATCATACTGAGGAGCACCCTGTGGACCGTGCCAAAGTATAATGTCTTCTACGTTAAGATCTGCTACGTACTGGCTCAGAAGCAGCCCTTGGCAGGTCTCGGAGCCCTTTCTGCCAGGCCTAAGGCTGCTACTATTGCGTTGGCTCGCGGAGTACCTGTCCTTGACATCTGCCAATTTGTAACATGGGCATTAGTGCATACGTTCACAATGCACTACTACCTAGATGGCAAGGTCTGGTGGGAAGGGCATTTTGCCCGCTCTGTCTTGCAGGCATGTTTTAGTCTGAGTCCACTTTACAGACCCTCCACCTGGTAGTGACTGCCCTTACCATAAAGCCTCTATCAGCATCTGTGATGCCCCTACCTGAAGCAGTGCTGGTATGCAAAATGGCACAACACTTATTGTGTAAAGATGCAGAGTGTCCAGATATACACACACTCGATGCAAAGCTATGCGCAATTCACAAGAAAAGAGGAGGGAGCTGAAACCTGAATTGTCAATTCTCTGATAATGTGGAGGCTGGACTAGTTGAATTAGTTCAATAGACCCCCTTGATTTCTAATCCATGCATGGCGAAGGTATGAGTAGTGTGCCTGAACTCATGCTTATCTTACCTTACTGCTGCTTCAAAGGCAGGTTGGGGTCTTGTACAAAGTAAGCTCTCTCTGCTTCATTCTCCCTGTTCTTTAGATGGGGCAGTGAGGTGTAAACTCTAGGTGCTGCACGTTCAGAATGGCGCGTCATGCTGCAGCATGAATCTGATTTAGGACCCCTCTTCCAGATGCCCCTAAACTTGTCGACATGACCTAGACTGAGACTGATGAGCCTGTATTCCAGTAAGAACATCATCAGGCATTAGTCATTCAGAGTGATTAATGACATGAAGTTAAATGCGAGGAAATGTACAATCATTGTCTGGAAGAGGGACAGTGCCTTGTCAAATGTATTGATGCCGCAAGAGGGCTGCAAATCAAGTCATTTGTTTAGTAAAAAACGTCCTAGAATGATCTTCAGTAAATAATCAAAGGTTTTTAGCTCATAAGTCACAATGAGAGCTGATTGCGTTGTTGTTTGTGTCAAAGGAGCTATGAATGGTACAAAGAAGGATATACGTAGATATCGCACAGTGCTTTTGATTGAAGCCGGATGTTGTGCTCTGTGTACCTATAGACCTTGACTTCCAAGCCGCCTCCCACTGCGTTGCCCATTTGTTAAAGAGATCTGTTACAAGTTTGCGGCTATGTGAGTGGTGCAAATTCATTCAAATTGAGTCACTGTGCATTTATATTATACAAATATAATTAACTCGTCTTGGTAAGGCTAAAAGTTTGAAATGAACCAACTAACTTGTCTCGGTTAATCAGCACAACGAGAGTCTCCAAGGAAAATGAACCAGTCCAATGCTTCCAAATCCGAGTGGGTAAGGATCAGTCTTATTTTGGGGTCGCACTTCATATGGTCGTGACGCAGAAGTTACCGGACTCCGGAAGAAATCTACTTATGTTCCTCCCAATTCTGTGATTCCATCTGAGATTGTCACCCTTGAGACAACTGTACTTTTAGCTAGTAGCCAACTAGAGAAACAATCCAGGTACTTCAAACCAAACCTATCTAGATCTTTCAAAGTGGCCCTTACACAACTCTGGTCTAATAACGTTGTAATAAAGCCAGTAGATAAGGGAGGGGCAATAGTGGAGCAGAACAAAGACAAGTACATCACAGAGGGAATGCACCAGGTTATGGGCCCGGTGTACTACAGAAACTCGATAAGGATCCCAAATTACTGCACATTTGGAAAAAGGATCCACAGAAGTATGGATTGGGAATAAGGAATTTGAATTTCTCTCAAACATAGAACAGACAACTGCGGTCATATACCTTCCACCTAAGGTTCATAAAGAACCACCGAACACACCAGGAAGGCCAATCGTCTCAGGTTGCGATTCCATTCTAGAGCCCCGGCCAAATTATGTTGAATTGCTTCCTCAAGTCATTTCCCAGAGCATCTCGCTCATTCATTCAAGATACAACAAACTTCAATTATCGTATAGAAAACAGAGAACTTGATACTGGAAACTAGGTTTTGCTTACTTTTTAATTGCTTTATATGAAGCTGTTAGCCTTACCAAGACGAGTTAATTGTATTTGTATTATATAAATGCACAGTGACTCACTTTGAACGAATTTGCACCTCTCGCTGCACAAAATATTTTTGGAGACACACATTTTGCACTTAGTTGTATTTTTGACTTTTGCGCAATGTGCTCTGATTCTGTTGCTTAAAGAGATGACTGATCTTTGTTTTGTTAAAAGTAAAATTAGCTTTACAACTTAGTTGCAGGATACGGCTGATTCATTTGAACCGTGCATTAATTGATGTGAATTCTAGTGGTATCTGAAAGAGACACGTTAGTGACAGATTCCTTACCTTAGAATATCCCCAGGCGTCAGGCTGGATCCGGAAAGTTTTTGCGTAGCAGTACCCTTGCGCGTCGGTAGGCAGCGTCGTGCGGCTCCGCGTCCGTCGTCGTCGTGATCGCCGGGATGACGTCGCGGGCAGTACTTAGACGCCGCCCCTGCGCGCTGACGTCAGTTCTTCTTTTTCAGCGCCAGTAAGCGCAGATCCGGGAAGAGCAGTGCCCTAGTCAATTTTTGACTAACTTTTTTGTGAATTTTTTCACTGTTTCTTTATCGAGTCTTCACGACTCCTAGGTGTCGTAGGGATGCCCGGCTTCAAGCCACGCGACGCCTGTGCTCGCATGATGTCGATCACAGACCCGCATCTGGAGTGTCTCTTCTGTCTCGGCCGAGACCACGACACGAAGTCGTGCCCTGACTGCCGGAAACTTCACCCGAAGGCTTTGCGAGAGCAGTCTCGAAAGCTACTCGAGGTCCGGCAGTCGGCTCCGCGCCGCACCAAGCCCCGGTCCCGGGAGAGGTCGAGGGGCCGGTCGCGGAGTCCCCGCCGGTCGTCGGAGTCCAAGTCTTTGCGCTCCTCGGGTAAGTCGAAGCACAAAAAGTCTAAGAAGCGTCATCGCTCTAAGACTTCGTCTCGCCGGTCTCGCGACTCGGCTGAGGCCCCAGTCGGCACCGTCCCCGCCCCCGCGGCCCCGGACATGCCTATAGAGCCGCTTCCGCATTACCCGTCCTTTCCGGGTTCGGGGGCGACTCCGGCCGAAATACACGAATTCCTGTCGGCCATGGCCCGCCTCTTCGGGCCTCCAAGTCCCTCCGGTGTGCCTTCGGGCCCCACGGGCCCTGATGGGGTTGCTCCGGCGTCGCCGTCGACTCCGGTCCCGGCGCCGCCTGTCCCACCAGCCTTCATCCCGGCCTCGGCTCCGGCCTCGATCCCAGCTCTGGTGGTACCGCAACCCCCATCGACGCTGGTTGACCTAACCACGCCTCCGCCGACGCCGATGTCCCCGGTGCCGTTCCTGACGCCGTCCGGGGCTCCGGACGGCGTCGGTCCCCGGCTCTCTCCGGCTCCGGACATGGAGCCGGACCAACGTCGCTCGACGCCGGCTCCGGTGCCGATGAGACCTTGGGTCCCAGATGTCCCTCCTCCTCCATATTTTGCACCTGAGGAGGACCAAGAGAGCTGGGAAAGGGTCTGAGGACCCTCTCACACAACAGTGTGAGTATGATCCGGACTGGGCTGAGGAATTTGGGGATGCCAGTGGTCTAGACACCTCCCCTGACACTGGCATGCTGTCTCCTCCCGTGGCTACGGAGGAGGGAGCTAATTTTGCAACGGTGTTGCGTAGAGCAGCTGGAGCCTTACATCTCCAATTGCCTACTGTGGCTGTCAGGACTAATCTCCTGACGGAAGTGCTTCAGCCGGCGGCTTCCTCCTCGGAGACTGTGCTGCCGTTTAATGATGCACTCACTGACGTTCTTTTGGGTGCCTGGTCCAAGCCCACCACAGGGGCTCCTGTGGATGGGAACGTCGCCCGACGCCATCGCCCTGCTCCGGGCGACCCCTTGTTCCTCTCCCAACATCCCACCCCCGAGAGCTTGGTTGTCCAAGCCTCTGCCTCCCAAACCGCCTTCCCTACCGCCCCTCCGGATAGGGAATCCAAACGCCTGGACCAATTTGGGAAGAAGGCTTTTTCTTCCTCCAGTGCTGGCTTGCGGTCCGTAAACACCGCTTGCCTTTTGGGCCGATATACCCACTCCCTGTGGGATTCGGTGGCGGCTGTTTTGCCGCAGTGTTCTGAGGAGGTTCAGACACTGCTTACCCGCGCCATTGCGGAAGGGCGAGATGCGGCTAAATACACCATACGTTGTGGCCTTGATACCGCCGACTCGCTGGGCAGATCGCTTGCGACGACGGTGGCGCTACGTCGCCACGCCTGGCTGAGAACAACTGGTTTCTCGGGTGATGTCCAGAATACACTCATGGACATGCCCTTTGATGGAAACGGTCTTTTTGGTTCAAAGGCAGACCATGCGCTGGAGCGTTTTAAGGACTCACGGGCTACTGCCAAGTCCCTGGGCCTTTCTGTTGTATGCCCTCCGCTAACCTCTGCTTTTCGCCCCTTTCGTGGCCACGGCCTCCAAGCCCTCTAGTCCTTCCCTTCAGGTGCACAGCACGCCAGTAGGGGGCAGGGTCCGCCATCACCTTCACCACTGGCGTCCCATCACCTCGGACAGGTGGGTCTTGGACATTGTCCGAAGGGGCTACTCCCTCCCCTTCGAGACCACCCCCCCAGCCATGCCACCTCTATTCCACCGCATGTCAGGGGATCACTTGGTGCTTCTGCAGAAGGAAGTCACGGCCCTCTTGGCCAAGAGGGCCATCGAGCATGTTCCAACCCCAGAAGTAGGACGTGGTTGCTACTCCCATTACTTTCTGGTGCCCAAAAAGGACAAGGAGGACATGCGTCCTATCTTGGACCTCCGGAACGTCAATCGCTTCCTCCGGAAGGAGAAGTTCAAGATGCTCCCCCTAGCTCAGGTCTTGACTGCCCTGGAGACTGGTTGGTAGCGTTGGACTTGCAGGACGCTTATTTTCACATCCCCATCCTGCCGGCCCACCGGCGTTACCTGCGGTTCACGGTAGGCCTCGAGCATTTTCAGTTCACCGTGCTCCCCTTTGGCCTTACAAGTGCCCCTCGGGTGTTCACAAAAGTGATGGCGGTGGTCGCAGCTCATCTGCGCCGGGCAGGGGTTCCAGTCTTCCCCTACCTCGACGACTGGCTGCTGAAGGCGGGCTCGTCCCAGGCAGTCGTCTCCCACCTCCAGACTACGGCCGAACTCCTGCACTCGCTGGGGTTCTCCATCAATGTGCCGAAGTCGCATCTGATTCCTTCTCCACAGCTCCTTTTCATCGGAGCAGTTCTGGACACGACGCAGTTTCGGGCCTATCCTCCCGAACGGCGAGTCCGGGATATTCAGGCTATGATTCCGATCTTTCAGCCTTTATCCTGGGTTTCGGTACGGATGACCCTGAGGCTGCTGGGCCTCATGGCCTCCTGCATCCTGCTGGTCAATCATGCCAGATGGCATATGTGGGCTCTGCAGTGGGACCTGAAGTTCCAGTGGGCGCAGCACCAGGGCAACCTGTCCGATCACGTCCAGATCTCGGAGGGGACTGCAAGACAGTTGCAGTGGTGGCTCTCGAACCGGCAATGGGTCATGGGCAGATCCCTCTCCCTTCCCCAGCCAGAGCACACAGTTGTGACGGACGCGTCCCTTCTGGGATGGGGCGGTCACATGGGAGAGGCGGAGATCAGAGGCCTCTGGTCTCCGGCGGAGTCCCGGCTCCATATCAACCTTCTGGAGCTCCGGGCGATCCGACTTGCACTCAAGGCATTCCTTCCCTCTGTCAAAGGGAAGGTAGTGCAGGTGTTCACAGACAACACCACCGCCATGTGGTATTGCAACAAACAAGGCGGGGTGGGGTCGTGGACCCTCTGTCAGGAGGCTCTGCGCCTCTGGACATGGCTGGAACATCAGGGCATGTTCCTGATGGTTCAACACCTGGCAGGTTCCCTGAACGCCAGGGCGGACGAACCTCAGCCGCAGGTGCATGATGGATCACGAATGGCGTCTTCACTCGGAAGTGGCGCAAGGACTCTTTCTACAGTGGGGAGAGCCTTGGTTAGATCTATTCTCCACCGAATAGAACGCGCAATGTCATCAGTTCTGCGCGTTGGAATTTCCAAGGCGGCACTCGCTCGGCGACGCTTTTCGTCGCGAGTGGAGTTGCGGTCTGTTGTACGCCTTTCCGCCTATACCACTTCTACCCAGAGTGTTGAAGAAGATTCGGCACGACCGGGCCCAAGTCATTCTTGTGGCTCCGGACTGGGCTCGAAGAGTTTGGTATCCCGAGCTACTCAGTATGAGCGTAGATCCCCCGATCCGTCTGCCTCTTCGGGAGGATCTTCTGTCGCAGCAGCAGGGGACGGTCCTCCACCCGAACCTGTCCAGCCTCCACCTGCTTGCGTGGAGATTGAGCGGCAGCAGTTGATTCCTTTCGATTTGCCTCCCGAAGTTTGTGATGTGATTCTGGCAGCCAGGCGCCCCTCCACTAAGGTGGTATACGCCTGCAGGTGGAACAAGTTTGTGGCATGGTGCACAGCAAAGGCTGTGAATCCCCTTTCTGCCCCTCTTTCTGAGGTTCTTCTGTTCCTTCTTTCCCTGGCCCAACAGGCTATCTTTGTGCCATCTCGGCCTTCCTCAGGCTTCCTGATCAGCCCTCCCTTTTCAAGTCCCCTGTTGTTAACAGGTTTCTAAAAGGCATTACACACCTCTTCCCTCCTGTTCCGTTTGTCATGCCTCAGTGGGACTTGAACTTGGTTCTTACCTTTCTTATGTGCGCTCCCTTTGAGCCTCTACATAACTGTCCTCTTCGTCTTCTGACTCTGAAGACAGCCTTTCTGGTGGCCATCACCTCCGCTCGGCGGGTGAGTGAGCTCCAGGCTCTATCATGTAAACCTCCCTTTCTGTCTGTCCATCCAGACAAGGTTGTTCTTAGGACGTGTCCGTCCTTCTTGCCAAAGGTGGTTACTGCCTTCCACATTGGGCAGACCATCACTTTGCCCACCTTCTTTCCGCCTCCGCATCCTTCCAGAGAGGAAGAGAGGCTCCACCGTCTGGACCCAAAACGTGCGCTTTCCTTTTATATCGACCGCACACAACACTTCCGGATGGATGACCAGCTCTTTGTTGGCTATGTGGGCGCCAAAAAAGGTCGGGCGGTGCACAAGCGAACCATCTCCCGCTGGGTAACCTTGTGTATCAAAGCCTGCTATTCTTTGGCTAAGAAGGAGCCTCCTGTTGGGCTGCGTGCCCATTCCACCAGGGCAACGGCTGCTACCACGGCCTTAGGCCGCGGTGTTCCGCTGCAGGATATCTGTCAGGCAGCTACGTGGGCCTCGCTGCACACGTTTACCAAGCATTACTGCCTTGACAGTCCGGTCCGGAGGGACGGCTTCTTTGGCCGTTCTGTCCTCCGGGACTTCCTTGTCTGATCTTTGTTCGCAGACCCACCACCGGGGTTGGTATTGCTGGGGTATCTATTCTAAGGTAAGGAATCTGTCACTAACGTGTCTCTTTCAGATGCACAAGTTACTAACTTGTGTAACGATATATCTGTAAGAGACAGTAGTTAGTGACAGATTCCTTACCGCCCCACCCATCCTCCCCGTTCTGCGAACTGATTTCTAGGGTTAAGGACATCCCTTTCAGGGCCCTAGTATTTTTCAGACACCTATGTCAGCTTCTTGCATGGCTCTGCGTTCCTGGCGCGGAAAGTCGTGTACAGAACTGACGTCAGCGCGCAGGGGCGGCGACTAAGTACTGCCCGCGACATCATCCCGGCGATGCCGACGACGGACGCGGAGCCGCACGACGCCGCCTACCGACACACAAGGGTACTGCTACGCAAAAACATTCCGGATCCAGCCTGACGCCTGGGGATATTCTAAGGTAAGGAATCTGTCACTAACTACTGTCTCTTACAGATATATCGTTACACAAGTTAGTAACTTGTGCATTACTACTGTTTACTTGTCTCCTGAAGTTTATCTCTCCCGCGGACCCCAGCCAGCCAGCTAGCATCCTAGCTTTAGTGCTTGAAGTAACCAGTCCCGCCCTGAATTAAATTGTTAACATCTCTCTAAATACCGCAATGGTTTAAAAAAAATGGAAACAAAATGCTGGAGAATTAACTGTCCAATTACTTGGAAAACTTCCATTTGCTGCACCCTCCCAAACTGATTTCTGCCCCAGACATAGCACTGAGACAGCTCTGCTACATGTGTCTGAATCCATCAAGACCTTCCTTGATCAGGACCAATTGTCACCCTGATCTTGCTTGATTTGTCGGTGGCATTTGATACGGTCTCTCATCCGACATAGTTGCAGAGACTGGTGGAGTTGTTTTGGTGGCAGTGGTTACATTCATTCCTCTCTGACGGAGGATAATCAGTCATCCTTGAGTCATTCACCTCTCCATCTAAAATACTCGACTATGGGGTGCCTCAGGCCTGCTCAATGAGCCCTATGCCTTTTCCCGTTTTGGCCCCAGTGGCAACCATCATCGAATTCTGTGGCGTCAAGGTGATCTGCTAAATTAATGATACCCAGCTGATCTATTCGCTTGGTAGAAAAGCTGGTGCTGGCCAGCATCCCTTTAACAGATGCCTGGTTGAAGTGGGACAATTGGTGAGGAAGAATTGTCTGAAATGTAATTCTGGCAAAACAGAGGTACTACTATTTGGTGAGGCATCCGAAGGTTGGTCCAATGACTGATAGCCTGATGTGTTTGGTACATCCCCCGAGCCAACTTCAGTCGTCAGAAATGTGGGGTTAAGTTTGAATAGCAAGCTGTCTTTTTGCCTCCAGATATTAGCAGTTGCAGGTAACTGTTTTTCACTTATTAAGACCATGAAGAAATCCCTGGAATATATTCTGATAGAAACCCAAAAAATGCGTGCATTCATTTATTACCTCTTGAATGGATTGTGACAATGTCCTGTATCTAGGATTGCCCAGTTGCCTATTAGATTGCCTGCAGGTAGTAACAAATGCTGCCGCACAGTTGATTCTCCGGGTCCCTGATCGGCAGTCATTCAGGGCACAAACTTCCACTTTCCATGTGTCAACTTACAAAGGAAAGCCAGTTCAGAAAACAACTAAAAACGTGGATCTTCAGACTTTAACATCTTGACAAACTGTGCCTTCTTGCATGTTTGTAGCACAGGGACGCCTGGTTGGCAGCTGTGCGCTCTGCAAATCTGATTTGACTGTTTGATGTCAGACCATGTCAGAATTAGGACCATTCTCCTTGCTCCGTTCTTCTCCCATGGTCTGGAATAGTTTGTTCTCGGCCTCTACTTTCTGCACTTCAGTTCCAAGATCTGTGTTAGATGTGCTTCTCCTTCTATCCCGGACTCAACCATCCATGTGTCCCTGCACTTTAGCCACCTGTTTCTAAAGTTCTCTGGGCTACCTAACTAGGCCAAAGGTTTACATTATTCACAGTATTCAATGCCACAGATATGATGATGAGAACTTCTCTTCTAACATCAGAAGATATATTTCTGGTAACTGTTTGTGAGCCAAACACCCAGGTTTGAGAAATTTTAAATAATGGCCTCTTATAAGCTAGATTTCAATTTGCATTCAGAAATTATGTCTTATTGGTATTTATTAATTCTTTAAACATAAGTGCTTCACATTTTTTTTGCTGTACATCGTGTCTCTTGAGATCCTCCTTGGATCTGCTCTGCATCCAACCCATGCACAACAGAGTGGTCGCTCCTTTGCCCATCCCACTGCTAAGATCTAGAATGCCTTTCCTTCATACCCAGCCCAGTTATTCTGTGTTTTGACATAGCTTAACAGTTTCTTTTCTATCATGCCTGGACACCAAGCTCCTATTCTGCTGCTTGATTTTGCTAGGCACTTCCCTCCTCCTCATACCCTCCCTTCCCCCACTAGGATAACTTTCACGGTCGCTATCACGCTCTATAAACCTACATTTCTTTTATTCATATAGTTGTGGTGGTTACATAGGGGTAACTGCAGTAAGATTGAAATACAGGCAGAAAAAAATGATTTTTTTTATGCAAGAGAAAAATTACAAGAGTAAGTTTCCACAACATCGGTACCAAATGAAATAAACGGATACTCTTGGTGGTGGACCAAGGCGGCAATACATAACCTGAGACTTCCAACTATGAAGCTTATGTAAACCTCATTATCATTGATATTAACAATCTTTAACTCTTCATCATGCAGAGAAGAAGGGGTTGCTAAAAAATTTATAAAATAAATTTATAAGAGGTATTTAGGGCAGCCTCCTAAACAATGCCATGGGGTGTCCCTAGGTCGGCAAGATGTGTAAGAATTTACTCTAAACTTTCTGAAGTGTGTTATGTTTATGTTTATTATATTTATGGTATGTTAATTGGTATAGTACGCATCTCACCCAGGAGGGTATCCAGGTGCTAGAAAGAAGGACCTCTGCCAGCTCTGACAGGGGCCTCATGTAGAAGTCAGGTTTTCAATTTATTGCAAGATGAGACTGAGCTGGCTGCTCTGTTGTGCAGGGGAGGTTGTTCCAGGCTTTAGGAGATGGGTACGAGAAATCGCATCCACCTGCTGTGGCTCTTCGGCTGTGGGGGACATGAGGGAGCAGGCAACCGGCTGAGTGGAGGTTTCTGGTCCCTAGGGTCCGACTACATCTTATGTAGGCCTCGACTCCATCTTGACTAATGGAGGCTGCCATCTTCCTTCTCTCAAACAATGGAAGTCACCATATTTTTCAATTTATGCAGAATCAATGTCATTTCTGCTATTAGATGCAGATGTCGCCTGACCTTATCTTTCTAAGAACTGTGAAAGCTTCAAGTCATTCGTTCGATGACCCAGATACAACCATCAATGCGACATTTGTCTGGGTCAGCTGTCTACTTTCCACCATGTCAAGGTTGAGTAAGAACACTTACAGACATATAAGCAAAATAGTGCAGTCTAAATTGACGTCCTTTTACCTTATATGTTCATAAGGAAATAACCAGGAAGCATAACTTGATGCAAATAATCTATGTCAGACAATCTTAGTTATTTCAGATATTCCAATTTCTGATAAGATTTATTATATAAGGACGACCACTTGTCAGAAGAGGCCCAGAGTAACGCCTGAGATTTTGGCAGAGACGGTCTCGCCTAGTGCCTGTACACTTCGCACTTCACAGATGTTTTATCTCGCCTGAAGCCTCAAGCTGATAAAGCTGAGTCTCGAAGTAAGACTGACTGACTTCTACGGTAGCGTGTTTGCCCTTTGCAGGCAACACTGTGTTCACACCGCCGCTGATAAAGACAGCTTTTGTCAACAAGGTATGCAGTGTGTCCTTCCTCACTAAGAAACTCTAGACATCAAATTGCTCTCCCTTCAAGGCTCTCATAATATAGCTCATAGTAGTAGACATTAGGGTGTCAGGTTCTAGATTACATTTTTAATGACATTTTAACAATGCAGGAGATGTTTATTCTATTCTCGTTGTTCATAACTTGCCTTCTTGCTGTTTTTATAATATTCTGTGTAGTTGTTTTAGATGTACTGAGAAACAGATGGTTTCTATAGTAATAAATACTTTTAACTTAAGTGTTCATTCTTCTTAGTACAGTGTGTGTGATATGGTAAATAACAGAATAAGGTTTGTTACTCTCTCCACGGTACCCCTGATCCCTATATAGGATTGTTAGAAACCCAAAAGCAATGCTTCTATGTCAATTGCACATTGAATAGTGTTATGCGGGACTACAATAATCTGTCTTTCACATGCATCCCTAGTGCATTGAACTGAGTTCGCCCATGTCACCCTTGGTGGGAAAGCACACCTTGTAGAGTTACACCAACTTCTTAAGGTACGCACCAGGTTAGGATGTGGAAAACAATTAAGCTGTTAGGGAATATGGGTCCTAGATTGTGTAGGGCACTGTACTTGTGTGTGAGGAACTTGAAGAGTGTGTGTTTGCAGATGGAGATCCAGTGGAAGCTTTTTGGGATGTGTGGAGGCTTGCATGCAAGTTGGGCATTTGAGCGTGCGCCTAGCTGCAACGTTGGATGACCAGGAACCTCTTGGTGAGCTGAGTTGTGATGCTGACATTGCGTGCATTGCCGTTGTCCAGTTTGCTGGTGATAAGACCCTGAGTGACAGTTTACGGATGTTGAGCGAGCCATTCGAAGGTTGTACTGAGGATCTTGAGGGTGTTGAAGCAAGAGGAGGCGACTGGCCATTGAGAGTTGGTGTCCTGGTATCCCTGTGAGGTACACAGTGAGGTGTCTTTTCCGAAGAGTATCACCTCCCATCTTTTCTGAGCAGAGTTTCAGACAGTTGGTTTTCATCCAGCTGGCGACTTCAGACTTGCAGGTGATGGACTTAGTCCTTGAGTTGAAAGCATCGATGGAGAGGATGAGCTGGGTGTTGTATGCATACAACATGCTGGTTCTGTGGGTTCGGATGATGATGGCAAGTGGTGCCATGTAGCCGCTGAAAAGCGTGGGGATGAGCGAGGTTCTTTGGGGGACTCTGCAGATCACGTTATTGATAGCAGAGGGGTACGGTTCCAGGCTGACAAACTGGGTGCATCCGGTGAGGAAGGAGCTGATTCATTGGAGGGACTGGTTATGCTATCTTTGTGGGGGCATTGGTTGAGGATGGGGTGGCAGACTGTGTCTTAGGCAGCTGAGAGGTTGAGTGGGATAAGTGCCACGGTGTCTCATCTGTCCATGATTAGGTGGATGTAGTTTGTGGTGGCAATGAGAGCTGTTGTGATGCTGTGATTGGGCCTGAAACCAGATTGAGAGAGATCAAGGAGGTGGTTGTCATTGAGGTGGTCAGCCACACGTTTGTTGACTAGTTTTTCCACAACTTTGGCTAGGTAGGGACACAAGGAGATTGGTCAGTAATTTGCTAGGATCTTTGGGTCTGTTGAGTGTTTCTTCAGAAGGGGTAGTATGGTGATGTGTTCCCTGCCATCTGGGAAGGTGGCTGCGGTGAAGGAGTTGTTGAGTATCACAGTGACTGTGTCACAGAGGGGGAAGTACTTTGGTGAAGTTGAAATGTAGGAGGTGATACAATGGGGATCCCGAGTGAAAGTAGTGCATGGTCAACACGGTTTCTGTCACGGTTATGGTGGGCCAGAAGATAATTGCGCTTTCCGGGGTGCTCAACTTGTCTTGTTGGAAGGCAGCGAGTGTGGATGCGTGTGGTTGGGAAGCAAAGTTTTTGTAGATGTTGTTGATTTTGTCACTGAATTAGTGAGAGAGTTGGGTGCAGAGGTCCTGTGATGGGGGTGACAGTCGTGGAGCTGAGGGAGTGAAGTCCTTCAATAAGACAAAAATGTCTTTGGGGTCGCTGGAGCTGTTCTCAATTTTTTGGGTCACTGCTGATCTTTTGGTGGACCTGAGCTACTGATAGTAGAGAACTGGATGCGGAAATGTAAGTGCTTATGTCATTTTCACCATGGGTGTATCTCCATCAGCATTTGAGTTGCTTGCAGTGGCATTTGGTGAGTTTATCTAAGTGCCATCTCTAGTTCTGCTTGAAAAATTAACTCTTTAGATTGTGGGTAGTCTTACAAGATCAGTAATCCAGTTATTAACAATAAGATTAATTCTTTCACATTCCTAAAATTACTAGCTTGTTCTATATGTATTTGTATATTTATATTCTCAAGGGGACGATGCCACATCCTACAACCATCGCAGTTTCAAAAGGGGCTAGCGAAGTCCATCTCAAGGCAATGGGTTTAGAGGTCTCATCCAAAGTAGACAGCAGAGTTTGTATCAAAGGGTATTTCAGGAAGTGAGTCGGCTTGAAATCTCTAAACCTGAAGGGGCACAGAGCCATTAAAGCGTTGTTGATCGGTAGAGGCTGCTGTTCGCCAGGAGCAGCTTGAACTGAAGCTTGTGACCAGCTGAGAAGATGGTTTTGTGCCCGTGGATGGCTTTGAATGCTAGCCTGAGACTTATGTATTAAGGCCTATATTTAGCAGACCACCATCCAGCTTTGCGTGGGGGAAGGGAGGTTGGACAACTTGCATGAAATGTTTGTGGCTGAAATATTCATTTTGTCCTAAAAAAGGGGCAGTCATGTTGGGGAAGAACCACAAGCAAGCTGTGGAAATAGTGGTGCTTGCTCATGACCAATGTGGGCTTAAGTGTCTGAAAGGGCGCGTGCAGGCAGATTGTTCTCGTGTGAAGCAGGTGTGATGGTGAAAAGGAATCCCTTCTCAATCTGAGAGTGAAGAGGACTCCTGCATTGCTGGCTGATGAGCAGTAGGTGTTCAGGATGAAGGCGATATTCAAGAGGCCGAGGTAGAGGCTTTGTGCACAGAGAGTGATCCAATGTTTGAATATGTAGAGGGTCGAGAGGAGGTATTAGCTTCCCCCGCAGGTGAAGGCATCTGTAAATCACAGGTGTGGGAATGAAGGAATTTCTCAGTATACCATGCCGCCCTGTGATACATTGGGTGAAATAAGGGCAAAAACACCCAAGATCATTGACCGAAAGTGGAAAAGGTATTGTGGAAGTGGCTGTGGTTTACAGTGCAAAGGGACTTATCCACAGCCGCAGCTTTGGCCATAATTTTCAGACGAAGTTCCACATTTAAGGTCTACAAAAGGGACCTGTGGTGTACAGCTCACTCAGGGGAGTTGTCCTTACTACACTCAGGGGAGTTGTCCTTACTACACTCAGGGGAGTTGTCCTTACTACACTCAGGGGAGTTGTTCTTACTACACTCAGGGGAGGTGTCCTTACTACACTCAGGGGAGGTGTCCTTACTACACTCAGGGGAGGTGTCCTTACTACACTCAGGGGAGGTGTCCTTACTACACTCAGGGGAGGTGTCCTTACTACACTCAGGGGAGGTGTCCTTACTACACTCAGGGGAGGTGTCCTTACTACACTCAGGGGAGGTGTCCTTACTACACTCAGGTGAGGTGTCCTTACTAGACTCAGGGTAAGTATCCCTACTACACGCAGGGGCGGTGTCCCTACTACACTCAGGGGAGGTTCCCTTACTATATTCAGGGTAGGTATCCTTACTACACTCAGGCTAGGTGTCCTTACTACACTGAGGGTAGGTGTCCTTACTACACTCAGGGTAGGCGTCCTTACTACACTCAGGGGAGGTGTCCCTTCTACACTCAGGCTAGGTGTCCTTACTATACTCAGGCTAGGTGTCCTTACTCCACTCGGGGTAGATGTCCTTACTACACTAATTTATCTTAAAAGCACATGAGTACGAAATTTAAACTTCTGTAGGTTTCTTTTATAAATGAGCGAATGAAAAACTAGATGGTTTGTCATTTTGTGTTTTTATACCACTGACATGAAACCTCTGGGCGTAAAAGCACTCAGTCCGGCTACGCCTAAAATAGACTCGAATAATATTTGACTTGTTAATCAGCATCCTCTTTGTGCCAAGGCAACACATTGCCCAGCTCGGGCACCCTGAGATTCTTGGCCCACGTTTAAGCGCCATTTTCAACTCCATGTTCACAGAAAGCATCTTTCCCTCCATCTGGAAAAGGGCATCAATCTTACCTCTTTTGAAAAAATCCAGCCTTGATCCAACCGAAACACTATAGGCCCATTTCACGTCTTTCACTCCCAGCCAAAGTGGTGGAAAACGTTATGAATGATCAATTAACATTCCTTCTTCACAAACATAACTCTCTAGATGAGACAGAACACAGCACTGAATCGGCCCTAATAAAAGCCACAGACGAAATTAGAGCAGTTCTAGATGCAGGAGGTGTTGTGGCTCTTATTTTGCTCGACTTGTCCGCAGTGTTCAACATGGTCGATCATAATCTGCTACTCAATCGTCTGAATTCTATTGGCGTCACGGATAATGCTCTTGCACTGGTTTCCTCCTTTCTATCAGGTAGAACACAATCGGTTGCCTTGGGTAGCTACGAATCCCCTTCTTTTGTTCACCCCTACGGGGTTTCACAGGGCTCATCAATGAGTCCCACCCTTTTTAATATTTACGTGTCAGAACTAGCAGCATTATTCAGATCCATCGGCTTGGCACTAACATCTTATGCAGACGCCACTCAAATCGTCTTGTCTGTTTTTAAAAACAGTATGCCGCCAGTCAGAAGATTTAGGGAGTGCATGTCAGCAGTCAGCTCATGGATGAGCTCACACTGCCTCAAGCTGAACTCAGGAAAAACTGAGATAGTCCTCTTTGGCAACTTTTCCCCAAGCTGGTCAGAGATCTGGTGGCCGGACGAATTGGGGGCAGCACCTATTCCAGCTCCCAAGGCTAAGAACTTGGGTGTGATTTATTGATTTGAAACTGAACTTCGAGGCACAAGTCAATTCCATCTCCTCATCTAGTTTCTTTCTACTTAAGGTGATTAAGAAAATCCTACCTTTTATTCTAGCAGATAGCAAGAAAACTGTGGTAACATCGTTAGTTCTTGCCAAACTGGACTATTGCTATGGGCTCTACCTTGGCATGCCCGAGAAGCAGCTACGTAAACTTCAAATGATTCAGAATGCCACTGCTAGGCTTCTGCTAGGGATTCCCACGTTTTAATCGGTTGGAAAGCACCTCCAGTCAGGAACTCCATCTTTTTTAAGGTCCTTTGCATTACATACAGGGCACTTCACGGCATCGGACCTCAGTTCTTGAGGTGGTCATTGCACTGGTATGCCCCAAATAGATATCTCCGTTCTGAAGGAGCGAAACTGATGCTTACTCCCAGATTCCACAAAGCCAATTGGGGCGGTAGGAGTTTCACAGTGGGGGCTACAAAGCTCTGGCACAGCTTCCCCAATTCTATCAGAATTCTTCCCTCTCTGACAGCTTTCAGGAATGCCCTTAAAACCTGGCTGTTTAACAAATAGAGGTCCCTGCTCATTCTGGACTACTAGCCCCAAGACACCGTTTTCAGCATTTGTGCGCTTTATAAGTTTTTATAACATAACACCCTCTGTCCCATCGTCGGGGACATGTGCACTCTTCCACAGCCCAGACACAGCTTTGTCCCCTCTTTCTCTGTGTGACCCATTGGCTATGAGTGACTGTGGTCCAGGCAAAGTGGGTTCAAATGTGAGCTGGCCCCTAAAAGCACAGCTCCTGACTGGCACTCTGTGATCTTGGACACTTCATGTACATGCTTCTCCTTTAAGCTCTGAGAAGCGTGTTACCTTTGTGCTTCGCATTTGTGCTATTTATTCACTCTCCAGTAAGTAACAATGCACTGGTGGTCTGTGTTACTGGAGTAAGGAACAGTTAGTTGTTCTTTAGTATGTGAGTTCTGTCTTTTTTTTCCCAATGGTATTAAAAAAATCAAAATCCTCCAACAAAGTTGTATACTTTTTTGCCTGCTGCGATAATCATTTAAGCAATTGCTCAAGAAATTATTCAAAATAATAGCAAAATAGGAAATAAGCAGAATGTGTTGCCTTCTGCAGATCCAAGCAATACTTAAAATAGTACGTGTTCAGACTAGGGCAAGAAATTGACTGTGATTTGTATTCAATCTTAAATTTATATATGTTTCACCAAAGATTTGCAACAGAATTCACTGCAGCTTGTGTTAAAATTTACGTTTATATTTTTTCATCCGTGTTATTTTTTTTTTTATCTTCACCTCTGTTTGTTCAAAGTGGACTCCGCGGCTCCTAGTTTTGTTAGTTCCTTTTTAAACCCTTTTTTTATTTGTTGAGTTTGAAAGATGATGCATTAACTTCTTTTTTAGAGGGCTGACTTCCTTCCTGTTTTGAGCAAGGAGTTAAGAGCAACAAAGTGGGTAGGATTCGGTGCCATTTAGCAAAATTTATATCTCATATTGTTCCGATCAAATGAAGATTGTAATAGAGAAGTGGTAATAACATTTCAAAATGGGTGATCCAGGAAAATGAATGGACACTACTTATTTATTTATTTAAAGTTTTGTATAGCGCAAACATGACCCCAGAGGGTATCAGAGCGCTTTACATACGAGTTGCGGAAGACATAGGTAGATAGCTGTGGGAGAAAAGTAGAGATATATACAACAGATACACAATGACATATTAGAGGGCGACATTGAAGCCGTAGCAATTGCCAGGTAGCAGATTAACCGGCTAAACAAGATAGGAGACAAAAGGAGAAAAGTTCAGCAATCCAGAACCCTAGGTCAATTAAAGGCATGATTGTTGAAGCATCAGTGACATTTTTAATTTGATAAAGAAAAAAGCAAATACTTTAAAAAAAATCTTAGATATATGCCTCTGTTATAGAGAGTGAGACAGTCGCAGTCTTTCCAAAAACACTTCTGCCCCTGGAGTGGAAGCCTAAAGGATAAAGTGGGTCTGATTTTGGCATTCCTTCAGCTTGCCTCTCCGAAGTGCCGAAACAATGCCAGCTGCCTAAGAGAGATGTTTGTTCTCTTTTTATCCAGGACTTTGGCTGGAAAGGGCAGGAGCAAGATGGGCTTGAAGTTGCTGAGGTCATTTGGGTTGGCTGAGGGTTTCTTCAGGAGAGCTGTGACCTCTGCCTGTTTTCAACTGTCTGGGAAGTATCCACTGAGGATGGGGGAGTTGATGAGGGCATTGAGGCTGGTGCTGATCAGTGTGCTTCCCAGGTTGTACATGTGGTGTGGGCCGGGGTCTGTGGGCTACCCAGAGTGGATGGTCTGCATGGTTCTGGCAGTGTCCTCTGTGGTGAGGGGGTTCCAGTTACTAAGGAAGTGGGAGCTCTTGGAAGTGACGGGCAGTTTCATGAGGTCTTCCACTGTAAGTTGGGGTGAAAAGTTGGTGTAGATCTAGAGCATTTTGTTGTGGAAAACGTCAGAAAGGTGGTCGCAGAGGGTCTGTGAGGTGATGGTGTTGGAGGCTGCTATGGGCTTGGTGAATTCTTTGACGATGTTGAAGAATTCTTTTCCGGAGTAGGAGCAGGATTAAAATCTGAGCTGGTACTCCATCTTCTTTCTAGTTGTTTGCAGTAGCGCTTAGAGTCTCTTAGGGCTTCCGTGTACCAGCTGGCTTGAGCGCGGGTTCAGGTATGACCGATTCTCTTTAGGGGGGCCAGGGTGGTGGTGCGGTTTGAGATCCAGTTTTTGAAGGCAGATAGGTCGTTCTGTAAGTTGTCTGTGAGGATAGGCTGATTGGATCTAAGGGTGTGGGTATAGTCTGCTACTGTTAAGAAGTTCCAGTTGCGGCTAAGGATTGTGGTTGGTTTTGGTTTGCTCGGGAGGGTATATTAATGTAGAACTGTACTATGTAGTGGTCGGTCTGTGCGAGTGGGGTGAGGTGGTTGAAGATCTTTTTGCTGGCTGTGAGGACTTGGTCGAGTGTGTGTTTGGCGATGTGGGGTGGGCTTTGTACGAGCTGTGTGAGTCCGATGTTGTTGAGGCTTTTTAGGAGATCAGTGGCGTTGCAGTCCGTAGGGTCATCGAGTTGAATGTTGAGGTCGCCGAGCTCGAGGAAGTAGTTGGATCTAATGGTGATAGGACTGATAAAGTCAGTAAGGAGGTTGTTGAAGGTGTTGTGGGTCCTGGCGGTGCCTAAGATGGTTGTAGAGTGGTTGAGATGCAATTGGAAGTGTAAGTGTTCCACGGGCGTGGTTGGTTTGTCCGTTGAGGTATTACAGGTGATGTCTTTGTGGATGATTGCGAGGCCTCCTCAAGGTTTGTGGAGTCTGTCGGACTCAGATGGATGAAGACATGACGTGGAGTCAAGGTTCTTATTTTCATACCTCTCGCTGTTCTTGTGGTTCTCCAGGGACAGAGGGAAAACTAACTGGCCTAGTAAGTGCGTTCGCAGGTGCACTATGATACCTTTGAGTGTGCTGATTCATTATTGTTTGCAGGTGTGAAGGCCCACACAATTTGTCACCGCACAGACAGCGCAGTGAGCAATGGTTGGTTTCCAGATTGAATTCCTGGTTCTAGCCCATTAATACAAAATAATTCAACAACCTACAAACAAGTATAAATTAAAGGTCCGGCGGGCAATGGGCCATTTTCATAGGCCTTCAAAACCTTCTGATTCAATGCAGAAAAATGAAACACAGTGGCAAAGTCAAATGTTTGTGCACTTGGCTTTTAGAGGGGTGGGGCCCTCTGCGACCCGTCAACAGTTAAAAGCTGACGTTGAAGCGGGTCCCTATTGGGCCCTATATTCTGACTTTAGCTTTACAGGGAAAAACAGCGATCGATTTCTGTACAATGGCTGTGCAAACTGTCAAGCCGAACCATGTCAGGGAGGTAGCCCCTGTTTACATTTCACATCTTTAACTCCATTTACTTTCCCCAAGAGTATATGCTTTTTCCTTGATGTTGTTCTTCTGTGGTTTTGTTTTCACGCACCAAGTTACTTTTTAATAGCGGGTACTGTGAGAGGGATCAACTGTCCTGTAGATGTATCGGTGTCAGACTCTGGGTTGGTTTTAATAAAGCTGTGTTTGTACATTTTACTGATAATATAGTGCATTGAATTCACGTCTGTCTTACATCAACAGTTTACTCTCTGCCTCCGGCAGTTAGTTTTTCTATAAACCGTTCCAGTTTCCCTTGAAAGGTTACACGATTGCTGTGAATTTGACAAAAAAACAGCAGAAAGTTTTTCAGCCATAAAAGGGCACTCAACTTAAGTGTCACAAGAGAAGTTTAGTTTCTGGGCACGTTGGAGAGCTCTGGAGTTGATGATGCCGAAAACGGGGCGAGCTCCCCAGAGTGCCCGCCAGAGGGGCATCGAGGTGTTCATAATCCGTGCTCGGGCAGTCTTGGGCCTCCTTGCAGATGGCACCGAGCGGTGGTCCCAAGTGGCAGTGGTAGTTGTTATTTTATCAGAAGTGTGTGAAAAGCAGCGCTGCTGCCCTACAAGGTAACGAGCAGCACAGACCGCCCTGTGACTGGTGGGGGCGAGGGGGGGACTGGCCGGGGGAGGGGGAGCCTGCCAGGGGGCGCTTAGAAGAACAGGGAAGGCTGCAAGAGTGCGGGGGCGAGGAGGGCGGAGAAGTATAAAGATATGAAGAGGAGATGGCGGATGAGAGTGAAATGAAACGGAGGGATGGAGAAAAGAAATCATTATGGGGGATAATGTAGAAAGAGGGGAAAGATTAGAAGAGAGGAGTAGGACCGAATGACAGGGCAGGAGTGTGAAGGGCAGTGTTAGAGAAACGGACAAATACGTTTTAGTGACAGAGGACAAGAGGAGAGGAGAAGATGTTTAGGAATAAAACACGGGTAAATATAGAGGGCATAAAGGAAAGGGAGCAAGTTAGGGTGATGGGGGCTAGAGAAGAGGAGTAGGTAAGAAGGGGTCCAGGGAAGGGAGAGCGGGAAAGAGCCGATACGGAGACTCATAGACAGCTTTTGGAGGTTCACTGAGAGAGGGCGGTGCCATGCATTAGGGCCAAGTGTAATACCGCGTTCACCATCACTGCTGAGGGGGTGGGGGCAGCCCTCGTCAGAGTTCATGACCCTTTGCTCAGTTGTCAGCACCACTGTGATACTCCCCTGCCCACTGGAGGTTCACCGCAGGTGCGCATAGCCTGCTCCATTAAGGACACTCTCTGTAAGATTTATGAATGAAACAAGTTATGGCTTCTCACGACGGCAGAGCACGGCCTCATCACAGCAGATTCACAAAGCAAAGAGTAGACGCCCGCAGAAGAACAGGGACGAAACGGAGAACAACAACGTGCTTGGATCGGATACCACTAGAATAAATGTTTTATATTTAGCGTTTAGGTACGGATAGGGGTATAGGTTGGTAAAGGTATGTTAGTGTTTAGGGATGGTAGGAGCAGGGTACAAGTCCAAAAAAAAGAAGTGGGAGGACTAACCAAGTTAGGAAGTAGGCAATTGACATCCTAGCGCGTGACATTGTGTATGGCTTGACAGAATGTGACATCACAGGAAGTGGTATCACAGCCCCTGACCTCACAGGAAGTGACATCACAAGAATTGGCATTAGGTCTCAAGACCTCACACATGTTTAGCAGGTCTATCATGAGTACACTTGAGAGCTTTAAAAAATTGGCAGCGCTGGCAAGGGTGGTGCAAGCTGCAGTGGTCTCCTGACGAGGGTCCTGGCACTTATGTTTTTTTGCAAATTAAGCACTGCTTCTACTCCTACTGCCATTTAGCAGAATTAGCCTGACTGTCTAATCAATGCAGGGTTTTGAACCCGAAACCGGTCCCAGGATGCTTGGATGCTTGTTTCCGGTCCAGGGAAGACATGGCTTGGCAGTTCGGGCTGCACTGTTCCCATGAGGCACAGGGTCAGACTGATTTGCATATGGCCATGTCTGAACTGGGGTGGTGGAGTGAGCTAAAGAATGATGATGGATTAAACCCAGATCAGTTGACTGGGGCTGAGTGTTTGATTTGCTCTAACGCTCCGTCCATCATCCCCTTTGGTATCGCTTTGTTCGCCCTAAGTTGGCAGGGTATGCCCAGACGTGGGTCCCTTGCTCACTTTGCCACTGGATTCAAGATAGCCTGGCTGATGAGGGTTTTGAACCCGAAACCGGTCCCAGGATGCTTGTTTCCGGTCCAGGGAAGACATGGCTTGGCAGTTCGGGCTGCACTGTTCCCATGAGGCACAGGGTCAGACTGATTTGCATATGGCCATGTCTGAACTGGGTTGGTGGAGTGAGCTAAAGAATGATGATGGATTAAACCCAGATCAGTTGACTGGGGGTGAGTGTTTGATTTGCTCTAACACTCCGTCCATCATCCCCTTTGGAATCGCTTTGTAATAACTAGAATCCCTGGACACTAGTGTCAACTTGAAATGTCAGCATTGAACCTGCAAGATGCTACCTACAACCAGGAGCACCTGGGGAGAAGCCTGCTAATGGGACAGGTGAGAGCTTATAACTCTTAACACACAAAAGCACAGGGACGCAGTAAAGGTAAGAGCTTAAAACACTTCAGGGTACAGGACACAAAAAAATATACGGAAAATGAATCACTTATGTAAAGAATGCAGGCAAGACACGGCGGTAAGAAATCAAATTGCCGAATGAATGAAATATTGCATTTATACAGCACATTTAACAGGCTAAAAACTGTCTAGACTGGAACGTGATGTAAGCAGAGGTCATAAGAAAAAGAAAGACCCCAAGAAGTGCTGCATGCAAAATACATGGAAAGTGCCAGGAGACCACGTGTTCTGTTGCAGTAATATACACATGTATGTGTTTCACACACACTTTACCATGCGCATGCCTCTCCTTTTTTGATCGATGATGTGCTATAATTGCTTTATTTAAATTATTTATAATCTCTGAAATAATTATGTGAAATGATAACAGTTCATTTGAGTACCATTAAGGGAGGAAGTTCCAAACAGATCATTAGACATATAAATGGCACCCGAGGGGCGGGCTTCCCTCAAGTCAAAGATTTTATTGATTAAGACCCGGACAGGGACCAGCAATTTGAAATGAGATAAAATTCCCAGTGTCAAACTGTAGAGCCTAGTGTACACATATATAAAACATTTAAAACCATTTAGAAAAGGATTAAAAAAAATTGAATACATCATAACACACCAATTCATTTGGGGGAGACCTTCTAAATCTTAGCATTTCATCTATACTTGTTATGCTGAACTTAAGATATAGTGGGGATGCATAACGATGGTGCGCGGCTGGGACTGCAGGACAGATGTCAAGCACAGGTCTTAAGTCCTGGATTCCTCCATGACACAAATCACACAATTCTGTGGAATTGTACTGTCGCCTTTTATAGGCATTGAGGGGAAGTACTCTTAGCCTGAGTAACTTTATAGACCGCCTATTGCCATCTTCTAGGTTGTAAGATAAATAGTTTTGTAAATATATTTTGTCTCTAGCAGCCAACGGGGATTTACAAAGTTTTAGCTTCATGTAATGACTGATGTCACTTAAGTGACTTAGACTCTGGATAGAGTTTTTCAAAAAGAGTTTGGTTTGTGCTGGCGTCCAGGTGGATACATATTCCACTTTGTATTACAATTTATTTAAGACCAATCTTAAGTTCTCATTAAACATGTTATCTTTTTTTGGTGATGAAATCATTATCTGAAATGATAACAGTTCATTTGGGTACCATTAAGGGAGGAAGTCCCAAACAGATCATTAAGCATGTAAATGGCACCCGAGGGGCGGGCATCCGTGAGGACTGCCCAGAGGTCAGCTAAGGATCTTACTCTGAGGATGATGCACCGGGGTTTCTATGACTGCCCCTGAGAGGAGGCCTAAGGTGTCCAGCCTTGGTCCACAAGAGCTAATTTCATTCTAGAATTTTAAAATAGTCATGAATTATTCCCTTTTATGGAAGGTTTGTCGAGTACTGGTTTACCTTGGTACTTTGCAGAGGTTTCCATTACTTTGTGGATGGATGGCTTGGTGGGTGACGCCAATTCCTATAAAGGTGTTCTGTAACTGGTAGCGGGAGTTTTGAGTCCTTCCAATCTAACCGTGTGAATGCAGTGACTTTGGCCGTGAAGCCTTTCACCTAACCCCTGTCAGCAGTTGCTGCCTGGTGCACATTAGGTCGAGGTGGAACGGGGTGTGTGGTGCACCCGTACCCAAGGAGTATAGAATCAGTCACGCCGCGGAGGTTCAGCGAGATCATATATTTATTCCAAGAAGAAGAACTAAAAGTTTAGCAAGGATCCAGGACCCTTGATACAAGTTGGGCACCCCTGTAGTAGACCCTGTGTGTGTCTTAAGGGCGTCTTGCATCCAATTACAGCTAAAAACATAGGGTGCTGACAAGTGCCCCAGTGCATGTAAAGCTGGTGGAGACTGAAAACAAGCCAATGGTCTATACCTCGGCACATTGTGTGACCATGGTGCCTTTCAACAAAACACGTTTGTGAACTCTTGTGAAAAATAATGAAAAAGTAATAACTTAAGCTCTGAATAAACCCAGGAAGTGTTTTCAGTGTACCTTGGATGACTCCTCGTGGCAGCAGCAGGTCTCTGCTCGTACATGATGGTGTTTCTTGTTATCAGTGCTCCGCTCATGCCACCTGTAGGCAAGGGGTGGTGTCCCTGCTCAGTGCACGATGATGGTGTTACTTGTTATCAGTAAGGGGTAGTGTCCCTGCTCAGTACACGATGATGGTGTTTCTTGTTATCAGTAAGGGGTAGCGTCCTTGCTCGGTACACAATGATGGTGTTTCTCGTTATCTGTAAGGGGTGGTGTCCCTGCTCAGTGCACGATGATGGTGTTTCTTGTTATCAGTAAGGGGTAGTGTCCATGCTCAGTGCACGATGATGGTGTTTCTTGTTATCAGTAAGGGGTAGTGTCCCTGCTCGGTGCACGATGATGGTGTTTCTTGTTATCAGTAAGGGGTAGCGTCTCTGCTCGGTGCACAATGGTGTTTCTTGTTATCAGTAAGGGGTAGTGTCCCTGCTCAGTGCACGATGATGGTGTTTCTTGTTATCAGTAAGGGGTAGTGTCCCTGCTCAGTGCACGATGATGGTGTTTCTTGTTATCAGTAAGGGGTAGTGTCCCTGCTCAGTGCACGATGATGGTGTTCCTTGTTATCTGTAAGGGGTAGCGTCCCTGCTCAGTGCACGATTATGGTGTTTCTTGTTATCAGTAAGGGGTAGCGTCCCTGCTCGGTGCACAATGATGGTGTTTCTTGTTATCAGTAAGGGGTAGCGTCTCTGCTCGGTGCACGATGGTGTTTCTTGTTATCAGTAAGGGGTAGTGTCCCTGCTCAGTGCACGATGATGGTGTTTCTTGTTATCAGTAAGGGGTAGTGTCCCTGCTCAGTGCACGATGATGGTGTTTCTTGTTATCAGTAAGGGGTAGTGTCCCTGCTCAGTGCACGACGATGGTGTTTCTTGTTATCAGTAAAGGGTAGTGTCCCTGCTTGGTATTCGATGATGGTGTTTCTTGTTAACAGTAAAGGGTAGTGTCCCTGCTTGGTATTCGATGATGGTGTCTCAGTGCTCCGCTCTTTCCATCGATAGTAAAGGGGCAATGTCCCTGCTCAGTACACGATGATGGTGTTACTTGTTATCAGTAAGGGGTAGTGTCCCTGCTCAGTGCACGATGATGGTGTTTCTTGTTATCAGTAAGGGGTAGTGTCCATGCTCAGTGCACGATGATGGTGTTTCTTGTTATCAGTAAGGGGTAGTGTCCCTGCTCGGTGCACGATGATGGTGTTTCTTGTTATCAGTAAGGGGTAGCGTCTCTGCTCGGTGCACAATGGTGTTTCTTGTTATCAGTAAGGGGTAGTGTCCCTGCTCAGTGCACGATGATGGTGTTTCTTGTTATCAGTAAGGGGTAGTGTCCCTGCTCAGTGCACGATGATGGTGTTTCTTGTTATCAGTAAGGGGTAGTGTCCCTGCTCAGTGCACGATGATGGTGTTCCTTGTTATCTGTAAGGGGTAGCGTCCCTGCTCAGTGCACGATTATGGTGTTTCTTGTTATCAGTAAGGGGTAGCGTCCCTGCTCGGTGCACGATGATGGTGTTTCTTGTTATCAGTAAGGGGTAGCGTCTCTGCTCGGTGCACGATGGTATTTCTTGTTATCAGTAAGGGGTAGTGTCCCTGCTCAGTGCACGATGATGGTGTTTCTTGTTATCAGTAAGGGGTAGTGTCCCTGCTCAGTGCACGATGATGGTGTTTCTTGTTATCAGTAAGGGGTAGTGTCCCTGCTCAGTGCACGACGATGGTGTTTCTTGTTATCAGTAAAGGGTAGTGTCCCTGCTTGGTATTCGATGATGGTGTTTCTTGTTAACAGTAAAGGGTAGTGTCCCTGCTTGGTATTCGATGATGGTGTCTCAGTGCTCCGCTCTTTCCATCAATAGTAAAGGGGTAGTGTCCCTGCTTGGTACACGATGAGGGTGTTTCTTGTTATCAGTAAGGGGTAGTGTCCCTGCTCAGTGCACGATGAGGGTGTTTCTTGTTATCAGTAAGGGGTAGTGTCCCTGCTTGGTACACGATGAGGGTGTTTCTTGTTCTCAGTAAGGGGCAGTGTCCCAGCTTGGTGAGCGATGATGGTGTTTCTTGTTATCTGTAAAGGTGGTGTCCCTGCTCGGTACACGATGATGGTGTTTCTTGTTATCTGTAAGGGGTAGCGTCCCTGCTCGGTACACAATGCTGGTGCTTCTTGTTATCAGTAAGGGGTGGTGTCTCTGCTCGGTACACGATGATGGTGTATCAGTAAGGGGTAGGTCCCTGCTCGGTACACGATGATGGTGTTTCTTGTTATCTTTAAGGGGTGGTGTCCCTGCTCGGTACACAATGATGGTGTTTCTCGTTATCTGTAAGGGGTGGTGTCCCTGCTCGGTACACGATGCTGGTGCTTCTTGTTATCAGTAAGGG
Organism: Calotriton arnoldi; assembly: GCA_963921515.1. NCBI lineage: Eukaryota > Metazoa > Chordata > Amphibia > Caudata > Salamandridae > Calotriton > Calotriton arnoldi. The sequence goes on from CAWUFW010005193.1 coordinate 914,751, forward strand.
GTGGTGTCTCTGCTCGGTACACGATGATGGTGTTTATCAGTAAGGGTTTGGTCCCTGCTCAGTACACGATGATGGTGTTTCTTGTTATCAGTATGGGGTAGCGTCCCTGCTCGGTACACCATGATGGTGTTTCTTGTTATCAGTAAGGGGTAGTGTCCCTGCTCGGTACACAATGATGGTGTTTATTGTTATCTGTATGGGGTAGTGTCCCTGCTTGGTACAGGATGAGGGTGTTTCTTGGTCTCAGTAAGGGGTGGTGTCCCTGCTCGGTGCACGATGATGGTGTTTCTTGTTATCTGTAAGGGGTAGCGTCCCTGCTCGGTGCACGATGATGGTGTTTCTTGTTATCTGTAAGGGGTAGCGTCCCTGCTCGGTACACGATGATGGTGTTTCTTGGTCTCAGTAAGGGGTAGTGTCCCTGCTCGGTGCACGATGATGGTGTTTTGTGTTAGTTGTTTCTCCTGCTGCTGCTCCTGTCAGGAGCTTCCTTGGTGGGTTTCTTCTCTAGTTTACAAGCTCCAGGCCCTTCTGCTCACGGATAGACAAACTACAGCTCCTGGGGCCTCCTTGACGCAGCTTCATGCTGGTGAGACATGATTGCAGCATTCTCTCTGTGCTGCTGCACACCTTGGCAAAGATGCTGTCAGGGTGTTAGTTTTTAATAAGACTCTGACACTTTAGAATGGCGTGGGAGTAAGGAATACCAAGAGGTGTGTGAACAAAACAGACTCTGTGAAATATGAATGTGCCCCAAGTCATTCCGCAATGTGAGCATTACATTTCTCTTTTAGCTGGCGCGGATAGCATGGAATCTTTGCAGAATTTTGCCCAGGGCTAACAGAAGATCTGAAACTCCACGAATAACAAACATTAGTCCAATGATTTCTCTTGATTAATGAAAGTTACAAAGCCATGAGATTTTTGTCGACAGTAGCTTTATGTGCCTATCATCCAAGTGTCCTCCTCCAAAGTTACCCGCCAGACTTAGGGTATGTCTTTCTGATGCCCAGAGTGGTGGAACTCCTAAAACGACTTGTAAACACAGCCGCCAAGCCTTACTTCTCAGTGTGCACCAGGAAGGATCTGTGAGGCCAGCAGGTGGGGCGGCACAAGTAAGGGCCCCGGCTCCCCATGAAGCCAGACTTGCAGGTTGTGGCTGTTCATGCTGTGTGGATGGCTCCTGCCCTCTCCTTGAGCACAGCAGTAAATGTGGTGAAATGCATGACCAAATTCACAGGTGTGAGTACCACTGTGAGTCTCAGCCAGGGATGCGAGATGATCTGACGCGCTCCCAGTAAGACGTTTTATTGTTTTTCTCTGGATTCTGAGATTTCCTCTTTAGAAAATCACTTTTATTTGCTATGCTGTTTCCTAGTGACTTGCCTTCTGGTGGATGTCTCAGTACTTTGGTAATCACCCTCGCTCATTCTACCCCGAAATATTTCAACATTTACATCGAACCATTCATGGAGCTGCTCTGGAAGCACCAGCCCCTGTTTTAAAGACACTGGTATAATTCAGGCCCCCTGGTGGTGGGGTTCAGTGGTCACCATGTTGGGGACAGTAGGCACGAATGAGCAGCACTTACATTAAGATGTGTGTCAGTAAGACCTGATGTTTGTTCGATGGATATGGCATATTCCCCTTGACTAACCAGTATGGCTTGTTCTTGTGACACGTGTGCATTTCCCTGTGCACTGCTTTGTCATTCCCTTCGGTGATTCCTAAATGTGCTGGAAGAGGTGAGTTAGCTTCCATGGTCCTTGGGCATGTTGATATTGGGGTTTCTTCAAAGCGCTGGGGCCCCTGATTCAATTCCCGCCCCTTTTCTTTGTGCACATGGGCGATGCATGGTATGATTTGGCCCAAAATTGTCAGTGGTGGCTGGGTGCTCTGTCCGGTTTGGATGAAGTATGTTTGTGTCTTTGTTCATTCCGTCGTTGCGTGCTCTCCTGTCGGCAGCTGGTCACTTGGCTCTGCGCGTGCATGCCTATGTGTTGGTGTGCACTTCTTCTCGGAGATGTGCACAAGTGCAGCGTGCTCGCGCGGACAGGTTGCTTGGTGACAGCGTATTAAGGTGCTCTTGCTGGCTGGCCCCTGACATTGTAGTCCTTCCTTTTACTCCTCCTGTTTGCCGCTAATCCCAGCTCCACTGAGTGCTACTCTGCTTTTTTGCCCATCCTAGGCTCCTCCCCTCATGTGTGGTCGGTCATCAACCATTGTGCTGCGAACAGGACTTTGGGGGTTAAGGGTCAGGTATTTCTGTCTTCCTGGCTAGGGTGCAGAGTATCATTTGTCTTAAATGTGAATGGCTAGCGGGATTGCTTGCTATCTCCACATAACACTAAAGGGGTGACATTTACTATTCCCAAGCCAATCTGGGGGAAGATGTTGGACACTAAAGGGATGACATTTACTATTCCCACGCCAATCTGCGGGAAGATGTTGGACACTAAAGGGATGACATTTACTATTCCCACTCCAATCATACCATAGTGGGGAAGGCGTGAGGACTGTGACGGTGGCGAGTAAAGCGGGGCTCATGGTAACAGTAATTGGAGCACCCTTTACTCAGCCTGATGAATTTTTCGCACAACCTGCACATTCTTCACATGACCCAAGGAGATGACTGTACATGTGCCTGGAAGGGGAACGGGTATTGTGTCGTCGATGAACTCTTGCATCCATCATGTGGGGTGCCACACTGGCACTTCACATGAGCATGTTGTTGATAGTGGGGCAATGTCTGGTAAGGTTTCTTTCAGAAAATGTCAGACAGACCGGTCTCTTGCTCTGCACACTGGTCAGTGTACATTTTACAGACACGTGTAGTTCTCAGTGGTGCAGCAGGTGCATTTGCACCGGGGCCCTGATTTGACCACGAGGCACCTGTCAGAGGGCCCCATGTTCCTTCTTGCACTAGGGCCATTTTGCTGTGCCACTGTGAGCAGACAGATAGTAGCGCCGACATTGAGTGAGCAGAGAATAACTACAGGGGCATAGCTTTCAATAGTGCTGCAGGTGCAGTGGCACCGGGGCCAAGGAGGTGTGTAATTGTTTGGTTTTTACCACAAAACCAAGCCATTCCCCTTACTTGCTTCAGGGCCAATGGCATCCTAGCTATTCCAATGACTTTACACTCAATGTTTGTGTTAAACCACATACCCACCACACACTGGAACCCCTACTGAAATGGCTTAGAAAGTTAAGCGCCTGTAAGTTACATTTAGTGTGAACTACAGGTCACATGTTTGAATGCCGGCAGTAGCAACTCAGCCTTTCATCCTTCTAAGGTCGATAAATGGATACCTCAATGTTATCCATTAAATTGTGTTAGAGTAACACCTTAACAGTACTTATTACTGGTAAAAACTGTGGAACGAATCACAAATTATTGTGTGTATACACACACACGCACATACACACACGCATACGTTTGGTTATTCGGCACCCTGGGCAGGGTATGCTACCCTCAGTATAAGGTGTTAAGTATCAATGGGGTTACCCGAAATGCTACCAGACCCGGGTCGAAATTGCAGTACAATAAACAATTGGTCACAGTAGCAACAATTTAACAATACGAAAGAAATAGCGGCATTCACGACACCAATTTTGCATAGTCTACAGTGAATGCAAAATTGGTGCTGTGAATGCCGCTATTTTCTTTCGTATTGTTAAATTGTTGCTACTGTGACCAATTGTTTATTGTACTGCACCCTCAGTATAAGGCTTGGCATGCTCGCATGCCAGGCACTGAAATGCGATGATGTGGGCGAAGGAAGGGGAGTTTTCAGAATGAGAACAACATTTAGATTGGTCTGTGGTTGAAGGTCCTAGCCGAAGAATCCAGATGATGAAGTTAAGATTAAATCCATCATTCCTGGCAGGCAGAACATGTTCTTGGAGCAAAAATGCCTCATCTTGTGAGGAATAAAATGCACTTTGTGCTGTTCTGTTACAATACAATGAGTTAAGGCAATTGATTTTTTAGATCTAACGTTAGTCTTTATTTAGTAAGGACAAGGGGCAATGGGGAATAACTGGAGACCGAATACAGAGTAATTCTAACATTGCAAATTATGTTAAACTCACTAAGGAGGAGAAGTTATACTTTGTAAATCAAAGGAATGTATTGCTTTTAATGCATACACTTGTATAATGTGTATTAATTTAACATTCATTGGATACTTTGTATGTCCTTTTATATTATAAAATGATTTAATGGAGAAATTCAAAATATACTTTTTATCTCACGTACTAGCGAATCGTGATGACTGGTGATATGCCTACATTCCTCGCAAATAGTGAAGCAAAACAGAGTTACTATGTATTATTTTGCTTAATTTGATAAATAAAAGCAAACAAAAATGTTGCATTGTATGTTGCTCTTTTTTCACAGCATTTTGACTTGTGCTCTTCCAATTATTAGAATGAGGTGAAATAATGACTTGCATTTGAAAGCATAACCTGATATCCTTTATTTCAAACAGAATGAAAACCGTGGTTCTTACTATTAAAAAGTATTTTGTTTTATTAAGTATATGCAGAATATATGCACAATGCCTACCATCTGATGGTTATTTTTTATTTATCTGGTCTTAGTTATAAAGTAAAGTCACATTGCAGTCAGGGGCGTAGCTTAATTTCCCAAGTAAATAGTATGCTGCAGGGTGGAGGAGTGGGATGACCAGGGTTTGGGATGAACTGTCCCCATGAAAAACAGGGTCAATATTGATTTGCATCAGGTGGGCCTCTGTCTAGAGTGGCGCAGTGGACAAAACGATGGGTTGAAATGCTATGAGTGGTTGTCCGTTGTTAGACTATTTGCAAGCACTCATCACCTTTTGAGTTTGATTGCCAGTAGTGTGCGTGGAACTCTGTGACTGAATTCCAAAATGTAATACTTTTGCACCCATTCAAGTAGTACTTCTATGTGTATGTATATGTGTGTGTGTATATATATATATATATATAGAGCAGCTTTCTGCAGTACCTCCGGACGCGTCCACCTCGTTGGGTCAGTGCGAAGCAGCGGGTGCAGGACCCACAACGTATATGAACAAACAGCGCTACGTCTAAATCAACAAAGCTCGCACTCCAGGATGTAAAGTTCTCAAACTTCTAAGCCGACTGATACATTTGAGAACTTTACATCCTGGAGTGCGAACTTCATTGATTTAGACATAGCGCTGTTAGTGTGTATATATATATATATATATATATATATATATATATATATATATATTTTTTTTTTTTCCTAATTTAAAAAAAAAAAAAAGTTAAAACCTCTTAGTTGAACAAGGGTGATGAGTAAAAACGATAAAGACCTAGCAGACCCAACTTGGGGTCCCCAGATCCAACTCAAACAAGGAATACATTTGTTTGGAGAGTGTCACACTCCGAACACCCCCCTGAAGCTACGCTCATGATCACAGTTGGGTGGAGCCAGAATCACAGCCCGAGTGATGAACTATTAGCCATATACAAAGCAAGAACTCTGGAACGAGTTAAAGGGGGATGGCAGTACATTTGTAAGAGTAGGGATATCGACCACCCCCCCCAGTAACTGATATTCTCCAATAATGTGACAGAAGGAGAAATGTCTCTTAAAAAGAAACTGTGAGCAAGAGGTGGGTTGAATAAGTCTAACCTTCAAAATCATACAGTTAGGCAACACCTTGCCCCTAGGGGTGCCTAAGTAAGTCATGATCTTTTTTCCCATTAGTACCAATGAAGGGGTGAACAAGTATGCTGGCTTGGGCCCCTAACTCCAAACACTCATTCCTCAATGCCTACAGTTTCTTCCTCTTGGCCACCGAGGCAGGGCTTTTCGCCTTGAGCATCGCCTTCGCTTTTCCAGTGGCCATCTCAGGACTAACGCACTTTGGGACTCATCATGTTGAAAAAACGTCACAGTACCATTCAAGCTCTATCAGCACCTTAATTCCTCATGGGGAGGCAAAGTGCCCTACACAAAAATATATGTGATACAGGTCCAAGCGCAATCTCACTCATAACTTCCAAAGAGGGTGACATATCAGTATATCCCATGCTGTCACCGGAGCCTGCCAGACTATGCGAGGTGGGGGTGAAAGTGGGTCCCCATCCTCCCAAGTGGAGTGTGGGTACAAATTCATCCATAAGGCAGACCTGAAGATTTTACAGGTTTTCAAACAGATTGTTCTCCACCCATGCGCCTCTATTCTCGGGTTCCTGAGAGTGGTGTTTGGATTAGGGGCAGCCTTGTGTGGGGATGGAGGAAGCTGAGAGCAGATAAGCTTTTTTGTCTAAATGGCTTGATGCAAGCTGCAACTGCTTTTTTCATTTTACGGTGTACAGACTGTTGAACGGTCTCCAAAACCTGTGGACCAATAGAATATGAGGTCTCTTCCTCCTGAATAAATGGGCCTGCATTAGGAAGGCAACACCTCCAAGTACTGACATGTCAAAAACTAGTGTAAACCACATGCGACAGTGGAGGGCCCTCCACCGGCAAACAAGGGGTAAGAGAGGTTAGGACGTGGATACCCCCTCCCGATTAGATAATCACTACCAAAAATGTATCCAGAACAATCGAAGCTCAGGATCTAAAAATTATTTCATAATTGTATGTCTTTTGTCTCCTTTCACATTCCTTACAGGCGGAATTTTTACGTACATATGGAAGGGAGATAAGTATACTCCCCATTATTTCACGAAGGTGGCAGCTTTCTGTACCTTCAATAAATATATATTGGATAATTTTCGACCAACACCAGGGAGGGAATGTTTGTTATGCCCTGATGAAAGCCCAGGACCGATCTGGCCATCTCTAAGGGCTGAAACATGTTGGCAGATTATTAGGGTCATAGGACCATAACCTCCAAAAAACCCAGTTTTTTACATTTTCTTAATATCCGCTACGTCCCCGTGAATAAAAGGGATACCTGGGGAACGGAGTAGTATTTTTATCTTTAAGACCCCCCTGGCCTACATCTCCAAAGAGCTCCCTGAAATACGGTTGAGCCCACCCTGAACTTTAGGAGTCAGGGTGAACCCGATGATGAAGCATGACACCAATAGGGTGTGTGAGGGTTAAATAACAAAAAGGAATTGCTTCCTTCCCGCATTTTACGGATGTCAAAAACTAGTCCTAGAAATAGAACCCTCACACCTACACCAGAAAATATTGGAACAAGGGAGACTATCTTGTTATTTGAGGAGGAGGTTTTAAAGTTTTATTTAAATAAGACATTCACCCAACCAAGTTCACCTGCTGGTGTGCGGTAGCCATCAGACTAGTGTCAGCCTGGGTGACCTGTAAGAGGACGCCGGATGGTCCCATAGTTGCTGAAAGCCAACACATGTGATGGGGATGTGGTTTATAGCATCTTGCATTCTAGAGGTGGTAGGTTATAGTCCCTGAGGTGATGCCACCCCAGACACAGGATTCCACTGAGAGGCGGAACTGGTCACACTGTAACAGCTGACAAAATGGCGGACATGGTGGTTCTAGAGATGCTCGCTCCTTGCCCAAAGACTTGCGCATGGCCACGAGCACAGAGCATGCAGCCATCCTCAGAAGAAATACAGAACACAAGAGTGGCTGTGCAATGCTACCTGGCTTCAGCTGGCTAATCTTGCGAAGTCAATTTGATTTCCCTATACATTTTTGAAATTTCCATTTGCAAACGTCGACCAATGTAATTTTTTCCCTAAACTAGTTTTTGAGACATATGCCTGGCAACCAATCCCCATACATTCTGCTTTACCATCCTTCCTTTGCATCAATATATATTATTTTTTTTCTCAAATTAAATGAAGGATATTGACCATAAAAGGAAATCAGTGGAAAATCCTCCTTTGGGCCTAGGTTCTGGGCAGTGCATAGGCAACTGTTTGTATAATGTGCTGTGCATGAGGGTGCTTCTTCTGTTGAATCACTTTTATATACATCTAGGCTTTGGTGCTTGGAGATTATGCCTCAGTTAACATGAGGTTTCATACTTCATGTTGTGCATGTGAGCAGGTGGCTGCAAGGCTTCTTCATGTTGACCTTGCAGAGTTGTGTGCTGGTGAGCAAGGGCTGCTGTTTCCTCGATTTATGATCATTTTACTGGCAGTGTTATTTTTAGTCGTCTTGGAAATGCAGGATCCGAGTGCATTAGACCCATGCTGCTTCAGTCAGTTTTGGAGGGAATGTGTCTTGATAATTGGGGCGAGGCAGAGAGAAGAACGGTTGCTGTCGGAAGAGGGTCTAATTTGAGGCCTTTTTCCTTACAGTTATGTGCGAGATTTTACATGACTCTGCAAATTTACTTACTAATAATATGATTTTGCAAGGCAAATAGGGGTTTTGGACTAATAGGCTAGGGAGGTGTGATGAATAATATTTGGGCTGTATTTCATATTCAGTCTTATTTTATTTGTAATCGCTGAAATAGTCATACTATCATTATTTACCAATATGATTCACAGAAGAATAGCACATACTATATTCTAATCATTTCAAACTATAATGTCTGTGTTTGCACTGTTTTTGTGGCCAATGCAGGGGTACCTCATCTTCAATCTACAAGTGCAAGATGTTCTGTATGAGGATGCACAAACTACATGCATCCCTAACTCATGAGTGTAACTCAAAAGGAGCGTGAGAAACACCTGGCTCTTTTTATTTTCTGTGTGAAGGACACACTATCCTCTGAGGGCTCACGGATGTGACCACCAAACTATTAAGGTTGTCACCGCAGATGGAACAGAAGGAAAAAAAACTTCTAAAAGTGTCTCTCTGACATGCACCGTTTGCAGAAGGAGTTGGAACAGCCGTAGCTGTGGTATTCCTACAGGAGGAGCAGGCCCTTCTGTGCAGGGCTGTAGTCTCTGCTCAGTGAACTGCCCAGACATAGCAGCCAGATGTTAGAGGTTCAGCACATACATCCTTGAAGGAGAAGAGTTTCCTCTTCAAGGACCATGTGATAAGCTGCAGTAGTGGACACAGTTTTATGAAGATGTTCCAGCGTCACAAGGTGGGCTGGTTCACATGACTGTCAGCCATTGCTTCCCCTTTGACAGCCTGCTTCTCTTCGTACAGCTACTCACAGTATCCTGACAAGGGGGTGAAATACACTTGCTGCAACAGGTTTGTCCAGATTCCTGTCTTGCCATTACCCCTTGGAACTAACTCACAATTTTATCCTGCCTAACAAGTGGATATGGGTTTTGACTGTTCTCATTATCTCTGAAATAGAAATGGCAATGGTGATGCAACGTATTTTTCTTTCGTCTCATTTTTGGGTGTAAGCTGTAGGGTTAAGGGTACAGGCACATGCCGCAAAGAAAGAGAGCCCAAAATGGCACTGAATCATTTAGTCACCGGCTATCTTCACTACTCAGAAGCGAGGCCATCCTTGTTAGATGACCCCAGCCCTCGCAGCCATGTCCCTATGTCTCACTGCCTAGAAACCAATGCTTGGCCTTGCAGGCAGATCCTAGGCACAGCCTTCACTCTTAGGTATCAAAGGGAATGTTGGGGTGAGAAAGGGAGAAGAGAAAGAAAGATTTCTCTAAAGTAAATATAAATATGAAATGCCATTTTGTCAAATGGAAACCATATATTGAAAGTCTTTACACAGTGATGCCAGTTCAAGATGCTGACCCCCGCTTACAAAGCCCTGCACAGCGAAGGAACAGTATACATCAAGAAACCCCTAACCTTCCATCAGCTGGACAGACACCTTCGATCTGCTTCCCTTTTCCTCGGACACTCTCCCCGGGTTTGCCGAACCAACAGCAGAGAACGCTCTTTCTCGTACCTGGCGGCCAAGGGTTGGAACAGCCTTCCCCTGCACCTCAGGACAGCCCCGTCGCTCCAGCTGCTCAGGAAGGAACTCAAGACCTGGATGTTCGAATAAACAAACCATCATGCAGCAGCCAGCATCTCGAGGCCCTCGCGGGTGATTTGCAGCGCTTTATTAATGTTTGATTGAGGAAGAACTGCGGAAGATTACTGGTAAGTAATTTGATATTACTTCCTCTCATCAGCTAAACCTACACAACCTCCCTGCCAGCCAGAAGCAGAAGGTAGACAGACATGTGTGCCTGCCTTCTGCTTCGTTGAAATGTGAAGTATGTCTACACAGAGCGTGTAGTGGGCAGGGGGGGCGTGAGTGGTCTCAGGCCATGATGCACTTTTTCTCCCATGGGCCTGTACTTTTAACTACTAACCTACAGTTTTCACTCTTGCCACTAGGTGGTAGCGGAGGAATTCTAGGAGTTAGTGGGCAAGGATTAGCTGGTAGTGTAGTGATATTGGAGTTCGGTATATACTTTTTGCTACTTTTGCTAATTTAACATCTTCATTTGAAATAATGTTTGAAAATAAGAAAAAATCTGTGTTCGACCGCCATTGAAATTCACTTGGGAGTGTACAGTAGTCATCATGCAAAACAGAGAGATTTAGTGAACTCATCTTCAAAAAATATGCGGAATTAAATTGTAGTGTGATCTTTTTGACTTACCAGGAGTGACTAATCCTTTTAGATGAGCAATATTAATTATGTTAAAATAAAGTATACAACAGAATGCTGTCAAGAATTCATTTCTACAGTTCTGTAACAGTTGACTTCAGGGGCTGTTGTGGAATGCTTTAAATTAAGAAAGTTTGTTTCATGTTTACCTATTGTATGTCTAGTTCATTTATTTTTTCATTTGTGTGTTAACCATATTACTTTTAATTTCTTTTAATTAATTTCTTTGTTTCCCATTTTGTTTGCTTTTTTTACGCTCCTCATCACTAGGTCCCAGCAAATCATGGACACTCCCAGTCGATTAGCAGATGAACACGCATTGATAGCCGATTATGTGGCGCGGCTGCAGAATGGTACACGGTTAGTTCTAGGATAGCTTTCCCAAGTAAACCAGTTTTAACTGCAGAAAAATGTTCACAGAACGAACATTTTTGGAATGGTTTGCTAAACTACAAAAGTACTGGGACATTTTTATTTCCTTACAAAAACTGTTTTTGAAATATGTGCAGAAAAATCTCTTACCAGCCATTGATGGAGCGTTTTAAAACTTTTCATTGGATTCTGGTTCGATACGTTTCCAGAAATAAGCCTATCTTTGTATTGCCAAATAGAGCATTACATGGTGAAATTGGTGGATATTACAGTAAACGTTTGCAAACAAATGTTGAGCAATGTTTAAGAAAAAAATCCTACTTCTGTCCTTTGAAGGCGAGCACATTGTGAAAGTTACCCTGATCCCCAACATCTACAGATAAACCCGGCCATATAACCTGTTATTACAATGCTGAAGGCCCTGGGGAGGCAAAAACATCTTTAACTACTTTGGTGAGCCTGGCTTTGTTCTGGAGGAACATAATTTCCCTTCCTCCTCCATGGCACCCGACGAGTGACTGCCATAGGGTGATGTCGGCACTGACTTTAATGCAAGGTCCTCAAGCGGGGGAAGAGATATACGTTTTTTGTCTGAATAGATTTAGAGATTTTTCCCTGACTACTTAATCGTCGTAACACCTGGGAAGGAAGTGCTTTGTATTTGTTTTTAAAATGTTGGCAGGTTTGTGACGTCCATCAGAAATTAAATTTCAAGATACTGAACAGCAAAGGGGCATAGCTTACACTTTTCTGTTTCAACCTTTTTTGCTGGAAATAAGAAAATTGCAAAAGCGAAATAACGTTGTTTTGGAACATTTCTTACAATAAGAAATAACTCTTAACATAACTCCTCACTTAAAGTATCTTTTTTATTTACTTCCACTTCTATAAATCTCTTTAATTAACTCTGTTCTCTTCAGCATAACCTGGAAGGAGAAGATGGGTCATCGCAGGAGTTGGGAGAGATTGGGGAGCCTGGAACAGCCCCAGATTTTCTGAATTCGCCTGTGTATTGAACTTCTATAGCAAACACCTTCTTGTCCCCTCCTTTATGACACACTGACTGATAGAATTCAGGCCTGCTGTCTTCAGCCACCACTTACTGTGCTCATCAGACTGAACCTCACAGCTTCTCCTTCCCTCGGCTATCAGTCGTCGAATCAGCCTGGATGACCATCATGTTCTACGGTGGTTCCACCCCTTCACCTTTACAACTCACAATCAACTCCGTCACCATATTGGTTATATTCTTCGTTGGATCAATTCTTTTTCCGTAGGATCTCTGTTGTGATGTGAGGGATTGTGTCCTGTGCCTGACCAGTTGTGGTTGTCTCCTCTCACTTCGTGTTGCTGCCCCACTCTGTTTCTGTGATTCCGAGAGGTAGACCGCCTCATGGTTCGGGTGTGTGCCCTTCCGCGTGTAGCTCTTCTTTCCTAAAACCCTGTGTAGCATCATTTATTTTGCTTAGTGTGCTCTGAGAACATGTAAGGAATTCTAAGACCAGCCCCCTCCTCTCCAGCCGGGGTCTGGAAACATTAGATGGGGTTCTGAGGCACTATCCTCTCTCTCTCTTCCATGGCCAATTGTGCTCCAGGAAGGGGCCTCCTTGTGTCTCAGGTTTGTTCTGCCATGAGGTGATCCGCACTTCTGTGCTCGGAAATGTTACTGGCACAGTTGGAAGGCAAACTAACATGTTCTCCCCAAAAACATAAAGCATATGCGACTTGTCTCTAAAAACAGAAAGCACAAGCAGCGTTATTCACAGTGGCACAATGAGCAGAATATTCTAAGTATTTAACTAATCTTGAATTAAAGTTAAGAATGTCCCACTCATGCGGTAGGTTACCACCTCCATACAAATGCGCCACAAAATTCAGATTTTAACCAATACTTTTGTTCTGAAAGCACAAGGCAAAGCAGATGACCAGGAATAAATATTCAGTTCTAAACCCACAAAGATTGACACCTAATGGAAGCTTGTTTAAATATTTTTTTTAATTCCGCCATGTGGAATTGAAGGAATCGCATTTGCACGAAATTCCCTCCAGTCGGCGTTGATAGGGCTCCTGGTATGTTTAACATTTTACCCTCTGCTAAGAGCCCAAGAGAAGCCCAGTTAGTTGGTGTCTCCCAGGGATTGACTGCCAGTCCTGGTTAGACTGTCCTCCACTGTTCATCCTCCGGATCCTAAGCACTCTTCATAGGTTGCTGCCGTCTCCTCTGCAGGGGGCCTGCCTGCCCCCACCAGGTTGGTGAGGCCATCAATTTGCATTGCCTATGCTGGTGGAAGTTGGGGAGGGGGAATCACAGCACCAATTCGTTTTACCTCATGACCATCTGAAATCCCACAGGTCAAACCGCTCTCTGTCGATACTTTGCCCTTTGAGCACCCTTGCTCAGATACTGCTGATGTGAACCCTGCCCAGGAACATCCTCCAAGAAACCTGTTTGACTACCTCCAGGCATTTTTTGCAATACACAATTCCTGCTTCAGGGAACTCTTTAGGAATTTCTATTCATTTTGTTAAATCTCTCTAAGTTCTTTACGTAGGCCCTGTGCCCTTCAACGTCTGAAAAATACCCACCGGATCAGCAGCACTCTTCCGCCCCACCCTACGGAGGACCAGAGAACAAGTTGATATCTCGATGGAAACCCAGAGTCTATATTTTGCTGTAAATACCATGGCAGACAAAGTGCCTGCACTGAATCACTTTCAAGCTGTATTTTAAAAATCAAGAGGTATTTGGAAAATATAGGCCCTGATTTGCTCATTTTTGGCCTTGGCTTAAGACAGCCGCAAGCGGTAAAGGGGACAGCTTTAAAACAGCGTTAAGCGAGGGAGGGGGCAATCTTAAGATGGGCCTAGTTGAGGGAAAGAACAGCCTTACGCAAGTGAAGTTTCAGGCTTTAGACGGCTGTAGCCAAGACAAACCCCATTAATAACAGGCCCATCTTTGTTCTAAATCAGACCCATAATCATAGATCTAGAATTTTCCCTCGCAATCGTTTTCCAAATATATTTATTGTAGACATAATACCTTTATCTCTAAACTTCTATTTTATTACACATGTAGCTCTAATAAAAACATAATTCTATATTTTTGTGTATCACAAGATAATTATGATTTTTTTTCTTTTAAATCTCACTTTTTAGAACTTATTTTTATCTTGAACCAAATTTGTAGGAATTATTTTTATTGTATTCGGTGCTATTCTTGTCAAATTCTAAAAACAATGTTTTGCAGTATAATTCAGAGCACAGGCACTCGATCAATTATCCACCCTCCAGTCCCTGGATGTCCTCCTGGTGGCTGCAGATGCGGGTCATGATTACTGCACAGCATTTTAATCAAGGAAATGTTATGTTTAGGATACAACTAAAGATTTGCCTCTTCCCCATTGAGCATCCTGCTGCCTGATAGTCCCCCAAACCTAGTTGATCATTTGCTGATCAACATATGCCTTCCTTTTCTCTCCACCTTGGCCTCTTAATCCCTAGCCTCCTGTTAAAGGAGGTCGGTGCTGACCAGATGTATTCTAAAATTGATGATCTATGTGCATCTCTGTATAATTTTTGTGTAATTCATGTAACCCCCCCACTCCCATTTCATGAAAACTGTACCCTTTGTATTTTTTTAATTGCATCCTGCTTTTGCAAACACCTTCTTGAATACCTGACCTGGTCAGGTTGCATCTGTGCACACTGTAGAACGCTGCACCACCCTCCGAGCTAGGTCTTCTATAAAAGGAGCCCTGTAAAAACAGAAGCCATGGTGTGATCCCGATCTTTTCTTCTTTATTCGGCAGTGTGTTGGACAGCCCCAGCAGGTTGGATGAAGAACACCGGCTGATAGCAAGATACGCAGCGAGGCTGGCGGCAGAAGCTGGAACCTCTGTAAGGACAATAACATATTGTAAAATAGTTAAATATTCACCTTACCTTGTTTTTATTTATTTATTTTCTATTCAGCAATCTTCAGAGCGAATGTATGTCGGTGTAATCATAGTCTCAATTACTGATCGTTTTAGCGTAAATATCCAGGAGCTATTTTCATGGACAAGTAAAAAGAAAACAACTAACTCAACTTTCACAATATGTACAATCGTTAAACGTAGTTTACATTTTTAATTTTTAAAAATGTTGTACATGGTTGTGTTTTCATTTTACACTAACAGGGTTGCAACCGATATACTACATTTTTATGGCATTTTATTGACATTTTTATAGTTTTTTTAATTCCTCTTCTGTCCATGAGTGAGTCAGCCAAAGGTGCTGTTCTACTTTGCCAGAATGTTCTTCCTTACCTGTATGATGCTGTTGTTGAGCGCTGTAAGCCTTTTGTAATTTTGTTTTTTGTATTGTCCTCCCAGTTGTACAGTAGGCCACAGCAGAATCTCCTCTATAAAAGTTTGAACATCTGTCCTATGTAACCTGCTGTACTGCAGCCGAGCCAACATGACTCATTGCATGTTCTTTGTTCTGAGGAACTAGTCTGTCCTAGTATGGACACCTGAGGGCTAGAACCTCTAATGCAAATATACCTTAGTTGATATGCTCTTCAGCACACCTGTTGACGGAGCTGCCAGGAAGTTGTCATTTTAGACAGGCTTATAATAGCGAGCGTTAGTAAAAAAGGGACTGAGCATGGATCTGTATTGACACCCTGCCAAAATACCCATTACTTCAGTCTCAATGGAATTAATTGAGCTGGCCCAAGCCAATTACAGAATTGGGTACTCACACTTGCAAACTAGTACATCTGATAGAGACTTCTAGCCACAGATTCCGTACCATAGAATATTTCCCAGACATAAGACTGGATCTGGAATTTTTGGAGCAGTCCCCTTGTGCGCCGGTAGGTGGCATTGTTTAGTTCCGTGTGGCGGTGACGGAAATGACGTGTGCGGTGCCTACATAAGCGCTGACCTCAGTTCCTTCTTTCCACGCCATCAGCGCGGATCCGGATGAGGCCCCCTCACGTATTTTTTGACCAAATTTGTTCGACCGTTTTGTTGAATTGGACCAGTGTACCCTTTTCCACCAGTTTTGTGCACTCTGTTCCAGAGGAAACCGACCAGTTTCAAGCCTTGTGGTTCCTGTCCCAAGCAAACGTCTGACAGACCCCCCACTTGGTGTGTCTGTGGTGCCTGGAATGAGACCACAACTTGTGCGGATCACAGGACTATGGATCCAAAGGCCATCCGAGTGGGCAATGAAGCTTCTGGCCGCTAGCCACACGACTCTGCACCGCTCCAGCTCCCGTTCTTGACGGAGGTCTCGGGACTGCTCTTAGTCATTTGCGCAGTTCATAGTCGTGATCACTGACTTCGTCAGGTAAGTCCCACAAGAAAAAGTCCAAGAAGTCGAAGTGTTTTTCGAATTTGCTGCGCTGGTCCCATTCTTCGGATGAGGCATGGGACCGACGCCACAAGTCCAGGCCCCACTCCCAGGACGTCCCTCTGGAGCCTGCGCCTGACACTTGGTCCGCTCCATGCTTCCTCACGTTTGCAGGAGCAACCCAGAGAGTTTTATGAGGCCATGATCCTCATTTTTGGGCGATCAAACCCCTCTGGAGCACCTTTGAGCCCCATAGGTTATGGGGGGACTCTGACTGGGGCTCCGCCACCAGGTCAGCCCTTGGCTCCAGTTGGGCTCTCAGTATCCATTGGTGGATCAGGATCTCCCTCAGCCAGGACTTTGCAACCTCCTCCAGGGACCGTTTGAGTGACGTCATTCTCTGCAGCGTCGACACCCATCGGCGGCGCCTGATCCAGCATGATTCCCAACTCCAATGCGGAGCCAAACTGGCATCTCCTGACATTGGTTCTGGCGCCAACCAACTCAAAACGACCTGAATTGGAGATGGAGTCCTCTTTCACAAAAGGGCCCTCTGAGGAACACAAATGGAGGGGGTCTGAAAATCCCTATGGCTATTCTGACCTCCAAGCAGAGTCCATGGCTGGCAACTCCTGGTATGAGGACCTGGCTGATGCCAGTATTCTAGACACCTCACCAGACACTTGCCTTCTCTCTCCTCCCACAGTGGCTTCAGAGGGGGTGGCTTCCTTTGCAATGGTTTCGGAGGGCAGCTGAGGTTCTGGACCATTGTCTTGACAGAGGTGCTTCAGTGCGAGGTTTCCCCCCTCTGAACCACTACTTCCATTCAATGCAGCCCTCACTGATGTCCTGCTCGGGCCTGGGCCAAGCCCTGCATAACCACTTCTATGCACAGGACTCTCTCTCTCTCCACCATTGGTCCGCTCCCAGGACCCAGACTTCCTCACCAAGCATCCTGCCCCTGGTGGTCCAGGCTCAACCTCCAAGATAAATCTCAGCACATTTCCTAACACACAACTGATAGGGAATGTAAGAGACTGTATATCTTTGGAAAGAGGATTTTCTCTCCCAATAGCCAGGCACTGTGGTCCGTGAACACTGCATGCTTATTGTGCCATTATTCCCTTACTGTGTGGGATATTGTTGCACAAGTGCTACCTATGGTCTTGGAGGAGGCCCGAGCCATTCTCTCCCTAACTATTGCTGATGGAAGAGATGCAGCAAAGTTCACAATCGGATGCAGGTAGGATATGATAGGCTCGCTGGGCAAAGCCATTGCTTCCACAGTGGTGGTCCGATGTCACCCCTGGCTGAGGACAACTGGCTTTTCGGGGATGACCAGGCATCACTTATAGACATGCCTTTCAATGGGACTCGCCTTTTTGGTGTTGAGGTGCTTGAGCACTTTAAAGAAAGTAGGGCTCACCATGGCCCCCGCATTCTGCCTTCCACCCCTTCTGTGGCTACGGTAGGGGCTATCAGCCGTATCCTTTATACCCTAACCACCATGGCCAGCAGGCACCACAGTCCTTTTGCGACCATGCAGATGGCTTTCACAAGCGTCATGGGAAGCAGAGGTTGACCCAGTCTGCCCCTTCCCACCGCCGGCAGCTGCAACTACAAAGTCTCTTAAGTTTACCCTCATACCATCATGGGCACCCAGTTGATGGCAGGATTCGGCACCACCTGTCTCAATGGCAGAAGATCACTTCAGACAAATGGGTTCTTCAGATTGCCCAGCAGGGCTATACCCTACCTTTCCAACAGATCCCACCACCTTTACTGTCCACTGTTTGGCAGATGGAGGACCACCTTTCTCTCTTGTACCAGGAAGTACTGACTCTACTGACCAAAGGAGCTATTGAGAGGGTGCCGGCATCAGGAGTAGGTTGTGGTTCCTGTTGTCACTACTTTCTGGTGCCGAAAAAGGATGGAGGCCTCCGCCCCATCCTCGACCTACGCCCTTTCAACTACTTTCTTAAATAGGAAAAATTAAAAATCCTCACTTTGGCTCAAGCACTATCTGCTCTCGACCCTGGAGACTGGACTTGCAGGATGCCTACTTCCATATCCTTGTCCTGCCTGCCCACAGGTGTTACCTGTGGTTCACTGTTGGTCAAGAGCATTATCGGTTCACTGTGCTCCCCTTTGGTCTTACCAGCGCTCCTCTTGTGTTCACCAAGGTGATGGCGGTGGTTGCAGCACGTTGCATAGGTCAGGGGTTCCAGTCTTCCCCTACCTTGATGACTGGCTCTTGAGGCGGGATCGCCCCAGGCAGTTGTCTCTCACCTCCAGACTACGGCGGACCTCCTGCATTCGCTGGAGTTCACTATCAATGTGCTAAAGTCATAACTGATTCCTTCTCAAACACGCCCTCATCTGAGCTACTCTGGATACAACGCAGTTTCAGGCTTATCCTCCAGAACAGAGAGTCCAGGATATTCTGGCTGTGATCCCAATGTTTCAGCCTGTATCCTGGATTTCGGTGAGACTGACTCAAAGGCTGTGGGGTCTCATGGTCTCCTGCATCCTGCTGATAAAACATACCCTTTGGCATATGCTGGCTTTGTATTGGGATCTGAAGTTCTAGTGGGCACAGCATCATTGGGATCTCTCTAACCTGGTCCAGATATCTGAGGGAACTGCAAAAATATCTGCAGTGGTGGTTCACGGACCGCGATTTAGTCAGCGGCAGACCCCTCTCACTTCCCCATCTAGAGTTCACAATAGTGACAGATGCATCACTTCTGAGTTGGGGCAGCCATCTGGGAGAGGTGAAGATCAGAGGACTCTGGTCTCCCAGCAGAAACTCAGATCCAGGTCAATCTGTTTAAACTGAGAGCTATTCACCTGGCATTGAAAGGCTTTCTTCCTTCAATCAAGGGAAGGCTGCTTCAGATGTTCATGGACAACACCACCGCCATGTTGTATTGCAACAAGAAAGGCGTGGTTGGGTCAACGGCCCTGTGTCAATAGGCCCTGCATCTATGGACATGGCTGGAACGTCAGGGCATTTTCCTGGTGGTTCAACATCTGGCAGGCTCTCTGAACGGCAGAGCAAATGAAATCAGCCCTCGATGCCTCCCAGATCACAAATAGCATCTTCATCCAAAGGTAGTGCAAGGTCTCTTCAGAGACTGGGGAGAACCTTGGTTCGTTCTATTCGCTACCACCTAGAATGCAGAATGTCGGCACGTCTGCGCGCTGGAGTTTCCAAGGCAGCTCTCTCACAGAGACGCATTTCGTCTTGAGTGGAGCTCCGGACTCCAGTACTCTTTTTCACCCAGAGTTCTCAAGAAGATCTGGAACAACTGGGCCCAAGTCATCTTCGTGGCTCTGGATTGGGCAAGGAGAGTCTGGTTTCCTGAACTCCTGAGCAGGAGCTTCTGTCCTCCGATCAGGCTGCCTCTTCTGGAGGATCTCTGGTCGCAGCAACAGACCAGGTTCCTGCACCCAAACCTGCACACTCTCCATCTACATGCGTGAAGATTGAGTATCGACAGTTGAGAGTATTCGTTCTCCCTCCTGAAATGTGATGTCAACCTGGCAGCCAGGTGCCCCTCCACGAAAACATTTGACGCCTGCTGATGGGACAGATTTGTGGCTTGGTGTGCGGCCAAACCCTCAATCAATCAATCAATCAGGGAATTATAAGCGCGCTACTCACCCGTGAGGGTCTCAAGGCGCTGAGGGGGGGGGGGTCCGCAAATCTGTCTTCACCCTTATCTAAACTCCTTTTGTTTGCCATATCCCTTGCCTGGCAATGCCTTGCTTTGCGCACAGTTAAAGGGTACCTTTCCGCCATTTTAGCCTTCCTGTGGTTGCCAGATCAATTCTTCCTGTTCAAGTTACCTGTTGTGACTCGTTTCCTGAAAGGTTTACAGCACATGTTTCTTCCTACATCTTTCATTGTGCCCCAATGGAATCTGAATTTAGTTCTCATCTTCCTAATGTGCTCACCTTTTGAGCCCCTACACAGCTGCCACCTGAGACTGCTTACCATCAAAACAGTTTTCCTTGTGGCTACACCATCTGCCAGGACGGTTAGTGAATTACAGGCCCTTTCTGTTCACCCCCGTACACAACATTTTTCCGGGATAAGCTGTTCCTTAGGACTCGTGCCTCCTTCTTCTCACACCTTTTCATGTCAGTCAGAACATCACACTGTCTACTTTCTTCGCCCCACCTCATCCTACTAAGGAAGAAGAGAGACTCCACCCCCTGAATCCAAAACGAACGTTGTCGTTCTACATTCATTATGCAAAAGACTTCAGAGTGGTTGATCAACTCTTTTTTGGATTTGTGGGTGCAAAGAAAGAAAAGGCAGTCCACAGGAGAATTATCTCCAGATGGATTGTCCTCTGTATAAAAATCTGCCATGCAATGGTCCAGAAACAACCCCCTAAGGGCTTTCAGAGCTCATTCCACCAGAGCTAAAGCTCAAACCACTGTATTAGCTCGAGGAGTCCCAGTTCTGGACATCTGTCATGCAGCTGGCATCACTGCACACGTTTGCCAAACACTACTGCTTAGACAGTCAGGCCCAGCAAGATGAGCATTTCGGCTATTAGGTCCTCCAGGACTTTTTAGTGTAACAGTCCACAGACCCACCTCCGGGGAGAGATTGCTTTGGTATCTATTCTAAGGTAAGGAATCTGTGGCTAGATGCCTCTATCAGATGAACAAGTTACTTACTTTTGATAATGCCTTGTATGGTAGAGACTCAATCTAACCGGAGATTCCTTGCCAACCCTCCCTTCCTCCTCGTTCTGCAACCTGTATTTCTCACATCGGAGATCCTTCAGGACCTCACCTTGGCACACTGGCCATTCAACCTCAGTTTGGCTCTGTGTTTTTGCAGAAAAACAGTCATCAACTGCGGTCCTTGCACTGTGGTGGCACCTCTATAGGCACTGCACACGTCGCTTTCGACGACACCATGCAGAGCTGAACAATGCCACCTACCAGCGCAAAAGTGGATTACTCAAAAGTTTACTGACACCGGGGAAATATTCTAAGGTAAGGAGTCTGCGGCTATATAGAATCTGTACCAGATAAGGCGTTACCGAAGGTAAGTAACTTGTTTGTCTCTGACTTGAACGTCTTGGCTCCTACTTCAGGTACATTCCAATATGCAGTAAAACTACCAGATTTAAAGTCTGTAATGTTGTCCAAAATGCCTCCGTCAGGTCCTGGAATGTTGCTGGTGCATTTGTAATCCCGATTGCCATGAGTTAAATAGGCCAATGTGACTAGATGAGTATCTCTCAAGGGTCCTTTAAGTCTGAATGCCCCAGACCTGTAGCTGTATGGCTTGGGCACGCAAGCCCACTTCGCTCACTACTGGTATCTCCCCCACGCCTACACTCCACATTTAGTGATAGAGCATGATGATGCTCACCCCATCCCGCTGAATGCCATCTTGCCCCATACGAGATATCCCGTTGCACGGAATGAATTTAACGTACTACATTGTACCATGAGAGCATGGCACATGCTTGGGAAATGTGCAAATAAGGACCCCTTGTATTCACCGACACTCCCTCTATTAGAACACCCAGCTATATCAGTCACACTCGTACCCAAGATGGTGGAGATCCTTCATAAGGTGGAGTTGCGTACCATGAAGGATATCTATCCCAAGGGTCCATTTATAGCACTAGAAGACATACCTCAGACACAATGTCGCACCCCGCTGCTGACCTTTATTTACATCTGGCTTTGTGCTGTGGTGTGAGCACTATTCCCTCACTTTCCATGTGAGCTTCCCACTTTACACTCACCACATACATTGCTCACCAGCACCACACGCAAAGGGGTTATTACTAGATTATACATCTCTATGCAAATGATAGATCAACAGTTCCTGATGTGGTGCTTGAAAAATGGAATGAAGTGCTGGATTGGCCATTGGAGTCCTCTGATTGGGTCGTCTGTTGTATTCAAACTGGCATGCACACGCCCAATTGCAACGTACATATAATACATTTTAAGTATCTCCACCAAAGGTATTATACCCCTGTTAAACTGTATAAGTTTGACTTGCGGGACGATGCTATGTGTGTGGTGCAGAACACCAGACTCCGACTTTATGCACCTGGCATGGACTTACACCCCAGTATACCAATACTGGGTCCAGATCACTGCAACTTTGTTAGCCATGATAATAGAGCATGTCGAATGTCATCTGTAAGTATGTCTTCTTGGTTTGGTAAAAAACTTACAACCCCCAAAACGTAGGCTTACGACTGTAGCGCTGCTGTTAGCTTAGAGAAGGGTTGAAATTTGCTGGGGCAAACGTGTAATGCCCACGAAACGTCAATAGCTCATAGACATGACATATTGTAAAGAACAGATAGAGTTGTATGCTGAAGAACTGCTGGAACCTTTGAACTCTAAGAATATCTGCTGTATTCCTGTTAACCAATCCTGATCTCTCTTCCGCGCAGACCCACGGTCAGTAGCATATGAACTGGGGCATAAAGTCTGGTATTGCGCTTACAGGACTTATAATGTGGCTGCTTATATTGTTACTGCAATATGCTGTGGAATTATTTCTTTTTGTACTGTTATAGTCTAAACTGCATAGTAAAAAAAACAATTACCCTATAAGTCCGCTGCACCCCCGCATCCTCAAAGTCTTCACCTGTTTCTCAGGTGTCAGCAGAGAATGTTCTGTCACTAGGATCACCTTCTGATAGTTTAAGTATTTGCTTATATAGTTTTTGCTGCCACCATTTTAATGGCCTTTCAACTTTGTAAATGACGGTAGTATTCTTGCACAATGTACTAGTACTTAATTTACTGACCTAAAAATAAAGGTCTGTGACTCCCAAGTTGGAATTCATTCTTGTGATAAAACTATCTTGCTCCCATCATAACTAGAGAGCCAAATTATCCCAATCCTCAACACCTCTATTCTGGCCGCATGTGGGCCCTATGTGGGCTGAACCAGATAGGAGCTCAGCCTATGGGTTGATTATGGGTAAATCAATGTGCCTTTCTGGGGACTGGGATAAAAAACACTAGAACCCTTGTTAAGTTCTATCACAGCACTCGTGAAGGACCCTGTGGTATGCAAACATTAAGCAGAGCAAACCATTCATGATGCCTTCTGTCCAGGATTTAATTTATTCACTAATACCAACTTAAGATTTTGATCAGAAATGGACGTAGCATCTGACATGGTAGATTGGTCAAGAAAGTTTGGATTTATCTACTCATATTAAACTTGAAGTATGGGTCATGATAAAATCTGCCATTATCTCGGTGTGACTGGTAAGGACAACATGTAGTGCGAGGACATGAACAACTGTGTCTATGTAAGGAAGGATCAAGGCTCTAGATGTCAGTGTCCGAGGAGTCTAACTCTAACCACCTTCAACTGGTCCCATGCATGGAAAAGGTGACCAGCTGGATGGCCAGCTGCAGCCTAAAGCTGAACGGCTATAAAACAGAGCTGATGTTCCTGGGAAACTGCCCTGGGCCAGGATTAGCTGGCTGGAAGACTGGGGCATACCTCCCGTTCCCAAACTTTCAATAAAGAATCTGGGGATGTGGCTGGATCACAACCTATATATGGAAACTCAAGCAAAAAAACTGTCAGCAACATGCTTTGGTATACTTCGAATGATCCGCAAGGTCATAGCTCTTATCCCAGAACAGGCACGGAGAATGGTGATCCAGGCCCTGGTGGTCTCACGCCTGGACTACGGCAACTCCCTGTATCTGGGTGCCCCAAAATATGTGGTCAACAGATTGCAATTCACACAGAATGCGGCGGCTAGGTTACTCCTAAAAATACCAAGACAGGAGTCAGTGAGAGCTTCTCTGAAACATCTTCAATGGTTGCCTATTCCATCCAGGATCAGATTCAAAACCCTCTGCCTGGCTCATAAAGCTATGAATGGCAGGGGCCCAGATCTGCTTAAGACACTCATCTCCCCACATGCCCCCAAAAGGTCCCTTAGGTTATCTTAAGACTTCCTCATGAAAACGTTGAGAATAAAGAGATCAAGATGGGGAGGAAGATCCTTCTCATACCTGGTCCCAAAGCTCTGGAACTCAATGACCAGGGAACTGAGAATGCTGAAAGATGAACGGAGTTTCAGAAAAATCTTAAGACATGGCTGTTCCCATGAGGAGTCTTTTTTCCTCACCAATTCTACCACCTCTCCTCAGCGCTGGGAAGCCCCTGGGATGGTTATTCAGCTTGTACCTCTTGTTGTAAAGGTGTTTTTTCAGTGCAGTTTAAAGCTTTCAAGTTTGATGCCTGAGTGACGGATGTTAAGGCATTCCAGTGTATAGGACCTGTCCGTTGAAAGGCATGAACATTGGAAGAGATACAACATGGCATAAATGTAGTCACAGTGTAGTTATTATTAGATTGATGGTGAGTAGTGGGATAGGGTGTCTGCAAGATAGCTGGAGCAGGTTAATCGATTTGTATCTCATTTTTTATTTATATAAGGCTCTGTTTTTGCCCTCAGCCATCTTTTTTGAGGGGAGTGCACCTGGGCACCCTAAATAATGCTCAGGTGGCAAAGTTCAAAACTTTACCGAAGGGAGTGGGAGGCAGGCCAGTAAACCGTTGAAGTAATCAAATCTGGTGAAAAACAGTGAGTAGAAGTGATTTCACAGTGCTGAGGGAATCAGCGAGCGGATTTTACATGTTAACTAGTTGAAATCATACTGCTGTGGATATGTTAGTGATGAAGGCCTCCATCTTCATTGATGCGCTGCAGACAACACAGAGGTTCCTGGGTGATGAGGTGAATATTAGTGAGTCAGGTTATAAATTAGATAAAGTTGGCCATGGAAGGGGTAGGGGAAAATAGCACTTCAGTTTTGGCAGAATTTATCATCAGCATCCTTGGTGCCATGCAGTGACAGATAGCTTGCTGTGAGACAGACAGAAATGCATGCTTGAAAGTCAGGGGTGAACCTTGGAAAGGAGTAGAACATCTGGATATCGACAACAAAAAGGTCATGTGAAAAGCCAGAATAATAAGTGATCCCACCAAGAGAGGCAGTGTAAAGAGAGAAGGTAAAAGGTTAGAGGTGTGATGCTTGGGGAATGTCCACTCTCACAGGAGTGGTCACAAATATCCTTAAATCCTAGGTGACTGTAAAGGAGCGGTTGAAGAGATATGGGGTAAACTATATGTGCACTTGGTCCAGGATGCCAAGTAAGTGAAGGAAGGATAGAAGTGTGTGGTGATCAACAGTATTGAAGGCCATAGGAAGGTCTAGAAGTATAGGGATTGAAGTGAGATGCTTGTGGTAAGCAGTGGTGCGCAAATAACATCTGTGCCAGAGCTGTTTCACTTGCACAGGAGGGTACGACAGGAGGGTCTGAAAGGAGGTCAAGGATGTTGTGGAGTAGAAGTATAGTGACAGGCATATGAGGAACAACCAGTCTTTCCAGTATTTTTGAGAAAAAGCAAAGTTGTAGTACTGGGTGATAGCTTGAGAGGAGGGACCTTGTTGGGGGCTGAAGTCGGACCACTGTGGATTTGAAGCATATCAGGTATGTACCTGTGGGAAGAAAGTGATTGAAAAGAGAGGAAAGGTACAGTAGTACTTTAAAAGTAATTGATGACCTGAGGAGTGAAAGGGTCTGCCGGTGCACACAGTGGCTTTTGCAGTTGTAGTTATGGGGATGAGTTCAGCTGGCGAGGTAGTTGGGAACTGTGAGAGGGGCGCCTGGAGAGTTCGAGGTATGGTTGGTTTGAAGAAGGTGATGTGTTGAGATTATTTCTGGTGTTTGTGGTATTTGAAGAAACATAGGTTGCACACCATTGGCTGTAATCTGTGGGGGAGAGAGGAGTTTGTTAATGGCTTGAGCGCGTCTGTCTCTGAAGGGATCATTTGATAGATGTGATGAGGGTCTGACTCTAAGAGGATTTGGCATTGTTAAAAGTGGTGAATTGTGTATGTAGCTTTAGTTTGGATCCCTTAAGGCTTGTGGCAATCTTGGATTTCTGGCATTTATGTAGCGTTGACCTCATCTTAGTTTTTAGTTCCTGGATGTCCGGTAAGACCAATGGCTGTGGGACCAGGAAGTCAGAGTGCAGGCCCTTAGAGGGTAGTGAGTGGGGAAGGTGCAACTAAGCATTCATTTAAAGTTCCCTTGGCCCAGGGGCGGTGTTATGGGGGGGTGATTTTAATGTGGTTCTCGATTCTGACTATGACAGGTCAAGCACTTCTCGCCGGCCTCACCCCCAAGCCGCAGTGCAATTGCAGGCCCTTATGGAAGATCAGGATTTGATTGATGTCTGGCGTCGTACTCATCTATTCAGCCGAGATGGGACTTGCGTTTCCTCTGCGGTCCCCTCGTGGTCTAGAATTGACTACTGGCTCATATCCCGAGACGTGGACACATGTGTTCGACACTGTGCCCATCTTGCCCGAACCTTATCGGATCATGCCCCAGTGCTGTTAGAATTCATTTTACCAGACGCGCCGACTAGAGCCTTTAGCTGGAGACTTCCCGCTGGTGCCCTCAGGGATCAGGTGTTCCGTGAGGAGATTGGTTCCGCCATCGCGGAATACTTTGACACCAATGTTGGCTCCGTAGACTCCCCGTTCACACTTTGGGTGGCGTTTAAGGTTGTCATCAGGGGCAAGTGTATCGCTAAACAAGCTGGCGTCCTACGCTCATTGCGAAACGATCTGCGGCGGCTGGAGACTCGCTCTCTTGAATCGGAATTTTTCTAATCCAATCGGCTCACGACCCTCGGGCAGATCAAGGCTGAAATAGCGGAATTTGAGGAGGCTGCGCACATAGAAGTGCATTTCCTGGGCCGGGAAGCGCGCGCTTGCCAATTCGGGGAAGGAGACCGGGCCGGCAAAACCCTCGCGGGTCTCCTTAAAAAGCCTTGGGCCAATGACTATATCTGTGAGCTGCGCACAGACGAGGATCTGGTGGTGGTCGGGCAGAAAGCTGTCCAGGCTGACATGACTCAATATTTTTCTTCTCAGTATGCGGCACGACAATCGTAGGCCCTACTCCCTTTCTTCAACTCCATTGAATTAGTATGGCTCAGTGATGCACACCGGAAGTACCTGGACAAGCCATATACGGAACAGGAGGTGATTAGAGTAATTCGGGCCATGTCCGGGGACAAGGCGCCGGGGCTGGAGGGCCTTAGCCCCGCTTTTTACAAGGAGTTTGCGCCGCTTCTTGCTCCCTACCTCCTCAATATGTATAAGGACTCGCTTGAGCGAGGCGCTCTCCCCCCCCCTCCCTACGCGGAGCGCTTATCGTGACCATCCTTAAGCCGGCTAGGGACCCACTATTGTGTGACTCTTACAGACCACTATCAATGATTAACGTAGATAACAAAATCCTTGCTAAGTTGTTGGCCATGCGGCTGCTCCCATTGCTCCCTACCATACTCAGGCCTGACCAATGTGGCTTTGTTCCTGGCAGGAGCACTGCCCACAATGTCCGCACTCTCTTCGCGGTGATGCAGGAGGTAAACCCCTCTCTCCCCGCAGCTGCTGTTTTCCTGGACGCAACTAAAGCGTTCGATACGCTGGAGTGGCCTTACTTGTTCTCACTCCTCGCTCATATTGGTATGAGTCCGGTCTTTCTTAAAAAGATAGCGTTACTCTACACCTCTCTGACAGCTCGGCTGCGGGTCTACGGGGTCATCTCCCCCCGAGTTGCCGTGGCACGAGGCAAGGATGCCCGCTCTCGCCCCTCCTCTTTGCCAATGCCATGGAGCCACTGGCGGCCAGACTGCGGCAGCATCACGCCCAAAGGGGGCTAGACTTCACGCCCATGCGGATGATGTGACTCTGTATGTCAATAATCCGGCAACCAATCTTGACCCCCTTATACGGGAAATCACCAGATTCAGCGGCCTTTCAGGGGTAAATGTCAATTGGGGGAAATCTATGATCTTTCCTCTCACTGCCGCTACGGCTACGTTCCAGTCAGAGTTTCCGCTTAAATGGGCGGACCTCCCTGTGAATTACCTTGGTATTTGGATTAGTAGGGACCATGAGGAACTGTGAAGATACAATTATGGCAGGCTCATGGAGTGGCTGGAAAGCCGCTTACCCCGCTTGAGGGCGCTCCCCCTTTCCCTGGCTGGCCGGATCGCCATCGCCAAAATGGTGGTTTTGCCTAAATCTTTATACGTCTTTGTAATTCTCCTGCTCCCCCTTACTTCCGAGTTCAAGAGGAGACTCCGTTCCAATCTGGTATCTCTTGCATGGGCGGGGGGCAACCTCGAGTGGCCTGGGAGACTCTCGCGCTCCCGTTCGAGCAGGGCGGCTTGGGAGCGCCTGATACGGAGCTGTACCACAGCTGCACACAGGCCCAATCCGGGTTTCATTGGGGATATTCAACGCTCTTTATGGCGCATACCGCCCCCGTAAGTGACCTGGTGGACCCAGTTCCGTTATACATGGCGCTGTTCCACCCACAGAATTGCCCGATGCCTGGAATTGACACTGTGGGCTGCACGGTATGGGCCTGGCAGCAATTCGCCGTAGGGCACACCTAGATACCTTATTCGCACCATCGGTGCCGCTTACTAGACAGCCAGCATTGCCTTTCACGAATGAGACAGGGGTCTGTCAACGCTTGCGCAAGCTTCAGCTGCATATGCTGGGGCATGCTTTCCCGGATGGTGTCTTTATTGACATGGACACCGCACAGGGGGATGAACATACTGGCCTCCTTGATAGACTGACTTACTTCCAACTACGGGCAGCTCTACGAGCGCTATATACTTCGTTCCTGATTACGCCCCCAACTTTCCATGTTATGAATGCGTTTTTAACTAACCCCTCGCCCCGCAGGCTCATATCACGTCTCTACTCTGGCATGCAGCGCAAATCTCCAATTAGCGTTTCCCCTGCCCAACATGAATGGGAGGAAAGTTTGGGAACCGCGTTTGAGGAGGGAGTATGGGCGTACTGCTGCACACAATCAAGAGATATGTCACCCAATTACAGATTGAGGCTTATCCATTTCAAATTCCTCAATAGACTCTATAGGACCCCTGTATGGATGTGCAGAACGGGGTTGAGCAGGGATGCGAGATGCTTGCGTTGCGGTGCGTCTGAGGCCTCCTTCATGCACTAGGCCTGGGAATGTGCGGAGGTGGCGAATTACTGGAATTGCGTCTTTGACGTATTGGACGAAATGTTGGAATGCAGAACAGAGCGCTCCCCGCTTACTGCTTTGCTTGGGTATGTTAAAAATCTCCCAACAGATGTAAGGAGACTGGCTGCTATGATGTTGTTATTGGCCAAGAGGCGTGTTGCTATCTGGTGGGGCCGCAGGCGCAGACCGCGTAGAGATGAATGGCTTAGGGATGCCGCCTTCTGCCATAACCAATTTTCGGAGTTCTGGGAACTTATGCCGGCACAGGCTCGCCCTCACAGCATATGGGAACCGCTACAAAGTTTCCTACAGGCACAGTCTGATGATCGCGTACATACTCCCAACAGTGGGAGTGTGAGCAGCCATAATGCCATGCGCGCTGCCAGCAAGGGTCCGCCCCACACGCCGGAGCGCCTACCCCTCCAACTCAACCAGAGAGCTACCCTCCTCTTCCTTCCCCGTCCCCCTCTTGCTTCCCTACTCTTCTCCTTCCCCCCTCTCCTCGCTGTTTTCCATCTAATACCCCTTTCTCTACTCTATCTTCCTCTCCCTTCCCTCTGTTGTTGGCCTGCGGCTGCTGTCGTCCAGACTGTTGCATAGACTGGCAAGACTGTATACTGACGCGAACCCGCAAACACACTGAGGAACCACCACTTTTCTCTCTCTGCGGCTTGTTTACTGCACTGTTGTATGTATACTTAGACAGTCTTGCACCCATATATATGCTATTTGTTTCATGGTCCGGGAAGGCGGGCTGCAGCTTGTATTTGTTAAAAATCTATAAATAAAGTTTAAAAAAAGAAAAAGCATTCGTTTAAAGAGGTCAAATGGTGTGTTGTGCAAGAGTGGCGTGATGTACTTGTGAGCTTGGTGAGGGAAGGCTGGGTTAGTTGTGGAAGTCTTTTCTCCGAGAGATAAGGATGTTTCTAGAAGAAGATCCAGGCAGAACTTTTACTATCATTTGTATAATGTGGTGATCTGATGTTGGGTCTAGAGTGGTTTCATGCGTTTGAAGTATGATATCTAAGGCTGCACTGGAGGATCTTTAGAAAGGTGCAAAGAATTTCATTAATCTAACGGTCTGTTTGTGGGTGTTAATCAAATGAGATTATGCCGCGAGGAAACAAGGCGATTTGTCTGCGTCTGGAGAGCCCAATGGTAAAATCGGCACTATTTGCTTTTCTATTGCTTTTCTGTGGTCGCCCTAAAAAAAGGCCCCGGGCTGCTGGAATAGTCCTTTTTTCTTCTAAAGTCTTTACAGTAGATTCATGATCCAGTGGAGTCCAAACTCTGAGATGGAAGAAAGGGAAAAAGAACCACACCTAGGAAGTCTATTCACCCCGAGATGGTGCCAGATTGTTAATCAGGTGGCCTTAAAATGCCAGACAACCTGAACAGGAAAACCCACCTTGTAAAACATAGCCGCCAATGAGACGGATACCCTGCATCCTGAGACAAAGCACAGGTGTGCATCACTGGGTACCTTGTAGCTTAATCTCCTGTGATCAGATTGTGCTGATTGAGCCTCTGTATCTTATGCTTCAGGAGATCAACCAGATTCATCCAACCCCCACCCAACCTGGATCTGGGGGGACTTGCACCAGGAAAAGAATATGGGCACATGAATGTCCCTCTCTCTGTAATATGTAGCTACTTTCGCCTGCATGTCTAGTCGAAGGCTTTGAAATCAGTTCTTTACAGTCAAAACTGAGGTACTCTTCTTTGGCGCTGGTGAAGGGTTCTGGAACCCTAAAGTTCAACTTTGTCATCAATCTTTAAGTAACTCTTGCTTTGGATTTCTGTTGGCCTGTTAGCTGCCACTAAATGCACAGGTTTACATGTCCCTCTTTACATGTGCCAATTCCTGTATGCTGTATGTAACATTTATTTTTCAGTGTTTCTGCTCATACATGTTTATAAGTCTATAAAAACATAGCATAAAGTAATAAATGCACAAGTTTTCATGTGCTAAGTAAATGTATCACATTTTGTGGCATTTGTCTCTATATACCTTTAGTCAATAGCTGCTTGGACATGGTTTGACACCAGTGGCAGAGGTTTATTTAGTGATGAATTGATTTGTTTGGAATCTTCACAATTTTGTGTAGGGTGTTATAGAATGTTGTCCGTCCCATATTACCACAGTCACCTGCGTTTAAGTTTCATGTAAACTGGATTACAGCATTTATCCAAAAATGCTGCTATGATACTGATATGAAAAAAAGTTTCTATTAAAATTACTGATTCTAACTCTCTTGTATTTTGAAGATCCCTCCTTTCTATTTTTTGTAAGAACTTTCAGGACTCGTTCAGCAGTCATGTTATACTTCCAAGGAGTGTTTCGGTGGGGGTTAATGGGTGAGGCCAACCCAGAACGTCCAAAAAGGGGAGACATGCAAGAACTTTGATGAGGAAACACAGTCATTGGTGACATCTCACTGCCAATTAGAAGGTAGAATATTGTCTTCAACAATGATGGATACTTCTGACAATCCCTCACCCTAAAATATCCTCTAGCAGCAGACGTGATCTGGATATTTTTTTCATAGCAGTGCTCCTGCATGGCCCAAGGTGACATTGTGCAGCTCCACATTGGCCTTGGAAGTGATGGAGCAGTGCCACAAATATGCACCACCCCTGCACGTTCACACAAGTTCCTTTCTTTCAGTTCCTTCTGACATGGATCCTGAGTGCCTCTCCGAATTTTGTCAGCAAATCAAGGCCATTCTGCAAATTTTCAGTATGCTTCCGGCTCCCTCTTCGAACCCCAAGCCACCAGTTGGATTTTTGCCTACAGGATCTTCCCCAGTACCGTTTGGCCCCTTAGTTGGTCTGTACCAACTCCGGTACAGATTTCTAGTCCTGCTCCGTGATCCGGTTCCTGCCACCCCAACGCCAGTGCTGACACTACTGTAGCCGAAATATGATCCGGTGCCAGTGTCAGCCCAAAACGGCTGAAGCTCGTCTGATGTCACAAAATTAAAATGACAAAAGTGCTATCCCCTGGTCTTGCAGCCTAACTCTAGCCCTGTGCCTCTACCACATCTCAACTACCAACAGATGCTCCATTACCTTTTGATTCTGACTGATCCTGTGCCAGTGCAGGGTGCAGCACAGGATATTGATAATGACTGTGAAGGGATGTGTTGCTCCCCCTTCATTAAACTGATGATGCTTTATACCTTGATTACAGAATGCCAGTGAGCTTGATAACCTCTCCTGAGACAGAGCTGGGCTCGCCACATGGGCACCAATGGAAGAGAGTGCCTCATTTGTAGTGGTGGTTAAAAGGTCAGCTGTGGTACTAGAATTTCAGGTGCCCCCTGTTGAGACCAAAGCAAATGTTTTTACAAAAATTCTGCAGCATTGGGCCTGCAACATTGGAGTTCCTATTTCCATTTATTGACCCATCACAGATACTCTGATGGTTACATGGTTGAAACCATGTTCTTGGCCGCCTGTGATTAGGCAGGTGAGGAGTCTTCTTAAACTGCCGCCTGGTAACTCAGATTTTCCCACCAAGCACCCCACTCTGGAGAGCAGGCTTCGACCAGTGAAGTGAATTCAATTTAATTTCCAACCACTCTTCTGGATGAAGAATCCAAGAGGATTGAGGCTTTTGGCAAGTGCATGTTTCCTTCTGCCAGTCTGGCACTGCGATCTGTGAACATAGTCTGCCTGCTGGGCCACTGCACACATCTTTTGAGACATGACCAACAAGATCTTGCCAGGGTGCTGGAAGGGTCTTCTTGGCCTAGGCGATTCATGGTGGCAAGAATACGGCCAAGTATGTTATCTGCGCTGGCCTGGATGCCACATATTGTCTGGGCAGGGCAGTTAGTGTCAATGTTGCCCTTTATAGACATGCCTGGATGAGGATTCTCCAGCAACATATAAGCCTTCCTAATAGACGTTCCCTTAATTGGGTCCCGCCTCTTTGGAGAGTAGACAGACCCTGTCCTGTTTTAGAGTGCTTTTAAGCACAGCAGAGCTACAGCATGTTCCTTGGTGCTGTTAACCGCTGCCAAACAGTTTCCGCGTCAGTTCCAGAAGTGCAGAGGCTATTCCAGAAGGCTGGTGTATATACAAAGGCAGCTATCACACTGGTTATGTAGTGGGAAAATTTGTCCTTTCAAGGTTGCAGGCTCAGGTTTGGCAGACAGCATGTGGGCAAGGAGGGGCATCAATATTCCAACTCCTCTTTCCCTGCTACAACGTCCAACAAACTGCTTTAGCTTGCCTTTCGTGGCACATGTCCAACCAGTAGGAGGAAGGATTCAACATTTAGATGGGATCCATCACATCTGACAGATGGGTCCTACAGCGTGTTCAAAACGGATATGCCCTGCCTTTTCTCTCCACCCCACCCTCTATGCCTCCTACACCAAAATGAATTTTGGAGGAGCATCTGTCAGCCCTGCTAGGAGGTTTGTCTTTTTCTCTGCAAGGATGCCATTGTGAGCGTGCCAAAGTCAGAAAATGACATGGGTTGTTACTTTCACTATTTCCTCTTCCCATTAAGGAATGGGAGCCTCAGGCCTATCCAGGATCTTCGCCATCAGAATGCCTTCTCCCGGAAGTTCACATTCTGAATGCTCATGTTGGCTCAGTTCCTTTCTGCTGTGGGCAAGGGCAATTGGATCATTATTAACAAGTTGGTTTTCTTTTTAGATATTTTTGGAGTACCATTATCTTGGCTGCCGTTTTGTACAATTATGGAACATACAACTAAGTTCCTTATTATTCAGTAAGTCCATATGAATTGTCTCCTAGATTTAGTTGGTGACAGTCATCTTAGTTTTCTTCTTAAGTTCATCACTTTTTCTGTAAAGATTGGGATGTTGTTTCTCTATCCAACATTGATTACTGCTTTTCTTTTCTCACATTTCCGGGTGTATTACTTTTTTATCTTGTAATCTTTTATTGATCTACAATTGTTTGGATTGTTCTATTCAAATAGGGGTCATCAACACACACAAGATTTTACGTCCTGAGGATGGTCTTATAGATGTCTTCACACCAAAGACCGAAACATTTACATTTTGACCCATTTTCCTTGTTTACAATCTGTCAGGAATTTTTCACTGTAATGTCAATGATGATTTACCTGTAAATGAATTTGTGAAATGGGCTAGGGCAAAAGTGTGCCAGGCTTAAAGATCTATATGAAAGTGTCCACCGCTGTCACTTTTGTTCTTATGTGATTTGTAATCTGTACCCTTTTTATATCACAGTATTTCTACATAAATTGATATTTGATTAAGTATACACCCGTGTTGAATTGTTTATCCTTTTTCCTTTACGTTTGATTCGCTGTATAATTTAATCTATTTCAACATTGACTGTGAAAAAGCCACTATTTAGGGCTTAAGATAATTGATGTTGTGAAATTACAGAAAGCTTAGATCTTGAAAAGAATCCCTTTAGGGCTTCTTTAACCGAACTTTGACATTACCAGCACTCCTGGGAAGTTCACAAAAGTGATTACGGTAGTCGCTGCTCATCTTCCTGTATTCCTGTAATTGACGACTGGCTGCTGAAGGTTGGCTTATTGCTATCAATTGTGGACCACCTCCAGACGATTGCAGAACTCTTGACATCTTTGGGTTCACTATAAACAAGCCGAAGTCACCTGATTCCTTCGCAAAGGTTTCCATTCATTGTGGCTATCCTGTACATGGAGTTCAAGGCTGTTTCTCTGCAGCAGCGAGAACAGGACATTTGGCCTATGATTCCGATGTTTCTTGTTTTAGTTCTGGATCACTGTGAGAGTGGCTGTGACGCTTCCTGGCATCATGCATCCTCCTTGTCTATGCCAGGTGGGACAGGCATGCTCTGCAATGAAACTGCACGTTCCAGTGGGTTCTGCCTCAAAGCACCCTTTCAGACACCTTGGAGGAGGCAGCTCAAGACCTGCAGTGGTGGCTGATGGACCGCAATTGATTGAGTCAGAGGCCCCTCTCCCTTCATCACCCAGAGATGATGGTGGTGACAGATGTGTCATTACTCTGCTGGAGAGGTCATCTGGGGAGGGAGGTGGAGGTCAGAGTACTCTCTTCTCCAGTGGAGGGCTGTTTCCACTTGAGTCTGCTTAAGCTGCATGCCATTCGTCTGACTCTGAAGGACTTCCTGCCATCTATCAATGGGAATCTGGTGCAGATTCAAATGGACACCACCACCACCATGTGGTACTGCAAAAAGCAGGATAGAGTGGGGTCCTGATGCCAGGAGGCTTAGCATCTCTGAAGGTGTTTGGAGTTCCAGGGTATCTTGCTGATTGCAAATGACCTGACAAGGTCCCTGAATGCCAGAATGGACGAACTGAGCATACATCACCTGGCAGATCATGAGTGGCGTCTGCATCCACAGGTGGTGCAGGCCATTTTCCCCCTCGAACACCGAAAGACCGTCACTCACGCCCTGGTCACCAGCAGACTCGACTACGGCAACGCACTCTATGCCGGAATAAACAAAAACCTCACCCGCAAGCTACAGAACTTCCAGAACGCCGCCGCAAGACTGGTCCTCAACCTGCCAAAACACTGCCACATCTCCCAGCACCTGCGCACACTCCACTGGCTCCCCGTCGAGGCGAGAATCGCCTTCAAGATGCTCACCCACGCACACAAGGCCCTCCACGGCACTGGACCAGCATACCTGAACAGCCGACTCAAATTCCACGCACCCCAAAGGACCCTGCGATCAGCCCAGCTCTCCTACGCTGTGGTCCCCCGCACCAGAAAGACCAGATCGGGAGGCCGCTCCTTCTCCTTCCTCGCGGCCAAAGCATGGAACGCCCTTCCGCTCCACCTCAGACAGACAACATCGCTCCCCATCTTCGCAAGAAACCTCAAAACCTGGCTCTTCGACAGACCCCCTCCTTGATGGAATGGAACCTGCACCCTCCGCCCCCCACCTCTAGCGCCTTGAGACCCTTACGGGTGAGTAGTCGCGCTTTAACAAACCCCTGATTGATTGATTGATTTTCCAGCAGTAGGAAGGACTTTTCACCACTGTTAAAAACACACAGTAAAAGCAGTCTTGCTTGTTGGGGTTTCCGTAAGAACAGTCAGGCAATGCATTCCATCTGAAATGGACCAAGGTACTCCTGTCCACCTTCCTGCCTCTACCTCATGGCCCAAGTTCTGAAAAAGATTGGGAACGACCGGACCCAAGTCATCTCAGTGGCCCCGGATTGGGCCACGGCAGAAGATTGTGTTGCCCAGAACTCCTGGGCATGAGAATCTGTTGTCCTATCAGGCTGCCACTTTGTGAGGACCTCCTGTCTCAGCAACAGGGCTGAATCTTCCACCCAAATCTAATAATCTACTCCTACATGTGTGGCGATTGAGCTGTGGCAATTGACTGCTTTTAATTTGCCGCCTTAAGTGGTGGATATCCTCTTTGCCGCCAGGCACCTCTCCACCAAATCCATTTATACCTGCTGCTGGGTCAAATTTGTAACTTGCTGCAGTATTCACAACAATGCCCCCTTACAGGAGAAGCTGTCAGACTTCTTTTTGTTTGTTTTGCCTTTAGTCCAGCAAGGCCTTGCAGTGGGCACTATAAAACCGTATTTGTTGTCCTGTTCAGCCTTTCTATTTTTGCCAGACCAACTGAGCTTGTTCAGAATTAACTGTTGTGATCCAGTTAAAGGTTTGAAACATATTTCCTTCCACTTCATTGCTAATGCCACAGTCGGACCGTAATTTGGTGTTGACATTCCTCATGTGTACGCCCTTTGAGCCAATGCATAGCTGGTCACTACTGACTCTGAAGACCATCTTCCTTTTTGCAATTAAGTCAGCTTGTTCATTAAATGAACTGCAAGCACTTTCAATACAACTGCCTCACACCACCATTTTCCTGGACAAATTGGTGCTGCAGACTCTAGTGGCCTTCTTGCCAAAAGTCGTCAATCCCTTCCACGTTGGGCAATCCATCACTCTTCCAGCAGCCTTTGCTGCCCTTCACCCCTCAAAAGAGGAGGAGAGAATCCATCTGTTGGACCGCAAAAGAGATATAGGCTTTTACATTGACTGTACCAAGGACCACCCATTCAACAATCAGCTTCTTTTGTGGGGTTCTCTGAAGCAAAGGAAGAACTGCAGAGGATGAACTTGTTGATCCACAATGCACTGGCCCAAAAAATCAACCCCTGAAGGTCTGAGGGCACATTCTTCCTGGGCTAAGGCTCTTACCACTGCACTGGGACTAAGGCTCTTACCACTGCACTGGGACATGGAGTGCCTTTTCTTGACGTCTGCCAGGCTGCAACACAGGTGTCAGTGCATATGTACTTGATGCACTACTGCCTTGAAAGCCAGGTTCAGCGAAAAGTAAATTTCGCCCAATCGGTTCTGCAAAACATTTTGGTCTAAGCCCACTCCACAGACTCTCTGCCTGGAGCAGATACTGCTTTGGTATCTATTCTAAGGTGAGGAACCTGTAGTCATATGTACCCATCCGAAGAACAAGCTATTTGTCTTTGGAATAATCTTTCGGGTGGAAACTCTTATGTTACCGCAGATTCCTCACTGCCTTCCCACCTCCCTAATCTGTGGAGTGACAAGTAAAATGTCCCAAGTTAGAATTCACCACACTGTTGCCTCTCGTCTGAGGGCGAGGGAAGAGTAAAGATGAGAAATGTCAGCACGCAAGGATGGTACTGATATGCAATTCCCCTCTATGAGTTTTGGGGTGGTGTACAGCCACCTTGGGTCTGCATGATGCCACCTAGCGGCGCACAGAAGTACTGCTAAGAAAAAATCTCCGGGTCTAGTGTGGCGCCTGAGGAATATTCTAAGCTGAGAAATCTGCAGTTAGATGGAGTATCCTCCAGAAACAACGTTACTTAAGGCATGTAACTTGTTCATTGTGTTTGCTTCAATAGGTCCTTCTTACTAACATTAGGAGCACATGTTCTTTGCTGTCTCTTATCTCGCCTGTAGTGGTTTAAAGTTTCACAGCTTAGACTCCCGCCTTTGCCAAGGTTTCCCTCGGGCAACGGAGGGGCTCTAACCCTGAATGTCTCCTTTCTTACCTTTCCTGGATTTTGCAGTTTCATATTAGGCTCGTTAGCTGTCAAGGGAAACAGAGCTCATTTTTATATGATGAAACTGTATCACGTTCATGTAGAAGGTCTCACAAATCTAAAGGCCCCTTGAATATTGGGTGCGCATCCCGACGCCTCCTTACGGAGGAGGGTTCACAAAGGGCAGACGTTATTACTGGTAGGAGGAGCCCATGTGCAAGGTTTTCTATCAGCAAATGGAGATGCTGGAGGGGGACTGGGCGTGGCTGGTCAGACGATTGAGATTTAAAACCAGCATTTTTTGTCTATCTTCAAATGTCCCAGTATTTAATAGCTAGGCTCTACCAGCGATAAAGGTAGATAGTAGTCTTATTTAAACTTTATTAGCAACTTGAAAAAGTTTCTATCCCAAGCTTTCTGTGAGCTATGCTGAAAGCGCCTAGGTGTAGTAGCACTATCTTTCAATTAATTTGCTGAAATATGTATACAACTGCACAAATGTATGTCTTTACTTGATGCTGTTTCCGCTGCTTGGCATAGATTGTCTCATTTATCAGTGACCCATTGCAGAATGACCCAATCTGAATAAAATCTTGGGCTGGATCACAGCATTTGTTCCTCTTGGTATCTTCAACATCTCAGTTTCCTCCGCCTAGGCCGATAATCCTCTGCAGAGACATGTGAAGAAGGCGCGCTCTACTCTGGTTCTTCTAGACTGTTAACCAGGGGTGCAGCACTGCAGGTGCCAAAAAGGCGTTAAATGTTTTCAAGCGGCTGCAGTCAGCTGGTGCACAAGGTGGCCAACAAGTTTCCTTGCTCCTATATGGATCGTCTTTCACCAAGCTGCGGTTGTGGTCCTCTGGAGTGGCCCTACACCTGTCGGGCTGGTCTCGTAATGGGGAGATAATAGTAAGAGGCATTGCTCATGGGTCCCCGTTGTGGCCCAATCACCTAGAGAGTCCTCCATCCTGCCCTGCACAGACCTCCATCCTGTCGTTCTCGACCCATCTGCAGTGAGCATGTTACCACAGGACCGTACTGTGCTGGTGGTGGCGTGCTGGCCCAGCCACCACTCGAGACTCTGTGATGTGTCTGGCTGGAAGCATCAGATCCATAGAAGTGTTTTTGCTGGTTTGAGTGCCAGGGCTTAACCGCTACCTTGGCTGTTCCTGTCTGATATTCTGGGAAGCAGAAATCTCCAAGGGGGATCCATCCAGTCCTGGTCTTTTGAGACAGGCGTGTCCTATTGCAGTTCCTGATCACCAGAGACCGTTCAAGTTGGTCTATAATGGGGCCTAAGCCCGGACCACAGTGCTTCTTGGTGACATAAATCCAGACATTTTCTTCAGATTAGGGGGCCCTAATGGGCCCCTCTAACTTGAAATGGGTAAAAAGAGAGACCTTGATGGTAAATAATTTTTCAAGCAGGAGACCTTTTTCATACCACGCTCCTCCACAACTAGTTGAAAGCAGAACAGAGCGATGCCGACTCTCCTGAAGATTCAGCCTTCACGGATAGTAATACGACGTTACTATGGTCCAATAATGATATGCATGCACACCTAGCTGAGGAAACCGCAAACATTGAGGGAACTGAGGCGTTGGTGCAACTCAAGTTGGTGTGCCTCGCAGTCACAGAGGCTATAGTGGAGAAGGGTCTGGAGGCATCAGACAGTCAATGGGCTGGAGATCTGCGTGTCTGATCTCAGAACGGAGGCGGTAGATCTCTCTGCGTTCAGAGCACACACTGCTACAGGCATTGTGAAGCTGGAGCTTTTAGGCAACCTTGGGGTGGTGCTCCGCAGAGTCCTTCGAAGTACCTCCACACGCCTGCAGATTTCTGGGATTATTTCCTTGGTAAAATGGATGTAGAGGGTAATGCGAGATCTGTTCAAGCTGCAGCCCAAACATGGTCCCACCTTAGCAAATCATGAGAACCGACTCTAAGATAATTTGGGGGATAACCAAGGCGAAAGCTGACATGAGGAACAGTGAAGTTGATACTTTAATCGCTGTAATTGCGGAAAGTACTGAAAGGTGACGTGAAGGACAAGCAAGCCTTGGACAGAGTTGATAGTTATTTTACCCTTGCTTACACCCCAATAACCTGAGAAGGAAGAGACATGTTATCAGTGAAGAATGGCCTGTTTGCAAAGGGTCTGGCTGCTTTGGTGGGCTCTCCCGTGAAGCTGGAAGTGGAATACTTGGGGAACATTACGTTTTCTCCCAGCAGAGGGAGTGACTATGAACTCTGAGTGATTGTTGCTTTATATGGTTTCAGCATAGTCCGGTGTGATGCCTTGATGGATGGAATAATAATAATATATAAATATGGCTTTGAGAGGCCCAAGGCCAGCTCTTCCAAAGATCCTCTCTGGAGAATTGTTTGGGATTTCTGTGGGGCTGGTTTGTAGGCCACAGTTTGCTGTCAGTGGCCTCTGTGAAATAGATGTCGTCACTAACTGCACCAGGTTTTGTTTCATAGTTTAGTCTTGCATGTTGATGCAGTTACTGATAAGTGATATTGCTGAGTTTTTCCTGCTTGCTTTAGTCCATTGTCAGGTTGTTTAATAAACGGATTAAACCGAAAGGTTGTTTTCACAAGCTGTCGGTGTAACGATGCAGTGTAAATAGTTTCCAAGACATAAAAGATTCCCATCTAGATTAACAAGTCTAGCAGGTAAGGGGCTTGGTTACTGGTTAGTCCTGCTGCAGTGCTATGACAAACGTTAAACCTACATTTTATTTTAATATAAATGAATTGCCAACTTTGAGAATTTTATGTTTTCTGTTTTTTTCACTAGCCCCGCCCGCCCACTGACCTGAGTTTCAACTTTGACGTGAACAAACAGCAAAGGCAGCTGATAGCAGAGCTGGAAAATAAGAACAGGTAAATATTCCCAACCTACTGGTCAATGTTTTACAGCAAAATAACGATTTCCAGGTTAATGGCTTGTAGCAGATGGGGTTTGTGGCCTGTTGATATCTGTCACCACTCCCTCTGGTTAGGCAAGTTATCCATTTTCATCTGCCCCTTGGTCATGCTGAATGAATCTTACTGGTGCGCCTTCCACCAGCCTCTCCTGTGTCATACATGAGCTCTCTAGTCCCTTTTAAAGGTCTTACTTGACAGCCCAGCTGCTCAAAGACCTATGGTTACCAATTATTTACAAGGTACATAGAGCTTTGGCTCCACCCAGACAAATATTACTCTCTCACCTCGTGTGAATGTGTGTAGTACTTGCATTGCAAATTCATGGGGAACTATTTTACATCTCACAAGTACACTCAGTCATCATACATTCAATTATTTGTTTTATATACAATATATACCCAAGTCAATCATTTTTTTCTTTTTTTTTTCTCTGCAGCGGGCTTTTCTTTATTGTTTTACTTAAAATGTAAGCCAGGCCAATTGGCTTTGTCAAAGGATGTGTTTTTTTGCTTGTGTATAGTCATCACCTCGTTCCTTAATTGCGTTTACCTTCCATGTATTCCGAGCACATCTAAAAATCCTTTAGTACTCGACACTTCATTTTCCAATTTCTTATTTCAGTAAGAGTGGAAAAGCGTAATTTTCACTTGCTATAAAATGTCTTTCTTGGCCCAGTGACAAAGTTTAGGTACAGAATGTATTCCTTCCCTGCTTTTTAACACAGACCAGATATTAAAGGCTTTAATGTTTTCTTTTATCATTTTTATAAAATGCCTTCTAATAATTTGGCGCCTTTGTTTCGCTCCACCTTTCTGCAATACATAGACCTATGCAAATCATTTTGCAGATTCATGCTTTATCACCGACAAGCATCGACCTGGTTTTTTTGCAAATAACCTTTTTCCTCTGAACAAATGGATGTGTCAGAGCTTACTGAAATTGAGCCGTCAAAGGCCCTGATCACGAGTGGCCCTTAAATTCCGATCCCTGTGCGAACCCCTTTTTGCACAGGGATCAGGTTATAAGTTGTGTGATAATAACGGCATGCCTCCCCTCCCCCTGCAATTCTCACCAGGTACATACTCGACTTGTGACGCCTGTCGAACAGCATCAATTCAGAATGTAATTCCACCGGTAGAGAGAATTCTCGGTCCGTAAGTATTTATCACACTGAGTATTACTTTGGTATTTTGTAGGTGCGTTAAATAGCTCAACTTATTCCAAATATTCCACTTGTCATCTGGACCAAAGATGACATTTCCTGAGTTTGGATTTTCCTCTCCCTTTCTCCACCATTCGTGAAAGATGTTTAGGAATCCTAATGTCCTTATATTAGTTTTTTTTTTGGTGGAACCTCTGGTGGCGCAGATGGTTAAGACAGGATTCTTCCATCTTAAATCTTTAAAGAAAATCTTTACATCTTTAGCGTCCACACAGAGCTCAGGCTGTCTTTGTCCTTTGCCTGGTTCTACATAGGGTGGAATAGGCAAACATTATATGCTTGGGCACTACAGCCTCATTGAGGCATGGGCTCCAGTGTCTGCAGAGTAGAGTTGCAAGACTGCGGTATGTACCTTCTTGCTTTCATAAGCACCGGTTCTTTTTTTCCTCACCTGGCTCACAATGCAAAGGTACAGCATGTTATTCCAGCTATGACTCAACATTCGGTGTGGCTTCATATACC
This sequence comes from Calotriton arnoldi, assembly GCA_963921515.1. Taxonomy (NCBI): domain Eukaryota; kingdom Metazoa; phylum Chordata; class Amphibia; order Caudata; family Salamandridae; genus Calotriton; species Calotriton arnoldi. The sequence goes on from CAWUFW010005193.1 coordinate 957,744, forward strand.
AAGGGACAGGCTCATACCTTTTACATTTCATGTATTTAGTTTTGCAGAGCGCTCTATGACTCATGGATATCTCGACGTTGAAAAACCAAACACAGGATCTGAAGCAAAACCCGAACCACCAAGAGTTAGATTGAACAAACAAAAAGGTTTTCAGGACTTTTCTGGAAAGGAGCAGCAGTTTTGCTTTAATGTTGATTGGCAAGGCATTCCACATTTGAGAGGCCTCCACTGAGGATGCCTGTCCACCTAATGTCACCCGGTGGAATTTTGGTATAGTCCGTAACAAAACATTTATTGATCTTAGATTTTAGTTGACATGTAGCGTGTGAACTTTGTGGTAAGTGTGTTTTTCAGCGACATCCTAGGCCCGAGGCAGAGAGATTTCAACTTACTTCTCTGCCGGTGGAGCACAGCCGCTGCTTTAGAAACCGTCTGATATTTACGCAGGTAGCAGACCAACCTAGTAACAATGCTCTGTACTAACAAAAGGTTTTTTTAATCTCCTTGGCTGGTAAGTCAAGATATAAGGATTTACAGAAATCCCCTCGTGAGTCAATAAATGCATCAATAATCTGCATTCTTTGGGAGAACCAGAGGGGATGCATGATTTTACGCAGCAGTTTCAGTTGAAACTAGCTGGTCCACCTCTTCTTTGGTTTATTCCCACAAGGGGCATAATCCTGTATGATTGATGCGAGTGGGGCTACATATACATTCAAAAGTAGTGGTGAAGACCGAGCCCTGTGGGATGTCGTAAAACCGTGAGTTTGCGGCCTGGCGCATAATTATCCAATTGTACAATAAAAGATCTGTCACCTAAAATCCTATCTAACCAGTCTAGTGCCGTGCTACTGCTTGCAGCGTTTGCTACACTCTTGAGTAGCATTGTGGAGTGCACCATGTCACACACTGCTGACAGATCTCATAGTGTCAGTACAGCTGGCACGTCTTTATCAGCACTTAAGAGAAGCTGATTCAGAGCAGCTGTCCCTACTGTTTCAGTGCTATAGCTAAGCCGAGAACCAGCCTGGCAAGAGTGTCCACAGAGTTGGATAGCTCATTGAAAGCAATGCATTCATGAAGTTTGACAATGAAAGGAAGTTGTGATAACGATATGTAGTTATCAACTTGGGGTGCTTCAAGGGTACATTTTTTTTAAGAAGGGGCACAACGCAGGTGCATTTTAGTAGATACACTGCCAGATGACAAAGAAGCTTTAATAATTTTCCTGGTCAATTGTTGTGTCTTCAATATGACTTCTTTGAGAAGCCTAGCAGGCAAACGGTATAACCCGGAACCTGACTCTGCTGTTCCCAACTAGTGAACCTAGGTATTTTATTAATTTTGCTTCGTCAATGTATACAGCACCTGAAACAAACTAAATTGCCTGTGAGAGTTTGACAGTAGGTGTTATTAGAGACCAACACAATTGCATCAACTTTACCGAGCTCTGATTAATTAAATGAACTTCTGCTAGAGACTTCTAGCTACATGTTCCTACATTTTGAATATTCATCAGGGGTCAAATTGGATCTGGAAACGTTTCGGAAAGTACCTCAGGAAAGGTGTGCCATGCGGTTCCGCACAGATCCCACTCCTCTCCAGAAATGATGTGCGGAGCCCATATAGGTGCCACCCCTGCGCACTGATATCCATTCCTTTCTTTCAGCACCACCAGATGCTGATCCCGTATCTCCCTTCCTGTCATACCTCAAATATTTTTCTTCAGTGTGCAAGGGGTGTGACATCCGAAAACTAGAGGTTTTAAGCCCTGTAGGGAATGTCTCAAACAAATGTCTGTGACAAATCCCCACTAAGTATGCATGTGGTGTTTAGAGTCGGGCCACGACTCGAAGCCCTCTAGTGACTTTGCGTCGATAAAGCCAAATGCCATCAGGGACGCGAGGTGAAGCTTTACATTGCCAATACTAAAAACACACTTCGCTGAGAACGCTTCACGTCGCAGTCCGCAGCCAAAGTTCGATCCTGGTTCAGTGTTCATTCCTGGAGTCGACAAAGATGCTCTAGAGCAGGGATACTCAAAGTACAGCCCGGGGGCCGAATGCGGCCCTCCTGACCTTTAATTGTGGCCCACTGGTGAACAGCAGCACTGGGCTGCTGTTCACTTGACTGAGCAGGTACATTCAGAGAGCTGTGAAACAAACAGGCATACTTTATTTACGTGTTAACTAAAGAAGAAAAGGTGACCCAGGCGCGGGGCGGTGCCACATCTCTCGATCTCGCTTCCGAAGTCAGCTGACTTCGGAGCCAATTCTGCAGCATAACCCAAGTGTTGGACTTGGCCCTTTTTGCAGGGTCATCCCTGAACTTTTTGCCTTCCTCCTAGTCTTTTTTCTGACATGGTGTTGGTGGTTTTAGGACTCTGGGCACTTTATCACTGCTGTCCAGTGTAAGGTGCATGTGCTCACTGTGGTAAAACATGGTAAGACTGGTCTACACTTGTTTGGCTAATTTAATTTACCTATCAGTCCCCAGTAATGTGGTATCTCATATACCTGGGGCCAGTAAATTAAATGCTACTGGTGGGCTTGCAGCGCTGGTTGCGCCACCCACCAAAGTAGCCTTTCAAACCTGTCTCGGGCCTCTGCCATTGCAGGGCCTGCGCGCGCAGTTTACTGCCGCTGTGACGTGGCACATAAAGTGGGTGCCACGTTGGTGACTTCCCTTTTACTACATATCAGTCATCCCTAAGGTAGGCCCTAGTTAGCCCTATGGGCAGGGTGCATTGTAGGTAAAAGGTAGGACATGTGCCTTAACTGTGTGGCATGTCCTGGAATTGACAAACAGCCATTTTGGTTTCTCACTGCTGTGAGGCTGCCCTCTCATAGGAATGCATTGGGGATTCCCTGATAAGTGTTTCAGTGGTAATTCCTGATAAGAGAGGAGCAGCATGGTCAAGTTTGGTATGTTTGGAATAGTGGTAATAAATGCTGCGTAATGGTGTGCACAGATTTATTATCACTATTTTAGAAATGCCACTTTTAGAAGTGGGCATTTCTGTGTGCTATGTGTCTTTGTGCCTGCCTGATGTGTATTACATGTCTGGCTCTGGAGTGACAGGGGCTGGGTGAGTCAGCACTAGGCTGAATAGGCCCATCTGCATTTGGAGTGGTGGGAGCAGTAGTACCTGGGACTGAATGGGACTGTGCCTGCCTTCCACAATGCTGGCTCCGCCCCCCCAGTGGTGTGTCTGGGGCCAGAGCCTACACTGACAAAGGAGGTGGTGGTGCACTTTTAGAGAAAGGTGTGAGTGCCCCCAGAACTGGTTTGGACTGCGCGCATAGCCCTGGGCCAGGGGGAGAACAAAGACATTTGGGGTATATGTATTGGGGCTGTGACCCCCTGAAGGTGTGCTGTTGGTGGCTTACTTGGACCTGAAGGAAGGTCCTGGCCAGGAGGTACCGCCGTGGGGCCCGGCTGCTGCCCTCTGCTGGGAGGCCCTGCGTTCTGGCCTGCCTGTGCACAGCATCTGGAATTATCAAGGCTTGGGCATTGGAGGATCGCCTTGCTCAATCTTGTGCTTTGAGAGCGCTTTCAACTTTGTGGCCCAAGTAGGGGGGTTACTCTGTGTGGGAGCCCGGCGAGGAACGCTCCTTGCCCTGCAGCGTGGGCAGCACAGTCCTCACCTTCGGGACTTAAAGCAACGGGAGGGGAGAGCTGAAAGGAGAGAAGAACTCTCTCCCCTCCGGCCAAATTGCCTGCCTTTTGTTTGGTATAAGGGCCGGCAGCCAGGACTCTGTTACGTGGCCCCGGGCTGCGAGGCCGTGCCCGAGTGATTAGAAGTCCAGGCCTGGGAAGTCCTTCTACGTCAGGCGGAAGGAGCCTGACCATGGGTGGCGCCGGCCTAAGAAAGAAAGGCCGCCGGAAGACAGGCGAGGTCTACGCCTGGTTGTGGGCGGGGCCCTCTGCGGGAAGGAAGAAGAAGAGGAGACCCGTAAGGAGTGCCGTCGGCAGAGACTCCGCTCCATGTGGTGCTGACCATCGTTCCCCTGGTGTTCAGAATCTGCGGCAGCCAAGATAGAGACCCCCGCCCCAGGAGGACTGGGAGCAGAACCGCTCCGCCCCAAGGAATGGTGAGTGGGGCTGGGCTCCCTGGCATTACGCTCCGGTCGCCGTGTAGGCGGGAGCCTTAACCCTTCAAGATAGGGCAGAGGAGGGGAAGCCCGTGGTCGGCTTCCCTCCCCCCTCGACGGCGGAGATTGCCCTGAGGCACTTTCTGGGGGTTGCCCCGAGTTGGGGGCGAGCATCGCTGTGGCAGCTGCACCGCCCGATCGCGAGCAGCTGCGTGGGGAACACTCGATTCAGGGAGCCCTGACTCTTTGGACAAGGGGCATTTGGGACAGCCCAAGACGGGCCCCCCGAGGAAGGCCAGTGGGCCTGAGAGCACCTTGTGTTCTGGTAGGGCACAAGGCCCTAAGGTGATGTATGCACCTTGTGAGAGTTACTATGGTGCACTGTTGACCTAATGTGATTACTGCATAATGTGGGTGATGCCCAATGTGACTGATGCATAATGTGTTTGTGCTAAGTAGTTACTGGTTGTTTTATTACTTACCGGTTCTGATGGTTCTGACAGCGGCCCATTTGGCCCTGTCCTGTATATAGGGCCAGATGTATCAAGCTAAATTGCGATCGCAAACGCTGAAATTCACAGAATTTCAGCGTTTGCGATCGCAATTTAGCTGTGTGCAATGTAGGAAGGCAAATACCTACTCGCAAAATAAGAATCTCAAAAATTGCGATTCCTTTGCGCAAGCATTTAGAGAATCACAATTTGTGATTCCCTAAATGCTATGCTAGTAGGCATCGCAAATTGCGATATTGCCTTAAGGAATCGCAAATTACCACCAACTTCAAGTTGGTGGTAATTTGCGATTTCCTTTAAAAAAGCACTTTTTTGCTTTTTTCAAAGTGCCATATGGCACGGCATGTATGTGCGCCACATGTGCACACATGCACATTTTAGGGGTGCAACAGGGTGTCCTTTTGGAACCCTTGCACCCTTGAAATTGCGTGCGCAATTCCCATTCATTCCTATGGGCCTCTTGGCCCATAGGAATGAATGGGAAGCCATTCCTTAATTGCGACACGCAATTTGCGAGTCGCAATTAAGGAATGTGAGGGAATCAAATTTTTTTTTTGCTATTTTCTAATTACATCTCGTTTTGCGATTCTCAAATAGCGATTCCCAAAAAAACGCTATTTGAGAATCGCAAAAACATTCCTTGATACATGTGCCCCATAGTCCCCTGTAAAGAATAACCTAGTGCCAGGTGGCACAGTGTACATCTGTGATTATGATCTAATGTGTTTTATGAGTAATACAAAGGCTATTTTTTATATAACCTTGTGTGGAGTTTCTTTTGTGGTGTGCCTTGTGTGTCGCTGCTGCGTGAGTGTGTTGCGCAAACGCTTTACACATAGCCTCTGGGATAAGCCTGACTGCTCTGCCAAGCTACCAAGGGGGTGAGCAGGGGTTATCTTCGGTGTGTAACTCCCTTGCCCTGACTAGAGTGGTGGTTTCTGCCTGGCTTAGGCGCATGCCCTAGCCAACCAGAAATCCCATTTCTAACACCAAGTTTCCAGGACCTGCGGCCATGCCATATCATATTGAGAAATTCCGCACAGCCATGCTTCGGATCCTTACCGAGTCCCTTTGGTGTTCCTGCTGGCCCTAAGAAGCCAAGGGGCCTCCTATCTGGAGACCGCCATCAGGTTCGCCAGTTGGACTCTCTGAGCCAGTCTTGCTTCTGGACCCAGTCCCAACCCTGCTTCCGGCGTCACAAAATATGCCGGCCCCAGACACTTCTACGTCAATGCCGACTCCATCGACACTGGAGGAGGAGATCCCGATAGTCCTCTCAGACACCGGTCCAACCTTGACTGAAGTTGCACTAAATTCTGCACAAGGCGCCAAATCCTCCACTTGATTTACCACCTCCAGAAGGGAGAACACACACTCAGCATTCCCTTTTTAGAACAACTTAGACAATGATAATGACCGGAGTGATGAGTTCACTCAACCCTATCAGGATGATAATTGGTACGAGGACTTATAGGAGGTTAGGGGTCTCCTCCCTCACCCTGGACCAGCCACAGAGGAATCAACTTCCTGCGCAATAGTGATGCGCAGGACCGCCGAAGTACTTGATCTTTAGCTTCCCAAATCGGAGGTTAAAACCAGTGTTCCTCCAGCCTGGGCAGACACCTTCTGAGCTCCTTCCATTTAACGAGGAACTGACAGATACTGGGAGCTTGGGCCAAACCATTTTCTAGCCCCCAGTCAATCGACGAATTGCCAGGTGCCATCGCCCTGCTCTAGGTGACCTTGCGTTTCTCTCACCCCAAAGCAAAGTGGTGCAAACCTCCGTGAGCCACTTTAATCACTACACATTTCCTACCACTCATACAACTGGGAATCTAAGCAAGTGGAAATGTTTGGAAAATGTTTTTTCTTTCACCAGTCTGACTCTCCAATCTGTTAACGCAAGCTTCTTGTTGGGACGCTACTCCCACACCCTTTGGGATTTGGTGGCACAAGTCCTCCCTGGAATGCCTGAAGACCATCGACTTGATCTCACTCAAGCAATTCAAGATGGTCGTTATGTGATCAGATTCATGATTTGTGTGGCTCGGACGCCACTGACAACATCGTGCAGGCTATAGGCACCAGTGTTGCCATTCTCCGCCATGTGTGGCTGCAATTGACTAGGTTCTCAGACAATGTCCAGTCTTTGTTGATGGACATTGCCTTAGATGGTACTAGTCTGTTTGGGGACAAGGCTGATTCCAATCTAGGGTGTTTCAAAGAGCGCAAGGCTACTGCTCCTTCTCTGGGCCTTTCCATTCCACTTCGCCAACCACAACAGTTCCAACACTCATTTTGCATCTTCGGCTGTGGTGCCTCATACCGGCAGCCAGTCCAGCCTCCACAAGGAACCCAGCAGTTTTGCAGCTGAGGTGTCCACTGCCCCTCAGGGCCGTTTCTAGGTGTTTTTCCGCCCTAGGCGAGAATTGAAAAATGCTGCCCCCTCCCTTTTACTACCAAGCAAAACAAATACGTGAAGGAAATAACATTGTCTGAAAGTGACAAGAAATGCTTTTTTTTATAAACAAGACTCCAAGCTCCACGCTCCGAATTATTACTGCTAAAGAACTGTCCCTTCACAAACATTTTTTATTTCTATCTAGATCAGAACACATTGACAGACCCTAAAATGTTCCTTTTTACCCATTCCAAATTTCAGCCCTTTTTAGTGACTGTACAACCTTCTTCTGCATTTCCCTCTACTTTTCCAATCATGTTTTCGAGTCTCGGTTGGCGGACAGAAGACAACTGTGTTTCACTTGGAGTCTGCGGTGATATCCCTCTGACACTCATTTGGGTGTAAGGGTTGCACTCTTTCCATGAAACTTAGGTCAGCAGACCCCTAAAACATGACAACGTGGTAACTTGGAATACAATGGCTATTGTCACACTAATATCTGAAATGCGTTTGGTACATATTAAAATCAGCTTACAAATGTTCTGTGTACTCTACTTGTTAGTTGTAGGTATAAACAATACTCACTGAGGTGTAGGCCACAAGGTGTGACCTGGAACACTCCACTTCTACCATGGACACCTTACAGTTTGGGGTACTCAGAAGGTCACTAGCAATAACTTCAAAGAGCTACTAAAAAGAAGAGTGTGTGAAACTTACTCAAATGCCCGGCTACGCTCGATGCAAGAAACCCTCTCAAACCATGCCACTGTGTGCGCGCCCGGAACCGCCATCTTAAGTAAACACACGCACGCACGCAGACAAACACTCATCTTGGCGGCACACATCAAGAGGCCAACAACTTACTTGCCTTTGCAGAACGATAGTTTCTTTCGCAGGGATAAGACGTGCAAATGGCAGACCTGCTTCACCGCAGCGCTACGGGAAACTGTCTCTGCACACTGGCCTTGGACCATCACCCTGCATCTCCGAGGACCAACCGGGTCAGATCCCAGGTGCCCATGGCAGGGCAGTGCGTCGTCTCCCAGCGTTGGCGGAGTCGGAAGATCAGACGCAAGCACCTGAGAGCCTGTTTTGCTGGTTTTTGGAGGACTCTGATCCTTGTGTGTCTAGAACAGAGTTACCGCCTTCCCAAAGTGCCATCTTCGGAGCTTACTGCAGGCAGGCATGCGGCCAACTCAGAGACACTCAACCGCGGCAGCCTACACTGCCCGTCTCCAGCAGCGAGCTTCCCTCCAAGGGCAGGCTTGCTGCACTTGCATCAATAGATCTCGCTGAATCACTTCTGCAGCCCCTCGGCCACTTTCCTGAGAGGGGCTTCACCCAGCAGTGCTCTGACCCAGTTCCACATGGTGGGGATGGGGTTTTGCAGCACATGTTTGTAGTACCTGCATGCGACGGAGCGTGGGAAGGGGAGGGAATGGTGGCGTTTGTGAAAACTCCGTTTCTGGCGTGCGGCCTGTCAGCCCTTTCCCAGAGGGCCACGCTCAACTTCTCCCCGTCAGCAAAAATCAGCAAGAGAAAGAAACTGCGCGATCACCTCACCTGAGCCGACACACACAGTCCGTCCCTCGGCGCCGAGAGAGAGGGTGGTGCGACGTGCGAGTCACCGTCACTGGCTAAAGGATCCAGAGCGGTCATTGGTAGCGCTTTCCCGCGCTACAAGATTGACGGCCCTGGGGACCCACACACTGGTACCGCCGGCCCCCTCCACACACCACTATGCTAGGGTGCGCTCAGCGCTGCGCAGCATGTACAAGCAGGTGCGCTTGCACTCACAATAAGGTGCTGCTGCCTTCAAATTAAAAAATGTTTCCCCCTTTTGCCGCCCTAGCCCTTTTGCCGCCCTAGGCAGCCGCCTAGTCTTGCCTAATGGTAGAAACGGCCCTGCTTCTACCTCCCACTCTAGGGCTCCTATGAAACAGTGTGATATGAATAAGGTGTTTTCAGGGCCTTGGGGCTTGCAGGGGTTACTGGAGCCCTTACCTCTAATGTTCCGGGCCATGAATTATTCTGTTTTTTAAAATCTATACAAATTACATTGTTTCATCACTTGATTCTCAGGGTAGCGAGGCAAGCAATCAAAGGCTTCTGAGGGAGGTAGTGTGGAGGTAGAGTCTCAGAACTCAACAATCAAGCAACAGTCCTCAGTAATAACTGTCCAGCCCAGTGTTTTACCTCAATGAAAAGGAAAGGTTCTTTAATATAGCCTTATAGCCCGCCGTAGCGGGCTATACCGGCTATTAAAGGCCCGCTCCCACGTTAAAGGCACGAGCCGAAGGCGAGGGACTTTAACAAGGGAGCGGGACTTTAATAGCCGGTATAGCCCTGCTACGAAGGGCTATAAGGCTATTAGAACATTCTGCCACTAGAGGGCAGAATGTTCTAACAAATAAAACAAAGGCTTCTCGAAGCTCGAGGATTTAAATCCTCGAGCTCCGAGAGACCTTTGTAAAACATTGGAATGTTGCTCTGCGGGCCTTTACCGGCCTGTAGAAGCAGGGAGCACTCCATTGTATTCAATGGAGCTCCCAACATTCCAATGTTCTAATAAACAGCTACGTAATACAACACAAATCTATTATGCAGGGGAACACAAGGTTCTAACGAGACCTTGCTAAGACAATAGCGATCTTACAAGTCAAATGAAAGGGGCAGGCTAACAGTGGGAAGTGCAAGACCGGTACTGTGTCTGTGGCCCCACAGGTCAGTCTCCTAATGATACCCAATTTCTTGGCAAGCAGCAATAGCGCCCACATTCTCAGTTCTAAGTCCTGCGTGTCTTTTAGGACAGTGTTCAGTTATTACTTACTTTCTCAGGTGCAGCAGGACCCCAGCGCAAGATCTTTACTGTGAGTGCTGTGTGCACTTCCCTCTCTCAGCACTGCCACAGGCGTTCTGGGGTGTCAGCATCAATCCTTTGTGTTGCAATTCAGGCCCAGTTACAAATTGCTCACTCAGGCGGTGAATAGAGTCCGCCCACAGGTCACTGGGTCTCTAGGACACAACACAAGGAAGACCATGGGAGGCAGTCATGTTTTTCTTTGACGCAGCACACCAGGTGCACAGGAGGAAAACTGGGAAACGCTCAGATCAGGTCTTGCAATATTCCTCTTGGTGGGCGGGCATCAGTCACAGTTGGGATCTTTGATGTAGTGTGCCAGACTCAAATAGGAGGGGATGCCGGGAGACCCACTCAGCACTCAAGGTGGCTCCTGCGACGTCGACCAGCCAAACTACTACTCTGGGCATTTCCCTCTTCCAGGACACTGCAGCTAGCCTTCTCTATGCAGATTTCTTGCCGCAGGGATGGCCACTGCTCCCCTCTTTTAGTAGGCCAGGTAGACTGCTTTCCACATCTCTCCTCCAGCAAATAATTTCAGACTCTAATGTGATGTCACCACCTCTGAGAGACTGACTGTCATCAACACCAGAGTTGAACATCAAGAATTTACTGACACGCGGAATGTCACCTCTTCGGTCAGTGAGAAATCCTGAAAGAACCTGAGGACTTTCAAGCTGTCTTATAGTCCTTTTCGAAACAGGCAATGTTGATTCCACTGTCCCGGTTATGGACCCTGTTTGAGGTGGTTAATTCAGTTTATGTATCTATTCTCTCCAGAGCAGTCATTATTTGTCTTCAGCTGATAGTCACACTTCAAGGATGATGAGGGCTGTCCCAGGAAGAGCCCCCCAAAACAAGAGCACAATGACGAGAAAAGTCCTTGCAGCTGACAGTCATCAAACATTTAATGTACCATCCCTGGGAGAGTAGTTTGTACTTCATTATTAATTTTTTTATACATATATATATAACTTATAAAGCGCACGAATACCCGGGGGTGTCTCAGCGCTGAACCGGAGCGTAAGCCCTGAGGGAAGGGAGAAGAGTTTATATTAATTCACAAATAACCAGGTTTGAAGTTCCTTTCTAAAAGAGGCAAGAGAGTTGGCAGCTCTTATGTTCATCGGGAGCGTATTCCACAGTTTAGCTGTACCATGGCCTATGCTTCGACCTCCCCAACTCGAGGTTCGGATTCTTGGTACCAACATCAATCTGGCATTGGTTGACCTTAGGTGTCTGCCCGGGTGGTACCAGGAGAAAAGGTTTTTCAGAGAAAAGGTCCTAGATTATTCAATGCTTTATAGGCCAAGCACAGTGCCTTGAGCTTGATGCGTTTAGCCACTGGCAGCCAGTGAAGTTTCCTAATATCTTTCGCAACTGATTGATACTTTGGTAAGTTCAATAGAAGCCTGGCCACTGCATTTTGCAGCATCTGAAGTTTTTTCAGATGTTGTTTCTGTAGTTCGAGATAGAGGCCGTTACAGTAGTCTAATTTTGATAATACTAATGTAGTTACAACCGTCCTCCTAGAATTAGGGGGGGATGTAGGGCAGGATCTTCTTCAGTTTCCTTATCAAGTACGACGTGGCCGAAACTGTGGCATTGGTTTGCTGGGAGAAGATGAGTTTGTTGTCAATCAGAACCCCGAGGTTCTTTGCCTTTTATACCAGTTTTGGAGGCTCTCCAATTTCACCCAGCCACCATAGTTCGTCCCATTTTGGCTGGAGGCTTCCAAAGATCACCACTTCGGTTTTATCCAAATTTAACTTAAGTCAATGCCTTCCCATCCAGCTACTGATTTCCCTCATGCAGTTTTGAAACTGCGCTGCAGGGGAAGCTTGATTTTTATGAGCCGCGATCACAATCTGAGTGTCGTCGGCGTATGATGTTAAGTTAAAACCGAAGTGTTGGATTAGCGGGGCCAGTTCCGACACATAAATATTAAACAAGGATGGGCTCAGGGACGAACCCTGCGGGACCCCACACGGGAGCACGTATGGAGTTGCTTTAAAATGATCCAATGTCACCGTCTGTCTTCTATTCTGCAGAAAAGATGAAGTTAGAGACAGAGCTTGGTCCTTTACACCTAATTTTTCCAGACGCTGTAGCAGTGTGTCATGATGGACCGTGTCAAAGGCCGCTGACACCGTCAGGAGACCATCATCTCCACCTCCCCACATCCTCCATCTGTTCTATTGGGAGTGCTCCAGAAAAAACAGTCAGGCAGGCCACTGCTAACTTTCTGTAGAGAGACTGGTCTTGATCCTCCCTCCCAGGAATGTCAACAACTCTTTGCACATTTGGGAGGCTTACTCAGCCTCCATCTTGTGTCATGCTTAACAAGGGAGGGCCAAAATGGGTCCCACTGATCTCATAACCTCACACTCACCTGCTATACAGATTCATATTACTCCTCGCCTGATTCCTCTTGCGCATGTACTGTCAGACCCCGTTCGGGAGGCCACAGGGCAGACAGGGTCTGCTGTGCCCCAACAATAGTAGTTTGTCATTTGTCACTTGCGTCCTAAGGACCTTCCTACTGAGCCTCTGCAAACTAAGCCAACTATTCAGTTTCCACACTTAACTCGCAGGGTAGCAAGGGTGAGCAGTTAAAGGCTTCTCAGGGATGTAGTGTGGGAGACAAGAGCTCAGAACTCAGCAATCAACCAAAAGACACAATCTATTGTCCAGCCCAGTGCTTGTCATTTGAATGAAAGAAAGTACTTAAATCACACTGTATTACATAATATTGCATCGTGCAATCAGGGAAGTGCAGTGTGAGAAGTTGGGTTGGTATATGCTGTCCACTAGTTAAAGTGGGCACCTTGTACCAGGCCACACGACCCTTCTGATGTATGAGGTCAAAGATAACCTTTAGAAAGCTATCCTAGTGGTAGCTGTGGAGAGCAGCCTTCAGGCTTAATCTTGAAGGAATGTAAAGCAGGTTGTTTTACCAGAATATCACCTCCTGAATGACCAAATGAAAGGAGATCCACACAGTAGTTATATAAATATATGTATTTATTAATATAACACTCTCTACTAATCTCTACACGAGATTAGAACATAAGGCACACAATACTGTAATGATAGAACATTCGTAAGTAGCAAAATACACAGCGGGCTCCAGGGGGAGACCGAACCATATACTAAAAAAATGGTATAACAATCACGACTTGACTAGACACAGTGCCTAGAGCACGTAGAATTGCTGGGACCCCAAGGAACCACCCAGAGGAGTGATACAGGGAGCCCACGGAGGACGGGTGCAGTGAGGAAACACGACCGCGTGTTCCGTGCAACTCTATGGGAAAGCCGCGGTTGCAATTTTACAAGTTAAGGACACTTCTAAGAGGACTTCGAGCAAACCCTTGGAACATAGGAGGTTCTAAGGCCAACCCACCAGTGAGTACTGAAGTACCTGTGTTACCTATCCCAGAGGAGTCGGGTGCATAGGGGTCAAGTGGTGTCGGAAACCTTCGTCATTTTCAATGGAGGAGTGCAAAGAAGTCCTGCTGCCAGGAGGGCGAAGAGTGTCCAGTGGAATCCAGGCCTGGATTCGAGGTGAGAGGAACCTGAAAGCAGAGGGGACAGAGTCTGGGTCACTTCAGGTGACCAGGGGCTCGGTAGTCGAATGCCCACCGATGTCGAGTGCTTCAGGAGTGAAGATGGGTTGCTTGACTCTGCAGCCACGGGGACCAGGAGACGTCGAGGACGACCAAAGTCCGGAGGTGAGCTGTCCCACGAAGGATGTCGAGAGTTGAGGGGTCGAAGTCCTGCTGGAGCACCAACAAGCCTTGGCAACTGCAACCCTCGCGGTCAGAGGAAACAGGTTACCATGAGGACCAGCAAGGTCCAGGGGACTCTCCAAGCAATGGAGAGTCAGGGCACGTCTGGAGCAACCAGGTAAGCCCAAGAATTAACAAGGTGACCCTCGCCAGGACCCACAGGCCAACGGACCAGGGATCGCAAGGAGACTTCAAGCAAGTTTGCAAAGTACCAGCCCACAGTACACTCGTGGAGTGGAGGCCGAAAGTCTTCGGTGCAAATACTGCTCGGGGTCGGGACTACACAGAGTCCAATGCACAAGCTCGGGAATCGTCACTAAGCATATGCAACTGCAAATGTACGCGGTGCACAGGGGTTCGGGTTGCACGGTCCCCACGAGGGATACTGGTTTCAGAATCGCTGAGAGGGCAGATCGACCTCAAGGACCTTCGGGAACCCACCTCCTGTGTTGCTGAAATCTTCGGAGTCCTCAGGAGCTCGGGAGAAGCAAACCGGTCAGATGCGTTTAGGTGCCTGCTTTTGCAGGGGAGTTACTCCTTTACTCCAAGGGAGATTCTTCAGTCGTCCAGCGTCGTGCAGGCAGTCGAAGTACTTGGTTTCTTCTTAGCAGAATCTTGTCCAGGTAAAATCTAAAGTCCTGTAGTCAGGTTGCCCACTTTATACCCATGGGAAGTGGTTGGAAAGATTCTGTGGACCCTCCTAGGGGAGGGGCAGGACAGAGGGGTGGCTACACCCATGTCCTTTGTCCAGTTTCGCGCCAGAGCTGGAGCCAATGGCTCCCAGAACTGGTTTGAGCTGGACTATGCACAGGGACACCAAATGTGCCCCCAGTGCAGACTTTCTGGCACTCTCAGAGTGCACCCACCCATCCCCAATACACTAAACCCTGTCTGGGAGGTGGTCACACCTCCCTGTGACAGGATACCTATTGTCATGCCTTCCTCTGCGCGAGCTTGGCTCAGCAGCAGGAGGGCAGAAGCGTGTCTGTGGCTGGCAGCGTCCATTTTGTGCTGCCCAGGTCGAGAAAGCTGGTACCGGGTGGACCGGTGACCCACGGATGTCCCTCTAGGAGGGTGGAATCATACCTCCCACACCAGTTACTGGTGTGGAGGTATGATTCCAAGGTGTTTGACACCAAACACGACATGTTTCTAAGCAGCCGTTTTAAAGTTAGCATTTACCGCAAGGTTATAATGCACTTAAACATATATGTCTGGCTGCATCACAGACAACCCCGGAGAATGGTCTCTGAAGGCTGCAGAGGGGCTCTGCTCATGCAGGGGCACCCTCTCACGTAAAACCCAGCACCCTGCCTTCAGGATTGATAAGGCCTGCCATAGGGGTGACTGATAGGTTTTTAAGTGTAGTGATTTAGATAGATATAGTGAACCTATATCTTAAGTAAGTGGTGCAAGCACTAGCTTACACAGTCTGTGGTAGCAGGCTGGTCGTGTCAATTTGAATGGCCTCTCAAAGGTGGCATAATACATGCTTCAGCCCCTGGTAGGCCTCTGGGGTACCTATGCCCTGGGTACATGGTGTACCATATACTAGGGACTGATAAGGGTACCCCAGTATCCAATCTGGAGTGTACCTAAAGTACATACATAGCAGTTTAAGGGAGAAAGCAGATAGACTGGGGTCCTGGATAGCAGGATCCCAGTCAGACTAGTCCAAAACAGTGTGACATCAGCAAAAAGTGGGGGTAACCATAAGAAGCAGATACTACTTTCCTACATGCAGCACATAGGTAAAATCTGACATGTAATCTTAAGGCGCTACGTCCTCGGTACCCATCCTCTCGCTAACAGAGTTTCCCAGTATCTGTAATACCTGGTGTCAAATTGGGGATGCAGCACTGGCTAGGAACTGATGGTGTTCACTTGATCACTTCCAGGGTGTATGTGTGGCCAGCCATTCCACTCATTACTCACTTTGTGAGATATTTGTAATAGAGTCTTATTTTGTGCAACAGGATTCAGTCAGCTACTCCTGATTCACTCACAGTTCCTTTCTCTGGGCTGCTAACTGTGTCTGGGGAGCTAACTTTCGGGGTTGCAGTCTGGGCTGGTGCAGTGGTCCTTCTCCTGCTACGGCTTTTGTGGTGGGAGGGCCACTGCAGTTCCTTTACTTTGAACTTGAACGCTTCTGAGGTTTCTGTGTGGCCGTTTCCTCCAGCATCTGCAGCCTTCCTATACCATGTGCAAGAGGTACACTTGTACCACAGGTGTGATTCCAGGCCCGGCTCAACCTCGTGGATGGCTTCCACAGTAGCTGCCTCTGGCCCGATTAGGGCGCACACCCAGCATTGGTGGAGCGCTCAGCTGCTCGTGTGAGCAGTGGCATTACCAGTCTTTTAGCAATGGCATGCTGCTGATCTCACTCGATACTTGACCACTGTGGAAAGATTGATGCTTCTAATGTCTATAATTGTTTTTGTTAACACGATTATCCCTTCCACACATGGATCACTCTTGGCTTTTACCCCTGGCAATCTCTCGCTCTCTTTGAATGTTCCATACACCAGGATTATGCTGGGCTTTTACTCCTGGACAGTCTTTCCTCCTGCAGGGTCAGGCACACTCTTTCCCTCTCTTAGCAGGCAGGCATGTAGGCTTTAGCCAGACCCTCGGCTCCTGCAGGAGAAAGTGTAGAATTGAGGTGATGTTCTCGCACCTCTCGGATATTGGCTGTAGACAATAGCCCTGGTCGCACAGTAGTTCTTCGAGTACTTTGCTGAGCACCTCCTTACTTCGCCATGAAGCACTTGGATCTGGAACAAAGTGGGGTGGTATGGATCCCACTTTGAAGCACATTTTCGACAGTGTGCATGTGATTCAATTATCTAAGGTTTCAGAACTGGTGTGAGTTGTTCTCTTTCAAATGTCACTTTCTGGCTGCTCTTCAGATACAGCCTTTATGCCAAGTGATGGCTCTCACATCAGGTAGCAATGATGCAGACCCCCAAGCAGGATTGTCCAAAACAAGGACATAATTAAGTGTGAGATCTCTGCACCTTTCTGTCATCAGCCTTCCTAAAGCAGTAATCAGTAATACATAAAAGGAAAGGCTCTACCTAGAAACGTCCTCACCTTCAACTGCAAACTGCAACTCCTGACCAATAACTTCCATCTATCAAATGGCAGTGCCGATGAATAACTAATCAATAACCCTTAGATAACAAGGTCCTCAATTAATTTCTAATGGGAGCCCTGTCTGCATCCTCCCTTACTTCAGTTTCTAGGTCTTTATGCTCCAGTTACTGGAATGCAGCTAAATTTAATCCACTCTCCATCTTGTGCAATCTGAACCAGGAGCATCCAGAATGGGTCCCACTGTTCCCAGTACTCACATGCTGACCACACAGTCACTCCTATTACCAACCATTTGTTACACTTAACACACACTTAACATGCACACAGTACGTTAGCCTAACAATCTGGGGTTCACATATAGCAGACCTTTACTAGAGAGGGGGTCAGGAGACCACACACTGACCCACAGAAAAGAGTTGGGTCACAGTAATAATTCACAGAAATATGCAACGCTGCCACCACTGCTTTATGTGTTTCACCCTGGGTATGGACTGCAGTCCTATACTTTCCATGAGGGCAGGCTGGATGCACCCCTTTAGGTCACGTAACAAGCTCTGTACCTCACATTACCAGGGACAGGGACCTGTGTGCATACGCTAGATTAGTGTGACACTGGGGCTAGAGAAAAAGAACAGGATACCAGTTACACATGTAGTTGAGCAGGGATATAGGCATGTTTACCTCACAGGTGGCATTCCCGTCACAAAACATTTCATACTCTAGGACAGCAGTTCTTAACGTTTTCAAATCTGTGGACCCCCACTTAAGCATTATTGGAATCCGCGGACCCCCACCGAATCATTACTTGAAGCCTGGGACCACAGTCTTTGCAGTTTTGATGATTTGACCTGCAAAAGAAGGCATACAAATACAGAAGCAAACATTCATTAAACAAATACACAAATGATTAAATATTTTATTTTATTCACAAATATATAAAAAAATCAAAATGGCAACTTAAATGGGAAGATCGGAGTTTTTTAATTTCAACTGAGGCCACCCATCATCCACAATATATTGTGTTTGATGCACTTGCACTGCCCCCACACATCTCCACAAATCTGAGGATACCAACTTAATTTCAGCCTCCAATTCAAATTCCTTCACATTTACAGAATGTTTACAATTTTTCAATGTATATTTTGTTACTGTATTTACATAACCTTTTTAATCTGTTAATTTTATGTAATTTTCCCTGAGTAGGTGTTGCGGACCCCCAGGGGTTCCCAGACTACACGTTAAAGACCGCTGCTCTAGGAGGTCAGCCAGTGACTTGTTTAAGGCATGACAATGGTCTGACTGGTACTAGAGATTCATAAACGTTAAGCAGCCGCTAGCGTTAAGCTTTTATGAACTGGTTCATAGACAACAATAACATGTAAAAAGGAAGGCACACTTAGTCACAGCCACATGGAATTTACAAATTGACCTAAAAAATGATCACTCACCTTGCCTAAAGTCTTTGACTTCTCATGTCGGTACATTGCATAAAATGATACTGGTACTAGTGATGTCGGCCCTCTCGCTTCTGAATTGACTCCATTGGACCACTCAAGGCAGCTTGTCCTCCAGTGAGTCTAGTCACAATCACTCCTCACTAGAGACATTAACTTGCTCAATGATGCCCTTTTAAGGTCCCAGTGTATCAGGTTTCTTGGCGCCTCTCGGTTGGACCCGATATTAATGGTGAATTCTTGTTTTAGTACTGGTCACAGTACATTTTTTTATTTTTTTTTATTATTGCATACTTTCCAATCAAACACAGCTTTCAGCCTACAACCCTGGGGCCGGCAGCACATCATCATGAACAAGAATACACAGCTGTTAAGCCAACAACCCCAGGGGGGGGGCAGGCAGCGATCTTGGACAGCAACTCTGTATAACAGCATGCTTCCGTAAAACTTAAATCATTACCCTAAAAAACAAACAAACCCTACTCAGCCTGCTTCCCCAAAATATCCATCCTTGTACATTAAACTGTGGAAGGTCAGTGATATATCAGTGCACGGTGAAAGGTACATCCTATCCAGTAGGTGTTAGCAGTACCCGCAGCCCTTACGTGTAACCCCTACAGTAAACCCACCAGGGCTGCATGGACCACCACCCACCCTGGGCTAAATAGACGCAGTGTGCGCAGTGCCTGCTAAGTCCACGGGCGGCTCAGTACTTGTGTCCTCCGTTCTAGAGAGCATAAAGGTCTTGTAAAGTCCCCAGAAATTCTTGGGTCTGCTCCTGGGAGGGAGGAGTTCGCTAAAAGTCTCTGTTTGTGTGCTACAATAAAGCATATCGTGCGACCATTGTGCTATGGTGGGCAAGGGTCCCCTCAGCCAACACATTGCAACTCGCCGTTTAGCTATGAGAAGCCCCATGTCCACCAGTCTACGTATTGACCTAGGCAGCGGCTTAGAGAACCCCAACAGAGCCAAAAGCGGGTCCGGAGTCAAAACAGTCTCTACAATGTCCCCCAACTCTCGAAAAATAGTCTCCCAGAATTTGCGCACCCCCGGGCAGTGCCACGCAAGGTGTATAAAATCCGCCGGTTGTGCTCTGCATCGCTCACAAGCCGAGGTGTCCCTTAACCCATATCTTTGTAATCGCTCTGGGGTGTAGTAAACTCTGTTTACAAACTTAAAATGTATTAATCTGTGTCTGCCATGCAAGTGGTCACAGTACATTTAGAAGTCCATATAGTCTGTTAACCTGATGACACCAAACCCGCTTCTGTCTAGAACACTTTCCAATGAGTGACCATGTCTTGAAAAGGAGGAAGCAAGGGCATATTTTCATAATGGCTGTAGCTAAATTATCTTGATGGCATTTTTCCCTGTTAATACTACAAGAATTCCTGTCTATGTAGGTAAATTTGATGGCGATTGCATTGTAAGACTCACTTGACTTCGCACAGTATGTGATGCTTGATTGCCTTTTAATTTCTCCCTTTTGGAAAGATGAAAGGCAGATCGTTGCTCATATTCTGTCATAAGCTTTAACCTTCCCAGAAGAGCTATGTGTATATATGGCACCGCCATCACAATTCTTGAATCCCAATTAGTAGAGAATTTTGTGCAGTTGCTTTGGTAGTAAAATCATTTGCAGCCCGCACTGTATGGGCTTGGATGAGCTACAGAAGATGGACTATAGCTGTATCAGCCAAACAAACGTATAATTTGGCCAATCGATGGTCCATGTTGTAGTATCCTGTAGGACATTACTCAACCCGCCTGACATCCAGCCTCTCCCGGCATTTAGCATTACTGTTGTAGCCTCAATACGGTGGCCATCTAAGAGATCTAATCCTAGTGGACCACTGTCCACTCTATAACTAGAAGATACAGTATATCTTCATTAACAGATGCTTGATCGCAATCTTTTTACCAGGGGCAATAAAGTTTGGTATATCTAAGCGTCTTGTATTCTAAGGTCAGCAAACATTTACTAGACACATTTCAACGTTTATATTTATTTTTCATCATAGAGAAATATTACAAGAAATTCAGCGCCTTCGACTGGAGCATGAGCAGGCCTCCCAGCCAACACCAGAGAAGGCTCAGCAGAACCCAACCCTTCTGGCTGAACTCCGATTGCTACGGTAAGAGATTACTTTGAAAAGATTCCTCTAAAGGTACGAAAATGCCCTTCTTTGTCTGCTCTGTATGTTGCTAGAGTATGGACGATGTAACACTAACCGGTATTCTGACTGTACAGAAATCTTTTCCAGTTCAATAGTCAGCATTGTGGCCTCTTTTCCCCTTGAGCCTTAGATGTTGAAGACAATGGTAGACTTATTTGCTTTGTCAGTCGGTGGGGGTGGCTATCGGGGTAGTGAAGAAACAGAGATGAGGTGGGTGGGATGGGGGAGAAGACACAGGCTTGAAAAAAACAGGGAGTGGATGCGGCTAAGTAATGCACCACAGTTATAATGCTTCGCCGCTATGTTTTTAAGCAGAATAAACAGACTCATGTTCAGCCCCTCTGCTTTAGAACTACTGGTGGTTGAGTCAGCCTTAAAGTGTCAAGCATTCCACTGTCCATCACAGGAATTTGCTGCTGCGCCGGCGCCTACTGAAGTAAAGAACCGCGCACAGAGTATGTGCATGCGCGGTGTGTCGAGTGTTAGCCCCGCCCCTGCCGTGAATGATCCTCTCAGGCGCTGTGGTTCTGCTAGTGGATCCAGCGTAATGAAGTCAACATGAGCAAACGGTTTTTACATCACATGCCAACATTTTTAAAATAAAACTCTATGCTTAAAATAAAATAAAAACCCAAATTAGAACATATAATGTAAAAAAAATTGGCAAACGTGACGATAAATAGGAACGGAGCTCAGAGTGACATTTGTCGCAGCGAATGTGACGATAAACAGGAACAGAGGACTCAAAACTCAAGCGCTTGTGTCAAGTGTGGTAAATGTGAAGATAAACAGGAATGGAGGTCGGAGCGACATCTAGCCCAGCAAATGTGATGATGAACAGGAACGGAGCGACTGAAAATACATGTGCTTGTGTTACGCGCAGAAAGCAATGAAAACAAGGTTGAGTGCATCACAGAGGGGTTGGGGAGAAACATAGCAGCGAGAGAGCAACACCATATTTAGTTTTAACAACACATGAAAACCAAATGTAAATGTCAAAAACTTTACACGCAGCTCCAGTGCCTGTGTTTCTTGTTTTTATGGCCTGTAGGTAAATACGGAGCGGGCGCTGTGGAGAACTATTGGGCGGAGAGTGGCCAGTGAGATGTAGGCTGACCAGTGGAACCATAAACAGGATCTGGCACTCAACCAAATTCCCTGTAATTGCGACAGAAACAGTACGACTTTCGGGCTTTCAAAAAAACGTTAGCAGAGAATCCTTAGAATTTTTAGCAATAAAGTTTCTGTCCGGAATGTTAAACCCCCGTGCAATTTGTTTTAATCACAACAGCGGATGTTGATTCCATCTTTTTAATGGAGATTAAGTCAATATTAATACAGGTACAAAACAATTCTACATCTCTTCTTCAGTAGCACCAGGTTAACACAAATGACGCTTGGTCTAACTAGCCAATAATCTTGAAAGTATTTCAAATGTTACCTGGGACCGGTGTGGCGATGGAGAGCCAAAGGACTTCTAGGACTACTAATGTGCACGGCGATCTCTTCTTCCAACATGGAGCCGCGGTACACGCCAGAGCTCCTCCCGGCCTAGACAGGATCGCACTGACCATGGAGCTAACATACACGGCGATGTGTGGGCCATGAAGACAAGAGACTAATGACCCACAGATCGCAGTGTAAGTTAGCTGCATGTTTGCGACACTAAAAATGCTGTAGGCTGAGCACGTATTCTTCGAAAGGTAAAAAAAACACAACAATCCTTAAAGACAAGCAGAGGCAAAAGAAAAAAATAGTGCGCCGAAACGACCATAAATGTAGATAAAGATATTAAAATTAGACATGGTGACCACAGTAAAATGGCAAAAAAGGAACTGATAGATAAAACTTCACGTTCAGTAGCTTTGAGGGTAGAAATACTGTGGATTCACCATTGGAAAGAAAACGTTGTTTATAAAATATACAGAAGGTTAATGTTGCATATATATTTCACCAAACCCTAATTCAGCACTTAAAGTTAGTTTTACTGTATAAACATTATAATGGTGTGTTATTTTTCCTCTTATAATGGTGTGTGTGATTGGACCCCTCGGCAACCGGCTTAGGGTAACACAAAAAAATTCAAAGCATACCAAAGATAGCATATATGTGCATATGTATACCACACGTCTGTCCTAGGATGCTCATCAGGGAGGTGCAGCATTTGGTACATGTCAACCCTCTTAGCTTCACAGCTGCAGAAATCAAGGGAGCTGTGTTCTTTTCTTTCTGAAGGCCCCTGTCTTTACCCAGGATGCAGGTTTATGGGTGTTGCGACACACGTTAGTTTTCCTGGTTCCTCTGTTTATACACAATGACGCTTGTTCTTCTGTTCTCGTTGCTCCAGCCCCTTTTGTTGGGGGTGGCTGCCTGATCCTCTGACCTCTCCTCTGTTGTTTTGGATCTCGTTGCTTGGCTCTGCTGGGTATCATGCTGCTTCTTTGATCCTCTTACACTTTTTTCAGATTAGCTCCGGGGCAGGGGCTTTGCTGGGTCTTGGGTAGGAGCCTCTTCATGCCTCGGATCCCAGGTGGGAGAAGGGAAGCTAGATTGGGGGCGGTATGCTGAGATAAAGCTCTGAACTTCCCACGGTGAGTGTTGTAAGTGTCCCCTTTACGGTGAGAGGCACAGAGACCACTACAGAAATATAGGCTGACCACTGCTTGGGGACTGGGGATTCTGTCGCCCAGGGAGAGTGAAAGCGAGTGGGCAGGTGACCTAGGGAGGTGGCAGATGTGCGACTGTGTAGAGGCAGACCTGCTGGTGGTGGTGCTAGATATTCCAAAGGGGATTATATGTGCATGGTCAGCTGCATGCCTGGAATGTGTCTCCGCCAAATATCAACTCTTCTGTAAGGTTCCTGTTTTGTGTTAGTAAGTAACAGACAACTCCTTTTCAAGCAACCTCATTGCAACATTTGTTTTTCATATGTTACCCGAATAAATACTAACAAAAAATAACATCGGTATTGTAATTTCAGCATAAATTACTATACTTAGTATCAATTCCTGCAGCTTCCCTTACTAGGAAATATCCATAGACATTGTCTTGTGACTAGAAATCCCATCATAAATGCCCCACACCTTTACATTGTAATAGCTAGAACTATAGTGCTATAGGTAATCTCTCCTTTGGTAGTTATCACATCAGTTCTCGGGAACAATGTTTAGATAGAAACTTTTAATCTGATCTTGAATGCGCACTCCTTAGTTGAAGCATAAAAAAGCTCTGCCAGATAGTCTGTACAGTTCAGTACAATAACTGCTTATTTTAGATATTTCCAATTTAACAGCTGTACTTTTATCAAATAGAGCAAACTATTGCCAGTGGCATAGTAGATATATATATATTTTGAAGAGTGGCCTGGAGTTCCAGCACCAAGCCGTCAGTTTCAGTTCGCATCGCACAGCCCTAGAGGGATGGAGTTCCTAAGATTCAATAGTCCTCTCCGTAATGGGTCTTCGGTTTTGTCCATTGACTATCGTACTGTAGCAAGTAAATGACCATTTTAGTTTTGGTGACCTTTCTTAATTGCTGCAAAGACTGCTCCCTTTATGATTAACAACTCTTATTTCAAGGAAGAGCATTTAACATATAGAATTCATAGAGCTCTTTAGGTGGCATACCTAGTGTCCCAGGTGAGTGGATTATTAGTTTAGATGTCCAGATACCGATACTTCCTAACTGTGACCAGTCGCCTGCTCCAGTACACCGGTGACCGCTAGCATTCAACTATTCAAGTGTCTTCACATGAGTTACATTAGGATTAGCTTTCAGATAATTGGCCACAGAATAAAGTGCTGCTACTTATGGAACAATTAAAATGATCATAAATTGGGAGGGTTTCTGATTTTGAAAGTGAGTTGCCAGATTGCAAAGAATCAATTCCGAATCTGAGAAAATATTGTCACTGGATAGCTGAAGTCATTATGGAACTGAATTTGGGATTGCTCAGCCTGCTCGTAGAAATTAGTTCCATATGTATGCAGAAGAGTAGCATATGGTTTCATTCTGAGATAGAAAACAAAGCTGTCATCGATGCACCAAACTTCACAAAGCTCTCGGAGGACTCCGAGTGGAAGCGAACTCTCCTGTGATCATTAAAAAGAACTCAACCAGAAGAGCGCTGCTCTAGTAAGGTCATGTTTCGATCTCTGCCATATGTTTAAGTTGAAGGGATTTAAGTTTGGCTGTGACTAATTGTGACACACACCGTATATTCACCGGTTTATTCCACCTAGAATGAGTCTAGGTTTGAGAGATCCACGGTGTTCAGTGTAAGGATTGGCCAAGCTTCAAAGAACCAAAAATCCAGCTAGATACTTGAGCACAGAGAAAGATGGGCCAGCAGAGGAAGCAGGGACATGGGATTCACTTCTTTCCAAGGAGCAGTGAAACTCACTATTTGCAGACTGCCTGGCAGTAGGTAATAAAGGCTGCTAAAAGACCTTTCCCAAAATGGTGAGGCCATGCTAGGAGAAAGGTGACCGGTTGTAGTCTTCGTGTCCTAAACACCAGGTGGACGGGTTAACTGCAGCCAAGTGAAGTTAGAAACTGTTTTTATTGTGTGCCCACTGGTCACCGATGACCTCAAACCAACTTTATAGTGACATTTTGTTTTTGTTTTTTAATTCATAATTGAAAACAACTTTTTAATGGCAAAAATTAAATGTAATATAGATACTGCAATGGGACATTACCAGATAAAGTGTGATGGTAGTAGCATGTACAGAGGATTAATCATGCGACAACCAGTGATGTATTCAGGTGTTCGTGCCTTTGCATTTATTTCTCAAAGCCAAACTTGCCTTCTCAGTTAATTATGCTACGTGGGGTGAACCACGTTGCTGAAGATCTGGACATTGGATATGAATGGCACTTTTATCTGTTATTTTGCTCAAAGTTCATTTATCATGACTTTGTAAAGGTCTCCAGGGCTTATGCTATTTCCATGCTTTCGACCCGCATGTGTTTACTTAATAACTCTCTGCTGTATATGGCTATAGCTTTATCACTGATGTCATCAGTGATGTCATCAATGATGTCATTTAACATGTCATGATCGATGTAATATATGGGGTCGTAAGCAGTGCATGGCTGGGATGTAAGTTATAATTAGCTCAGTAAACTATAACTGGTGAATTTCAGTTTTTTACATGTTTGGTTTTACGTTATTTCAATATCTAAGTATAACGTCACTTTAATCTTTGTTTTTTCAGTATGTGTGTTTATATATTTATATATATAAATACATAGATAGATAGATAGATATGCACACATATACAGGCATGTATTTTTATTGTGTTTATGGCAAGAAGGGATCAGTGGCGTAACCAAAGCCCCCTCAGCTGAGCTCCGGGGCCCCCACCGGCTCTAGCAGGTCCCTGGCTTGAGAGCTCCGTACTTGATCCGAGCGTCGGGGGGCCCCCTGCATGTATTTTGCAGGGGGGCCCCCTCAAGTTTCGTTACGCCACTGGAAGGAATTGGGACAGCTTGGTGCTCCTTCACTCAGACAGGATGGAAAGATTGCTGTGCTTAAGTCGTTGGGGAGGGGGTTAAACCCTGCGATCCTGGCAAGCTCTACAGAGGCTGCAACCCCTACCTCTCCCCCTGCCTTAAAACGATGGAGAAAGTCCTACATGTGTCTTCGCAGATTCATGGTGGCCCCCAGCGGACCTGCCCATATTCATGGCTTCCACAGATTTTCCGGAGAAACACTATACGTTAAAGGGACACATTAGAAAAAGTTCACCCGGAAGAGTTAAGAACCTCGTAAGCAACAATACACTGTTTTCCAGGTGGAAATCAAACGATTTACTGCATCAGGCATTCTTTAGCTGGCTCCTCGGTGGCACGGACCACAGATATGTATTTATGTGCCACGCTTTCAGGGCTTTATGCTGTGCGATGAACATATTTTGTCTGCGGAAAGTGTTTTCATTCGGGCAGAGTTGGTGAGGTTTGTATAGGCGGATCAGAACCTGAAAAGCGTCAAATCTAAATATAGTTTCTTGCCAATGCATCACTTATTGTGGCTGCTGACACCACAAGGTCACCTGTGTCCTTGGCCTTTGAATCTCGAGTTTCTCGCATTTGGCTGCAGGGTGCACACTAGATAATAAACTATTATGTTGTGCAGGATTCTTTAACAGGGCATCAGCAAAACTAGGCAGGGTATCTCGAAACAAAGAGACCACATACTGTCCCTGCTGAAATAACAGTTTCTGGTAGAACTAGAGTCCCATTTGAGATTAATGCTGTTTTATTGCTTTAAATTGGAACACCTACCATAGGATTTAGTATTCTTTCACATAATTCAGTTTAAGTATTCAATGTAGGACTGTGGGGCGTGCATGAGTGATTATGTTGACCCTAAAGGCAGTGATTCTGTTTATTATGGTTTATAGTCCGGTCCCTTTTGGAGAGTATTGAAGCGTGATCTGCTCTCTTGGTACACAGAGTTCTCTCCTAGATGAAGTATTTTTGCTTGCTCTGAAAAATGAGAATATTGGAACGTTCTGGAAATACTGTGGTGCTGTTGGCTGCAGTCATACATTCCGGGTCCCAGCTGCATGTAGGGGAGAAGAACCCAAACATTCTATAGGTCGTCACCGGCGGGGAGCAGTTAATCTGACATTTCCAAGGATAACCCCACCACACCAAAGGAATCCCCCATCATCTTACTTTTTACTCCAGAACAAAAAGATGTCCCCGACCCTTCTCAAAATATGATATGGGGACCCTAAAATGTCACCTAAAGTGGCTACCTCCTTGGTTTGAGCAGGGGATCCCTGATCCGCAGGGGCTGCGACTCCCTACTTTTGTCCTTTTAAGGAAATAGACAGGCCCATTGCTCCAGGACGAAGTACCGCCCCTATGTGCAGTCGCCTACACTGGCCGCTGAGGAGAACGTTAGATCATAGTTTTTAGTAATTTTGTTCTGCTTTTCTTTAGGATGATTATCCAAATTTGTATAGGTGTCTTGGGGCAGGTTCATCAGGAGATCTGCACAAGTCTGCATTATTTCACAGCGCTTTAAATCTCACTGGATTCACGTGCTAATTGCTACAGCTTGGAAAAGTGTTTAGTTACTATATACTTTTCCATATGATGATTATATTTCAACTATACAATAGTTTTTTCCATTATGATCACGTGTCAATTATTTTTGCCCTGCAAAAACAATATCCATCTATAAGCATGTGGGCATTGTTAGTCACTCATTTTAGACATTGATAAGTTTTTTGGGAAAACAATATTTTCAGAAAATGTTTATTCACAAATCATGTGCAAGTCTTACGACACCCGCAGTATCCTGAATATGTTTGATCACCCAATATGTACAGCTAACTACTCCTCCTCATTAAGACCTCGATATCCATGTGGAGGTTGCTAAAAGTAGGCTTTATAAAACCAAACAAAATATGAAATCATTATTTCATTCAGTCCTTGCATTTTGAAATTGACATTTTGCAATGATTCCATTTGAAAAGACGCTGTTATTATGTATGCAAATGATGTTGTCTCATCATCTTTTCACACACTGAGGATGATAACAAAACTTTTACCATTCCTCCCACTAAGAGCAGGAAAAACCCTTGTTAGCACATTAGTTATGTCTAAAATTGACTATTGTAATGGTCTATTTATGAATGCACAAACAAAGGTCCTCAACAAACTACAGCTGGTGCAGAACTCAGCTGCCAGGGTTTTATCAGGCACCCCTAAGTATAAATCAATCTCGAAGGTGTTGCGACAGTTCCACTGGCTACCTGTAAGAAGTCGAATCAAATTTAAGGCCCTCTGCATCGCCTATAAAGCCATGCATAACACTGGACCTGTGTTCTTGAAGGAAGCACTTGGTGCCTACATTCCCAATAGATCCCTACGCTCTTCAACGGCGAACCTGCTGAGGGTTCCCCGCACTAAGAAGGCCTCATGGGGTGACAGACGTTTTACTGTCGCCACCGCCAAATTGTGGAACACTCTCCCTCTCCATATTAAGACTAGCCCGACTCTGCTCACCTTCAGGAAAATTATAAAAACATGGCTTTTTAGCCAATAGTCAACAGATCTTGGTTTATGTTTGCCGTCCGTAGCGCCGAGACATCCTTGGTATTTGTGCGCTTTACAAATTGTATAAAATAAATAAATAAACAAGGCTCAACATTTTTATGGATTAGGCCAAGTGAGAACTTGATGCTTTTTTGAGATGATTCTTCATTCCTTTTCTTTATTATGTATTCTTTTTGCTATGTTATTGTTTGTCTGTTTTTTTAACCCACAAATCCTATTTAATTTAAAATGTATTAGATTTTTTGGAGCAAAGGTTCTTTTAAAATATTTGTTGTACTCAACGTATAGTTCGGTGGTGATATACGCATCTTTTTCTGGGTCTTCATCATGTTTTTCCTTTTGTTTAGATTGTACTGTCTCATTAGTTACAGGAGTGATAGACATCCTGTGTAATTCATTCTTTAGCTCATCCTTCCTGAGTCACAGTACTACAAACAGATTGCTGAAGTGCATTAATAGTCCCTTCATCTAAAGCAGACTGCAGCACCAGCACCATCTGCCTCTCCAGTCTAGACAGTGTTTGATGTCGGATGCATATGTTCTCTCTCAGAAGAGCCATGTTTTGATTAAAGTTGTGTTATGTACAGTGCTTTCCTGGGAAGCGTCCCAGCAGCCCTGCACAGTGTTTAGATCGGCGATGGGCGGACGTCCATCTGTAGTATGAGCTTGGAGAAATGTAAACTGGGCAGCAGCAGAACAGAATAGTTTGAAAATATCCTGTTTAATAGTTGTCTTTCTTGAGTTGGCACTGCTTAAAAGGAAAAATAAAATAATAATAGCATATCGTTATCATCATTTTATTTTCCCTATTGCAGTCAGTGGCGGGGCGAGGCTGGCCAGGGCAGGGGAGGAGTGGTGTGCACTCCCTAAGTGCGCATGAACTGTTTGGCCGGCCCTCTTGGGCCGACCAAACAGTTCATGCGCACTTTGCATGTTCCTACCAGGCTGCATTACACAGTCTGGTGAGGAACATGCACAGGCTCCCTGTGCCAGTTTGAGCGTCGATCCACTGCGCTCAGACCAATCCCAACGATGCATTACAGCGTTATGATTGGCTCAGGGGAGCCTGTGTGCCTGGGTGCTTCCTGCTGGCGGCCGGAACAGGAAGATGAAGAGGACGAGGACAGAAGATGGACGAGAGGCGGATACCGGCCGTTAAAGGTAAGTCCATTTTTTTATTACATTCTTCTCACACCCCTGTCCAGTAGCAGCCGCTACTGTAGCCCTGAGTTTTTGTCCTCTGTATTTTTGGAATACGCATTTGGTAGAAATGATATAAATTTAGGAATTAAAGTTTACGGATTTAGTCTACCGATTGTGGATTCCAAGGGTATTTATTTCATTTCTGATTAGAAAGTACATTGATGCTGTATTTAATGTAGCTGAAAAAACACCTATCAAAAGTGAAGGCTTTGCTCAAAGTTTAGTGCCATTCGGGAACCACATTCAATTCAATAATGAACATGGCAGGGATGGCTACCTTGTCAATCACTGCTTGTGTGTCATAAGCATGAGTGTAGGTCTGTGGTACTCAATTGTATTGAATGCATACCACAGTTAGGGTCACAATATTCCCCTCTGGCCTGAACGTTCAAGTAACTTATAACCACATGGCAACTAAGCCTCCCTGTGCAATATACACAGCATTTATAAAACATGTTGCTTATGAGGTTAACCTCCTACACGAAGGGGATGCCTAAATACACTATTTTTAGGTTCGGGAATACGGGGAAACAAAACCTCAATTATGAATAAACATTCCCGCTTAACCTATTTCTATTAATACAAGCAATTAATCCAACATAGTCACTGACCCAAAAACGTCTTTCAAATATTCATTACATTATTCATAGATTACGTTTGACTACATAAATTTCATATTTTTATTCACATTGCTCAACAAAAGAATTTCACATTTTATTTAAAAACCTCCAGATTGCACTTCTTATTCCTGTCTCAAATGCATCCTTTAAATGGCACAATGACTACATCAGCACAAAATGTCACAAACCATCCTACTTGTTATTCACTGTCTCTCTTCCATATCTGACCATAGCCCTCAGAGACACTCCAAACCCACATTAACCATAATCCCAGAGTATCCTTAGGAAGCCCAACAAGGAAATCACTCCTTTTAGTCTCCGTTGTTACTTCTTGCCTGGGGTCTTCAAACAATCTTAGTCCATGTACGTTTTGGTGGATATTGAATTCTCTTGACCACCTTCTTCGGGACCTATGTCCGATAATTTAGTCGGCCCAGCACAACAAGTGGGGTGAGTTCAAATGAGATAAAAAAATCTATATGTAAGGTTTAGGACACAACGTATATATGAGCAATAGCTTCACATGTGCATTAGTTCAAAAATGGACTCCATAATAGACTCTACCGAATCACCAACTACCAGTCTGTGCCATAACACCAGAGTTGTGCAAACAGGATAAAAATTAAAAGCCACCACCACCAGTAGTCCTATTGTCCATAAGCATTCCAAGATAAAGAAAATGTGGCTTCACCAGAGTCAAGCCTGGAGGTGGTCCCTCAGTGCCCCATACCAAATGTTCAGAGAGGTCATTCATTTCACACTTACAAATGGTATACTGGTCCTATGTCAATACTTTCTGACAAACTTTGCTGGAGTAAACTGTTCTCTTACACTGCCAGAACACTCCTCCCCTATGAGGTATGTGACATCACCAGGTCAGCCCTGATAAGATAAAAAAAAAAAAAAATTGTAAAAAACATTTAATACCACTCTACCATACGATAAAATAGACTTCCATCCACTGTTCATTGCATATCAATATTAGACATGTATGTCCCAGGTTCGAATCTAATAAGACTCGAGTCCCATAATGCACCTCAAATAGCTGGTGAACACCCTCCTCTTCCTTCTCAAGGTAAATATTTTAGAATGCTTTACGATGAGCAAAAAAATAAGATACATAAGGGCCGTGTTAAATATACTTTAGTTCACTTCAATAACCATTAAAGTATTTCTTAATCTGATAGAGACTTCTAGCTGCAGATTCCTTAGCTTTGAATTTCCCCAGGCATCAGACTGGAAGATTTTCCGTGAGCAGTACCCCTGCGCGCCAGTAGGTGACGTCGATCGGCTCTGCACGGCAGCCCGGCGGGAAGTGACATCCACGTCACCTATATAGGCGCCATTTTGGTGTCAGATCTTTTCATTCCGCGCCAGCAAGCACTGATCCGAGAGAAGAGCTACCCCTCTGTTAGTTTTTGATGGGATTTTTGCAACATTATGTCGACCTTTTTTGAGGTTTTTTCCACCTGGTACTTCAAGGATGTCATCAAGGAAGACAGAATTTAAAACCTGTGGTGCCTGTCACCGCACCATACCTTCATAATTTAAATTGTCCGCAGACCCACGCCAAGGTGGCGTCTTTTATAGATGACGCGGACCACGCCGCCTGGAGCCGATCAATACCACCCACTGGCACACAGGGGTACTGCTCACGAAAATAATTCCGGATCCAGTCTGACGCCTGCAGAAATTCCAAGCTCTGGAATCCGAGGCTAGATATTGTCTCTACCAGATAAGGTGTTACAGAAGGTAAGTAACGTTTTCAACCTTCCCATAAAAACGACACCATCAGATCCACTGGACGATTGAAAACTCATTGACTCAAATAAGACACGTATCTCATAAGAAGCAGAAGCCTCTCCAGTTTATAAAGCTGTCACACGCCGAACAGCACCATACGGACTTCTCAATAGAAGTGCGACCTTCACTACATTCCTACTGTAAACTAGAGGACAACGGCAACACATCTATTAGTAAGACATAGTATATAGCAGATCATGAAATGCTCAGATCCCACTTAACTAAAATATACATGACATCTGATAACGAACTTGAGTTGGTAAGCAAACACACATCGTTTAAATCAACCCTTGTAGCTCACTCTTCACATGTTTCCCATATACCGTAATCCTGCCTGGTTAATCCAATAATATGCACTTACTTTATACCGTGGCCATCTCTGGGCCAACGCCCGGAGCACCACAGAACATTTGGGGCTAAAATCCTAAGCTCCCCACGTCTGCTAAGATATTTTTGTCCAAACAATTAATAGCTAGCCAGCTGCACGCCCTAAACTCTAGCCCACTAAAGGTCACATGATTGCACATGGTTTGTGACGTATTTTGTGCTGATGTAGTCATTGTATCATTTAAAGGATGTATTTTAGGTAGGATAAAGAGGTGCAATCTGGAGGTTTGGGAATACATTTACAAAAGAATTGTTGTGTAATATGCATAAAAAATATGAAATATATATAATCGAAAGTAATCTACGAATAATGTAATAAATATTTGAAAGAGATTTTGGGGTCAGTGACTATGTTGCATGAATTCCTTGTATCAATGCAGATAGATTAAGCAGGAATGTTGATTCATAATTTATGAGGATAGCCACATACTTTTCTAGCTTCTTGAGTGACCCTTCCAAACATAGTGGGGATTAAGGCATTGCAGTGAGAAATTACAACTCTTCCTTTATTTTAGTGAGAGATGGCTCTCACCAAAGCTTTGAAAAGTTGGTATCAGTGTGGAGAACACTCTTGAGGAAGAATTTTTGGCAGGAAGTAGAAGTATATCAACTGCCCTTAAAGTGTATTAAATACTGACAAGAGTAGATTCCACACTGTTGGACCTGGTACTAGTCAGGTAGCATTTCCTCTGACTTTTTGCTTTTCCGCCTGGGTTATGCTGATTCTTTTGTGTGGCCTCCGGGCACTTTTCTGGTACAGTGTGAAAGTGCCAGCATCCTTCTACCAATGTCGGGAAGTGGCGCGGACTCAATGTTCTGAAACAGGGCTGGTCTGCCACCGCAGCCCGGTGTGTGCGCACTAGAATCCATCGTGATTAACCTCATGAGCTGTCTGCCTTTGCAGACCGCTGTGTGTGCACATCTGCACCTATGGTAACTGTGATTGCGTGTGCAGCCTGCCATCGCAGGCCTATGCGTAAGCAGTGACACGCGTATTAGTTAAACCCGTGTCCAATCTGCGTTGCTGACTGGAGTGGGCTCACTTGCACCCCTGGTGCTGGGGACTGTGTGCAATAACACACATGCGCCCAGGTAGGGAGGAATATCTGTGTGCGTTTTCACTACCTATGAGGCTTGCTCGTCCTTTAAGTTAACATGGGGAAGTGGTTGATGCTACTTCAGGCTGCAATAGTGGATTGCAGCGGAGCAGCCTCATGATGTTTCCTATCGATGGATTCAGCATGCCAAACACTTTCCAGTGATGAAGGTGGTCTTGGCATAACACACTTAGAAATACCCATTCTATGCTCTGGGAGTCTTGTGTGCCACGGTGCCTGGCTCAAGTGGATGCCAGGGGTCGGGGGAGCAGATCTGTGCATTCCCCAACAACGGCCATAAACCATGGACATACAATTGAAAGGACAGACCTCTGCTTTTGAGGATCGGATGGAATTGCTAGGGAGGAGAGGTTTTGACACTTAGCATCTTGGAGTCGGATCATGGTCCCACTAAAGATTAAGATCTACATTCCATGGCCCCATGGCAGACAGGCCCACAATTTAGGGGAGACATCTGTAGTTCAAAGGGAAAACCCTTGGACCTCCCCATAACTTCAAAAGGCACACAATATTATAACTACGGGTACCATCCTCTGTAAAGGGGAGCTACTTATTCAAAGAGAAGACCAGAGATGTAGGTGATCCTACACTGGTGGAGAGATACACCTGTCGAGACGCAGAACCAGAGAACCCAGACTGCGTGTTGCACGGTCAGCAGACTCTGTTGTGCTCATGGGGAATTACTACGCATAGTGGTTGGCCTGGGCTGAAGGCCTGCTAAAGTGTGGCGCCCTGAAGTGTGTGCTCCCCAAGGGTCTGTCTGCAGGCCTTCTGTTCTTTCGGGGATCTCAGGGACATCAAAGATCTCCGGCATGGGACCTACGCCATCTACCTGACATCTGGATAGCAGAGCCCTCTCAAGTGCCCACATCGGCTACTAAATCCCAACGGGTAGCGTGGTGTGAGCGTGGAACCAAAACTTGTGCTTGGAGACCGGATTGTCTAGTGCAGAGCCCAAGAAATCTCTCCCGCATCTAAGACTTGTGGTTCCTGTACTGCAGGGACCCTGGCACTCACAAGTACCTTGTGGGTGATGAGCGGATTCACTTGTTCCGGGATCTAAGGTGACCCGCTTTGTGGCTTATGCCGCATCTCTCTCATGCATCTCACCGACTGCATGCTTATTGCTTGTGGTGTCCGATTCACCGAGTGCAACCCTCGAAGGTGGGGATGTGTCCGTAGTAGTGCCTCATTCTGCCTCATGTGGCTCTGCTGAACTTGCACCTGTGTGTGTGACCGGACTGGTCTAGTGCAGCCTGATCATTGTGCACCGGACGTGGTGCCTCCTTTCCAGGGGGGTACAGAATTTGCAACTCTTCTTTGTGTGTCACCGGAATTGCTTGGTGCAACCCATATCGACATGCACCAGTCATAGTGCCTCCTCTCCAGGGATGTACGGAATTTACATCTCATTGTGTTTGAGATCTGAAGTGTCTGGTGTGACTCATACCAACGGGCACCAGACAATGTGCCCTTATTTCCAGGGAGTGACGCGATCATCGTGTACCTGTCGGGGTGCCTTCTACTACCAAGAGGCTCCCCTGTGTTATGTCCCATTCATCGGTTGTTTATCATTATAATATTAACCGCTAGAACCAAACTCCTCGAGTTCCCTGCATGGAAGAACCCAAACAGTTTAGTTGAGGCAGTTCTACCCTTGCCAAAATGACCGAAAATATGTGAAATCAGAGACGTGTATACTCCCCCCACCAAAGCGACATCCAGCATGGCTATCATCACAACAGGACCTTATTTAAGGTTCCTCATCTCCAGCCTTAGTTCTGCTAAGCAACTGTACTACCTCACCAAAAGCCTTTGGTCTTTTTCCCACTCTTGATCCAAACCAGGTGCAATCCATTATTGCATGTCACCCCGTCCTTAGATTTAGGTCTGGTGGAGGGCATTGCTGACAGCTGTCATAATAGCCCGACTCCTCAGCTTCTGGCCTTTTTGGCAAAAATCTCTGCTCCACCCCTGTCTTGGCATACTAAAGGCTTTACTGATGCCCCCTTGTTTCATCTTCAAATCGTAAAGAGAAATGATTACCCTTGGTTAATCTCCAGTCTTGATCCATCACCTACACATGCTGAGCAGTTCATCTCTACAGATGTAGTCCTGAAACAGCAACAGTGCAGTTTATGAATCGTAGGCAAACTATTTTGATGGACACTTTCCCACTTTGCAGCATGGCCTCTTTTGAGGTCTTTTTTCCTGTATGACACCCTCTCGTGGTTATTTGTGGTGATTCCATAAAGCAGCCTATAAATGCCTTAATGTCTCACAGGCCCTGTCTTGCTGTGATAATACCCATACGGATAAAAGCTAGCAGGACTTATATGTACAAAGCTAGAGAATTGGTACATTGTGCAAGCAAACTCATGAATGTAGCTTGGGTTAAAGTGGTGCCAGCACAATGCTGGGGAGGGTATTAGTGGTGGGTGGTAGGAATCTAGAAAAACTATTGTTTTAGTCTTTTTCCCCTGAAGTGTAGGAGTAAGAGGGGCAGTGTGAGGTACATGGTAAGATTGTGCCACAGTCCTGGCTGCCTTTGTCTGTCCTTAGGATTTTGAGTCTTTTAATAGAGGCACTGCATATGGCACATGATCCTGAAGAGAGATGGGTATTACTTGCTAGGAAGTCTGGTATGTTCCTATGGCTGCCTTTGTAGATTATGCAGCACACTCTGAACAGTATCAATGCTGGCAGGGGGGTGCCGCCATCTTTGAGACAGGACAAAGACTTTGGCTGTGGTTAGTGGCGGGTGGGAAGGTTTTGTATATTCATAGTGGGTTGATTTTGAAGCATGACAGTTTTTATTTCTTAATGTGGTGCTTGAATGATAGAGGAGACATTTTCCTTTGTCTTGTGTACCTATGCTCACTCAGGGAAGCTACAAGCAGTAAGCTAGTCCAGATGTTTTAGAGAACTGTAATTCCCTGCTGGCAGTAGAACATTGAATGCGTCAGAACAGACGTTAAGTAAATCCGTATGTGTATATGTTGTGGTTTTGGTTTGCATGATGTGTGATGGCCTGCGTAATTGTTTTCCTTGGATTTGAGAGTTTGCTTGATGCCAGTTTCCCACGTGGAGAACTTTGTGAGTTCAAGCAGTCAGGTCAGTAATTTTGTCTAGATTAGCTTGCACACATTGTGAGCATCTGGCCTGCTGCGGTGTGAGGCCTGTTTCTTATGTCCTGCAGCAGTCTATGGTTCCTGGGTAGTGCTGTTGACGGGTACTGCATTTATCAATGATATCCCTGGACAGTAAGCTTTGTTTAAGTCAAGTCGGATAATCCCTTTAGGCACTTGACTCTCCATCAGTCTTGAAGATCAGGAGTCGAGGCTTACTCTAGGAGCTGAGGGGGTGACACACTAAATAATGCGATAAACAGTGTCGATAGGATGTATTAGAGAAAACTCATATATCAATTTAGACCATTATAGTGATTTCTTTTATTATTTTCACTATTAAGCACTATATTTACACTTTGTACATCTAATTTTATATATTTCCTTTTTAGGTTGTCTTATTCTAGCAGCAGTAGCTGTCAAAGTGCATCAAATGTGCTCCCCCAGCCAACACGTGTTTCGCAAGTTGTCGCTTCATTAGGATTTAAGTGGGATTATTGATAGTTAAAGGAAATTTCTGGCTAAAGTCAAATAGAATATTGCACATAAAAGAATATTTAGACAAAAAGCACCAAGAGAAAAGAAAGGGAAATAGAAGACAAGAAAAAACAAAAGACTAAATAGATTCATAACACACACAATACCTGAAAAATCACTATATTTAACTCCACATATC
This sequence comes from Calotriton arnoldi, assembly GCA_963921515.1. NCBI lineage: Eukaryota > Metazoa > Chordata > Amphibia > Caudata > Salamandridae > Calotriton > Calotriton arnoldi. The sequence continues at coordinate 995,140 of CAWUFW010005193.1, forward strand.
TATAATTAACATTCAATCACATTGATTACTTTCCCCAGTTCATTTCGTATATATGTATATGAGAGTTATTGCAAAGATACTTAGTTGTCTCACCTACCAGTAGCATACAGTTCATTACCTACTTAGTATGTAGCATACCTTTGTATCTCTTACTGAAGGATGAATTGGCATCCTAAACATACGACTTAAAATCTTAATAATTATACTATACCCTTCGAATAAACATGTCTAGTAGTCTCTCTCTTCAAGTAATATTGTAAATAATTCATATAGGATTTGGACACTAAAACGTATTCGTTTTTCAGGTTAAATCTTGGTATTCCTAGTACCTTAGTAAGGTCAACCCAAATTCTTTTCCATACTCTCCTGTGAATAGAGTCAAAACGATTGACGCTTTAAAAAACAAAATGTTCTCCTCAGCCAGCTTGGCCCTCAGGCCTCTCAGTGCAGTATTCCTTTGGGGTAGGTACCCCAACACTTTGTGAGATATGGCCAGCAAGATCTTAGCGGCCATCCTGGACGACCTTTAGGCCTAGTTGAACCAAACAATACAAGATGGCCAGGACGCGACAAAGTATGTTCTGCGTGCCGGTTTAGCCACTAGAGACTCCATAGAAAGAGCTGTTGGCACCAGTGTTGTGCTTAGAAGTCACGCGTGGGTGAGATCCACCGGATTTTCAGGAGACGTAGAAGTGTCCTTGATAAATATGCCCTTTGGCGATTCAGGGTTGTTGAGAAGACTGATTTGGTACTAGAACAATTTAAGGATAGCTGCTCCGCAGCACAAACTTTGGGACCATTGTTTGATGCCGAACAGGCTATTCCAGAGGGCTGGCTTATAGGCAACACCAGCCCTCCCAACCTGTACTACAGTAGCAGACCCCTTTCTTTCAAGGCAGAGCACATGGCAGCGGCCGCGTCTGCTAGCACCAGCAGGGACAGCAATCTTCCAACTCTTCCTCCCCTTGCTTCAGCGGCTTTCAAGCCAATTAGTTTGTCCTGACAGGCTTAGGACCAGACAGTATGAGGCAGGATATATTATTTACTCCCTGGCTGGAGATCCATCACATCAGAGGTGGGTTTTGTAGATTATTCAAAGGGGCCTGTGTTTCATCTCCTCCCTACCCCATCTTCTTGCCACAGCAGGCTATCCTTTGCAGGTGCCCTCTGCATTCTTGATGCAAGAAGTCTTGTTTCTCCTGTCCAAGGGTGCCACTCTGTAGCTGCCAGACTCTGAGAGAGGAGAAGGGTGCTATTCACGCTACTTCCCTGTGCGAAGAAAGACAGAGGCCTAAGGTCTATACTAGTGCTTTGGCCATTGAATGCCTTTTTCAGGAAAAATAAGATTCAAAATGCTTACTTTGTTTCATATTCTGTTCATTCTGGACATAGGAGAATGGATGGTGTCCCTGGACCTGCAGTATGTGCATTTTCATGCGCCCATCCTGCAGACCCACTGGCATTACCTGTGGTTTCACTGTGGTGTAGGAACATTTCCGAATTGACGTCCTCTCCTTCAACCTTTTCTCAGTCACTTGGTTGTTCACGAAAGTGTTGGCAGCGCGGAATGCTGCCCACCTTAGGAGGTCAAGGATACATGTGACTGACTGCTCCAGGTGAGTTACCCTCAGTCAGTCATAGACCACTTTTGGACAACTGCCAAACTCCTGACATCTTTAGGGTTTTCCATCAAAGATCCGAGGTCCCACCTGTGCCCCTTCATGAGAGCTATCCTTAACACCGTAATATTTAAATCCGGGTCATTCAGGATATGATTCCAATGTTTCCACTCAATCCTGGGTCTCTGTGAGGATGACTCTGAGGTTTCTTGGATTCCTATCCTCGTGCATCCTCCCCATCCAAATTCCAGATGGTATACGTGCTCCTTGCAGTGGTACCTCTGGTTTCAGTGGGCCCAGCATCAGTGCTGCCTCTCCTACTCCATCCAGATGTCACACGAGACAGCTTAGGCTCTTCCATGATGTCAGATGAATGCCAATATGACCTACATACAACAGTCTCCCTTCCCCAGCCATAATCCAGGGTTGAGAGATGTGTCTCTGCTGGGGAGAGGGTAACCTAGGAAAGGTGGAGATTAGAGGCCTCTGGTCTCCGAAAGAGAGCCAGTTCCAAATCAACCAGCTGGAGTTTCAGGTGACCTATTTGGCCGTGAAAGCCTTCCTGCCGTTCATCGAGGGGAGATTGTTGCAGGTCTTTTCTATGACCGAAATGTGGAACTGCAATAGGCAGCTTGGAGTAAGTCCTGGGCCCTGTACAAATAGGCCCCTACGCCTATGGAAGTGGCTTGACCAGCAGGTCAACTTTCTGGTAGCCAACTATCTCAGAGGGTCTCTGAATACTCGAGCAGACAAGTTGAGCAGACATCAGTTGGCGGATCATGAGTGGCATCTCACCAAGAGGTGGCAAGAAGCATCGTTGACCAGTGGGGTATGCCCAGGATAGATCTGTTCTTCACCGGCGATGGGTGCAATTTTAGCTCTATTGCGTACTTGTGTTCCCTCCTTGAAAGTCACTAGGACACGCATTCCGACTGCGATGGGACAAGGGTCTCCTGTTTGTATTCCTGCCACTGCCACTCCTGCCTAGAGTTCTGAGGAAAATCAGAACGGATCGGGCCCAAGTCATCTTGAAAGCCCTAGATTGAACCAGGAACATATGGTACCCGGATTTTTTGATCCTGAGCGTTTGCCCTCCAATCTGGCTGTCATTTTAGGAGGACCTCTTGCCTCAGCAACAGGGCAGATTCCTGCACCACAACCTCCACCTTCATGCCTCTAGAGTAAGCAGCAGCAATTAAATACTTTTGACTTGCTGACTAAGGAGGTTGCAGCCAAATGCCCTCCTACGAAGTCCATCCATGCTAGGAGAAATTTGATGCCTGCTTGGGTGCCCAAGGCACCGACCCTTGGCATGCCAAAATTTCTGAAGTTTTGTTATTTGTTCTTTTGTTAGCCCAGCAAGCAAAGAAAATGAAGGCCGTGCTGAAGAGGACCTTGTCAAGGTAGCTAGTGCCCTGCATCAAAATATGTTAAGCACTGACCACAATTGTATTGGGGCATGGAAGAAGAAAGGGTTAAGAAACTAACCCAGCACAGAGGGGTGGCACTTATATGCGGCTCTGCTCTATCACTTCTACAGTCACTGTGGAACAACACAGCGCCATCTACCATCATGCGGGAGCATTCCTGGAAAATGTCTCTGGATCAAGTCTGGCACCTGGGAGTATTCTAAAGGTGAGGAATCTGCAGTTAGGTGGAATACCCACCAGAAAGAGCATTTCTGAAGGTAAGTAAATTGTTCATCATGAAGAATCTTTATTCTTGGGGAATTGGAAGCTAAAAATAAAAAATGTACTGCCAAAGTTTCTTGTCTATGGGGTTACTAAGGCAATCATAAAATATAAAGATTTAGTTTGCCTACACTACAGGTGGTCAGGAGCAAATCAAAGTATTCTACCAGCTAATAGTAATAATCAGTAGCATTCCGGAAGTGCCTCAAATGTTCAGGTACTTAAAAGTTATACCATTTTGCTGGCAAATCTATTATTTCTAATTACATACATTACAGTTGAAGTACTTACAGGAGTGCTAAAATAAAAAATAAAAACCTGAGGTGAGGAATTAAACGTTTGCAGAGACGTGCACACAACTAATGTGCACTTAAACCGAAATTTGCCTAGAAAAAATTGTTTTGGGAGTTTGAGTTTCTTTAATGTTGTGCTGGCACTGAAGAGCGGAATTACTGTGGCAATTTGGTGTGTAACTGCGATAGGTTGCAGGGTTTTTAGAGGACCTATTTTGCAGAGCGAAATGATCTTGAAATTGCACCTCAAGAGATCCACTTTTGACAGCATGGTTTCGTTTCATTGGTAAAAGAAATATGTCCTTGTTACAATAGAAATGTACCTTCCAGCAGTAGTAGAATTAAAGTAATCCTCTAACTCTGACGTCAAATGTTAAACCTGTGTGCGAGGAATGGAACGACAATCAGATGTCACTGTAAAGATATGATCGCCAGAGATTGCATTCTGGGATATTGAAAGAACTGTTTGTCATCCTTCAGTGATCTTTGTGTAGAAATGTACTATAACCTGCTATTTTCACTGTGAGGTTGTTAGTCCGTCTCGCCTGGCTTTCTTATCTTCTTTTATGGGTAAATTAAAGTAACAAATGTTAGGAGGGCCGTGAATTGAGATCAGATTAGTTCTACAGTGTGGGATGAAATTGATTACTAGAATTGTTGCGACAGTTTTATATATTGGTAGATATTTTCTGTCTTGTTGGCCTCATCTATTTTATGAATAATGAAAAATAATTTTAATACATTGGTGCATTCGGCAGTCTGTTTAATAGAATAAAAACCGAGTGTTGTAGTTGGGATAGTCCTTTCTATGCTACTTTGTAAGTAATGTTCACAAGGCATTCTTTTGTTAATTGCCCTGTTAAGCAGGCAGTCTTTGGTAGGTACCACAGAGACATCTCACCTGGCGGCCCTGTTCGCTGGCTGTGGCAGCCTGTGAAGTCCCAGTGTGTGTGTCTGTCACTAGATCAGTCTCACCACTTACAGATGAGATGATGTGCTGCCGTTTTGTGATAGATTCTAGCAGAGTGTTTCCTCCAGACCTCTCGTCGTGCAGATTAAGGATCACTTTCGGGGTCAGTGCATGAACTTGCTGTTTCACTTCCATCTTTGAGTTTGAAAGAAGCTGATGGATGTAACTGGTCCCTCTGTGTGCTCCACAGGCAGAGGAAGGACGAGCTGGAGCACAGGATGTCTGCGCTGCAGGAGAGCAGGCGGGAGCTCATGGTGCAGCTCGAGGGGCTGATGAAGCTGCTGAAGGTCAGAATTACTATTTCATGTCAAAATTACTCTTGGTGGTTGTCTCTCTCTGGCAGTTTTTTCTGTTTATGATTTTAACCCTAAAGATTACCCCCCCCCCTCCCCTTATCATGCATGCGTGACACCAATTTAACTTTCTGTCCACCATCTGATAGAAAACAAACTGTAAATGGAGCTGACCCCGTGACCTAGATTATTCTTGCTTTGTGTCTTGCCTCAGAGAATTACACACAAGTACGTTTTCCAGGAGAAAAAAGTTTGCCTTTTGAAGTGCCATTTCGTTTCTTGTAGTTTTTCTAAAATGTCTTGGCTGTTCTCATGCAAAGAGCAGAATTTAGACCTCCACACACAATAGCACATTATTATACAGAAACATAAGTAGTTGTTACTATGCACAATGCTAGTTTATATGTGATCCAAATATATATCGAATTCTAATGATTACACAAGCAGGTTGGTGCTGGCATTGCTATAATATATAAAGATTGCTGGGAAGTTTCACATTTAAGTGCTCTCAATTAGAATAGCCCTGAAGCTCCTCCCCACCCCTACCACAGGCTGCAGAGACTGTTTGAATTGACTGAACTCACTGTTCAGTCAGTACTACTTTATAAAAACATTCTCTTTTTGGGGATTTTAATCCACATGTTCTTAACGAGCATGATCTCTTGCTGCAACAATTTTGGCTCGATCTAGAGGCAAATGGCTTAGCACAGCTAGTGGGTATCCCCGCCCACAAGATGGGACACACTTTACATCATAGATGAAGTAAGGAGGAAACATTGGAAATTTGTGAAAACCTAGCAGGACCCATGGACCAGGTCTTTGCTATAGTGAGAGCTACTTCTGATCAATGAAAATAGTCCCCAGCTACTAATGACTTTGATCATTGTTACAGTAGTGACCACATCAGGTTCAACCACAACAGTAACCACACTTTGCAGGATCATAGTAGCCACCACCCAAGTGTATATCACAAATTAAACTACACTTACCTATATATATTTTCTTTCACAATGTTGTGGTTGTCAATATTTTGAATACCAAGATATATTAAGATGTAACACTGACCACCCCAAAACATAAGACAGAGCAATGTTTGGAAAAACGTTATCAATATAAAAAGCCTCCGCGTGACTAATGAAATAACAGGCACAGCAACAAGTGCCCACTGGCACAAAAGAAATACTAACAGCTATAAATCTCCCAAACGTGAATTATCATTGAAAGAGCAACTTTAAATGTAAATGTGGTTTGGATTTTCATTCATTTTTTTCCAAACATCAGCATACCACTCACTCTAATTACACAATTTTCTATCTAACATGCTCTTTTTATTTTAAGTATAAACACTCCAAGAACATCTTGTATTTTTCACACACTGTATGACTGATAGAGTGGGGCTTGAAAAATGACAAATCTCCATGTGACTCTGTATATAGAGAGTAGAGACAAGTGATCATATTTCAAGTCCTGCAGGTTGTCAGTGTGAAGTCTGGAGATGTATACTACTACCTTCTTCAATGTGGTTAGACCTTCTGAATTACATATTGTGCTGGGCTGCACCTCAGGGAGCTACTGCCAGGGTGCTGGCGAGCTACTACCAGCTCCCGAGCTACCTGTTGAAGGCCCCTGCCATGGACAGACCACCTCCTAATAAATTTTGCCTGGGATTTAAATAAAGTTAAATGACTGATTCAGAAGACACAATGGGTTCCATCCTGGGCTTGGAATAAAATTATTTGGGGAAGATCCATTGAGAGCCTTGAGACAGCATTTAATTGACTGCCTGTGTTTGACTCTGTCTCCAATGCATGAAAGCGTTTTCAAAGTACTCCAAATCCAAAAATAAATGTTTCACAGATTATCTGAGGGAAAGTCTGAGCGCTTTAAGACAATAGAAAGGAAGTGGAAGCCATCATATGAGCCTAATGGTGCATTGAAATACAAGGACAAGCTTAAATCACGTAAAAATGAACCTTTTACTTCGAAGTCATCCTACTTGTGCAATACCATCCTTGGCTCAGGTAACCTAATTTGTGAACTGTGTGAGCGAGTAAAATCATTTGTATCTCCTACATGTAGCTTTTACCTGCCCCAACCTTCACAATAGTTTTGTGACAAGATTTCCACTTTTGTTTACATCCAAAATTAGTTTGCTCCCACCTGAGATTGTAGAACCCCAGAAGATGTGATTAAAAATTCGCTATTGCCACTCAGGAAGTTGGATCGGTCAGTTTTTAATTAGGTATTAGTCAGGCTTGCCAGGTGACCTTTATCTTGTCTCCTTTCTAGTCATGTGTCCAGCCTCTACCTCCTTTACTTAACAATATCATGAATCTATTCTTACTCCCTGGCTTTTTATCAAAAAGAACTGAAAAAATGAGTGGTTAATTCTCTTCTGAAAGAAGAATCTTGACTCAGATTTAGTTTAAAATTACAGAGCAAAAGCACTCCTTCCAATCCTGAGCAGGATAGCAGAAATCATGTAGCCAAACAACTTGTGGGATACCTCGAAGAAACTAACTGGCTGGCTGATCTGAAAGAGACACGTTAGTGACAGATTCCTTACCTTAGAATATCCCCAGGCGTCAGGCTGGATCCGGAAAGTTTTGCGTAGCAGTACCCTTGCGCGTCGGTAGGCGGCGTCGTGCGGCTCCGCGTCCGTCGTCGGCGTCGAGATCGCCGGGATGACGTCGCGGCCCGTACTTAGACGCCGCCCATGCGCGCTGACGTCAGTTCTTTCTTTTTCCGCGCCAGTAAGCTCAGATCCGGAGAGAGCAGTGCCCCAGTCATTTTTTTGACTGAACTTTTTGTGATTTTTTTGTCACTGTTTTTCTCGAGTCGTTCGACTCCAACGGTGTCGGTAGGAATGCCCGGCTTCAAGCCATGCGACGCCTGTGGTCGGATGATGTCGATCACGGACCCGCACCGAGACTGTCTCTACTGCCTCGGGCGCGACCACGAATCCAAGTCGTGCCCTGACTGCCGGGCCTTGCATCCGAAGGCTTTGCGAGAGCGGTCTCGAAAGCTCCTCGCCAATCCAAGCCCCGGTCACGAGAGAGGTCGAGGGGCCGGTCGCGGAGTCCTCATCGTTCTTCGGGGTCAAAGTCTTCGCACTCCTCCGGTAAGTCGAAGCACAAGAAGTCGAAAAAGCGTCATCGCTCGACGACTTCCCCTCGCGCGACTCGGCTGAGGGAGCCGTCGCCGCATTACCCGCCCTTCCCGGGTTCGGCGGCGACTCCAGCCGAAATACAGGAGTTCCTGTCAGCCATGGCCCGCCTTCGGGCCCCGCGGGCCCTAGTGGGGTTCCTCCTGCGGCGCCGCCGGCGACTCCGGTCCCGGCGCCGCCAGCGACACCAGCCCCGGCCCCGGCCTCGGCCCCAGCCCCGGTGCTGCCACAACCCCCGTCGACGCCCGTTGACCTCACGACACCTCCACCGGCGTCGCTTGCACCGGTGCCGTTCACGACGCCGCCCGGGGCTACGGGCGGCGTCGTCCCCAGGTTCTCTCCGGCGCCGGACCGACGTCGATCGACGCCGACCCCGGCGCCGCTGAGACCTTGGGTCCCACATGTCCCTCCTCCTTACATTGACCCTGATTTGGAGGACGAAGAGAACTGGGAGGGGTCTGAGGACCCTCTCACTGCCCAATGTGAGTATGATCAGGATATGGCTGAGGAACTTGGGGATGCCAGTGGTCTGGACACCTCTCCTGACATTGGCATGCTGTCTCCTCCTTCCGTGGCAACGGAGGAGGGAGCAAACTTTGCTACGGTGTTGCGTAGGGCAGCTAAGGCCTTGCACCTACAGTGGCTGTCAGGACTAACATCCTGACGGAAGTGCTTCAGCCGGCGGCTACCTCCTCGGAGCCACTGCTGCCGTTCAACGAGGCACTTTCGGACGTTCTTTTGGGCTCCTGGTCCAAGTTCACAACAGGGGCTCCTGTGGATAGGAACGTAGCCCGACGCCATCGCCCTGCTCCGGGCGACCCCCTGTTCCTTTCCCAACACCCCACCCCTGAGAGCTTGGTTTCCAAGCCTCTGCCTCTCAAAGCGCCTTCCCTACCGCTCCCCCGGATAGGGAATTCAAAAAACTGGATCAATTTGGGAAGAAGGTTTTTTCTTCCACCAGTGCTGGCTTGAGGTCTGTCAACACCACTTGCCTCTTGGGCCGATATACCCACTCCTTGTGGGATTCGTTGGCGCAGATCCTGCCCCAGTGTCCTGAGGAGGCCCAGGCACTGCTTTCCCGCGCCATTGCGGAAGGAGGAGATGCAGCAAAATATACCATCCGATGTGGCCTAGATACCGCCGACTCGCTAGGCAGATCGCTTGCGACGACAGTGGCGCTGCGCCGTCACGCCTGGCTGAGGACCACTGGTTTCTCGGGCGATGTCCAAAACACACTTATGGACATGCCCTTTGATGGTGTCGGCCTTTTCGGCAACAAAGCAGACCACGCGCTGGAGCGCTTTAAGGACTCGCGGGCTACAGCCAAGTCCCTGGGCCTTTCTGCTGTGCGCCCTCCGCAACAGACTGCTTTTCGCCCCTTTCGTGGCCACGGAAGGGGCGCCCAGTCACGTCCGCTGCCCAGCCTCCGGCCCGCGCAGCAAGCGTCTTCGCGTGGCCGAGGACGTGGCTTCCTCCGAGGCGGGTCGGGTAACCTGCGTGCGGGTCAGGCCACCACCTCTGCCCCGTCCGCGGCCTCAAAGCCCTCCTAGTCCCTCCTTTCAGGTCCACAGTACGCCAGTGGGGGGCAGGGTCTGCCATCACCTTCACCGCTGGCGTGCCATTACATCGGACAAGTGGGTCTTGGACATTGTCCGAAGGGGCTACTCCCTCCCCTTCGAGACTACCCCCCCAGCCATGCCACCTCAATGCCACCGCATGTCGGGGATCATTTGGTGCTTCTTCAAAAGGAAGTTGCGGCCCTCTTGGCCAAGGGGGCCATCGAGCGCGTTTCGACCCCAGAAGTAGGGCGTGCTTGTTACTCTCACTACTTTCTGGTGCCCAAAAAGGACAAGGAGGACATGCGTCCTATCTTGGACCTCCGGAACGTCAATCGCTTCCTCCGGAAGGAGAAGTTCAAGATGCTCACCCTAGCTCAGGTCTTGACTGCCCTCGACCCTGGAGACTGGATGGTAGCGTTGGACTTGCAGGACGCATACTTTCACATCCTGCGGTTCACGGTAGGTTCACGGTAGCGCCCCTCGGGTGTTCACGAAAGTGATGGCGGTGGTCGCAGCTCATCTGCGCCGGGCAGGGGCTCCAGTCTTCCCCTACCTCGACGACTGGTTGCTGAAGGCGGGCTCGTCCCAGGCAGTCGTCTCCCACCTCCAGACTACGGCTGAACTCCTGCACTCGCTGGCGTTCTCCATCAACGTGCCGAAGTCGCACCTCATTCCTTCTCCACAGCTCCTTTTCATCGGAGCAGTTCTGGACACAACGCAGTTTCGGGCCTATCCTCCCGAACGGCGAGTCAGGATATTCAGGCTATGATTCCGATCTTTCAGCCTCTATCCTGGGTTTCGGTACGGATGACCCTGAGGCTGCTGGGCCTCATGGCCTCCTGCATCCTGCTGGTCGATCATGCCAGATGGCATATGCGGGCTCTGCAGTGGGACCTGAAGTTCCAGTGGGCGCAGCATATGGGGAACCTATCCGATTACGTCCAGATCTCGGAGGGGACTGCAAGACAGTTGCAGTGGTGGCTCTCGAACCGGCAGTGGGTCATGGGCAGATCCCTCTCCCTTCCCCAGCCACAGCACACAGTTGTGACGGACGCGTCCCTTCTGGGATGGGGCGGTCACATGGGAGAGGCGGAGATCAGAGGCCTCTGGTCTCCGGCTGAGTCCCGGCTCCATATCAACCTTCTGGAGCTCCGGGCGATCCGACTTGCACTGAAGGCATTCCTTCCCTCTGTCAAAGGGAAGGTAGTGCAGGTGTTCACAGACAACACCACCGCCATGTGGTACTGCAACAAACAAGGCGGGGTGGGGTCGTGGACCCTATGTCAGGAGGCTCTGCGTCTCTGGACATGGCTGGAACATCAGGGCATATTCCTGATGGTTCAACACCTGGCAGGTTCCCTGAACGCCAGGTCGGACGAATTCAGCCGCAGGTGCATGATGGATCACGAATGGCGTCTTCCATCGGAGGTGGCGCAAGGACTCTTTCTACAGTGGGGAGAGCCTTGGTTAGATCTATTCGCCACCGAAGAGAACGCGCAATGTCATCAGTTCTGCGCGTTGGAATTTCTGAGGCGGCACTCGCTCGGCGACGCTTTTCGTCGCGAGTGGAGTTGCGGTCTGTTGTACGCCTTTCCGCCTATACCACTTCTACCCAGAGTGTTGAAGAAGATTCGGCGCGACCGGGCCCAAGTCATTCTTGTGGCTCCGGACTGGGCTCGAAGAGTTTGGTATCCCGAGCTACTCAGTATGAGCGTCGATCCCCCGATCCGTCTGCCTCTTCGGGAGGATCTTCTGTCGCAGCAGCAAGGGACGGTCCTCCACCCGAACCTGTCCAGTCTCCACCTCCTTGCGTGGAGATTGAGCGGCGGCAGTTGATTCCTTTCGACTTGCCTCCCAAAGTTTGTGATGTGATTCTGGCAGCCAGGCGTCCCTCCACTAAGGTGGTATACGCCTGCAGGTGGAACAAGTTTGTGGCACGGTGCACAGCAAAGGCTGTGAATCCCCTTTCTGCCCCTCTTTCTGAGGTTCTTCTGTTCCTTCTTTCTCTGGCCCAACAGGGCTCTGCCCTGGGTACCATCAAGGGCTATCTTTGTGCAATCTCGGCCTTCCTCAGGCTTCCTGATCAGCCCTCCCTTTTCAAGTCCCCTGTTGTTAACAGGTTTCTTAAAGGCATTACACACCTCTTCCCTCCTGTTCCGTTTGTAATGCCTCAGTGGGACTTGAACTTGGTTCTTACCTTTTAATGTGCGCTCCCTTTGAGCCTCTCCATAACTGTCCTCTTCGTCTTCTCACTCTGAAGACAGCCTTTCTGGTAGCCATCACCTCCGCTCGGCGGGTGAGTGAGCTCCAGGCTCTTTCGTGCAAACCCCCCTTTCTGTCTGTCCATCCAGACAAGGTTGTTCTTAGGATGCGTCCGTCCTTCTTGCCAAAGGTGGTTACTGCCTTCCACATTGGGCAGACCATCACTTTGCCCACCTTCTTTCCGCCTCCGCATCCTTCCAGAGAGGAAGAGAGGCTCCACCGTCTGGACCCAAAACGTGCGCTTTCCTTTTACCTCAACCGCACACAACAGTTCCGGGTGGATGACCAGCTCTTTGTTGGCTACGTGGGCGCCAAAAAGGTCGGGCGGTACACAAGAGGACCATCTCCCGCTGGGTAATCTTGTGTATCAAAGCCTGCTATTCTTTGGCTAAGAAGGAGCCCCCTGTTGGGCTACGTGCCCATTCTACCAGGGCAACAGCTGCTACCACGGCTTTAGGCCGCGGTGTTCCGCTACAGGATATGTCAGGCAGCTACGTGGGCCTCGCTGCACACGTTTACCAAGCATTACTGCCTTGACAGCCAGGTCCGGAGGGACGGCTTCTTTGGCCGCTCTGTCCTTCCTTGTCTGAATCTGTTCGCAGACCCACCACCGGGGTTGGTATTGCTGGGGTATCTATTCTAAGGTAAGGAATCTGTCACTAACGTGTCTCTTTTAGATGCACAAGTTACTAACTTGTGTAACGATATATCTGTAAGAGACAGTAGTTAGTGACAGATTCCTTACCGCCCCACCCATCCTCCCCGTTCTGCGAACTGATTTCTAGGGTTAAGGACATCCCTTTCAGGGCCCTAGTATTTTTTCAGACACCAATGTCAGCTTCTTGCATGGCTCTGCGTTCCTTGCGCGGAAAGTCGTGTACAGAACTGACGTCAGCGCGCATGGGCGGCGTCTAAGTACTGGCCGCGACGTCATCCCGGCGATCTCGACGCCGACGACGGACGCGGAGCCGCACGACGCCACCTACCGACGCGCAAGGGTACTGCTACGCAAAACTTTCCGGATCCAGCCTGACGCCTGGGGATATTCTAAGGTAAGGAATCTGTCACTAACTACTGTCTCTTACAGATATATCGTTACACAAGTTAGTAACTTGTGCGACAGGTGGCAACTCGATTTCACGGTGGCAGAGGTAGAAAAACCAACTAAGGCAAACTCTTGACGAAGGAGGCTCAGCAGCCTTGGTGTTTGCTTGATTTATCCACAGTGGTTGAGACCGTTGATCATTGAATCTTACTACACAGACTTAAGTAACCCGGAAAGAATTACACTTCTACAATGCTTTTCTTCCTTTAAAACTGGTGGCACCCCAATAGTAGCCCTCCCACCATTTTGGACAGGTGTGCAAGAAGTAGTATGTGGAGTGCCTCAAGGATTTACCTTCTCATCCATGCTGTTTAACATCAATATAAACACAAGGAGATGATGGACGGAGCGCTGAAACTTTTCAGACACTCACCCCCCCATTCACAGATCTGGGTTGAATCCATGATCGTTCCAGTGACTGGGGTTTCAGCGCTCCGTCCATTATCTCCTTGTGTTTGCTTTCAGAACTAAGGATAAGGACTTTTGAGCAGATAATCAATTTTTCATATGTTATATATCCAAAAGGGATGAGCAGTTCTAAACCGTACACTTTTGGCGTGAATTATTCTGCATTCATCTGTGTTGTGTACTTTATACGAAAGAGTGTGGCCTAAGTATCAACTACCACAGTATCATGAATGGTGTGTACGTGTGTGTGTATTTAAAGTACAGATTTACTATTTTTAACTCCATCATCATAGCTCCACGATATGTGTCATCAAAGTATGTAGCTGTGGAGCTAAGGATAGTAAATCTATACTTATCTCCATATATTTATCAGCACAGTATTGTGGTAATCAATATTTTGGCTATAATGTTTTAGTATAGAGAGAAACACAAGGGGTAGGAAGGGTTGGTCCGTGGGGAATGGCGAAGGGACGAAGGTGCGGTGAAAACAATGTGCTGGTGTAGAAAATGGTGTGACGCCGGTAGAGCAAAGGGAGGTAGGTCCGTGAGGAATAGCTAGTGGGCGAGGGTGCGGTAAAACCAATGCGCTGGGATGAGAACGGTGACATGCAGGCACAGCGTGTCGCCAGTAGAGCGGGGGGAGGAGGGGTGGGAAAACTTACAATGAGCACAGTGAAGATGCAACCGATGATGGAAGGACGGCCGAGGGCCGAAAAGCAGCTGAGACCTCGTGGCGCTAGGTAACGCGAACGGTAGGAGTCCAGATCAAGGGAGGTACGACGTGCGGATATCTCGTCCAGGATATCTAACCGGGAACAAGGTAGGGCATGAGATGGCGCCTGAAAGTAGAAGCGCAAGGTAGTGAACAGGGGTGGGGGAAGGAAGTGGAGGGAGCGGGGAGCGGAGAAAAACGCTTACCTACGTGAAGATAGAGGGAAGCAGCACGAAGGGGCCGGCTGAATCCCAACCGGAATCGCAGTGGAGCAGTGTCCACGTGGGGTAGAGAACGGCGCCTGGGGAAGGGGAGGGGGGGTTAGATACAATTTGGAACGGGGGTGCTCCAGTATCTGGGCGCGGGGAATGCGGAAGGCTTACCTAGAGGGGCGCGATGCCTGGTAGCCGGTCAGCCGAACCTCGCGTCGTTAAAACAACAATGGTGTATGCGGGTCATGTGGGGGCTTCGTGGCCAATGGTGCGAGTAGGCTGGTAGGTGAGGTGAGGGCTAATTAAGTCCCTCCCTCCAGAAGGAGAATGCGAGCTAGAGCACGCGCAAGGAGTGGAAAATAGCGCAGCCTTCTTGGAACGGAGTAAAGGTGATGAAGTGATGTAGTGGATAATAAGGAAAGGTAATTAAGAGATGTTTAAGGGCTAGCGAGAACAAGAGTGTAAGGGAGTATTCATAGGTGTCACAAGATAACCCCGCAGAAAAAATAATAAAACTAATAATAAAGTAAAAATGGAAAATTCATAGACAGAAAATAGAGAAACATAAAGATGGACCCATTATAGTGGACAGAACAAATTCGAAATGTGGTTACAATTCAGAAGTTATAGAACATTAGAGAACACCACATCTGTTCATCAAGGTATCACCAAGTTATAGCAGGTTTGTCCAGTCCTCCAGGCGATTCAGACCTGTATGGAGGCTGTCAGTGCGAATTATCCATTTTAGTTCTTCCTTGTTAAGGATGCCAGCAATGTTTGTATTCCTTTGGGGCTGCTGGATCACGTTGATCACTTGCCATCTTATGTCATCTTCAGTGTGATTCAGGCAAGTGAAGTGTTCAACAAGGGGCGTATTGGGTGTTCTGCAACGCACGCGGCTTCTGTGCTGGCAAATGCGGATTCTGATCTTTTGTGTCGTTTGACCCACATAAATCAGGTTGCAAGGACAAGTAATTGCATATATAACATTGACGGTGTTACAGTTGGAGAAGTTAGTAAGAGTAATGTCAATATTCGCATGCACAAATTTTTTTGTATCCGAGGTCAAATGGCAAACGCTGCAGCCGCCGCATTTGAAATGGCCTACTATAGGTTGTAGGCCCCATAGACCTCTTAAAGAGGAGTCTTTTTTGGTGTTGGGGAGGGCTGCCCTCACCAGGTGGTCTTTTATGCTTTTGCTCTTTTTGAAGGCAAAGAGAGGGCGTGCTAATTTGAGGTGGCCTGCATTCAGTGTGGCCAGTGTTTCAAAATGCATTTTCTCACTGTATTGGAGATGGGTGAGAATGTAGTGACGCATACCATTTTATCACCATTTTTTCTTTCTTTGGGACTAAGAAGCGTATCCCTCGGGCAGTACCATGCTCTTTTCAATGCTGTTTTAACCAGTTTGCGCGGGTACCCTCTGTTGGTCTGTTTTTTGGACAGGATGCTTGCCTCCATAAAATAGTCCTCCTTGCGATAGCAATTGCGGCGTATGCGGAGGAATTGTGAATATGGGAGGGAATCACGTAAGGCTCTCGGATGGTGACTACTGTATGCTAGTAAGGTATTTTTTTCAGTGGGTTTGCGGTAGAGTGTTGTGTAAAGTGTACCGTTGTTGGCTATTATAGTTAAGTCAAGGAAAGCCACCTCCTGCTTATTGCTGTTGATGGTAAACCTAAGGCCGTTACTATGTGTGTTAAGCCAATTCTGAAAGTCTACGAGGTTTTCCTCAGTCCCATTCCAGATAAGGAAAATATCGTCTATGTACCGTTTCCATTCAAGAATATTAATTCTGAATAGGTTGTAGGGGATAGTATTCTCTGCGTCTCTAGCCAGTCCATGTAAAGTATAGCAAAATTAGGAGCAAAAACTGCGCCATGCTGGTGCCCTTAACTTGCTGATAAAAATTGCCATCGAAGAGGAAAAAATTACGTGTGAGCCAAATCTTTAAGAGGTAAAGAATAAATGATGTTGGAACAGAGTGGGATTGAGGTCTGGAATTCAGGGCCATGCCAATAACATCAATGCCCTCGTCTTGGGGAATGTTGGTGTAGAGTGACTCGACGTCAAGGGTACAGAGGAGGCTGTTAAGGGGGTCAAAGGGGAGTCATTCTACCAAGTTAACCATGGCCATGGTATCCTTGATGTAGCATTTAGTGGTAGGTACGAAGTCCTTAATGAAGTGATCAATGTACCTTCCAAGAGGTTCAAGAATTGAGCCGCATCCAGAGACAATAGGGCGACCGGGTGGTGTGGTGGCATTTTTGTGCACCTTAGGTAGAGTGTAAATCACTGGTGTGCGCGGGGATTTGGTGTTAAGGTATAGGAATTCGTTCTTACTAAGGTAGCCCTGTGCAACCCCTTCCTCTGTGATATCAAGAATGAGTTTTTGAATCTCCTTGGTAGGGTCAGCGGGAAGTCTCAGATAGTGGTCTGGCCTGGATAGTTGCCTGAGAATTTCCTGTGTGTAATTGTCGGTGTTTTGAAGAACGATCCCTCCGCCCTTATCCACTGGTTTGATAATCAAACTCTCAATTTGCTTCAGTCCGTGCAAAGCATTTTTCTCTGAGAGGGTGAGGTTGTAAGGAATGTGTGTTCATGATCTGTAATTTCATTGACTACCAACTTTTCGAAGGTGAAGATCTCAGCTGGTATACTGTGATGTGGAGGGGAGAAGGTAGATGGGGGACGGAATGCAGTGAATGCTGCTGAGGGTGTGTATGGTTTATCTAGAAAAAATGCTTGGAGGCGTATTTTTCAAAAGAACCGTAGTAATTCGATCTGGAGTTGAAGATAGTTAGGTCTAATGGTCGGGACGAAGGACAATCCCTTACCGAGTAGTGTAATTTCTTTCTCGGATAGTTGGTGAGTAGAGAGGTTGAAAATCGGGATCGATTCGGGTCGGGCATATTGCCGGTAACGGCAGTAATGGTAGGGTCAGTATGCGATCTGTGTTGTCTTACCATTGGTAGTATCTTTGACGCGTTTGTCTGTCCCCAGGCGCACTGTGCCACCGGGGTGTCCGTGGCGTACCGCGGTTGGCTTGACGTCCCTGTTCCTGTCCTAAAAAATTAGGGTTGTTGCTTCTGTTTCTAGATGTGCTCGGGCCCTCAACAGAGTCAGAATTGTCAAAAGATTCAGCCGAGGTATCAGAGAATCCTACTATATTCTGTTGTTTGTTAAATCTACCCCAGGGTCGTTGTGTTCTGGGGCCCAGGTATGATCTATTTGTGTAGAAATCCTCTGCTAGGTAGGGGTACGTCCTCTCGGTTTTGTAGTTTTTGACGTCACGTTTAACCTTAGTGATTTTCTTGTTCTGTTTAATTCTGTGGAACTCAGAGAGGATTTTTTCGACTTGGTCTAAAAGGGTTTTTGCGTCTTTAATCCCGCTATGTCTTTTATCTGCCTTTCAATGTCTTTTATTTCTATCTCTAGTTTTTTGGCTTATTCGTTAGCTATGTCTATGCCCAAGACCATCCAGTGTCTTGAGCAGGTTGTTCCAATGTGGCTAAAGCCAGTCAGATATTTCTTAATTTCAGTGAAAACCCCCGGTATATTACGAATTTGTAAGCCCGCAGGGATAGTGTCCGTTTTAAGATACTCAGTGAGCATGTGGACCATCAATTGTAGCCTGATGAACTTAGTGGATTTTTCTAATTGGTCAAAAATCGTGCTTTCAGTAGTGCTGATATTGTCAGCTGTGTCTGAGAAAAGAGAAGGGCCCTCTAACATCTTTTTAATATATTCATCTGAATATAAGGGAGCGTGTTGTGCCATGCCTTGCCTAGGCGGGAGTGGAACGGACAGGGGAGGGTAGGGGTTCGGGGGAAAAATAAGGGATTGATGAAGGCAGGGGTAGGGGAGCCCACTAATTGTTTAGTAGAAGGAAATGAAATTTCAATTCCTTGCAATCCAGCGATTGCGCTTGAGTATAGAGAGAAACACAAGGAGACCCTAGAAGTCAGACGGGACCAAGGGTAGACATGTATTAAGAGCAACAATGGTCCCATACATGTAGGATAGGTGCAGTATCGCAATTTTTACAATCAAAATTGGAATTATGCGTGTTTTCAAAAATAGAAACAATTTATTATCAATGAATTAGAGGCACAAATTATACAAAAAGGTGAGTGAGCAGACCGTGACGAGGTAAAAAGGAAATCAGCCGATTTCCTTACCACAGGCAAGTGACTTAAAAAGTGACTTTTGAGTATATACAATTACGTATATATAGGTCACAACACACTGAAAGGAGAGTACCACTGTTTCACTCCTCCTTCCTTCCCTGGTTATTACCCCTTTCCTTTAATGTGTTCAGCAACCACTGGCCAACTTGGTTTACAACTCCTCTGGTTACCGCCATAACACACCCCTTGGCACCTACGCTCGCTGCTCTATAATTTTTCTCTATATTGTACTCTCCTTTCTGGCAACACTTTCGCCTTTTCCGTAATCCTCCATCACAACATGTATCTAATGTTTGAAATTATGCCTTGTTTAAATTTTGTTTTGTTTTTTAAATATCAGTGTGTTGTGACCTATATATACGTAATTGTCCTTGCCTTCCACTAATCCTTACCCTATTCTCCCCCCCTTTCTTATCTTCCCCATCCTCTCTACTTACACCTACCCAGGCAAACTTCCCAGGCACTCGTTCCATCGCCTTGTCCTGATGAGATCCCACTATTTCATAGGGATCGAAACGTCTCTAACTCTATACTATAATTTGTATTGTATTGTTGAGTATGAGATGCTTATTGATTGTGACTTTTTTATTTACATTTCCACTCACTCAAAAGTCACTTTTTAAGTCACTTGCCTGTGGTAAGGAAATCGGCTGATTTCCTTTTTACCTCGTCACGGTCTGCTCACTCACCTTTTTGTATAATTTGTGCCTCTAATTCATTGATAATAAATTGTTTCTATTTTTTGAAAACACGCATAATTCCAATTTTTGATTGTAAAAATTGCGATACTGCACCTATCCTACATGTATGGGACCATTGTTGCTCTTAATATAATGTTTTAGTAGCATGTCATTCAATGACATCCTGGTAGTCGGTCTGCCTTGGGTCTTTTTCTGTCTAGCTTTTGCTGCTCTTTTGGTCTCTCGCCTTCCTTCAGACCATGTAGCATCTGCAGCAGTGCTCCAGCTTGTGGCCAAGACATTGCGTCCTTGGTCATCTTTAGCAGCTAACCCATATAACTGCTGCAGGGCTTCAGACATGGTACTGAGCACCCTACCTGCCAGTGAGGTAGCAAGGTATCGTCTACCAGGACCGTGACTTGTGGAGGGCACCCTCACTGGCCCTAGGCAAGGGTTGTGTGACAGAGGCACGCATGGCTGAACCACATGTAACTCTACAACGCTGTCTCAACTACGAATGTGTCTTAACCACGCAAGCCTTTACACACAAATTCGTTGCAAAGGCATGATTGGTAAAGGGATATGTATGGTAAAGATCACCACTACCCCCACCCCGCCTTAAATCCTATCTCCCTACCTCGCCACCCCCGCTCTGAGGCCTGAAACCTGCCCTGCCCTTAAAACAATTCTTTCCCCTCCCCCCACCCTGAGGCCTAAAACCCTGCCCCTCTTTTAAAAAACTATACTGACCCCCACCCTTCCTCAGCCCTAAATCCGACCCCCACCCCTAAAAACTCTCCCCAAACCCAGCCCTTAAAACTACCCTTTCCCTCCCCCGCCCTGAGCCCTACAACCCTGCTCCCCCTTTCAAAAACTACCTGATTTCCCCCCCCTGAGCCCTCCTCCCACCCCTAAAAACCACACCCCCCCAAAACCCAGCCCCACTTACCTGTCTGTGTCCAGAGCTTCCTGTTCGAATGCTTCCTCTTCCTCTCCCCGCCCATCCAGACACTAGACCGATATCTGCCATAACCACACATATGCGTGGTTAAGACTAGAGTGGTTACACTTGCGGGGAAGCGGCACGCGTGGCTCAGCCCACGTTGTAAAGGCTGTTTCCCCTAGGTAAGTAGTAACCACAGGGAGGGAGAATGTACCAGACCCAAAAGACCATCTTTTCCCAGGTCCCTGATGGCGTGCTCCAGCTGGACCCCGCTAACACATGGGCTCTTTCATCTCTTTGGTGCCCTCTCTTGAACACTGAGCGATGGATGGACCCTAAAATTGTCAAGAGAGCACGTGTGCATAAGGATGAGAGTGGGGGGCTGTCACCATTAAGGTTAATTTCATCTGTTTACTTACTGCATTATTTGGGTTTGTTTCTCAGGACATGGTGATGAACTATTCATCGGGATATGTAACTTGTATTGATGCTGGTGATTGTGATCTGTGCGATGTTAATCTTTGGACCTCTCAGTGCAGAGAGAAAACCAAATCCCAGGCTTATCCGTAAATGTTGCTAAATTACTTTAGAAATGTGATTTACCAGTGCTTCCTCTCTCACAGCACAGATAATCACGGTTTCTTTTTATCCTCTCGGGGTGGCTGTTGTGTCTTCTCGTCATCTGCATTAATAGTTCACCTCTGTACGTGTGTCGTTGATCTAAATTATTAACCTGGCGAGTTTGTCTTTTTTCGTGTTTCTGTTGCCGCCTTTTGTAGGAAGAAGAACAAAAGCAGGTAGTAAGTTGGTTTTAGTCTGCATGAGCAAGCATGACCACACATGACCACAGCACGCCCTCACATGACCACAGCACGCCCTCATCTGTGCTTCTTGCGTCCCGCTAGATTGTGCTTTACTTTACTCTGGGCTGCTCAGTGTTTCTCCCGTTGCCTGTGTGCCTGCTCCCACTTAGCTGTGCATTTCATCCCCTACTACTCCTTGGAGCATCTGTTTCCGTACTCAAGCCTTATCACATTACAGCACGAGGGCTGCTGCATAACCCCACACCTTCCTTTTGGTGCATGGCTTTGGCACGTGGCTCCCGGGCACGTCCATGGACTGCTCTTAAAATCATGCCTTTTTGTGTCTACACGTTTAATATGGTTCCTCTTTGAAAGTTGCGTTCACCGGCACCCACGTTCTTCCTCGTGTGATTGGCCTCCTTCCGTTTTCCCGCCAGTGCTTCCTTTCATATTAATATGCATCGCTCCCTTAAAGCTTTTTTCACAGGCTTGTTCGTGACCTGTAATTGAACTCGGCAGCTTTTCATCTCCGCGATGCTTTGTGTCTGCCGTCTTGCAGAAATTCATTTTTACCATGTCATTTTCTATACATTTTCTCATATACTTTTTTCTCTTTTTTTCGTTTTTATCATTTACACTTGTGTATTTATCATGTTCCAAAGTCTCCTGCAAGTGCCACCTGTCCACCAAACACTTATTTAAAGCCCACACCTTCCTTAGAGCCCATTCGCACTCCTAACCCCCTCCCTCTAAAATGTAAAAATGTCTGTTCGAATATTATCACACCAGGAGTCATTACATCATGGTCATTACAATGGGAGTGCCTTTCCATCACATTTTATTACGTCTGGAGTACCTTTACTTTGCGACTAAATTGGTATGTGTGTGTATCTTTTGCCCAGTGGCAGTCGCCAGTGGGTAGTTATAGTTAGGAGTGGACCACGTTTCCATAGGAAAATCATTTTTTGGTTTGCTTATAACTTGAGCACCGCTTGCCGCATCTTCACGAAACTAAAAAAAAAAAAATGTTCTTCCACTTCAACTCCTTCCTGGAAAGTTTTAGGGTGGTCCATCAATCAGGGGCTGAGAAAAACGGGGGATTCCCCATTAGCTTTTCCATAGGAAAATTAGACACAGCTACAACCCACACGGCTGAAAAGCTAACACCAGATATCGCAGAATGATAGCTCTTGGTCCAGAAAGTCTTTTTGTAATTAGATGTAAATCCGTTCAGTAGTTTTTGAGAAATTAAGACTCAAAATCTTTATATACCCTACCCCCCCAGGCTGGTGCGCCAACCCAACCCATGCAATTTAAAAAAAACATCATTTACCTCAAATTTGTGGGGGATCTGCAGTAAAAATAAAAACACGGGCTCTATGGGCGCATTAAAAAAAATCCTGGGGTGGGCCAGAGCCAGGGTGTGATGCAAACTCCTGTTATTGGGGGGCGAGCAGACACCCTCCATGAGCTTCTTGGAGGCCCTGGCTACTCCATCCCAGGAAGCCAATATGTAAATTAGTGGAAGGAGCATGCAGACCGCCTCCCTAAGCCTCTTTGAGGCTCCAGGGACCCATCCCCCTGGGCCGTTACGGTATTAAGGGGATGGGGGCACGAGGCCCCCCTGCCTGGGCCTTCAACAGACCTCGGGGGACCCTATTTCTTGGGGCCGCACAAGCGCATTGGGGCAGGAGGGCATGTTGTAGCCCCCAGCACTGTCACTGTATGGCTCTGGGACCCCATGCCCGGCTCTTGTACGGTCTCTCAGGGACCCAACCCCCTGGACACAGTGCTTTCACTGCCTGCAAGGTTGCGATCAGGGAAGTTTAATGTGCTCGCATTTGGGAGGAGCACAAAGCTGCTCCCGCCCGATGGGACCACAAATGTTTCTCCCTGCCACACTCTTGCAGGCAAGGAAACACGTAATTGCTCCTGCCTAGCAGAAGCAAAAGAAAAGCTGCTCCCACTGGTTGGGAGCAATGCCAGCTCCCGCTGCAGCCAGGATTGGTGTAGGCAAGGGGGCAATGCCAGCTCTTGCCGAAACTGGGATGGGTGCAGGCAGGGGAGCCGGTATGGCATTGAGGCTCACCTGCAGCCCTCAACATAAAATGCTATGGGGTCCGGGTGGGCAGTGGGGCATTCCAATTTAAAATAATAAAAAATAACTTAAGAAAAGAGTTGCCACCTCCTCTGCAGCCTATGGGGCTACTTGCAGTGAACTGGGGTGTCTGCGGAAGCCCTGGGGCTCTCCCCACAGCCCCCAAGAAAAATTAAAAAGAGCCCCTAGCTTTTATATTGATTGTACAAGAGACCACCACATAAATGACCGGCTGTTTGTGGGATTCTCTGGGCTCAAGAAAGGCAAAATATTTCTGAAGAGAACTCTGTCAAAGTGGGTAGTACTTTGTATTAGGATACATTCTGAGTTTGCCAGAAAAGAGGCCCTTGAAGGACTTTGGACTCATTCTACTGAGCTCTGAGCTGACGAGGAATGACTGTCCTGAATATCTGCCAGACTGAGATGGATGTTGGTGCATATGATCAACAAGCACTACTGCCTTGAGAGGCAGGTCTGGCGAGAGAGACAATTTTATATGCTCGGTCCTACACGACTTTCTGGTTTGAGTACACTTTTCAGCTCCTCTACCTTTCTACCTTTAGAAGATACTGCTGTGGTATCTGTTCTGAGGGTGAGGAATCTGCAGCTAGAACTATCTAAAAGAAGATCTAGAGATTTACCTTCAGTAACGCCTTCCCGGTGGATCTAATCACAGATTCCTCACTGCCCTTTCTCCTCCAATTCTGTGGAGTGGATATTTGCAGAGCGCAGTAAGTTCCCAATTTTTTCTTAACATTTTATTTATCATCTTACATTCGTAATAACTGTAGTCAGTCACCTATAGCATATCCACATTGTCATCTGTCTGCCAATAATTCCAAGTCCCACATCACATATTTCCGCATTAGCGAGCGTTCAGTGGATTGCCTCAAATGCAGCCTTCTGAGTAACAGGCTTTCAGTGTCGCCGCCTACTGGCAAAGGCCACAATTGTCTATAGTCACTGTGTGCTTTTCATATATTCTTCATACCTAACGCCTGCCTCTTGGCATACAAATTATACCATTTTGGCCGACTGGGTCCCCCTCCTTAATGTGGCCCTCCTGCATCACTCGTCCTAATTAATTATGCCCACCCGCCCCCACTACTTTTGTCATACTGTGGCATGTTTTCTCCGTCAGTTGTCCCCATTCTGGTTATCATGTCTGCCCATGGTTCCAGATTCTCCTCTGCCCTTTCATCCGTCCATTCTGCCTCATGCTCATCTGTTCTGCATCTGTAGTTGTAACAAACGCTCTTCCTGCTGGGTCACATCTTGCTGCAGTTGCCTTTTTCTGTGACTATTTTACCCATACATTAGCCCCTTCCAAGCTCCTTTAAGGCTTTGTGTTCTGTAGCACTGGTGGCAGTCGTACCCCAGTTGCTTTCTATATAGATGCCTATGGGTGTTTGAATATCTGCCTTAAACGTCCCATCCTGTAGAGCCTCAGGGTTTAAGTCACCACGTGGGAAGTCTGTTCTGCATCCTCCCCTCCTTTTTTCAAACATTAGTTGCAAGTGGTTCAAGAACAAATGTTCCAAATATTGTGCACCCTGGGTTTTTATTTCTTGCTCTCTTGAAAGTAGCATGTGGTTTATTCTACTATGTCTTGTGTGTAGCAAAATAGCAGGAGTACTCCCTCCAGGTCGAGTGAAGCACTCTCCAAATGTCAGTGCAGTCCAACCTGCTCATCAGTTCTGTCAATGACCTGACCAGAGCAGGGTTTGCGTGCGAACTTGGGACAGGGTGTTTATCCATATCACCATTTATTGTACAGTTAAAATCCCCCCCCCCATACTGTACGGACATCGATCCATGGTGATACTGCTTCTAATATGAACTAGAAAAACATCCCATCATCTACATTTGGTGCATACGAATTAATAAGGCAGGTCTCCACTCTGTCCAAGAGCTCATATACCAGGACATACCTGCCCTCTATCTGCCTTTGAGTAGCGATGCTGAAAGGGGATCCCAACGCTATCCAGGCTGACACTCCCCTCGCGTAGGCTGAATACATGGAAGAATAAAACTGGTACTGTCATTTTTCCAGATCTTGATTTTCTCTGAGTGTCTAAGGTGGGTCTCCTGCAGAAATGCAATCCCTACCCCGTAATGTCTGCAGAATGTGTCAACTCTTTACCTTCTCACAAGAAGGCCACGCACATTCGAAGTGACCATTTTCAAATTCCCTACCATCTTTGTAAGTTTACTAATGTTCTGCTGTCTGGCTATGTTTGTATACCAGGATCCCCATGACATGCGGTGTAGCCACTTGATCCCAAATTTAGGTGTGTGTTCTGCATTGGCGATGTGAGTGGAGCATTCTCATGTGGGCTGTCTATGCCCTAGTATGTGAAATCTGTCTCCTTGTGTACCTAGTCCACCCTCGTCCAAGGAAACACCCCCTATCCTAACAAACTGGTCTCTTCCCATGTTCACTCTAAAATCGTCTTTAAAAGAAGAAGCCAAGCAAGAGAACTTATTTTCCCATCATCGATCAGCACAGGAAATGACATCACGGCATCCTGCACTCCTGTCCTCTCCCAGGACCTACTTAAAGGCAGCTGCAATACGGATGTTCAGCGGGTGCACAGCTGACGAACCGAAGGCAATCAAGTCTGTGCCGTCCGGGCCAGGACCGCACCCAGGAACCCTGGTCTGATCACCGCCCAGCGATAGTCCGCAGCTTTCCTTAGGTCGCTGGACGCCAACCCCCATCACCCCCCCAACCCCCAACTGCTGCCACACCACGTCTCAAACCACGGTAAGATCTTTCACCTGCACCCACAGGTTCTCCAGAAGCCACCCACCCACACCCCCCACACAAATACTAATAGCATCCTCAACACCCCCTCCCAACACACACCACACAAGCATCAATGCCTACACCACACACCACAGAAAACTCACACATCAACACCCGCATGCATGCTTCTCAATACACGATCACTCAGCAAACACACAACCAAACTATGGGACCTGCTGAGCAGTGATGCTTCCGACATCCTCTTTATCACAGAGACCTGGTTTAACACCTCATCTGCTTCTGACATCGCCACGCCAATCCCAGCAGGCTACAAAATCATTTGACAGGACTGCCTTCATAAGCCAGGAGGAGGACTCCCTATCATCTACAAGGAATCCGTCAAATGCACAACACCCACAGAGAATGCCATAGCAGGGCCTTGGTGGAGGACGAGCCAGGGCCCTGTGGGCTCTTTCGATCACAAAGAAGCTAGACAGGCCTTGTGGCTTCAGGGACATTGTGATCAAATTCTCCAGAAATAATTCAGGGACATCCCCCCGCAACTGTTCTGAAAATTCAGTGAACTACAGATTGGACCTGCCCTCTGCATCTTCGAGTTTAGCGTCCAGGTGATGTGGCAGCCCTCAGTGAGTGTATCTTCGACTTGAGGGCAGTTACTTCTGACTTCAATTCTACCACCGTTTTATCTGTCTGTAGTGATTGTTTGTTAACCTTGTACAAATCCACGCCAAGGAGGTTTACATCTACAGAGATAGTGTCAATCTTGCATTCAAGGGTTTCACTGGACCTCTTGATGGCTGCCAACACATGAGCCCATCAGAGCTTTTTCACCTTTGCGGGCCAGGATATTTATAGATACTATAGGAGGCCGGGGAGCATCATCTCACTGCTTGCTTTCGGCCATCTTGCTTGGCCACGCCCCCACGTTTGATGTTGGCACACTGTCCCTACAGTGTCTCATGATCTGTGGTCAGAGGGTTACGGAAGGAGAAAGATTAAGAAACTGATTTCAGAGCACCAGGGTGGCAGCTATAGGCAGCCCGCTCCATCACTTACATGGCGTTATGATATAGCAGCGTATCTACATGACGCCATCAGTTGCCGTGCAGGAGTCATTGATGACGCCATCAGTCACTGTGTAGGAGTTGAAGGAAGTGATGCCAATGAAAGCGCGTACATCCCTCTGTGTTTTAGGGATGGGCATTTTAACAATGGCGCTAATGGGCTCAGGTGTCAATCGCCTACCCTCCTTCTACAGTAGGTGACCTAAATAGGTGACCTCCTATCGACAATATTGAAATTTAGAAAGGGACACTTTATGTCCATAGTGAGCCAAATGTAACAACAACTTAACCGTATTGTCTTTGCATCCCTGTTCGGTGTCAGAAGCTATCAGTATGTCATCCACATACTGAAGCAATACATTACCTGGAGAAAGCGTCAGGGAATCCAATTGGGCTTTTAAGGCTTGGCTATATATACTAGGGCTCTCAGTATAGCCCTGAGGAGCGCGGCAGAATCTAAAACTTCTGCCAGCTAGTGTAAAACCGAATAGGTGACGGCTATCAGGATGAATTGGAATACTGAAAAATGCATTTTTCAAATCAATGACAGAGAAGAATTGGGCAGAGGAAGGAATCATTGTGAGAAGGGCAGTACTGTCAGGGACTACCGGGAATTGAGGAACCACTATTTTGTTAACTGCACACAAATCAATCACAAAACGATAAACGTCTGCAGTGTCATCAGGGGAGTCTGGGGATGTCTTTTTGAGAATAGGAAGAATAGGGCTGTTACAAACATTCAATGCTATCTCCTCAACTACCCCCGACTCAATCAGATCCTGTATAATGCGTAATAAAGCTCGCTCCCCCCGCTTGTGGTATTTTGTACTGAGGAATACAGGGCAAAACGGCGTTGTCCTTAACTTTGATGGAAACTGGGGGAATTTGCAATATTCCCACATCCGTATCACCCGTCGCCCACAAAGTGGGTGGCACATCTTTAAACTCAGCAGGAAGGGGTGCATCTTTGGACAAACACTGCTTGGAACTAGTTACATTTGGTCCCATTGTCATATAGACACCGTCCGGAGAACAAAAAATTGTTGCATGCAACTTTTTCAATAAATCTAAACCTATTAAATTTTCTCCACAATTTGATGTCAATAGAAAGGGCGAATCCACAGTCAAGGGACTGATAGTCAAGGCAAGGGGCTTGGAAATGGGGCTCACAACCGGTACACCTGAAAAGCCTACCAAAACATTATTTTGGCCAGACAGAGCTGCCCCGGGGAAACAGAGAAACGAGAAACAGAGCTATTCATTGCACCTGTGTCCACTAGGAATTTCTTAACTGAGCCTTGCCAATCTGCTGTGACATAAGGACTGCGCTGATCTACAGGTATCTGAACTGGTCCCTCACCCTGTCCCTGGCTGTCCTAGCTGTGGGACATCCCTGTCACCTCGTCCAGATCATAATCATCATGATAATACTGTCTCCCTCGAGGGTCATCAAAATAGTTCTGATCAGAGCGACCCTGCGATGCCCCATCCTCCCGAGCCATGTCCCGATCACTTACCCTGCGACCCCGTCCTCGAGGGGCAGCGACTTTCTGCAACAACACCGGACACTCGCTACGCCAGTGTCCCTCCTCTTTGCAGTACGCGCACTGATTTAGCCCTACAGGCGCAGCACTCCTGCTAGTATAGGGAAGCTGCCGGGCCGGACCAGTACCACGTCCCCTTCCACTTCCCCTAGACGCCTGCTGTAACAACACCTTCGTTTTCAACTCCTTTTGCTTCTTTTCCACCTTCTCCTCATTCTCCCTGTGCTCATAATACTGTGCCATACTCAATATAACAGATGGGGAGGATGTTGTCCAAGTGCTCTCCGAAGCCTGTAACCGAGCTGCAATCTCGGGGAGCAAGTTTGTAACAAATTTATTGATGAACAGCCGGACACCCCCTTCTACCGACAAATCTTGTCCACTAAAATCCAAGAACACACCCTCGAACCGTGTGAAAAAATCGGACAAACTTATCTTTCTTCTGACGACATGTCGCTAACTTGTCCCAATCTACCCTTCTCGGAGGAATAAGGGAGTGCATATAGGTAATAATTCGGCCAGGTAAAGCTAAAATCTCGGGCTTCAGCTTCTCTCCAGGCTTCCTTTCCTTATCCCATGCTTTAATCTGATCCCATGTACCACCCAATTCTACAGCGTGATCTTGAGTGTGCACCTGCCTCCAAATGTCAACGGGCACCAGCAACCCAAAAAACATTTCAATATCTGCAAGTGTCATCACTGTTGATGAAGTGGCTTCTGTCAATTCCTTATAATATGCAGTAGCATTTTTCCTAGGGTCAGGTAACTGTGTCTTAAGGGATAATACCTCACTCCTCTTCCATGGGGTATAGACCCACTGTTCTTGGAAGCAGGCCTCTACCTTTGGTCTAATGACAGCATCATGCTGATCTCGAACCTCTGGCACCTCAGGGTGATATATGGGATGGACTTCCCTCATTGGAAACTGGGATACGGTGTTCGGGCTCTTCTCAAACAGCCTACCACGGTAAGCTACCAATGTTGCAATATTTCCGAAAACCTCCTCAGGCGCCATACCAGCAAAGTATACATTATCTCTGATATTATAAATAATCCTGGACGCCATAGCATTGAAGCACTGTTCCCACAATCCGATCAATGTAGCCGACATATGCTTGAGGGCATGCTGTTGTAGAAACGGCTCATAATCTCTCATCACACTCCACACCTCTTCAGTACTATAAATTGGATGACTGGCCCACTGAGCGGCATGATTTGCTACTGCCTTTTTTCCTTCCTCCCCCACATCAGATCATATTAAAATTCGTCCCAACCGCTCCCTAGCTGTCGCCCAGCCCCCGTCCCCCAGTCCACGTACAGGCGTCCCACTACCTAGTATTACCGGGGAGTGAGGGAAAAGGGAAGGGGTAGTAACCGAGTTGGCAGGCACCAATGTCGTTAATGGCGTCTGGTGGGCGTAAGGGCCGGAGAAAGAGAAGACATGGACACAATAGGCGTAGGAGGGAGGCCAACAGTCATAAGCGAGGGCGAAGCCACAGAATTGACAGGAAGCGCAGCGGCTGAAGCAACTGAGTCTGACAGAAGAGACAGAAACAGCGGGGGCAGAAGAGACCGACGACTGGGGCTGTGGCACAGCAGGGTATATTCTCTGTCGGGCATATGGAGGCGGAGGTCGGGAGTCTAACAATTCCTCCACAAATGTATCACCTTCCTCTCGGGCAACATAGGATTTGTCACATTGCAATCGAAACTTTCTATCAGCACGCTCTAATCCTTTTTCCACTTTCTCTCTATCATACGCTACTGCTTTCTGTGTCACAGTCTGCATTCTCCCTTTTCGGGCCTCTTTTTCTGCCTTCATTCGCCTCTGCTTAGCTTCCTTCTGCCATACCTGGAGAGAATCAAACATCGACTGCCTACTTCGTTTTGCAAACAATTTATCCTGCAGGAAATTTAGTTTTTGTACATCAAAAGTACCTGTTAACGGCCACTGTAACTCGGCATTGTCCCTCGTATATTTGTGCCATAATGTACTAAACATAATAGGGCCAAGGCCATGTTTGACATACATGTCAAAGTTCGGGGTGCCCTCCGGAGGCGCAGGCTGACTTTCTTCCAATCGAGCTTCAGTAGAACAGCAACGACAACTCATACAACATATTCGACTAAAACAAGGCATCTTGAAACGAAAACACGTGCACTAACGATGCCGAGCAGATAATTTCAAATATCTTACCAAAATCGGTCCACAGACCTCACCAAAACCAGATCAAAGCAACACCATGTTCACAAAGAATTCAAACAAATTCAAGCGCTTGTCCAAAAACGATCCTCAGACCGTACCAAACTCAAACAAAGCAGCGCCATGGCCCAAAGCAAAACTCACCCGGTGCACACAGGTCAAACGAAGTTATTCTCCACTGCCGACTCTTCGGACCAAACGGTCAGATCCAAGGGTTTCGCCGTTCAGGACCCCAGCCGGGATGACCACTGGCCGAGGCACCGCCCGGTCAGATGGACGGGGCAGATGCGAGTTCGAAACTCTATCGTGCAGGGATCCCCGGTCCGCCGGTCCGACCCGACGCGGCCCCGTCCTCCTCACCCGTCTGCGGGCAAAGATGGGTCACTCACCCGAAGGGGTCCCTGTTCGGGCGCCAACTGAAGGAAGTGACCCGATTTGGGCCACCCGGGTCACTCACGACCACCTCTCAGCCTTCCATACAAATGAAGAGTCGGTCAGACAGTAGAGAATACAAACCAAGTTATTTATTAGTATTCGCTCTAGCGGAGTCCAGTCTGACCAGCCTCCATAGACAGCTGCTGAGGGACTGACCCCCGTTCACAAGGTAAAGTCGGATATACATTTCCAACACCCCTAAGACCCGCCCAAACTGGAATTTTCCAGCCTGGGCACAGATGAACAAAGGAGGTACAGAAGGATGAGCTACCATCCTGAGACCGGGTACACACTATCTTAGCTTCAAGGTTATCTCAGCCTGTGCCCGTCTCTCTGAGAGTGGGAGCAGGGCTACATACGAGGAAAGGCATGCAAACACAGAACAAGCTATTCATTAGTGCAACGAAGCTCAACCTTGAATAATAAAAGAAACAATCGGGCTGCTTTTTCTGCTGAGGCAGACAGTATGAGACAGAAGCTTCATTTCGATCATGACACAAAATGGCGGCTGAATACAAAATGGTGCCGCAAATGCTAACTTAACTCGCACAATGCTAGAAGGAGTCAGCTAGACATATTTTCTCAGTCCAACAGAGTCGCCATTGTAAGATTTACAGTCTGATTCCTGGGATATTCTCAAGGTGAGAAATCTGCAACTAGATAGTATTCACAGAAAGCTTTACTTAATACAAGTCACTTGTTGGTTTGTACCAGTCGCATTAGGCTTCAGTGAAATAAAAAACCAAAATCAGCTGTTAAAGAGCCAGAGACTGTAGCCTTAGACTTGATATAAACAGTAGGAAACAATACAATGAGTGAGAAGAGGTGAGATGTTTACACGGATATGAATATTCTAACCTGCGGTAAGGTCTCTGCAACAATAGAAAAGAATCTTGCAAAAACTGGGTTTGTAGTTCTGACATGGACAAACGACTGTGAAAGGAATAGATTATTATTCATTTTAATGTATTAGCTTTAGCACAGACCTATCGCCATGAAACTGCAGCGCATGTTACAGAATTATGTAGAGCATGGGTGTTGTATATACTAGTACAGTCTATGTAGTTCAGTGCGCTTGGATTAAAGGGTATCCGGATGAGAGGAGTATGGTAAAAGGAAGATGTCACTGAATCAGTAGTAGTCGAAGCCACGCTGTTCGGTTGTTTTTTTATTGTTTACATCCCCCATATTGACTTACATGACAGATGTGCGGGGAGATAAAGGGACTTGCCCAAGATCACACAATGTTTTGTGAAGTGTTGAACTGAGGAATAGAACGCAGTGTCTAGGTTTGGCTGTCATCAATATGGACAGGACAAGTGTAGAGAAAAGCATGTTGAATTTCTTCCATGACTCATACAGTTGGCTTTGTTTGGTTGAAGGTGCTGCGGTCAGTTTTATTTTAAGGGAGGGTTGTGTAGTGCACCCGTTGCTACATATCAGGTGAGTATTGTAGGGGCGGCTGGTGGTTTCTCTTTGCAGAGAATTTCTCACATTGATTGACCCTGCAGAGTGCTGTACCCCTCACCTGTGCTAACACCACAGTCTCCTCATTGTTTTATCTGAGGAGGCCAAATGTGTGACTTCAGTCCCTACGTAGCCTCATTATACTCTGTCCACGGACAACATGTAAGGGACTTCTCCTGCTCTTGTGACCAACAAAGTAGCAACACTCATCGGATTTACCAGCTCCTGCTATCTAGTAGTGCATCAACCAGTTTTCATACGGAAGAGGACCTCCACGTATCCTTCCCATATGCTAGCCTTCCCAAAAATGAATTTGGCGCTGAGCTAGACAGTTTTATGCCTTCTATACAAACTAACATTGGCTTTTCAAAGGTTAAATCTTCCAGACACATATGGAGTATTAAACAGAACTTGTATCTGCTAAAAGTTTGGCAATTCTTTTAAGATGCTGCTTCTATCAATCGAACCGCCTTGTGGTGAAGAAGAACATACATCTGCAAAGGATCTTTGACGCGTCTTCTTTGATCTACTGTCTTCTGATGTAGCTCTTTGTTACATTAGATCTTCTGACTTTCCATCTGTCTTGGGCCCGACCCTTTGATATCATCAGTAGCTGATAACTGGAACGCACGCATTATTGAATAAAAGGGAAGAAAGGCTTCTGGTTTGAGTTATAAGGATTGCAATTTTGATATATGTAAAGTATTCATCGTACCAGGAAGCGTCTCTCAAATGTGCAATGCTGCTCTGCCGGTATCTTGCATAAAAATAAATGGTGGACAGGCAAGTTGAGTGCCTGCTGCTGACAGCGATTGTGAATCTGCAGGTCACAGATTTGAATCCAGCAAACCAGCCAAGCCGTCCATCCTTGTTAGGCTGGCGCATGGATGACTATTAAATTGGGTAGTAGTACCTGTGATGCAGCAGAAAGCATCACATAGAAGCTAGTTAAGTTTGCTACAACTTATAGCATACTGTGCTACCACAAATGGTTTCTAGACGCTGGCTACTTGAACCTGTTGATTTGTAATAGTAGAGTCTGGAGCTTTGTGTGAAGATGGATTGGGCGAGTGTCACAGAGTGTTAGTTCCCAGTCAGTGGTGTTTGGATTTCACAGTTGCTGTCTGGAAGCGGAAGCCCATGTGCCAGATCATGTGTAGAATCCTGCGATTTAAATTTTCGATGCTGCTCTCTATTTTAATGTGTATTCTATTCTGGGATCAACCTTTCAAAATCTAGATGTTCTCTCAATTTGTACTACGAATGTACTCGAAAATTCACAGAATTCATGATTCTTACCTGAGTGAAAATGGTTTTACTCAGCACTCCCATAAACATAATATATTAAAGGTACTTATTTTAATTTAATCATCTCGACAGAGGATTTCATCCTAGTCTATGAACTGATTATAATAGACATGTCTTTTCATTATCAGATCTTTTTCTCAATGTCTTTATTTAGAGCTGTCACCTTGGGCCAGCCCAAACACCAGTAAAGATTTGTCTCAGATGCAAGGGACGTAAACACTAAAGACCTTGCCTCTAAATTCACAAAATACCTATCCGTCATGCCACAGAATCACGATGTGGATAATGATTAAAACCTATTAAATGATATTCTGTCCTAATTTGTCAACAACACTATTCTACGAAGATTAAAAAAGCATCACATGAAAGAGGGTCTTGCCCATTGGTACTCTATGGAGTTAAATGACAGAAAAAAGCTACTCAGATTGTCTGAACCCCACTAAGTTAAATCTGAAACTTCTGAGGAGAGCAATGAGATCATACAAAACATATTTTACAAGCTAAATTCTCATCTTTAAAATCTCAAAATAAATCAGCCAAAAAAGCTCTTTGAGTCTGTCAAATCAGTCATAAATCCCCCTGCTTTCTGTTACTGAGCCTAAAAAGAGATATGATTAATGTATTCTATCCTTTGACACTAAGGTAAACGCTACTGAAAACTCACTTCCTCATTCATTCTGCTCCTCGCCCCCTATTGTTTGCAGAAAATCATGACACAGTTGGCTGTGTTTCAAAGAAGTATTTCAGACAGAAGTCATTCACATTATTTCCAGACTTAAACCTTCCTTTCATGCAGCTGATCCACTGCCATCCAGTCTTGCTCAAGAAGAGATGCCGCCTTGCACTTTTCTGGGTGAACTTGATTAATTTATCACTACCTCGGGGAGCTTTTCATTACTTTTTGTAAGTGGTCATGTCACACCCCTTCTTTAAAATAGAAAGAAAAATGAAATCTGCTGACCCAGGAAATCTTATTTATTTCTGCCCAGTCTCCCCTTTTTTGCCAAAATACTGTAAACTTGTGTGAATAACCCACTGAAAAAATGTGTAATTGGCGCCTCTGGAAGCAAAAGGCACAGGATTCTATTTCCTCTACTTCTCGGTCTCAAGACAGAATGAGGTTTCATTTTCCATCTTCGCCTAGTGACCTTCTTTATTCAATAGGACAAGTTCAAGATGCTGACCCTGAGTCAAATACAATTAGCCCTGAATATGGAACACTGGTTGGTGTCCCTGGATCTTTAGGATTCCTTTTAACATTTTCCAGTCCTTTTCCTTCCACCTCTTTCAAAGACAATACCTGAGGGTCACTATGGGATCCAGGAACTATCAGTTCCACGGTTTTACCATTCGGACTGATGACCACTCCACGTGTTTTTACAACAGTTCAGACAGTTGTGGCAGCTTCACTGTAATGGTCAAGACTCTGTATTTTCTTACTTTGCTGATGTCAGTGTGCTGCTACATGCTGGTTAGGGATCACCTTCAGCAAACAATGACTCTCCTCCACAAATTGTGCTTTATCATCACCGGCAAAAGTCCTGCCTCTCTTGTTCTGACGGTAACCTTCATAGGAAGGGTACTGGACCTACACAAAATCTTTCTTCCTCTGAAGATTGTGGGTATATGGGAGATGACTCAGAAATGTATGACTCTACTTAGGATCCCAGTTCTGCAGGTCTTGCACCTGCTTGGTCTCGTGGCATGTTGGTGCCTCACTTCAGATGATGGCTGATTGGTCCTTCAGTGATGTGATGTGTGATCTGGATCTGCACAGGTGATTGGATCCTTCCAAACTTTTGCTGGGTCATCCCTTCCGCCCTCTGCAGGCTCAGGCTACCATGATCGCGAATGCTTCCCTGCTTGGCTGGGTTATCCAGTTGTGTGACTTGACCGTGCAGGACCCTTGGTCGGTGTCAGAGCAGCACCTGCACATAAATGTGCTCAAGGCACTGGTGGTCTGCCTTACTCTGAAGTTTCTCTACTCCATCTCAAGGGCCACCAAGCAGAATTTGTCACACAACACCAACACCGCCTGTCATATCAACAGGCTGGGTGGGGTTATGTTAGGATGCGATTCTCCTGTGGCAGTGGGCTCAGAGGTGGGGAATTTTCCCAGTAGCGGCTCACATAGTAGGCTCCCTCATTGTGAGGACTGACACTGTCACATCTGACTGCAGGACCACAAACGAGAGCTGCATTACAAAGTGAGAGATATTATCCAGTTTTAGGGTTTCCATTCATGGAACTATTCACGATGGCACAGAACAGGATGTGTCCTCAGTTCTCTGCTTTACACTTCCCTCTGAAAAGTTCCCTTCTTCAGCCATAGCTGGTCTCAAGGCCTGCTGTACGTGCTCCCACCAATACTGCTTCTGTCGAAAGTAATGGGAAAAGTGTGGGATGATCAACTATTGTTGATTCTGGTCGCCCCCTGGACTGGGCTCAGAGGACCTGCAACGCTGATCTATTTGCTCTGTGCATTTGGCCTCTCCCACGGAGAACAGGCCTCCTCTTGCAGCAGAATGGCAAGATTCTCCACTCCAGTCCCCAAACACTGCAGCTGCATGCATGAAGATTCATTTGTGTCAGGTAAAGTCCTTTTGTCTTCCTGATGAAGTCGTAGTCAGGACACCCTTCACTAGAAACATCTATGCAGGTCCTTGGGCTCCATTAGGCGAGTGGTAAGATTCGAAACGCATCAACCAAGTCTGGCCTTTCTGGTGTTTGTGGATTGCATTATCCCTTTGACAACAGGGACTAGTGGTGACAACAGTTAAGGACTGTCTGTCACATGTGTTAGCCTGATCAACTTCCCGTTTAGACTGGCACCAGTAGTGTATTGTGAGAAAGATGTGCTCCACTTGTTTCTTCCCACTCCATGTGTCATTCCTCAGAGGCATTTGAACCTCTTTTTGACAGCTTCCCAATTGGAGATTTGTTTGACCTTTTACCCTGAAGACAGTTTTGTTGGTGGGAATTATTTTAGCATGTAGGGTCGAGGAACTTCAGGCCCTATCAGCTTGTCCACCCTTTACAGTTTTCTGCTGGGGTAAGTTGGTTATTTTCACTTTCCTATACTCATTACCCAAAGTGGTACTATCATTTCGTATGGCTCAGTGTGTTACTCTTCCATCTTTCTCCCCTGATCCACATCCAACCAAAGAGGTGTGACTTCAGACGTGTGCTGTGATACTACATACTCACTTGTTATGACCGATTGTATGATTAGAACTTTGTGGCTTTAACTGTAGCCGAGAAGGGCAAGGCGGTGACTTTATGCTCTATTCTTCGTTGGATCATTCTCTGTATCAAGATCTGCAGTTACTTGGCCTAAAAAGACCCTTTGGCAGGCCTTTTTGCCCACTCCATTAGAGCCCTGGTTGATTCCATTGTGCTCTAGATGAATTGCTGTTGTTGACATGTCTCCGGGTGGTCATCTTCCCATATGTTTGCTAAACATCTCGTATTTCCAGGACGTAGCAATGATACTTTGCCCAAGTTGTGTTTCATGACTTCCTTGGTTCACCTGGCCCTACTCTATCAGCACTCAGAGGGAGGTATTGCTTTGAGACCCATTCACAAGGTGATGATTCTGCAGGAAGATTAATCCATCAGAAGTTGTTACCTTCTATAACTATATTTCTTATGATACATATTCTTAGCACAGATTCTTCACCACCACCCTCCTTCCCCGAGTGCCTGGACTGACAAATTCCCAAGTTATACAAACATGTTATGTGCTATATTTGTTGCTATTATTGCGCTCTCCGTTCCTGTCCACTCGTCTCACTAGGGTGTGGGAAAAGTTCAGGGACTGACGTCCGTGCACAGGCTGGCACCTAATATACTATGATGTTGTCGTGTCCAAATGCAGAGTTGCGGCTGAAGCTGCATGTCACCACCTGGCACCTCAGGAGGGCCATTTCTGAGGAAAATTCTTGCCAGACGGGTTTAAAACATGCGAGAAAGATTATGTATCCACCAGTATTGTCATTACCGAAGGTAAGTAACTGCTTTGTTACTGCTGATGTTGCTGCTGGCTTACAATTGAGAAATTGCTTCACCTCCTATTGCGGAGAGCATGTAGCTCCTGTTCAACATGGCAAAGCACCAATTTACATAAAACAGGACCAGTATACTGTACTTGCAGCAATATGCTTTGCCACACGATGCACAGCAGTGGAAAATTGAAGTTTCCGTTTACAGTGTAAAAAAAACTCAACACGATTTACCCTTTCCAGCCCTAGGTGCCACTCTGGTATTAGCAATGCAAGTTTTTGCATAGAGTGCTTCCAGGACAAAGCTAATAAGCACTGGCAAAGACAATAAATCTGGCCTTGCAATATTTTGCATTTATTTTTTTGCAAAAATATGCAATAAGCATTAACATGTAAAAAAACAAATAAGTAAAAATGCCACGGTCTGCATATGTTTGCAAACAAAATAAGTAAAATGATCAGTCTCAAAAGTAAATTTAAAAAAAACATGAAATGAAAGCAGATATTAAATCCAAGATTGGCCTACCAGCCCTGGTACTAAAGTGACTGCTTTTTAGGTGGAGTGGATGGGCACAAGCAAAGTGCAGTCACCTACAATTAAGTGAGCCGGTGGCTCTAGTGGGCTGACCAATTGCCTCATCCTGTATGCTGTGGTGGTTGGAAGCAGAATGTGATTGACGCTTGAACAGGCCAGTGAATGAATAAGGCGTGTCAAAAGCCATGTAAGAGATCTATAATGGGTTTTGTTTTAACTATGATACAGACGAGACAGCTGAATGTGCCTCTTGACCAGACCTAAAAAGGAACGCTGCAAGCTCGAAAAGTGTACAAATGTGCATCTTGAGTAACTGTCTCTTAGTCGTTCCCAGTCAAGCGAGGGTTGGATGAACCGTGAGGAATAAAACCTGCAGTTTCATACTGCTGAGTAGTAAGTCAGGCGACGAGGGTAGCCCAGAACTGCAGAATGGTTTATTCTGCGCACTTACCACTCGTCCCGCGTCGGCCTTTGTGTTCCCCGGTGCCTGTGGCGCACAGGCCTCATTACGCAGCGCACCACTGGCCGATGCAGCAATAACAAGAGGAAATCAAGCCCCGCAGAGCAGCCTCCTGGGAGGTTCGGTATACACAATGGCGACGGTGTAACAGGCAACCAAATAAACACGAAGTACAAAAGAGTAACGCTGGAGGAGCGCACTCACCCCCCAGGCTCCCTCGGCCCTGTCCTGTGCTCCTCTGCAATTAGACAGCTGTGCTTTTCTAACGCTGCGCGTGCCAACAAAGGCCTGACAGGGAACAGGTTTTATTTGTCTGAAACGCGAAGTACAGTACTGTCTTTTATATGAACCAAGACGCGCGCGCAGGGCCCGCCCTCCTCCGAACAGCCGGGTTTTTGGCGGCGAGGCTCTGATGCGGTCCGCTTTGGTCTGTGAAGAGGACGGAGGCTGCTTTGTGTAAACACGCGCTGCAGAATGAGGTTAATTGTCCACACCGGCCATCTGCTACCTGGCCGCCTTCCGCGCGCGCGCCCGCGCCAGCGCCAGCGGATCAAGTGCCTCTTTCATGCCGTTGCCATGGCCACCGCTCGCTTTCTGACTCCGGCGCGAGGTGGGTTTTTTCCGTTCAAAGTGAATCCTTCGCCACTGCCAGCCTCATTGGTTCGCGGCATCATTGAGATGCTGAGTGGCCAGCGTGTGTTCATTATGGGCTTGGGCATTTCACGCTACAGGATGGCGTCCCTGATGCAACCCTTTGTTAACCATGGTTTGTCCTCAACAACACTCAAGCATGCATCTATTCCAAAAGTATGGTCTTGTTATGTTGAAGGGAGTAGAATTTGCATCACATTTTTGAAAGCTGAATAGACGTATCTTTGCATTAAAAAAAGATGGTTTTCTACTGAGCACAAAACACTGTTTCAGTAAATAACAAGTGATGTGCGGGATTGTTGGGATGATTCAGAGGGCTCTCCAAGACCCTCAATTCAAGCCAACCTCTGCCCCCCCATCGAGGCTAGGTCTGACTACCACTCATTCACCATTCTTCTCTCGCGTGGAAGACAGTACAGGGTTGGAGAAGTTCTTCACCGACAATCTTCATGTGGACTTGGAGAACGCTCTCCTTCCTCACCCAGGTGTTTGTGCCCTTATTCCCTTGCTGGGGCCGCCCTAGCAGAGCCAAGCCCCAGTCCCTGCTCTATCTGGCATTGTCTGTTGAGCCAGTCTGTTCTTGGTCTTCTTCTCTGATCCCACAGAGATTTCGGATTGCTTGCATCTTTCAGTCGTAGCCCGTGCGAGGCCATTATGTGTGTCCCCTTGCATTTGCCTAGTCTGACACAGGGGTCTCCTCAGCAGGTGATGACCTGGTGTCATCATCTACTCCACAGTTTCCCGGTCCTATAGTGGATCATGAGGACAAAAAAAACCTCTCCCATCTACCAGTATGGCACAATGCGCAATTTAAAACGAGGTCAGTAGCCTTGCCTCACCCATAATGGATGGCACAGTGGGATTCTGTAGGACTGGTGTACATGTTCCCTCTGTTTTATCTCTTTTCTGCCCCTCACTACATCTATCATCTTCATATCCCTTGAAGTGATGGGTCCACTACTGGCAGCTCATCCGGACTCCATGTTTGCCACCTGTTCCCTAACTCAAGCTACACCGCAAACATTATTGCATTTTCTGCATTGGTTCTGGCTGCGGGAAAGTGCCGCTGATGGGTCAGGTTTTGAGTGCAAGATGGATGGTGTTAGCCTGGGTTACTGATGGATCTTCTGCTGTAACAAGTTCCATATTTAAGCAGCTTGGTTGTCTAGAAGGTATGTAGGCATCAAGATAATACGTTTATTGTACAAAGATCGAGCTAGCTGGAACATTAGCCGAAAGGTTTCGTTCTTGTCTAAAACTGTCTTATGTTCCTTGCAATCAAAGATCATAAGAAAACTTGTAATGTTCATCTGCTTCTGAAATTCTTCCAGACGTTGAATGGCGTGCTCAAATGACCCAGGTTACGTAGTGGCAATGAATCATAGGGGGGGAAAAAACTCAGCCGGAAAAAGAATCTGGTTGCTCTATTAGAAGGATTATGTAGACGTTGCACATACACTTGTACATGACCTTTATAAGTGACCCTAGCATATTTCAGTGTAATTGCGTGTGCCCCCCTCCCTATAAAAAGTAATTGGTAGAGGCGCCACCACACTACATTTGGAGTAAGCAGACCCAACGTGAAAAGCACAAGCCTGTTTTTTTTTTTTTCTTAACCTTTGGTAGCGCAAAAATGTGTGATGCAGCGCGGGTGTAGGTACACAAGCATTGCGGCCAGCTCAGAGTGTATTCCAAATGGTGCCGTCCTGATCAGTTGTGGGAACTAACATTCTGATTGTTTGACTCATTTTACAAAATTTACAGTCCATACTGTTCTATGAATTCAGCAATTTCTTTTTCTTTCAGCACTCCATGGGTGTGCACAATTTTTTTGCTTTCTCCCT
Source organism: Calotriton arnoldi (assembly GCA_963921515.1). Taxonomy (NCBI): domain Eukaryota; kingdom Metazoa; phylum Chordata; class Amphibia; order Caudata; family Salamandridae; genus Calotriton; species Calotriton arnoldi. The sequence continues at coordinate 1,036,426 of CAWUFW010005193.1, forward strand.
GGAGTGCTGCTTCCCCCTCCAATAACTTGCACGCTCTAGGTTGCTCCTTTCATACGTGCCATTGCCTGGTGACATATGTGCGTGTACAACTTGTGAACAATTTTATTGTTTTGCTCATGCTGAATAGGCAGTGGCTGGCCTGTTTGCAGTAGTTTGCTCCTAGTGCCTGTTAGACTTGACATCCTCAGTGTGGTATTACCCCAAGCTTTTTTTTCACTCTGATTTTTGCTGAGCTCGTTTTTGTTGGCATTAGGACTCTGTGCATTTCCACCCTGCAAACCAGTGTCAAAGGGCTAGTGCTCTCTCCTTCAAACACGTAAAATTGCCATATGCCCAATTGGCACAATCAATTTACTTATAAGTCCCTGGTAAATGGTACTACATTTTGCTGCCCCTGGCACGGATGCCTGCTGCCGTCGTTCCGCATCCCGGAGGACCCAACCGGAATCCCAGGCGGCCAACTCCTGAACGGTGGGTCTTTCTCTTCCACCGCTAGAGGACCAACGTCTCACCCGTTCTCATCAGGGGGGCAAAACTCTCCGGCACCATTTGCTCTCCTCTTTGCTGGCTTCATCCCGCATCCCGGAGGACCCGACCGGAGCCGCCTGATTTCAGCAGGGGGGAAGTACTCTCCGTCCCCACTTGTCCTCCGGCGTCATTCTGCAGTTTCTGGCATTGCGTACGGAGCCCGGCTGCCCGGCAGTGGTAGCCAGCACCATTGGATTTCCGGCGCCACCCAGTGCAACCCTCCTCGCAGCCTCTCTCTCTGCTACTCCTAGACCTGGCCCATTAGCTGACAGCCCGATGTGGGCCTGTTAGGCATTCCTCCGCCTTATTCCCGGAGGACCGACATCTCGTCCTATCTCAGCAAGGGGGCAATTTTCACCGGGCCCATCCACCCTCTGGCACCATTTTGCTACCTCTAGCACTGCTCCCTGCTGCCGTCTTTCCACATCCCGGAGGACCCGACCAGAGCCCTGGCGGCCAGCACCGGAACAGTGGTCCTTTGAGGATACCTCAGTGACTGTTGAAGCGTGACTACGCCGCAGACCGCCATGCTGCTGAGTTGAGGTATGTGGGATCTACCCAGGTCAGGCGTCGTCCATTGTCCACGATCCCCCATGCACTTCAGTAGCACCCGACTGTTCTCTCTTCTCTGCCCAGCACCCCTATGAGGGCCCTGACTCTGTCTCCAACTGCTGCAAGCTACAACAGTCACCACATCTGATCCAAGGTGGGCACGAGCAGGGCCTACACAGGATTCCACAGAGTCCTGGACATGATGTGCCTGATTTAATATGGCGGCCGCTTCTGCCTTTGTTCCCTCGGCAGCCGAAAGACAGCCCCAGCTCCTTCTCATGATTACTCCCCCTCCCCCGTTCCTTTTTACCTATGCCCCCTAGTGGGGACATGTTCCTCCGCTTCCTGACTTTGCAACTGTAGCCCATGTTTCGATTCTAATCTACTTTTCTGAACACTGAGACCTGAGCAACATGGCTGATGCCCGGTGGAGCTGCTAGACAGCTATAGAGGAAATTGTCCCGGGTTTCCCCCTCGACCGTCACCTACCCAGCCGGACATTGGGCACAGTTTCCTCTTCGTCTCCCTGCTATGGCTCCTTCCTCCCCTTTCCTTCGTCTCTCCGCCCTATCTCCCTCCTACCCTTCTTCCTCACCCCCTTACCTTTCTACTCTCCCCTTCTCTCGCCTTCTATGCTCTTTAAATGTTTCTAGCAACAAGATGTAACTGATGTAACTTTGTAACATTGTGGAACCTCATGTAAAGCGCTCTGATACCTCCGGGTCTAGCCAGCGCTATATAAAACTCAAATAAATAAAAATAAAATAAAAAAAAATCTCAAAAAATGTGAAGGACTGTCCTCACACACCACCAGGTGTCATGCTTCATCATCTAACCTCTTCTGGTTAAGATACTACCACCCTGTAGGGTGACCTAGGTCAACCTCTACCTAAAGTTGGGATTTCTTGAAACCCCAAGTCAGGGATTAAGTTGTAGTATCTTAACCAGAAGAGGTTAGATAGGAGCCCTAGCTATTTCGTCCTGATGAATGCCACGGACCTTCCGGGCCAATATGGCAGAAAGATGTTGACAACACTGGTGGTGAGGGGGTACTAGCTCCCCATATCCCCACTCTTGATTTTTAATATCAAGTAAGCACCTAATAAATAAATGTATTTTGGTGTTTACATTGGTTTTTAACCTTTCACTTTATCACGGGCCCCCACTTTGCTTTTAGAAGTGCCTCCCTGTCTCCAGGTGTAGGCCCGCTCTCTACCAAACTCAGTTTCTAGAGAGCGAGGACTGCCAATGATTAAGCATGACACCTGGTGGTGTGTGAGGACAGTCCTTCACATTTTTGGAGATGCCCAGCACCCCACTTAATCAAGTGTAGAGTGCTTGCCTTTATGTATAGAATCAGAGATGTATTCAGGGTGGCTTCTTTTGTGTGTGCATATTAGGTTTGGAGGCCAGCTCACCCTGAACACCCTTTAGCCTCTAGTTCCCTCCCCTAGCAAGCTCTTGGGTTCTGTGTGTGGATATGAGATAAAAGATGCCTAGGTGTGGAGAGTGAGGGTCTTCCTGGGGGGCTGGGGAAGAACTGTGCCCTACCCTGATTACACTTCAAAGTACCCGCCTGCATCACATGCAAAGGCCTTCCCTTTGTCACGCTAGACAGTTTGGAGCCAGGACCAGGGGAAGGGGACGAACTGAGCCAAAACAGTTTTGTTGGTAGGCCAGGAAATTCCCCTCACAAAGGTTGGCACGGAGTATAGAAGTAGCACCTCCAGGATCTCTTATCAGAACACTCCTGGACCTGTGGAGAATTCAGAAGGACTGCCCTGCTGTCTGAAAAAAGAATATTGGACCTGCTTACCTTGAACCTAGGGTTCCCAGAAGTGGCCTCAAGGGTCAGTTGGCTGACCGGTTTAAGCTACAGGGACACAAGAAGCTTCCAGAAGCCTCCCTGCTACTGCTCACACCAACTGGACCCTCGCTGCTGGCCTCTTCTGGAGTGAATCCTAATCCCCAAGAGGTGCCCTTCATGCCCTGGACCCTTGGCTTGTATCAGTAGGTGCTCCTCCTGAAGAAAAGGTGAAGATACAGAGGTTTTGGGCACTTCGCTGTCCATGATGACTGCCAATGCAAAGTTCAAGCATTGACCAGCTCTTTGTGTTACAATAGCGACAGTCGGCAACACTCGACCTGCTCCTCGCACCAACAGCTACCTTATTTTGGCCTCCAATGTGGAGGGCACTCTTCGCGTGGATGTGAGAAGGCAACTCTTCAGCAAGACGAACCTGGTCCTGTATCAGACCTGCGGTCTATCGCGGTTGGCCTGAACTTGTGACTTGCCCTGTTCCAACGTGACCAGATAACCGCAAGTGGCACTTCATGCTTTTTGGCGCTAATTTTACCTAAAACCTTGACAACTCATAACTCCAGTTCTACTGATTGCTGTTTTGTCATTTTATTTATTAAAATGTATTCTATTTTTCTAAATTGGTTTGGGATTTTATTGGTGTTTTCACTTCATTACTGTTTGAGTGCTGCATGAGTACTTTACACATTGCTTCTATGTTAAGGCTGACTGCTTTTGTGCCAAGCTGCCATAGGGTTAAGCACAGGTTTATTTAGTGACTTTTGTGGTTCACTCTGACAAGGATTGTGTTTATTTGTGTAGGGTGTCCACCCCTCTCAAACCAATTTCTTTTCTTACAGTGCCTCTGCTTCTTTCTGCTTTCTTGGAAACAGTTGTGCTTTATTTCCAGATCACAGCCTGTCTCATTGCTGCTAGCAGGATTAAGAGTATAGCCGAGTCACTTTTTACCGCCATCCTCTGTCGCTTCCCAGTTTCTGAGAAAAATGTTGTCAGCAAGGAAGGGAGATGTGGACATGGACTTGCAGTTGTTGGTGAATTTGGTTATTATCACATTGTGTAAATACCCACAGCTGCTAGGATACAAATTCAGATGAGGGATCAATTGACAGCCTTCAGATTTCTATTGCGCAGTTCTACTCTTTTGTAATGTCCCATTATGGGAGCAAGGCTGAGACAGGTTTATATTAAAACATGCTTATTTTTAACTCCTTCTACTGTGTTAAATAGCTGTTTAATTTCTTCCATAAAGGTTCCTGAAGAAAAAGTCAGACAGTTGCTTTATTATTAAAAACATAATTTCTGCTTAAGGGATTTTTGACATAATAGGCTGAATGATATACTTACTGGTGCTTGCCAATACTTTAGTTCTTTGTGTATTTCACTTGTGTTTTTTTGTAGTCGCCTTGACTACATCCCTAGAGGCATTTTAACAGTTTAAAATGAGAAAAAATGAAAACCAAGAAAGCTTGTCCATTTGTAATCTGGATTAATTGGTAAGGAATGCAACATTTTTTTACAAATAGCAGAGAAACCAAGCTACATATGCAATCTGAAAGTCTTTCCTATTTATTTAATGGGACATCTTAATAAAAGGTGAGCCTCTCTCTGAATGTCCAACACAATAACAATAACACCTGGAGTTGCTTTCATAATTCAATGGAATTGTTGCCAAGGTCTTAGAAATGTGTTGGATTAATGTGATTAGGTTGTCTTACATTTACACACCCTCCTATTATCAAATAGATTTTGGAAGACTGTTTCCTTCAGTTGATTCAATGTGATAATAGGCTTCTTTTCTCATATTTTCTTTTAATGAGAGGTGCACCTTGAATCATCTACCAGTTATAAATACTTTCTCCATGTTGTGATTCCCTCTATCCTTCTGTGCTCCCCTTTCTCCATCTTCCTCAACAATGACTCACTTCCAATTTTTTTTTAAGAGCTTCTCTTTTTGATTCTCGCACCCATATCGCTGAAAGGTCAGTATAATGGGAATTATCCAGCCCATATATATCTAGCAGCATTTCTTCTGCATACTTCCTGCACTCCCGACAGCTATACCTGGCCTTCACCTTGAAGGTTCTCATTCTCCTAGAGTAAGCTTTGGCTGCTTCACCAATTTCCTGTTAGAGTCAAGTATACAATGGGAAGCACCATAGCTGGTCATTTCTTGCCTGCTGCTGAACCCGAGGTAACGGTGCCTAATAGTTGCTCTGCGTGTTAATTGACACTCAGGAGTGGATTCCTTCCCTTCACGGACACTTTACTTGACTCTGCTTGCCTCATGCCTGTGCTCCCGCATTGTGCCTGCCCAATGGTTTTCATGGCCCTTTTAGTAATATTACCTAATCACCATGGGTGTCTATTCACCAAAATGCCAGGCGTAGTGGAAGTGGCATCATATACTCAGTGAGCTCAATGAGGTCACAGGAAGTGACATCATTTGACCCTTGTCTATACACAAGGAAGGTGCACTCTAAATAAAGTCGTTCATGAGGCATGTATAGTTCAAAATTCTTCTTTTTATTAGAGTTGTTTGCTTTAAAATTCTTCTTTTTATTAAAGTTGTTTGCTTTAAAACCGGCACACAGCCAACGCGTTTCGTTCCCTAGTGCCACGGGAACTTCGTCAGGGCTGTAATAATTATAACATAAATATACAATTAAAACTTACATTTGCACACTATACAAGAGACAATAGACTATATTAGAGAGACAATAATAACACACAATACATATAAAATAACGCAAAATCCAAAAGTGAACGTTTAAAAGGAAAAACAGTATTCAGATTGGATGACATACCCACAATACAATACTAATAAAAAACACATACAGTACAATTGGGGGCACATATATCCATACAATATGGACAAAACATAAAAAAGTGATAAAATAGTAAGAGAGGTGGGAAAGAATAGAATCTAAAAAGAGAAGAATAATACATATCAATTACCACAGTAGTGGAAAAAGAAAAAGATTTACATCAACGTTACTAAAGCGTACTATCTAGGGGTCCAAGCTAAGAGGCGGGAAAGTGAATGTTAAGAAAAATAGAAGAATGGAAAAATAGAAGAGTAAATAATAATAATAACAATGACCACAATAAGTTCAATAATATGAGAAAGCATCTCACCTTACTCATATACAGAAGAATCACAAATTGTCCATAGAGGTATAAGGTCACCTATTTTGATCACTACATATAATCAATCCAATTGCGATTGGTCCAAGTATCTCTAATGAAAAAACAATTCGTCAATATCATATAACAAAAGGACACAAAATCACCAATATGGAGCCTTAAGCCAGTAAGATAAATTGGTGCCAGGTGCAGGGTCAATTTGTACCCATTGCCAAAATTATAATATAAAGAGTGACATTAGCCAGAAACCAATCTAAAGACTGTTCGTGTTTACAATAGATAGTTTGAAGTTATGGACAAGTGGAAAATTTCTCACCTCAAGTATTTTTGTAAAATCCTCCAAAAGATGAATTTATATATGGTCCTAGCACAGTATTTAAAAATTGCCGCTCCTCTTCAGTATAAGAGGGCGCGTATGAAAGATAACACAAAGAAAACACAAACACGATATCTGCAAAGTAATTTAAAAAGAAACGAAAAGTACATACGTCTATAAATATATTCAATAATACAAAACAACATAATAATATTGAAATTGCTACGTCATAACCCCAATCGTTCTCACCTTGAAATCAATCAAAGGGCATCCGATTTATCTAGCCCAAAGTTCACTGTTGTCCTTAAATTTCGAACACACAGTTATAATAGGAACTGTAAATAAAGGTAATTTGCAAGAATTAGAGAATTCGAGGGGAGAACAGGTAAGCAGGGGCACCTAAAAAATTTTTAAATAATGTGTTTCAACTTGCTTTAAGCAGATAATGACCTCGTAAATGAAGTAAATGCGCCACAAATATAAACAAAATACCAGGACTTGGATCTATATATAACCACTAGTAAATACCTCGTATTTATAATGCCTGGGCTTGAGAGGCGACAAGCAAATGCAGGCATATTGCATAAAGTGACATAAAAGATGTAAATATATCTCCACCATGGAGTAATAATAAGTACACATGTGCTTTCATAAGAAATACGGGCACATCTCAGAACGTAACAACAGGACTTCATTATACGTGAGACCACAAGTAAGAACCTCGTCGTTATGAGGCCTGGACTTGATAATAGACAGACAAACAATTACACAAAAGCTATCTAGAGTGACATCTAAAATGTCCATCTCTCTCCCCCATCGGTATAAAGGTAGTGTATAAGCTGTCGTTAATAATAAAAGCACATCACAAAACATAAGATACTAAAAACATAATCCGAGAAGCCATCTAATACACGGACACATAGGCACAAGCCCACGCTTACCATTACGTAGAATCACGAGAAAGACACGGCATAATAACCGGCAGCAAGTTGATACAAACACTCGCGCCATAGATTCAAGCGCCACTTAAATGGTCGCCAGTGAGCGCGATGACGTCGCGGCAATGCGGTCTAAAACGGCTATCAAAAGCGGAACAATACGAGAAATGTATTGCGGCCATCTTGGAGTGTGTTCAATATAATTGCAGACATATCTAAATAAAAGAAAAGGTAGACAAAAAAAGGGGGCTAACCCAAATATAAACTATATTAAAGTACAAATAATTCAATATCTGACACTTGAAGTGTGGCAATCAAACAAAAAAACAACACTTCCTACCGTATCATACCAGTAAATAAATAGATGACGAGAAATCACTATTCACGTATTGACGTAATCGATGAATTCTCAAAATTATGTCACAGTGAGGAGAAAGTGAACAGTTGGAATTAGAATAAAAGGGGCAAAGATTCAGATAAGGAAAAGAAGGCAATACACAAGTAACAAGACCAATACGAAAGATGTATGGCGGCCATCTTGGAGTGTATTTAGTGTTCTTATAGACATATCAAGTACTGGAAAGGGTAGACAAAAGTAAACCCAACCCAATTATCGGCCATATAGGAGTTCATTTAGTTCAATTTCTGACACATGAAGTGTGACAATCAGGCAGAAAAACAGTACTCCATTCCGTGTCATACCGTAGTTAGATGGATGACAAGGAAACACTATTCATATGTTGATATTATTAAAATCAACATAGGTGTTGCGGTTCGCAGTGACAAAAAGGGGGGACACTTAAAAGTTAGAAAGAAAAAGGCAAAGATTCAAATTAGAAATCAAGGCAATACAGAGGTAACAAATAGGCCACAAATACTCATTGTTAGTCAATAAACATATAGACATATCACTAAGTACATCAGAAACATTGACACACGAATAAGGGGTCTATCAGGCCACAAGGACACTCTTTGTCTTAATCATTATCCAAGGAAATAATGCAATTCCCTATCAGTGTTGTGACCCCTTTTGATAGCCTGCAAGCGACATATCCATTTTGCTTCCTTCTGTCTCACTAATAGCTCCCGGTTGCCACCCCTGATTCCCAGAGGTGATTGAGGCCTTAGAAAAAGAAATAAACGATATGGAGCAAAAGGACCTGATTGAGAAAAACTTCTCCATCTTAAAAAAAGTAATGGAGGAGCATCAAATTTATCTGAAAGATAAGAAATTGAAAAAGATCAAGAGGGATGATAGAGACTATCGCGACGGACGTGTTTACACGTTCGCCAAGAAATATGATAATGTCCAAGGGAATGATGAAAGAAAGAGAACTCGTGACGATAGGGATGAGAGCGATGACGCTCGCTCTGCAAGTAGTATATCTTCCTCCTCAATGAGCAGTGCAGCCTCCAATTTACCACAAGGGACCCCTTTAGGGGAAGGAGCTTCTTCTTTTCAGAAGGAGCTCGCCACACTCAGAATCAGCAGCAGGCTCCAACAACAAAAAAAAGAACAACCAAAACAAGGAGGGGAGGCAGGAGGTCAAAAGGCAGGTACAGGACGAGGGCCAACCAACAAACAGAATGCAGGGGCGAAACGCAAATAACGAACGACAATGTATTTTGTAATGATATGTTATCTGATGATTCAATTGATGATTATGACCTAAAGATTGTCAACTTATCTAATAAAAACCTTGACAAAAATGAATTAGCTGTCCTTAGTAAAGGTTTGAATTTCTGTCCGACCCAGGGTGGGGATTTGACTGAAGTACACATAGATCTTTACAAATTTACTAGAATTTTAAAACTTCAGGATTATTTTTCACAGCAGGTCCCCATACCTACGCTATCATCAACCAAGTCAGATAGCGTGACACACACTGTTGCTGATATTCGGAATATACAACTTTTACTCACTTTGGATGATGATGGCAACCATGACATGTCCACCGTATTGAGTGATTTAGACATTGAACAAGACTGTAATATCGATAGTGGTCTTAAGCCAAAATCCAAATTTGTACCAGCATATAATTACCATCCGAGCATTGATACTTTTTATGACAAGGTTAGTGAAGATCTGTATAAATTGGAAACATCAGGCAGATTTACATCTCATATCAACCACAACATTACCGCTAAAGAACGACAAGCATTGAATAGACTTAGATTGGACAAGACTATTGTCATAAAAGAGGCAGACAAGGGCGGTAATGTTGTGGTTATGAACCATTGTGATTATATGTCAGAAATTGACCGACAATTGGGTAATACTGATTGTTATCAGCGAATTCGTACTAACCCAATAAAAGGACTAACATTAATGATAAATGTCAAATTATGTGAATGGAGGGATACTGGCCTTCTTACGGAGGATGAGTTCAGATACCTGAGAGTTGACAACCCTAAATACCCTTGCATATACATCTTACCCAAAATTCATAAGGGTGGGGTATTTCCACCGGGTCGCCCTATTATTTCAGGGATTGACTCACCGACTGAGAAGCTTTCGGAATTTGTGGACCTCAGGCTACAGAAATATGTCATTGATCTTCCCTCGTACATCAGGGATAGTAAAGATATTCTGATTAAATTTAAGGACCTTCAATGGTCGGACGACCTATCATTCGTCACCTTTGACGTAGAGAGTCTGTACACATGTATATATAAGAAATTTGGTACATTGGCAGTTCGATCTTTCCTTGACAGGGAACCTGCTGAGCACTATGACATTAATGAGATGTTATTGGAGATGATTGACATCATCTTAAGCAATAATTTCTTCCTGCATGACACTGACTGGTTCCATCAGACACTTGGGACCGCCATGGGTTCTAAATTTGCTCCTTCTTACGCCTGCCTCTTCATGGGGTGGTTTGAGAGGGAGTATGCCTGGCATAGACATGCCTCCCCCTGGACCGAACATATTGTGTTCTGGGGAGGTATATTGATGATATTATTGTTCTGTGGTCGGGGTCTACCGATCAGTTACATCAATATCATACTTACTTGAATGCTAACATCTTTAATGTGAAATTTACCATGATGCATAATAAAGAAAAAATCAACTTTTTAGACATACATTTTTATGTCAAAGAGGGGGTTGTACAAAGCACCCTCTACAGGAAGGAAACTGCATGCAATGCAGTCTTGCATGCTGATAGTGCCCACTCACGTGCGGTCATCAACAACATCCCCTATGGGGAGATGACAAGGTTAAGACGGAACTGTAGCGAAGATGATACCTATCATAGGAACATACTAGAATCCAAGAAAAGATTCCTCAAAAGAGGCTATAACAGACAAATTCTTGACAAAGCAACTGTAAAGGCACAACAACTTAGAAGAGAAGATACACTTTGTAACAAACCACGGGAAACGATTAAGACACAAAAAGATAAGGAAGTTAGGTTTGTTACCCGATATAATTTAAATAGTTGCAAAGTGTATAATATTTTAAAGAAGAATTGGAATATCCTGAGGGATATTCCTGGCCTAAACAAATGCTTGACAGACAGACCTTCTATCACCTATCGTAAGGGCAGGTCATTGAGGGATGCCCTTTGCCGGAGCCATGTTACCAATCTACGGGAAACCTGGTTGCCACCTAAACCTCTCGGTTTCTTTACCTGCGGTTCCTGTAATGTTTGTTCATTTGGGAGAAATAAAATCACTGATTTCACTTATAATACTGTGAATCAGTACAGGATTGCACATTTCATTAATTGTAACACTACATATGTAATATACGTCTTGGGATGCAAATGTAACATCATTTATGTAGGAAGTACGATACGCCCACTTAAAACTCGAATTCAGGAACACCGCAGGGCAATACGTAACAAAGATAGCCGGTACCCTGTGAGTGAACATTACATGGAAGTACATCCCGAGGATAATACCTTTTGGTTCCATGGGATTGACCATGTTCCTCTGGGAATCAGGGGTGGCAACCGGGAGCTATTAGTGAGACAGAAGGAAGCAAAATGGATATGTCGCTTGCAGGCTATCAAAAGGGGTCACAACACTGATAGGGAATTGCATTATTTCCTTGGATAATGATTAAGACAAAGAGTGTCCTTGTGGCCTGATAGACCCCTTATTCGTGTGTCAATGTTTCTGATGTACTTAGTGATATGTCTATATGTTTATTGACTAACAATGAGTATTTGTGGCCTATTTGTTACCTCTGTATTGCCTTGATTTCTAATTTGAATCTTTGCCTTTTTCTTTCTAACTTTTAAGTGTCCCCCCCTTTTTTGTCACTGCGAACCGCAACACCTATGTTGATTTTAATAATATCAACATATGAATAGTGTTTCCTTGTCATCCATCTAACTACGGTATGACACGGAATGGAGTACTGTTTTTCTGCCTGATTGTCACACTTCATGTGTCAGAAATTGAACTAAATGAACTCCTATATGGCCGATAATTGGGTTGGGTTTACTTTTGTCTACCCTTTCCAGTACTTGATATGTCTATAAGAACACTAAATACACTCCAAGATGGCCGCCATACATCTTTCGTATTGGTCTTGTTACTTGTGTATTGCCTTCTTTTCCTTATCTGAATCTTTGCCCCTTTTATTCTAATTCCAACTGTTCACTTTCTCCTCACTGTGACATAATTTTGAGAATTCATCGATTACGTCAATACGTGAATAGTGATTTCTCGTCATCTATTTATTTACGGTATGATACGGTAGGAAGTGTTGTTTTTTTGTTTGATTGCCACACTTCAAGTGTCAGATATTGAATTATTTGTACTTTAATATAGTTTATATTTGGGTTAGCCCCCTTTTTTTGTCTACCTTTTCTTTTATTTAGATATGTCTGCAATTATATTGAACACACTCCAAGATGGCCGCAATACATTTCTCGTATTGTTCCGCTTTTGATAGCTGTTTTAGACCGCATTGCCGCGACGTCATCGCGCTCACTGGCGACCATTTAAGTGGCGCTTGAATCTATGGCGCGAGTGTTTGTATCAACTTGCTGCCGGTTATTATGCCGTGTCTTTCTCGTGATTCTACGTAATGGTAAGCGTGGGCTTGTGCCTATGTGTCCGTGTATTAGATGGCTTCTCGGATTATGTTTTTAGTATCTTATGTTTTGTGATGTGCTTTTATTATTAACGACAGCTTATACACTACCTTTATACCGATGGGGGAGAGAGATGGACATTTTAGATGTCACTCTAGATAGCTTTTGTGTAATTGTTTGTCTGTCTATTATCAAGTCCAGGCCTCATAACGACGAGGTTCTTACTTGTGGTCTCACGTATAATGAAGTCCTGTTGTTACGTTCTGAGATGTGCCCGTATTTCTTATGAAAGCACATGTGTACTTATTATTACTCCATGGTGGAGATATATTTACATCTTTTATGTCACTTTATGCAATATGCCTGCATTTGCTTGTCGCCTCTCAAGCCCAGGCATTATAAATACGAGGTATTTACTAGTGGTTATATATAGATCCAAGTCCTGGTATTTTGTTTATATTTGTGGCGCATTTACTTCATTTACGAGGTCATTATCTGCTTAAAGCAAGTTGAAACACATTATTTAAAAATTTTTAGGTGCCCCTGCTTACCTGTTCTCCCCTCGAATTCTCTAATTCTTGCAAATTACCTTTATTTACAGTTCCTATTATAACTGTGTGTTCGAAATTTAAGGACAACAGTGAACTTTGGGCTAGATAAATCGGATGCCCTTTGATTGATTTCAAGGTGAGAACGATTGGGGTTATGACGTAGCAATTTCAATATTATTATGTTGTTTTGTATTATTGAATATATTTATAGACGTATGTACTTTTCGTTTCTTTTTTAAATTACTTTGCAGATATCGTGTTTGTGTTTTCTTTGTGTTATCTTTCATACGCGCCCTCTTATACTGAAGAGGAGCGGCAATTTTTTAAATACTGTGCTAGGACCATATATAAATTCATCTTTTGGAGGATTTTACAAAAATACTTGAGGTGAGAAATTTTCCACTTGTCCATAACTTCAAACTATCTATTGTAAACACGAACAGTCTTTAGATTGGTTTCTGGCTAATGTCACTCTTTATATTATAATTTTGGCAATGGGTACAAATTGACCCTGCACCTGGCACCAATTTATCTTACTGGCTTAAGGCTCCATATTGGTGATTTTGTGTCCTTTTGTTATATGATATTGACGAATTGTTTTTTCATTAGAGATACTTGGACCAATCGCAATTGGATTGATTATATGTAGTGATCAAAATAGGTGACCTTATACCTCTATGGACAATTTGTGATTCTTCTGTATATGAGTAAGGTGAGATGCTTTCTCATATTATTGAACTTATTGTGGTCATTGTTATTATTATTATTTACTCTTCTATTTTTCCATTCTTCTATTTTTCTTAACATTCACTTTCCCGCCTCTTAGCTTGGACCCCTAGATAGTACGCTTTAGTAACGTTGATGTAAATCTTTTTTCTTTTTCCACTACTGTGGTAATTGATATGTATTATTCTTCTCTTTTTTAGATTCTATTCTTTCCCACCTCTCTTACTATTTTATCACTTTTTTATGTTTTGTCCATATTGTATGGATATATGTGCCCCCAATTGTACTGTATGTGTTTTTTATTAGTATTGTATTGTGGGTATGTCATCCAATCTGAATACTGTTTTTCCTTTTAAACGTTCACTTTTGGATTTTGCGTTATTTTATATGTATTGTGTGTTATTATTGTCTCTCTAATATAGTCTATTGTCTCTTGTATAGTGTGCAAATGTAAGTTTTAATTGTATATTTATGTTATAATTATTACAGCCCTGACGAAGTTCCCGTGGCACTAGGGAACGAAACGCGTTGGCTGTGTGCCGGTTTTAAAGCAAACAACTTTAATAAAAAGAAGAATTTTAAAGCAAACAACTCTAATAAAAAGAAGAATTTTGAACTATACATGCCTCATGAACGACTTTATTTAGAGTGCACCTTCCTTGTGTATAGACTTTCCTGATTATTTGACATCCTTCAGTAGCGGATGTCGGGAGCAGTTGCACTCTTATGAATAATGTGGAACTAATGGAATTTAAGTGCTTGACCTGGGTCAGCTGCTGTGTGCGTTTTTGTTTGTAATCATTTGACCCTTGGCCCTAAGTTTTTTTCCCTCATGTCACGTGAACCTGACATTACAGCAATTGACATCACTGAAGATCCATAATAACTTTGTGATTAATATAACATAGCACAGACAAATGTCTATTTTATATACCACTTAAATTATGGTGATGATTTGAACTTTGAAAAATCTGGGACATAATACTTGCCCTGAATTGTAGTGAGTGAATGAAGGGAGTACGCTAGACCCCGTCCACTGGGGTTTTCTCCTTTAAAAGATTTTCAAAAGTATGGCAAGATATAGTGCATTTTAAAGCACGATTTTCACATACATTTACTAAAATGCCATAAGTGCTGAAAGGGCAACCATTAAATATTCAAATCCTTACATGGTGTGCCAAGCCAATGAAACCTGACATTCCCCAGGAGTTTACCTTATTTGTTTTCAAAATGTGATATAGATGCCCCCATATGTCAAAATTGCCTCAATTGTGCCAGGGCCAGAAATGTCTTGCCCATTTTAAGCCATCCTTATACCAAAGGTGACTCATGTCAAAATTTACCTCAATAGCTCAGCATTTTGTCATGGCTGCCAACCTCCCATGTGCCAGGTTGTCCACCTGTATGCCAAGAATTACCACCAGGGTGCAAGTACCAGCATTTGGCCACCGGTGTCCACGTGCCAAGAATTTACTCAAGTATGCCAGTATTTTTCCATGGGTGCCCTATATAACATGAATTCCTCTACAATGTTGGTCCATGTAGTTTACCATTAGTGTACCAGTGCCAGTATTTCGTCACAGATGTCTGTCATGCTAAATATTGGTGCAAGTGGTATTTTGGCCTGGGTGTTCCTATAAGACAATTTCAGTATGCCAGGACAGACAACAAACTCGCAAGCATCACATTACATTCACACTCACATTCATGCGTTCTCACTCACATTCACACTCATTCTCACTCACACTTATTCTCACACTCTTACTTGTGCTCTTACACCCCCTTACACTCTTTGTTACTCATTCTCACTCACTTGCATTCACTGTTAATCTCACTCATACATACATACACTCCATCTCACACTCTGTCACTCATGACCTGTCACTGACTTTCATTCACATATACATGCTTACACATACAGACACACTTGCTCACACATATTCTGTCTGACGTAAATACACTCACCCGCAAGCATGCACAACATACATTAAAAAACAATTTTTACCTACCGCATCTGCCAGCAAGGTCCTGTTCGGGATAAGCGTGCTCCATTTTTTACACTAATAGTCAATAATGAATGGGATCTTTGCAAAGCGAGACTGAAATTCTGCTTTAAAATATTCTGCTCTAAACATTAAAATATTACACAGATGCCAGTGGCTTCATGTGCATCTACAAGCAACCGGTTTATTCACTGAATCCTCTTGTTGGAGGTTTGATGAAGAGAAATATGTCAGAATGTGCATTATTATTTTGGGTGGAGGCACGCCCCTGCCAACTTAATAAACACATCATGGTTAGACCAGAACACCGTTTTTAGAGAATCTCTGCTGAACCTGTATTAGTTGTAGCACCAGCAGGAGGCAACATGTGTTGAGCTCAGGTAGTACCAACAATTTTAAAGTAAGGAAAACAACACAACAAAACGCTTGGAGTGCCAGGAGTCCGAGTTATTTCTTACAGCAGGCCATTATTCTTCAGATGTAGTGTTCCCGGTTTCAAGAGTCTTTTTTGAAGGTGGTGGCGATGTTGCAGTCTTATGCTGTGCACTAGCTATTGGTTGAAAAATTTTGCCTACTGAAAACTTTATACTTTCTAGCCGAACGCGCACCTCTTTTTGCATTGCTTCCTCTGTGCTTTTATGTAAAAAGACCCAGAAGCCATAAATCCAAAATGGCTAACCTTCCATCAGAAGGGACCGTGGCTCTCCTTAAGCCACTCCCATATTTAGTTGTAGTCTCCTTCCTCTATTATGGCCAAGAAGTGGACCCAGAAAGTGTAGGAGGATCTGGGAATGAATAGGAGCAGATGTTAGCCCAGCTTGGCAGAGTAAAGGCAGGTCTTTGTTCTGCCAACTGTGTTTGGATCACCGCCTCATTTGCAGTGGCACAACTCTTCATACTTAATCAATCAACTCGGATTTGTAGAGCGCGGCTAATCACCCGTGAGGGTATCCAGGTTCTGGGTTCTTGCTGGGATCAATCAGAGAGCCAGCTCTTGAGTCCTTTTCTGAACTCAGTGAGAGAGGATGATGTTCGGAAGTACAGGGGGAGGTCGTTCCAGGGCTTGGCGGCGAGGTAGGAGAAGGAACGTCCTCCACTGTTGCTTCAGTGGATGCGGGGATGTGAGCGACGGTGAGGGAGGCAGAGCGCAGGTTTCTGGAGGGTTGGTGGAAGTTCAGGCGGTGGTTAATTTATGCTGGTCCTTGGTCGTAGAGGGCCTTGTAGGTGTGCGTCAACATCTTGACTTGGCATCTTTTCTGGATAGGGGTCCAGTGTAGGTCCTGGGGGGGGAGTGATGTGTGTCTGTTTGGGGAGGTCAAGGATGAGTCCGGCAGCTGAATTCTGTATTGTCTGGAGTCTCTTCAGGAGTTGGGTGGTGAGTCCTGCGTAGAGCGTGTTGCCATAGTCCAGCCGACTGGTGACTAGTGCTTGAGTGATGGCTTTTCTGGTGTTGACAGGGAGCCATCTGAAGATTTGTTGGAGGTTGTGAAGTGTGTGAAAGCAGGCAGAGGAGACTGTGTTGATCTGGCGTTTCATAGTGAGTTCGCTGTCCAGGATGATGCCATGGTTGTGGGCGTGGTCTGTCGGTGTGGGTCTGAGTTCGGAGGGCCACTAGGTGTCGTTCAATGGGGAGGTGTTGTTCCCAAAAATCAGCATTTCCGTCTTGTCTGTGTTGAGCTTCAGGCAGTTGGTCTTTATCCAGTCTGCGACGCTCGTCATGCAGTTGTGGAAGTTGGTCGGGTGGTGGAGAGGTCTTCTGAAAGTAAGAGGATGA
The DNA here is from genome assembly GCA_963921515.1 of Calotriton arnoldi. NCBI lineage: Eukaryota > Metazoa > Chordata > Amphibia > Caudata > Salamandridae > Calotriton > Calotriton arnoldi. The sequence goes on from CAWUFW010005193.1 coordinate 1,053,831, forward strand.
GATGGGTGTCGTCTACGTAGGAAATGATGTTGAGGCTGTGGGTTCTGACGATGTCGGCCAGGGGCGTCATGTACGTATTAAACAAGGTGGGGCTGAGGGATGAGCCTTGAGGGACGCTACAGATGATGCTCTGGGGTTCCGAAGTGAAGGGTGGTAGGTGGATCTTTTGAATTCGTCCTGTGAGGAACGATTCGATCCATTTGAGGGCGTCTCCCTGCATCCTGATGTGGCGGAGTCCTTGATGAGGTTGTGGTGAGATACTGCTGTCTCCCCTCGGTCTTCGGTGGTAGCGCTCAGGGCGGTCTCTGTGTTGTGGTTGGCGTGGAAGCTGTTTGGGAGGTATCCAACAGATTGTTGTTCTTCAAGTATTCGGTAAGTTTGTGGTTGATGACCTTCTCGAGGACTCTTGTGGGGAAGGAGAGCAGAGAGATGGGGTGGTAGTTCTTGAGTTGGCTGGGGTCGGCGAAGGGTTTCTTGAGGAGGGGTCTGACCTCTGCCTGTTTTCATTGATCGGGAAAGGTGGCTGTGGTGATGGATGCATTGAGAATGGAGGTGAGTTTGCAGCTGATTTCCTTGCTCCCGAGGTTGAAGAGGTGGTGGGGGCAGGGGTCCGTGGGTGCTCCAGAGTGGATGGAGTTCATGATGGCTATAGTGCTCTGTATGGTGAGCGGTTTCAAAGCAGTTAGCAGGTGGCTGTAGGTGGCGAGTCAGTTGGCGTGAGGAGGCTGTAGAGGTCGGTGGGCTGAGGTTCGAAGTTGCTGTAGGTGTTGGATATCTTGTTGTGGATGTAGTCAGCTAGGGTGTTTCAGAGTTCCTGGGAAGGGGATATGGTGTTCTCGGTGGCTGTAGGGCAGGAGAACTTTCTGACGATGTTGAAGAGTTCCTTGCTGTGGTTGGAGCTGGCTTCAAATGCGGCCCGCCAGGACGCATCTTTTCATGTCTTTCGGACGTTGATGGTACTGAGATATTGTAGACCCTTACATGTACCTCTCTATCCGAGCTGATGAAAATAGTACCACAGGATGCAGGATCCACTCCCTATATTTCAACAGATCTGGGGCAGACATGTTGAAACTGAGGACCAGACTGGTTATAGTGGCTGGTAGCTGGTGTATCTTTTTATTTATGCTGGATATTAAGTTATCGCTTCAGTTACGGCATGATGAATCGCCTTGGGAATGTTGTCAAGTTGAGTGTTGTCCAGTTGAGTGAACTGTGACCCACGTCACATGACCATATATATAGAGTAGCAATGCGGTCTAATTAGAGTCTCTGAGGCACATGCTGTTAGGTGGTGCAGGTGAGGAAGGCATACCATACCTTCCCAATAAATACAAATTCAAGCAGATAATCGTCACACTCCAGGGTTGTAAACTTTGCAAGTTTTATTGGCTTTGTTACAGCTTCACCTACGTGTTTCGACCTTCTCAGTCTTTTTCACAGCCGCGAGTCTTTGCTTTGTGTTCTTCATATATGTATTCTCCCATATAGTCATAATGTTGCATTATAGGAGTTGTAGTTATTTCAACAGTCAGTGTATTAAAATACCATAATAAGTGATAATGTGAATAAAATACATCATGAAGAAGGGAAAATAAATTTTTTAATAGACTTAAGCATTAATTCAACTGCCACATAGTTGGTTGTTATACACGTCTGTTCATTAATGAACTTGATGATGCTTCATTGATTTGTATGCTGAACACATCTAGTTATAGCATGTCATGATATCGTGTTTCAAAGAGTCTCGTAATTATGATGTCTCTCAATAATTATTTAACCAGCAATCAGGGCCTAAGTGGTCATTGGTCAAATTATACTGTTTCAAATTAGGGCCTCAGTGGCCATAGTTACAATTGACCGTATCAAATTCCTTGATGGTACCTGCTCCTCCCACCAGCCCATATGCAAATTAGCATAGCCGGGGTCGAAGCGGGTGCCCATTGCTCATCCCCTCTGCTGCTCATAGAACTCATTGTTGAATAACAACGTGCTCTTGGTAAGACACCATTGTAGCATTTCTAATAATATTCTTGTGTGTTCATAATACTTGATGGGACGAGACCTTAAAAAATGTTTAACTGCCTTTATACCATCCTCATGTCTGATGATCTTTCCAGGCCACATCAAAGATATGACATAAACATTGCGTAAAATCTTTGTGTATTATATGCATATTACCTACTGGCAGTCGCCAGTAGGTAGTTATAGTTAGGACCATGTTTCCATAGGAAAAGCATTTTTGACTTGCCTCTAGCTTTGGCGTCGTTTGACGAATCTTAACGAAATTTTCCCCAAAAAAGTGTGCTGGTGATTCTTGATGCACATGGAAAGTTTCGGGGTGATCCGTCAAGCGGGGCCGAGAAAAGGGAGGGGGTACAAAAACATGTTTCCCATGTTAATTCTCATAGGAAATTTAGACACGGCTACAGCCCGAACTGCTGAACGGAATTTCACCAAATTTGGCAGAAAGGTATATATTGGTCCGTGGAAGTGCCTTTTTTCTGATTTGGTGTAAATCCGTTCAAGTGTTTTTGAAATATTAAGGGAAATCCAAATTTGTATATATAGGGACACAGATCCTCCTTGGATTTGCGAATCCACGCTCCAACAGCAATGCCGTGATTGGCTGGCCCCAATCTGAGAGGAAAGTTGCGTCCACCATTTTGTTCATCAGGACTCTGTTCCCTGCGGGGAAAATAAAGTAAACAAATGATAGAAGGGTTCAGAGTAGAGGTACCCTGACCCCATGGGACTAATTGAGGGGTCTGTGAGGGACTCTTCATGGGTAAGAAATTGATCAAAAACCTTTTTTTATTTACCAAGCCACGAGTCGTGGATCCTCCCTGGATCCTCCTTGGATCCTCACAGATTCGGGGAGGATCCGGAGATCCAGACCCAAATAAAAAAAAAAAAACATACGCTCACAGATCCACACACCTACTCACATACTCACCCATACACCCACCCATACAGCCACTCACATACCCACAAAACCACTCACAGACTCACACAACCACTCACACACCCTCTCAGACACTCACACATCCACTTACATACCCACCACACCCATACAGCCACTCAAACACCCATGCAGCCAGTCACACCCACTCACAGACCCTCAAAACTACTCCCACACCTACTCACATACCCACCCAGCTTTCACACACCCACACAACCACTCACACACCCACTTACAGACCCTCAAAACCCCTCACGCACCTACACAGCTTTCACACACCCATACATTACTCACACAGCATCTCACAGACCTACAAAACCACTCACATACCTACACAGCCACTCACAGACCCACACAGCCACTCACAGACCCACACAGCCAGTAACACACGCACCCACCACTCACTCATACACTAAGTTACATACCCATACAACCACACAAACACCCAAGTTAAAGAAACATTGTAGTTAGGAAATAGCATTAAAAAAAATAGAAATTCACTGAAAAGACCAAAGGTTAAAGGGACGTTGTAGTTAGGAAATAAAATTTTAAAAAACCTTAGAAATTCACTGAAAAAACCACATAGTTATAGGTAGTCCCTGTAGCCTTTGTTTTTTTAGTAGCTAGATAGATAGATAAAAAATATAGTATTATGTAAATTGTTTTGCTGTTTCTTAGCAGGATACCGCTACCTGGCTAATTGCCTTCCAGGCTGGCCGCAGCAGGCATCAGGTGATTTCCTGGGAGGCTTGAAGGGTGGGGGACGGTTTTGCAGCAATGGGGGCTGGTTTTTTCAGTTACTGGGGGCCGGTTTTGCAGCGGTGCTGCATTATCGGCCCCCAGTACCAAAAGCACCAACTGTTTCTGATATCTTCCCCTCCCCCCCACGGGTCTGGTCTTACAAACTAGCCTGGGCTGCTTTGAGTTCCCAGTCTGGCCCTGTTGCCGTCTTCCCCATGTCTCTCCTTTCACACGCCCCCACCCCTCTCTTCCAACCCCACCCTCTCTTGTCTCCATGTAAAGGCTGTCAATGTTTGGCTGTTTAAGCCTTTTGATTGTGAGATGGTGTTGGAAACAGCGTGCACATCTTGTGATTCTCCCTTGAGGGAGTTTATTTTCTTTTTTATAGTATGGGATATTTGTGTATTCTGATCTGTTGCTTTTGTGAATTTCTTTAAAATAAATAAGTGCATTAAAAATACATTTTAAGAAAAGCCGCCGTCGACTGAAGATTTCTACAGATCTTCATTTATTGTAGTGAATGTTACCAGCATCAATTATTTATACCTCTCCCTGGATGCAAATACATTTTCCTCAGTGTTGTTGCACTTTCCTAATTGTGTATGTTTTTCCTTGCTTTTTTTGTCTTTCCCTTGTGGTGTCACTGTTCTTTCATTCCTCTATGCAGTAATTGCTATTTTATATTTTTACACAAAATCTGAAGACTTATTGGAAGAGTTACTGAGGGAGCTGTGGTTGGGGGCCAGGCTCTGGATCACTTGCCCCGCACTTTCAGTCATATTTTATGGCACGCAATAATAGTCGCTGTTTTAGCACTAATCCAAAATTACATTTAGTGTAGGATGGCCAGATTTTGAATGCCTAAAAACCGTGACATTTTGCAAAAAATAGAAGGACTAATTCAGCATCATCCGAGGGGCACAAAATGTGGCTTCTTTTTTAGTCCGTAATGCGGCGATCCGTGCATACAGCTCGTTTTTGAAGCTGTTTGTGTTGAATGTGCGAGTTGCTTTTTCTGAAATGCACGACTTCTAAGGTTTCAGGTGTATGTCGGTGTATTGTCACTGTTAAGCACGCGGGCCGGCAAAGCGGGACCTGTGAGGGGCCCGCGACAAACCCTTACCGGGGGGCACTACGATGAGCAGGCAGCAACCAAGCCAGAGAAATCGCCGGGCGCCAATTGGGCAGCGTGTTTCAAAGAGCCGAATAGGCGGGGGCCCCTCAGCGTGCGCAACAGGAATCTGAAAGAGACACGTTAGTGACAGATTCCTTACCTTAGAATATCCCCAGGCGTCAGGCTGGATCCGGAAAGTTTTTGCGTAGCAGTACCCTTGCGCGTCGGTAGGCGGCGTCGTGCGGCTACGCGTCGGGAGCGCCGGGATGACGTCGCGGGCAGTACTTAGACGCCGCCCCTGCGCGCTGACGTCAGTTCTTTCTTTTTCCGTGCCAGTAAGCGCAGATCCGGAAAGAGCAGTGCCCTAGTCATTTTTTGACTAACTTTTTGGTGAATTTTTCACTGTTTTTCTCGAAGTCTCTCGACTCCGAAGGTGTCAGTAGGGATGCCCGGCTTCAAGCCATGCGACGCCTGTGGTCGAATGATGTCGATCACAGACCCGCATCTAGAGTGTCTTTACTGCCTCGGCCGCGACAACGACACGAAGTCGTGTCCCGACTGCCGGGCCTTGCACCCGAAGGCTTTGCAAGAGCGGTCTCGAAAGCTCCTCGAGGTCCGGCAGTCGACTCCGCGCCACGCCAAGCCCCGGTCACGTGAGAGGTCGAATGGCCGGTCGCGGAGTCCTCATCGGTCGTCGGGATCCAAGTCTTCGCACTCCTCCGGTAAGTCGAAGCATAAGAAGTCTAAGAAGCGTCATCGCTCAACGACTTCACCTCGCCGGTCTCGCGACTCGGCTGAGGGTCCTGTCGGCACCGTCCCCGCCCCGCGGCGCCGGGAGTGCCTATGGAGCCGCCCCCGCATTACCCGTCCTTCCCGGGTTCGGGGGCGACTCCGGCCGAGATACAGGAGTTCCTGTCGGCCATGGCCCGCCTCTTCGGGCCTCAAGGTCCCCCCGGTGCGCCTTTGGGCCCCGCGGGCCCTAGTGGGGTTCCTACGGCGACCGCCGGCGACTCTGGTCCCGGCGCCACCAGCCCCGGCTACGGCCCCGGCTCCGGTGCTGCCACAACCCCGATCGACGCCGGTTGACCTGACGACACCTCCACCGGCGCCGGTCTCTCCGGTGCTGTTCACGACGCCGCCCGGGGCTCCGGGCGACGTCGTTCCCCGGTTCTCTCCGGATCCGGACATGGCGCCGGACTGGCGTCGCTCGACACCGGCTCCGACGCTGATGGGACCTTGAGTCCCGCATGTCCCTCCTCCATATTTTGAACCTGAATTGGAGGACGTAGAGGACTGGGAGGGGTCTGATGACCCTCTCACACAGCAGTGTGAGTTTGATCAGGACTGGGCTGAGGAGCTTGGGGATGCCAGTGGTTTGGACACCTCCCTGACCCTGGCATGCTGTCTCCTCCTTCCGTGGCAACGGAGGAGGGAGCTAACTTTGCAACGGTGTTGCGTAGAGCAGCTGGGGCCTTACACCTCCAGTTGCCTACAGTGGCTGTCAGGACTAACATCCTGACGGAAGTGCTTCAGCCGGCGGCTACCTCCTCGGAGCCACTGCTGCCGTTTAACGTGGCGCTTTCAGACGTTCTTTTGGGCACCTGGTCCAAGCCCACCACAGGGGCTCCTGTGGATAGGAACGTGGCCCGACGCCATCGCCCTGCGCCGGGCGACCCCCTGTTCCTCTCCCAACACCCCACCCCTGAGAGCTTGGTGGTCCAAGCCTCTGCTTCCCAAAGCGCCTTCCATACCGCTCCCCCGGATAGGGAATCCAAACGCCTGGATCAATTTGGGAAGAAGGTCTTTTCTTCCTCCAGTGCTGGCTTGCGGTCCGTCAATACCACTTGCCTCTTGGGCCGATATTCCCACTCCTTGTGGGACTCGGTGGCGCAAGTTCTGCCCCAGTGTTCTGAGAAGGTCCAGACACTGCTTACCCGCGTCATTGCTGAGGGTAGAGATGTGGCAAAGTACACCATTAGATGTGGCCTTGATACCGCCGACTCGCTGGGCAGATCGCTTGCGACGACAGTGGCGCTGCGCCGTCACGCCTGGCTGAGAACCACTGGTTTCTCGGGTGATGTCCAAAACTCTCTTATGGACATGCCCTTTGATGGAGTCGGTCTTTTTGGAACAAAGGCAGACCATGCGCTGGAGCGCTTTAAGGACTCGCGGGCTACAGCCAAGTCCCTGGGCCTTTCTGCTGTGCGCCCTCAGCAACAGTCTGCTTTTCGCCCCTTTTGTGGCCACGGAAGGGGCGCCCAGTTACGTCCGCTGCCCAGCCACCGGCCCGCGCAGCAAGCGTCTTCGCGTGGCCGAGGACGTGGCTCCCGCCGTGGCGGGTCAGGCAACCAGCGTGCGGGTCAGGCCACCAACCCCGCCCCGTCCACGGCCTCCAAGCCCTCCTAGTCCTTCCTTTCAGGTGCACAGCACGCCAGTAGGGGCAGGGTCCGCCATCACCTTCACCACTGGTGTGCCATCACCTCGGACAGGTGGGTCTTGGACATTGTCCGAAGGGGCTACTCCCTCCCCTTCGTGACCATCCCCCAGCCATGCCACCTCAATTCCACCGCATGTCAGGGGATCACTTGGTGCTTCTTCAAAAGGAAGTTGGGGCCCTCTTGGCCAAGAGGGCCATCGAGCGTGTTCCGACCCCAGAAGTAGGACGTGGTTGCTACTCCCACTACTTTCTGGTGCCCAAAAGGACAAGGAGGACATGCGTCCTATCTTGGACCTCCGGAACGTCAATCGCTTCCTCCGGAAGGAGAAGTTCAAGATGCTCACCCTAGCTCAGGTCTTGACTGCTCTCGACCCTGGAGACTGGATGGTAGCGTTGGACTTGCAGGACGCATATTTCCACATCCCCGTCCTGCCGGCCCACCGGCGTTACCTGCGGTTCACGGTAGGCCTCGAGCATTTTCAGTTCACCGTTCTCCCTTTTGGCCTTACCAGCGCCCCTCGGGTGTTCACGAAAGTGATGGCGGTGGTCGCAGCCCATCTGCGCCGGGCAGGGGTTCCAGTCTTCCCCTACCTCGACGACTGGCTGCTGAAGGCGGGCTCGTCCCAGGCAGTCGTCTCCCACCTCCAGACAACGGCCGAACTCCTGCACTCGCTGGGGTTCCCCATCAACGTGCCGAAGTCGCACCTGATTCCTTCTCCACAGCTCCTTTTCATCGGAGCAGTTCTGGACACGACACAGTTTCGGGTTTATCCTCCCGAACGGCGAGTCCGGGATATTCAGGCTATGATTCCGATCTTTCGGCCTTTATCCTGGGTTTCGGTACGGATGACCCTGAGGCTGCTGGGCCTCATGGCCTCCTGCATCCTGCTGGTCGATCATGCCAGATGGCATATGCGGGCTCTGCAGTGGGACCTGAAGTTCCAGTGGGCGCAGCACCAGGGCAACCTGTCCGATCACGTCCAGATCTCGGAGGGGTCTGCAAAACAGTTGCAGTGGTGGCTCTCGAACCGGCAATGGGTCATCGGCCGATCCCTCTCCCTTCCCCAGCCAGAGCACACAGTTGTGACGGACGCGTCCCTTCTGGGATGGGGCGGTCACATGGGAGAGGCGGAGATCAGAGGCCTCTGGTCTCCGGCGGAGTCCCGCCTCCATATCAACCTTCTGGAGCTCCGGGCGATCCGACTTGCACTCAAGGCATTCCTTCCCTCTGTCAAAGGGAAGGTAGTGCAGGTGTTCACAGACAACACCACCGCCATGTGGTATTGCAACAAACAGGGCGGGGTGGGGTCGTGGACCCTATCAAAACATTTGCAGCTACCAGATGCTACAAATCCAATCGCACAGCGTATCGGCAAATCATTGCAAAATTACTCTTATTTCGGAGAATCCATGTTTATTCAAATTTATCCAAAGTTTTCCATAATTAATCCATCTTTTCACAACTTTTTTCCAACTGTTCATAATGAGACTGTCCATCGACCCAATTTTTTCAAATGAGGCAGTTATGCCCATCCGGGCCTTTTACTGCGTCACGTGGGTAACTTAAATCATGTTAAGCAGCTAAAGATATCATTAAATTCCAATGCATTTCGGGCCTTTTGCGCCCTTCGTCAGGGATAGCTGTTGGGTTCAAAGCAAAGCCTCTGTTAGTCTTACATATCTAAAAACAGTTCTATTTTTTAGTTCTATTTTTACAAAAATGCATACAGTGCTTCCATCATATTCCAGTAATATAATAACTCAAAAATGATAATTGCATCCATTTAAATTGTCCTCATATAATAACCACCACCCTTTAAAAAAATAATACTGCAATTATACTGCAACCTTGTCGAGTATTCCCTGAACGCGGTAACCTCCCCCACATCCATCCTCGATCTTAAACCTGCCTTTATCCCCGCGTTACTAAACGAATGCTCAACTCCCTTACATCCAATGACTACCTCAACTTAAATGCCCCTGTGCATGTTTAGTGCCCAACCATATCACTTCACTACTACACGCTATAACCTGCCCAGCCCCATTCTCTACCGCATACCTGCTCTTCCTCCAATGTTATTTCTCGCCAGTCTGACTCCTTCTTTCTTCATCACCGTTTCCCCAAATGAAAGCTCAAACACCTAACTCCTCCCCGTGCTTGCAATTTAAGCTCTTCACGAAGCGTAACCTCCATCAGTCACCTGATCCTCATTACTTTCTTCTACTATTCATTTGAACTACGTGACCCGCTATTTCTGGTGCATCAATCCTACCCTCCACTCATCAATCAAACCAGTCCCTCCCCGTAACCTCCTCCTATCGCTGAATCACAGTTACCTTTCTCAATTAAACCAAAACTACATGGCCCACTAGCCCTTGCACGAAACTTTTAAACCCTCCTCCATATCAACCTTCTGGAGCTCCGGGCGATCCGACTTGCACTCAAGGCATTCCTTCCCTCTGTCAAAGGGAAGGTAGTGCAGGTGTTCACAGACAACACCACCGCCATGTGGTATTGCAACAAACAGGGCGGGGTGGGGTCGTGGACCCTATGTCAGGAGGTCTGCGCCTCTGGACATGGCTGGAACATCAGGGCATATTCCTGATGGTTCAACACCTGGCAGGTTCCCTGAACGCCAGGGCGGACGAACTCAGCCGCAGGTGCATGATGGATCACGAATGGCGTCTTCACTCGGAGGTGGCGCAAGGTCTCTTTCAGCAGTGGAGAGAGCCTTGGTTAGATCTGTTCGCCACCGAAGAGAACGCGCAATGTCAGCAGTTCTGCGCGTTGGAATTTCCAAGGCGGCACTCGCTCGACGACGCTTTTCGTCGCGAGTGGAGTTGCGGTCTGTTGTACGCCTTTCCGCCTATACCACTTCTACCCAGAGTGTTGAAGAACATTCGGCGCGACCGGGCCCAAGTCATTCTTGTGGCTCCGGACTGGGCTCGAAGAGTTTGGTATCCCGAGCTACTCAGTATGAGCGTCGATCCCCCGATCCGTCTGCCTCTTCGGGAGGATCTTCTGTCGCAGCAGCAGGGGACGGTCCTCCACCCGAACCTGTCCAGTCTACACCTGCTTGCGTGGAGATTGAGCGGCGGCAGTTGATTCCTTTCGACTTGCCTCCTGAAGTTTGTGATGTGATTCTGGCAGCCAGGCGTCCCTCCACTAAGGTGGTATACGCCTGCAGGTGGAACAAGTTTGTGGCATGGTGCACAGTAAAGGCTGTGAATCCCCTTTCTGCCCCTCTTTCTGAGGTTCTTCTGTTCCTTCTTTCTCTGGCCCAACAGGGTTCTGCCCTGGGTACCATCAAGGGCTATCTTTGTGCGATATCAGCCTTCCTCAGGCTTCCTGATCAGCCCTCCCTTTTCAAGTCCCCTGTGGTTAACCGGTTTCTTAAAGGCATTACACACCTCTTTCCTCCTGTTCCGTATGTAATGCCTCAGTGGGACTTGAACTTGGTTCTTACCTTCTTAATGTGCGCTCCCTTTGAGCCTCTACATAATTGTCCTCTTCGTCTTCTTACTCTGAAGACAGCATTCCTGGTGGCCATCACCTCTGCTCGGCGGGTGAGTGAGCTCCAGGCTCTTTCATGCAAACCTCCCTTTCTGTCTGTTTATCCGGACAAGGTTGTTCTTAGGACGCGTCTGTCCTTCTTGCCAAAGGTGGTTACTGCCTTCCATATTGGGCAGACCATCACTTTGCCCACCTTCTTTCCGCCTCCGCATCCTTCCAGAGAGGAAGAGAGGCTCCACCGTCTGGACCCAAAACGTGCGCTTTCTTTTTACATCAACCGCACACACCAGTTCCGGGTGGATGACCAGCTCTTTGTTGGCTACGTGGGCGCCAAAAAGGTCGGGCGGTACACAAAAGGACCATCTCCCGCTGGGTCACTATGTGTATCAAAGCCTGCTATTCTTTGGCTAAGAAGGAGCCTCCTGTTGGGCTGCGTGCCCATTCCACCAGGGCAACGGCGGCTACCACGGCTTTAGGCCGCGGGGTTCCGTTACAGGATATATGTCAGGCAGCTACGTGGGCCTCGCTGCACACGTTTACCAAACATTACTGCCTTGACAGCCAAGTCCGGAGAGACGGCTTCTTTGGCCGTTCTGTTCTCCGGGACTTCCTCGTCTGATCTTTGTTCGCAGACCCACCACCGGGGTTGGTATTGCTGGGGTATCTATTCTAAGGTAAGGAATCTGTCACTAACGTGTCTCTTTCAGATGCACAAGTTACTAACTTGTGTAACGATATATCTGTAAGAGACAGTAGTTAGTGACAGATTCCTACCGCCCACCCATCCTCCCCGTTCTGCGAACTGATTTCTAGGGTTAAGGACATCCCTTTCAGGGCCCTAGTATTTTTCAGACACCTATGTCAGCTTCTTGCATGGCTCTGCGTTCCTGGCGCGGAAAGTCGTGTACAGAACTGACGTCAGCGCGCAGGGGCGGCGTCTAAGTACTGCCCGCGACGTCATCCCGGCGGTCCCGACGCCGACGACGGACGCGGAGCCGCACGACGTCGCCTACCGACGCGCAAGGGTACTGCTTTGCAAAAACTTTCCGGATCCAGCCTGACGCCTGGGGATATTCTAAGGTAAGGAATCTGTCTAAGGTAAGGAATCTGTCACTAACTACTGTCTCTTACAGATATATCGTTACACAAGTTAGTAACTTGTGCTTTAAGGGCGTGGCCCCCCCGAACATTTGCTTTCCCCATTGAACTGTGGGGACCTCGCTGTTGGATCATCGCGTCGGATTCGCTGGAGCGGAAGAGCGAGTCGCTGAGTGGGCAGCGGCGTGAGCGGAGCACGCTGCCACTACCAACAGGGTGAGTCTCCCCAGGACTGGTCTGCTGGGGCGTGTGGGCAGTGGCGTTAGCTGAGCACGCTGCCTGCAATTGCCAGAGCCTTAGCGGAGCTTGGGGCAGCGGCAAGGGGCGGAGCAGAAGGAGAGGCAGGAGAGGCTTACCAGGGAGCGGCGTGAGTCGATTGCTGGGGCTTAGTGGGGCTACGCTGCCCACGTGGTAGAGGATATTCGCAGCGGGCAACGGCATGTGCGGAGCACGTTGCCCGCAATTTCAGGAAGTCTGGAGTGCAGGGCAGCGCCATGAGCCGAGCGCGCTGGCTGGGAAAAAAGCCAGAAGATGAAGCGGGCAGCGGCGCGTAGTCGAGCTCGCTGCCCACAGCACAGAATCGGCGGCCTCAACAGCTGGCACCCTTCAGCGGGCCCAGGCAGCACCACTCGCTGAGCTCATTACCTTTGGGCGGACAGCGGCGTGGTCTCGAGCTCACTGCCTGCGGCGGCTTAGCGGAAGCAACAACCCGCCCCCTTTTTTTGAGGGGCGGTAAGCAGGAGGAGGCGGGCAGTGGTGTGGAGTTGAGTGCGCTGCCCGCTACGGTAGCCAACCCCCCCACCTGCACGCACCTTACCGTAAGGAAGATCTGAGTCCTCTGAGCAAGGAAGCTTGATCTGGGGCTTTGGCCACGTCCCCACTCCTCCCCCACCAGCAAGGAGTTTCCTTTAAACGGACAGGACACTATTGGTTTCTCTTAAAGGGGTAGGTCACTGTTAGTTGGATTGCCAGCCCTATTACCTCTGGGGCACAAACAACTGCTGGAGTGGCCATTCCCCCCCTACCAGCAAGGAGGTTTCTTAAAGGGGCAGGACACTGTTGGCTGGATTGCTGGCCCTATTTCCACTGGGGCACTGCTGGTGTATCCCTGGGGGCATTGAGGAATTGGTGCATTTGGTGCAAAGTGGACGAGGACTGTGGGAGCCCCTGCTTGATCCCCAGGCACCCTAAAGGCACCAAGGGCGCTGCAGTCACTGAGGATCATGCCAGGGGCCAAAGGTACCGGTATCCGCGCTGGGAGGGAGTGACGCAAGCCCGTCCGGTACAGGAGCGAGGATGAGAATGGCGACTGGGGAAACAGCCAGCAAAACGTGGAAGCAATAATGTGCAGCGGCTATAAAGGACCGGAGGAGGACCTACGCGAGCTGCTGGGGAGAGTGAGGATCTTGGTGGCGAGCCAAGGCAAGGACTAGGTCAACAAGAAGGTCATGGAGGCGCTACTGCTGGACAAGGCAGGGGGCCAGGCTGATGCCAGCAGCAGGAGGGTTAAAGGGCCACAGCGACAAGGTCAGAGCAACAGGAGGCTTGCAGGTGGAACGGCAGCCCCTGGGGCACAGCCTCCAAAGACACAGTGGGTGCACACATGGGCAACGAGGATCTTGGTAACGCAGTCACCCTCCCCGGATAGAGCATCTGACAGCGAGGAGGAGATGGACCACGGTGCTGGGGCAGCACCTGTAGCCAGCACGGTGGCAGCCTCAAAGTCCACAGCACAACAGGCCGAGGGATGGAAAGGAGATAATTATGAGCAACCGGCGCTCAGCATGCGTTGGGCAAAGGGACCACTTAGTGAATGGAACGCAACATATAATGCTGGGGTTACCACTGATGGGGTAGCTAGCAGGGGTACCAAAGGCGGCAGCGCAGGGACATTTGACCATCAGACTAGTGTGGGGCAAGGGGTCGCGGGGCAGCCTGGTTTGCACAGCGCAGGGCATGATAGTCTACTGGAACAAAGGATGGGGTTATCAGGGGTCATATTGCAATGGTTTGCCTCATTCCTCCAAAACAGATCCCAGAGAGTCAAAATGAATCAATCCCCGTCTAAGCCCCTCGCAATCACTCTTGGCGTTCCACAGGGATCTGTTCTTTCACCCATTCTCTTCAATCTGTTCCTGGAACCACTGGCAAACCACTTAAAATCTGCTAGCATCCACTATCATATGTACGCTGAGGACACTCAGCTGTATGTCAAAATCGCCTCCCCAGAGGACATTATATCCCTCAATACCACCTTGCAAAATACACATCTCTGGCTCACAGATAACCATCTCAAACTCAGTGCTGCCAAAACTGAATTCCTTCTCATCTCACCGCCAAATAATATCCCCAAGATCGATCTTTGGTTGAAACATCTTGCAGTCCTCAACTGCTCTCCTCACATCATAGACTCTGCTAGATCCTTGGGTATTACATTAGATAAACATCTGAATATGCAGGATCACATTAGCGCAGTCACCAAAGGATCGAATTACCAGCTGAGCATTCTGTGGAAACTTACACCCTACTTTCCACATGAAGACCTAAAACAAGCGGTCCAATCTCTTGTATTGTCCAGACTGGATTATGGTAGTGCCACACTATGTGGCTTATCTCGATAGAAGTTGTCCCCTCTAAGAGCCGCCCTCAACGCGGCTGCCAGACTTGTCTCTGGAACAAAAAGAAATACACACATCTCCCCGGCCCTGAAATCCCTGAACTGGCTACCGTACGAAGCAAGAATTCAACTAAATATTGCATGCATGACTCATAAAGCGCTACACTTCAATACCCCCAGATATCTGACTCAAAAGCTAGAAAAATCAGGGGGCTGCAGACCCTCGCGAAGTGCGCACACCCTGCTTCTGAAACCCCAACAAACCCATAAAAAGAAAACGGGCGCCAGAGCGTTCTCAGTTGTCGCAACTAAGATATGGAATTCTCTACCACGGGACTTTCGTCTAATCTCTTAAAACGCCTCCTTCAAAAAAGAAGCAAAATCTTTTCTGCTGACTAAGTTTTTACCCTAAGACAATATATCTATGCTTATTGAAATGTAACCATACTAACTACTCTTTATGATGCTTGACCATCTTATTGCTGACTATTTTTTAGATCAAGCTTTTTACTCTATTACTTTCATTGCTGTGTTTGTCATTCACTCATGTGTCTATTTTACCAGTGCAATTGATACTCTACCTCTTGTCATGTAAAGTGCTCTGATACCCACTAGAGTCATGTTCGCACTATACAAAACTTGATAAATAAAGTGGCCGGGCGGACCACTCGGGGTGTGGGGGCAGAGTGTACCTCCCTTCAACTGGGCACCATGGTGGCCATGGGCAGGCTCCGGGAACGCAGTAGCGCCGCCTGGCCTCCTACATCCGTGTCCAGGAATGGGGTCTTGGCTAAGCCAAGGTAGCAGGGGTCCAAGCGCGTCTGCAACAGGCAGGTCACAGCCAGCCTCGCAGGAGGCAGCTAGAGAGGGGCAACTGAGCTCGCCCAAACCAACAGAGGAGGCTAACAAGCAAGCTGGTGGTGCAACGACCACAGAGCCTGAGGCGCGGGCAGTCACCGATCCCACTAAAGCCTGGATTGGCGTGGGGGCAGCGGCAGGGGGGAAGGGAAACCATCTAGTGAATACTTGAGACTCTCACAAGGAGATCCCCCGGCTATAGCCAGACAAACGAGGTTGGCCATCCTCATCCCACTAACTGTGAAGGAGAGGATCGGGCGCAAGAATACATAGACATTTTTTCACTGCTAGAAGTACGCCAGACAGGGTTAGACCTCACAGTGCACGATAAAAAGGAAGAGGATAAGAGGGAAAAATGTAGACAGAATGTGGAACACAGTATCGAGAATTGCTCTGGGCATTCAGAACATTAGCTAGTGTATTTGTAGAGAAGTTCCCACAGAGCGCCACAGCCCTTTTTCTGCATGAGCAGAAAGTGCATGAGGCACAAATGAAATACCAAGTTGACTCCTGGCTCCGTTATGATGAGGACTTCAGGCTAAAGATGCAAAAGTGGCCATGCATTAACTGGGATCATCAAGATGTGGAGGGGTACACTGCACACATGGTAGCGGCCCGGGAAGGAGTCAGTAGCAAGGAGTTTCCTTTCCGGGGACGCGGGCAAGAAGCGAGGCCAGAAGGGATTCCCCACTACGGCAAACAGAAGGCATACACAGGTAGTAGGGCGGGAAAAAAAGCAACGTTGCTTGTTGGAATTGTGACAGGGATGAATGCAAGTGGGGGCAGTCGTGCAAGTTCCGGCACGCCTGCAGAAACTGCGAGGGGGCACATCCAGCCATTGACTGCAGGAAACTCAAGGGAATGCCAAAAATACTGGTAACAAGAAGTAGGAGTTCGGGAGCGCGGACTCTGGTAGCGGCCGAGGCGTTCCCTATGCAGCTATCCACACCCATCAAGACTGTGACATTGGTAAAATTGTTGAACAGCTATCCTAAGACGGGAGAGAAGCAGTTACTAGCGGAGGGTTTCTTGAGAGGTTTTAGGATCCCTTATCGTGGCCCCTTGACCCCCAGGCTTAGCCAGAACTTGAACTCAGTCAGGGACAACCCTGAAGAGGCCGGGGAGAAGGTAGACAAAGAGGTCCGCCTAGGGAGAGTTGCCAGCCCCTTTACAGAACACCCATGCGATCATCTGGTGGTATCCCCATTAGGGTTGGTGTCCAAGAAGGAGCCTGCGCAGCTTAGACTGATTCACCATCTGTCATATCCAGCTGGGGACTTGGTTAATGACTGGCTGGAGCAGGACAGCTGTTCAGTGTCCTATGCAACCATTGATGATACCATAGACCAAATCAGGGCAAGCGGGAAAGGGTCCATGCTAGCGATGGCTGACATCGAGTTAACGTTTCAACTGCTGCCAGTGCACCCAGAAAGCTACCACCTACTAGGCTTCAAGCTGGGGGAAAGCTACTACTACTATAAGTGTCTACCAATGGGCTGTGCCATCTCTAATGCGTATTTCGAAGCCTTTAGCAGCTTCCTGGAATGGGCGTTGGGGACGCGTCACCCGACTTGGGGATGGGTGAACTACCTGGATGACTTTTTGTTTAAAGGCAAGCCTGGAACCACTGAGTGTGCAGGCCTGTTGAAACAGTCCATAGCTCTGGCAGGGAAGATGGGAGTACACCTGGCCCGCGAAAAGATGGAGGGCCCCACCACACAGCTGTCCTTGCTAGGAATCGAATTGGATACAGTGCTGGGCCAATGCAGAAAGCCAGCAGCAAAGGTGGAGGACCTGAGACACACAATATCGGGATGCTAGGGCAGAAGAAAGCTACGTTGGGGAAAATCTAGCAGCTTGTGGGCAAACTGAATTTCTCCACCTGCAGGGAGGCCTTTCGCTAGGCGACTGGCATGGCTGACAAGAGGTGCTGAGAGAGAGGCATCACAGGGTCAGATTGACACATGGGGTGTTGGAGGATTTGCGGCAGTGGGCAGCATTCCTGGCCGACTTTAATGGGACACTGATTTGGAGGGAGCCATGGGTGATGCAGACCAATTGAAACTTTTCACTGATGCTGCATGGGGCGAGGGCTTTGGGGCCATCCTGGGCTCCTCATGGGCGGCAGCCTGCTGGCTGGCATGTTGGCACGAGAAGGGGATCACCAAGAAGCTGGCTGTGCTAGTTCTTCCCAATCATAGTTGCATTTTCCATATGGGAAAACGCCTCTCCAACAAGCAAATCACAATATGCGTTGATAATCTCGCAGTGGTTCAGGCCTGGAATCTGGTTACGGCACATTGCCCAATAGTTGTGCGCTTGCTTAGGCATCTGACAGGCAGCCAGCTGAGGGCTAATATTGTGGTCGGGGCACTGCACATTCCGGGGGTTAAGAATGATGTGGTGTCTCATTTTCAATGGCTGAGATTCAGAAACTTGGTGCCACACGCAGACCGCGACGGGATGGCAATACCGCAAGAGCTGTGGAATCTAATAGACCTGACCTGAGGCGATTGGGTGGGGTTGTGAGGCATGGCCTCATTAACCTTAAAGCACAAGCGTACCATGAACCTGATGGGGTACACTTGTCGAAAGTGGGCATAGAGCTGTTCCTCCTCAACATAGGAGGGGCACTAGAGTCACTAGGTTTCAAATAAAAGGAGTCAGGAAGTAGCAAGTGGAGGAGTTGCCCGAGGTTGAGAAACCACAGGCAGCGTGGCGGGGACAGTACAGAGGGACAGCAGATGGAGCGCAGTAGCCAAAGGGGAGCCGCTCAAACCTGTGCCCTTGGGATGCCTTACGGCAGGTGCACAGGGAGCAGGCCACAGGACAGCATGGGTTCAGCAGAGGGCAAGCATGGCACTTACAGCCCGGGTCAGGCATGAGGGCCGCCCACAACATTTGGCCGCAAGAGAAGTGCTAGACCTGCTGAGAAGGAGTATTCGCTCAGGGCGCTGTCACAAGGGCTGTGCTGTTAAGGTTTAAGGACTGGACTTGAACTCCAAGCAAGGAGGCGAGAATGACGTGACTGGTTTGAAATAGACTACGTGTTCTATATGGCAATATGTAAATAAAAGCTGCGGCCTTTTTGCACCATCACGGAATTGCGTCATCTGTGAGCACGAGGGAAAGTGGGGTGCATGTGTTGGCCGGGGAGCTCGAGGGTACTTGCCCACCTGGGAGGGGTTAGGTTTCTGCTTTAGTGACCTCTGAACGCCTTTTTTCTTTGTATTTTGGCCTCTTTTGCGCATTTTGAGACGCAATTCGGCCCCACACGAGTTTGATGCTCCTTAGTTGTTGCGTCACTTAAACGTGTTGCACCCGTTGTAGATTTCGGAAATGTCTCCAAGTGCATCTTGTTATGACGTACACTTCTTTTTTTTTTCCTTTGCTAATGTCCTGCTTGTTGACAGGGATTAAATATTTCTCTAAGTAGATATGTTGCCGTTTACAATTGTGTTCCAATTGTGTACCGTTTAATGAGGAAGTGCTGAAAGTAGCAAATGGTCCATGATGTGGACCAGTTTGGAGCTAACATCAAGCACTGCTCAATTTACCACTCACAAAAAGTTTGTGATTCGCTCCTGCGTTGTCTTTAAAGAGCTCCCCGGCCGGCTCTTGGCCTCATTTTTGACCCTGAGTACAATCCTAATCCGGTAATCCCTCGTGGGATTCGGGGAGCGTTCTCCCGTAGAGAGTGACATTTAATGGTGCCTGAAGGGACACGCATGCGCACTAAGTTCCCTTTTATTCTGGCGCGGTGATACCACCACGGTAAATACCAATGACATCAGTTGTGACATTTTCACTGCTCGATATTACCAGCCAGTTTCAATCTGTGGGGTTCGAATGAGGCAGAACATGTTTTATCAGAGTTTGCTCACCTGATCATTGCATGTGGAGAAGTGTGGCTCAATGGTTAGAGCGGCAGACCCTGATGCAGAGATCTGGCCCGGGACCAGGGTTCAATTCCCGCCTCGGCGGGTCTTGGGCTCAATTTCCTCGGACCTGATAATTCTCGCCTCGGTGCCTATTCTAATCATGGGTCCCACTCTGCAACTCTGGGCAATATCTTGCTTAATCTCCACAACGGCCCCAACAGCGCTGGGATGCCTGGCTTCACCCTGGGGGTGCCCAGGAGTGGACATTTCACAGGGAAAAGCCAGGAAGGGTTCCACAGCGGTATGCGTACAGCGCCAGGACACCTCTTTGGGGGTATAAGTGCGCTTTACAAGTACGAATTTCATTTCATTTCATTTCATGTTACACCTCTTTGACTCAAATTTCGCCAGTTTTTTTCTGGCACTAATTGAACTGGGATTACTCTGAAGTGTAGTAAATCTGTGCTGCTGCTAATCCTCATTTAGGTGGAAACTCTTGGTTTTGCACGAATCAGGATTTCCATGGCACTGGTAATGAGGCCCTAATTATGCAGTATTTGTCGCATATATGTAGCTTCTTTGATGAAAAGTGATTTAGAAGTTTTTCTTCTCCAAGTTTGTCCATTGAACTCTGGGAGAGGATGTGGCGTAACGGCCAGAGCTGCCGACTTTGGAGCTGGGAACCCAGGTTCGAGTCTCGACGTCGGCTCACTCATCCTGTGATTTTGGGCAAAACACGTAATCTCCCCATGCCTACCAAAAATGAATGTGCCCTTGTGTAATGTAACTGGTGCCATGCAAAGCGCGCCAATACCTTAGAGTTCGCGCTATATGAAACTGCAAAAAGGAAAAAACTTTGAATCTGCTCCTTGTACTCGCCAAAAATGAACGCTTTCATGTAGTTCCTTCGTTGTGTTCCGCATTTGCCTGCTTGATTAAATCCATCCAAATAGAGGGACTCCTTAAAGGCCAGACACCATTTACAAAGAGTTGTCTGTGGAACTGAGAGCAGCTTTGTAGCAGCCCAGCTGTGTCCATGTTGCAATAGCTGCTTATCTACAGACTCGGAATCCTTTACAAAGTGTGTTTGTGCAGGTGAAACATTGGCACTCAATACACCTTGGGACTGGTCCTGGGTAGTAAAGGGCTTGTGAAAGCTGAGGCAAGCAGTGTTTGTCTGCTGTGTTTGCTGCCCATGGCTTTCATAATGCTCCAGGTGTGAAGTGGTTCCTGTGAGAACAATGACTTGACCCCAAGGCCAAGTGTGTAGTTTTCTTTGCAGAACATAAACGTAATCAGTGGCTGAAGTAGAACTAAAAGTCTGCGTCATAAAAAGAAAGGCCGCAGAGGACCTGCCAACCCCAGGCGTCCTGGGCCGCTTTTGAGGCCTCGGCTCCTACTTTGACACGTGGCAGCCTTTAAAGTTTAAGCACTTTGACACGTCCTGTGTCGATCCCTGGCACCAATGGGTACCAGTTCAGAGCCTGGCACTCGCGCAGCTGTCCAGGTTATGATGAAGATGTTGTCTTTCCTGTCATCCTTAAATCTGGGTTCAGCGTGGCTCTTTCCTATAGTGTCAATGAGCAGACTAGAGGTTTTCCTCCAGTTACAGCTTGTGGTCTGCAAAGCGATTGTTTTATTAAATACGTTGTGCAGAGATTACGGACTTTGCAGTGTTGCTAAGCGTGTCACCATCGCAGAACGATGCTAGGTATGCAGGACTTCTTGCTGCTGGCTTGGGAATGCCCCTCACCGCGGTACATGGATATTTGGAAAATACTCAGGTGGCGTCCTAGCCCACAACATAACGTGTATTTGTAAAGCGCACCTTCACCCAAGGGTATCTTGGTGCTGAGTAACAGATCTTTATTGTTGCCCATCTCAATGGTACTCCTTTTATCGACCTCCGAAGGATGAAAGGCTGAGTGGATTTGAACCTGTGATCATGAGGTTGAACACAGGCCCCAACAGTAGACGCATTAGTTCACTAAGCCACCAGTCCGGGCACACACATGCTCGGCCTGTGATCTGTAGTTAAACATCTTTAGATGCGCCCTGGCATGAGGCAGTGTTTCCGTTTAAAAAAAAAAAAAAAAATTGAGGGGGGGGGGGTTCTTGCTGCTATGCCACCATCGATAGCTAATAGGAGAGTTGCTATGTCTCGGCTGAGGGGATCTTGACTCTAGTTGAAATGCTAGTTAATAGACAGTGTAGTTTAATGATATTGAGGATTTGTTTTGTCAGTTAGTGGTTTATGCTTCCAAGAATTTGGGTGGAATTTACAGCATCCCTCGTGCTGAATGACTAGAGTAACAATACTGGGCAACATTTTTTTTACAACTCTTTATTGGTTTGTGTAGTGATTAACTCCACGCAGGTTGTAGTATTTCAGGAGTATTTATTGAAGTAGTTACATGTCCAGATGTTCAGTCCAGGACTAGCCCAAGACTAGCCCCACCAGGAGCAGCCAGCATGCTGCTCAGCCCTTCTCCAACTGTAGTCTCTGACCCACAACATTCCATATTACATCATTCTAGAAGGAACTCACTGGCAGAGCATGAACACATAGAAACCAGGATATAACAGTTTGGAACAAACACCGATATAAAATGGACAGTCACACACAATAGATGCACAGTAATTATACAGGAGTCCCCTGGATCCTTCCATCTCCATGTCACGGTTAGTGTTTTCCAGGGGTTATGCGGTCCTCGTGGGACGAAGACCTGTGGAAATGGTGCGGGCCATTGGCCCCATGTCTCAACGTACCATTTCAGGTAAGCTCGGGCCTTGTACATCAATTCTTCCGCATTGGTGCAGTGGTCCATCCCCTGGCACACGCGGTCAGTGAGGTGCCTTGACATCTCACCAGTATCTTGCAGTGTCTCTTCTGTCTATGAACAGCCCCATCGCCACCAGCGTGCGGGTCCCCACATCCGTTAGCCCCAGAAATGCCATTTCAGTATTGGACTCGATGGGCCTACGTGCCACCTGTGCTAGCAGTTTATGTGCCTCCTACCAATATGTCTGGGTCTTGGGGCACAGCCACTCTGTGTGAGAGAAAAGAAGTGCCTTTCTCTGGCCCACACCTAAGGCAATTGGTGGACGGGCTTCTTTTCATTTCCCACAACCTATGGGAGCTCTAGTAAAGTCTGTGAAAGTACTCAAGTTGTACCAGACGGAATCTCATTGGCACCGCCGGACTATAGGTTGCCATTTTTTGTCTCGGTCCAGTCCGCCTCATCCAGGGTCCCAGGTCCCATTTCCAGCCTGCACGGAGAAGGCTCAGAGGCTCCGGGGTATTGTTGTCCAGAATCCCGTAAAGCATTGAAATTCCCCTTTGATCCAATTTTCCATGGTTACCCTGGCATCCAGAGGGCTGACCTGGGGGAAGGACCCAATCTGATGTGTGTGTTTCAAAGGCCTGTCCTAATTGAAGATAGTGGTAGAACTAGAACTTGTGTAGTGTGAAGTGTTCTGCTAATTGTACAAACATCTAAATATAGTCGCCCTCAAATATGCCTCCCCTCCTTCCCCCCATTCCGCAGATACCTATGTTGTCCCAGGCTCTAAAACCTGACAATTGCGCAACCTGTTTGAGCCAGGACCCGTGCCGGGGGTCTCGCTGGTGGGGATGCCCTCCCTACAGATCCATCGCAAGGCATGTTGGCAACAGAGGAGGGTGTTCGGGTGACAGAGGGAAGGTTTGCCGATCCCACCCTCCCATAGATTTGAGCAGAGACCCTACCTGTCCAGGTGCTCGAGTTGGATACTTGGATCATCGCGATCTGAAAATAGGGGCTGTTTGGGAAGCCCAGTAAAACAATTTGATGTTGGCTATTTCTAATCCAGCCTTGTAGGGTGACATTACGCACTTAGTGAAGGACATTTGTGCTGTGTCTCTATCATATAGAAAGGACTCCGAGGATTGTAGTTTGCCGATTGCTTGTAAGATTTCGTGTGGATAGTTTTGTAACCTGTCTACAGCTGCAGGAGAGAGATCGTATTAAAAAGTGCACCACGTCCGGCGATAGAGAGCAGTCATTTACTCCAGGTCATCAGCCCCTTCTTCACCTGCCGTGAGAGGGTCAGCATTTGATTCCTAGTATCTCGGCTGGTTCCCTGCAAAGTGGATGCAGAGATATTTGAAGTGGTCTGACACACATTAGAGCTCAGCTGCGGTTGGGGAGGGAGTGTGTGTGCCAGAGACGAGGATATAGACTTTTTACCAAAGTTCACCCTGAGGCCAGAGGCTCCGGCATAAACCGGCAGCATCTCCATTAGCCTGAGGACAGAGTGGTTCAGGCTCTGCTCGTACAGGAGCAGCCATCAGTGTAACCGGCCGCCCTATACTCTCCCCAGCTGCTCAGCTGAATCCTTTAAACCACACATCGAGGTGAATCCACTCCACAAGAGACTCTATCACAAGGGCAAAGAGGAGGGGCAACAAGAGACCTCCCTGCCCCAACCCCCGCTTCATAGGAAAGGGGAAAAGGTCCTCATTGTTATGTTATGTTACTGGGCACTTGTAAAGCGCACGGCTACTCCACAGAGTGTCCTGGCGCTGGAAGGACCCTGAGACAGAACAGAGCACAAACCAACAGGAAAAATTCTACTAATGTTTGAAAAGCCAGGTTTTTAAATTTCTCCTAAAACTAAGGAGATTCTGTGCCTGTCTTAAGGAGAGCGGCAAGCTGTTCCATAGCTGTGAGGCCACCACCTGGAAGGAGCGGCCCCCCATGCGAGAGCGAGAGAATTTTGGAACAGTCGACAGCCGCTGGGTGGAGGATCATTCACCCTAACATGGGCCCATGGGGAACAATATAGGATTCTGGGATATTTCCGAAATAGCGGGCCAAAGGTCATGCTTTCCAGCACCCGGACCATGACTGGCTTGGGGACTGAATCAAAGGACTTCTCTAAGTCTATGAGGACCAAGGCACTGGTACCCTGAGATGGCTTGTGCAGTCAAGCGCGACATGGAGGCTTTTGAGGGAGTGGTGAGATACGGCTTCGGCATGAAATCGCTTTGATCTTGATGGAGGAATGATGTGATGACAGCCAAGAGGCAGGTGGCCAGGACCTTAGCTAAGATTTTGGTTTTAATGTTAGTGAGGGAGATGGGCCAATGGGAGGCATAATCCTTCGAGGCTTTTAAAATCATGCCTGGCCTTTGACAGTGTGCAAGATCGGAGCTCCTCTTCAAAAAGTCACATCAGATGTGGGGCTAAGGAGGTAAGCACATTTAAAAAATATATTCTACTGGCAGGCCGTTTGGGCCCGGCGTTTTGCCAGAAGGTAACCCATGATTTGCCTCCAGAACTCATCTTCCTTTAATGGGATGTGGGTTTCTCTTTATCTTCATGGGAGAGCCTCGGTATTATCAGGTCCTTAACGGTAGGATTCTCTAGTCTCAATGTCAGACTTTATTGAGCACAATGTGGAGGTTGTCAATAGCTGGCTTCAAGCAGCCGCTGGCACGCTTACTCCCCTGCAGACTCGGAAAGGTCGTAGTCGCTGACTTTCTGCTCTGTGATTTGCCCAAGCACTTGCCTACGAAAAAGAGCATCTTAGAAGCTCAAGAGAAAGTGGCATCCATTGTCTTCTCAGGAAGGCAAGGAGACTTTTAAGCAGGGTCGGACTACGGCAAAAAATAGTCCCGGGCACCAAAATCAAAGTGGCCCCAATTAGTGAACCAGATAGTTAAAAAAAATAGGCCACTTTTGGAAATCAGGCCAGTTTTTAACTTGTAAAGGCACGCTGCAAGGGTTTTTTTTTTTTTTTTTTACAGGGTTTTGAAAGACTGCAAGCATTTGTGTTTGCTACAGGCAATATTCGAGGTAATATTAAGGAAATCAACAATAAAACACGGCCCACCAAGCCATAAAACATGCCCACAAACTGCTAAAAAAAACGTTCCACTGATCTGTTAAGCGACACTGCCTGACTGTCCCATAGATAGGCCAGTCCGGCCCTGCCTATAAGGGTCCCTTGAAAAAATACCCTGCAACAATTGAAACTGCTCAAGCGGCTTATCTTGACAATAAAATCACTTCTGCTTCTAATGACCCTCAGGAGATTTTCAAAATTGCAAAACACTTTTTGGCTCCACAATCCTGTATCAGCAAGATCTTTTTTTTTTTTTTTAACGGAGTTATATATAGCAAACTTGACCCGGTATCAGGTATCAGAGCGCTTTACATAGCACCAGTTGCGTTACATGAGGACACATTAATTTTTGTTAGGCACGGGGAGATTAAGTGATTTGCCCAGCATCACAGGATGTTCAGGGTCATTGCCGAGACTCGAACCTGGTTCCCCAGATTCAAGGTCGACTGCCCTAGCCGTTAGGCCAACTCCTCTCCCCTCTTGCCGGCTCAGTAGCTTTGTGATAAGCTATTGACATCTTCGAGGAGAAAATAACCAAAATACAGAACAGTTTGTTGATGGCATCTGCCCTGTATGGGGGTGGTAAGTTGCATTTGGGTCTAGAGCTGCTCTGTTTGCTCCTCCAGTTTAATTCCTTCTCTCTGGAACAGTCCAAAATTGCCATTTTGACAAGCAAATCGGGCTCTCCAGCTGACCCGCGTCCACCTTCTATGCTGGCGCTTGCTCTTGAAACTGTTAATCTAGCTTTGAACAAGGTTTTCAACACCTCCCTATCAACAGCTTCAGGACAGTCAATCTGGAAACAAGCAAAACTGGTGCCCCTTCTTAATAATCCGTCCACTGACCCGAATGTGTTGGCTGATTTTAGACCAATATCGCTCCTTCCGGCACGTTGCGAAAGCTTGAGTAGCTGATAAATAAGTAGCTCTCAGAACCTCTGGGAAAATATAGGCTACTCCACCCAAGTCAATCGGGTTTTTGACCCAATCATAGTATGGAGACAGCATTAGTGGAAGTTTCTGAATATACTAAACTGAAACTCCATCAGGAGAGCTGCATTGAAATTATTCGACCTATCTGGGGCTTTTGATACTGTATCCTGTGCAATCCTTGTGCAACGCCTTGCTGACTTGGGGATAGGGAGTTTGGCTCTGGATTGGGTTAAATCTTTCCTGGAGTTCAGAGGACAATCTGTTTGTCTGGCCCCTTTCTTCTAGGCCAGCAAGCCATCTCTGTTGGGGTGCCTCAGGGTTCTTCTCTCAGCCCAACGTTGTTTAGCGTCTATATGGCTCTACTAGCATCTTGGGTTGAATCACATGGATTTAAGGTGGTGTCCTATGCGGATGACAAGAGATGAAGAGCTCTGAGGCTGCGGTGGCTCCCTTCAAGGCCTGTCTACATGCTGTCTTTGATTGGCGGTGTTCCAGCCACTAGATGTGCAATACGGATAAGTGGGAGATTTTATTATTTGGGTCCTTTTATCCAAACTGGTGTTAGAGCTGTTGGCCCGTTCTGTGCCCGCCCCTCCTTGGCTGTCTGCAGTTGTTAAGAATTTGGGGGTCAAGTTTGACACCATGTTGTCTTTTCACCCCCAGGTGTCATCCGTTGTTGGTGCATGCTTTGGGCTGCTCCAAGTACTAAAAAAAATCCTTTTCCTTCTCCCTCCGAGCTCCTGTAAGACATTTGTCCACATTCTTATGTTTAGATTGGACTTTGCAAACCTTTTGTATCTTTGTCTTCTGGACTGGTTGAATGCCAGGCTGCAGGTTGTCCAAAATGCAGCAGCGCAACTGATTTTAAAGCTCCCTTATCGGATGCCTTTGTTCCCTCGGCTAAATTTGCTGCATTAGTTGCCAGTGAAATAGAATTCTCTTCAACGTGCTAACTCTGGCACATAGGGCCTAAATTTCTGTTGGCCCCAATACCTCAAGGCCAGGCTCATGCATTACTTTCTGACACAAGTTATTCAGCCCTCTACATCTTCCCTGGTTATTGTAACCAAAGTCAGGCAGGCTAAAAAGATTGGTCTCTCCTTTTCCTATTAGGCCGCTCATTCATGCATGGAATCGGCTCCCTGTCGAGCTTCGCACTCTTAGCTCTGAATTGCTTTTCAGGAAACACCTTAAAACCTGGCTTTTCACTCATGCCTAAATGCCATTTTCGCCGTAATGCTGGTCCACCACGCCTGCACACTCCCAGGAGTAGCTGTGCACTTTACAAGACTCTGCTTATTCATTTAATCTATTTCTGCTTTGGGAGGACCCCATGATTTATAGAGCTTGTAAGGAAATGCCTCTTTTTGTATGGCCACCCCCAAAGTTTTGGATTGATGCCGTTGGTTTTATAACTCCGAGTGCAGACTGAGGCCTGCTAACCAGACCTCAGTGCCAGTGCCTTGATCCATTTTTAATAGAGTTTTATATAGCGCGAACTTGACCCAAGGGTACCGGGTATCAGAGCGCTTTACACGAGCACCAGTTGCGTTACATGAGGACACATTAATTTTTGTTAGGCACGGGGAGATTAATTGATTTGCCCAGAATCACAGGATGTTGCGCGTCCTTGCTGACACTCGAACCCGGTTCCCCCGATTCGAGGTCGACCGCCCTAGCCGTTAGGCCAACTCCTCTCCCCTAAATCTTTAAATGTGTATGTTTGATTGACCTATAACCAGTTGGCATAAGCTAACTTTCTTCTAAGTTCTTAGTATATGGTACCAGGGGGTAGTCAAGGCCTGTAAGTTAGTGTCCCCTCAGGGATTTCAGCACTTGTTGTACAACCCTGAGTGGGACAAGGTAAAACGTAGCTCCCAGCCTGCCACTGCAGACTGGTAGAGCAGTCAGTTTAAAACGTCTAACTCGACTTTGCCATTTTAAGCAATGGCAAAACCCATACTCCCTTTTTAACATATGTAAGTCATGCCTATCGATTCCTAAGGCAGGGTGAAGCATATTAAAACTTAGAACATGTGTATTTCATGTTTTGACAGTAAAAACCCACAATTGTCGTTTTTACTGTGAGTGAGATTGGTAGCCCCATTGGCAAGTACAGAGTTAGCACAGCGGAGATGTCAGCATATATCATTTGAAGGGTATGTTATGTTATGTTATAGCATTTTTATAAAGCGCGACAGCTGCCCCAGCAAAGAGGCGTCCCGGTACTACCAAAGTTGGTACTTCAAGGTATCAAACAACTCGTTACATTACGCCTGCCTTGATGCACAAGTCAAAATTAATTAGACTTGTTGCCCAATGCAACTTTTATAAAGTTTCTACTCTTGCCCAGTTTCCAGTGGCCATTTGCTGAGGCTGGCCATGAGACAGCCTTCTACCCACCTGGGGAGACGTGTCAACGGCTTCCAGGACAAGTAACAATAGAGGCCTGCAGCTGGAGGAGATGTTACCTCCTCCTGCCAGGAAGCCACAAGGGGTGTTGGCCCAAGCAGTGAGCTTCAAAGGGATAGCCACCTTTGAAGGGCAAATGATAACCACTATCAAGAGAGGCTGTTCTTCAGGGATGGCTTCACAGCCTAGCCTTCTGCAACACCAATAGTGAACTCTACTCCACCACGTTGCCTCGATCCTCCCGGCCCAAAGACATTTGGGGGCCTTTCAGGGCTTACACTCTGGCTAGCCGCTCGACTGCCAACTCTCAAGTTGAACAGGGCATTGTTCCGACCGGTGTGGGATAAATACCCTTTGCACCACACTCACCTATTTCGCAACCACCTACAGGGGGTCACTTGTGAATTGCTTTCTTGAATGCATGTATGGGCCTGGATTAGATCGGTTGGCGGGAGGGATATGCGGCGGGCAGTTGGGGACAACCTGTGTATGGAGAATGCATGCCATCTGGACTACACCTGCATACCTTAACGCTATTTCTTGTTTATAGAAGTCTTGACATCACGGCAACATGGCCTTGCACCTTTGTACTACTATGCCAATGTAACCATGACAGTGAGCAATCGTGTTTGTATTGCAGAATTGTGATAAAACGGTAAATAAAGTTAAAAAAAAAAAAAGAGAGGCTGTTCTTTTCTCTGGGTAGACAGGTTGGTGTTGGGGCCAGAGAGGGGGAAACCCTGGCCAAACCGGTTCTTACATGGGCATGTAGCCCCAGATAGCCACACCTCTAGGGCGGGCTACCGAGCTCCACACACCAAGAGAGGGGTCTCAACATCTTGGGAGTGAGCTGAATAGAGCACTGTGGGATAGCTAGATGTCAAACTTCACAGGAAGTTGTGATCAGATGGGTGGGAACCTAGTAGCCCATTGGGTATTGACTGCAACCTCCTGCACTTTCTGGACATAAAAGGGGCACCCCTGGCACCCAGAACTCAGATCTTGCTTGGACTGGAGAAGACAACCAAAGGATTGCTCTGCTGACCCTGGAACCAGCAAAGAAGAGGCTGCACCGAAGTTGGACTGCACTTGCTGCTCCTTTGGCTAGCAAAAGGAAAGGACTGTGCCTGCTGTGTCCTGCTCGTGGAGAAGTCGTCCCCCGCGCCCATCCAGAAGTAGAGACTCCAAGAGCCAGTGAGCTGGTAGCCCAGATCAATGGATCGTTGCTTCTTATCTCAGTGCACCCTGAGAGACCAAAACCAGGCACTCAAAAGTTGCACCTGAGTCTGCTGGACCTGTGAGACTCGTCCAAGTGCAGTTTGGGTGCCCAGAAGAAGAGTTATCGGCAAAATAAGGAAGCAGCTTAGTTTGTTATGACCAGTAGTCCAGTGGCGACTGGAGTTTTGCTGGACCAAAGAAGACTTCGAAGATACGTCAACCCCTGTGGCCACAATCACCCCACCAGGACTGTGGTCTGGAGAGTAGCCCCAGGAAGATCCCCATCAATCGCACAGCATCTTAAACATCTTCAGCATGCTTTAGCATCTTCCGCATCCTGTATCCATTGCATTAGGACCACTCCATAGAAGTCAATGGCAAGGGAACTCTGACACTGGAACTGGACTGAAGGCTGGTTTTCTGGATGAGGTAACTGTTTCTTCAGACCTTGCTGGCCCCCATTGAAAGACTCCCTGTTGGAGTTGGTAGCCCAAAGTGGCTCTTTGTAACCACATTCCACTTTGATCAAAGTTCTTTTGAAAAAGTTTGTGTCGGAGTCATTAAATTCACCAATGCTTTTTTTGGGTTGAGTGAAAAGTCTTGATTTATTGTTACTTGTAAAATCTGTATCTCCGGAATACTCCAGTGGCTCTTTTTCGTTTTGGTGTCCATAAATTCATAAAAATGTAAGCTATTTTTATAAATTAGTGTCGGATTTCTTGAAGAGTCATGTTTCTTTCTTCTTCAGTTGTTTTCGTGCTGTTTAAATGCTCTACACTTGTTCCTTTGTTGAAGCCTGACTTCTCAAATCCACATCTACCCAGGGTTGAGCTAAGGTTTGTCAAACAAAACCTGAGTGGTCCTAGAAGGGTTGGTAGTGTATTACATTGTGAGGTCTCACAACCACATCATATAATGCTCCAATTTCCTCAAAGAGCTGCTTTTAGTAGCAGGCGCATGTTTAGGCGATTTCGAGTGGGGTCTCTGGTAAGTTCCTCGTCCTGGTTAGAGATGACTGGCAGTTAACCTTTGACCGATGTCTCTGTTGGCCAACCAATATAATAGTTTTTCAGACTGGTCCCACATTTTGTCCGTTCAAAACTGAGTGGTAGCCCAGGCTACTTTAGCTGGTTCGAACAGTTTATTCTTTAGCTATTGCCTACAGGCTTCTGGTCTCCTGAGTGTACTTTCCTTGTGCTCTGGGATCAATTGCCTTTCAAGCTCAACTAACTCTTCCTCCAGACCTACCACTTCTCTCCTTCTGTTTCTTTTGCTGGCCGTCACAAAGAACATTGTGTGTCCCCTTATGACTGCTTTGTGTGATTCCCAAATTGTTGTGGCAAAGGGAATAGAGCCCAGATTTATATCAAAGAAGGTTGAGACCTCTTGCAGAGGAAGTCCGAGAACCCCTCCTCCCCCATCTTTCAGCCATATCCCCTGGGACGGGGGCAGCGCAACCGTTGACAAGCTCTGCAGTGGTCCGATAGGTGTGTAGGGAGAATGCAAGTGCTGAAGGCCATGTACAGGTCAATACCTGGGAGTAGAAAATAATCCAGCCTAGAAATCGATTGATGGGGATGTGAGTGAATTGTGTATGCCATTCCAGAGGAAACAGTGACCTCCACAGATCGCATTGCCCCAGTGAACATGTCCATTCGTAGAACCCAATGCTTTATATTGTGTCCATAGGCATCCATATATCCACATTCAAGTCTCCACCAAGTATGGTCGTTCCGGGAGGAGTCAAGAATAGCGGCTGGGTGATTGTTCGAATGGTGAGAATGAATACAAATGAATGTAAGGGCGTTTAAGAGAGGGTGAGTGTCATGTTAACGTCATGTGACATGTTTTAATGGAAAAAATCAGGGACAAGGGTCAGATGTCACTTCTTGTGATGTCATGAAGGACAAAGGAAATGTGATGTCACTTCCACTACCCATGGCGTTTTGGTGAATAAACACCCATGGTCAAGCCCCACCTATCAAGAAATGTATTGCATTGAGATGATGATGTGTATGTTTTCGAGGAGTTGTGCTCCCCGAATGCTTAGCTTGCTTAAATGCATGTCTTTTTAGTAACGCTGAAAATGATTAAAAGATACTTAAATAAAGCAAACTTTCCCTAGTGGGTGGGCATAAAGCTTTGCACCCTTTCTTAAAGTGCTTATCGCCTGTCTTATATTGTATGTCATCATGAAGGCCTTTCTCTAGTGTTGACTAACTCCCTCCGCCTTCCTCTGGATACTTAATAGTATCTGATGTCGCCTTGCTGTGCTCTAGAAGGGGACACAGGCGAGATTTAAGATCTTTCTTATAAGCAGACCTCCTTCCCCGTGTATTTGCGGTACAGACAATATCACATTGTTTTGGTTGGTGCCATTTGCCATGTTCTGCCTGGTAGTCCAGACACTCACGGGAGACCAAGGAGTGCTAAAGGATTACTAGGGTTTAAAGGTCACTGGTAATCAGTGCTTTACTGAAAGATTAGAGGAACAAGGCAAACTGAAGACATCCATCAGAAGATAAGAGCAGGCTACAAAGAATTCGGTTGCATCGAGAGAATAGGAGGAAACAAAATAGACTAGCGATGCATCCAAGTCTGCTTCATTATAAGCCTCCATCCCAGTACCACCTAATGTTGCATTTCATGACCAGGAATGACTCCGCAGATGTTCCAGCACTGCCATGACAGTGTCTCTTTATATCCTCCGCATGGGTCTGGTCACGAGTTGGTACTTGTTGACTATTGACCTACACAAGATGCCAATGTAGTCACAGAAATCCAGCGATGCTCCCCAGATGTCTTTTTACATTTAATTTCTACTAGTTTTACATATTATTTCAAGGATATTACAAACTAAAAAAATTTAGAAAAAGAAAGTGACATCTGAGATTGGAGAACAATAGTCAGCAGTAGTCCGCATCAAAGGATCAACGATCCGAGCACATACCGCGCAGTAGGTGGGATGGGCAACTTGGTGACGTAATGTTGATAGTGCTGCCGAGCAGTATACATTTGTGTTTCTTATGAAACAAAAAGATCCACCTCAGAGGAGGTTTTTTAGGGAAATGCGTTTCCAATCTTGGTAGGATACACACAGAGGCTGGTGCTGTTAAAAAGGTGGTTCGGAGATGTCCCGCATATAATGTGCGGATACTCCTGATTGCGTCAACATGTTTCGAAGCAACAAGGCTTCTTCATCAGGACTAGAAATGATCCCTTCAGTAGTCACTATGTTGCTATCAATAATTGTAAGCAGGAGATAATGCTCCCTGAGCCTTTTTAACAGCTCCTCGCTTCCGATAACGCATCCTACGGAGCCGCGGGATGGTGTTATCGGAAGCGAGGAGCTGTTGACCATGACAATACAGTGGCAACACCCTTCCCACCTCAGGGAGCATTATCTCCTGCTTACTCTAGCTTACATTTCAGAAATACTGAGTGGGCTCACATTTTAGCATTATCTGATTGGGTACTGTATAGAGTGCATGATATTGTGCATTTTTTTCACTTTTATGTATATAGCACATTATTCCAACAATTATTGATAGCAACATAGTGAGTACTGAAGGGATCATTTCTAGTCCTGATGAAGAAGCCTTGTTGCTTCGAAACATGTTGACGCAATCAGGAGTATCCGCACATTATATGCAGGACATCTCCGAACCACCTTTTTAACAGCACCAGCCTCTGTGTGTATCCTACCAAGATTGGAAACGCATTTCCCTAAAAAACCTTCTGAGGTGGATCTTTTTGTTTCATATGATTATTTGAGGAGGACGTATCCACCTCTAGCGCCCACGAGGCGCACCTCTTCACTCCCTACTCTTGTTTTTTGTAGCTACATTTGTGTTTCCACAGCGGATGGTGTTAAGTAGGTGCAGTATAGCTAAATGTTCTTGAAATGACACCTTCTCATGAGTCTATTTATTATATATCTGAATTAGCATCGCTCCCCCATACCCCCAAGGACCACCCCAGCGCGGCTTCAGTTTAGGA
The DNA here is from genome assembly GCA_963921515.1 of Calotriton arnoldi. Lineage (NCBI taxonomy): Eukaryota > Metazoa > Chordata > Amphibia > Caudata > Salamandridae > Calotriton > Calotriton arnoldi. The sequence goes on from CAWUFW010005193.1 coordinate 1,087,503, forward strand.
AAGCGTTGAAGGCCCACCTCTTGGTGGAGCACCACATCACAGTGCATGAACAGTCCACAACCAGCCGCCGCTCCTATGGTTTATTGACTGTACTCTTGTCTTTGCCCGTCTGCCGCACTCTGCTGCCTTTTGGCTAGGTTCGTGCTATGCAGGTAGGACATCCATACATCACATTCAGGATATGACCTGGTCTTGGGGCTCCACTTGTCTCTAACCAGTGCAGTTCTGTTCCTTGAGCGCTCCTCACATGTGATCCAGAGTCACCGGCTGAGACCACTTGATGAGCTCCCGTCCTGGCAAAATAAAGGTCTTCGTGAAAAGGAGAGCGTTCGCAGATGTATATAAGTGTGTTGTGCGTTTCTGAGGTGCATTGGTAAAGTTCGAGATGCGTCAACCAGAGAGAGAGAGACAGGGCAGAGAGAGACAGGGCAGAGAGAGACAGGGCAGAGAGAGACGAGGCAGAGAGAGACGAGGCAGAGAGAGACGAGGCAGAGAGAGACGAGGCAGAGAGAGACAGGGCAGAGAGAGACAGGGTTGGTGTTTCTGGGTTACAGGAAGTACTCGGTTGTAGTTTGTCAGCCACAGAAGATACAATGTTTTGTTTGAAGCCATGGAAGGTACTTAAACACATCCCCTGGCTCTTCTAATTCTATATTGTATTGCTGGAGCACACCAGGCGCACACCAGGCGCTGACAGTTAAAACATCAGAACAATAAGACAATTTCAAAGAAAACGCGGACATGAAAAGCAGTAATACACGACCTAATTGGCATCCAGGTGTCTGCAGGGCGTCCGAGAGAGAAACTTCACCACCTGAAAATGACTGCCATCGATTTATCTTTCTTAAAACACTGAAATGCTGGACAAAGCACATCTTTGCTTCTCAGGTATCCAAGTCTGCCAAATGGCTCTTAAATAAAGGCGGTGGAGTCTTCTAATTAGTGTAGTGGAGTGATATCATTTCACTGCCCCTCTCAATTCCTTCCCAGGCACAAACTTCCTCGCTGGCCTGAGAGGCAATAATTTACACTAAGGTAACTTCATCAAAACTGAGTTACCATAGTCCAGAAGTGCACCAATGGGAGTAGAGTAAACAGCGTTATTTGTGGATAAAGTTAGGTTCTTTTTTCAAGGAGTACGCCGCGTCATCATCATCGGGTAATAATAGTATGCACTATTTCATGAGGGCTTTTTATCCTATCCAATAATCTAAATATCACTGGGGCACACATTCTTTCATCTTTGGGCCAAAGACATTTGGGGGGTCCTCGTTTGTCAACTAATCCCTGTGCTGCCGCAGTCCAACTTGGGCAGAAGGAGAGCCCGGATATCATAAACAACGTAATCTGAAGGTGCAAGAGATTAGCTGCCTTATAAGGGCAAAGGATGGAATTTGACATATTTGCAGGTCCTTCCAGAGGAAAAAATTATAAAACACACTACTAGTCGTAGATACGGATGATTTACTTGTGGGGTAGCAGTACTTGGGGCTGGTAATCCCTCCCTTTTCCCACCTAACTCTCTCTCTGGTTTAAGTTCTGTCTTGGACAGGTATCAGGCACAGGTGCGGTGTTAGCCACTCTATTGAGTTTTTTATGCTCACTAAATCTCATCAGTCCCGATTGTCCTCATCTCACCACTGAGGAGTTTTGTCTGCTTTTCAGCCACGGCAGGGACCAGCAGCATGAGTTTGGCTATTACTCCCCCTTCCAGGAGGAGACACGCTGGATGTCAGTGCTCCGGCACTCAGTGCTACTCCGCACCACTGTCATTGCAGATACCCGGCTGGTTCCAAGCCTGCTTCTGGGCATCAAATGAGTTGGGGTGATGGATCCTGAGGTCAGGGGTCACCAAGTAGCCTCAAAGCACACTTCCACAGGCTGCACAATCCTGCCACGGCTCACGTTGCTGGGTTAGTGGTCAGGTCCACTCAGATGCAGCTCAAAGATACAGCAGCCCAGTCCGCTCAGGCACAATTTTGCGATGTCTTAGTGACACAGCCGGCTTGTGTAAGACTTCACAATGTTGCAGCAGCACAATCCTCTTGGGCACAACTTTATGATTTTGCCACTGTGTCAGCTAGTCATCAGGAGAGACTGGACTGCGACCCCAGTAGCATGCAGATCAATCTCCTTTGTCTTTCTGGGTGGATGGACCGTCAATCTCTGCAGTTAACTGTGTTCAGGCTTGTTCTGGACAGTCACCTCCTGCAGGGTTGTACTCTCCTTCCCTCTCTCAGCAGGCAGGTTGGCCTCCAAGCACTTGAGAATAGGCTCCACGTGATGTCCCATCACCTCTGCAAAGCTGGTTGTCAGGCAGACAGCAGTTCTGGTTGCACAGCGATCCTCTGAGTACTCTGTGGTGCACTCCCTTCCTTGGTCAAAGATAACTTGGAACTGGAGCTGCAAGTGAGTCAATGGCGCCCACTTTTATAAAGTGAAAGCAGATAGAGGATGTGGATTCTCTGTCTGCACTTTCAGAACCTTTTTTGGGATTGTTCTTCTTTCAAAGTCCTCTCCTGGGTGTTCTCTACACACAGCCTTTGTGTAGAGTGATGCTTCTCACAGCAGGGTAGTCTCCAGTCTGGAGTGCCCACAACAGAGACACAAAGAGGTGGGAGCTTTCTGCACCTGGTTATCTACAGCTATAATCGTAATTAGAAGAGAGATAAAAGGCTGGCCTCACTTAAAGAATTCTCTACACTCTAAACAACATAGACTGCAGCCCTCCCTTCACCTCCACCATCTACCAAATAGCTGAGTTCAGGAAGACTAATCAGCAGACCCTCTCAGCATAAATATCTAATTGAATTTCTGAAGGGAACCCTGTTTCCTCTTTCCCTGCTTCAGTGTCTCCTCCATACAGTTTCAAGAAGACCAGCAATGTACTTCCACTGCCGGGGAAAACAACCTCACCTCCATCTTGTGTACATGAAGAGGCCAGGGGTCTTCCAAAAGGAATGTACAGGCCTCCATTACTCTGGTTCATTTATACACACAATACATTTACCACACAGGCCACCCGTGTGTACACACAGCATACTTTTCTGATTTTTGTGTAGAATCCGGGTTATCGCTCAAAAGTGGAACTTTACACAAGTGAGCCAGTAGTCCTCCACTCCAATGACACAGATAAAAAAGGTCTGGTCACAACTACTGATTCACATACATGGTGTGCTGCCTCCATTACTCTACGTGCTAAAGGATGACAGGGACACTAGTCCACTATCACGCTATTAAGGACACACTTGGTGAGGCTCTCCAGGTCACAGGATGAGCCCAGTATCTCACTGCTAAGAAGGGACAGGCCTAGGCCTTCTCGCTCACTAGATTAGTGTGAGGCAGGGGCTAGAATAAAAACAGGATACCAGATACTTGCATTAAGGCACTGAGGAAAAATGAACACGACTCTACCCCATGCACAGGGCCTTCCAGGTTCCCTAATGCTCCAGTACCACAACTGAATAGGTAGGGCAAACATCTTATTAGAAGTAAGTGGAAATTCGGTCAGGGTTGAAGTACAATTGTAGAAACTGACCAGGCATCCATTTCTCATTTCTTTAAAGGTAAAATTTAAGGTGTTCAGTACCAGAGTCTGGCATTTGCAGAAACATCTGTGTCATCATATACTGGTAAACCTGAATTTCTAGCTCACTCACTACATTGTCCAGTTTGTCCATATTGAGTTTAAACAGGATTGAGCTATATGTCACCAGCAAACTCGGCTCTTCCCAACCTGAGGTTGGGACAGCAAGGCGATAGAACGAATGCAAATGATACTGCGCCCCTTATACTCATGTGTACCTCCAATATCAAAGGTTAAGACGAGAAGGACGTTCTGCTAATTTATCTGACACACATATCTGATTGGAAGCATTGGATGTCTCCAGACTCCCACAAAATCACTGGTACTGAGGGCCTGCCAGAGAGGTATAATGCCTACTATCCGTGCAGGGTTTAAACCAGGAGCGACCCGTGCAGGTAAAAGCGGTAAGATTCGACAGACGACCAACAGCGAAAATTAAATAAATAATTAATTTTCCCTCGTCATTGTCTGTCGAAATCCACACCCCCTAACCGCCTCCCCCCTCCCCGACCCCCGTCAGCCCACCGCTCTTACCTGCACGGGCCGCAGCTTAGGGGGAACGTTGAAAACAGCAAAACATATTAAAACCTGTCCTAGCTTCCGATCTGTTGCATCAGTGGTGCACAACAAAAGGGACGGTAGTTGCAACAGGCTACTACACTAAGACAGAGTGTCACTTCCGGTAGTGATGCCATTTTAACTTCACTTCTTTACCTTCTGAGGCATTACTAACTGGATACAGAGGCTTGTGATAAAGCACAAGTTGTCTGAGCAGTGCACCAGTGCTTCTCCTGTAATACCTCTCTGCTAGCTTTCTGTAGATGATGAGTCTGTGAGAAATAACCACTAGAAGAACAAGTTGCTTAGCTTCTGTATCATTTTACTCCTCACCCTCCTGTCTCCCTTATGCTGACGTTGTGATTGGGTTTTATATTGTTGATTGAAAGAACAAGCAGCAGCATTCCTTCTTGTTGGATGCCAAATAAAATTATGACTCAACCCTTAAGTTTGTGTGACAACTTGTAAAGAGGAATCGTGTTCTAGAAGATGGATAAAGTGAAATATATACATTTAAGTACAAAAAACAGCAAATGGACATTGTTGATACCCAACTAGTCTAATGTGGACGAGGGTGGTTTTGCACAGGGAGAGTGACTATTTAACATCTCAAAAGTACATTGAATTGTCACACATGAAATTATTCACTTGATAGATGCATTGTACATAAAGTAATCTTTTTTTGTTTTGTTTTTATTAATGCGGAAGGCTTTTTAAAATATTTTAGCCAGGACTCAAAATGTGAGCCAGACTTTCTGCCCTTGCCAGTGCTTGTTTAAGGAGAGTCATCCAGCCTGATTTAACAAGAGATATTTGCATTTCGTTTGAGGAAACTGTAAATAGTTGTCCATGCCAAAACTGATGATTCTTTCCTACCAACTTTATGTTCCATTTTATTTTTCTAAATGTGAAATGGATGTTCAGGCACCTGTTTTATGTTCTATTTTATACAATTCTGTCTCCTAGTGTGATTCCCTTCTCATGCAAAGGAGTGGAGATTGTGCCTGTCTTTTAAACGCTCCCCAGCTAATCATAAGCCAATCTCCTCCATAGAAGACAATCTTTGCCCTATGTGTCCCCTCAGATTCAGGGAATCTCAAATGAGAAAGGAAATGAAATGAAATTTGTACTTGTAAAGCGCACTTATACCCCCAAAGGGGTGTCCTGGCGCTGTACGCATACCGCTGTGGAACCCTTCCTGGCTTTTCCCTGTGAAATGTCCACTCCTGGGCACCCCCAGGGTGAAGCCAGGCATCCCAGCGCTGTTGGGGCCGTTGTGGAGATTAAGCAAGCTATTGCCCAGAGTTGCAGAGTGGGACCCATGATTAGAATAGGCACCGAGGCGAGAATTATCAGGTCCGAGGAAATTGAGCTCAAGACCCGCCGAGGCGGGAATTGAACCCTGGTCCCGGGCCAGATCTCTGCATCAGGGTCTGCCGCTCTAACCATTGAGCCACACTTCTCCACGACAGACAGACTCCTCTGGGACAGACTCCTCTGCAAAGCAGGTTTTCAGGAAGGCTGTGGGCATTTTGAAACAACCCTTCAGGCTTTGCCTGTTCCGCCTGAAGTTTGAAGAAGAGCCATCTGGTCTTTGGTTTAATTGAACTGAGGACAGCCTTGCAGTTAAAACGAGTCTTGTGTGGGATTCTTTGAGGATTAAGGAGCTGTTGGTACAGCTGGATGCTGCTCTCCATGGCAGCTGCTGTGCAAGGGGGAAATCTGATCAGACTGTTGCAGTTGGTGTACCCCAGGGGTGCACTCCGGTTCCATCGCGTCCCTGTTTTGTTATTTGCAGATGATTCGTTCCTATCCTGAGGGTCTGCGCTGAGAAGGTATTGCATGTAGTACTTGGGGCTTTTCACTACTATTGTGAAAAGAACAGTTGGTAAAAATTCTGCCAAAACTAGAGATTGTCATGGGCACTAAATATTACTCTAAACTGACTTTCAGGCTAGAACAAGAACATTTGGAACTTATTTCTTCCTTCAACTGTTTGGGTGCAAGACTGGAATCATCTGGGTTTAGGCAGTAGCAGATGGAACAAATGAGCTAACATAGACTCGAGCAGGAGGCGTTTTGTTTTAGAGTTTAGCGGGATAAACTTTTGCTGCTGCACTGTATGGCGCCGACCTGGGGTTATGTCAGGAGTGACTCCATAGCAAGGGTTAAAAATATGTTTTGGAGGGCATTATTCCAGTTAGGGGCAAGGGTATCCCATATGTCTTTTAAAGATGGATCTTGCCAGCGCCATTACTGGGCTGGTGAGGGGACTCAGGGTCCTCTTGTTCTGGCTTTGGATGCGGTGTAACCAGAGCTTAATTTGAGCTGGTGGTTTCTGGTGCTCAGCACTGGCACTTAATTGTAAACACTGGGACTTATGACATCCAGCCACATGGTGGCGGTGTTTGTCTAATTTTGTGATGAACACAACAGTTGTTTAATAATTATATATACATTAAACATTACTAATACCTGCCACCAAAAGCTGTACAAATAGCTTGGGTGGCAGCTATTGATAATTTTTAATGTATAAAAAGTCTGAATATTCATTAGCAGCACATTGGGTGGTGCAAGCTGCAGTAGTTTCCTGATAAAGGCCCTGGCACTTATTCTTTACAAATTAAGAACTGGGTGTAACCCTTGTGCCATAACTTCCAAATCTCACTTGGCAGAGATCGTATTATTTCTGTCATACAACTACTGTCCCATGGTTTGCCTATGTTGATCTCCAGTGTACAACTGGTAAGGATGTTAAAGGGTCGGATGGGCCTATAGGGTTATCGGGTGCCCAATGGACTGGTCTGACAGATCAGTGTGTGGGCTGTTTTTTGGGGCAATTTGTGGGCCTGTCTTATAGCCAGGTGGGCTGGGTTTCACTGTTGATTTCCCTGATATTACCACAAATATTGCTTGCAGGTAACACAGAGGCATGAATTCTGCCATACCTTGCAAAATATCCATAGTTTGTCTTTACAAGTTGAAAACTGGCCTGATTTTCAAATGTGGGCACTTTTTTGGCTATCCAGTTCGCTGATGGGAGCAACTTTTATTTACAGAGTTGTACACTTTGAGAAAGCTCTAAGTATCTGTATGAGGTGTCAATGTGTGGCTTTTATGATTGGGTGGGAGAGAAAAGCTTATTTGAATGTAATGTTCTCTCCACCTTCAAGGCAATTAGTCCTTGTTTTTTGATGGGGGATTGACCCCTTTAATACAAGAACTGAACGCTGGGTAATTGTACCCATACATATCAAGGCTCTGCCTGTAACTGTGATGGGCTATCACTGTTATCCCTGTCGCAGATGGAGGCAGCACTGGTAAAGGCCTATTTTTTGGAAATACAAAATCCAGGTGATTTATTGTCTGCAAAATACCCAGAGGGCTGACAGTTTTTGTGTCATCGTGAAAAAATGATGGAAAGCTACTTTTTTTTATACATGCTTACATTGTAAAAGCTTTTGAGCTAAACAGATTTACCCTTCCACCTTTTCCCCCCACAATCTAGATTGTGTGGATATTCTTAAAAGCCTGCATTTCAGCTGAAATAATTTAGAATGTTATCGTCTTAGAACTTTCGTTGCTTCACCCAAAGTTATCCAGGTTTCTGCAGCTTGGTGCATGCCAAGGTATGGTGGCGTTCTCCTTCAATGGTTGTGTGGGGTGCAGGGAGGGAATTCTTCATATTTGCATGTGTGCCTAAGAGAAGGGTACTCAAGCCACACTTCTGACCAATGTTATTGGAAGCGAGGGACTATGCTGGTGCTGCAGTTTCTCTTTCAATGAGAGAGTTTGTACCCTTGATCAAGCAGTTTCCGTTCTTCCCTAGGCTCAGGCCGCCGGATCGCCGCACTCCTCGCCCAGCCATGGGGCCAGCTGCCCTATGCCCATGCCTGTTAGATCTACGTCGGCCGGCTCGACCCCAACCCATGTACCTCAAGAATCCCTGGCCGGGCTGGGAGGCGATGTCCAAGAGGCGTTTTCGCAAGGTGAGTGATGTTTAAGTTGAACCAGCTGGAGAGACGGGGTTTTCCTGGTAGCTAAACCCATCCAGCCCATCCTTTACCATTGCATATAAAAAGTACAATAACATTAAGTGGCTCGTTCAATGGAGCAGTTATATTTGGTGTGATTCATAGAAAAAAAATCAGAAATGTACTCCCCTAAGTTTCTTTCCTGCGTTTGGAGTAAATTTCTGTTATCTGGAATTCTCAACGTTCTCCGAGGGTGCGCCTGGTTATCCGTGTTAGTAGTCCTGGAAATCTTTTGTGAAACCTAATGTAAGACTGCTTAAGCATTTCACATGCTGACCTGTACTCATTCTGCATTTACATGTGGAAAAATGGCCTGAATGAGTGCAATTACACTTTGAATTTCTTCCACGGGGGAAACTGTTTTGGCCCAGGAAGAACATTTTTCCTCCAGTCCAATCCATTTTGGGGGTGTTTTCTACCCGTTCCCAACCTAGAAATAGATTTAATCCTGCACTGACTGTAGTAGATGTCCAGACATTTCTACGGCGAGAGTGGGTTGAGAAAAAGTTGGTGAATACCTACAAGCAAGTACATTTCCGGGCATTCCTGCCCTGGAATGGCCTCTTTCTGTTCTAGCGTGAAGATTTAGTCTCATGAAAAGGATGCGTGTAAGTTTTTGTGAGTGTAAAACTATGTTTTGTAAATGACAAAACATGTTTTTGCCATTTAAACTAGCTTGTGAATCAGTTCTACAAAGTCCAATTTCATCTGCTTTTTATAATAAACGATTCTTGCACTATAAAGTTTGTTTTCCCACCTTAAAGTGCTCCCAATCACAGATACTATCAGTGCTACTTTTGGTGCTGTTACACTGCGTTCAAGTCCCCTAACGATACGCATAGTACTCCACACATTCTCCAGCTACTACTCTTAGCAGTTCTGCTGGTACACGCTCCCACTAGTACTACGACTGCAGCTACTATTATGGCATCTAAAGGCACTCTTAATACTTTTAGTACTACCAGTTCATTTACAAATGTTTTTGAAAGCCCCCACCACCATACTTTTTTTTACCTGCTTTTGATCACTTTTTGACCCAGATACTATAAGTAAACAACTGTATAAACGAGTTACTGACATTTTCTCAATGGAAAATGTAGCCAGTAAATGTGACCTCAAAACATGAAAAGTTAAACCACAGACATGAATGCAGGACATGCTTAACTTTGGGTCCATTTCTAGTAGTCCTATTTTGTTTTGCATTCATTGCTTATTTATTTTGTTAGTATAATTCCAATATACAGGGCAAATAGTGTAAAAATTCAAACCTTCGGATACAGGAAAAAAACATATTGGTATAACAAGTTTTTACGTACTGCATAAGACAATTATTCAGAACAGTTATGCAATTTGTCTATGGTGAATATGTTCCGCGCACACCATCGAGTCCGTCAGAGGTGCTAGTCTACGTTCGAGGTGGCTGCCAAATGCTATCACAAGCCTTCTTTGGTTCCCGCTTGTCAGGCGCTTTGGAAGTGTCTTGATGCTCTGCTGATCGTAGTAGCAACATTTCTTGATGCCAAGTCATCAATGTGCTTTGGGGGTGTCTGGTGTAATCGATCAGCGTGGTTCTGATACCTCAAAGTGCATTTTTGTCACCGGCGATCCAACGTCATAAGTGGTGCTGGGCCAGCTATAGAGGGGCCAGGACAGAAGGCGTCATAACAGGGCTTTGTGATGCTGGTCCTTTCCGTGGATTACAAAGGGTGAATCTTCTGCATTTCTCGCTGAGCTCTTTAAGGCTCTCTTCTAGGCAGCCTTTCACTCATGCACGGGCACCTTCAGTACTCCTCCCCAGGAGTCAATGGGCTCTTTCCCTCAAGACGGTTGCAAGGAGCTCTTCCTGGCAAGATACATACTTTCTCAGGTTTCTGGTAGCAAACCTTCCAAAGAGAGTTGTCAGTCTGCAGCCCCAACTCTGGTGCACAAACATCTTTTCCAGACTTCTTTACTTTGTTGCTAGGAAATCCTTGCACAGTGACTGGGAGTTTCACCCCTAACTTTATAACCAATTTTCAGACATAGATTGTGGAATTCAGTGGTCCAGATCTGGGACCGGTTTCAGGGAGATCCTTTTTTTTCTTGCAAATTCCTCTTCGACTGTCCAGCTACAGTCTTCGACTCTGCAGTAGGAAGGAGTGGCGGGGTTAGAGCTCACGATCAAGAGAATCCAAAAGAAAAGGAGAGACTTCCCCACTTAACTGCAACTTAGCTTGTTGCGGGTCACTCATCCCAGTGAAGAATGGAGCAGAATGTGGGCAAGGGCAGTCCCTGTACTGCAGAGAGACCTTTTGTCTTCTATTGTCAACACCCCAGTGTCTAGTCCACTATAAGGGACCTCAGGAATGCTTTAGAGGTTGCCTACAGTTTACATTGCTGTCCGGTAGGCTCTCCGACTTCCATCTTACGTCTTTCAAAGCAGGGGAAGCGTGTGGAAGCAGGATGAGGATACAGTGTTGATTTGGTGGTTCATTGTGAGCGAGGAATCCAGTATGATGCTGAGGTTGCTTGCATGATCCGTAGGGGTGGGAGGGGTTCCTAGTGCGGTGGGCCACCAGAGTCGTCCCAAGCTGAGGGGACGGATCCCAAGATGAGGACTTCAGCCTTGTCCGAGTTGAGCTTGAGGCAGCTGTCTTTCATCCAGGTAGTAATGGCCGTCATTCTGCTGTGAAAGTTGATTCTGGCAGCTGTGGGTTCATTGGTGAGGGAGAGGATCAGCTGGGTGTCGTCGGCATAGGAGACGATATTGAGTCCGTGGTTTCTGACGATGGCCGCGAGGGAGGCCATGTAGACGTTGAAGAGGGTAGGTCTCAGGGAGAAGCCCTGGGGCACTCCGCAGCTGATCTTTGTAGGTTCTGAGAGGAACGGAGTAGTCTGACTCGCTCTGTTCGGACGGTAAGGAAGGAGTGGATCCAGGCCAGTGCCTCTTCACAGATGCCGGCGTAGTGGAGTCTCGTGATTAGGGTGCAGTGGGAGACGGTGTTGAAGGCGGCCAAGAGGTCACGTAGGATGAGGGCTGCAGTTTAGCCCCGATCGAGGAGGGAGCGAATGTCGTCGGTGGCGGCGAGGAGTGCGGTCTCTTTGCTGTGGTTGCTTCGGAAGCCGGATTGGGAGGTATCCAGGACCTGGTTCTCTTCGATGAACTCAGAGAGTTGGGCGTTGATGGCCTTTTCGATGACCTTGGCTGGGAAGGGGAGGAGGGAGAAAGGTCTGAAGTTCTTGAGTTCTGTCAGGTCGGTGGACGGCTTCTTCAGCAGGGGGTTGATCTCGGCATGTTTCCAGTCGTCGGGGAAGGTGGCGGTTTCGATGGAGCAGTTGATGGTGCTGCAAAGCTTGGGGGCGATGGAGGCGGCTGCTCTATGGAAGATGTGATATGGGAAAGGATCCGATGGGGCTACGGAGTGGATGCTCTTCATGGTCTTGAGTGTGTCGTCTGTGGTGAGCGGAGTCCAGTTGAGCATGATCTGTTTGGGTGCAACGTGGTTGTGTGCGTTGGTGGCGGACGTTGTGGCAGGGTCTTGGGTGTCAAAGCTGTCGAAGAGCTGCCTGATCTTGTGGTGGAAGAAGGTGCCGAGTTTGTTGCAGAGGTCTTGGGAGGATGGGACATCTGTGGTCTCGCTGTTGGGTCTGGCGAACTCCTTGACAATGGCGAAGAGTTCTTTGCTGTTGTGTGCGTTGGTGATAATTCTGACTTGGCGGGCTGTTTTCTTAGTGGGTTTAAGGGGACGGTGGTGTGCGTTGACGGCAGTTCTGAAGGTTGCGTGGGTTTACGGCATTTTGTTGTTCCTCCATCTCTTCTCGAGTCGTCTGCAGGTGCGTCTGGACTCGTGGAGGGCAGGAGTGAACCAGTTGGCTTTCTTGGATCTATTGGTGGAGGTTGCATGTCGCAGTGTTGGCTTCTGTTGGTGTTGGTGGTGTGGTCGTGCTGAGGAAGCCTTCCATCAACGACGGGACCGGGGGCGGTGAGGGCGGTGGTGAACGGTGGGAATGGCAAAAGCGGAGTGTACGTAGTGGTGGTCAGTCCAGAGGAGTTTAGTGGTGTGGCTGTAGATGATGTTCCCGCTAGCGGAGAAGCCTGGGTCAAGCTTCTGTCTGTCTGTGTTGGTCGGTGCAGTGACTAGTTGCTTGAGTCCGATGTTGGCGAGGTTCTCCAGTAGGGAGGCGGTGTTCTGGTCACTGGGGTTGTCCAGGTGGAAGTTGAGGTCTCCAAGTAGGATGTAATCTGTGATGCGCGAGCCTGGGGTGTGATGAGTCCTACGATGGCGTCGGTGAAGGACGGGTGGAGGCCGGTGGGCCTGTAGATGAGGGTGCCGCAGAGGGTGGTGTTGGGGTTGGTCTAGATCTGGAAGTGGAGGTGTTCCATGGTTGTCGTTGGGTCATTCGAGTAAGTTGTCAGTCGAAGGGGGTTTTTGTGGACGAGGGCGATGCCTCCTCCTGGTCGGACGGCGCGGTCCTTGCGGGTGATTTTGTAGCCGTCGGGGATGGCAGTGGCGATGTCCGGTCCAGAACAGGGGTTGGTCCAAGTTTCTGTGAAGAAGACTATGTCGGGAGAAGAGGCGTCGAGGAGGTCACAGATTTCTGTGGCGTGTTTGTGGAGGGTGCGCATGTTGAGGAGGATGCAGTTGAGCTGGTCAGCACTGTTAGTCGACTGGGTAGCGAGAGGAGCTGGCGTGTTGGCGTGGTTGAAAGTGTGGTTGCAGCTGCGTCAGGAGAAGGGTCCATGGGTCTCCTTTGGTGACACGAGATGACAGGCGGCGTGGCGTCCTGAGTTGAGGACGAGGAGTGTGCTGGCTTCTTAGTGGTGAAAGGTTTGAGAACCAGGGTCCCTGGCGCTGGGCACGGTCCAGACGCAGACGGGCTTGCCTTTGGCACGCTGGCGGAGCGGCCGCACATCGGCTGCTATTAAGTAGTGCTTCAGGCGGCTGGACAGCTGGGAGGCAGGAAACGCGGGGAGCGAGAAGAGTCACTGGAGGGGGGGCAGCGCAGTGGAGGATCGCAGCGGCAAGGGCGACGAAGAAACAAAAAGCATAGGTAAAGGAAAGAAAAACATAAAAGGCAGAAGCCGGAGAAAAATTAAGAGGCAGAGAAAAGCAGAATAAGAGAGACAGAAGGGCAGTCAAGCAGCAGAGCAGTGACGCTCCACCACTAGACCACCATGGATGAGGCACAGGCAGGAGCCTGCGAGTGGAGGAGGGCCTCGAACTCCTGACCAGAGGGTCAGCAGCAGCAACGGGGGCAGCAGCCGCTACCAGATGGAGTTGTGCAGCAAAGGGAGCAGTTCACTAGAAGGTCATGTCCACTAGAAGTTCAGCAAAGGACCCTACTGCATGTGGCTGAACAATTTAAATAGGAGAGGTTATTAGGCCGCTTTCCCAGTGCAGATAACCAGTAAATAGTTCTGTCCCACTATTAAGATGAACATGCTGCCACTAATGTCTTTCCTCCTCAGCCCAGTGTACTCTGTAAAGGACGGCTCACAAAGTGGTGTACCCCTCCAATCATGACTCAATGTCACATCTAACCTCCAGCTGACATGCATGTTTCTCATGTGCACCGAGTTCTAAAAATCAAAATCCCATACAGAACTCACTATGGGGAACTAAGGCCTGGTGCAGGCTTTTCCAAGTCATGCAAGGGTCCTTTTCTGTCTCAGTAACTAGTTCAAATCCTGGTCCTTCAGGATGCGCCACTAATCTAGCCCTAGAGCAGCGGTGCTTAACATTTTGACTGTGGCAGGCCGCCCACTGAATGATTACTGGAACCCGGGGACCCCAACAAAGTAATTATTGGAAGCCGGGGACACCCTGCCTAAGCAATTTCTATGATTTGAACCTCAAAACAATATACAAAAATGTAAAAAAAACAAGTATACACCAAACAAATATTGAAGCATTGAAATATTTTGTTTAATTCACAATCAAAAATAGAAACATTTTCAATTTTGCTTTTTTATTTGTATACACTTCATTATTTTTACTGTTATGTCATTTTGTAAACCAGTCGCAGACCCCCTGTGTAGGTCTCGCAGATCCCCAGGGGTCGTCCTCGGACCATAGGTTAAGAACCACTGTCCTAAACAGTATTGATGATCTCCAAGCAACAGATTCATGTCTCCAAGAACAAACAGTTGTGAGATTGTAGCGTGAAAGGCGTCATAGCGAACAGCAGGTCTGACTCGAAATCCTCTTTCCTCTGGAAGTTCCATTTACCAAGATGATAGAGAGAGACTCCGGCTGAGAAGTGCATGAGGGACACCGCTGTGCTAGTTGGAACTACCTGGACAGGATAACTGCAGCTCCTCTTTTGCCACCTTTTCCTTCCTTTATGATACCACAGTGGTCCGCTTTGGCCAAGACGATGGCAAGACGCATCGTATCGAGTCATGTCTGACGAGCAGCCAGTCAAGGCACCTGTCTATTACAAAGCCATTTATTGCACTGTAGGGCATTGATAGATGGGGCATTTATGAGGGCACAGTGTAAGGCAGACATAGTCTTCTTCCTATATCAGGAAGGCAATAAAAGGAGTAGCAAGAGTTTCAGTGCCAGTCAACGACTTTCTTGGTTTCAAGCTGGCCTGTGGCACCAGGCTTGCGGTCTCTGGCAACTCCTCGATCAGGCAGCTATCCTCTGGACAGCACTTGTAGGAGCAATGCCTGTAGTACTTGAGCTAATGTAAGGCAGGATCTCTGCAGACAGAGCTGTGTACATCCGCCCACAGATCACAGAAGCAGCAAGCCTTTTTTCTTCAGTCTTTTGTCCCTGTTGGTTACTACTCTAAAGGTAGACAGCCAGAATTCCTGTCGTTAGTTTATCCCTTCCTCTGGAAGGTGTACAGAGCCTTGCTTGAAGTCAAAGCTGAGCATGAAAAGCTGGGTCTTGGGGGTAACTTATTTTCACAGACAGGCAGTTGAGGTACAATCAAACAGTTCTAGGACATTTTATCGCGTGACAATAACCATCACCATTATAAAATCTCTGCCAGACAAGGGCCCCCCGTCTTTGTTTCTCTGACTCACTAAACATTGTTTCTCGGCACATGGATGCTCTCCTTTGTGAATGAATGAATGAATGAATATTAGATTTCTAAAGCGCAAACTATGCCCAAGGGTGTCAAGGCGCTATTGGCGGGACTGTCATAAAAAGATAAAGTACTGTTCAGACAGAAATCATTTTAAAGAGCCAAATCTTCAGAGCCTTGCGAAAGAGAGAATGAGACAGCAGTCCCGCGAGATCCCCAGGAAGGGAGTTCCTTAGACCAGCAGCAACAATGGAGACAGCCCTGCCTCCCCATCTAGACTTCTTAAACCTTGGAACTTGCAGCAGATTTTTGCTAGCTGATCTAAGCTGCTTGGTAAGGACATAGCGCTGGAACAGCCCGTTGATAGTGTCCGAGCCCAGACGATAAAAGGCCTTATGGGTGAGGCATAGGGCTTTAAACGCAATTCTTTGATTTAAAGGAAGCCAGTGCAGTTTGCTGAGGGAAGCCGAGACGGAGTGGAATTTTGGAAGATCCATCACTAGCCTGGCTGCTGCGTTCTGCACCAGCTGCAAGCGACGGACAAGGCCCTTATTAATGCCCAGATAACGGGCATTACAATAGTCCAACCTGGACATCACTAATGCAATCACTGCCTGTTTGCGAGAGGCAAAGGAAAGGAAGTGGGAGATTTTTCTGAGAATCCTGATTATCCCAAAGCAGGTGGACACCGTTCTGTTAACCTGCAAACTCAAAGACAGTGAATTGTCCACGATGACCCCTAAGTTTTTACCCTGGGATACAGGGCAAGGGCAGCAACCAAGTGAACCTGGCCACCAATCGATTGACCAGATATCCTGTTGGTTTCCGAAAATCAGGACCTCAGTTTTTTCCCCATTGAGTTTAAGATAGTTCTCAACCATCCAGGAGGAAACTGCTTGCATGCAGTTTTTAAAGTTTGAGGCAGATTCCCTAATGCTGTGCGTGATAGACACCATAATTTGCGTGTCATCGGCGTAGGACAGTACTTCCAATCCAAAGGATCTTACTACCCCTGCCAGGGGGGCAACATAAATATTAAAAAGGGTCGGACTCCAGGAGGAACCTTGCGGGACACCACATAACTCGTTGGGGGCCGAATGGAATTGCCCCATTTTCACTATCTGTGTCCGATCATTAAGGAAGGAGGTGAGAAGTTTAAGGGCCATCCCCCCAATCCCTATCTCCTTGAGCCGTTCCACCAATCTCAAAGGAGAAAGGGTATCAAAGGCTGCTGTGCTGTTCGATGAGTCGAAAGAGCAGCATCTTGGCCATGTGAGAAGGGTCTGACCATGACACAGATCTCGAACCTCTTTCTGGGGCCCATCTTTGCCACATCTTTCTTTTTTTCCCACCCTGCATTCTTTTTTAATCGCTTTTCTAACCCTGCATGTTCACCCCACAGTACTGTGCAGGTGGCATATTGTCTATTGCCTATGTATCTGTGGCTTTAAGACTGGCAATCTAAGCCAGCCACTCCGATCTGATGCAGCTGTTGACATTTTGAGAGAAACCATTTGAGTTCAGGTTCATCTTTGTCAAGGTGTAGGTTATTTTCAAGGTAACAGTTACTACCTAATGGTCTCTCCGCATCTGACTCCACAGTGAATGGCGAACTTGTTGGCAGAATCTTTGATTTCCTAGGATTGTCGATGCAGCCACCTAGGAACTGGAGATGTTCTTCTATTCTCTGCAGACAGATGTTATCACAAAGCGATGAGGATCAGCAGTTGAAACAAATCCTTTGAGTTCTATTAGAACTCTTGACCTAAGCTACAGCCTTCATCAAAATGTTACTTCATTGCCGTCCTTTGGTTAACCTGTCATACTGATCTCACTCAGGGAGGCGAGCACTGCGAGTCTCTCCCTGTTACAACGAAGACTTAACATATCCAAACCAGACGTACAGCATAGCTAGAATGGCCTGAGCAGGAAGTAGGGAGAGGAATGAGAAGGGGCATGTCGGGGAGAACTATGATGTCTAACATGGTAACCCATCTTCTTGGGATAATCATTCGAACCTGTTTTTATACTGCACTTCATGCTGCACTTCTGCTGTTTCTAAGCACTGTTAACTGGCCGGTGTTACTAGTACCCGTTTCGACTGTCGTCAATGGCTGTGACTTCTACTCCTTGACGGAATGAAACAACACAAGTCACTCCCCCCTAGTCTGATCTTTACAGTCTTGGATTTGACTTCAAATGTCAAAAGGAGCCAATTTGGTACCGATGGATGTCTGTGAGGGCAATATTGATCTTTGGGCCCCTCCTAATAATCAGCATACTTAGGAGTGCTGCCCAATATGGTCCACCTTCATCTTGGTCCCAGTGAATTATTGTACCCATCTATAAAACGGGGTATGAGGGAACCCAGAAGTGTTACCAACCTATATATCTCCTTGTTAGATTCCATAGTCAAGGTTGCAGGCAGACTCCTTCTGGTCGAGCTATGGGCCCAGGAGAACGCGATTCTATCAGACATGCAGCTTGATTTCTGTCAAGGGCTGGGTGCCATAAAACAATGCCTAAATCTTTACCTATTTATTAACCTCATATACCAGGGTTAAAACTGGCTCATTACATCTAGCCTTCATGGAGTTAAACTCTTCCTTGGACTGTGTGAAGCCGTTCCAGGTTATTGGCTACGATGGGTGACGAAGAACTGCTAGTGCTTTTCCTAATTCAGCGACACACAGATATCTCAGCCTGCATCAGATATGGGCCTAATGGCGAGTGTACCCATGTGACAGAGACTGAGAGAAGGGTCCAAAAAGGGTGTGCGTTAACCCCCTTTATCTTCACCCTGCACATCGATGAGCTAGAACGCTCACCGGTGGAATCTGGAAGTTATCTGCCGCAGTCCGGTGCCCCATCCATTCCTGTCCTACCGTATGCCAATGATGCTGTCCTCGTGGCAAGAGCGGCAAATGGCTTCCAGAAGTTTCTGGACGCATTGGCTCATTTTATGGATCAGCTAGACTTAAAGACCAGCTGCTGTCTGCTCTCTATGGAACCCTATCTGAACATCACTCCAAAAGCGCAGCACCGGGCTCATTCGACTCCATTCAGCCTTGATGTCGCTCATTATTAGTAGGGCGCCCACCCCAAAGGTGCAGTTACAGCGGCAGATCTCTCTACCCGTGTGACTCGCGCTCTATCCAGTCTCCCTTCCTCTTCATTTGTTTGTCTATTATAGGAAAGGATTTTGGTCCCTTTTCTGAGACGGTTAAACCCCCTGCATTGCAGACGGCCCTTTTATATTTACAATTGCTTGCCTCGGCGCTGCTCTGTCATACATTAATACATGTTTTACAAGCAGCTGTGAGGCTCATAAATTCCTCTTCTTTTTATTCCCCCTTTTTATTGATATTTGATGTATGGTTTTAGGTACGGTATGTGGATTTTTTCAATACGGCTATATTTTGTAGTCCTTGTTAATGGCTGTATCGGATTAATTATGTTACATGTAACTTTTATGTGCATCCTTTATGGCCTTGGAGCCGAATAAAGAATTTGAATGGATTGAACTATCCCCAGGATACCAGAGTCTGCAGGCTGCCCTTCCTGCACAGGTGTGCACCTCGTGTGTCTGTGCTTTGTTTCTGCCTGCATATGTGGAACAGAGTCTGCAGGCTGCCCTTCCTGCACAGGTGTGCACCTCGTGTGTCTGTGCTTTGTTTCTGCCTGCATATGTGGAACAGAGTCTGCAGGCATGCCCTTCCTGCACAGGTGTGCACCTCGTGTGTGTGTGTGTGCTTTGTTTCTGCCTGCATATGTGGAACAGAGTCTGCAGGCTGCCCTTCCTGCACAGGTGTGCACCTCGTGTGTGTGTGTGTGCTTTGTTTCTGCCTGCATATGTGGAACAGAGTCTGCAGGCTGCCCTTCCTGCACAGGTGTGCACCTCGTGTGTGTGTGTGTGCTTTGTTTCTGCCTGCATATGTGGAACAGAGTCTGCAGGCTGCCCTTCCTGCACAGGTGTGCACCTCGTGTGTCTGTGCTTTGTTTCTGCCTGCATATGTGGAACAGAGTCTGCAGGCTGCCCTTCCTGCACAGGTGTGCACCTCGTGTGTCTGTGCTTTGTTTCTGCCTGCATATGTGGAACAGAGTCTGCAGGCATGCCCTTCCTGCACAGGTGTGCACCTCGTGTGTGTGTGTGTGCTTTGTTTCTGCCTGCATATGTGGAACAGAGTCTGCAGGCTGCCCTTCCTGCACAGGTGTGCACCTCGTGTGTCTGTGCTTTGTTTCTGCCTGCATATGTGGAACAGAGTCTGCAGGCTGCCCTTCCTGCACAGGTGTGCACCTCGTGTGTCTGTGCTTTGTTTCTGCCTGCATATGTGGAACAGAGTCTGCAGACATGCCCTTCCTGCACAGGTGTGCACCTCGTGTGTGTGTGTGTGCTTTGTTTCTGCCTGCATATGTGGAACAGAGTCTGCAGGCTGCCCTTCCTGCACAGGTGTGCACCTCGTGTGTGTGTGTGTGCTTTGTTTCTGCCTGCATATGTGGAACAGAGTCTGCAGGCTGCCCTTCCTGCACAGGTGTGCACCTCGTGTGTCTGTGCTTTGTTTCTGCCTGCATATGTGGAACAGAGTCTGCAGGCTGCCCTTCCTGCACAGGTGTGCACCTCGTGTGTCTGTGCTTTGTTTCTGCCTGCATATGTGGAACAGAGTCTGCAGGCATGCCCTTCCTGCACAGGTGTGCACCTCGTGTGTGTGTGTGTGCTTTGTTTCTGCCTGCATATGTGGAACAGAGTCTGCAGGCTGCCCTTCCTGCACAGGTGTGCACCTCGTGTGTCTGTGCTTTGTTTCTGCCTGCATATGTGGAACAGAGTCTGCAGGCATGCCCTTCCTGCACAGGTGTGCACCTCGTGTGTGTGTGTGTGTGCTTTGTTTCTGCCTGCATGTGTGGAACAGAGTCTGCAGGCATGCCCTTCCTGCACAGGTGTGCACCTCGTGTGTGTGTGTGTGCTTTGTTTCTGCCTGCATATGTGGAACAGAGTCTGCAGGCATGCCCTTCCTGCACAGGTGTGCACCTCGTGTGTGTGTGTGTGCTTTGTTTCTGCCTGCATATGTGGAACAGAGTCTGCAGGCTGCCCTTCCTGCACAGGTGTGCACCTCGTGTGTGTGTGTGTGTGCTTTGTTTCTGCCTGCATATGTGGAACAGAGTCTGCAGGCTGCCCTTCCTGCATAGGTGTGCACCTCGTGTGTGTGTGCTTTGTTTCTGCCTGCATATGTGGAACAGAGTCTGCAGGCTGCCCTTCCTGCACAGGTGTGCACCTCGTGTGTGCTTTGTTTCTGCCTGCATGTGTGGAACAGAGTCTGCAGGCTGCCCTTCCTGCACAGGTGTGCACCTCGTGTGTGTGTGCTTTGTTTCTGCCTGCATATGTGGAACAGAGTCTGCAGGCATGCCCTTCCTGCACAGGTGTGCACCTCGTGTGTGTGTGTGCTTTGTTTCTGCCTGCATATGTGGAACAGAGTCTGCAGGCTGCCCTTCCTGCACAGGTGTGCACCTCGTGTGTGTGTGTGTGCTTTGTTTCTGCCTGCATATGTGGAACAGAGTCTGCAGGCTGCCCTTCCTGCACAGGTGTGCACCTCGTGTGTGTGTGCTTTGTTTCTGCCTGCATATGTGGAACAGAGTCTGCAGGCTGCCCTTCCTGCACAGGTGTGCACCTCGTGTGTGTGTGTGTGCTTTGTTTCTGCCTGCATATGTGGAACAGAGTCTGCAGGCTGCCCTTCCTGCACAGGTGTGCACCTCGTGTGTGTGTGCTTTGTTTCTGCCTGCATATGTGGAACAGAGTCTGCAGGCATGCCCTTCCTGCACAGGTGTGCACCTCGTGTGTGTGTGCTTTGTTTCTGCCTGCATATGTGGAACAGAGTCTGCAGGCTGCCCTTCCTGCATAGGTGTGCACCTCGTGTGTGTGTGCTTTGTTTCTGCCTGCATATGTGGAACAGAGTCTGCAGGCTGCCCTTCCTGCACAGGTGTGCACCTCGTGTGTGCTTTGTTTCTGCCTGCATGTGTGGAACAGTCTCTGCAGGCTGCCCTTCCTGCACAGGTGTGCACCTCGTGTGTGTGTGCTTTGTTTCTGCCTGCATATGTGGAACAGAGTCTGCAGGCATGCCCTTCCTGCACAGGTGTGCACCTCGTGTGTGTGTGCTTTGTTTCTGCCTGCATATGTGGAACAGAGTCTGCAGGCTGCCCTTCCTGCACATGTGTGTGCACCTCGTGTGTGTGTGTGTGGCTTTGTTTCTGCCTGCATATGTGGAACAGAGTCTGCAGGCTGCCCTTCCTGCACAGGTGTGCACCTCGTGTGTGTGTGCTTTGTTTCTGCCTGCATATGTGGAACAGAGTCTGCAGGCTGCCCTTCCTGCACAGGTGTGCACCTCGTGTGTGTGTGTGTGCTTTGTTTCTGCCTGCATATGTGGAACAGAGTCTGCAGGCTGCCCTTCCTGCACAGGTGTGCACCTCGTGTGTGTGTGCTTTGTTTCTGCCTGCATATGTGGAACAGAGTCTGCAGGCTGCCCTTCCTGCACAGGTGTGCACCTCGTGTGTGTGTGTGTGCTTTGTTTCTGCCTGCATATGTGGAACAGAGTCTGCAGGCTGCCCTTCCTGCACAGGTGTGCACCTCGTGTGTGTGTGTGCTTTGTTTCTGCCTGCATATGTGGAACAGAGTCTGCAGGCTGCCCTTCCTGCACAGGTGTGCACCTCGTGTGTGTGTGTGTGCTTTGTTTCTGCCTGCATATGTGGAACAGAGTCTGCAGGCTGCCCTTCCTGCACAGGTGTGCACCTCGTGTGTGTGTGCTTTGTTTCTGCCTGCATATGTGGAACAGAGTCTGCAGGCATGCCCTTCCTGCACAGGTGTGCACCTCGTGTGTGTGTGTGCTTTGTTTCTGCCTGCATATGTGGAACAGAGTCTGCAGGCTGCCCTTCCTGCATAGGTGTGCACCTCGTGTGTGTGTGCTTTGTTTCTGCCTGCATATGTGGAACAGAGTCTGCAGGCTGCCCTTCCTGCACAGGTGTGCACCTCGTGTGTGTGTGCTTTGTTTCTGCCTGCATGTGTGGAACAGTCTCTGCAGGCTGCCCTTCCTGCACAGGTGTGCACCTCGTGTGTGTGTGCTTTGTTTCTGCCTGCATATGTGGAACAGAGTCTGCAGGCATGCCCTTCCTGCACAGGTGTGCACCTCGTGTGTGTGTGCTTTGTTTCTGCCTGCATATGTGGAACAGAGTCTGCAGGCTGCCCTTCCTGCATAGGTGTGCACCTCGTGTGTGTGTGTGTGCTTTGTTTCTGCCTGCATATGTGGAACAGAGTCTGCAGGCTGCCCTTCCTGCACAGGTGTGCACCTCGTGTGTGTGTGCTTTGTTTCTGCCTGCATATGTGGAACAGAGTCTGCAGGCTGCCCTTCCTGCACAGGTGTGCACCTTGTGTGTGTGTGTGTGCTTTGTTTCTGCCTGCATATGTGGAACAGAGTCTGCAGGCTGCCCTTCCTGCACAGGTGTGCACCTCGTGTGTGTGTGTGTCTTTGTTTCTGCCTGCATATGTGGAACAGAGTCTGCAGGCTGCCCTTCCTGCACAGGTGTGCACCTCGGTGTGTGTGTGTGCTTTGTTTCTGCCTGCATATGTGGAACAGAGTCTGCAGGCTGCCCTTCCTGCACAGGTGTGCACCTCGTTGTGTGTGTGCTTTGTTTCTGCCTGCATATGTGGAACAGAGTCTGCAGGCTGCCCTTCCTGCACAGGTGTGCACCTCGTGTGTGTGTGTGTGTGCTTTGTTTCTGCCTGCATATGTGGAACAGAGTCTGCAGGCTGCCCTTCCTGCACAGGTGTGCACCTCGTGTGTGTGTGCTTTGTTTCTGCCTGCATATGTGGAACAGAGTCTGCAGGCTGCCCTTCCTGCACAGGTGTGCACCTCGTGTGTGTGTGTGTGCTTTGTTTCTGCCTGCATATGTGGAACAGAGTCTGCAGGCTGCC
The DNA here is from genome assembly GCA_963921515.1 of Calotriton arnoldi. Taxonomy (NCBI): domain Eukaryota; kingdom Metazoa; phylum Chordata; class Amphibia; order Caudata; family Salamandridae; genus Calotriton; species Calotriton arnoldi. The sequence goes on from CAWUFW010005193.1 coordinate 1,110,658, forward strand.
CTTCCTGCACAGGTGTGCACCTCGTGTGTGTGTGCTTTGTTTCTGCCTGCATATGTGGAACAGAGTCTGCAGGCTGCCCTTCCTGCACAGGTGTGCACCTCGTGTGTGTGTGTGTGCTTTGTTTCTGCCTGCATATGTGGAACAGAGTCTGCAGGCTGCCCTTCCTGCACAGGTGTGCACCTCGTGTGTGTGTGTGCTTTGTTTCTGCCTGCGTATGTGGAACAGAGTCTGCAGGCTGCCCTTCCTGCACAGGTGTGCACCTCGTGTGTGTGTGCTTTGTTTCTGCCTGCATATGTGGAACAGAGTCTGCAGGCATGCCCTTCCTGCACAGGTGTGCACCTCGTGTGTCTGTGCTTTGTTTCTGCCTGCATATGTGGAACAGAGTCTGCAGGCTGCCCTTCCTGCACAGGTGTGCACCTCGTGTGTGTGTGTGTGCTTTGTTTCTGCCTGCATATGTGGAACAGAGTCTGCAGGCATGCCCTTCCTGCACAGGTGTGCACCTCGTGTGTCTGTGCTTTGTTTCTGCCTGCATATGTGGAACAGAGTCTGCAGGCATGCCCTTCCTGCACAGGTGTGCACCTCGTGTGTGTGTGTGTGTGCTTTGTTTCTGCCTGCATATGTGGAACAGAGTCTGCAGGCTGCCCTTCCTGCACAGGTGTGCACCTCGTGTGTGTGTGTGTGTGTGCTTTGTTTCTGCCTGCATATGTGGAACAGAGTCTGCAGGCATGCCCTTCCTGCACAGGTGTGCACCTCGTGTGTCTGTGCTTTGTTTCTGCCTGCATATGTGGAACAGAGTCTGCAGGCATGCCCTTCCTGCACAGGTGTGCACCTCGTGTGTGTGTGTGTGCTTTGTTTCTGCCTGCATATGTGGAACAGAGTCTGCAGGCTGCCCTTCCTGCACAGGTGTGCACCTCGTGGTGTGTGTGCTTTGTTTCTGCCTGCATATGTGGAACAGAGTCTGCAGGCTGCCCTTCCTGCACAGGTGTGCACCTCGTGTGTGTGTGCTTTGTTTCTGCCTGCATATGTGGAACAGAGTCTGCAGGCATGCCCTTCCTGCACAGGTGTGCACCTCGTGTGTGTGTGCTTTGTTTCTGCCTGCATATGTGGAACAGAGTCTGCAGGCATGCCCTTCCTGCACAGGTGTGCACCTCGTGTGTGTGTGCTTTGTTTCTGCCTGCATATGTGGAACAGAGTCTGCAGGCTGCCCTTCCTGCACAGGTGTGCACCTCGTGTGTGTGTGTGTGTGCTTTGTTTCTGCCTGCATATGTGGAACAGAGTCTGCAGGCTGCCCTTCCTGCACAGGTGTGCACCTCGTGTGTGTGTGCTTTGTTTCTGCCTGCATGTGTGGAACAGAGTCTGCAGGCATGCCCTTCCTGCACAGGTGTGCACCTCGTGTGTGTGTGTGTGTGCTTTGTTTCTGCCTGCATATGTGGAACAGAGTCTGCAGGCTGCCCTTCCTGCACAGGTGTGCACCTCGTGTGTGTGTGCTTTGTTTCTGCCTGCATATGTGGAACAGAGTCTGCAGGCTGCCCTTCCTGCACAGGTGTGCACCTCGTGTGTCTGTGCTTTGTTTCTGCCTGCATATGTGGAACAGAGTCTGCAGGCTGCCCTTCCTGCACAGGTGTGCACCTCGTGTGTGTGTGCTTTGTTTCTGCCTGCATATGTGGAACAGAGTCTGCAGGCTGCCCTTCCTGCACAGGTGTGCACCTCGTGTGTCTGTGCTTTGTTTCTGCCTGCATATGTGGAACAGAGTCTGCAGGCTGCCCTTCCTGCACAGGTGTGCACCTCGTGTGTGTGTGCTTTGTTTCTGCCTGCATATGTGGAACAGAGTCTGCAGGCATGCCCTTCCTGCACAGGTGTGCACCTCGTGTGTGTGTGCTTTGTTTCTGCCTGCATATGTGGAACAGAGTCTGCAGGCATGCCCTTCCTGCACAGGTGTGCACCTCGTGTGTGTGTGCTTTGTTTCTGCCTGCATATGTGGAACAGAGTCTGCAGGCTGCCCTTCCTGCACAGGTGTGCACCTCGTGTGTGTGTGCTTTGTTTCTGCCTGCATGTGTGGAACAGAGTCTGCAGGCATGCCCTTCCTGCACAGGTGTGCACCTCGTGTGTGTGTGCTTTGTTTCTGCCTGCATATGTGGAACAGAGTCTGCAGGCATGCCCTTCCTGCACAGGTGTGCACCTCGTGTGTGTGTGCTTTGTTTCTGCCTGCATATGTGGAACAGAGTCTGCAGGCATGCCCTTCCTGCACAGGTGTGCACCTCGTGTGTGTGTGCTTTGTTTCTGCCTGCATATGTGGAACAGAGTCTGCAGGCTGCCCTTCCTGCACAGGTGTGCACCTCGTGTGTGCTTTGTTTCTGCCTGCATGTGTGGAACAGAGTCTGCAGGCTGCCCTTCCTGCACAGGTGTGCACCTCGTGTGTGTGTGCTTTGTTTCTGCCTGCATATGTGGAACAGAGTCTGCAGGCATGCCCTTCCTGCACAGGTGTGCACCTCGTGTGTGTGTGCTTTGTTTCTGCCTGCATATGTGGAACAGAGTCTGCAGGCATGCCCTTCCTGCACAGGTGTGCACCTCGTGTGTGTGTGCTTTGTTTCTGCCTGCATGTGTGGAACAGAGTCTGCTTCTGCTGCACTCGCTGGATTCCTACTACAACTCCTGTTTTAAGATAAGCTCTTTGTGTCACCAGCTATGTACAGCAGTTTATTGCATCACTTCTGTGCGTCCAGTCAGCCAGTGCACCTGTACTCACTGCTACCAGTCATTTGATGCCCCACTGGCATGCATGGGCAGTAAGGTCACCCCTTTACAGCAGGAGATGTTTAATTATTAGCAAGGGTCAAGAGGTTAGTTTAAGTGCTTAGAAACCAGCCATCCTATCAGTGAGGCAGCACATTGCTCCGTCTAGGTGTCTCTCCGTGCTCTCGCCTCTGCCCTGTGCAGCCGTCACCCTCACTGCCCTACGTAGGTGTACACGTAACTGCAGGGAGGGAGAGAGTGTCTACTTACACAACCATGTCCATCGTACCTAACTCCTGCTTTTGCAGGATCTGGAGACTCTGTTGCACTGTCAGATAGCATCCCACCGTGCCCATTGCACTATGAAATGCCCCTTTAGTATGACTGGATTTGCTGGCCAATCACGCCAAGAGGTTGAGCATGCCTGCTCCCTCTGCTTTTGTTACAGCGTCCATTCTCCGTCCAGTCAGTGCTTTCTAATCCAAAGTTTACACCCACCAAGACAGATAAGAGTTAGTGGTCATGAAACAATAACGTTTTATTAAAATTGTAGTCCCCTACAAAAATGGGAATGTTAACCATTTGAACGAATGAAAACAGAGTTTCCTCTCCCTGAAACGGAGAGATTTAGGTACAGTCAAGGGTGGCATTGGGTGTCATACCTCAGTCTCAAAAAGAGCACTCACGTCTTAAGAAATAGATCGGGGGGAGCAAAGGAACACATGCTTGCTACCTGAGATTTAGACGCTCCTCACTCAGAACACAGGAAGTGAAGAGCCTGGCAGGCAACGGGGCTTGGAGAGGGACTTGATTATGGAATTGGCTTGAAAAATAATGGGAAGCCACTGGATCAGAATGCATAAAATGGCGAGCAGTGCTGGATGGAGTAGGTCGCCTCATAACTTGAGGGTGTAACAGTACTGTACACCTGTGCAAATACAGGTGCGAGGAAGGGCAAGTCTGATAGACGCTGGCCAGAGCGGCACGCTGCTTCATGTGTTTTAAAGAAGCTTAAAATGATCATCCTACATTTGCTTCCCACAAAACCTAATGCTGCTCTGCGATAAAACCCGGAGACGATACGTTGGCCACCCTGGTGTCGAATGTATTTCCACTCCAGGAGGATGAAATACATTTCTCAAGCCCTTCCTGTGGTCATGCAGGTCAGAGCAGGCCACCAGGGCAGCTTGTTGGCACCAATTGCTCCTGATTGGAACTACTGCGGATGGAGAAGCTGACCTTGGGTATTGAAAGATGCGGGTCAGCCTTCGAAGACGATGGAAGGCCTTGGCCTCTGGGTTTACAGTACTCTTATCCCCCTTTATCTGAAGGTGGCAAGTATTTATTCCTATAAACTCTTCCAGTTTGCCTGGTTGTTGGAGTGTGGAAGCGGCTTTAAGCTCTACGATGACCGATGGCTAGGACAGGCTGTTAGCGGGTGTAATCCCTATGGTGGTTTCCTCTTTTCTCGTGTCTACTTACAGCAATATCAAGCCTAATACTTTCAGACCTTGGGTAAGTGTGGGGATTTAGGGAGGGTCATTGTGGGAGAGAGTTGTAGTTGCGTTTTTTTAACTTTAAAAGTCCCAGTGGATCAGTGTATTTGCTAGGTCATGTGGTATGGAAAATTCCGCGATTAAATTGACACCATAATAACGTAGGTTGTGCTTCTAAAAATAAAATAAGTAATAAAACCTGAGGACAAAAATAGTGAAGATATTTTATTGCATTTCTAAAGTATTTAGTTTGGATTTTAAATTATGGGGGGAGTAAGTATCTCTCTCTGTGTTTAGTTTTGGTTGGAAACGTTTTCATCTATTTCAGAATGACCCAAATCAGTATGTTGTTGAGTACATTTCTTTAAAGTCATTGTTGGTCTATGTGTGCGCCATTTTGTTAATACCTCAGTTCATTTGTAGTCGTGCCTATCCGGCTGTGAAATGAAAAACAGCGATCAGGGGCCATTGACATTTGACTCAAATGTTTTTTCTGCAGGTACGAGGAGAAATCTCCGCAACGACCTATTGGTGGCCGCTGATTCCATTACAAACACCATGTCTTCTCTCGTGAAGGAGCTACATTCAGGTGAGAGACTGTGCTGTATTCAGTGGTCGCTGGCACAGATTGGGGTGGGAGGGCGGAGGGGGGAATGGGGATAAAGAAAACAAGCATTGGCAAAGCCAATAGGTCTCGCCTTTGGGACCTTATAAGTGTTTAGCCAGAGATATTGGCAATGTTTTTAAGGTATGTTGTAGAGCAATGTAGCTGCTGTGTTTAGTACTGTAAAGTTTGTGTGCAAGTTGTGCTTAGTGTAGTGACGTAAGGGCACTTGCATGGTGTGGAATGTAGTGGTGAGTTGTGATATGATGTGTGTTGGTGGGATGTATGTGTGTATATATCATAACAGACTTTGAGATTACAATGCTGAGTACCTCACATATTTCTTTATTTAATGATATACCTTTAGAAATGAAATCTACTGAGAAAATAAAAATTATTGTGATTTGTCAGGCTGGACACGAGATAGCAAGGAATAAACATTAAAAGGCAGTAGGGCACCCTATAAGGTACTGTACATCTCAGGGCCCCATCTTTCCCCCAATGTTGTATTATTATTTGAGCATTTGTGTTGCGCACTGCAAATATTTCTGTTATCCGTAGTGATTTTGTAGCATGGTAACTCATATGAATGTGTTCGCTCTGCAAGCAGGCTATAACATTATATAACAAAAAATTGACATTCATAAATTACGTTTTTAAATTAAATCTCATAACTAATTTGGAAAGAACATTAATACTCCAGAACACATAACATGATTCCATTCAATGCATTTTTATTGAAGAGCTGAGTTATTTTTATTGTGCTACGATTATTTAAGCTCCTTAACAGATATGTTTCAATAACTTTGTGATGTTTTCCTTTAGAATATTTTGCAGTGGCCATAGTCATGACTTAAAATGTCCCACAGGGCCACGCATAAGCCTGCTCCCTAGCCAGATCGTGAAGACCTAAGAACCCAGAGAAGGCACTCGTCCACAGGAATAGTATTCACCAAAAGCAGATGCCCCACACAAAATGGAATCTATTCACAACAGGAAACAGACCAGGGGAGAAAGCCCGCAATCTTTCCTCCTCGTTGTTCACCCCGTGGCCCAGGCACAGATTTGTTTAATGTAATTTCACATCACGTGGGCCTATCCTACTTTAACACGGACTGAAGTATGTGGCACTGCCGGAAGTGGAAATCCGAGAACCCATGCATTTCCTTGCAGCGCTGCTGACAGCCCTTTACAAAGCCTGACTGATCACCTATCTGCTGCTTATTGCTATATTTGGGTGTTACACTGGTACTAATGAGATGAATCCAAAGCTCAGACAGTGTTTACAAAATGGCAAAATAATGAAGTAATACCGTCACAAAATGTGCGGCACTGTGCCTCGTAATTTGCCTTTTCTTGCCACAACCCTGCCTCAACCCTGCTGCATATTTTGCCCTCCCCTGCCACATAATCCCAGTGGCCCCGATTATTACCCTCTCACACAGAGGAGCATTACCTGTGCACACAGGAACCTATTCACGTCGGTCTGTTTTTTTTTTTTAATCCGGCTGTACTGCAGAAGTGCAATCACATGCATATTCAATAATTCAGCTGTTGCTATGCAATTAGTCTTTTCAATACTGGCCACAGAGAAAAGCAGTTCATACCAGACTGCTGCAATGCTAGCGACAGCAAATAGACTAGAGTGGAATATGTATGTGGTCAAACTGTTCGACTCCGCTCCCTCCAGCAGCGTTAAGCAGCATCTTGCACTTTGACGGTGAAAGTGTAAGATGCTGCTTAAGGCTGCTGGAGAGACCGGAGACAGTGGCTTGCGCTCCTGTTTGATTAATTACATGAACAGCCCCATGGAGTGTACGGATTGCTGCTTTTTACCAACTCCCACGTACCTCACCGGCCATGGTATACACACTGGTAATGCTCCAGAAGTGGAAGCATAGTGTGCCATGGTATACACACAGGTAATGCTCCGGAAGTAAAAGCCTAGTGTGCCATGGTATACACATGGTAATGCTCCGGAAGTGGAAGCGTAGTGTCCATGGTATACACATGGGTAATGCCCCAGAAGTAAAAGCCTAGTGTGCCATGGTATAGACACCGGTAATGCTCCGGAAGTGGAAGCGTAGTGTGCCATGGTATACACACTGGTAATGCTCCGGAAGTAAAAGCCTAGTGTGCCTTGGTATACACACCGGTAATGTTCCGGAATTGGAAGCATAGTGTCCATGGTATACACACCGGTAATGTTCCGGAATTGGAAGCGTAGTGTCCATGGTATACACACCGGTAATGCTCCAGAAGTGGAAGCGTAGTGTGCCATGGTATACACACCAGTAATACTCCGGAAGTAAAAGTCTAGTGTACCATGGTATACATCGGTAATGCTCCGGAACTGGAAGCATAGTGTGCCATGGTAAACACACCGGTAATGCTCCAGAAGTGGAGCATTTTCAGTAATCGGAACTGGAAGCGTAGTGTGCCATGGTATAAACACGGGTAATGCTCCGGAAGTAAATGCATAGTGTGCCATGGTATACACACCGGTGATGCTCCGGAAGTGGAAGCGTAGTGTCCATGGTATACACACCGGTAATGCTCCGGAAGTGGAAGTGTAGTGTGCCATGGTATACACACCGGTAATACTCCGGAATTGGAAGCATAGTGTCCATGGTATACACACCGGTAATGCTCCAGAACTGGAAACGTAGGGTGCCATGGTAAACACACCGGTAATGCTCCGGAAGTGAGGCATTTTTAGTAATCGGAATTGGTAGCGTAGTGTGCTATGGTAAACACACCGGTAATGCTCCAAAAGTAGAAGCATAGTGTGCCATGGTATACACACCGATAATGCTCCAGAAGTGGAAGCGTAGTGCGCCATGGTAAACACACCGATAATGCTCCAGAAGTGGAAGCGTAGTGTGCCATGGTAAACACACCGGTAATACTCTGGAAGTAAAAGCCTAGTGTACCATGGTATACACCGGTAATGCTCCGGCATAGGAAGCATAGTGTGCCATGGTATAAACCGGTAATGCTCCGGAAGTGGAAGCGTAGTGTGCCATGGTAAACACACCGGTAATGCTCAAAGTTGAAGCGTGGTGCGCCATGGTATACACACCGGTAGTGCTCCAGAAGTGTAGTGTGCCATGGTATACACACCGGTAGTACTCCGGAATTAAAAGTCTCGTGTACCATGGTATACACTGGTAATGCTCCGGAATTGGAAGCATAGTGTCCATGGTATACACACCGGTAATGCTCCGGAAGTGGAAGCGTAGTATGCCATGGTATACACACCGGTAATGCTCTGGAACTGGAAGCGTAGTGTGCCATGGTTAACACACCGGTAATGCTCTGGAAGTGGAGCATTTCCAGTAATCGGAAGTGGAAGCGTAGTGTGCTATGGTATGCACACCGGTAATGCTTCAGAAGCATAGTGTGCCATGGTAAACACAACGGTAATGCTCCAAAAATGGAAATGTAGTGTGCCATGGTAAACACACCGGTAATGTTCCAGAAGTGGAAGCATATAATGGCCATGGTATACACACCGGTAATGCTTCAAAAGTAGAAGTGTAGGGTGCCATGATATACACACGGGTAATGCTCCAGAAGTAAAAGCCTAGTGTGCCATGGTATACACACTGGTAATGCTCCAGAAGTGGAAGCGTAGTGTCCATGGTATACACACCGGTAATGCTCCAGAAGTGGAAGCATAGTGTGCCATGGTATACACATCGGTAATACTCCGGAAGTAAAAGCCTAGTGTACCATGGTATACACCGGTAATGCTCCGGAATTGGAAGCATAGTGTCCATGGTATACACACCGGTAATGCTCCGGAAGTGGAAGCGTAGTGTGCCATGGTATACACACCGGTAATGCTCCGGAAGTGGAAGCATAGTGTGCCATGGTATACACACGGGTAATGCTCCGGAAGTAAATGCCTAGTGTGCCATGGTATACACACCGGTAATGCTCCGGCAGTGGAAGCGTAGTATCCATCGTATACACACCGGTAATGCTCCGGAAGTGGAAGCGTAGTGTGCCATGGTATACACACCGGTAATACTCAGGAAGTAAAAGTCTATTGTACCATGGTATACACACACCGGTAATGCTCCGGATAGGCTATATGAACACCGGAAGTAAGGCTAGCAAACGTATATACTAGTTGAGTAGCCAACAAGAACAACACAGTCATTGCTCAAAATATGACGACTGACTGGCAAACACTCATCAGACTGATGCCAAATTTTGCAAGGCCTCATAAATTCCATAGAGTACCTCAGAGACCTATCTCCATCTGAGCTTTCTCTCATTATCTGAGATCCACTCACAGAATCTCCCATAAAATCCTTCCATGAACCTTACCTCCAGGTAGCAGACTTGATACATATATTTCACTGCAGTAACCCTTCACTGGTGGCAGATGGTGTGTGAATTTCACTCTTGCATGGACCTGTTATCAGCAGACTAGTCTAACTTTTCTCTGTTTAGGTTGCCTGCTTAGAGCTAAATATTCCCTTGCTCAGCCTCAGTCCAATCTCTTTAGAGATCTTGTCAGGAAAGCGGATTTTGAAAGCTTGTTGCACTTCATTGGCACTTTGATGGGAATCGTCCTTTCGGACAAAGCCGGAATCACGCTGTGCCAACACTGCGCCGGCAATAGAACGAACGCTGCATTAGCACGCTTTCGTTCAGCACGCAAGTCGTAACAACGACTCACTTTTAGGGGGTGCATTCGTGGAATGGTGTTGGATTTAAAGTCCAACATCTTCCCTACTGTTGCGCAGACTGGAATAGTAAATTACACTATTCCAATATCCAGCACCCCCCTAAGACAAGTCGTTAAACGACTTACGTGCCAAACAAATGCATCCTAAAGACGCTTTCGTACTAAAGACGGCATTCGGAACGCATGCGGAATACCGTCATACATTCCACTTTGATATCAGCACTCAATAAGACTCGGAAGAGGCCCAGTTCTAAGCCAGCAATTATGACTGCAGATTTTAGTACGCTTAACCCACTCCTGCCTAGCCCAGACTTTATCTCAAGGCACGCTTCTCCGGCCAGCATGGTAGTGCAGACTCCCTATGCACAACAAAAGGCTTCCACCTTCTCCAATGTGCCCAGAGAAAGGGAAAGTAGGTACTTGAACCTGGCAGTTTGGCTCTTAGGTCCACAAACACCAACAGCCCATTATTCTCATGCACTTTGGGAGATGGCCTCGTTACCGATCAGCAGACTTTCAGAGCATAGGCATGAATATTTCCGTTCCCACATGCGGGAAGTGCTTCAGGCGGCAAAGCAATGCAGGCATGATAGGATGGGTACTGCTATCGTGGTAGTCGATCCAGGGCTCCAGATCAGGCTATCAGGTGCGATGTGTGGATGAGAGCCACTGGTGTCTCAGGGATGTCCAGTTGCAGCTGCTGGACATGCCCTTCAGTGTGTAATGCCTCTTTGATTAAAAGATTGACCGCTGTCTGGATCCTTCCAAACAGAGCTGTCACGTGGTGAAACTTCATCAAAGATAATAACATTTTCAGGGCTTCAGCCTTCAGGCTCCCAAAGCTCAGCAGGCACCACAGTCAATCCCGAAAGAGTCTTCTTTTCACTCAAGCAGGAGTTCAGGATAAGGATATCCGTCCCTCCCAGGCTTCTTTATCTCGAGACTTGCCATTTCCCATGTGCCGCTGGCAGGTCGGGCCGGTGGCGCATGATACTGTCCATGATGGGAAGAGATAACTCTGGACCCGTGGCTTGTACTGGATACATGCTTTGGATGTGGCCTCCATTTCTTGAGAAGATGTAAGACCAAAAGCATCCTCCTCACCTGAGAGGTCAGCTGCTGCACCAGATACTGCATAGTTCCCAAGAAACTGGAGCATTTGTGGAGCATTCTTCGTCTGAGGGTCCTAACACTGGACATCCTTTCAACTCAACAAATCACAGTTTCTCAAGTGGAAATCAGTTCTTCTGGTTGCCGTACTTCAGCTGGGACAACTGGAAGCTCTGCCCGCCTCACCACGCTTATAGCTTTTTAGCTTTTACTGAGGACAAGGTGATCATACAAGTGAACTCGTCATTGGTGTCTAAAGAAGTGTCTGAGGTTCACCTCCCACAGATGACGTATCTACCAGTGTTCCTCTCCCCTCCTCTTCCATGTAGGAAAGGAAATAACTTCTTCATTGCAACTTTTTCTTCACTCCTTGAGGCTGCAAGAATTGGAAAAAAAACAAAAAATTTGACTATCCCCAGGCAGGGAGATTGTTTTCTAAAACTAGTGTCGTAAAAACGTATTAGATGTAGACTTGGGAATTCTTTCAAGAGATGGTCTTAATCATGTGCATGGCCCACCCAACAACTTGTAGCCTTTATTGTTGTAATCAGAAGATTATCAGCCTCCTGTACCATGTCTATCTTTAAACGTTGTTTCTTCTTCTTCATCTCCTAGCATCCTCCTCTAAAAACCCTTCCTGTGTCTCACCCTGAGCTACAGAACCAGTAGCTCTCAACAGTCAAGTGAAAACCATATTGTTTTCACCAATTATGTTATGTGTATTTTTAAAGTGCACTCTCACCCTCGAGGGTATCTGGCGCTGAGCGGGTGTGAAAGGGCATACTGTCCATTTCACGAATTATTTTCTTACGTAAGTGTGTTGTACTCCTGGAAAGTGAATGTTAAGTCACAGGCAGATCAGGAGTAAGACACACCTGCTTACATAGCTCTGTGCGAGTTGGTCAGACGCCTGTGCTGCAGGGATGAAGGAAGGCATATGTGACGTGAATTCAGCATCAGTGAAGTAAATTCCACATTGTGAAATCTGGATTTGAATTGAATTCGTGAAAATTAGGGACACTGTAAAAGTGGTTGCCAAGCAACAACAGTAAACTACCCATGACACAACGTTTGTGAGATCTTTCATGTTGCAAATTTCTGGTCTGGCGCATTTTATCTTATAACTCCCAACCACCCCCTTACTTTAGGGTTATCAATGGTGTCGCTGGTTCATTATTACTCCTGGTAAAAAAGCAGCAACACGATATTTTTCACTCCATTATTTAATGTAATCAAATCCAATTGATTCATGTGGAATGCTCTACAGCTTTTATTGTATGATTCACCAGCACTGTATAACTTGGCCCTTCTTTACTAACACTTGATTAACATGCACTATTTATTGTTAATCTATTGGAGCTGTACGTAGTGTGGGCCTTTATTAACATATTTTAGTAACTTTTGAGAAACTAGTTTTTTGTTTTTTTTTACATGCCCTCGATTTACTTTTATTTGCTTTTATATATATATGTGACTTATAATATGTGAAGAAATTGTTTCCTAACAATATACAAAGTTGAATGGCTTGCCTGATGTTTTAATTCCTGAGTCTTATTCAACAAATGGTTCTCCATTGTAGCATTTATAAAATAAACATTTGGTAACTGTGCCATCCCCATACCCCAAAAATGTCTTCAAACGCCGTATTTTAACTAGCAGACACAGCCCCTGCCTCCTCTTTGATAGTCGTCTTGCCTTATTTTTAAGTTCCTCCTCTGCTGAATAGCTTACAACTGTGTCACAGCAGCTACCAGTAGTGCTATGAAGCCTGTGTTGAGGAGCTGCTAGGCCAGTGCTGTTAGTATTTCTAGTTACATTGCCTTCAAATCTCGCGCATCTTTTGGAGCCAACAAAGTGAGAAGATAACTAATGTGTGTTCCATAGCAGCAGATCCGGAAATCCATTGCTTCGCGTCTTAAAGATGGCGGCCCAGATCTGGACATCAACTAGCACCATCTCAAAGCAGCGGAATCCCTTCTGCACCCGTTACCGAAGGAGCACAGATTTTAAACCAGATTTATTTCCTACCTACAGTGTTTTGTTGGGTCAAAAAAGGAGCAACATTACAAAAAAATATTTTCTCCAATCTTGTTTTTTATGTTTTATTAAAGCTGACGAAGGTGGAGAAGAAGAAGAGGAAAAAATGCAGAATGGCAAAGACCGAGGTAACGGGAAAAATACATTTTGAAATTTATAGTCTATTTTTTTTTCCTGCTGTTTACCATTTCTCCTTCCATTCCACTCCCCATTATTAGGATTTCAAATCTGGCTCCATTTAAGTGCAACAATACTTGAGGGAGGGTTACCTTATTTTGTTTGATCCTATTACAATCCACAAGACAGAATGTTGCTTTGCCACTATCTCACTTCTAGTGTAGGATTGTTCACCCAGGTTAATCGGTGACAATCACTGTTCACTTGTGCAAACAAACCTTAGTAGGATCCGGCAGGCAAGTTTAATTTCTTCTCACAAGCCCTTAAACCACATAGCCAAAGAACTCCTCTTACAAACATTGTGAGCCCGTCCCCCCACACTAGGTGAGCGGGACGTGGGTCCGATGAAACAAGCCATAGGTGGTACCTTTGGGTGAGAACCCTAAAATATATCCCACAAGGGCGCAGTGATTGTCACCGATTTACCTGGGTGAACAATCCTACACTCGAGTGAGATAGAGGCAACGTAACATTCCGTCTTGTGGATTGTAATAGGATCCAACAAAATAAGGTAACCCTCAAGTACTGTTGTATATGAAAAGGGAAGCTGAGGGTAAAACCTTACACATACCTTTCACTCCCCCTAATTGGTGTTCCATTTAAGTGCAGCAAGCCGTCGCTCCTCCGCTTTTAGGCTCTGTGTAGGCAGCTGGAGACCTTCACTTGGCTCCTTGTTTCCTCATTGACGTGGATTTAGGGTTTGCAGAACACTGTTCAAGCAGATAGGAATAAAGGTGCAGATAGCTATTAGAAGAGAAAGTCCTTGTTAAACACCACATTGTACCGCATGTGTTGAAGGTTCCTTGGGGACCATCTTTGGTCGAGGAAGCATCATTCTTTCGGCAGAGCTCCCGGACAGCCCAACTACTCGGTTAGTTTCGACAGAAAACTATTGTGATTCAGTGTCTTATGCCAGAGAGAGATTAAGACAGCTTGTGGGTCTTCATCTAGGGTAAAGAGCTCCTTTCTCGTGTCAGCCTCTGTTGGATTTTGTTCCTTTTAAGGGCCAGCCCTCGAAATGGAGATCATGGCATGGATGATTTAGTAGCATATGTTCCTGGTGATGTAATGTAAAGCACTGGGAAATTAGATAATGGAAATTGGTCAGGTATATTGGCCCTAGAAGAGTACCAAAGGCCACGCCCAATGCCCACTGCTCACAGCCATAGGCAGTGTCCCATATAACAGGAGCATAGGTTTTACCTATATTGTATCTAAACCCAACAAATTGGCAAGGAAACATTTTTGAGGAAAATTATGGTTGTCTCGTAAGATCTAACACTTTGAAAGAAATTCCCCTAAAATGAGAGTTTTTGGAACATTGCAGGTGTAATGCAAAATAAATAGCACACTGAAATTCCCAGCTAAGTTTTGTTACGCAGTCATAACTACTCATGACCTCATACATGGTGTCACAGAAGACAAAAATGCATGACATTGACATTAATTTAAATACAATATTTGATTTTCAGTACTAAGTATTGTTTTTCCCCTTTTTTGCAGGTTAAATGAATGTGTATGGAAGGTAATTCAAGTGAGTATGGAAAACTTTTCTCTTTTAATATTTAGAAATATGAATTGGGCTTAGGGCATGCCTTGATGCTGAACTAGCCCATTGCTGTCCTCTGAGTTAGCCACACGGTTTCCGCAAATGCTTGTGCATCTTACTTTAGGGAATCCTGGCTTCTAGAGTGTGAGTCAGATCTGCTCTAGAAGTTCAGATTAATCTGATTGTCAAGTGTTTCTATTGGTTTTGCAATTTCAAGGTTTGTTTGCTGCTTAGTTATGAGGTGATGTTATGGGTGATGTAAGACAGTAAGTAAAGACAACTGGGCTAAATTAATTAAATCTAAGTCACTGAGTAGATGTAGATAACTTTTATTGGTACGTTGAACAGCACCATCAAAAGCCACTTGCTACCCCTGCAGTCTGCAACTCCATTTTTGAGGGGCGAGAATGTTCAGGTATTCTGAGTGGACACTGCTCAAAGCAGATGAAAAGGGCTGGGTGAAGGGCTCAGGAAGGACTGCAATACAAGGCAGGAAGATGTGCAAAGAAGATAAGGCAGCATATAACACATCTGCCCCTGAACTAAAGCAAAAAGGGTCTTGTATAATTTGTGCACAATCTGAAGTACACTGGGAATAGGTTATCCATAGCTTGTTGCCAACAAGGCTTCCAGCTGTTGCGTTTACATTTATTGTACGTGGTAGTCTGCTAACTTTGGCTGTTCTAACAGAAACTATTTTCCACAGATCTATTGGTTTTCCTTATTTTCTCAACTCTCTTAGGCTCCAAAACATCAAGATTTACCATGAAACTATACAGGTTTCTGAACACTTAAAATCACCAACCATCCAGTGCAAACCTTTTGCACACTTCAGATGGTTCTAATGTGTTTGATAACTGTATTTTTCAACTCTATCACAGCTATCTCTATTTACCACTCTCTTCTCCCCGTTGATGATCCAGCCTGGTCCCTTCTTGTGTTCTTTTGGGGAGAGGAATCGGAAAACACCTGTAGCTGACTTTGTCTTCTTTTTGTTTTCTTAAACTGTTTCTTGAAGGGTTCGTCATCCCTGTAGCCTGATTGGTCTGTTGGCTCAGTGGACTAATGAATCCACGCCATGGATCTCTGTTTGACTTTATGGTCACAGGTTCACATCCCAGTGGATCCACTCAGCATTTCAAAGTCCATAACATAGGTATTATTTAGTTGAGTAACAATAAACATTGGTTTTGCAGCGTGAATTCTTTTCTGGATTCACATGCTGTGCATCATTCCGCCATCTATTGGTTGATTCCGGAATTGTCTTTGTTGTTTTTTTTGTTTTTTTGGGTTGCTGTCGACCACCATTTGGTGCCAGGTACGTCCCCTGCGTGACATCAGACGGTATCCTGGAGGTCGACGTGCGTGGTGGCCATCTTCAGATTCTTTTTTCCGCTGTTGGGTCTGGAAGCAAGACGGGAAGCTCCGAAGAAAGTTTTTCATTTCCCGAAAAGATCTCCAAAAAGAAGATTATCACCGAAAGATCATCGAAAAAAGATCATTGATCACCGACATCGTAGCAAGAGGCAGGAGCAGAGCGGCCGTTCGAACACCAGAGGACCACTCCAGTCCACAAATGGCGAGGTAGGGGCCATGGAGAATACCCCTTTCAAATTCTGCCCCAAGTGCTACCACAAATACGCACAACGCGACCCACACGACGTGTGCAACCTTTGCCTGCCCGAGGATCATCAGGACAAGGACTGTGAGGCCTGCGCAGCGTTCCGGCCAAAGACGCTCAGGACACGCCGAAACCAAAGACAGGCCCTCTACACCACAATGTCGCAACCGACGAAGAAACCTTCCATGAGGGACCTGGGTTTCTTCTAGCGACGAGGAAGAGCAGGGAGCTCCAGCCGAGTCGACACACGAAGGATCGGACGTCGAGATCCTAGAAAGGGACTCCGAAAACATCCATGCCGAGAAGAAGGCGAGGGAGTCGAAAAAGAAGTGGAGAAGGTAAGACACCATAAAGATCCGTCGGAACCGAAGGGCCACAAGCATAAGACGCCCAAGGCAGCCCCGATGCCGAGCAAAAAAGGGATCGAGGGTCAGCCGCGATTAAAAGAACCCCACGGAACCCTACCAAAGGTTACCGAGGAGGGTAAATTGCCGAAGGCACCGAAGCCAAGGGTGAACAACGAACCCGCAAAAAAGGGCACAACACCGCCAAAGACTAACGTCGACGCCGGAAAGAAGAGAAAATCTCCGGCCTCCGACGCCGAGAGGGCACTCGAAGTCGAAAGGAAAAGGAGAAGACTCGAGGAGGAGATGGCTACACATACAAAAGAAAAAGTATTTTGACGCCTCACTGACGGATTTCCGAATCCCTAAGACAACGGCTGCCGAACCGGAGAGCGTCGACGCCAAAGAAGCTGAAGACGCCGAGGGAGAGGAAGAAGGTATCTTCGAATCCCCTCCAACACCAGAACCTCGAGACGAGAACCCCGAGGAATACGGAGACGTACCTGAGGAAGAGGACAACTCCGAAAATTTCGAGGATGCATGGAACGACCTCGACACCGAGAGCCCAGAAGAGGAGATTTGCTGCTATCCCTCGGGGTCCTTTTTACAGGATTGAAGCTTTCAGGTGTCCCAATGACCGTATTATTCCAAAAGCATTGTGCTGGCTCAAGGGGTCCCCAAGGGCTCTATACTAAGCCCCACTCTCTTTAGTCTCTACATCGCCCCACTGGCGGAGATTATTGTAAAATATGGCATCAGTGTCGTGTCATATGCTGATGACACGCAACTGGTGGTTTCACTGTCACAATCCCCCGAAGAGGCAGCCACCAATTTTTCTACTTGTCTACAGGAGCTGGCATCCTGGATGACAAGTAACTGTTTAAAACTAAATGGCAGTAAAACGGAGGTTCTAGTGGTGGGAAAAGTACCCTCGATCTGGTCCTCGGCTTGGTGACCGCAGTCTCTGGGCCCTACCCCCAACCCACCCCAGCAATCTGGTTAAGAACTTGGGGATGTGGCTGGACTCCAAGCTCTCCTTTGAGAATTACACTAGAATTGTGGCCGGGAAGTGTTTTGGAGTATTGAAAGGGCTACGGAAGACCTTAGATGTGCTTCCCGTGGCAGCCAGGAAAACCCTAGTCCATGCGTTAGTAGCTTCCCACCTGGACTACGGAAATGCTTTATACCTGGGAGCAAGTAGCAAGTGTCGGCAGAGACTTCAATGCATTCAGAACGCGGCGGCTCGCCTTGTTCTGATGCTGCCCAGGAGAGCTTCCTCCAGGAATGCCCTCTCTGCCCTTCACTGGCTACCGGTGAGGGAGAGAATAGTGTTCAAGGCCTTGTGTGTCAGTCACCGCATCCTGAAGGGGAAAGGGCCTAGCTACCTACACAATCTACTGTCCTCCTACACTCCAACCCGGCACCTGAGATCTTCGGGGACTGGACAAGTCAAGATTACGGTAACAAAAAGAGCGAGAATGGGGGGGTCGATCTTTCCGCTACCTGGCCGCTAAACACTGGAATGACCTCGCTCTCCGTAAGGAACCATCGGAGTTACTCTTTCGGAAAAAACTAAAAACATGGCTTTTCCGCCTATAGGTTTCCTCTAAGCTGTCTCACATTACTGCTCCTGGACGAGTTTGGGCCGCAGCGCGGGGACACACTAGTTAGTGTAGCCATGCGCTTTATAAGCTTGCTTATTATTATTATTATTAAAGCCTCCCCCCCAGATGACATTGCTTTCTACAATGACATTGTAAGGAGTGCAGCAAATCAGTTTGGTGTACCCTTGGAGGAAGAAAAGGGAGACACATGTTTCTTACTGGAAACCCTGGCACCTGCAACAAAAGGAACACAGTATCTACCTACGTTGCCCAGTATCCTGGATCAAGGCAAAGAAGCCTTCAAAGAACCAGCTTCAAACAAGGGGGTAACCCCCAGGGTGGAGAAAAAGTATTAACCTTCCTCAAAGGACCCTAAATACATTCAGGGAAGTACAGTACCTGACTCCATCATTGTTACCACTGCCAGAAGGAGAGCAAACGCAGTCTCCAACACCGGGCCTCCACCAGAAAAAGAAAGTAAAAGGATGGATATGGTGGGGAGAAGAATGGAAAAGGAGGCAGCAACGCAGTGGCGCATCGCTAACTCCAATGCCCTGTTAAATAGATATGGTCACCAGCAGTGGGATGAGATAGAAGAGTTGCTAAACAAACTCCCTGAGAAGGACAAAAAGAGGGCAAAATCTATTGTCCAGGAAGGAAGAAATGTGGCTAACACCTGCCTAAAGTCAGCCCTAGATGCAGCAGATACTGCAAGTAGGCAAATGTGCACAGGAACCATCCTCAGAAGGCACGACTGGCTCAGAATTTCTGGTTTCAAACAGGAAGTTCAAACATCAATCATTAACAGACCGTTCAATGGGGAAGCTCTATTTGGCAAGGAAGAAGATGAATCCCTTCAGCAAATTAAAAAGGACAACGAAACTGCAAGGGCAATGGGAGCCCTGCAGCAAAGAGGTTCATTCAAAAGAGGAGGTTTCAGTGGCAGAAAGCCCACAGGTAGAGGCACCTTTGGTCAAGGGCAGCAAATGCCACAACAATCCCAAGGACATAACCAAAGCAAACAAATGGGCCAACAGTCTAGCTACCAAGGTTGGCAACAACAACAAAAGCAGCCCTTTCGAGGAAGAGGCAATGGCAGAGGAAGAGGCCAATCCTCTAGAGGAGGAGGAAATGGGTCTAACTGACTTAATCCCGAAAAGAGACCCACACAAAACACCAGTGGGGGGAAGGATATCCTTTTTCCACAGACAATGGAAAAGGATCACAACAGACAGTTGGATATTACATTTGATAAAATACGGATACTGCATAGAGCTCACAAGAACACCACCTGCAAATCCGCCCAAAACAGAGAAATTAACAAGAGCAGAACAAACACTGTTAAACGCAGAGATCAAAGAGCTATACGTAAAAAGGTACCAACACAAGAATGGTTCAAAGGAAACTACTCACCATACTTCCTAGTACCCAAGCAGGATCAGACTCTAAGACCAATAATGGACTTAAGATTCCTAAACAAGTTCATATGAACACAACGCTTCAAAATGTGTACCCTCCAAGAAATAATCGCACAAATTCAAAAAGGGGATTACTTGGCAACAATAGACCTCAATGACGCCTACCTACATATCCCTATGAACAAAAGACACAGAAAGTACCTAAGATTTCTGTACAACGGGACACATTACCAATTCAAGGTACTCCCCTTCGGCATAAAATCTGCTCCACGGGTGTTCACAAAGTGTCTAGCCGCAGTGGCGGCACACCTGAGAATAGAAAGAATCCACGTCTACCCCTACTTAGACGACTGGCTCATAAGGGGACACTCGAAACAGACATGTCACAATCATGTTAAAAAAACAATTCAAACGCTGCAAGACCTGGGTTTTTCAATAAACCACAAGAAATCTTCTACAACACCGGAAAGAGAGAAAACCTTCTTAGGAGCAAGACTAAACACAACAAACGCAAAGGCTTACCCCACACAGGCCAGGATACAAGCTATCCACCAAGAAACAGCCCTCTACCAGAGGGATCAGTCTCTGACAGTGAGGAGAGTAATGAAACTAATGGGCATGATGGCATCATGCATCACACTTATCCCTCACGCTCGCCTACACATGCGCCCATTCCAAGAATGGCTCACCAACAGCTGGTCTCAAGCCACAGGAAGTTGGGAGGATCTAGTGGTTGTAACATAGCACAGGGGAGACCTTTCAGGAACCCAACTCCATCTGTGACAATCACCACGGATGCATCCCTCAACGGATGGGGTGCACACTTCAACCAGCTAAAAGTTCATGGACAATAGAGCGAACAGGACTCCATGAAACACATCAACTTCTTGGAGATGAAAACTGTTTTTCTGGCACTCAAAGCATTCCAGAAACACATTCAGGGGAAGAACATCTTAATTCAAACAGACAATACAACAACAATGTTCTACCTAAACAAACAGGGTGGAACAAAGTCCTTTCCCCGATCAATCAATCAAAGAATTTGTAAAGCGCACTACTTACCCGCGAGGGTCTCAAGGCGCTGGGGGGAAAAAGGGGGGGGCTGCTACTGGTCGAACAACCAGGTCTTGAGTAGCCTCCTGAAGGTCAGCAGGTCTTGGGTCTGTCGTAGGCTTAGTGGAAGGGTGTTCCAGGTCTTGGCGGCGAGGTGGGAGAAGGATCTGCCGCCGGTGGTGGTTCTTCGAATGCGAGGGACGGTGGCGAGGGAGAGGTCGGCGGAGCGGAGTTGGCGGTTGGGGACGTAGAAGAGGAGTCGTCTGTTGAGGTAGGCTGGGCCAGTCTTGTGGAGTGCCTTGTGTGCGTGGATGAGGAGTTTGAAGGAGATTCTCCTGTCGACGGGGAGCCAGTGCAGGTTCCTCAGGTGGGGGTGATGTGGCTGTGGCGTGGTACATCGAGGATCAGGCGTGCGGAGGCGTTTTGTATGCGTTGCAGTCGCTTGATGAGCTTGGCCGGGGCTCCCGCGTAGAGGGCGTTCCCATAGTCAAGTCTGCTGCTGACGAGGGCCTGGGTGACTGTTCTTCTTGTGTCTGTCGGGATCCACCTGTAGATCTTGTAGACCCGAAGCAAACTTGCACAGGAAATCTGGCAATACTGCAAAAGATCAATCTACAGACAGTACATCTACCAGGAGTAGACAACTTTACAGCAGACCAACTGAGCAGACAAAACAACTGCTCCCACGAATGGGAGTTGAAGCAGAGGACAGTACAGTATCTATTTAACATCTGGGGAACACCAGTGATAGATCTGTTCGCAACAATGTTGAACAAGAAATGCCAATGCTTTGCCTCGAGGTTTCCACACCACCTATCAAAGGGAAATGCACTTTCACTCAATTGGTCTCAGACATTTGCTTACACCTTTCCACCAATACCCCTGATGCAAAGAGTGTTACAAAAAGCAAAAAGCCCAGGAACAAATATGATTCTCATTGCCCCTCAATGGCCAAGGCAAACATGGTACTCAACCCTCCTAGAACTATCCAAGGGTGAGATGGTCAGGATCAAAGCAGAAAAAGACCTGCTAACAAAGCAGTAGGGACAGATTTTCCACCCAGAACCGGCGACACTACAGCTAGCAGCTTGGCGCCTGAGTACATAGAGTTTGGGCATCTCAACCTACCCCCGCGAACTATGGAAGTTCTAATGTAAGCAAGGAAGCACTCAACAAGAAAATGCTATACAGCAAAATGGAAGCTATACACTACATGGTGCACCGCTAACAACAAAATTGGGTCAATCAATACACAAGAAACAGTTATTACATACCTTACTTACCTCTTGGACAGCAACATTAATTTTTCCAGCCTTAAAGTGCACCTTGCTGCCATAGTGGCATACACAAGAGAAAATCATGCCAAAGCTTCTTTACAAGACCAGTCATCAAAAGGTTCTTAGAAGGAGCAAAAAGAATAGCTGCACCAAGAGCTGCTCCCGTTACCACATGGCGCTTAAATACAGTACTTTCTCAACTAATGACAAAACCCTTCAAGTCCATGCATGCAGCGGACCTCAAGCATATTACTCTAAAGACAGCCTTTCTCATTGCTATAACATCACTACGAAGAGTAAGTGAACTGCAAGCGTTAACAATACAAGAACCCTACTTGCAAATTCATAAGGATAAAGTAATCTTAAAAACCAATCCACAGTTTTTGCTAAAAGTGGTATCTAAGTATCACTTAAATCAAAACATTCTCCTGCCAGTTTTCTTCAAAGACCCAAAAACTAAAGGAGAAAGAAGCCTCCATACCCTAGATGTAAGGAGGGCTTTACTGTACTATTTGCAAACAACAGAACAAATCAGGAAGACAAAGCAATTGTTTGTCGCCTATGCACACACCAACATAGGGTCAGCGGTAACAAAAGCAACTATTGCAAGATGGATAGTACAAGCCTTCCAATTATGTTTTTCCAATGCCAAAAAAGAACTAACAATGCAACCAACTGAGCACTCCACTAGAAAGAAAGGAGCAATGCTAGCCTTAATGGCCAATGTACCCATTGATTCCATTTGCGCAGCAGCAATATGGGCATCACCACACACCTTTACAAAACATTATTGTGTGGACATACAAATGAATAAAGAAGCTCAAATTGGACAAAGGGTGCTTCAACACCTGTTTGCAAGGTCTTCCTTACACCACAGCCTCCCAGACACTGGAGAAACCGCTACGTAATCAGATGCACAGCATGTGAATCCAGAAAAGGATTCACGCCGCAAAACGAAATGGTTACCTACCAGTAGGAGTAGTTTTGCAGCTTGAAGAATTTTCTGGATTCACATGCGATCCACCCGGCCTCCCCTATAAGGAAAACAAACAGGTGGGGAAGCAAAGGATTATATCGGTATTTCTCAAACCATCTCAAGGATTACAAAGACAATAAGAACAGAAAAAAGAATCCGAAGATGGCCACCTGGCACGTCGACCTCCAGGATACCGTCTGACGTCACGCAGGGGACGTACCTGGCACCAAATGGTGGTCGACAGCGACCAAAACAAAAAAAACAAAGACCATTTCGGACCCAACCACTAGATGGCGGAATGATGCACAGCATGTGAATCCAGAAAATTCTTCAAGCTGCAAAACTACTCCTACTGGTAAGTAACCATTTCGTTATATAGTACCAAGGTGCTCCAAGGGCGAACATGCTCATCATAAATACACGTTCTGTTATTCACTCGCAAGCCATTTTAGACATTTGTTAATCTTTCTATACATCCTTTTGACTAGCCCTTTCTCCCAGACAGTATAGTGCTTTTCTGAGATGTTTCACAGAAATTTCCAGCAAAAACGTTTACACTGTTATATTGTTGAAGGTCAGTTATTCTCCGTTGTACACAGCAAGCTCCTTGGGAATGCCCTCATCAATTAAAGCATCTGTGAAAACTTTTATCACCACATTTGTCATGTCCTGAGGAACTATTCTAGTAACAGCCCACCTTGTGCGGCAATCTACCCTTATCAGGACTCGGTTCCTACCAATCCCACTTCCAGGCACAGGCCTCTACAATATCCAGTGCAATCTTGTTCCAGGGTTTGTTGGGTGCGTTAACTGAAGAGAGAGGTGGACCTTTGGGTTACTTTGACATTGTTTGTGCACAGACCATGCTCGCCTTGAACTTCTGTTCTATCAGGGTGTCCATTCCAGGCCAAGACTCTGTTCTTCATGACTCTCTGACTTAAATGCTCATCATGTCAAGATAAGCAATTATTCGAGGTATGTGTGGCTGTAGATACACATACTTAGCATAATCCTGCCATCTAGTGTTGGGCTCGGAAGTTTCCAAGTTGTTTTTCTTCCAAGAAAGTCTTTCGAGTCACGAGGTAGTGTGACTCCTCCTCTTGCTGGTAATGCGCATGGCCATCGACTCCATTGTTAGATTGTTTTCATCCGCCGTCGGGTTTCAGGCATATGTCCCTCTGCTCCTGTTCGACACCCTCATCGCTTATCTGTCTTAGGCTTTACTGTCTGTATTCTCTCTCTCGTCTGTTTGGCGACGTCGACTTCGTCAGGGCGTCTTGAGTCGGCCGCAGTCCTCGTGGGCCTTCACCCTTCAGTGCACACCTTACATCTCTGGCGTTCCCCCCCGCATCATGTCCACCCAGTGATGGAATGCACTTCTTTCCGCTTCTGTCTTCCATGCCACCGCAGGTACTCGCGCCCTTATTTCCACTAGGTGTGTAACTTGTACCTCTCCCCTGAACATGACGAGGCCAGCTGTGAGGCCTGCAGATCTTATCGGTCCGAGAAGAAGCTGCGTGATCGTCAAGCTCGATACCTTGAAATGTCTTGCCACAGTGTTGGAGAAACATGGGATCTCTTTGGACCTGAAGACCTGCAATAGAAGGTACAGGCGCAGGTGTTGGCGACAGATGAAGGAACATTCTCCCACGATGACCGCTCCAGCTCCAAGGTCGAAATGCAGGATCTCACACCAGGTCAACCCCTGAGTACTGTGCCCCCTCCACCTCGACCCCTACCCCAGGACACCTCCACAAAGAGTCATCTATCCACGCCAGACAGGCCAAAATCCACTGTTGGATCACCACTGCCTTCGGGCCATGGTCGGCATCGACCATCTGTCTCGGACACGCCCGGCTTCAGCTAAGCACCAAAAAACAGCACAGGCCGCACACTCCCAAACCGACTCCTCCATCGGAGCCGAGCCGTCCATCAAAGCCAAAATCCTCAGCATCAAAACACTGTTTGATGTCTGCCAAAAACACATTCACCTGATACCCTCGGCACCGAAAACCTTTGCAATGGGACCGAAAACATTTGCATTCGGCAAACCAGCACACAGTTCCGAGCCTACGGAATCTGTGCTTTAGCATCTGCAGGAGGAGTTGGATTCCAGGCAAAAACATATTATGATTAATCCAGACACTGGGTGCATCATCACAAGACCTCCACACACTCGTGCACAACCATCTAAGAGACAGCTGTCTTTTCAAGTGGCTTTGGAAACTTCACCTCCATCGAAGCATAGAAAAAAATCGGACAAAGCCACAAGCCCGGTGCACATCCAACACCTGCAACACCTGCTGAGCACCATACACATTCACCACTGGCTTCACCTGGTGCCCCAGCACCATACTCACCAGAGTGTTCCATCCACACTTACATGGAGGGGGCAGGGGAGAAGAAGGGGATGGTTTGTCTGTCTCACCACAGGACGACCCCTGGGACACTTGCGATGCAGAACCACCAGCTAATACAGACCCTGATCTGTATCCTGCTAAACCCTCTCCCCCAGACAACACCACCACCTACCATGACCTCATAGGTAGAGCTGCCACTTTTCATAAAGTGCAGTTACACACGGAGCCACTAGAGGATGATTTTTTGTTTGAGACTCTATCCTCTAATCAATGTTCAGCACAATAACTGTAGATGCTTAAATGCTTAAAGGCATGTTGAGACACACCACAGATATATTCAACGACCCCGTTAGGTCTAGGGTAATTACGCCACGGGTCGACAAAAAATAAAAGGCGTCACCCAATGACCGTATATGCATAAAAGGACAACTTCCACCTGAGTTCCTGGTAGTTTCCACAGCACGCAAGAGGGCCAACTCCCAAACATCTGGAATCGCACCCCCACTAGATAAAGAAAGTAAAAGAATTGAGGCAGTGGGAAAAAGAGTGGCTGCCCAATCCGCCAACCATTGGCGTGTCACCAATTCCATTGGCCGCCTCTCGCGCTACAGCAGGGCCCACTGAGACGAGATGGAGGAAATCCTCCATCATCTCCTAGAGGAACATAGAAAGAGAGCTTATCAGGCCTCCTAGGGTTAGCTCATCTCTAACACAACTATGCGTTGTGCCCTCAATGCTGCTGACAACGCAGCTAGAGGCATAAATTCTAGCGTCCTCCTCAGAAGAGATGCCTGGATTTAAACCCGAGGTCCAACAGTACCTCTTGGCCATCCCATTTTTATGGAGAACATCTTTTTGGTCCTCAACTCGACCCTCTCCTTGAGAAGATCAAAAAAATACAATGAGACAGCGAAGGCCATTGGAAATTTGCAGACACCATCAAACTGTGGCTCCTTTCGCCGCTCCTTTGACCGTGGAGGCTCAAAGACCACCTCCCCTGAAACTCCTACTTCCTACCAGCATCCCCAGGCACAAAACACCTCGCCTAGGGGATATATAGAGGCTCCTCCAGAGGTAACAACTCTAAAGGTAGAGGTAAAGGCAGATTCACAAAGCCAACCGCCACAACTACCAAACCCTGACTTGCCAACCATTCCCCCCAATCACATAACACCTGTCACGGGTCAAATACCTGGGTTCTTTCCCGCCTGGCAGAACATCACCTCAGACCAGTTCTAATATCGCTATATACATGTCGAAAAATGCTTAATAAATAAACGAGTTAAATATAAATAAATACTTGCCCTATTGTTGTAAAGACCCAAAAGGTTGTTTGCTTCTTTCACAGGTGGAAAAGGCATTGCAGCATATTGCTGTTTTGTGGTGCCTAGTAGTTTGTGTTGGAAATGATACAGGGCTCCTGTGTAGTGCGGGGAAGCAGAAAATACACAATAAACAACCTTTTCCATTTCCATATGCGTAAGCTGTAAATTACAAAGTCCGATTAATTTTAAAGTGACAGGCATTGACAGAAACCTAATTTCCAAAGTTATTGCATAGAAACTGAAGTCCTTCATGGATAGTCGATCCTCCTCCATTTTGTAAATCTGGCCTGATTTTGTGCCCTTCCAGCCATAACAGTTCTCCATCCATAGTGGAGGGTGTCTCCAAGCGCTTTTGATCTTAGCCCTGGAACAAGGGGTATGAATCCATACAGTCTCATGTAACTGGGACTCCTCATTTCCCCAATAGTGTGTGATTGTGTTTACATGTGGCATTCCCGGATACAACGCATGGTAGGAACGAGGTCCTCTCTAAGAATATCTTCTGTGCAGTTCAAGCTGTTATTATCTGAAAACCATTTAGGTTTTCATATCCTGGGAGCAGCCCGTGGACCTGTGCCTGAGATCTTTCGGCAGTTTCACGCTTCTCTTGTTTCTGGATGCCATCTACATGCATGCCTGAGCCCAGTTAGGGCACAAGAATGACTTGGACCACTGAGATGTATTTGCCTGGACATAGCTCAAGGTGTCTGGGTTGTGCTGAGCTCAGTCCAAATCGTGATGGCCGTTTGTGGCTTCCCTCTGGTTGAGGAGCTGTTTGGAAATAAGAGAACTCTGTTGGGGAGTCTGGCCGATCTCACTGCAAGTGATCATCGTACTGGCCGTTTGGTACCTGGCGCTTCCCCTCTTCTCCGGAAGTGACCGGAAAGACACACACACTCACTCAGCATGGAGTGATCAGAGGTATGCTTTCGATAGTGGGAAAACAAAAGACACACAGATGATAGACGGAATGCAGAGCAAATCAAACATTCTCCCCCAGTCATATAGATCTGGGTTAAATCCATAGTTCTTTTGCTCACCATGCCACCCCAGTTTAGACCCAGCCATTTGCAAATCAGTCTTGATCCTCTGCCTCATAGGAACAGTCCAGCCTGAACTGCCAAGCCAGGTCGTCCCTGGACCGGAAACAAGCATCCTGGGACCGGTTTCAGGGCATCACCCCTCTTCAGCCAGGCTAGCTTGAATCCAGTAGCACAGTGAGCCCGGGATCCACGTCTTGGCATACCCGGCACACTTAAAGCGAGAAAGCAAAAGACACACAGATGATGGACGGAATGCAGAGCAAATCAAACATTCTCCCCCAGTCAATAGATCTGGGTTAAATCCATCGTTCTTTTGCTCACCATGCCACCCCAGTTTAGACCCAGCCATATGCAAATCAGTCTTGACCCTGTGCCTCATGGGAACAGTCCAGACCGAACTGCCAAGCCAGGTCTTCCCTGGACCGGAAACAAGCATCCTGGCACCGGTTTCGGGGCATCACCCCTCATCAGCCAGGCTAGCTTGAATCCAGTTGCATAGTGAGCCCGGAACCCACATCTGGGCATACCCAGCGCACTTAGGGCGAGAAAGCAAAAGACACACAGTTAATGGAGTATTTGAGCGAGGCAACATCTCAATTTCCCTATCAGCAGAGAGTTGCCTCTCTCATATACTCCTAACAGCTCTTTTAATCCTGCCAAGTAGGACCCATAATAAAGGTCTTGGGTACCTACTTAGACAGTTTTAAAAAAAAATCTTCTCTGCAACAGGGATCCCTGCTTTTGGAATTCTTCCTTTTCTTTACCAAAAATTCTCCTTGCGCTCCACCCTGTATGCTGGTCTGCACCGGGGTGTCGCAACGGCCCTATGATGTAGCATGCCACTTATATTTACAACCTTTTGGGATTTCCCAAGAGGTTCTCTCTCTCTCCTGTTGACTCCTGTACTATTTCCCTCTTTTTCCCTTTTCTTGCTCTTTTTTCCCCTGACCCATGTGGGACCAACAGGCGCATCTTTAGTGGGAGATTGATCTATTCTTCACCCATGTCTGAGGTCCTTCTCGTTAAGTGAGTGATATGAGTAGCCATATATCAGCCCTGAAGATGAAGGATGAACTCCACACCTTAAATCAAGACATATGTCGAATATTAGTACAAATAAACCGATTCAGCTGCCCCTCCACCGATAGCCCAGCGATGTAGAATTATAATGGTGGATAGCGGAGCGCAGACTAGGGTACCCCGGATATAGAAGGATATGAGTGATTGTATGTGACACGCCTGGGGGGTAGGGAAGGGCGGGGGGCTAGTTGTGGGTGGGTAATGTAGAATAGTGACTACATCGACCAATTGGAGAGGACTTTACGGGCCAAAGATGTGTTACTCATTTGCAGGGGGCAGAGGGAATGGGGGCCTGGCCCGCTGATACGATATTCCAGATTGATTCAGTAAGTAATAGAAACTTACTGTCAGATACTCCTGACCAAATGTAAAATGTATCCAGAAGTCCTCTGTTGGAAGCTTGTATAAAACCCAATAAAGTTTGTTTAAAAAAAAAATGTATAGCCATATATCAGCCACTTTAAAAAAGGAGAACCTACCACAAGGGTTTTGTTTTGGATTCTTAAGCCCAGAAGGCCTTGCTTTGTCAATCTAAAGAAGGATTTTTACACAAGCTCCTATTCTCATCCACCCAGACCCATCCAGATAGTTTATTGTGGTTGCTGAAGCTTCAAAATTTGGTTTGGAGGAGTGCTACTTCAGCTCCAGCAGCAAGACAACCTGGAGCATCCCATTTTTTTTTTTTTTAAATCTTTCCCTTGTCCTGAATTCATGTGAGCAAAGATATTCAGTTCTGCAATACAAGCTCTTGACCCTCAGGCATGCTTGTATGGATTGGCAGCATCTCTTAATGGGGGCAGTCAAGCCTGTTTTTTAAACCTTCAGTTTATGCAGAGCATGCAGTGTAGAAATAGCAGACAAGCTCGCTGGTCCTATTTCTTTTCTAACAATGATTTCTATGTTACTCATATTCCTGGCACATAGAGCATTCTTGCTGATGCCTTGTCTAGGTGGGACATTTTATTTAAGGATTGGAGGCTCCTATTCTGCTCCCTGACAAAGTAGTCTTCTGGCAAGGTCCTTTTTACGGCTTCTCTGAGACGCTCACACTGAGATCTCTTTGGAAGAACAAGATTCGCTCCAGAGTCAAGTACCCCTGAGATACTGCCAGGATATATATTTTTTCCAGCAGGCATTGTTGATCCCTACTAAGGTCCTTCAAACCGAGGTTCTGACAGTGTCACAACACTGCACTAGCAGGTCATCGCAAGGTTAAATCAAGCTTCAAGCTAGTCCTCTGTTCCTTCTGGTGGCCTACTGTTCACAAGGATGAAGAAATTTGTTAAATCCTGTCCTGTTCGTGCGCCATCCAAGGCAGTCTATGTTAAGCCTTTTGGCTTTCTACAGCCTTTGCCTGTCCCTCCTCATCCATGGCACAAGATTTCCACTTACTTTATTGTGGACTTACCCTTTCGGCAGGAAACAGTTATCATGGTCCCAGTAGACCACTTTTCTAAAATGGCTCACTTTTCACTGAGGCTTCCATATGCCAGTATGATGGCAAGGAGATTTCTGGCTGATGTATTCTGTCTGTATGGGATCACCAACACTATAATCTCAGGGGCTCTGAGTACATTTTTAGGTTTTGCTGTTCAGTTTGCTCCATCCTAGGCATCGCTCAAACTCTGACCTCAGGTTACCACCTGCAATCCAATTAACAGACTGAGAGGGTCAACCAGAGTCTGGAACAGTATCCAAGGTGTTTCTGCGATCCCCCTAAAAAAAATTGGGCAGTATTCCTGCCCTTCGCAGAGTTCTTGTATAACAACTCTGTTCATTCTGCCAACAAGATCTCTCCATTCTATTGTATGAAGGGTTTCCTTTTCATCCTCACTGTTTTCAACTCCACTCTAGTTGAGCCTGCTGCTGCTGATTTCCTAGAGAGACTTCACTGAGTGAAAAGTAATTGCCCCCAATTTACAAGATTCAAAAACTGCTATGAAGGCTAGTACCGATCTGTTAAGAAGTCCGCTCACAAACTTTAATGTGGTAGAGAGGGTATGGCGGTCTTCTAGGTTCTTGCCCACTTAAAAAATGCCAGTCCGGTTTTGTCTTCAATTGTTTTGGGCCTATTTGTAGTAACTAGAAAAAGCAATCTTGTTGCCTTTAGACTCTATCTTCCCAACTCTTGGAAGATTCACCCTACTTTTCCTATCTCCCAAATTAAGCCTTGTGTGCCTGATTTCGTCCCCCTCCTATTATGGTAGATGGAGAACCATAGTAGGAAGTTATTGGGATCTGTGATTCCCAGATTTTCAGAGGCAGCTCACAGTTCTTTGTTCACTCCAAGGGCTCTCCTGCTAGTGAGCATGCTTGGGTTCCTGCCTCTTCAGTCCATGCCCCTAGGTTGGTTTGTCAGTTGTTTCTAGACTTTCCTGACAAGCCTGAGGCCTCAGGAGGGAGGGGTATACTGTTGCGACTGCAGCAACTCTGCCACCTGGGCGCCAAGAACGCTAGTACTTGCGTGGTCCTGCAGTTTCCCGGTCTTAGGAAACACTGAATGGAGACTGCATGCTGCAGGCTGTGAGTATCACTCACTGGGGGGTGCCTTCCCTCATGCTCCTGGGCTTTAGCTGCTGCTGCACCTTGCTCCTCCAGCTCCAAAATGGCAATCACCTGCCTGAGGGTTTGTGTTAGAAACGGGTAGCGTGGTGCAGAGCGGGCGGGCCAAACTCCGGAGGAAATGTGTAAAGCATCCGCGCAGCACACACAGGCGACACACCAGGCACACTACAAAAAGAGACCCAACACCGAGTTAGGTGAAAACAGCATATGTATTATGCAAAAACACGTTGTAGAACCCTCCCAGGTGCATATACATTGTGCCAACCGGCACGGGATGGCAATTTACCCGGGGACATAAAGTTTAGAACTTATTCTGCATAACATTAGCAGTGCACGTTATGTCACAAATATGGCCTCACCGTTAGGCGGAAAACACTAGGCGTACCTCCTAGGCATAGAAACTCATTTCAGCATTAAATTAGCCTAAACCCCATGAACAGTGGCATAATCCTCCGTGTAAGGGCCTCATTAGGGGCCTAAACGACACGTCCTGCATAGCGTTGGACATAAACCTGTGCATTAGGCATGAACTGAAAAATCATGAGCATGGAGCACATTATGCATAACCATAGGCAGAAAACATATGAGCATGGAGGCATACATTAGGCATCAACCTTCACCTGGGGCAGAAAACAGGTGAACATAGGGCATAGAAACACCTTTAGCATAGAGGCAATACTTCCAATAGGCATGAACCACATTATGCATACATAAAGGCACCTCTCAACATTAGCAGCGCAACCCTTAGGGGAAAGCTGTACGTATTGACCTCAAAGTACATCCTCAGTGGCATGGACACCTTTCGCCTATATCAGGTTGGGCATAGGGGGAAGCAGCATAGGTAGAAAACACATTATGCCACCCAATCAGCAATGTCACCTAGTGCAGGTTAGTTTTAGACACCACTGCGTCGAGAGAGCCCCTCTCTGGGACTCTAGATCAAAAATTAGGTGGCCCACAGAGTTCTGGCCAGTTGGGGTCCCCTCCTGGGACCCGAGACTAGAAAAATGCCTCAACGTTGCAGAGACCCACAACTGCGGCGTCGCTGTGTAGCCCCCGGGGCACTGTGGCCCGGTCCGGGTTGAAGCCCCACGGGGGCTTCCACACAGCTGTGGCTGCACGGGGCAGCTGCCCACTGCCAGGCGGGGCAGCTGGAAAGTCCAGCTCGACCACTCTGGTCCTCTGGGAAGGACCACCGGAGGGGGGCGGGCACCGATAGTGTGCCCCGTTGCCCCCTCGATCACCAGTTCCCTTAGGCCCCACTCACCGGCAGTCCTGTTTGATGGCTCCGGTCCCAGGCAGGCTTCTCCCTCATGCAGGGGAGGCTTCCGCGGCTCTCCGTGGATGCGGTGGGAATCCCAGGCGGCGGGGCAGGCGCCGACAATGCGCCTCGGGCCCCCCCCTCCGCCTCACCCCTTGGCAGTGGCACTGGCGGGGCTCCCTTCGTCACCGGCGATCTCCTTCTCCGGCCTTCACCCGGGCCCCCTCCTGGGACCCGGGACTTCGATTTGAGGCTTGGGGGGCTCTCCTTCCCCCACGGGAGCCCCGGCGACGACCGGCAGCACTTTCGCTGGCTTCCGGCGTTCTCCGTCCTGCCAGCAGGCCCCTCCCCCGGCGATGACGCGGCTCAGGGGATGTCGGTTGCTGGGCAACGCCTCAGCACGGCTCCCTCGCTGACTCGCGGCCGCGGCGGTGATTCCTTTTCTTGGCGGCAATATGCGGGGTGGGCACCCGCTCTCAAATAATGGCCATTGCGGCACAAATGCGGGCTGGGCACCCGCGTCGGATCACCGATGCGGGGTAGGCTCCCGCTAGTTTTAATAAGCACCACATTGCGGGGTGGGTACCCGCGAAGGCTAGCAATACGGGGTAGGCTCCCGTTACGTTCAGCAGCGCAGGGGGAATCCCACACGCTGGGATTCCCTCGTAGCACGCTGGCAGCACGGCGCTGCAAGAACCACGCTCTCTTCTTCGCCTGGACAGTTAAGATCAAGCGCTCTCCTTGTGCAGGTGCTAGATGCAGCGCTCACGAGGCGCTAGGGAGCTGGCAAACGTTCAGGGTTCCACACATTAAAGTAGCGCCTTGGCAGCACAGCGCTGCAGGCGTCAGTTCCTCACTCCTGGGCAGACAAAGCGCTCACAGGGCGCTGTAAAGCAGGCAGAAAGGCACCGTCAATGGAATTATAGCGCTCTCGCAGCACTGCGCTGCAGGGGTCCGCTCCTCACCTCCTGGGCAGTAAGTTAAGCGCTCCTCGTCTCCAGGCGCTAGCCAGCAGGCAGGGCACAGTTGTAGCGCTCACGCGCTAGGGCAGGAGAGCATCAGGCACTACTGGGTAAGATCAGTGGTCAGTGGGCACTCATCAGTACAGGGCCGCAGCTCCTAGGAACAGTCATCCCCCATAAAGTGGCACTCCTCCTGGGTCAGCAGTCTTCACTCCAGAAGAGGGCTCTCACTAGCCCTGTGGACAGCGGAGGGGTACAAATGGGCTCAGGGGCCAGCACACAGGCCCATGCGGCGGTACCTCCTGACAGATGGTCCCCTCGCAATCAAGTCCACGCACAGTCTGCCCACATGGCATCCCAGCTCTGTTATTTATACACCCCTCACCCCCCCTACCAGAAAGGGCTGGAAGCTTCTGGAAGGTTCCCTGGGGAACTGGTCCCAACTGGTTTAGGGGGAGGTGTAGGGCACCCTGGGTGCCAGGTTTCCCTCCAAAAGCTGGGGGTGCTGGGAAACAAACGACTAGACTGGTAACCCACCTCTGGCAGGCAGGCACAAGCACACAGCCATGGCGTCCATTTTAAAAGTAACATTTCTTTACAGTAGTACAAATAAATCTGCGCACGCCATTGCGCAGCAGGTATCATTTCACACATGGTCAAAAAGGCTAGGGGGGGGGAAGCGAAAAATTTTAGGCCAATAAGGGCCAAGTCCAACAGTTTGCAGCTGTCTTTTAAAGCTGGTCAGCAGCTAGTCCAGTTCAGTTTTTCATTCCTGTTTTTCCCTTATCCATCATGACTGTTTATTTCTGGATTCCTTTTGGGTTATCCCAATCCTCTGTGTTTCCTACTGTGCAAAGTTTGTCATTTCCTTTTTCTGTTCTCTTCAGTCTCGTTGGAGGGTGTGTCGCAACAAAGTCATGTTGCTTCACTTGTTTCCTTGCTCCCTTCACTTGCTGATCTGTTTTCCTCGCTCCTGAAGAATTAAACTATCGGATTCTGGATTGTTAGCTTTCTTCAATCCTTTAAAGTATTTGTCCAGCAAGGATGTGTTTTTTTTTTACACCTTTGGCATTTTCCTTATGACAAGGTGGGAGCTTCTTGAGGGCACTTGCCTACCATATAATCTAGTGTGCAGTGACATCTTGGTTTCCAGAAAGTCACCCCTACATCGGACAGTGGAAGACCCGGATCCGAATTACGAGTAAGTGTCCAGACCTGATAGTAGTGGGCAGAACCCTAACTAGATCTTTTCGCCACTGCTGACAATGTGCAATGTCAAAACATTTGCGCACTGGAGTTTCCAAGAAGGCTCTCTCTCGGGGATGCATTCTGGTTAGAGTGGCGCACAGGACTCCTGTACACATTTCTGCCACTGCCTCTCCTGCCTGAGTTCTGAAGATTGGGAGAAACTGGGCCCAACTCATCCTAGTAGCTCCAGTTTGGGCAAAGAGAGTGTGATACCCGGAACCTCTGCCCATGAGCATGTATCCCCCATTCAGGCTTCCTCTTTGTGAAGATCTGCTGTCACAGCAACAGGGTAGGGCCCTGCACTTGGGCCTGCTAACTTTACTCCATGAGTGGAGATCGAGTGGCGACAGTTCATGGCATCTAATCTCCTTCCTAAAGTGGTAGATGTCTTCCTTGCGGCCAGGCATGCTTATAGAAAGTCTGCTTACACAGCATGCTGGGACCAATTTGTGGCCTGGTGTGGCACCCGCACTTCAGGCCCATTATAGGCAAACCTGTCTGATGTGTTGTTTTTGTCTCTGGCCCAGCAATGAATTGCAGTGGACGCCATTATTGGTCCTTTCTGCCTTTTTGCATTGCCAGACCAGCTGTCATTTTTCAAATCACTGGTTCTGATGAGGGTTATAAAAGGTTTAACACAGTTTCTTCCAAATCCTTTCTGAAACCACAGTGGGACCTTACTTTTGTTCTTACTTTTCTCATATGCACCCCCGTAGAGTCGATGCAAAGCTGCCCAATACGTCTCTTGACTCTGAAGATGGCGATCTTTGTCACAATAACTTTAGCTTGTCATGCGAGTGTGCTACAGGCTTTCTCAGTTCAGCCACCCTACACCACTGTTTTTCCTGACAAAGTAGTATTGAGGGCCAGATTAGCCTTTTTGCCTAAAGTCGTGACTCCTATTCACGTCGGACAATCCATCACCCTTCTGTTGTTCTTTACTTCACCTCACCCCTCGAAAGAGGAGAAGAGACTCCATCGGCTGACCTGAGGAGAGCCTTGAATTTTTATATTGCTCACACCAAAGACCAGCAGGTGGACGAATTAGCACTTTTTGGGGTTCTCTGGGATGAAGTAAGGCATGGCGTTACAGAAAAGGGCTCTGTCAAGGTCCGCTGCATTAGGATCTGCTATGCATTGGCCAAGAAGCAGCCTCCAGAAGGACTGAGGGCCCCTCCACTACAGCCAAGGCTGCTACCACCGTGTTGGCATGCAAAGTGGCTGTTCTTGACCTCTTTCAGGTCCCGAGATGGGCATCAGTGCACACGTTCATGAAGCACTATTGCTTTGATGACCAGATAAGTTGCGGTATCTATGGTTAGAAGTCTCCATCAGAAGAACAAGTTATTTACCTTTGTAAAACTTTTCCTATGAGAGCGCCAACACAGTCGAGAAAGAAAATTATGTCAGCGTGCAGAGGTGGCGTATGTATTTGGCTCCATTCATCACTCCGGGGTGGAACTGCATGACTCCACCTATCGTTGTGAGGGAGCATTGCTCTTTATATCTCTTGATCCAGTCTGGCACCTGGGGATATTCTAAAGGTAAGAAATCTGCGGTTAGATAGAGTATACATGAGGAAACATGCTGCCGAAAACTTTTACATTTCTAGGTGAACACTGCACCTATACTATAATCACTTGCTTCCACCATCTAACACACATACACACTAGCACCACACCACATAATGGACAATGGGACCACTCTTTAATCTCTCCTTAACAGTTTCAAATGTACTCCTTTGTACTTCCCTCCCACCACAAATGAATACATGATTTTCCCTCCCTTTGCATGCAACCTTTTAAGAGGCTTTGCCATGGATATAACATTTGGAGTAAACTTTGCATAAAATTCAGATAAACCTCCCAGTCTTAGGGAGCTGGGGTATCTTTGGTTGCTTTAGGCAACTCAGGCATTGGCCAAAATGACATGCCCAAATACATCACCCCATCATACAAAAAGCACAAATATCCGTTCTCAACCATTACCCTCTATCGGCCAGAACTTTCGACACACTATCCAGTCTTTCTTTGTGTTTACTCCATTTATTTCTACAAGCAAGAATATTATCATAGAAGGTCAGGACACACGCTCTTCCAATGAACAACTGTAGTAAGCCCACAGCAATTTCCTCATCACAGCAACCGTTGGTAAAGATTTGCTATAATGGAACTATGCCTGGGAACATAGAAAATCAGTATGTAGGGACTGAGTCACCATACCAGCTCAGTACCTGTAGGCCAGAATCCAACTAGCTTATAGTGCCTCCCTTGCCCTCCTAACCTTCTCAGAGAGACAAGTGATTTGGCACCCCAGAACCCAAAACTCTCGACCCTGTCAGGGATCGCGGTAACAGGTCATCCCCTTTCATTCTCTCACTCATACTTGTCCACAATAGATAGAAAAGAGACACAAAGGAAGCTTACAATATTTATTGAAACTATTGTGCTCTACTATGTAATATCTGCGCCACAATTAGAAAACATATGCAGGTCAATAATGTCATTAGCATGATTAAAAGACCATTTACAATAAAAAGCCCTCTCATATTAGATGACAGCTTTGCCTAAACTCACCCTCACTATAGAAGCAAAGTATTATATTATAGATCCCTGGGAAGAGTGGCAAACCCCATACCTCGGCATAGATAGATGGCTGTTCCACATATCAGCTGGTGCAGCCTTCTTGTCTCTGGACCTTTGCTCAGCGTGAAAGTCTCTGCTCTCTGTGTTTTTAGGAATCAATCTGTTTATTGCAAGGAAGATATACTTGTGGAACACAGCTTCCTGCCTACATCCGGTGGCCGGCAGAGCGAACATTAGTAACAGATACACAGCGTTTAAGCCACACCCCGGAGGCCGGCCGCGTATTTCTCATATTTGGCAGGCAATAATTGGCGTCTTCAAATTTTCAGGGACAGAAAAAGGGATATTTACATAAAAATATAACAGTCTATAACTAATGAGAAAGCAAACCCATCCCCAAACCCTCCCACCCACCTTCCCACCCTCCGCACCAGCTAATGCCTCGACGATTGAATCTGAGCATCTACCATAGACATAAGATGAGCCCCATGATCTACCCCTCTGGAGTAGCGTCCGCCGGTGGTTTCTCCATCGGTAATGAGCGCAGAACCTGCAAATACTTAGGGCATGTGACTTCTCTCATATCTCGTGTCAATAGGTGTATGAAGGGAGCCCACAGTGTAGCGAAGTCCCTCCCTCTACCTTCCACTCCAAGGGACAAGCGCTCCATAGCTAAGAGATTCCACAAACGGTGTATCCAGGACAGCAGCTCAGGTGCTGCCACTGTGCCCCATTGTGCTAAGATGACCTGTCTGGCCGCTAGCAGCGCTAATGCTATTTGTCTACCTCTAAGGGATTTCAGTGGGAAGGCCTTAGAGTGTGAGAGGCCGAGGAGGGTGTGCTCCGGAGCACGGGGTAGTGATATGTCAAATGCTGCATCTATGTTATCTAAGACCTCTGCCCAGTATCGTTGTAGTTTCGGGCAATGCCAGAGCAGGTGCGCTAGAGTACCCGTCATCCCACATCCCCACCAACATTGGTCTGTCTTGCTTTTGTCCCAGCTATGTATTCGTGCAGGCGTATAATACCAATATGAGAAGATCTTGAAGGAGGATTCAGCCCCGGATACACTGTGTGCGGTGTGGTGTGTGCGATATAGGATACGTTCCTATTCTTTGAGGGAGAGTGGTCTGCCCAGTTCAGTTTCCCAGCGCACCTGTGCCCTGGTGCGTTGCCTGCTAGGCCCAGTCAGAAGCATGGTGTACAGCTCGGATATGAGGCGATGGTCATCCTCCTTGCACATCAACCATTTCTCAAACGTTGTAAGCAGTCTTGACATTGGAGCACAGTTAGCAGGCCCCGTGACCCAGTGTACTAGTTGACGGTGAGAGTACGCGTCAGAGTCGGGTAGAACGTAATCTTGTCGCAACTGCGTGAATGGGATCAGTCCCTCAACGTCAAAGAGGAACCCCACACGCTTGCAGCCCTGCTCTCGCCATAGCTGGAAAATCACTGAGTCCTGACCTGGGGGGAAGTCCGGGTTATCTACTATGGGGGTCATTGGCGAGGGGAAAGAGGTCCAGCCCCTTTGGATCGCTACTCTGTCCCATACCTTGAGTGTTGGTGACGTGACCGGCGAGGAGTAAAGACCCCAAGCCCTATGCTTGCGGGGCAACCATAGTTCTCTCCAGATGTTTCTGCCCGCCACAGACAGGTCCATAAAGTTCCAGTGTTTGTCCGATAGTGGTCTGTTCCATTCGACCAAGTATCGAAGGCATGTGGCTTGGTAGTATCCTCCAATTAGGGGCAGACCCAGCCCACCCTGCGGTTTCGGACGCATCATCTGTGCGAGTGAGAGTCGCGGCTTCTTCCCCCCCCCCCCCCACACAAACTTATTGATGAGGGCTTGTAATTGCTTAATTGCTCGGGGCGGTGGCGCCATAGGTAACATCTGAAAAATGTAGAGAATGCGCGGGAGAACTGACATTTTCACCGCCGCTATTCGTCCAAACCATGCAAGTCGCAGCCTTGACCAGGCATCCAGTGCCTTGGTCATCTGCTCCAACAGTGTCGAGTAATTAAGCGCCACTGTGCGGGCAAGTGTCGGGGCCAGGCGGATACCCAGATACAGTATTTCGCTCTGCGTCCAGTGAAATGGGAATTGTTGTTCCAGCACAGCGACCTCCTCGGGGGGGATGGCTATATTCAGGATGATGGATTTATGCAGGTTCACTTTAAACCCCGACACTTCCCCAAAAACCGAGAGCTCCGCCGGCAGCGAGGTCTGCGGGCGCATAAGGGATAAAATCACATCGTCAGCATATAGGCTTATTTTGTGAATATCCGCCCTAAACTTCATGCCTACAATGCGTTGGTCCGCCCTAATGCGCTGGGCAAAGGGCTCCAGGTAGAGCGCGAACAGGAGCGGTGACAAGGGACACCCCCGTCGGGTCCCTCTGGAGATCGGGAAGAGCGAGGATCTGCAGCCATTAGCGCGCACAAAGGCCGACAGAGCCTGGTAGATACACCGAATCCACTGAAGGAAGTTTCTCCCGAAACCAAAGCAACGCAATGTCTCGAACAGATATCCCCAATCCACCCGATCAAATGCCTTCTCGGCATCGATGGCTAGTAGGAAGGCCTTCCTATCTGATCTCCGCGCACTGTCCAAAAGGTGGAAGAGCCGTTTGGTGTTATCACCCCCCTGGCGCATGGGAATGAAGCCTGCTTGATCCGGATCTATTAATCCGGCCATAAGGGGGTTAAGTCTGGCTGCCAGGACCCCCGCAAATATCTTCGCATCAATATTGAGGAGGGAGATAGGCCTGTATGATCCGCACTCCTTCGCATCTTTCCCTGGTTTCGGGATTACAGTAATGGCTGCCTCAGACATGGAGGGGGTAACGTTACCCGTCTCCAGAAACGAGTTGAACAATCTGGTTAAAAGGGGAGCCAGCTCCACACAGAAAGTCTTATAAAAGGAGGCTGGAAACCCGTCGGGCCCAGGCGATTTAGCCACCTTCAGCCTGGAGATGGCCGTGATCACCTCTTCTATTCTGATCTCCGCCTCCAGCCCGTCCGCTGCGTATTTAGTAAGGGGTGTGATCTCGGAAGTGTCTAGGTATACCCGGGGGTCCCGAGCGGGTGTGTCCTGCCCTGAGTACAGTGTACTATAGAACTGGCGGAAGGCGTCAACTATATTTTCATCTGCTGCGTGTTCCACCCCCATGTGATCCCGTATAGTAGGGATCTGAGAGGCTTGCGCTTTGGCTCTTAAGCGGTGTGCTAGCATCTTGCCGCACTTGTCACTGCTTAGAAAGAATTTGTGACGGAGAAGGGCATATTCTGCCCTGTCTAAGTCTAGGTGCTTCAACATGCGCCTCTGGTTTTCCAATTCTTTCCAGACTCTCGAGGCTCCGTTACGCTTATGGATCGCTTCAAGTTCTAGAACCTCTTTGTGAGAAGTTGGCCTGGTATATGCTGTTCACTAATTAAAGTGGACACCTTGCACCAGAACAATTCGACTCTTATGGTAGATAGGTTTAAGACAACCTTTATAGAAAGCTATCCTAGCTGTAGCTGTGGAGAGCAGCCTTCAGGCTAAGTCTTGAAGGAATGTAAAGCAGCTTGTTTTACCACACAATCTCTTGAATCACCAAATGAAAAGACACCACACAGGTATATATATCAAGTATATATGTATTTATTAATAAACACTCTCTACTAATCTCTTTATGAGATTAGAAGTCAGGAACATATGTACAAGTCAAATGTTATCAAAATAAGTTTAGCACAATCGAATATCACAATCTTAGTTAGCTAGACCTAGGTCTAGGGCATCTAGAATCGAGGGACCCCCAAGAACCACCCCAGGTAGTTGAAGGAGACCCACAGGGGACGGACGCGGTGACCTGGCACCGGTGCGAGTCTATGCACTCAGACACGATTGAGATTTCAATGTTAAAGGTCCCTTGCGTGTTCGAGGCGAACACACCGATCGGTCCTTGTACGAGTCGAAGGACGCGGTCACAGATAGAGATGCAAGGGAGATGGACGCGCTGTGTCTAACACAGACGCGACCCTTGTGCGAGTCAGTGCAATGGAGATCTCAGAGTTACAGGCCCTTTGTGTGTTCGAGGCGAACACCGATCGGACTCAGTACGAGTCGAAGGATACAGTTTTAGATAGGATTTGCAAGGGAGTTGGACGCGGTGTGTCTAACACAGACGCGAACCATGTACGAGTCAGTGCGAGAATCGCACGGGGAAAGTAAGAGTTTTAGGATACTTCTGGTGAACCTACAAGCAAGTCACTTACAGGGTAAGTAGTTCGAGGGCCCACACCTACAGGAGCACCGTAGTGCTGGAGTTACCTCACCCAGGGAAGCCGGGTGCACAGGTGTCCTTTGGTGTCGGGTCGCGGCGTCGTTTTCAATGGCGAACAAAGAAGACTTGCTGCTTGTGATGGTTTGAAGAAGTGTCCGGTGGAATCCAAGCCTGGATTCGGAGGAAGGATGACCTGAAAGCAGAGGGGACAGTGTTCAAAGTCACTTGGCAGTGACTCGGGGCAAGGAAGATGAATGCCCACCGTCGTCGCAGGATTCAGGTCGTTCACGGTTGCCTTGACTCTTCAGCCACGAGGTCCAGGAGGCGTCGACGACGACCAGGAGCTGGATTCGGCGTGTCCCACGATGTCTGCGGCTTACTGCGGTGTCGGCAACTCGATCGGAGCCAACAAGCCTTGGTAACAGCAAGTCTCGGGGAAAGTGTGAAGAGGCAATGGCGCAGACCAGCAAGGTCTGTGGAACTCACCCAGCGAGGGTAAGTCAGGGCAGGCCTGGAGCAACCAGGGGAGCCCTTTGGTTTCTTTGGAAAGTCTTCTGGGGACCCACAAGCCGGCTGGCAAGGGATCGCGAAGACGCCTCGGGAGGATTCTCTCACAGGGGCCCACGGTCACTCTGGACGTGGTAGGCCTCCGATCTTAGGAGGGATTCCTGCTGGAGGCTGGGACCACACGTGGTCCAAAGCACAAGTTCGTGGAACGTTGTGAGGGGTTGCACTCGACAATAGTGCACGGTACCCAGGGGTCGCGGTTCCTCGTTACTCTTGGGGTCCACTGGCCTCAGCTTCGCTGGGGACTCACGATGGCCTTTGAGAAGTCAGGAAATCCACTTCTTGGGCTGCAGGGACTTCGGACTCCGGCGGGAGCGGCGTAGTTTGCGACCGTCGTTTGTAGTTTTTGGTGCCTGCCAAGCAGGGAGTCACTCCTTGACTCCAAGGGAGATTCTTCAGTCTTCCAAAGGTAGTGGAACGTCGAAGGTCCGGGATTCTTCTTGTAGAGCGTCGTCCAGGGAAATCTAGGGTGCAATGCTCAGGTTCCCCCTCTTCTACTAAAAGGAGGGGAGGGACTAGCTCTATGACCCTACCTATGGGAGGGTCAGGGGAGTGGGTGGCTACACCCACTTCCCTTTGTCCAGTTTCGCGCCAGAGCAGGGACAGGTAGCCCCTGAGCCGGTTTGAACTGGCATATGCACAGAGGAGCCTTCTGCTCCCCAGTGCAGGACTTCAAAGCACTCTAAGAGTGCACCCACCCAGCCCCAATACACTAAACCCTGTCTGGGAGGTGGTCACACCCCCTTGGGACAGGATATCTATTGTTGGGCTTCCTCCACTGCGAGTGTTGGTCATCAGCAGGAGGGCAGCCCAGTGTCTGTGACTGGTGGCATCCATTTTGTGATGCCAGGGCTCTGCAGGATTCTACCGCGTTTCCACAGTAGGTACATGTCTATCCCTCTAGAAGGGTGGAATGCTACCCGCGGGGGTAGTATTCAAGGTGTTTGACACCAAACACGACATGTTTCGATGCAGCCATTCCAAAGTTAGCATTTTACCGCGAGGATATAATGCACTTAAAAGTATATGGTTTAACACGCATCCACAAACAGCACCAGAGAATGGACTCTGAGAGCTGCAGAGGGGCCCTGCTCAGGCAGAGGCACCCCCTCACATAGAAGCCAAGCACCCTGCCCTCAGGATTGATAGGGCCTGCCTTAGGGGTGACTGATAAGGTTATATGTGTGTGTAGGAGAGATATAGGGAACCTATATCTCAGTGAGGGGTGCTAGCACTTCCTCACTCAGGCTGCAGTAGCAGGCCTGTGGTGTCAGATTTAGTCTGCTTCCCAGGGGTGGCATAATACATGCTGCAGCCCCTGGTAGGCCTGTGAAGTACCTATGCCCTTAGTACCTAAGGTACCATATACTAGGGACTCATAAGGAACCACAGCATCCAATCACTAGTGCACCTAGAGTGCACTCCAAGTCGTTTAGAGAGAACAGAGAGGCTGGGGCCCTGATTAGCAGGGTCCCAGCCTGACTATAGCCAGAAACCAGTGTAAACATCAGAAAAAAAGTGGGGGCAACATAAGAGGCAGATCCTACTCTCCTACACTCTTTGTCAAGCTCTGCGCGCTTTTCTTTGCGGAGCGTGTTATACGCCGCGGAGATAGCAATAAATTCTCCCCGAGTGACTAATTTCAGTGCCTCCCAAACAGAGGACAAGGGCGTCGTATCTGTATCGTTGTGTGTCAAGTAGTCTTTGATCGTCTTTCGAACGCGCTGTATCATCTCGTCTGAATGTGATAGGGTCTCACGAAGACGCCAGCTCGGGGTGAATGTACGCGGGCGTGGCGCTGGGATGTGGACAGAGATGGGAGCGTGATCAGAGAGAGAGAGCGCTTCTATCGTGGCTGTGTGCAGTATAGGGAGTAAAGCGGTTGAGGCCAAGTAATGGTCTAGTCTTGCGTACGTCTTGTGGGCCGCAGAGTAATAGGTATAGTCCCGCTCCCCAGGGTGCTGTGCGCGCCATACATCACTCAGGCCATTGTCCCTCAACCATTCCCGCCCCTTGGAGGAAAGCTCCCCAGCCTGCCCTACGCGCTGCCCTGATCTGTCCATTTCAGCACTCAAAACTAGGTTCAGGTCCCCTCCCACCAAAATTGCTGCATCTGGAGTTGTGAGAATCTCTGTAAGGGCGGAAAGGAGGAAGGGTTCCTGCTGGGCATTAGGGGCGTATAAAGAGGCTATAGTAAAGTGAGTCCCCCCCCCATTGTACTCTAATGGCTAAGAGGCGCCCCTTTATTTCGGCCACCGTCGCCACCACCTTCCCGGGGAAACGAGCTCCTAGCAGTATAGCCACCCCATTCTTTTTAGACGGTCCTACAGACCAGAATTGCTGGGGGAAGCGCCTATCGCGCATCCGTGTGGTGTCTCTGGAAAGGAGGTGAGTCTCCTGCAGGAGACATATGTCGCCCTCTAGACCCGCTAGGAGGGACAACACTGCTAGCCTCTTCACTGGATTATTGAGGCCTCTAACATTAAGGCTAACTACCTTGAGGTCTCTCCCCATCAATGAGGTGTGATGTCCCGAATGTGGGCCGGGGAAGCGCGCTGTCGCTTGTTACTGTATTA
Source organism: Calotriton arnoldi (assembly GCA_963921515.1). NCBI lineage: Eukaryota > Metazoa > Chordata > Amphibia > Caudata > Salamandridae > Calotriton > Calotriton arnoldi. The sequence goes on from CAWUFW010005193.1 coordinate 1,155,196, forward strand.
CTAGGTGTGTTGCCTAGAGAGGGCTCAGAGGCATTGCTGACAGGCTGGCTGGTGCGGAGACCCCAAGAGAAAAACCCACCCAAACCCCCCCAAAAACATCCCCAACAAAGCGGGACAGTTCCCCCAAAACAATAACGACCAAAGTCTGTCGAGAAGAAGAAAGTCCAATGGGACATGGCACGGGCAGCTGGATGACCTATCGTAGGCCAGTCATGTACCCGCCCGCCGGCAGACAGGGTGTCAGAGAACAGCTGGAACTATTTAACGCCTCTCCGACACCTCGGTAAGCCCCCCAATTCCAGGGCCCATCCCGAGTATCTCACATGGGCTCCCATCGGTCCCATAGGGGCCCCCCACAGCGCCCTGCACGGGTTACCTCATGAGTCCTCCGGCTGCTCAGTGACCTGTGCAAGTTCAGAAATCACCGCTGCTCTCTCCTTGTTCATCTCTGCTCGATCTGACTTCTGGATCGTGCCACGTTTGCCAACTTTCTGCCACTCAGCTGCACGACGAGGAGTAGACTTCTGCTGCTGAGCTGCAGAGTCCGTAGCTGTTTCAGCGTCAAGCCCGAGAAATTTCATGGCCTCCGCCAGTGAGCGGATCTGGTGCAGCTTCCCATTGAATTTGAAGATGATGCGGAAGGGGTGGCCCCACGAGTAGGGGATACCGTGTTCTCGCAAGTGCGTGGTAACTGCTCTGAAGTCTCGTCGCTTGATGAGCGTGGAGGCTGCTAGATCTTGATATATCACTGGTGTGCGCCCACGAAAACTCAGGGGTTGCGTTTCTCTTGCTTTACGGATGATGCGTTCTTTTAGTTGAAAATCATGCACGCACACAAGGATGTCCGGTGGCGCGGAGCTGGCACCCCGCGGGAGGCCCACCCTATGAACCCGATCCATCTGAATGTCCACTGGTTGGGGCTCGCCTAGTACCTGTTGGAAGAGCGCATCCACGTAGGCTCTCAGGTCGTCTTCCTCTTCCTTCCACGGCACACCTCTGATTTGCACGTTGTTGCGCCGGGATCTATTCTCTAAGTCTTCGGCATGTGCTTGCAGGTCCAGGTGTTGTACCTGAAGGCGCAACATTTCTTGTTGCAGTTGGTGGAATTCTTCACCCTGGCCGAGATCGTGCTCCTCCAACGTGGCCACCTGCTCCCCGAGGCCATCCACATCTCTCCGCACATCTCTGAGGTCTGCAGCTAGTTGACCCTTTAGCTCCTGAATGTCCTCCTTTATGGCCGCAAACAGCTCCAGCATAAAGGCTTTGGTGGCTGGGGTGTCGTCTCCATCCTCCAGCCCCTGATTCTTCTCACTTGAAGACGTGGAAGGCCCCTGTTGCTTCGTGAGCATGTCTTTGAGCGACTTTTCTTTCTTGGCGCGGGAGTTCGCCATGGTTGGCCTCGCCAACTGAGCACGCGTGCCGCGCTGCGGCCTCGTACAATGGTCGCTGGCATGTTTTCCGAGGGATATCGCCCCGCCAGCTATCACCACCAAAGCACTCTGTATGTGGGCAGGCCCAACTTCTCCGTCTCCGTGATGTGAGAGGGCCTATATGCCAAACGGCCCTGTCTCTTGCGGTGTGTATCTGGGAAGAAACCACGACGGTAGGCTCCAACTTCACACCCTGGGGGACTCTCTCAAGCTTCACTACCTGCACGGACTCCAACTGCTGTCCTCGGGGGTCCTCCCGACCCCTACCGTTGATTGAGGTCCCCACGGGTGACAAGCGCTTGCAATCTTCTCCTTTGGCCACGCTGCAGAGTGACGGCGCACTGGACCCACGGAATGGGTGCCCCCAGGTCGCAGCCGGGATCCACCAGCTATGGCAATCTGAGCTGCCCGGCGGGTCTCACGTACTCCCTCGTTGCACTACTGCCCGCTACCTCTTAGGGCCGGTATGCACACAGCTCCATCCGCTGCCGCGTTCAAGATGGCGGCCCACCGCCCGCGTAACCACAGGACTCAGCTTGCAAGGGCGCCCCGCCCCCCCCCCAGGCCGCACCAGCAACTAACGCGCTGTCCAGGGTGGCCCCCGCGGCGCTCCGACACCACCTCCAGCTGCCAACGCGGGGCCCGCAAACCCCAGCACTTCCAGAGCTTCTACTGTGTGACCCCTCTTGTTGAGGCCCTTTAAAGCACAGTCCACTGTCCATCCAGGCCTCCACCGCTCTGCATCAAGCACTCCACGCACCGAAGGTCACTCGGTGCCAACGGAGATGTTCTGTACCTCGCCTCACCTATATGCTTTTGCATTCCCTGGCGTCAGTAAGTGATGAGCCCCTCACTGAGAAAATGGCCGGGCGCTGATCTGTAAAATGGCGGGGGCACTCACTGTGGATGGCGTCTGCTAGCTCCGCCGCAGGCGTGCTGGCTCATAGCTCACCCCGTTTCCCCGAGGGCCCCTCTGTTGGTTTCAGGTACCACCGTTGCTGGGCCAGGCGCACTGCGCGCAGCCCGAGGCTACCGGGCCCGCCTCCGAGCGCCGTACAGAGTCCACCGGGCCCCCGTCAGCGCTCCGCCGCAGCCCGGGGCAGCGCAGGACGTAGGACCGCTCCGCGAGCCTCCCGGGGGTCAGACCCCTCCTTTTGTGCAGCGGGCCCCTGTCCGCGCTGGCCAGCGCCCACCTCTCCGATTCTGCCAGGCAGGTCCGCCACTGCTCCTCGCTAGCCGCTTCAAGGCCTCCCTGTTCAGCCCGCAGCCGCACTCCATCACACAGCTACAAGGCCCGGGCTCGCGACGGCTCCGCCCACTGACGGCCCCTGATCTCCAGGTGTAGCACGGGTCTCGGGCATTCAGGGGACCCCCAGCTCAGACGTAGGACCCGAGAAAAGGGTGCGAAAACAATGCTTCATTGTGGCGGTGCCGGAGAGACCCAAACCAGCGTCCTACACCGCCGCCATCTTGGCCACGCCCCTCCTCTCTGTGTTTTTAAAATGGCAAGTCCTGGGTTATATGATAAAACGTGTGTTTAAAAACAGCAGCTGGGTTTCTCAATTATGTCTAGGTGCTAGTGTCCAACCACAGAGAATAACAAGGTGCAATGTTGTTTGACCTTGCACGTGCTGTTCCGACTAAATCCCAGGAAGAGAACAAAATACGAAAACATGTGCTACCTATGTGCGAAATACAATGTGGCAAAAAAACAAGCATGATATTTGGTAACGTGTACAAAGCAAACGCGGCCTACAATGTGCATAGTTAGGCTAACATAGGGAAAACAGCAATGGGCTCCATAGGGAACACACGACAACTCAGCTCATCTCCGTTATCAATACGAAGACGGTGTGCTCACAGAAAATCTAAAAGTAAAGCAGCATTAATGCAGCCTGCAGGACACATGCCACTTATAATGGGAGTGAATCAATAACAAATCAAAAGTTAAAACCTTGTACAAAGAGCCAAGCCTTAAAGGATGCCTAAAGTTACTGAAGGATTAGATCTTTCTCAAATTATGATAAAGAGAATTCCACAGTTTAGAATCAAGAAGGTGGGAGAGTCAGAAAAACGCCGAAGCGACCCGCAGAGTTAAAATAATTAGCAATTTTGCTAGAGACATTTGGGATATTTTTGCGATAAGCCCAACCTTGGCTATTTATCTGGTGCCCTTTTCTTCCTTTTGTCCCTTCCTTTGTCACTTTATTCATTTTTTTCCCATCTGATTGTATTTCATTGATTTGACGTAAATATTCCAAGGGCAGGGAATGAATAATTATAGGAGTTTCATCTAACTTGATTGGTGACGGGGCTGGAAGAGCTCACCCTGCATCAGCGACAGCGAACCATTTTGTGTTCTGTGGGGGTGACGTAGGTGTTCTGAGGATTCGAAGGGTCATAGACAGATTTATAATGGTGGCTGGTATAAAGATTCCCGGCATTATACACTATTATGGATGGCTGAGGGTCAAAGGCAATGCATTCAGCAGATAGGTCTTCTCTTAAAATATAATGACCCATAGTACAAGAAGAAAAGCGGCCGAAGACATTGCCGGCTCTAGCTCAGATATGGAGTGATGCAAGTGTGGAACTCCATGTCCGGCTCACCTAGGTACTTCACTCAATATGGCATATTTGCCAATGTGAACAGTTATTGTGGGGTTTTTTAGGGGAAAAAAACAGGATATTGACAGATTTTTATTTGGGTGACAGTAATTTGTTTACACAATTTCGACAGATGAAATTTAAGTATAACATATGCTAGAATCATGCATTTATATATTAAGAGCAAAGTTTTACTGCTTTTTTGAATAAGGCTAATTCATAAAGGATGGTGAAATGTTCAACTGCGCTCACACTTTAAGGATTTTAATTGACTGGGGGATATTGGACTGGTTACATAGCTCAAGCATAAAGCATTGTGAATACATGCAGCCAAGGGGACTGCTTCGCAGGGACTTCATGTGGGAAGACAAAGTAGATAACAGAACGGAGGTTATTAAATCACCTGCCGCAGCAAATTTAAGAATGCATCAATTTTTTCCAAATCCAAGACTATCCTCTACCCTGGCCAAGTTGTTTCAAGAAAGTTGAAACACATTCTGGCATCGGATCACCCTAGGAGGTTAAAGGCGGTGTTGATCCATGTGCGGTCTGATCACTAGGTGACCATGGAGTATGGGAGCAAGATTCTTCATAAAATCACCAGGAGGTGGAGAGGAAATTATACCCTCTGCAATAATGTATATTTATAGAGGGGGGTGTCTAACCCGTATCATTTCATTATCACTGCCTAGTAATTGTATGATTGCTTCTAGAGTGGTAGTTATCAACAGTGGAAGAGTGGTACCTGCTATTTATTGGTGGCGTGACTTGTGAGCTAAAAAATCAGCTGCGGAAGGATAAAAATGCTTCTGAGAAAAATTGTCTTCTTGGTTGCCTATTTGGGTAATTAGGAGGGTAGGAAAAAGAAGCAAAGAAAGGGGGAATACATTGTGTGGACAAAGAATATACGGATATACCCCACCAAGTATCATGGCTGTATTTTTGTATATGTATATTTCATTTTGATGTTCGCACTAAGTAATGCATATTCATTATAGATAAATAAAATAAAATAAATTAACTTGATTTTTCATTTGCATATTGTTGGTATTGGCATTGCAAAGTTCGATTAGATGTTTAGCCCCTTCAAAAATCTTCATCAATTTTTTTCCTCTTTGTAGGCACAGAACGTCCCATGAAGCCAGGCATTACCACATCCTTGTGAAACGCCAGCATTTTTCATTGATACATTCAATCAAGTGCCAGTGAAGACTGCCGCTGTGTGCCGGCAGAGACCAGAGGACACCCGCATCTCAGCTGGCCAGGGGGCTTTCAGAGACATCTTACCTCACTTGTGCATGTACGATTCACATAGCTACGTCCGGTATCACCATCTCCGCTTACGAAGGGAATGGTGCCGGGCTGTAGAAGAGGCATTTATCACTCAAGCGTATTTACCACTCGAAAGCAAATAAATTATTATTTTTTTAATTTAATTTTATTTCTACTACTGAAGGGATGTTGTCATCAGTTCAGTCTGATGTTTTATTCATGATCTTGACCTTGGTATATTCTCCAAGCATCAGATTAAAAGCTATATAGTGGGTCGCCCATTAAGTGCTAAAAAGGTGGATCCATTTTTAACGAGCGAGGATACAGACCTACAGAAGTTTTCTGTGTCTATGATAATGTTTCGTGTCCATACCTTTCGGTAGCTGCATGTTGTCCACGTTGATGTTCTGTGTGCATGCCAAAGGCAAAGGGAATATTGCAAGTAAGAGGGCTGAGCATCGTGGTTTGTGTCTGCGGGCTATCCGCATCACACTCCTTACCTTTGTCTGCTTTTCTTGTCATATTTTGGTGGTCCCCCAGAGCGACTAAAAGGGAAAAATATTGCATAAAGACACCCATTTTTACAGTCATTTAGGAGGGTAGTTCATATATTTTTATTATGACCCGCAGAATAGCTTTTGGTGGAGAAATCCACTCATTGAATATTTACTTCCACATCTCAGTACAAGCCTTTTTCTTAAATTGTGGCATTAAGTTTGTATAAAGCACTAGTATCCTATACAGTACAGTGAGTGGGCCAAAAATACAAGATGGCGCTTAGCTATGTTGTCTTGTTCACAGCTTCTTCCAGTGCATAGTTTGAATGGTACAGTTTAAACATTTTTATTTCAATATTGTGCTTGGATTGACCTCATTTTACTATGTGCCTCTAATATCTGGCAGCTACTGCGACAAATTCATTCCCAGAGACAGGACTCCATATTTCAAGTTTAGATTCTACAGTTTGATATTGAGTTTTGACCTCTTTGACTCTTTTAGGATTTTTGTTCAATAACGTGTCCATCCTACTGAGAGCAGGAACTGTGTGTCGAGAACAGCTTCAGGACAAGAGGGAAAGTGTTAGTCGTTATACGTTGCAGCAATTGAAGAGATTATATTGAAGAACATCTTAAAGCTATTTCTTAGCATCTGTGTGTGTGTGAGAGATCTTTTGTGTAACCTAGGAAAGTCAGGGTGTTTCATGCAAAAAATTCATAAAAAATATCTAAGATTCCAAAGAGCCAAACTATAGCACTTAAAATACAATATTTGTGCAAACGATTTTACTGGACCATCACAACTACCTGTGATAACTGTGGATGCAAGAAAACCTCCTTGTTACATAATGTGTGAGATCAGTACAGTTAACAACAGGTCACTTTTTCTTATCGAGTGGTAATCTTTTGATTTTCACTAGATACTATGAGTGTTTTGTGTGGTATTCAGATTTTTCCAGAATAGTCACAGTTGGAGTTTTATATACTTGTGTCTCTAACTCTTTACTTGGTAACAAAGTCTATTTTCCTAGCTATTCTTGCCAGTGATGCTGGTAGAAAAGCAGCCCTAAAGGTGGCTCTTGAGATCAAAAACGCTTTGAATGGGATTGTCCCTGTGAACACCGATCTCTACGTCCTGAAGTGCTCTCTCATTGTTAACGGGTACTTTCAACTTTTTGTGGCTTGGATTTTGAGTGCAAGATCAGAAAGCCTGGATCATTAGAAGTGCTTGAAGGATTTTAGCACACGTTCCTTGTTTATTGTTTTGAAAGCTTGTATCATCAGTTAATGGGAGATCCTGTCTTTAATCAATGGACATTTACACTATGCCCTTTAAATGATGTTGATCAGAATCTAAATTGAACCAGGTACCCTCTTTTCTATTTGTTTGTTCTGTAATTCTGGTCAGATTTCTGGATTTTCATAGTCGCCTCAGGTAAGACTCCTTGTCTGAGGACGCCCCTTATATACCCTGCGTGGACATTTAGGGCGTGATGTCTCCCCAGCACAGCGAGCTAGTAATCTCACTGGATCCTCTGCCCCCCCTCTTCCATAGCAGACAGCCTGTCCTTCATTGCACCTAGGACGGTCATGGGTGCTCACCTCAGAGTTCCCACAGTGCAGAGGAGCCTCACTTTGTGGCCGCATTCCTTGATCTGCCTCTGCCAGTGGGCAGGCCGGCAAAAACATGTATAATCCATTTTCCACGTCTGCAACCTGAACCTCAGTATGTCCCATGACCTTACACTGCAGCCGTTGCAAGTCTTTTTGTTCTTCCTAAAAGAAAGACCTCTATCTCTCAATAAAGATATATTTGTGGAGGGGAATGTTACGAATCTCCATTTCACTATGAGGTTCACCCAAGAGTCTCTGAAGGGGCAGAGTCCTTCTGTCTCGATCCGCTCATGCTTAGGTAGGCAACATAAATCCCACACGGCAAGTGGTGTAGCCACAGATTTTGTGCAAATGCAGTGGTAAGTCATAACCCCATGAGTGGGGGCGTGGGGCCTTGACAGACAGCTTTGAAGCACCCTGAAGTAGAAAGGAACTCGCTGCTGAGTCTTCAAAGTCAATACCAGTATCTTTGTTGCTAGTCTACCAAAGAGAGTCCACATTGTCATGCAGCAGGTATGAGGACAACCCCACATTGCAGGGATTAATAAAAAGCAGAAGGCCTTTATCACTTTTGAAGGATCTTCTCCAGTGTGATGGACAACTCCTTTGGGAGTAACAGTTATTGCATGGTCTTTGTCGGGCTAGAATAAACTGCCGTAAATTTTCTAAAGGCCCTTACAAAAGGCTCATAGGAATCACGGGCTGCTCTTTGGATTGAGCTAGGAGGCTCGACAGCCAACACCACCATGAATCTCTATAGTCACATGTTGTGGTCCTGCTACCCTGACATTGGGAGGAAATGCGGTTCCCAAAGAACTGGTCTTCTGTGGTTGGAGTACATGAAGGAGAAACAGCTGGGGTGTACCCAGATGATGAATGTAAGGCTCCCTCAGGAGAGAGGATGTGGCCTAACGGCTTGGGTGGTATACCTCAATTCTGAGGAGCCAGGTTCGAGTCTCGGCAGCGACACTCAACACACTGTGATTTTAAGCAAATCACTTAATCTCCCCGTGCCTAACAAAAAAAAATTAATGTGTCCTTGTGTAATGCAACTGGTGCTCATGTAAAGCGCTCTGATACCTGATACATTTGGGTCAAGTTCACGCTATATAAAACTCTGAAAAGAAAAAAAACACTGTCACTGCTTTATGGCGTGAACAAAGTGCAGAAACCCACATGAAATATCTCACATTACAGCTCACACCCATGGATTTTTTTGTGCCTGCTGGAGACCACCACAGTGATGTGAAGAGCCTTCAGTCAGAGATACAGCCAAGGCTCCATGATACGGTGGGGAAGCAACCACATAGGACGGAACCTCTAAGCATCCGTCAACTCCCACACAGCTACTAGGTTATCGGTCATCCAGGTGTTTGATGCCCTGAGGCAGAACGGGGCATCCGTCAACTCCCACACAGCTACTAGGTTATCGGTCATCCAGGTGTTTGATGTCCTGAGGCAGAACGGGGCATCCGTCAACTCACACACAGCTACTAGGTTATCGGTCATCCAGGTGTTTGATGCCCTGAGGCAGAACGGGGCATCCGTCAACTCCCACACAGCTACTAGTTTATCGGTCATCCAGGTGTTTGATGCCCTGAGGCAGAACGTGGCATCCGTCAACTCACACACAGCTACTAGGTTATCGTTTATCCAGGTGTTTGATGCCCTGAGGCAGAACGGGGCATCCGTCAACTCACACACAGCTACTAGGTTATCGTTCATCCAGGTGTTTGATGCCCTGAGGCAGAACGGGGCATCCGTCAACTCCCACACAGCTACTAGGTTATCGGTCATCCAGGTGTTTGATGCCCTGAGGCAGAACGGGGCATCCGTCAACTCACACACAGCTACTAGGTTATCGGTCATCCAGGTGTTTGATCCCCTGAGGCAGAACGGGGCATCCGTCAACTCACACACAGCTACTAGGTTATCGGTCATCCAGGTGTTTGATCCCCTGAGGCAGAACGGGGCATCCGTCAACTCCCACACAGCTACTAGGTTATCGGTCATCCAGGTGTTTGATGCCCTGATGCAGAACGGGGCATCCGTCAACTCACACACAGCTACTAGGTTATCGGTCATCTAGGTGTTTGATGCCCTGAGGCAGAACGGGGCATCCGTCAACTCACACACAGCTACTAGGTTATCGGTCATCCAGGTGTTTGATGTCCTGAGGCAGAACGGGGCATCCGTCAACTCCCACACAGCTACTAGGTTATCGGTCATCCAGGTGTTTGATGCCCTGAGGCAGAACGGGAGCCTGCATGTTATTACTGAGGTTACATGCTTTTTCTCACACACTTGTACAGCATTACCTCATTTGTGTGTGGTAAAACAGCATGTCGGCAGTACCAGGGTCACCAAGAGGCAGCTGAAAACCTTACCTGTGCTGGTATTAAAGCATGGCTTCAATGCAGTAACATTGAGGGTTCCTTTGGTGACTTATTTTTGTCAGGCAGGCTACCACTCGAATCTGATGAACATTCTTCACTTTGCTGATGGGGATTATAACTTTTCATTGTCTGTTGAAAGAATGTAATTCTCTTTTGTTGGGGTTCTTTTCTGTTAAATCAATCTATTTTTTGTGAGTTTGGGTTCTCCAGTGTCAAACAGGCACTTATTCCCAAAGTATAGAAAACAATTGTATTCATTTGTCCCTGGCTACATCTGTCTTCTTTTCTGTCTGGAACTTCCCTTCTGCATGCGTCGTCATGTTTTCCTTGTTCTGCAGATTGCCGGAGCTCTGCAATCTCTTTGCTTGATGTGAATGGTGCACGTGGCTCTCTTTCTTTAATGTAAATATATTTACAGAGTGCCAATGTTGCCGCAACTCGGAAGACTACAGTGGGTGGTGTACTTCACTTCGGCATGTTCAAAGGATCCATGTCTTCCTCAACATTGCCACTTAGTAATTACACTTTGTTGACGACCCAGGCTGGTTCCCTGACAGTGACCAGTAGTTTCTCCCAAAACATTTACTCTGAGTCACCTCCCAAACCACACCAGCTATCTTCTTCCCAGGATTATGGCTTGCTGACGGGCTTTCTGGTCTCTTACTGCTGTTCTTAAAAGGGACACTTCCGTGTCCTGCGGCTGCACTAAGTGGCCACTGGCTCCTTCCTGATGGCATGTTTCTCCTCTCCTTTGCAGTTCCAGGGAGTCCTCCCAACTCTGGTACGGTCTCTAGAACTGAAGCCCAATTAGATTGGCAGACTGGGAAGGCTGGGTTCCTCTCCCTGGCACAATATGCATTTATAAACAGACCTATCTTTAAATCCAATAAATTGACAAGGAAAGTAAACAAAGCATGGCTGCAGCCTTGCTCTTGTGTGTACTGGAAGGAGATTTGTCTTTGGTACTGGATACCACTGTTGAATGTATGTATTATATTTGGTTTAAAACCAACTGTGTGCGTGCGCGTGGATGATTTTTCATAAACTAAACGTTACAAATGTCATTGAAAATCTTGTACATGTTGCAAAACTGTCTAATAAAGAAATGTAAACTGGAAGCCATGTGCTCTCTCATCTGACAATTATTTAATAAATTCTCCACATTGCTTACAACCTCTTGGCATTATTGTTATTTATGTAAACAGGGAATATGTTTGCGTGTTTTGGCCAAAACCGTGCCATTCATATGCGAGCTGAGGGCTGTTCTTGTGTGCTCCAAACGAGTGGGAGCTGATGGCGGCTGCCAACCTGTCAGTGTTTGATTTTGCAGTTCGAATAGTAAAATACCAAAAGCATGTTTTCTAAATAAAATCCTAAATGGATTTGGGCATACCTCTCCAAACAGGTCCTGAAAGTTGAACGCTGTATCTATAGATAATGTCTTGCAAGAACCCCAGTAATCTGAACATTGGTTGGATCAAGCACTGGACAGCATTAAAGTCGATCATATTGGACGCGCAATACCGGAAAAAGGGTTTCTCCCCCGGCCCAGCCATGGCCTGGACACATGCACAGTTCTTTCAAAATGAAGCGGCAGCCCTGATAGGGTTGTATGATGTTACAACGCATGCCGTTGTAACGCATGCCTTTCCCACACATGCGTTACAACGGAATGCCTTTCCCACGCATAACCTTTACCACGAATATTCCTTTACCACGCATATTTTTACAACGATTTTCGTTGTAAATTCATGCATGGTAAGGGCATACTCTTTGTAAAGGTTATTCCCCCACCCCTAAACCCTTCTTACAAATACCCCTCCCCTGCCCTTAAGCCTTAAATCGGACCCCTGCTTTTTTTTTTTTCTAATATTCCCCTTACCTCTCCACGTCGTCTCTTCTCAATGTTCTTCCGTGTTGACGTCGCACGTCGTTAAGAGGAAACGGAAGTGTCTTTCCGTTTCCTCTAACAACGCTGATTGCCTCCCGATTCCCTCCACATAGAATCTTCAACAGGTGCATTTTTTAAACCCCCCCAAGCCCCCTGTTTATTTCACGCTTTTTTGGGGGGGAGCGGGAGACCCCCCCAAGCCCCCCCCCTTTTTTTTTTTTTTAGCCTTTAACACACATGCCTTTACTACGTATCTCGTAGTAAAGGTATGCGTGCTAAAGGCTATTCGTTGTAACCACGCATGCGTTGTAATGCATGCGTGGTTAAGTTATGCGTGGAAACAGCCGCGTTGTAGTGGCCGTTTCCCCCCTGATAGAATGCGAGTCTCAAAACGTATTGAAGATTGATTAATATAATCAACCTCAAAGAGCAGCAAGGAGATAAAGAATGCTTTTTTAGTGTAATATAAACTAGGCCTGGGCGAAAGTTCAATCACTCCAGCATAATTTCATATTACGCGTATGCGAAGTCCGCAAAATTATGCTATTTTGCGTAAATACACACCATTCACTGTAAAAAAATTACCACAAAATGCTCTGTTTGCTGTAAATATTTACTGCTAATGCATTGGAACAACAGAGCCCTAGTGGCTGTTTCGCCGTGCTTTGGTTTAAATGCGTGCTCGTGCCTAAAATTGACACGAGGACACATTCGGTGCAAAAATATAGCGTAAACTGACAGATTTGCACTGCGCCGAGCTATGTGTAGTTTTGTGAAATTTCACATAATTGTGTGAAAGTAAATTACGCGAAATTCGCGCACCTCCAACAAACTTGGATTCTTTAAACAATGTAAGCTTTTCAAAATGTTTTTGGAATTGTCCAAATCTCAGCCCAGAATACTGCTGAGTCACCATCTGCAACCCTTTGTGATTGTCTAACCACATTCTCTTACGAAGAAAGTCAACGGTATTTTGCAGGACAACTTAGCTTCACAATTTTCACTTTCTAAAGAAACGTTTCCCCTGTGGGCTCCACTATAACACGTCTTATTAAATTGTGAAAAGGTTTACAGGATTGAGAGTGCTCATTAACACCCGCCTAGCCTTGGGAATTGCACACAGTGATTTGAAAAATGCTTTGTACCTGTACCAACTTATAAAACTAAACAAGCATTTGCAATGCAATAGATCTCGCATTTACGAGAGTTTGAGCTATTGGCAATGTAAATGACAATGCCCTTTATTTATGTGTTGCTTTTAAAACAGATAAATAAAAGGCATTGTCATTTACAATGCCAATAGATTAAACTCTCGCAAATGCGAGACCTATTGCATTGCAAATGCGTTTGTGCTATAAATTTTTTTTTTTTAAACTTTAGGAGAGAGCGTGTCCTTCCTGCAACATCAGTCAGGACAAAGCTATTAGAGAAAATAGTGCTCGGAGGCTGTAATTAAAGCCTACCAAGTAACAACAATGGGTGCCGCCATGGGAGGTTACAAAATGAGACAAGGCGGTACTAAGGAGAGACTACTAAGCCTATTGACCAATGAACAGCCACAGTTTACAGTGGACGATGACACAAGCCAATGAAAAATATGGGTGGAGAGTGGGCGGAACTTCAAGTCCCTACCTTAATACAGCAGGCCTCGCAGAGCAGCGCATGCACTGGCCAGGCTCGACCTAAAAAGAAAGTTGCTTCACAGCTGCAGAGCTCTTACTGGCTTACCAGTTATTGGATTCCTTTCAAGTAGGGTTTGGTAAGTGTCAGCCCTTGGTCTGTTTTTTTATGTAGGCCGGTGGCACTCTTCTACTGAGACATACAGCAGGTAGAAACAGCATCATGGGTAGGTGCAAGCATCTCCATCGCCAGCCTTTGGACATGCTACATGTTTTGTTTAGACGTAGCATTTAACACTGTAGCAAGGATGATACGTGGTAAAAAGCAATTCCTTTGACTTGGAAGCATGGCTGTGGGAAAGAGTGTCTGTCTGCATGGTTCCCCCTGTTTTCTAAGTGTCTCTGCTAGCATATCTGGACTATCAGCCCTGTGAGGCTGTGGAACACCTCCCAGTGCATCTGATGTGACCCCCACCCCCTCCTAACATGCCACATAATTGGCTCAATCCTACTGGCATAATCTTACTTTTAAGTTAGGCCACAGTAAAGCAGTGCCACTCTGGAGACATGGCTGAAGGCCAAGTGACAGCACTCTATGTCAAAATAGACCCTTCTGAGGTGTGAAAGCCTATTTCAAACATGAACATGTGACATGTATTGAGCCTTGAAGCCCACAACACCTAGGAACGTAATGTGTAAAAGGGGGAGACATGTTATGCTATGTATTATTTTTAGAGTGAAGTATCTTGGCTCTGTACGAAAAAACAGAACACATAATCAAACAGATAAAACTAGGCGCACTTCATAAGACTGGTTAAATAGAGAGGTCTCCGGTGTCTTTCAAGAGTACGGTGAAGCGAGAGACCGAAGCTGCACTGGGAGTTTAGTCCATCCTCTTGCGGCTCCCACTGGAAAGTTCTGTTACCAAGCCTAAGCGTTCTAGTGTTAGGGATACCCGAAAGAAGCTGACCGGCAGAGCGTAAAGTGCGCCGGGGATGCGGAGGTGAAATATAGCTGCCATAAAATAAAGTACATTTCTGTGAGTAGCCCGATGACCAGACATGAGTCAGGCATTTCTTTACAGTTATTGAAATATACTACCTACAGCAGAGGTTGGAGCGGCCCTTCTGTGTGTGTCTTTGTGCGTGTAAATGCCTGTATATATACATACATAGACAGATATATATATATATATATATATATATATATATATATAATATATATATTCTTTATGTTTAAAACTCGTATTCCTGTTTCTTGGTTTGGGGACAGGCTAGAGAATGCATGTTCGGAGGACAAAAGGCCTTTTGTGGCTGCCACCGTGCTTGACGAATCCCGGCTCCTGGCCGGAAGGCAGGTGGTGGTTGATTATAGTAACACCCACCTCCACTTTTACCAGGAGTGTGGGTGGAGATTACAGATACACCAACCAGACAGGAGAGCCCTGCTGGTGGCCTGTTTATACTAAAACATGTCTCTAGTTCGGGTCTGCCTTTGATGCTGGTGTTCTCATAGCCAAGCCGGCTTCTGTCACCCCAGGAGGAGCTCTCCAAAGGAAGAACCTGCTCTTGTCTGCCAGGGAAAGGAGTGAGGCCTTTGATATCTTCAGAAACACCAACTTACCAATTGGTACTTTAATTTGGCTAGAGTCTGGTTGTAGAGTATGGCCGAACCGGTTGACCACTGCTATCAGTGACATAGTATCCTAGAACTTGTCACTATTCGCCTAAGAACTGTAGCAGTCACTAGTAGGAAAGTATCCAGCACCCATCCTTACCCTGCTGGAGCACCTTGGCATCCAGCAGGGTAAGGGTAGAACAATTGGCATCGCCCAACCAATGATCGGTGTGGTTGGCCTGAAAATGTACCTATGTCTTGGTCATAAACACCCTATAGACTAACAAGTTATGAGTTCTTATTGTTTCTTATGGGAAACTTTTAACATTTACTTAAATTCATAACTCCCAATTATCTTAACCATTTTTTACCATTTTATAGTGGTTTTACTTATTACATTATTCTTTATTTTTAGTAAATGTATTTGGAAAACCTTACTGCTTCATATTTTGACCTTATTGTTTTTTGTTGTTGCTTTACTCGCATTTTCTCTGAGGAAAAGCCCATTGCTGGGGCCACAGTTACCAAGGGTATGTGTATGAACCCTCAATGAAATATACTCTTTGCCACAAGATTACTAAAACTTGTGGAAGCACTGTGAGAAGTTGGCCTGGCATATGCTGTCCACTAGTTATAGTGGGCACCTTGCACCAGTCCAAACGACCTTTATTGATGATGGGTTTAAAGACAACCTTTATTGAAAGCTATCCTAGTGGTAGCTATGGAGAGCAGCCTTCAGGCTAAGTCTTGAAGGAATGTAAAGCAGCTTGGTTTACCAGATTATAACCTCTTGAATAACTAAACGAAAGGAGAACCACACAAGATATATATAAAATATATGTATTTATTTCTAAACACTAACTACTAATCCCTTTATGAGATTAGAGTTCAAGATACACAATATCACAGTATTAAAACGACAATAAATAGCACAATACACAGTGGGCTCCAGGGGGAGACCAAACCATATACTAAGAAAGTGGTATAAGAACCACAACTTGACTAGACACAGTGCCTAGAGCACGTAGAATCGCTGGGACCCCAAGGAACCACCCAAGGTAGTGACACAGGGGACCCACGGGGGACGTGTGCAGTGTGAGAACACAGCCGCGAGCGCCGTAGGATTCAATGCGGAAAGTCGCGGTTGGAATTTTAAAGATAAAGGACACTTAGGAGAGGACTTTGAGCAAACCCCTTTAGACTTAAGGGTTTCTAGGGCCAACACCCACAGGAGCACCGGAGTACTCGAGTTACCTCACCCAGGGAAGCCGGGTGCATAGGTGCCAAAAGGTGTCGGAATCGTCGTTTTCAATGGCGAACTGCTGCAAAGTGCTGCTGCCGTGAAGGAGAAAAGTGTCCGGTGTGATCCAAGCCTGGATCGAAGATGTGAAGAACCTGAAAGCAGAGGGGACAGAGTCTGGGTCACTAGCCAGTGACCAGGAGCGGAGCAATCGAATGCCCACCGATTTCAGCTGCGAAGAGGTGAAGCTTGACTCTGCAACCACGGGGTCCCGGAGACGTCGACGACGACCAGGAGCCGGATTCGAGCTGTCCCACGAAGGATGTCGAGTGCTGGGGTGTCGGTGATCGGATTGACCACAACAAGCCTTGGCAACAGCAACCCACGCAGGAAGAGAAAAGATGCTTCTGTGCGGACCAGCAAGGTCCTGGGGACTCCCCAAGCGATGGAGAGTCAGGACACGTCTGGAGCAACCAGGAAGCCCAATAAAAGTTAGAGTTGCCTTCTTGGGGACCCACAGGTCAACGGACCAGGGATCGTGAAGGGACCTCGAGAGGAATCACAAAATGGCGGCCCACGGAACACTCGTTGAGTGTAGGCCGACAATCTTCGGTGCAATTACTGCTCGGTGTCAGGGCTACAAGTAACCCAAAGCTCAGCCTCGGGGGTCGCCGGAAAGCTGATGCTTCTGCAAATGGTCGCGGTGTCCAGGGGTTCGGGTTGCACGGTCTTCCACGAGGGATACGGGCCTCAGACTTGCTGTGGGCACAGATCGACCTCAGAGACCTAGGAAAACCCACCTCCTGTGTGGCAATATTCTTCGGAGTCCGTCGGAGCTCGGAGATGCCAACCGGTAAGTTGCTTTAAAGGTGCCTGCCTTGCAGGGGAGTAACTCCTTTACTCCAAGGGAGATTCTTCAGTCGTCCAGCATCGTGCAGATCGTCGAAGTACTTGGTTTCTGGTATCAGAGTTTAGTCCAGGTGTAATCTAAAGTCCTGTAGTCAGGGGTTCCTACTTTATACCCAAGGAAGCGGTTGGACAAACTCTGTGGACCCACCTATGGGAGGGTCAGGAAAGAGGGGTGGCTACACCCATTTCCTTTGTCCAGTTTCGCGCCAGAGCAGGGGCTGTGTGCCCCTGCAACCGGTTTGAGCTGGACCATGCACAGGGACACCAAATGTGCCCCCAGTGCAGACTTCAAAGCACTCAGGTAGTGCACCCACCCAGCCCCAATACACTAAAGCCTGTCTGGGAGGTGGTCACACCTCCCTGTGACAGGAAACCTATTGTCCAGGCCTCCCCTGCCGGAGTTTCGTCCAGCAGCAGGAGGGCAGACTCGTGTCTGTGGCTGCAGAATCCATTTTGTGATGCCAGGGCTCTGTTAGCTGGTACCAGGTATACCGGTGCTGTCATGTCTCTCCCTCTAGAAGGGTGGGATCATACTCCCACACCAGTTACTTGTGTGGGGGTATGATTCCAAGGTGTTTGACACCAAACACGACAGTTTTCCATGCAGCCACTCCAAAGTTAGCATTTACCGTTTGGTTATAATGCACTTAAGAGTATATGGTCCGGCTGCATCACAAACAACCCCGGAATGAAGATTCCGAAAGCTGCAGAGGGGCACCCTCTCACATGAAACCCAGCACCCTGCCTTCAGGATTGTTAAGGCCTGCCATAGGGGTGACTGATAGGTTAACCTGTGCAGTGATATGGAGAGATATAGGGAACCTATATCTCAGTAAGGGGTGGATACACCACCTTACACAGGCTGCTGTAGCAGACCTGTTGTGTCATTTTAAAAGGCTTCCCAGGGGTGGCACAATACATGCTGCAGCCCCTGGTAGGCCTCTGGGGTACCTATGCCCTGGGTACATAGTATACCATATACTAGGGACTCACAAGGGTACCCCAGAATCCAATCTGGAGTGTATCTAAAGTACATACAGTCAATTTAGAGTAGAAAGCAGATAGACTGGGGTCCTGATTAGCAGGGCCTCAGTCTGGCTAAGTCGAAAAACAGTGAAACATCAGCAAAAAGTGGGGGTAACTATAAGAAGCAGATCCTACTCTCCTACAAGCACCACCCTTGCTTTCCCACAGTTTATAATCCAAGTTCTCACAATGTCACTTCCATAGAATGAACTTTATGTTTTCTATTAGCCCTGGGATTGTGTAAGGGGGAAAGAGGCAGGGGATGGAAGTAGAAATGAAAGAGAAGTGGGGATAATATGATGGTTATATTAAGACAGAAATTAAAAAAGACAGAATGTTTACTGTACCTCTTCGGGTACATCTTTCATTTCACCATAGTTGATCTTCGCCCAGTTGAATCCATTAGCAAAATCTTCAACTTAGTTTACGGTTTCTCTATACTCAATAAGTCACACACAGTGCTAGAGCGCCACCTCTAGGAAATCTGGCCCAGTGGGTGTCTTTTGGTCTCTCTGCATTGGTTTCCACCTTTTCCCATACCACCTACAGCCAGGTTCCCACATGCCAAGTCCTTTCTGAGCCAACCCACCAACCAGAGTGTTTCTGTCTCGGGTCCTTGCAGGATTCTCAATCCTTTGTATATTTGACATGTGGCACTTCTCTTCAGACAGCATAAATCTCGGTCATCCATGGGGATGCTGGCACTTAAGGGAGAAAATAAATCTCTTGCTCTGTATTAGCATACCAAAGGTTTTGTAGCCCAAATTCTTTGGCACTTAGAGAAGTGAATTACTGCAGTGAAGGCTGCTCATAGACCAACAAGTGTTCTGGATAGAAACAACCAATCTTGAACCCTGAGGCTTCTTGGGAAATCCTATTCAGACAGTGGTCAAGGAGAGCACCAAATCTGCACACCTGGGATACCAGAAGGGAATACACACCATTCTTTATTCTCAGCATGCTGTATCCCTTGTCCCAGCCTCAAATTGTTTCTGACTTGTCTGGGTTAAATATTGTTAGACCCGTCTGCCTTAGTGTGGCCTTCCCCCAACACCCCCCTGCCACCACAGCTCCTGTTTTGCTGAATTTATTTGTGTCCGCCTTAGGGCTCTGTGCACTTCACAACTGCAGCCAGTGCTAAAGTGCTTGTGTTCCCTCTCTAAAACATGGTAAAATTAGCCTAAACCTGATTGGCATACTTAATTTACTTATAAGTACCTAGTAAAGTGCCATGCCATGTACCCAGGAGTAGTAAATTAAATGCTACTAGTGGGCCTGCAGCACGTATTGTGCCACCCACTTAAATGTTTTATGCCTGTGACCTGCCATTGCAGCCAGTGTGCAGTTTTAAACTTCCAAATCAACTTGGCAAAATAAACCCTTTGCCAAGCTTAAAACTCCCTTTTTGATGCATATTTCACCCCAGGGTAGGCCCTAAACAGCCCATAGGGGAGGGTGCATTGTATTTAAAAAGTTGAACATGTACTTTTAAGTTTTACATGTCCTGGTAGTGAAAAACTCACTAATTTGTTTTTCACTATTGTGAGGCCTATCACTCCAATAGGATAACATTGGCTTGCCTTATTACATTTATTAATTGATAACTTTTGTTTGGGAGTAGGTAGAAACATCATGTTCGGTGTCTGAGGAAGTGTAATTTAAAATCCTCTTTAATGGTAAAGTTGTATTTTAAGTCACAATTCTGAAAATGCCACTTTTAGAAAGTTGGCATTTTCTTGTCCTAACCATTGGATGCCTTCAGCCTGGTTTCTGGGTCACATGACTAGGTGTAGTTGGCAGTTGGCCTTTGTGTATTCCTCCCAGACAGCTAGGGGTGTTGGCAGGATGAGTGGGCAGAGTTTTGCACAGCCCCATATGCAGTTCAAAGACATTGCCTCAGCTCTGGAACTCTGGGATCAGGGCAGGGAGGCAGGAAATTCCCGACACTTCTGGGGTGTGGAAGAATGGGAGGGAATCCAGTAGTTTTTTCCACTTCAAAGCTGGCACCTGCTTTAAACTAGGATCCTCATACCTACACTTCAGTTCACTTCTGGACCTGCAGAAGGACTCTCAGAGGATTGCCCTGCTGCCGGTGGCCTGCTGTGTACTTCAGAGGACTGCCCTGTTGCCTGAAGCCTGCTTCGTGCCCTCAGAGGACTGCCCTGCTACTTGAGACCTGCTTTTCTGTTTGAACCCAGGACTTCTAGAGTGATTGCAAGGGCTAGTTGGCTGGCCTCCTGATCAGAGCATCTTGGACAGAAAAGGCTTTAACCATCTTGAACCCGCACCTGAATTCAGCCTTTTTGAGTCCTGATCCTCCAATTGGTGCCTCTCCAGTCCTGGACACTTGGAAGTGGTGTTAAAGGTGCCCAGATAGCCCAAATCCAACACTTGACACTAAAACATTTTTCAGCCAAAAAGTGCTCTGAAAATCGAGAGGAGACCAGGACCTACCTGCTCGCCAATCCGCCCAAGGTGCATTGCTGCTCGGCTTGACTTTGCGTTAGCTCCTGCTACGTTTTTTTCCACAGCAGCAAATCCTGTTCAGCGGTTCCTCGCAGAACAGGTACCCGAACTCGTGGAGCCCTCATCTGCTACAGCCTGTAGCTTCGTCCCTCTGGATATTTTTAACTTCCATAAAAAAGACTAAGAGACTAAGTCCTAACGTAGAAATCTTCACCGCGACTTTGTCCAGCTGCTCCTCCATGACGATGCCTCCTCCTCGGACACCTTTGGTTGCCTTGCGCCACTGAACTGTATCTTCTCTGACATTTTTCTTCAAAATTTCTTCTAAGTCCAAAGGTAAGCAGAGACTGGGCCCAATACACTTTGTGTATCAAAATTGGCCATAACGTTCAACTTTGCATCGGTTCCGCATGACTAGATGTCCGTGGTTGGCGCTTTGTACTTCTAGGTGATATTTCTCACTTCAAATGTCAAAAATTCATAACTCTGGTTCTACTGATTGGATTATTGTCATTTTGGTGTGGAATTTTTCTTGTGTAGTGCTTTCACTTTATTGCTGTTTAAGTATTGCATAAATACTTTACACATTGGATCCAAGTTAAGCCTCACTGCTTTTGTGCCAAGCTATCAGAGAGTTAAGGTCTTTTTCTCCAAGAAGTGCTATGCCAAGGGTATGAAGTGATGACATTGACATGGAATACGGTATAATTGGGATAAAGACACCCAATTTCTGACCCCAGCTATCCTTCACCAAAAATGTGGGATATAAGAAAAAAACCTTTAGCACCTGAGATCTCAGTTTCTTCATCTGCAAAATTTGGAAGCGCCTAAAAGTAAGCTGACAATACACACTGTCTTCTCCTAATACTTGGACTCGAGCTCCTTTCTTAACCTTGACGAAATCCTAAGAAAATCAGGCTCTTGAATCCCCTCAATTATCTTGTCTTTGTGGGACCTTCTAAATTCCATGAAAATTATGTTCGCATTAATAGTACTCCATACAGTATCAATGTTTCTATTCATATTTCTCCACCCTTCTTTCTACGACTTGACAAAAATTTAAATACCTTCCTGTAGCACTCCAGAATCTGATCTAGGAAGCCTCAACCAGCAAAACAATTTGAGGAATGAACTTCCCTCTACCAGGAAGCACGACCAACGGCAAAGCTTCCTGGGCTAGTCGACTGGGCCTTCCTATTTGACCCGCTCCCACCAAAATCCTACTCCACTACTGGAAACCACAAATCCAAGTCCAACTACTCACTTTCGGTCTACAAGAGAATAATAAAATAAATGCAATAGACTGCAGAGCACGACTAGAGTGATTGGTTCAGCCAATGCATCCGGTATAATAAAGATCGGAATACCACTGTCTATCCCGAGAGATCTGTATGAACCACAGAATTTACAATATTAATAAACTGCTTAAAGACGAGTTTCACTGTTCAAAGACATGCTAAGCCAGTACCCTCAAGGATAAAACAAACTTTCTGAGGATATCAAACAACATTGCATTGAATTCAGGGAAGAGCGTGCACACATCTGACCTCAACCATATAGGGCCACCTGACAATGAGCACTTATGTGTAAATTCATTAGAGGAAACCAGATCTTACCCACTCTGTCCACTCTTCTGCAGCCATGGCAAAAACTAACTGATATCCATCTTCCTGACTAAAATCATAGACCAATCTTTGAGAGGGCCAGTAAATTTTCCAAATTGGCTTTGGTTATTCACTCATCTCTTTCAGAGATGGACTCCTGTTGGCAACGCCACAAAGATGATGCTTCTATAAAGCATATGCTCTTATACTGTGCAAAGCTTGGGTCATTTTGGAGTGAATTTCAAAATAGATCATCAGCATTATCAAACGTAATTTTTTTTCAAAGAAATTCTCTTTCAACCTTTTTGCCATGTTCGTCATTGTCCACAGAGAGTCAAACTATTGGATCTACTGACTGCGGTTGCACTCCCAAACAAATCACCACCGGTAGGATTGACCGTAATCCACCGCCCGTCACTGACTGGTGCCAATTCCACAGACTCAAAAACAACATTGATGATAGCATCACAACTTTGGCATGTTTAAAGGGGGCTTTGGTGCCACCGGTGACCCACTGGTTCAATGGAGAATTACCCGTCCAACCCCAACAATAGGAGGAGGGAAAATCCCCTCAACAAAGACATCTGGGAGCCTCCTTGATGAAGTCAATATCTTCCTAACACTGATTGCAAGATCAGACTACACTGTAATTTGCAAATTGTCATTTATGACTCCTCTTGCTAATTCTGTGTCAACGCCCCCACTTCGAATACATCTGCCCATCTCACTTTTCCTGAGTAGCTCAAGACCTTTCCAAATGCCTAGACTCACATCTTATAACATCCTCCTTTCCACTCACAATTCTCTGTCTTACCCTTTTCCTCACCATTTTCCTTTTTGCCCCCTCTGGTCTGTTAGTTAATTTGTTCGCTGTGTTTTGCTTTACTTAAACCCAAATTAAGTATATAAATAAAAATACACATGCACACTTGTTCTCTTTAGCCTGTTTTCTGTTTTGATCAATACTTGTCTTCTCTCTAGCGTTCTTACTCGTAATGATTATACCAAGGAATTCACATTTAATGGCCAGTGATTGCATTAACTTGATCCATATACTTCCAAAGATAAGCATTGGCAAAGCCAATAGGTCTCGCCTATGCACAAGAGCTATTGGCTTTGCCAATATGTTTTAGCAATGTTGTACACCAGCGTGGCGGCTGTTCAGCATGGTTAAAACTTAGTGGGTTAAAGGGGTGGCATGGAGTGTCATAAAGTGGAGTGGAGTATTATGGAGTGGCATACAGTAGAGTTGAGTGGCATGGAGAGGTGTAAAGTGAGTGTCATGGAGTAGCGTACAGTGTTGTGGGGTGTCGTGGAGGAAGTAGAGTGGAAGGGCATAGAGTTGAGAGGTGTAGAGTGCTGTACAGTATCAGAGTTGAGTAGAGTGGAGTGGCATAGAGTGTCGTGGAGTGGTGTAGAGCAGAGTGGAGTGGCGTAGAAGGTGTTGCGTGGAGTGGTGTGTCATAGAATAGAGTGGAGTAAAGTGGCATAGAGAGAGTTGCTAAGAGCGTTGGAGTGTGGATTAATGTCGTTGAATGGCATAGAGTGCAGTAGAGTACTGTAGGGTGGAGTGGCATAGAGTGTCAGTGGAACATGGTTCCATGGAGTAGAGCATCATAGAGTGGAGTGGAGTGTCGTAGAGTGGCCTAGAGTGA
Organism: Calotriton arnoldi; assembly: GCA_963921515.1. Taxonomy (NCBI): domain Eukaryota; kingdom Metazoa; phylum Chordata; class Amphibia; order Caudata; family Salamandridae; genus Calotriton; species Calotriton arnoldi. The sequence goes on from CAWUFW010005193.1 coordinate 1,179,039, forward strand.
ATTGGCATAAAGTAAAGTGGTGCAGAGTAGATTGGCGTACAGTGCAGTGGCGTAGAGTGCATTGGTTTTGAGTATAGTGGTGTAGAGTGCATTGGCATAGAGTGCAGTGACGTAGTGTAGCGTACAGTGCAGTGGCATAGACTAGAGTGGTGCAGAGTAGATTGCAGTGATGTAGAGAGGAGTGGCGTAGAGAGGAGTGGCGTAGAGTGAAGTGGCATAGAGTGGAGTGGTACAGGGTAGAGTGGAGTAGTGTAGGGTAGAGTGCAGTGGCATTGAGTGCAGCAGAGTGGCGTAAAGTTGAGTGGTGCAAAGTAGAGTGCACAGGCATAGTGTGCAGTGGCATAGAGTGCAGTCATGCACAGTAGAGTGTCAGAGTGCAGGGTCATAGAGTGCAGGGTCGTAGAGTGGTGCAGAGAGCAGTGACATAGAGTACAGTAGTGGAGAGTAGAATAGAGTGGCGTAGAGTACAACGGTGTAGAGTGACGTAGCGTGCAGTAACGTAGAGTAGATTGTTGTAGAGTATAGTGGCCTAAAGTGCAGTGATGCAAAGCAGTTGGCATAGGTGCAGTGGAGTAAGGTGCACTGGTTTTGAGTAAAGTGGCATAGAGTGCATTGGCATAGAGTGCAGTGGTTTAGAGTGCAGAGGCGTAGAGTGGGGCAGAGTGGAGTAGAGTGCAGTGGCATAGAGTGCAGTGGCGTAGATTGCTTCAGAGTAGATTGGAGTGGTGCAGGGTAGAGCGTAGTGGCTTAGAGTAGAGTGGTGTAAAGTAGAGTGGCACACCGTTGATTGTAGTGACGTAGAGTGGAGTGGCTCAGAGTGGAGTAGAGTGCAGTGGCTTAGAGTGCAATGGCATAGAGTAGATTGTTTCAGAGTAGAGTGAAGTGGTGTAGAGTGGAGGGGTGCAGGGTAGAGTGGAGTGGTATAGAGTAGTGGCATAGAGTGCATTGGAGTAGAGTGCAGTGCTGCAGAGTGGGGTGGCGTAGAGTGGAGTGGTGCAAAGTGGAGTGGCCTAGACTAGAGTGGTGTAAAGTTCAGTGGCAAAGAGTGCAGTGGTGCATAGTAGAGTGGGGTTGAATGCACTGGCATAGAGTAGAGTGGTGTAGAGTAGAGAAGCGTATAGTGAAGTGGCAGCAGAGTGAAGCTGCAGTGTCATGGAGAGCAGTTGTGCACAGTAGATTAGAGTGGCGTAGAGTGAAGTGGCACAGAGTAGAGTGGCATAGAGTTCAGTGGCAGAGTGTGCAGTGCTGTGGAGTGGAGTTCAGTGGCGTACAGTGGTGCAAAGTAAAGTGATGTAGAGTGTAGTGGTATAGAGTAGAGTATAGTGGCATGCAGTGCAGTGGTACAGAATAGACTGGCATACACAGAGTGCAGTGGTGCAGGGTAGAGTGCAGTAGCGGAGAATGCAGTGGCATAGAGTGACATAAAGTAGAGTGGCAGAGAGTGCAGTGTTGCAGAGTATACTGTCATAGAGTGCAGTGTTGTACAGTGGAGTGGTGTGGAGTGTAGTTGTGTAGTGTGACGCAGAGTTCAGTGGCACTGAGTAGAGTGGCGTAGAGTACAGTGGTGCAGACTAGAATAAAGTGGTGTAGAGAGCAGTGAGTGACAGAGTATAATGGCGTAGAGTATAGTGGCATAGAGCGCAGTGGTTCATAGTAGACTGGTGTAGAGTGCATTGGTTTTGAGTAAAGTGGAATAGAGTGCATTGGCATAGAGTGCAGTGGCGTAGAGTGGTGTGGAGTGCAGTAGCGTAGAGTAGATTGTTTCAGAGTAGAGTGTAGTGGTGCTGAGTAGATTAGAGTGGCGTAGAGGGGATTGGCATAGAGTGCACTGGCATACAGTGAAGTGGTACAGAGTAGAGTGCATTGGCATAGAGTGCAGTGTTGCAGACTAGGGTGGCACAGAGTGGAGTGCTGTAAAGTGCAGTAGTGCATAGTAGAGCAATGTGGGGTAGAGTGCATTGGCGTTGAGTGGAGTGGTCGAGTAAAGAGACGTGGAGTGGTGCAAAGTATACTGCAGTGGTGTGGAGTGGAGAAGAGTAGAGTGGTGTAACGTGGAGTATGTATGGTATCATACTGCCATTACAGACAACACATCTTCAGATGAAATGACCATTACATTTGCACTTATTTACACTTTGACTGATTAAAGTGCACAGCGCACAAACGATGTGTGGAAATGGCATCACCCAATGTATTGATTAGATCGTCAGCACAGTTTATTTACAGACATTTACATTTTGTTTGCTAGGGAAAAAAAAGATATTGGACAGCCTTCCCCAAGCAGAGCCCCTGTAACCAGCATAATCGTCACACAAATCCTCTCACTTTGAAGTCAAAGAAAGATAAATAAACCCCAAGCCCCCCCTCAAGACGAAGTCTGACATTTGACCTCTATCTTTGAATGCATAGCAAATGCAACAAGCTAAGAACAAGATTTGAAGGCCTGTTTACAGAAAGTGAGTTTGTGGAAGAATACAGTAAACAAGGTTCGGGCAGCAGGAGGAACAAACTCAAGCTGGACAGCCTAAAGCAAATAGAGCCAGCACATAGAAAGCCGGAAAATGTGAGTTACAAACCACAAAGCCAATGGTAAGCAACGGGCGGAATGCATTCCTAGGTCAACTTTCTGAATGTCCCCAAAATGTCTTCAGCAAACCAGACAGCTGCGCTGTCTGGTAGGCTGTGACATAAAACATTATATTGGAGCTTACAAGGGCATCAGCGCGATGTCTGAAAAAGAGTGTGTCCTGTTTTGGCCAAGTAAGGGCCAGACGTGCTAGATAATTATGCATTTGCAAACCCTACGAATCTCAAAATCACAGGGTTTGCGATTCACAATATGGTATTTTGCCATGTATCAAACCACTTTTGCAAGTTGGAAACACTTTTATGACTTGAAAACTAGTTTTGCTTCTCATTCTGAATTGCACCTAGGAGGTGGTGTGAAAGGGCCATCCCCTCTAATTACGACTTGGAATGAAATTTATTTGATGTTTTGTTACTGCAGTTCTGATTGCAAACCATTTGAAAGCTACCAACACCTCAAAAGAAGTGGTAACTGACTCACAAAGGAAAGCTCTCCTTATGGGACAGCTTCCTCTTTGAGAATTGTGTCAAGGGGCTTGAGGAGGAGTGTGGGGGGCAGAGGGGTAGGCGGTGCTCCAAGAAATCGCTACCTGCTCCTGTGATGTCCTCTCAGATGGGTTATTTATTTATTTATTGGATTTATATGGCGCACAGCTACCCGGAGGTTTCCCGGCGCCTACGGACATACAGGACGAGAGAAAGGCTATTAGTAAAAGTTCTACTGATTAAACAGCCACGTTTTCAGTTCTTTGCGGAATTTGAGATAGTGTTTTTCAAAACGGAGGTGCATTGGAAGGGAATTCCAGAGGGAAGGAGCTAGATAGGCAAAGGAGCGTCCTCCCATTCTGGCTCGTTTGATCCTAGGTACCTGGAATTTTAATTGACTAGAGGAGCGTAGTAAGCGTGAGGGACGGTAATCGTGCACCAGGGTACTTAGGTAGTGGGGAGCTGAGCCTATGTTTATTTTGTGCATATAGCAAAGGGCTTTAAATTTGGCGCGATTGTCAATTCTCAGCCAGTGTAGTTTTCGAAGAGCCGCTGAGGTGGAGGCCATTCTGGGTAGTTGGCAAAGTAGTCTTGCCGCGGAGTTTTGGACTACTTGTAGCTTACGGAGTACTTCCTTACTAGCGCCCAGGTAGAGCACGTTACCGTAATCCGACCTGGACACTATCAAGGCCTGGATGACAGTTTTTTGTGTAACGGAGGGAAGCATCCAGAGAATTTTCCTAAGCCACTTTAGGATAGCAAAGCAAGTGGAGGCGACTTTGATCACTTGCTGCCTCATAGACAATTGGTCGTCAATAATGACGCCAAGGTTACGGGCCGATTGAGATGGAAGGGGGAGATCGCCCATTTGCGGTGGCCAATGTTGGGGTCCCCAGAGCGTTTTATTACCTCCGAAGATGATGAGTTCGGTTTTCCCACCGTTGAGTTTTAGTTTGTTTGAATGCATCCAGTCAGCGATCTCTTTTAGCCCTGTCTGTAGCGAGGATGATTTAGAAGTCTCCTTTGAGGAAAGCGAAAAGATAAGCTGGGTATCGTCCGCGTAAGAGTAAATTGTTAGCCCTACTTGCTCTGCTATCGTAGCCAGAGGGCTGACGTAGATGTTGAAGAGCAATGGACTAAGTATGGAGCCCTGAGGGACTCCATATGGGGAGACCTGAGTTTTGGAATGAGCAGTAGAAGAGAAGACCTGAAAGGTCCTTTTGGATAAAAAACTAGACAGCCATTTAAATGCCGTACCACAAATGCCCTTAGATTGAAGGATATTTAGAAGCGAAGTGTGGGAAACAGTGTCGAATGCGGCACTTAGATCAAGTAAAATAAGTGCCACCGTATCTCCTTTGTCGACCTTTTGACGAATGTTCTCAGTGACTCCCAGAAGTGTCGATTCTGTCGAGAAACCTGCTCTAAAACCCGATTGAGACGGATGAAGAATATTTTGTGCTTCAACATACTTCGTCAGCTGTGAGTTGATGTGTTTTTCTAAGATCTTGGAGAACACCGGGAGCAGGGAAATGGGGCGAAAGTTAGAAAGGATCTTGCGGTCAGAGTTGGTTTTTTTAAGCAAAGGGAGCACCATCGCATGTTTCCAGGCCGACGGAACTTTTGCTTCAGATAGTGATGCGTTGAGGAGCTCCATAATGATAGTAAGTATAGGGAGGTCTATTTTATGAAGCACAGAGGGAGGAAGCGGATCCTTGGGGGATCCAGATTTGATGCTTGTAAGAATACTATGAAAAGCAGATATGTCAAGAGGAGTCCATTTGTCTAGCAAAGTGTTATTGTTCGGTTGAACGACTTCTTGTGAGGGACATAGTGTTACCAAATCATTAGTTTGTAAGTTAGTTGTTGTGTGTTTGTTAAAATCCGAATAGATTTTATCAATTTTGTCCACAAAAAATTCCGCCAGATCATCGCATTGTTTAGAGTTGAGACCCGGAGGCTCAAGTTGGCAGTTTGCACCAGATAGTTCTTTCACTACTTTGAACAGAACTTTGGGACAGTTTTGTGAGAGTAAAATAGTGTGATTGACGTGTTCAGCGCGAGCCGTGTTGCACAAGGAGTGATAGCTATTTAAAGCTAATTTATACGTGGTTGTCTAGCTCGTAGTTTTTTCGCCATTGTCTTTCTAGATTTTTACATTTAGTTTTTTCTTTTTTAAGTTTTTCTGAAAACCAAGGAGTAGGGGGGCGGTGGTGACCCATTTTTTTGTTAGACAATGGTAGAAACGCATCAATAGAAGAGGTTAGCCATTTGTGGATGACCTCATTTTCCTCTATACTAGTTATTGAAGTAAGCGGCATGATGTTGTTCATATGAAGGTTCAAGTTGTTTATATCTAAATTTTTCCAATTTCTACCGTTTCTTACCCAGGGGGAGGAAATGAATTCTTAAGGAGCTGTTCCAGTTTGACCTTAAATTCCACCAAAAAGTGATCAGACCAGGGAATAGGAATAGCAGGCTTACAAGAGATAGAGGTAAGGTTGGAGAAAATGGGGTCCAATAGGTGTCCTGCCTTATGGGTAGGGCCGGAGTTGTGAAGAGCGACATTCATAGCGGCCAAATCGGCAATAAGCGTGGAACTAGTGTTGCAGGAGACTTCATTGAAGTGTAAGTTCAAGTCGCCTAAAATCAGGAAGTTAGAGGCTTCTAACAGTAGAGGAGCAATAAAATCAGGGAAAGTAGCTGCCCAAGGTCCCGCCGGCCCCGGGGGGCGGTAGATTAGGGTTCTGGACAGGGTAAAATTAGGGGACAGTAAGAGTTTAAACAGACCGGCTTCACAGTCCTTGAGACCTAAATCATCCCATTTGCACGTGTAGGATGATTTAAAGATTATTACTATGCCTCCTCCACTCCTGTCTGCACGATTCTTTCTAAGATATGTGTAGTTAGGGGGAAGAGCGTGAGCCATATCAGGTCCGGAACTCTCATTAAGCCAGGTCTCTGTTAGAAAAATGGCGTCTGGTTGCGAATCGGTGAGGAGATCAAAAATATTTCCCTTATGTTTTGGGAGCGACCTGCAATTAAGACTAAAAAAGGTAAATTCAGAGTGGATATCTTTTTTCTTTTTAGTCGAGGTTGGTATTTCAATAGAATTGCAACAAGTGGGTTTCAAATTGAATTGGGGTGTAAGGGAATATCCACAGCCGGGACAATTAGAGGAATCTGTGTCAGGAGTGAGAAGTGAGCAGTGCGGAACTGGCTTGGGCCTAAGGGCCAGGAGTGTTGAACAAGAATAAGTGTTCCGGTCGCTATGGGATTGGGCATAGGGACTGGCCCCAGGCCCCATCCGGGCGCAGACAAGCTTGCCTTTGGCGCGCCAGCGGCGCGCGTCCGCTGCGCGAGGCGAGGGGCATCGGTTAAGTAGGGTGAGCGATCAGCTGCTCCAGCAGCTGATTGGAGCCTAACCGGAAATGAGAATTACTTCCTGTAGCACGTTATAATCCCTCCACACATGCCGAAAAAATCGGCGGTGGACCGGGGACCTTGTGCAATTGAACTGATAAGTAAATGGTTAAAAGCAAAGTTAGTTAAACGTTTCTCAAGGCAAGTGCAACATACAATTTAAATGAAGTTTAAAAGCAGTGCTAGAAGTAACATGCGGCGAGCAGGAAGCCCTTTAACAGGCGCTCCGCTTTGACAGTGTCAGCGTCTGACTGTCTCTCGTCAAGCGCGTCCGCTGCGCGAGGCGAGAGGCATCGGTTAAGTAGGGTGAGCAATCAGTTGCTCCAGCAGCTGATTGGAGCCTAACCGGAAGTGAGAATTACTTCCTGTAGCACGTTATAATCCCTCCACACAATCCGAAAAAATCGGTGGTGGACCGGTGACCTTGTGCAATTGAACCGATAAGTAAATGGTTAAAAGGGTTACCTTTTCTCTTTTTAAAGCAGCCCCTATTATTGCTTAAATTTTTTTTTTCCCATTTGGGAATGTGAATGCAGAGATGGAGGTCTGCAGCCCCCTATAGGTCACCATCCCTGTGTTAGTAGCAAATTTCAAGTAGTGACTTCCCTAATTAATGAAGCAAACACAAAGAGATGATGGACAGAGCGCTGAAACTTTTCCAGTCACAGATCTGGGTTGAATCCATCATCGTTCTTTAGCTCACTTCGCCACCCCAATTCAAACCCAGCCATATGCAAATGACCTTGTGCCTCATTGTATTGTATTGTAATTGCATTTGTATAGCGCTTACTACCCCTGACGAGGCGTCGAAGCGCTTTTTCGGCGAGTAGCACGCTACTCCGGGACCCATAGAGGATTAGTGTTGAATTAGTATAGTGAAACATGCAAGTAAATTTTAAGTGGTGGATATGTTAGTCAGTTATTTGGAATCGGAAGGATAGCGGAAGGATAGAAGAGGAAAGAAGGTTTGTATTTACATAGCGCTTCTAACCCCTGATGGGGTGTTGAATCGCTTTTTTTTGGCGAGTAGCACGCTACTCCGGAAACCCATAAAGGATTAGTGGTGAATTAGTATGGTGAAATATGAAAGTAATTTGAGTGGTGGATATTAGTCAGTTATTTGGATGGGATCAGTCCAGCCTGAACTGCTAGGCCAGGTCCTCCCTGGACTGGAAACATGCATCCTGAGACAGGTTTCGGGATAACATCCCTCATCAGTCAGGCTAGCTTGACTCCAGTGGCAAAGTGAGCAAGGGACCCACGTCTGGGCATACCCTGCCACTCACCCCCAGTCACTATTAGATCTGAGTTAAATCCATCACCCGAAACCGGACCCAGGATGCTTGTTTCTGGTCCCGGGAGGACCTGGCTTGGCAGTTCGGGCTGGAATGTTTCCATGAGGAACAGGTTCAAGACTGATTTGCAAATGGCCAGGTCTGAACTGGGGTGGCGAAGTGAGCTGAAGAACGATGATGGATTCAACCCAGATCTGTGAATGGGGGTGAGTGTCTGAAAAGTTTCAGCGCTCTGTCCATCCTCTCTTTGTGTTTGCTTCCCTAATTAATAGTCATTAGGCAAGTTGTCCTGTGACACCCTGCAAACGGGCATGGTGCCAGGGCCACCTGTCAGGGTGCATCGCCAAAATGACCGTCAGATCGCGAAAAAGTCAGTGTGCCATGTGAACCCGTGCCATGTGTTCCCACTCCGAGCACCTTGCCTGTACCTACATCAGGCCCTAAATGTGGTATATCCAGGGCCGGTATTTAGCATGGGCGTGCTGAGCCCAGGGCGCCAATATTCTGAGGGGCGCACGGAGCTGGGTTCATTAAGGTTATGCCAACAGCAGCGCCCTTCTCATCTTGCTCCCGCCTTGTCCCTGCCTGTTCGTTTCTGTCTGATTTGCCAGTTTAAAGTGGTTTTAGTCCTTCATTATCACTCATTTAATTCAATACCACCAGCAAGGGCGCCAAATTTCTCTGCGCCCACGCCCAGGGCGCTATCTTAGCAACGGCCGGCTCTGGGAATACCTGTTTCCGGGAAACAGAATGGGATGTCATTTTTCCATTTTACTATAACTATAGATCACCAGATATCAGTGCGGTCATCAGAAGTAGAGGATTTGTAAAATATTGTAGTTAAAAAAAGCCACAATCCAAGATTTAAAAGTGGGGGGAGGAGGAGGGGCTTCGCGGATTAACATTTTTAAACCCCACGAGCAGGCCTCAGGAACCCACCTGAGACCTGGATATAATCATTATTTACCTGCAGGGTTTATTTTATAACCTCTTGAAAGAATTTTGTAGCAAATAGAATCAATTAAAAAGTGTACTAAATTAAGAACAGATGAAAGAAACGATTAGCAGTTTGCGACATCTCGCTTTGCTGCGACGCTGACGTAGAACCACGCAGCGCGCCCTGAAGGGTCCGTTCACCTGCAGTGAGCTTGGAAGGAAATGCTGTTTAAACAAAGGTGTCAAACTGCTTCTTTCCTGCAGTCTCGGCCGTTGCCATGGGAACACGGAGGGCCTCACTTGCGCGTGAGGCTAAAATATGAGAAAATCAGAAATTATATGAATGCTTTGCGTGCAGGAAATCCAGGGGCGCGCTGCAATAATTAATGGTGGATGGGAGAGTGCAAGATGAATCAAACCGTGAGCATGACGGGGGTGGGGGCTCACTGGAGAGCGGGCTGGGGGTCTGGGAGCCCTCGGGGTGGAGGTTGTGCGGGGCGTCTTAGGTAGAGGTGGGCAGGCCCGAGAGAGAGCCGAGCCTGGGGTCTGGCTTGGCTCCAAGATTGTCAGAGCACAAGCCAAGACCGGCTTAAAATCAGAGCTTTGAAAGTCACAGGAACGACAGGAGCTCTTCTACACAGCACTTTACTCTCTCCCCCTCTAACCTATATTATCACCCTGCTGCCTGTCCTCTCCCTCCTTCACGCCATCATTTTTACTTCTGACCCCCCACCCCCCCCCCACACACATACACTTCCCACCCTCTTGACTTGTTCACGTACATCGTGTACAGATTCGCCTAAGTCTTCTAGGCGCTAATGACTGTCCTACTCAACTTCGCCCCAAATGTCTCTCCTTCCCCTACCTGGCCCTTTCCTCCATCATCACAATGATGTCAGGCGTGTCTCTGACCATCATGGGGGCGTCTCACTCAACCGAGACTGTGCTACCTGATAAATAATTATGGTGCGACCCTTGGAGAAGGAAACTCATAGGGAACGAAGAAGATTCCTCCCTGGCAGTCTGTTATTTGTATTTATTGCAGGCCCCTGCACCTGATGGCATTAGAGAGCTTTACGAGAGAACCAGATGTTACAGAGGTACAGGGAGGTTCTGTGATTTGCCCAAAATCACAAGATGTTGTGCCGAGGCCTGGATTCAAACCTAGTTCCCCAAGTTCATGATCGGTGTGCGAAATTGGGAGTATTAGTTGAGGGGGTGAAAAAACACCCCAAATAATCGCAATCCTTGTCGGGGTGAACCACAAAATCTGAAAAATAAGTCTGTGCTTCACCCTCTGGTAGACTGACGCACAAAAGTCGGGCTCACCTTCCAGGCAATGTGTATAGTATTCATGCAGTACCAGAACAATAATAAAGTTGAAATGCAAAACAATGAAAAAAAATACCGAACCAAATTAGAAGAATACATTAAAATTAACAAAATGACACAAACATCACAAGACTCCAATCAAAGAAACCAGGGTTGAGGATTTTTAAGGTTTTAAGTAAAAATAGCACCAAGAAGCGCAGAGCGCCAATGATAGTCAGTGGTCACGGTAGAGCAGAACTGAGACTCAATCTGACGCTGACCGCGATGGGGCGAAGGTCCGATATACTAGCTGGGTCTGTCCTGGTCAAAGATTTTACCTTCTGACTTAAGTCCTTTATGTCCAAATCCACAACAGGGGCACACTTTGAAAGCCCCCAGGACATTTTGGGGGGGATTTTAAAGATTCAGGGTGGCCGGTAGAAGCCCCTGCAGCGTCCCGTCCAGATACAGTTACACTGGTCAGCTGGGCAGATGCAGGAAAAGGCCTCTTGCAGCTTCAGCTTATTGTAGCCCTGTAGCTTCAACAAGCGGTCAGCCTCATGGCCCTTGGAGTCCACTTTTTTGTCCTGGATACAAGAGGAAGAGGCCCAATTTTCAGGACTCATATCAAGTCACAGGCTGCAGGTCTAGTCCTCATCTGTTCTTCCTCCGGTCCAGCAGTGCTCTGAAGTGGATGCCCAGGGATGCCCCCTGTATGCCAGTGAGTGGAATGAAGTGTGGGGGCACCCTAACCAATGAGCTAAAGGCTCTGGGGATTAACCCTGCCCACTTTGGGCATTTTCAAGATGGTGGAAGTCTTTGGCCACACTAAACTTGGGCTCTGAGGGCTGGGGATGTGTGTGAGGAGTGTACTATGGTAATCTTACACCCCTCCTACATCTAACACCAAAATCTAGTTTGAAGCAGTCCTTGTATCCTCAAGAAACTCCGAGACAGAAGTCTAGTAGAACAAAAGCCGGCCTTTCATCAGTCAGACAGTGAATATACAAGAGCTGTTTTGGAATCCTGTCCTCGTGCCTATGAAGTGCGCCTCAAGTGTTGTGTAAATCTCCAGCAAACCTGTCACTGTCATATCAAAAAGCGGCCCACTGTGATTGGAGCCTGACTGGCTAGTTGGACAAAAGTGAGGGCACGCCTAGGTTTCAGTTTCATCTGCTTGTGACAGAGGAGGCTTCTTTGAAGTGTAATCAGGCTGTCCTGTCAAGCAAAGCCATCACTTTCCCACACCTAAGCCCTTTGTCCACTATCTGGGAGCAGTACACATACACCCCAGGGGAGTCATTAGGGGGTCGGTGGCACTGGACAGTGGCAGTAAAGCCTTTCCGCTTAGGCAGGAGAATGACAACTTTCAAAAAGTGTCATTTCCAAACAAGTAATATAAAATCAAACTTTACCATTAATTTGGATTTAGAATTACTATCAAAATTAGTCTTTGAAAACTTTCTCTAGATGCTCCCAAACTGACTTTAGCACATATTAAATGTAATTGGGTAAACCAGTGTTAGCCTACTGAAGAGCCAGCTCGGCCACAGTGAAAAACGACTTTGAAGGTTTTTCACCCCCAGGATTTGTAAACATTAAATATATATGTCTTATGTTTTAAATACCATGCAGCCTACCCTATGCACATTTAGGGCCTATCTTAGGTGTGACTAATAGGTATTAAAAAGGACAGTTTCGGCATGGCAAAAGGTTTATTTTGCCAGGTCGAAATGGCAGTTTAAAACTGCATACAGGCTGCAATGCCAGGCCTGAGACATTTTTTATAGCGCTGCTTTAGTGGGTGGCACAATGAGTGCTGCAGCCCACTGGTAGAATTTAATTTACAGGTCCTGGGTACCATGTCTAATAGGGAGAGCACACGTCCTTTACCACTGGTTAGCAGGGGTAAAGTGCAGAGTCCTATGGCCAACAAAAAACCGGTTCAGCAACAGAAGGCAAAATCTGGAATGACCTTGTAGAAAGGGTACATTTCCAACAGTCTACAGCTCTAGCCACTAGGTCGCATCTCCTTCCCCGATCACTGGGTGAAAAGACAATAATTTCAATCATGCGAATGGAGAACAGGTAACTGGCTGGCGAGTCCCACTTCAGACTCCAGCAACAAAACAGCATGCCCTTTCAGAAGATTGGTGCACTCTGTCTGGCTTTGATTTCTCCATGTTGCCTGTTGCAGTGATGTCTCATGTTTTGTGTTTGGGACGTTTGGTAGAGTCACTTCTCCGTGCATTTCAAAGGGCTTCTGCCCAAGAAAGCACTTCTCCCTGTGAACGAGATTGGGTAGGGGGTGCTTCCCCACCCTCGACCCCCACATCATTAGGGGTTATCTCATGACAAGGATCCCATTGCTCTGTCCAACCCCTCCCATGATGCTGTCTAGACCCTCCCATGCTGCATGGACCAGCGGTTGGAGAACGTCCACAAATGATGTGAGAGTGGACCTGCAAGGCAGAAGCTGCAAGGAAGGGTCTGATCGTTTTTGGCTCCAGAGTCCTAGATGGTCCTCGAGCTGAGTCAGAGCACGGTTTCGGGCTCGCCATTCGAGCCTTCAGTGGCTCGCCCGCCTCTAGTCTCGGCACTAGACAGCAAGATGGAGGATTGAGTGTGCTGGCAAGGAGGGCGGTATGGGGGCAGAGATGTTTTAAGGCATGGACAAAGTGGGCAATTGCCCAGGGCCCCCACCTTCCAAGGGGCCCCTGGAAAAGTAAACTTTCTCTGTAACTCACTCACCTCTGTCCATAACTCTATCAGAACCTCTCTTCTTTTCTCTGCCTACCTCTGCCTCTGTCTCTCTTTGCCCCGTGTCATCTTATGGATTTTTGGGGTCCTCAGAAATACGTATTTCAACTGTTTTTGTGTGAAACCCATTCCCTAAAGTTTGTTTGGCACCGTGGCATAGCGAAACTTGAGGGGGCCCCCCTGCAAGGTACTTGGAGGGGCCCCCTCCGGACTGAATCAGGAGCTCTCCGGCCGAAGTGCTGTGCTGAGGGGGCCCTCTGGAGCTAGGGGGCCCCCCGCTCCGCGGGGGTTGCGGGGTCCTGTGTTACGCCCCTGGTTTGGCATAATGTGTGCTATAACTAGCACAAAAGCGGGGAATAAAATTCAAAGTGATTACTGACATAGGGCCCCAAAGTATGGCTTGCCTGGGGCCCCAAAAATCCTTAAGACAACAATGTATGGGAGGTTTGTGGACTGAGGACAGTCAAAGGGTATTGAAAGCAGTTTGAGAATCTGGCTATTGAGGAGAATTACACATTCAAATCCCTGTGAGGCAGTTCACTGAGTTAATACAACTGACTCAACCATTTATCCTTCTAAGGCCCATCACATGATCGTCAATTTGGGGTTTTTCTAGTAATACCATCTGCTGTAGCAGATGTTAGACACCTAACTGGCCTATAATAGCTCTCAAGTTTCCCAGATCAATGCATGAGTAGCTTCTCCAGTCCACTTTCTTCTTTGCCTTCTAGGATGTGCAGTTATGTTTACCCCATTCCTACCCAGGACTAATAGTCCCAGAATGCAAATTTTAAAAAAATGGGTTGAACTATTCGCACATGAACATGGAAAACTTGATGACCCTGGAATTAGGCGCTACATAGAAAAAACAAATTGCTGCCATAGACGAGATATAAAAAAGAGCACTCTTTGAAAACCGCAAACACTGTGTTGCTGGTTTATGTAGAGGATCTGTGCCAACATCCATGGATGTCATTGTAGGTTGAATGTTGGCAGCGACATACCTGGAGAGGCGCGTGAGGGGCTTGGACCATCCTAGCAGTGATTTCTTCATCCTGTATCAGTGGAATAAATCTTTAGTGTACTCGCTTTACTTGGCTCCTGAAGTGAAATATAACATGAATTTGGCGACGAGTCAGCCTGGAAGATCACCGCCAGTACAGAACCTGCGCACCATCCCTCTGCCCAGGGTTTGCAGACAGTGCATCGCCAGAACTCTAGCGATAGGTTTTCTGGTCAGTAGTGGGAGCGACAGAGTGGCGGCGCGACTCAGCTAGTGACACCAGGTACCAGGACGGCGTAGTGGCAGTGCTTAATTTGAGTCGTGATTTCCGGTGCTTGGCACCGGCCCTTAACTGTCAACACCGTCACTTATGACAGTCTGCCACACAGTGGCACTGTCAGTCGAATTCAGAGATAAGCACAACAGATGTTTATTAATTCAATACACAATAAAAATGACTGAAGTACCACCCAGGCTGTTCTTATAGCTTTGGGGGCCTGGAATCGTCACACTTTTAAGAGTGTGATGATTAGTATTGTGTTAGTACTGTCATTGGCAGCTCTGGCAGGGGCAACGGGTGGTGCAAGCTGCAGTGGCCTCCTAATGAGGGCTCCGGGGACTTATTTTTTTTTAACAAATTAGGCACTGTGTAATAGGATTGAAAATCACCGCTGAACACGCATGCCCATTTGACCCTAGGTCTACCGCCTGGAGAAAACAGGGAGTCACTTGGCTGTTTAAAAAAAAAAAAAAAAGTGAGTTCTGGAAAAAAATGGTGGCATGTTATTTCTTCTGTGAGCATATTGCCTAGGCCTGGGTTGGTGAAGCGTGTGGTAGAGTGTCCAGTGCCTGCAGACAAGGATAAATTGCGCTCTTTCATAGGGTTGTCACATGTTGAGAAACTCTGTGCCCTTTTCCATGGGATGATGTTTGTCAATCTACATTTGATTACATAAAGTCCGAAATGGTTAATGAAAAATCACTTAGGTCTTATGATTCGAAGCCACCATGTATTATCACAGTGGATGCAAGTAAGCATGGAAATGGGCGCTGTTGACACAGGGGCAGATTTACAAGCCCCTTGCGCCGCCATTTCTTCACTTTTTTTGACGCAACGGTGGCGCAAACAATGGCGCCTACTTACAACGTGACGCATCTAGGGAGATGCGTCACGTTGTAAAGCCCTGCGTCACATTATACCTGCGTCAGGTATAATGTATGCAGGGTGGGCGTTCCCACGCAGTAAGGCCTCATAAAAGTGACGCAGTGAAATCTACACGATTTCACTGCGCCACTTTTAGGACGCCACTGTGTCAGAACCTTACGCCTGCAGGCGTAAGGAGTGACGCAGTACAGTAAGTATAGGCCTCAAAATACATTGCTGGAGTTGCGTCATGCTTGCGACACAACTCCAGCAATGCGTGACTTTTGGGCCAACAGATGCGTCAGAATTTCTGCCGCATCTGTTAATCCTTGCGCCATGGAGCACTGTATTTTAAATACAGCGCATCCACGGTGGCGCAAGGACATTTGACGCTGGTGCAAGGAAACTGACGCATCTATGCAGATGCGTCAGTTCCTTGTAAATCTGCCCCACAGTGTTTTCATAAGGAGGAGTTTACCATTTCCTATGCGTCAAGGGTGCTGAGAGAAGGGGGGGCGCTAGAGGGCGCCAGGCAAGATGGCCGCACGTTAGTGTAGCTCTGCCAGGCTGATCGCCAATCCGCCTATTATCCGCCTGATCAATACTGCATCTCTGCTGCAAAACGCGGTGCTGCAGAGCGATACTCCCCCCGCAGCTGGTGGGGGCCTGGAGGACGGCTGGGGGAGCCGACAGCGCGGTGAATACTGCACCTCGGAACTTGGCTGGTGCGTAGCAAAATGGTGGCTGCCGTTCCTGAGAGCTGAGGAGCGAAGAGAGCACCCGCGACGGCGGACGATCCGCCCCCCCCTCCCCGGCGGGAGTGCGGACGGCCGCATCTGGCGAGTGCCTGATCCGGGCGCAGCTGCTGGTCGAGACCCGTGTGCGCTGCCGAAGAAGTGCCTGCTGCGGGCTGCGGTGAGTGGGGCACAGCGGAGCTGGGGCCTGCTGCTGCGGAGGCGGGAGTGGGCCGGTTCGCTACGCTGCGGCCTGCGAGCTGGGGCCTGTGTGTGGGGCTTGTGGTGTGCTGCAACTGATGGGTGCCGGCGGCCACCCCGGGGGGACCGGCCTCGGACTGGAGCGCTGAGTGTGGGCCACGAGAGGGACGTGGCTATCTGGGAGCCCCATTCCACCGACTATCCGACTATTCTGCTGTGCACCCCATGGCCCGCCTGCGGAGGCTAGGACCATAAGAAACGGACCCTGGGGCACCCCCCCCAGCATACCCCGGCGAGATCGGCTGATGAGGACTGGTCCGGGCCCTTACTGAGACAGGGCGCTGGTATAGGTGGGCCTCTGCTACACTATAAACTAGTACTATCACGAGGGGACTGCATCTGGGGGTTATGTCTGGCTGCTGAGTGGCTCGGAAGCTATCGACTGCGGTGCGCACGCCCCTGGGATCTGACTGGGGGAGTGTAGCATACAAATTCCGGTACACGAGTGGTGGACATGGGGAAAACGGATAAGACACAGCCTCGCCTCACGTTTGAGGCGCGAAAATCTACGAGGCCGCAGCAGAGGGCTGCTTCGGACTCGGAGGCGGATGCCCCGGGAGAGGGAGCCTCCGTGCTAGAAACAACCTTGCTCGCCATGCAAAAGAGTCTTCAGTCTATTGAGGGGAACATGGCGGCCATGAACCATAGGCTGGACCACGTGGCATCCCAACTGGAGAAACAAAACGCGAGAATGGGGGAGTTAGAGCAGCGTGTCTCCACAAATGAAGATGGCCTTAGTGAAGTGGCGGACAGGGCCCTACACATGGAAAAGGTCCTGGCGTTGATTGAGGCAAAGAACGAGGACTTGGAAGCCCGGTCGCGCCGCAACAACATTCGCGTCACGGGGCTGCCGGAATCCACCAACACCGGCAAGATGGAGACTTTCATGGAGTCCATGTTCAAGGACCTCTTCGGCCCCGAAAATCTCTCCCCCATATTCATAGTGGAGCGGGCGCACCGCTCGCTGGCGGCGCGACCGGCGCCGGGAGCTCCCCCGCCCTGTAATAGCCCGCCTGCTGAACTACCGAGACCGGGACACTATACTGCGACTGGCGAGGGAGAAAGGCACTATCCAACATCAGGGGAACACGCTGTCTATGTTTCCGGATTTCACTGTGGCCGTTCAGGCAGCACGACGAGAATTTGGCCCCGTCAAAAAAGCCCTGCAGACCGTGGGTATTCCCTATGCCATGCTCTATCCGGCCCGTTTACGGGTCGGCCAAGATGGAGACAGCAAGATCTTTACTACTCCCAAAGCAGCAATGGATCACGTTAAAATGTTGAAGAGGAAGAGAACAGCGCCAGCCGCAAATATGGACGACAAGGAACAGTAACTTGGTGCCTGGGGTGTCATATGTCTCCTGCCGCGGTGGGGGTGTGGCTGATAGGCTTCAATGGCTGTCGCTGCGTCCTCTGGACCTTGCTGCGGTTGAGCTGCACTGTGCCTCAGCAGTCACCCATGTTTCGGGGTCGGACACTTGGGGGACTTTGCTGTGTGATGTCCCCTGTGCGACGTGCCTAGCTACTTTTGATGTATGCGATGATCAATGTTCTGCATTCCCCTAGAGTACCCCTTTTTTTATGATGACACCTCATAGTAATGGCAGTAGGTTAGATGCAAGCTGTTAGATGTATGCTAGTAAATCCTTGCACATTTCCTATACCTGATCCGCCTCCTCCCGCTTTCTGGGAGGTTTGTAGCTCTCTGGTTTCCCCCCACATGGGTGTTCCCCAAACAGGAATTTACATATGTTGCTCCCCATATAGGGGACTGTTTTTGTTGGGATGGGATGGCTTTGGCATGTTCGGGTCGCTGAAGTGGGTGGGGGTTATGGGGGGTGGGTTAGGTGGGTTACTAGGCGCTTCTTTCTTGGTACCATGGCGTGCCCCTTCGGACGCATCTATAGTCTCTCTTTCACACTACCTCGTATATCAGACCATACCATACCATACCATGGGAGGTAACGTAAAGTTCCTCACCTGGAATGTGCGCGGTTTAAATAATCCTAAGAAGATACGGTCAGTGTTGGCACAGCTAGACAGACTTCAGGCCCAGGTAGTATTCCTACAGGAGACACATCTTACTCACCTATCGGAAAAGAATGTAGGCTCCCGATGGGCTGGGCTGAGGGTGGCTTCCTCCTACTCCTCTTATGCCCGGGGGGTGATGATTTTGGTGAGGAGGGGGGTCCCTTTCACCGTGCTGCACACAGAGACTGACACTCAAGGCAGGGTTGCGATTGTCCATGGGCGGCTTGGGGGCATGGAGGTCCTTTTAGTAAATGTCTATGGCCCAAATGTGGACGACCCTTCTTTTTTATTGATGTTTGGCGCCGCATCTCCAAATTTTCATCTGCGGAGTTGATTTGGGGGGATTTTAATGCCTGCCTGGACGACCAACTGGACAAACAGGGGTGTGGAGCGCAGCGTCATAGCCAGGCGACTGAGGCAATCCTGGGGTTTCTGGATGCAGGGAATATACGGGATATATGGCGAGTGAGGCATCCTGGTATGAGGGAAAGTACATTTGTGTCCACTGTGCATGGATCGTGGTCCCGCCTGGACTACTGGCTCCTTTCTGAAATAGCATGTACCTGGGCGCTCGATGTACACCACTTAGCCAAAACCTTGTCGGACCACTCCCCCGTACTCTTGGAGCTGCAAGTCCCAACCTGTGCGCGCCCCCCGTTTCAGTGGCGATTACAGCCTTCCTCACTTACGGACCAAGTGTTCAGAAGTACTATTGGCGTGGCCATCAGCGACTTTTTAAGGAAAATGCTGGTTCAGTCGACAGCCCTGGGACACTATGGGAGGCATTTAAAGTTACTATTAGGGGTACTTGTATGGGCGCACAGGCCGGGGTTCTAAAAGCTCTACGACGCCGTATGAATAAACTTACTGATGAGATATCTGCTTTAGAACGCGAATACACACAACACCCTACTCCAAGTATACTTGCTACCATTCGGGGGTTGGTAACTGAATATAATGACACAGCGGATCAGGAGATAGCGCACAAGTCAAGACGCTTCACGGCGCGGTATTATGGGGAGGGAGGCCGTCCAAGCCGCTCGCTGGCCCAGAAGCTAAACACGCCTCGGACTCCGGTGTACCTTACGGAAATGCTGGACCCGGGGGGAGTGCCGCGCTATACCACCCCAGAGATCAGTGAGGTGGTGTTGGATTACTATTCTGACCTGTATGGACGGCGTGGGCAGGTGTCGGCCACTGATATGCATGCTTATCTAGATGACATAGCTCTAGGCTGGCTATCACTCAACCAACGTGAATACCTCACCCTACCTTTTGATGTGGACGATGTGAAAAATGCCATTAAGTCCTTGCCCACCAGTAAAGCTGCCGGACTGGACGGGCTCCCAAGCGAGTTTTACAAGGCTTACTCTGACGAACTGGCGCCTAGACTCCTGGACGTCTTTGCGGAAGCATATGAGAGTGGTACGCTCCCTCCATCTCTAAGAGAGGCCCTCCTCGTTATGCTCCTTAAGCCTGACAAGCCAGCTAACAGCTGTGACTCCTATCGCCCACTCTCCATTATAAATATTGACGCCAAAATCCTGGCGAAAATGATCGCCAGTAGACTCCAGCCCTTGATCCCCAATCTGGTCCTCCCGGATCAGTCCGGCTTTGTCCCTGCCCGCTCTACCGCCCACAACTTGCGCACTATCTTCTCTACTCTACATTATTTTGAGGCCGACTTTCAGGCAGCAGCGGTGCTGCTTGATGCAGCCAAAGCATTCGATTCTTTGCAGTGGGAGTTTGTTTGCAGTATTGCTCAGAATGGGGCTGCCCCCCTTCTTCCTGAAATGGATTCGCCTTTTATGAGGCACCGGCCGCACGAATCCGGGTCAATGGTTGGATATCTGCCGCATTTTTCATCCAACGGGGCACTCGGCAGGGCTGCCCCCTTTCACCGATGCTCTTCGCGCTCGCTCTTGAGCCGCTGGCTTGTAAGCTCCGCCAAGGCCACGCGCGGGCGGCACTGCGGTTTAGACGGCGCCCTTTGGTAGTCTCAATGTACGCCGATGATATGCTGCTGTATGTCCGGGAACCCGAAACATTTCTCCCAGAGGTACTTCGGGAATATGTGAAATTCGAACGATTCTCAGGGCTCGGTATCAACTGGGCAAAGTCAACGGTGCTGCCTCTTACAACGGGCACGCGGCGTATGGAGCTGGATTTTCCTTTAACTTGGTCCACCGACCCGGTAAAGTATTTGGGGGTTTGGCTCCACAGGGATCCAGAGGTGGTCGTCTCCGAAAATTATGGTAGGGCACTAGTACAAATTACCGAACGAACTGCGCGCTGGGCAAAACTCCCTCTCTCCTTGGCGGACCGCATAGCAGTAGTTAAAATGACGATACTGCCCAAACTTCTTTATTTATTCCTTAATATCCCTATTCGCCTCAATCTGGCGCTGTTTCACTCCTTCCAGTCTGCGCTACTCTCCTTTGTATGGGGTGGTAAGAAGCCCCGGTGTAGCTGGGAGACCCTAGTATTGCCATTCGAGCGGGGGGTTTCGAGGCCCCTGACCTACGCTTGTATTATCTATGTGCACAGGCCCAGTTTGCCCATTACTGGTTCTTCCCACAACGCTACCAACCGCATGTTGCTATCGAAGCTGACGCAGTCCACCCAATGACCCTGGCGATGACAGCCCTGTCCGGGGGAGCGGGGGACCACGAACTGAAATTAACCCTGCACTATGCACGGCATGGGCGTGGAAAATACTTGCTACACGTGCACAATTGCCGTACCTCTACGCCCCACGGCTACCACTAGCAGCACACCCGGATATCTCTGCTGCTAGAGAACCTGCAGCTCTTAAGGTATTGGGCGCGGTGGGGGTAACCCAATTAGGAGATCTCTACAAGCAAGGCCAGTTTCGATCTCTTGCTGACATACAGGGCGGTAGGGACCGGGGGTTCATGTTTGGGTTCACTTATGTGCGAGTGAGGCAGGCAATACGTGCTAGTTACCCTGATTACCCTGTAGAACCCACGCCGTTGTTAGCACTGCAGGCGGTGCTAGCGGGCACAGACCGCACTGGTCTCATAACGAAACTATACAATACGTCCCTCAGAGAAAGGGAACAACTGGACACCCCTGCGTACAACAGATGGGCCGCCTTACTTGGGACCTCGCTGACACCGGAGATGTGGAGGTTCTGTTGCATACTTACTGGCAGACTCACTGCTAATTGCAATCTCCGCATCATCCATTTTAAATATTTGCACCAACTATACTACACCCCGCTGCAATTGATGCGGTTTGGTCTGCGGGATAGCTCTGGATGTGTGAGATGTGGGCAGGGGATGCGGGCTTCCTACACCTTGCATGGTCTTGTAAAAATGTATATGGCTTTTGGGGTAAAGTTACTGACCTGCTCACGAAGGTTGTGGCTGAAACTGTGCAGTGTACACCTGAGGGTTGTCTATTGGGCTGGGTACAGTACTTAAAGCCATGCAACCGCAAACTGGTGGCAGTCTCGACCTTGTTGGCCAAGAGAGCTGTGGCGCAGTGCTGGGGCTCTAGACTCACCCCAACCCTACATAAATGGGTTCGAGACTTACTATATTGTAAAGAACAACTTGGGACATACGCTGAGGAATTGCCTGAAGCCTCTTGCCCCAAGGACTTTTGGGCTCCACTTACTGTATATCTCCTTACAAACCCGGATATGTAATGAATGCTGTAACTGATGTTTTTTTTTTTTAACTGTGTTAAATCTTGGGATTCACAAGTGATATATGAATATAACAGAGACGTGATGCGATGTCGGGGTTGTAAAGTCGCCTACAAGTGCCACTGGGGGGAGGGGGGTTGTGGGATCTGGGAGTTTCTTTTTCAGTTATTTGTTCTTCCTGTTCTCAATCAAAAAATTGTGCTTGTAATGACTCCACCGCTATCTCTATATGGCCTCCTGTGCGAGGGCCCAATGTGTACTTTACAAGCAGCTCAATAAAAAAAAAAAAAAAGGGTGCTGAGAGAAGTGGCAATGCCTTATTCATCAACAGAAAAAGAAATGTTAGCGTGTTTTTGGGCACTTGAAAAGTTCTGCTGTTGTGTAGGGGGAAAGATTCACCTTACAGACCAATCATACCCACTGGTGTATATTTTGAATGGTGAGAAAGTGAATACTGCCACACCACACATAGCTAGACTTACTACGAACTTAGGGCCCGATTCACAGAACTAACTTAAGACAAAATCCTAAACTTACTACCATTTTGGTATTCACAGAAGGCACTTACTCATTTTGGTATTCACAGAAGGCACTTACTTACTCATTTTGAGTAACTTACTCATTTTGGTATTCACAGAAGGCACTTACTCATTGATGAGTAAGTGCCTTCTGTGAATACCAAAATGAGCAAGTTACTCAAAATGAGTAAGTTACTCATTTTAGTATTCACAGAAGGCACATACTCATCAATGAGTAAGTGCCTTCTGTGAATACTAAAATGAGTAAGTTACTCAAAATGAGTAAGTTACTCAAAATGAGTAAGTAAGTGCCTTCTGTGAATACCAAAATGAGTAAGTGCCTTCTGTGAATACCAAAATGGTAGTAAGTTTAGGATTTTGTCTTAAGTTAGTTCTGTGAATCGGGCCCTTAGAACAGTATAAGTTTGAGAGGTGAGACATCCCAGGATGCGTAGATGTAAAAGCTGATTTTCTATCTAGGTTACCCATTAAGGAGCAATAAAGTCACTCTGATGATGATATGAATAATTGTTTCATTGCAGTGATTGTGTCGAAAATGGGTGCTTGCTCGGAAGAGGCATGGAAAAGAGCGAGTGAAGACGACGGTTTGCTCAAGATGGTTATGAATTACACTGACAATAGATAGTGACAACAAAAGAGTGTGCGGAGTGTGTTACAACCGTTTGTGCAGGTTTCGGATTAATTATCTATTGAGGATGAGAAGTGGATTAAGTTACCCCTGTCACTGTTGGGACGCATAGCTCTTATGAAAATGATAGTGCTCTTTTTGCTTAACATACCAATTTTACTACCGAGCTCGTTGTTTCGAGCCATTCGCACTTTACTTATCAGGCTTGCTTGGGCCGGTAAGCAGCCTAGGGTGCAATGGGCCACATTGATAAGACCTTACTCGGCATGTGGACTTAATGCACCAGGCCTCAAAACCTATTATAGAGCAGCACAACAAATTCACGCATATGCCCGGATACATGCCCCCCCAGTCTGCCACACTTACACTTGGAAAGAGGGGATGTGCACACAGCGAATCTGCCACAGATTTTACTCCATAAACCACAGAAGCGATATCATATTTTCGATCCGGTGGGACTTACTGGGTGCCAACTACATAAAACGGCAGAACTGCAGGGACTTCCATTACTTTATACTCCTACATTACCAATAGAGTGGTGTGGCTGGTTCTCCTTGAGAGAAGACAAGGCAGTTATGCGCGCGCTCCACACATTAAATATAAAGAATATGGGGGATATGTTCATAAATGAGGAGGTCCGCACATGGGAGCAGATCCAGACAACAATTCCCGACCCATCTCCACTCATTAGATACCATTACTTTTGTATCAGACAAGCACTACGCGCCCAACTGGGTGACAATATGACAGAACCTCGAGAGTCTGTTTCATTGACATACCTCCTGAAAACCCAGACCCCACAGAGGGGTATCTCAACATTATATACACTCGCACGAACCGATGGTAAACCAAGTCAGATGAAAGTGTGTCCGGAGTGGCGGGAAGAGTTAGGCATGAACATAACGGAAGAACAATGTGCATACTGCTTTTCGGTCACAAAATCTATATCGCAAAATGGCAGAAACCGGTTAATACATTTAAAATATCTCCATAGAGTCTACTATACCCCAGTGAGACTGCACAGATACGGTCTCAGGGAGGACGACAGTTGCATGAGGTGCGGGATGGTTGGCGCTAATTTCATTCATTTGGCATGGGAGTGTACAGGGATTGGGCGGTTTTGGGCCACGGTTATTAGTGCATTGCAGGATATAGCAGAGACCCCCCTTAAACATCACCCCATTTGTGACCCTATTGGGATACGACAAGGAGGTGCCTCGGGTTTCCTGCCGACTGGTTGCACTTGGCCTGTTGCTAGCAAAGCGCAGAGTAGCTATGCGATAGATGAAGGGTCCGTTGCCTACACTGGCAGAGCGGCTCACTGATTTATCCTATTGCAATACTCAATCCGAGAATTACAACGCCCTTAGGCCAATATGTTGCAGACCACGAGATATTTGGGAACCGTACCAGGGGTATCTCAGGCGTAAAGCAGCAGATGCTGAAAATGTAGGGGAGGGCGGAACAGGGGGGGACACCGTTGGCCGCACATGCTCTTTCCCCCCAGCAGGGAGGATTAGATAATTGAAATGTGAAATATTGGGGCGCAGCATGTTAAAGCTTAATGATGTACATTTAAATGGTCTAACCCAATATGCATTGTGCATGTAATATGTGCATTAACCCTACTGCTTTGTGTTTTCAATACTCTGCTTGTGGCGGAGGTAAAGCTTCGTTGATTGTTGTCTCTACATATACTTAAGCTGTTTTCTCAAGTCATACATGTCTATATTAACACGGCGGCTACTGTAATGAATAATATGTCTACAATGATAAATAAAGTTTAAAAAAATTATCTATTGAAGATGGGTTGGTTCTAAGAGGAGAAAGATTGGTTTCTCCGGTTTGTGTGCGGAAAGAGTTGATGAAATTGAGTTATGAAGTCATTTATGTTCCACGATGACTAAAATTAGAATCCGAGTGAGCCTTTGGTGGCAAGGAATGGGCAGAGAGATAAAAGCTATGGTGAAACAGTGCGAGATATGCAGTAGCTCAGAGAATCATCTTAAAGTGTGTTCGCCACCATTGCACCCTATAGAATTGCCTGCCAAACCCTTGGAGTAAGATAGGAATAGATATAGTGGGATCTTTAATTTCTTATTTGCCCAGCATTTGTGCTTGTGGATTATTACAGTAAATGGCCAGAGAGGCCAAGAGAAACCTCCGCTCTGCCGACCTTGCCCTGGCCGAAATCCCAAGCATCCGCAGAGCCAGAATGGGAGGAAGAGCCTTCTCCTACATCGCCGCCAAGACCTGGAACGAACTCCCCCTCAGCATCAGACGAACCGCCACACTGCAAGCATTCAGGAAGAGCCTCAAGACCTGGCTCTTCGGACGAGACAGAGCTGCTCGAATCCCCCACCTCCCCCCCAGCGCCTTGAGACCCTCGCGGGTGACTAGTGCGCTTCACAAATGCCTGATTGATTGATTGATTTATCTCGGAGCCAACAGCTAAAAAAGCTGTAGAATTTTTAAAGATGTTTTTTCAAGGGAAAGGTTTCCTGTCTTTTTGATTTCAGATAATGGCAGTTTGTTCGATCAGATATGACATCATTTTTGTCTCAGTCAGGGGTTAACCACCTCCAGAGTTTTCTGTATCATCCCCACACCAATGGATTGGTTGAGAGGATAAAAAGAGTTGCAACTGATTGTGTCAAGTGGGACACAAATAGCAGGTGTGTGGTAGAGAAGTCTGTAAGAGCAATGTTGTGGCTTTATCGCACCACTCATTCAGTTACCAGGGTCTCTCCTTTTGAATTGTTAAGGGGTCAGAAACCCACCTCTGTGATGGTTCCATCATGGATGTCAAAGTGGCTATCAAAGGGGGAGGAAGAACAAGGGTAGATGCGATAGTCTGGAAAAGAGGAAGGGAGTCCTAGACGAAACAGTGTGCTGACTATAATAACCGAAAACATACGAAAAATAAGTAGAACGTGGTAGGAGATTTGCTTCGGATTAAAAAAGCAGGTTTTGTAAGGAAGGGTGATGCATGTTTTAGTAAGCCTCTTAGAGTCGAGAAAGTGTGTAGTAATGCGGTGAAAATGCAGGGTGGTCAATGATGTAATGTAGAAAGAGTTGTGAAGGTGGTTGAAGGGGCAGTTCAAGATGAATCATCTGGTGAAAATGTACTCTCTAGGGCGAACTTGCCCAACATGCCTTTGGGGCAGAGTAAGTTGTCATTCTCTGAATGTACCCCTCGTAGGTCATCTTGTCTTACACGGGTGCCATGGAAATTGAGATAAAGGCATTCTATATTATGTTTCGGATTTGTTTCTTGTAGTAAGTTTGTGATTTTGTTTTGGGAAGGTTTTGGAGGGTCGTAGGTTAGGTTATTTTATGTAATATTAGAATGTATTGTAGTAGGTAGTTGTGTTGTTTTTGTGTTCTACCAGTAGGCACAATGTATTTGGGGTTTTGCATGTGTGGAAGGAAATTCTGAGTAAAAAAAAAAAAAAGAGATAATGTTGTGGCTGGTTTATATATGGGCTTTTTGCCAACATTCGTTGATGTCATTGTAGTTGGAATGCTGGTAGCGACATTCCTGGAGAGGCGGTTGAGAGGTTTGGACCTGGTCAGCCTAGCGGTGATTTCTACATGCTGTATCTATGGAATAAATCTCATTTATACTCACGCTACTTGGCTCCTGTCGTGAAGTATAACACACTGTCTACGTTTATTTAAGAAGAGCACCTGGACGCTATCATGGCTTCACCTTTAACTTTGCCAACTGGCCAACCCTCTCAGAATTGTGATGCTGTTGCATTTCGTCAAAGGGCAAGGTCCCAAGAAAAGGAGTCCAAGAAATGTGTAATGATAAGGAAACGCTGAACAGACAGACATGGGTTTCAGATCGACAGTTTTGTTTAAGAAATCGCACCATGACCTGCGTGACATGAGTTCCTTGTTGAGGACTGGCCCAACCGTATTGGATATTTCTGATGGATTCTTCTTCCTCATATTCCTCTCATTATAAATATTCTCCAGGTGCCAGACTGGATCCTGAGAACCTTTACACCAGCGATAGCCCTCCAGCGTCGCCAGGTGATCCACGGAACTGCAGATTCATCCGCTCTAGATGTGATGACTTTAGGCTGTATACGGTGCCATCTGGCATGCAGACATCAGTTCCTGCTTTTCCTTACCAAATGGGATCTTGCGCTCTTCTCGCCCATTTACGGTCTAAATACTTAAGTAAATTCAATAGCAGCTAAGCCAAATGTCACCTCAGAAGGTCTCTGGGTTTTAACCCTGTGGACGTGTAACAAGATGTCTTTAATGGATCCACATGATATCTGCATGTGGTGTCTGATCATACTCCCGTGGCTTGCGACTCCTGTTTGTCCATGCGCCCAAAGGTTATCCGGGAGCAGGAGTCCAAGCTGTTTTTGGCAAGGGCCACCAAAAACTATCCCAAAGCGGTCCCTCTCCCCTCTTTCAGGTACGTCTCCTGAAAATGAGCAATCCTCCAAGGAGCATTCCCACAAGAAACAATCAAGCAGTGACAAAGATAATACGAAAGAGCTATTGGCTTTGTCAATGTCTTTTAGCCATGCTGTTAAACAGCATGGCGGAAAGTAGAAAAAGAAATTCAAAAGCTCTATTACTCAGCCTATGCTGGCTGTTTTATTGCTTTTTTATTGCTGGTGGGACAGGAGGTAGCAAGAGGGATAACAGGGGATGGGGGGTGGGAAAGTGATATGACGTGGCCAGCGCTGTCCACGTCATAGCACTTTTTTTGTTTATTGAGGGGTTGGAGGCTGGCATTAACATTCAGGGAGGGAGGGCGAGCCAGGGGGCAACCTCCCTGGAGCTTTTGAAGAACAGCTGTGCTATAGCCTGTTCACTGGGCTACACTTCCACAGCAAAATAATTCCACCAACACTACTGATGCTTCTAGGGCTTCTACAGGGACAACCCTCCTGGTAACGCCAACTCTGTCAGCCAGTCCTCACCCAACAGCAGTTCTAGCAGCAATTTTTGGGAGAAGTGGACATGCCAGTAAAGGCAGCAGCTCAAGTTTTCCCCATCCTCTGCTGGATCTGAAGCATAAACACCTATTTGACTACCCCCTCCTCTGCCACCATCATCCGGTAGCGGTGAAGGTCTCACCAATTGTGAGACAAATACGATGGATTGCTGAGTGTTCCACCTTATCTACAATGTCTATACCTACCCCTTCCGTCCTTATCTGGACCGCCCACTGTCTGTCTGTGCTGTCTTTCATATGCCTCGATCTGGGAGGCAGAGATTGACCGGCGGACACCTGCATTTTAAACCCATCTTGCCCAATAATAAAGCTGAGAAGCCTCAGGTAGAGAAAGGGTCCAAGGTCCCCATCATTCTTGGAAACCAAGCAGCAGAGGGAGTAAAATCCTTTGCTCCTCTCCTCCAGGGGCACCGCCACTACGACACTCTTCTTTAGCACAGCAAATACCCCCACCTTTAAGATGCTCTATAAATGTGAAGGAATTTTAAACTGGAGGCTAAAAATTAAACTGGTATCCTTACCTTAATGAGAGCAGTGCAATTACAGCAAACAGAATCTAGTCTGCACAACTGGTGGGTTCAATTAAAGCACAGGTATGTGCCGGCTTAACGCGTGGGCACGCTGGGCAGTTGCAGTTGCCATGGGACCCCGCAAGCATAGGGGCCCCATGCAGACAAGAATTTAACACAAATTTTCCGTTAGACATTTTTATTCCTTCGAGTGGTTGTGTAGGCAGGACCCAGCGCACTGCTTTGCCCGGGGGCCTATAATGCTGTTAAGACCTCCCTGTATGCGCAGACAAATAGAGCATGAATTAGGAGCAAAACACAGACCATGATATTCTATAGTCTAGCACATTGCCTCATCTTTTAGAAATAAAACTGAATTTAGAAAAAACTCCAACCTTCCCATTAAAATGAAAATTTCGATTTTTGTATAGTTTTTGGTTGTGAATTCGATAAAACATTTCTGAATTTGTGTTTTGATGTGTTCTTGTTTCTGCAGATTGTGTACTGTTTTGCTATTCAAATAGTGGAAATTGCTTAGGCTGGGGTCCCCGGCTGGATTACAGAGAACATGAACCAAGAAAAGGTTGGATGGATTGAAGGGGGTGCTGAGGGAATGTTTTAGGGGGGTTCAGGGGAGGTTTTATGAGAAGAAGCAGCAGCAGCATTGGCATCATTTCAGAGGGCTGGTTACAAGCCTGTTATAAGTACATGAGACAAGGTCCCCTGCCGTCATTAGGCAACCGTGGCATGGGCTGCTAATATTTTCAAGATGGGCGAAAGGAACACTTCCACAGGGAAAATTTCCTGCCAACAGCCACTTTAATACCATGTTAAGCTGTTTGCAATTTAATTTTTATAGCACTTCAAATGCTTAACTAGGTACTAGGTGTCCAGGTCCTCGACTGTAACTCTTATTTCACATCCATTCTGTACCATAGCAATGTTGGAGGGGTTTTCTCTTAAATGTCCCCAATCCTAAGTGATGTGGAATCTCTGATTTTCATCTCTAGTGTATGGAAATTCCAAATATATGTTTCACCGTACAGGGCTAAGGGCGGTCTCTCTCCATTTGCCTGGTGTGCTTCTCTGACTCCAACGTCTCTCCAGATTACTGTGGTCTCCGATCCTACTCACGAGGGGCGTTGTCATTATTTACATGAGACACATTTGTACCACACCTTGATTGAAGAAATACCAGTCTATATATCTGTTATCCTGATGAAGGCCGGTCACATAATCAAGCCGAAACTATGAGATCATAGTTGATAGATGGATACTGACTGGGAGTTCAGGGGTCGCTGAAGTATATTTGTTAGAGTATCCACAGAAAATGAAATAGATGCTACAGTACTCTTCATTCGACTCCTATTTCTCATTTACGGTTAATGCTCAAGAGAATACTGTATTTGATTATACAGTTTGAGGGTTGATGTGGGGATCAGATGTGTTATAACTGTTCATGAATATGTATGCATTAAATAAGTCATATATGTGAATCTAGCTATAGTTCCAAGCCATTTATTCATTAGGTGTGAATAGTTTCCGTACCTTTATTGTTTTATATGAACCTGAATTTGCACCAGAATTTGCACGGAGCAAAGCGCCCAATTATATGCCTTTTGCCTTTACAGAACTGCACCATCTTATTTTAAACATACACACTCAGATTATGAAAGGTAACATGAGTGGTGCTGTCCTGAATCTCATACCTAGCTGCCAGGTAGGTAAGTGTCACAGGACAACTAGTCATGTTTTTTATTACGATTTATGCTACGAGTAGTAGTTTCACTTGCCCTATTACAAGTAACGGCGTACACCTCCCACTATGAGGCTGCTAGGCTCATGGGTCTGGCAACATGAAACGTAATCAGCTCTGACTTGCAGCACCAGTGCACTGCAGAAGTACAGCTGAAGCCTGGAGTGAGAGCTGGGCGTGCTCCTGAAGTGCACAGGTGATGTTGTTTGGAAAGAAGGCGCTGCAGGAACAGCGCAGTCATTCCAAAGTGCAGCGCCTATGATGCACACTGCAGAACATGGGCAGCACTGGCTTCCAACCGCTACATTCCACTCTCTTATGGCTCCTCCAATCCCTCTCTTGCTCACAGAAGAGCCCTGGTAGAGGGAGCCCTGAGGAGGCGACCCCTCAGCATGCTGATGAGAAGGAGAGTGAGAACCGCCTCGGTTACTTCCACTGACTACTTGCTGCTCCGCCATTGTCTGGCACAGGGGTCTCCAATCTTTTGTGTAGCAAGAGCCACTTATGTTGAATGAAAATTATCCAGAGCTACTAATATTATTAATGTTGTAATAGTGACCACATTAGACAAGATTACATTACTGGCCATCCTGTGCACATTTACTAGAAGAATCACGTCAGGGCATCAGGCAGGGATCTCAGCAGCAAAGCAGAAAAGGCTTTGCCAGTTTAAGTGCCTCTATAAGGGTAGTACCGAAAAGCCACAGCTGCAATTCCCTTGGCACAAAGGTGATGATGTTAGTAATAAGTCTACCCAGCTCGACATAACTTATCAGTCAAATAACAGCATCGAATATGTGTTGGAAATTCAGCCATTTTTCGCCAGTCATCAGTTTATGGGTTCTGGAAATACACACGTTTGTGTCTCGAATAAACACATTTTAGTTTTGTTATATGTGCATTCATTCAGCCAATCAAAAGTTCATAATTTATTAGGCTTTACTGCACACAGGAGAGCTGCTTACATGTAGCCGAACAGCTCCCAGTAGCTCACAAGCTACTCCTTGGGTAAGCCTGGTCTGCCCTACCTCCCCCCCCCCCAACCCCCCCGTGGTCATGCACTGGCCTCCAAGATCGCTCTGTGGTATCTGAGAACGTGTGCACAGCATCACAGCCTGTCAATGCTGTGCGCCCGGATCGTGCGTGAGTGATGCAATGTGTGACCTGGGCATGTCCTGGGTAAGTGAGGGATCTGTCAGAAGTCAGTTGGAGGGCTCAGTTAGAGACGGGCTAAGGGAGGGATATCACAGCCCTGGGGGGGGGGCGCATTTCAAAGGCGCTATCTGAAGCTGCTGCTTATGGTATCAATAGAATATTAAGGGGGCCGTGGGCCTTAATGCAAGCAACGAAAATGGACCCCTGCCCCTTGGTCAGATAGTACACATACACGGATTGGGGCCCTCACATTCCTGGGCCCTGGTGTCACTGCACCTGCTGCACTGCAGATAACTACGCCCCTGCGTGTGTTGTGAGTACTGAACCTCGCAGGCAGCGGTCAGGCCGCTGAAAAAAGAGCCCACGGTTCAAGAATGGGGGTGCCCTTGAGGGACCCTGAGAAGCAGGGTGGGGGGGGGGTGGCCTCTTAGCAGCAGCCAGACTCTGAGGAGTTTTTAGAAGCGTCTGCAGTGGTGCAAGGCCCCTGAAGCAGGCCTATGCTAGAAACTACTGGAATCTGCAGGTTATGCGGCAGAGAAGAAAGGATGCGGCAGGTCGTTTTTATGTGAATTCTACTTTACCACCACCTTGTGCCCGTGCAACCACCCGCTGCCGCACAGTGACGTATTTACGGCGGTCCTGCCGCTGTCCTGCACGCTAGCTCACTGGTCACAGTTCTGTACATTCACTCCTCTCCCCTACACCACCACCCCCGCAAGGACACCTTCTGTGACGCCCGCCCTCCTGATCACACCTCTATCTCCTCAGCACCGGGCGAGCTCATTTATTTAAAGGCCTTCTCTACACCTCACACCTACACCACACGTAGGGCCCCCGGCCCCTTCCTACAAGCAAGTGTGAAAGCGTGTGTTGGTGCACGCGGACTGTGGTGGGGGGTTGTACGCTGAGCGCCAGGCGAGCCGCATGTGTGGGGGGCTGGAAGCCACCAGATTTTCTATTCTAGGAAGACAGACTGATGAAAAAAACCTTGGTTGCTGCCAGCTTGGTGGGAGGTGAGGGGGAGGGAGGATGCGGGGGGAGGGGCGCGGGTTCTGTTCATTCTGGTTCATTACATTGCATGAAGGTGTGGGATTGGAGGTAGATATAGCTGACTGCTGAGGTCCAAGGAGAGTGTTGCTTGTTCCGGTGACTGAGGGGCAGACCTCGGGGACAAGAGCCTTACTACCATTGGTGCAGTGGGTGCAGTAGCACCGGGTCCCAGAGCACTGAGGGGCCCATTGAACCCTAAAAGTTCATGTATTTCACTTCTCCAACAGCAGTCAAAGGGGTAATTTTCCTTGCTTGCACCATGACCCATGGCTTAGTTGCTATGCTACTGCTAGGGGGGGAGGGGAGGGGGCTCTGCCCTGCCATGCTTGACATAGGGTGGTAGGGACTTGACTTCACCTCTGATATGGGAGATACCCCAGTTTTGATCCTACCTTTTGTGGGACCCAAAAGGTGCATGACCCGGTTCTAGACCCACGGAGGGCCTGCCAAGAAGACTCCCAGACTCTACCCTTGTTGGAGTTCCTATCTCCGCCAGGGGGCTGAGGTGAAAGAGACAGAAAGGAGTTGGCAGACACAGAACCACACTTCCTTGGCTGGCAGTATATAGATGACACCCCCCTCCCCTCACTGAGGACCCAGGGGCGTAACGCAGGCCCCGGTGGCACAAGGGGCCCCTCAACCCTTCAGGGGTTCCCCTATTCATCTGAAGGCCAATGAATATCTGTTAAATATAAGAGACTCTGGGTCCATCATTTCATTCAAAGTGGGCGCATAATGTTGGATTCCGCGACTGCAAGGGTCATATATCTCGTAGGCAAGTTACAGAATGCAGTGGGGGAAGAGCATGGCTCAAGACGGGGGCTCCTTCCCATAGAGGCAGACCATGGCCACAGTGTCTCAGCGAGAGACACTGGTCCCAGACTAACTCATTGGTGGACCTCAGGGTGTCATGAGGAGAAACTATTCCCAGACTGACTGGCACGACAGGTAGAGTGTCACTACCCAGTAGGTTTACGTTGTGACCTCGAGGCGGGCGTAACAAAGAGGAATATTTTAATTAATTTTATTATTACAATGTTGGGGTTCATGGGGGGAGACCCAGGCCCTCGCAGCCCTGCTGACTCCACTGCATGCAACCATCCTGGGTGCGGCGAGAGCCAGCATTGCTCCCGCCAGGTGGAACCAAATGTTTTTCATGCCCCCCCCCCCCCAGGCGGGAGCAATCTGAGTTTCCCTGCTTGCAAGTGCGCGGGCAGGCAAACAAATGTGTGCTCCCACCTGGCGGGAGTATTTTTGCATCTCCCGCCGGTTGGGAGCAGACAAGGTTTCCCTGCCCGCAAGAGCCCACCCTGGGGGTTGGAGTTCATGCGGCCTTTCAAGGCTCGGGAGGAGGGGGGCTCCAGACTCCCCTGTCCTTTAAAAACAAATACAGCCCTGGGGGATGGGGTTCTTGGGGCCTGCAAAGGCTCAGGGAGGGGGGCTGCTGGCCCCCCTCTCCATAAAAAAGAAAACATCCCTGGAGGATGGGGTCCCCTGGGCCTTGAAGAAGCTCAAGGAGGAGGGCCATGCAAATTTTTCCCCTTATTAAAAAAATTTCCCTGGGGGATGGGATCTCCGGGGCCTCAAAAAGGCTCTTGGAGGGGGCCAGGAGCCTGACTCCCCTTTCATTTATATAAAGCAGCCCCATGGGATGGGGTCGCCGGGGCCGAAATAGGCTCGGGAGGGGTGCCCCATACACGCCCCCATCCCCAGATAATGCTATCCATATACCCCCGGTAAGTGGCTCACCACAGGGATCATTCAAAGCTAAAAAAGTATGGCAGCTGCCATTTTGTTTTGTTTATTTCTCGATCCCGTGGGAGTACCGGGATTGCAACAAAAACACAATTTTTTTTAAATTATGCCCCCATGGGACCCCTCCCTGCACAACGGGTAGGGGACAGGGTATCCCTACGCTTCCTCATATCTTTTTTTGTGCATTTTCAGGACAAGGGATTAGGGGACTAAGTCCCCGGAGTCCTGTAATGGCCGACACAACATTTTTGTTCATTTTGCTGCCAGACAATCAGAGCGCTTGCGTCAGCTGGGCCATCTCTTCCACAAGAGTGAGATGGCTCAAGGGAAAAAAAGGCCAATCGGAATGCTCTATTTTTTTAAGTTGTACTCGCGGGACTCTGGCGAGAGTCCCTCGAACCCAACCTTCCAGATATACAAATATTTTTTTAACTTCAGTTTCTCAAAAATTACTGAATGGATTTACACCAAATCACAAAAAGCATGCTTTCTGATCTAATCTCTAGCTTTCCTGCCAAATTTGGTGTAATTCCGTTCAGCGGTTTTTGAGGGTTTTGCATTCTAACAAAGTCTATGGAAAATTCATGGAGAAATTTGGGTTTGGAACCC
Source organism: Calotriton arnoldi (assembly GCA_963921515.1). Lineage (NCBI taxonomy): Eukaryota > Metazoa > Chordata > Amphibia > Caudata > Salamandridae > Calotriton > Calotriton arnoldi. The sequence goes on from CAWUFW010005193.1 coordinate 1,213,670, forward strand.
CACTTTTTTCTTGACCCATAGTTCACAGATCACCTCAAAACATTCTAGGAAGGAGCGAAGGTGGTTGAACATTTTTTGGGGGAAAGTTTTCGGAAGATTTGTCAAACGGCACCAAAGTTATTAGCAAACCAAAAAATGCTTTACCTATGGAAACACAGATCTAACTATAACTACTCACTGAGTAATATATATTTTTAATTTATGTGTGTATTACATGCGCACAATCTTCATGATTGCTCGTTGTAGGTGGCCACATCACTTTTATCTGTGGCCCTTTGTGTGCCCCCCTAAACATCATTTCTAGAGACGCCACTGGTATCAACAGGAAGGTTGTCTCTTCCAGGATCAGATGCAAGTAGCAGGACAGTGGGGCGTCGTCTTGTTGGCGATATTCATTGCCTCCCAATACTGCCCCTAATCTGTGCACTTGAATTAAAATTAGCCAGGCAGGGATGAGGTGAGAAATAGCAGTGGGTTGTTATCACACTGCCTCATCAGGGCACAGAGGCGCACTTGCTACTAAAAAAAAAGGCGTGGGCTCCCATGACAGAAGTAGAAAAATATCTTGGATATTAGAATCACATGTATGTTTAAGGTGCTGTGTAGCACCTTGAGGTCATTCATGGCATGTAAAAATGAGCTGAATTGAAACGAGAGCTAAAATGATTGCAAGATCCTGAGGTTTGGTGATGTAAAAAGTAATGTAGATTGAAACTAGACTGTGCACAGGAGGGTTGTGTACAAATACAGATGTTTGCAGTGGTAAGAACCACCCTCTGTAGAGACTGGGTAAAATACCAGTGGGTGTGGGCTCAGCCTTTCATCCTTCTCAGGTGAATAACAAGAGTACCAATAAGACATGGCCGGGAAGGGGAACAAGTGAAGGATGAGGTATAATGGGCAGCAGCCCATCTGTGTAGCCTGTGTTTGGCATGGGTGGGGTGGGGAGGGGCTGTGGGTTGGTCAGGGATGAAGGAGTGGAAAATGCAGTGCTTGAGCTGGGGCAGACACTGCAGTGGGAGCCTGACCTACTGAGCTAATTTACTTGAGTGGAAAGGTTTTAGATAAGCATTACAGAGGGGTTTAAGTTAGGTTTAGGGGTTAGTGTAAGAGTATTGTTTGGTGTGAGTGATGATGTATGGTTAAGTTCACAGGTTAGGGCAAGGGTTAGGTATGAGGTAAGAAGAGTTAAGGATGGGGTGAGGTATACTGCCCACGCACCCTGCTCTTCCCAAAGCAAGTCCGAAAAGTTCACAACACAGACTGGGACTTGGTCTCGCCTAGTCATAGCTTGGCTCAAGCGAGGGCACTAGCAGGAGGACAGAGAACCTCACCACAGCTCTGGTACACAGTTCTTCTCCATGCGATTCATTGAGAAGTGCACTCAGGCGTGTAGTCCTTTTTGCACAGATACTATGTTCCTCCGAAAGCTGGGCTGTGAGTGTGCTCTTCTAGGCAGCTCCTGCTGTAGGGATACCTCCAATACCTCTTTCCCCTCAGTGATAGCTCCTTCCTTCAAGCCTCCTCCCTCTAAGCACTTCAAGCAGGATTCCAGGTCCATTTCTACCCTAAAAGGGGACCAGCTGTCAGTGACACAAGCCGTGTAACTCAGAAAACGTCCCTTGTTCACCGCTGGTGGACTGTGTGGCACGGATGTAGGGATGCCACCCCATCCTTGTAGCCACACAGGTAGAATTAAAATATATGTGTTCGAGTTGGAGGCGGCCACTGGTGAGGTAAAATCCTTCATGATGGTGAAAATATTTTTGCTTCTGTTGGTGCTGGTATTTATGCGGACCACCAGAGCGGCACGTTTGGTGGTCCGAATCATTTGGTGGTAGCATCTCAGGGTGGGTTTGAACTTGCTCTTGTCTACATTGTCCTGGCTCATTCTCCATTTGTTTGCAGTCGTGTTTCATCAGTTTGAGTTCCTCTATGTACCAACCTCCTGGGGTCTAGATTTTGTTGTACTGCTGTGTTTGAGGGGGTCAGGAGGTGATCCAATTGTTGATGGCTTTGGGGAGGCTGTTGCTGTCAGGGGACTAGCAGGGGATCAGTCAGGGGACTAGCTGGGTGAGACTGGATAACTGGAGTGTAGTATAAACAAGAGAGTACCTGAAGGCTGGAAGGGAAGTGTGACAGAAGCGGAGGACTGAAGCGGGTTGGAACAGGCAGTGAATAGGGAACTTGAAGTGTGCAGGAAAAATAACAGTACGAACAACAGAAAGGTAAACAGGGAAACTATAGACAAACAATCATAAATTATAGTTTGTCTGCTCCTCCGAAATTATCTTTCTGTGACGTGAAAAGATCCTATAGGAAAGTAAAGAGCAGATTAATCTCACAGAGTTCAGGGAGACACCCAGCAGCTCCTATGGAGAAGATGCACTGGACGGTTCTCTGTGCCAAAGGAACAAGCATTGGAATCTAACTGGTGCCGTTGGAAGCAATGAAAACCAGGATAACAATACAAAACAGAACAACAGGGAACAGAACAAGTAACACCAAAACAGAAACTGGGCTCAGGCAAAAGCAGGACTGGAATCAGGGTCAGGAACAGGACTGAGATACTGGAAACACGGCTATGAAAGATCTGTACTCAAACAAGGCAAGACGAATATGCAGACAAACAGGAACCCAGAATACAAGGCAAGGAGTCTGCATATAACAGGGCAGATCAAGAAGAGCGCAGACAGGAGACTATGATCAATGGCTAACACAGGAACAGAGATGCAGGAAAACAAAGGACAGAAATAGATAATACAAATAGCCTAAAAACAGGTACAGGGAATAAAGGAAACAGAACCAAAGAACATGCCTATAAGAACAGCAGCAGGAACACAACAGAGCTCAAGGAGACTCAACAGAAGTCAGTTGCAAGCCGCTGCACTCTGCGCTCACAGGGCTGAAATAGCTGGAGGCTCAGGGGAGGAGGGCAGGTGCAGGGAGAAAGCCAGGTGCTAGGACTTTACCAGGTCAAAGAATCAGGGAACCACCAATGAAGGGAAGGCTGAACTGGGACCTAGAGAAGAGAAGACCAGGGGAACCAGGAGACACAAGAAAGAGAATAGAAAAACCTGGAAAGGAGTATGGCTCGGAGCAAACATAGGGAAGGGTCCAGAATGGAAATATAAAGGGGTCAGAATAACCATAGACTCCAAGAACAAAATCTAGTGAACAGGAAACTACCACCAGGACGTGATCAAGGAAGGGTGTGAAAACAGAGGTAACTACAATGACCATAATGCATCAGGGATGTGGAACAGAAACCTGGACTAAATGGTGAAGCAAAACCAAGTTTAGTAAGTGTTGATGTGCATGTTGTCCTATACAGATGTAAAGCCTGATTATCAAAGGGCCCTTGTGAGTGACATCTAGTGGCAGGATGGCAGAATCCTGACAGTTGCTGTGTTTTGCTCAGTGGATGTTGAACGTGGTGTTCTAGTCCTTGTCAGTGATGCTGTTCCAGTTTTGGTGGACTGGTCTAGCGGTGGTGCATGTGTATTGCACTGGGATGAAGGCTTGGTCTGTTCAAGAGGCAGGTGTGGGCTCGTCGACTTGGATGCTGCTGAAGGTTGTGAAAATAGGGTCCGGGGTGCCCGGTGACATAGGTATATCCTTTTACTTGTTGAGTGAAGCCCAGGCTTCCAAGGTCTTCGATGAATGCTTTTGAGTTAGGGTCGGCGTGGTCTTGCAGGTGGAAGTTCAGGTCCCAGAGTAGGATGTAATTGCTAGTTTTGAGGGTCAAGTGGTTTTTTGAATGACAGTGTCTGTAAAGTTGGTGCACAGTCCGGTGGTGTGTAGATGAGAGCCGCTTAGGGTGAAGTTGCATCTGACGTGGAGCTTGAACAACAGGTGTTCCATGTTGGAGGATGGCGTGTCCGTGCAGGTGGTGCAGTTGATGGCGTTCTTGTGGATGATGATGAGTCCACCTCCTTCTTTGATGTTTGAGGTCCTGTTACCTGCTGGATTTGCTGTGGTTGTGGGGCAAAGGTGGGGATTCTCCTGGCCAGTGCTTTCAGCATTGACTCCGCTGACATGGGACAGTGGGGGGTTAGCTTCACTCAGGACTCAGACCACAGCGGGTGGGAAGTACGGCAGGCCTTCTTGGCGCACACCTGTCCTGACTGATGCGGCCTCCAGGTCACATTCCAACATGTGCTCATTGCGGGAAGTTGTAACATTCGGGCCGGGATCAGTTCAGTATCTGGATCACCACCCTCCAGCCACAGTAACGCAGTTAATACTCTTCCACTGTCCGGGAAAGCTGTATTACCCTCTGTCTTGTGCCAGGCTAAAGCAGGACCCCACCAAAATGCAAAACACTGGTTCCAGTCCAGTAATCAGACTCATGATAAGGACAGAGTTCGACTGCCATAGATATGCTACACAGTCACTGCATATACACATACTCGACACGCATACGGAATGTCAGTGCAAAGTTATGGGGTTCACATAACAGCTGAACACTACATGAAAGGGGCCAGTAGATTCCAGTCTCCCGAGAAAAAGTTCAGGTCACGGTACTGATTCACAAAACTTCGTTATGCTGCCAACCCGCTTTATGTGATTCACCTAGCTCATGAACAGTAGTCCTTCGTCCTTTGAGTGCGTGCTCTGTGCCCCCTCCAGGTCACAGAACAAGTTCTGGACCTTGCATTACTGGGGACAAGTCTGTGCACACCCTATATTAGCACGATAGCAGAGCCCAAAAAAAAAGTTGGGATATCAGTTTACCATGCAATTGGGCACTCAAAGCAGAGGTACACACCTGTTCACCATGTAGGGTACATTCCTTTCCCCACACCTTTCTACAATGAATGGTGCATTTGGTGAGCTTTTTCGGACCACAGAGCACCTCTGGAAGTTGCCTAATTTGCCCATGCCTACAAATGACTTTGGGGAACCTTTGCCTCGGATGTCCACATGACTGCTCTGCCCCACTGTCAGGAAGTGTTGCTGGAGGCTTGCTTACTGGATAAGCACAGTGGAGCGATATCACAAACATTTCATGCTGAATTTCTATCAGGGAAGGGATAGCTGGCTCTCAGCATAGAGTATAGGCACTGTATAGACCGAGGCTGCACATGTAGAAAATGTGCTACATGGCAGAGTTCTGACAATGAACTATGATTCTCAGCAGGCCGTGAAGTCTTGCGCATTCTGAGATTGGCCAAATTGGATGTCTGGGTATAACTCCCATCCTGGGTTACGGTGTCTTTGCTAGGTAATAGTGATACAAACTTGTTGCAGCCAGGACCTTGCTGCATGGATTTCGGATTTCCTTGCCAAGACCCATTGCATTCCTATGAATTTGCATTTAAGGATATTAGAGAGAAGTATTCAGAAAGTCGTGTTGATGATGAAAATGAGGTTTTACTATTTTCTGAACACTTACATGTTTTTATGAACTCTTACATTTGCTGTTTATATGAACTCTTCCAAGACCAGGAGGTTGTTACATTTGCTGTTTACATGAACTCTTCCAAGACCGGGGGTTGTTACATTTGCTGTTTACATGAACTCTTCCAAGACTGGGGGTTGTTACATTTGCTGTTTACATGAACTCTTCCAAGACCAGGGGGTTGTTACATTTGCTGTTTACATGAACTCTTCCAAGACTGGGGTTGTTCCATTTGCTGTTTACATGAACTCTTCCAAGACCAGGGGGTTGTTACATTTGCTGTTTACATGAACTCTTCCAAGACCGGGGGTTGTTACATTTGCTGTTTACATGAACTCTTCCAAGACTGGGGGTTGTTACATTTGCTGTTTACATGAACTCTTCCAAGAACAGGGGGTTGTTACATTTGCTGTTTACATGAACTCTTCCAAGACTGGGGTTGTTCCAATTGCTGTTTACATGAACTCTTCCAAGACCAGGGGGTTGTTACATTTGCTGTTTACATGAACTCTTCCAAGACTGGGGTTGTTCCATTTGCTGTTTACATGAACTCTTCCAAGACCAGGGGGTTGTTACATTTACTGTTTACATGAACTCTTCCAAGACTGGGGTTGTTCCATTTGCTGTTTACATGAGCTCTTCAATGACCGGGGGTTGTTACATTTGCGGTTTACATGAACTCTTCCAAGACCAGGGGGTTGTTACATTTGCTGTTTACATGAACTCTTCCAAGACTGGGGTTGTTCCATTTGCTGTTTACATGAACTCTTCCAAGACTGGGGTTGTTCCATTTGCTGTTTACATGAACTCTTCCAAGACCAGGGGGTTGTTACATTTGCTGTTTACATGAACTCTTCCAAGACTGGGGTTGTTACATTTGCTGTTTACATGAACTCTTCCATGACCGGGGGTTGTTACATTTGCGGTTTACATGAACTCTTCCAAGACTGAGGGTTGTTACATTTGCTGTTTACATGAACTCTTCCAAGACCAGGAGGTTGTTACATTTGCTGTTTACATGAACTCTTCCATGACCGCTGGTTGTTACATTTGCGGTTTACATGAACTCTTCCAAGACTGGGGGTTGTTACATTTGCTGTTTACATGAACTCTTCCAAGACTGGGGGTTGTTACATTTGCTGTTTACATGAACTCTTCCAAGACTGGGGGTTGTTACATTTGCTGTTTACATGAACTCTTCCAAGACCAGGAGGTTGTTACATTTGCTGTTTACATGAACTCTTCCATGACCGGGGGTTGTTACATTTGCGGTTTACATGAACTCTTCCAAGACTGGGGGTTGTTACATTTGCTGTTTACATGAACTCTTCCAAGACTGGGGGTTGTTACATTTGCTGTTTACATGAACTCTTCCAAGACTGGGGGTTGTTACATTTGCTGTTTACATGAACTCTTCCAAGACCAGGGGGTTGTTACATTTGCTCAGGGTTATCCTGCGATGGAACCCAAATGAGTCTTAGACTGGACTATATTGCTCATGTTGTGTATGAATTGTAAGTATAAGGTGGTACAGTTCAAGTATGAACACAGAAATTGCCAAGACTAGAGAACAACAGAATATTAACATAATTGGGTACCTTGCAGCTCTACAAGAGTCAAGTAGAAACTGTAACCCGTTTTCCTCCGAGCATGTTTAGCGACAATGTTTTGATATGATCATTCTCTGTGTCTTTAGGAATTACAAGTTTCACATCAAAAGTAGAGCGAGTTGGTTACACAGATATTTGCTAAGATGTATCTATTCCCTAATACAGTAGGTATAGAACCTTCAATGGGAAGTTACTTAAAATATCTCTATGCCTCCACTAGAACCCGCAGATATTTTTGGAGAACAGGAGTGATGAGTGAGAGCGATAGAGTCTGATGTCTAATGTTTTTTCTCTTATTCTAGTCCCTTTTCCCCATTTCCACCACTGACATTCCTGTGCATGTGGTCATTGGTGGAGGCAGTGACAGACGGAAGAGTCTGTTGTTGCTATTGGCTTGCGCCCACAAGGTTGGTGCTTCCTGACACCCACTGCTGCACAAACCTCACCTTAGCTGTCTGCTGTTTTCTTCAACGTCTACATGCTTCCAAGTATTGTACTTTTTTAGGAATCAAAAACTGTGCTTCCATTCCTATGCTGATGACACCCTGATCATCTTAAACATCAGCAGGATTAAGGGTTCTCTTTCACTGTTGCTGACTTAATCTCAATGTCACAAAAAAGTAGTCAATTTTTCCAACACATGCTAAATTATCCGGCCCACAACCCCTCCCTTACATCCAATCTAGAGAGAGGCGGGGCATTGAGCTAGGCAATAACCCCGTCATCTGCACGTAGGTCAGTGCCGTGGTTAGAGGTGCCCCCTTCTGTTGCAAAGGTACCATCCTTTACATTTTCATTAATTTTAGTGGTGCTACCTTAATTCATGCAAAACTAAACTTTAGTACTTTCCAAAATGAAGCTGCTAGGCCCACTGTGTGGCTAAAAAAGTGACTATTGGACTCCATGGCTAGGGCTCCTCTCTGGTTTCCAATTATGGCTTGTATTCACTTCAAAGAACAATACATAACACAAAAATTCAGGGCAAGCAACACACTGAGCAAACTCTGTACGAGTATCATCAGTGTATCCTCACTAGACCACTCAGGTGAGAGAGATAGGTGCCTGACTTCACTCCAGCCCTTCTAACCTTCGAAAAGTCCCATCCTGGCTGGATGTCACCCCATCTCCTGGTAAAGCTCAGTGGGCCCTGGTGCAGTGGATGAGCGCAGAAAGCTGTCGGTACTGTGATTGAGGGGGCTGCTGTAGGACAGACTGGCGGAGGTGGGCATACACTGAATTAGGGAACAAAAGTGGAATAATTTTTCAAAGAGATGGGTTGGATAAATCACTGATATATATTGAGGGTGGAGTGTACTTAGCACTAAAGGGGCCGTATTACAATAAGTGCCCCGGGGGCACAACGGACGTTTGCGCCCGCTTTGCGCGCCCCCGGGGCACTTTGGTATTATAGAAGGGGTCACAGATACTTGTGCGTCCCCTTCTATAATACCGATAGCGCTGGCGCACTTAAAGCGCCAGCGCTACCTTCAGAGGGTGTTCCCTCATTTGCAAAGGGGCGTGCCCTATGCAAATGAGGGGATTTCTTTGACTCTGCACCCGCACCATATTACAGATGCGGGCGCAGAGTCAAAGCAGCCCTCAGGAGGCGCACTGACAGTGCGTCATTTAAAAGGTGGTTCACTGTCAGTGCGCCCCCTGATGGCAGCCCTCTGCAGAGGGTAAAGGGGGTCCTATGGACCCCCCCAGACATCCCCTTCCAGGCGGGTGCAGTCACTGAGTGCACCCACCTGCAAGGAGATCTCTATTTCCCTGTAAAAATGCAGTCGCGTGCCGCCTGCACTGTGAAAACACGGAGCGGCTGCTCCGTGTTTTCACATGAATGCGCTGCCCTGGGGGCAGCGCGAGTTTGCGGCTGCCCTGGGGGTAGCGCATTAACCATAATGGGGCGCATTGTCATTGTTTGTGCCCGGCGCACCTTTTCAAAGGTGCGCTGGGCGCAAACAACGCCAATACGTAATACGGCCCCTTATGTAGAGCATTTGAAAAGCAAGAATCAGAACGACAAGCAGGGAAGTGAAGCCTGACAGTGGTTTTCTGCAGAGGTTTGTCCCAGGCAGGGGTCTCCGACCTTTTCTGTAATGAGCGGTACTTATGTTCAGAGAATTGTTGGCCACATATGCAAGATTACTAGAACCCCTTAGTGCATCAGACACAGCTGCCAGTAGTGATAGAAACAATGCTTTGTTGAATGCCTCTAAATGTGTAATACATAACAGCCTGAGCTGCAATGCCCCTGGCACCAAGGTATTAATGTGAGGAATAAGTCTCCCCTGCATGATTTATCACTCAAATATCAACTTTGAGTATATTTTGGAAATTCATCCATTTTTCTCCGAACATCAACTTGTGACTTCTGGAAATAGACACATTTTTGTCTGAAATACACACTCTCAGTTTTGATATACATATTCAACCAAGCAAAAGCTTCTAATTTAGTAGACTGGAATGCACACAGGAGAGCTACTCACAGGTAGCTGGAGGGCCACCAGTTGGTGAAGCCTGGTCCCGGGAATGGGAGTCTTGGAGAGACCGTTTCACCTCATTTACGGAAAGCCTTATAAAGGCCTTTGGAGAGGGTGAGGGGAGAGCGAGGGATAGAGTTCCTTGTATCTTCTGAGAGATGGTTTGCATAACTTGTGTAGTTAGTTGTTTTTACATAACTTGTGTAGTTAGTTGTGTTGTGCTGAGAGATGGTGTTGTTCTGAGAGATTGTTTGCATAACTTGTGTAGTTAGTTGTGTTGTGCTGAGAGATGGTGTTGTTCTGAGAGATGGTTTGTATAACTTGTGTAGTAAGTTGTGTTGTGCTGAGAGACGGGACGGTGTTGTTCTGAGAGATGGTTTGCACAACTTGTGTAGTTAGTTGTGTTGTGCTGCAGGCAGCCAGTCAGTAGGGATCTATGACAAAGTGTGAATACACTTTACGTTCAGGAAGTTAGACTAATAGTTCACTGCTGGTGAGGGGTTTGACTTTAAGGAAAGGTCTGGCTAGGGGCTGCAAAACCTAAGGTTTCTGCATAGGACACTTGGGCGCCATCTTGTGGTTGCTCCATGGCTGTGCAGACTCCCTGGCAGAGGGTAGGAATGGGGAAGGGAGACATCAATGCCACATGTGACATCAGTCCAGAAAGAATAACCAACCCTGCTCCAGAGGAAGTCGGCAGAAAACATATCTTCACTTTGAGTCATATCCTGAATGACACTGAGTGAGTGAATGAGTGAGACTTGTGAGCCCAGCATTCGTTTGGGGGTGTTGCTTCCACAAGCACATTCTGAAAACTATTTAGCCAAATCGTGCATGTTTAACCTCAAATTCTCAAATAGTTTATTCAAAAGAAAGAGTCTTTACAGGAAGTTCTGCATGAGCTCTCATGAAATGATCAGACTCCTCAAGGCCTGCCCTTTCCCAAAAATGTTTAAAGGGTCACTATTTTTTTTGTTTAGTATAGACTATGTTGTGCATTTTACAAAACAATTTTTAAATAAGGTGGGTAAAGCTATAGATTTTGTAGAGAGGGTGCGCTCTGGAAATATTAGGATACATTTATGGTGCACAAGAGAAGGCTAATCAACCCTAGATATATTGGGGGCGGGGGTGGGGCGATCTTACAATCTGTCTTTCATTCTTTCCATTTTCATTTTTTCATCTTTCTTTCCATGTCTTTCTTTTTTCCCCTCTCTATTTCCTTATTTCTGCCTTCTATTCCTCTCTGTTTTATTTTGTTTTTATCTTTGTTTCCTTATTTCTATTTTTGTTTTCTGCATTTTTCTTTCCACTTTTCTTTCCCTCTTTTATTATTTCCATATGTTTGTACTTGTTTCCATTTTTTCAGTCTTTCTTTCTAACTTAATATATATTTGTTCTTTCTTAACTTTTACTTCCTTTCCATTTCCTTTTTGCGTTCCACCTTTTTCAATTTTCCTTCTTTTTCTATATTTTCTTCTTTCCATCTTTTTTTTTTTTTACTATGGGTCTCCTTTCTTTCCTTCGTTTCTCTCTGTTTCCAACTTATCGTTCTACTTTCCTTCTTCATATTTGTTTTCTCACTTCTTTCTTTTCATCTGATTTCCATCTTTCTTACCATCTTTCTCTTCCCATTTCTACCACCTTTCTTCTTTCTGTCGTTCATCTTTTTTCTTCTCTCTATTTTTTTCTTTATTTTTCCAAGTTTCATTTCTTCTCTTATTTGCCTTTTTTCTTCCTTCTCTCTTCTTACTTGTAAGTAAAAAAGAAAATGTAAGTCCGTTTTTATATAGCGCAGCTACTCACCCTTACGGGTCTCAAGGCGCTGGGACCCGGAGTGGAAATTAAGTGAGCTATTGCCCAGAGTCACATGGTGCTGAGCTGAGCTGCCGCCGGAGCCGGGGATCGAACCGTGAACCCTGTGCTCCGAAGTCAGCTGCCCTGGCCGCTGCACCACACCACTTCGTCCTTTTCCCATCTTTCTTTCCTTCCTTTATTCCTTGTTTCCATCCTTCTGTCTGACGTTTCAACATCCAAGCATCTATCCAAGCATATGTCTATCCATCATTCACCCATCCATCCACCCACCTGTTAATCCTACCTTCCATCGCTTCATCCATCCTACTTCTCTCCATCTGCCCATTCATCCTTCTCACCATCTATTGACTCTTCCTTCTCCGATCCATCATTTCTTCTCTCCATACATCCCTCCAGTCGCGGCTGCTGCCAATGTACAGTGGCGGGGCAGCAGCGGTGGGGGGTGCAGGGAGGGGGTAAAGAATTAATAATACATTTTTTAAAAACTACCTGATGGCGACTGGCCAGCCACCTCGTGCCTCGGTGCTCTTCTGCTCTTCCTGCTCCCAGCTGTCCCATCACGGACCGCCCATCCAATCCAGACGCTGGTCTCATGCTATGAGAGCAGAGTGGGGATTGGCCTGAGCGGGCTGTTTTGACGAATCGCTCAGGCACAGGGAGTCTGTGCAGTTTCTCCACCCAGCTGTGGAATACAGCTGGGTTGGAGAAACTTAAAAGCGCATGTCTGTTTGACCTGCCTAAGACGGCCGGTCAAACAGACATGCGTGTTTACAAGCAGTGGTGTAACAAACGCCCCCGCAGCCCTCACGGTGCGGGGGACGAGCTACAGGGGGCCCCCTTCGGCACTGGCAGGCTCATGGCCTGAAAGCTCCGGACTGGGTCTGGAGCATAAGCGCCCCCCGGCATGTACTTTGCAGGGGGGCCGACCTCAAGTTTCGTTACGCCACTATTTACAAGTGCCCAGCACTCCTCTCAGTCCCTGCCCTGTCAACAGAGGATTGCTTGGCCCCGCCCTTGGCTCTGCAGCATCAGCTGCCAGTGAAAAATAAAACGATAACAAATTGTTTTATTTTTCATTCTGCACTAAGTGGGGTTACGCTCCTCCACCATTACGGAGGAGCCGCCGCTGCATCCATCTCTCCATCCACCCTTCCATCAAACTACTTTCCCTCCACATATCGCACCATCAGTCTGTCCTACCGGCCGTCCATCTTTCTATCCATCCACTCACTCATCCTTGTCTCCTTTCCTCGCACTCCTTTCATCCTGTGCTCTCTGGTTCCACGTGTCCCCTCTCCTCCAGCACTATAGTACTGTTCTTTTGCAGCGGTATTTATTACCCACTGTTCGGAGTCGATGTTCTCCATTCTGAGTCAAAGGAGCCCTTAACAGCAGTAACAAGGTTTTATATGACTCACAACTACCCAGCGGCCCTGCTGAAGCTGCTAAAGTGTGGGACTAGTGTTGCCGCCGCTTACTCCCGGAACGTGTGTGTGTGTGTGTGTGCGTGTGTGTGTGTGTGCGTGTGTCAGTGCGTGTGTCAGTGCGCCTGGACGTGCCTTGTCTGCCTCCCTTGCAGAGGTGAATGTCATTCTATAGTAGCACAACTCTGGTTGTTTTCGAGTCCGTTTGCCTAAGGACAGCGGATGTGTAGTGCTTAATTTGTAAAAGGATCAGTGCCGGTGCCCAAAGCTCTGCTCAGAAGCCAGTGACTGGCGCTATTAAATGTCTGCAGACTTTAAAAAAAATATATTTTTATTGAATTTTCATCCATATACCATCACAATATGTAGCGATCGTGATTACAATTCGTATACAGTCAGTCTGTCCCATTACTAAAAAAAAGAACACACCTTTACATTTCTTGTTGTTGAGGATCAGATTAGATCGTACATCCAGTACTGTACAACTCCTGCTACATTGGGATATGGAAGAACAATATCTGAAAACATATCTAAATAATTTAACTGTAAACAACCCCCCCCCCCCCCTCCGGTCACCTAGGTATACACCCCCCGTTGTCTATATACCTCGAAGTTGTTTTTAGTACCAGTTGCTGTATCTCACCCGTGGGCCCATTAGCCTGAGATAATCTATACTCATTCTCTGTCCTCCGAGCCCTGGCGAACTAACTGCGCCCTCCCAGTGGCCTGTGAAGGGGAACCCTCCACCTCTAGCGGGACCTCTGAAATCATACCCTGCCATGCTCTCACATCGTCTTCTAATTTTTCATCCCTCCGGACTAGTCTCATGTGGATTAATTCCGCTGTAGCCCATTCCTCTAGGTCCTTGGTCCAGTTTTTCATTGTGGGTGGCTGCGCTTTCATCCAGCTAATTGCCACCCGTCTCTTTGCCAACACTAGCCCCAGCTGCAGAAATCGTCTCGTAAGCTTTTTGCCCTTGGGCCTTGGGATAAGTCCCAGGAGTACCTGCCTGCTGGAGTGCTGAATCGACCACCCCGTTACTTGCTTCAAGTGGTCCAAAACCGCCTCCCAGAAGGGGGTCACCCCTGGGCAGTCCCAGGTCATGTGTAGGAACATAGCGTCGTTAAAACCACACTTGGGGCATTGAGAGGACCTGTCCGGGTAGATTCTATGTAGTGTATGTGGAGTCAGATATGTTTGATGTACTATATTAAATTGAGTAAGCTTAAATCTCACATTCGAGCTAATTTGTTTGACCTCTGCGTGTACCCTCCCCCACTCTGCCTCTGTCAAGGGCTCTTCGAGTAATCCGTCCCATCTGCCCTGTACTGGCAGCGGGTCTACAGCAAGGTCCTCTCTCAACGCCTTGTATATATGGGACACCAATCTGCGGCCCCCAGCCATCGTGACGAGGGTCCGGAGTGTGGCGGTTATGGGTGGCTCTTCAGGGAATGATGGCCATATCTCCCGCGCAATCGCAGAGATCTTGGCGTACTGGAGATGTTGTCCCCATCCTAGATCAAACGTCGATTCAGCTTCCTCTCTTGTGAGGAAACGTTAACCCAGATATAAGTCTCCCATAGTGGCACATCCCCCCGCTGTCCACCGAGTGATGGACATATGCTGGCTTATTTTCTTGAACGGTGTCACTGCCCATAGCGGGGCCTCCGGGGCGTACGGTGCTCTTTTCACTATTGTTTTTACTGCGTATTCCCATATAGTAGCCACCTGCCTAATAATGTCGGGGATGTGCGCTGGGACCCCCCGATCCCATCATGAGGAGCTCTGGGAGAGGAGTCTCCCCATAGGTACCCTCCAACAGCTGCTTCTCCCAATTGTCATTTTCCTCCAGCCAGTGTGTCGCGTGTTGTAGTTGTCGCTATGTAGTAGTGTGTGAATCTGGGTACCTCTAGCCTCCCCTGATCCCATGTTCTCTGCAAGGTATTTAGCTTCACTCTTTTCCGTTTGGATCCCCACAGGAGTTTCACCAACAGTCGATCCAGTCGTTTAAAGTACACCCATGGGATACGATAAAGAGAGCTCTGCAGGACATAGAGGCATCGTGGAAGAACCACCATTTTAATCAGGGCAATCCGCCCCATCAGAGATAGTGGAAGGTCTCGCCAGAACCTAATGGAGTTTTGAACCCCCTCTATGCATCTCCCCACGTTGTGTTGATGGTATGCGTCTTGCGTGTGTGCCAGCCGGACCCCGAGATATCGGACAGTGCCAGTGACCCAGCTCATTCCCACCACCGGCAGAGCGTCTATTCCCGCACCCCGTAGGTTTCCCATGGGGAAAAGTTTAGACTTCCCCTGGTTAAGACAGAGTCCAGAAATCATACCGAAACTGGTGAGTTCCTGAAGAAGCTCAGGGACCGCTGTTTCAGGGTGTCTGAGATATACCATTGTATCGTCGGCGTACATAGATACAACATGCACCGAAGTTCCCAGTCGAACTCCCCGGCCCTCCATTCGTCGTCTAAGGACAATCGCCAGCGGCTCCATCACTAGGGCGAAGAGGAGCGGCGACAGGGGGCAACCCTGTCGCGTACCTCGCTGGAGCACTAACCTATCCGACACCTGGCTCCGGAGGCGGATCTGAGCCGTACGGTTACAATAGAGCAGCCTCAACCATCTCAAATAGTCATCTCCCAGTCTCATCCGGGCAAGAACCCGCCACATATACTCCCACTCAACAGTATCAAAAGCCTGACGTATATCCAGGAGACACAACGCCCAGTCAGACTCCTCAAGATCCGGCGCATGCCATAGGTGTGCAAGTCTACGCAAGTTGTGAGTGGTATTTCGAGTCGGGATAAACCCAGATTGGTCGGGGTGGACCAACTGGGTCATATATGGCAAGAGTCTGGCCGCCAGCACACCACTTAACACTTTCACGTCTATATTTAAGAGGGATATGGGCCGGTAGGAGCCCGGGGAGTGGGGATCCCTGTCTGGCTTAAGAATCATGGAGACCAACGCCTCCATCATAGTTTTGGGAAGTGTCCCCTTCTCCAGGGCCTCTGTGTATACCGCAAGAAGGTGATCAACCAGCTCAGTGGCAAAGGTCTTGTAAAACTCAGCCGGGAGACCGTCGCTCCCGGGGCATTTTCCATTTTTTAACTGTTGAATATGCGTCAGTAGTTCTTCCCTAGTAGGAGGTGCCCTCAGGGCCTCTGCCTCGTCCTCGCTAAGTGTAGGAAACTCTATATCTTTAAAAAAATCTTGAAATGTGAGGGGTCCGTCGCGGAGCACCGTCTAACACGTGTGTTCTAAGTGTGTCGCAAATGCTCGAACAATCGCCCCTTGTGTGTGTAGCAACACTCCGCTACTGTCCCGGAGCTGTAGCACCGGAGTGTGTTCTGTCTCTGTCTTAATTAGTCGAGCTAGCAGTGCTCCGGACCTGTCCCCTTCCACGTGTAGTCTCTGTCTATAGGTGGTGTATTTGTACTTCTCTAGGCGGGACCAGGCTTCGAGTAGCTCTCCCCTAACCCGCCCCCACTCCGTTCTATTCTCCGGGGCCCGATGCAGTGTGGTCTCCAGGGTCTTCAAGCGCTTCTCTAGGGAATCTATATCCGCTATGAGCTGACGATGTACTCCGTAGGTCGTCTTCATACAGACCCCCCTGATGACAACCTTCATGGCCCCCCATTCCAGGGATCTCGTGTCAGTGGACCCCCAATTCTCCTCAAAATAATATCGGAGAGCCTCCCTTACTGCCTGCACAAAGGGGGGATCCAACAGGGCCTCAGCTCAAAGGCGCCATGATGGAATGGGCGCAAAACACACACAATTGATGGACAGAATGCAGAACAAATCAAAACATTCAGGGCGCAGGGTCAAGACTGATTTGCATATGGCTAAGTCCAAACTGGAATGGCATGGTGAGCAAAAAACCGATGGATTTAGGCCCAGATCTCTGTACTGGGGTGAATGTACGACATTGTTCTGCATTCTGTCCATCAATTGTTGTTTTTGCATTTATAATGGGATGGGCGGCATGCCCGGCCCGGAGATCAGGGTTAACAGTAATGGCGTGTGATCAGACAGATATCGTGGCAAGTAGGCGACGGCCTCTGTCGTGGCCACCAGGCCGGCCGTGAGACAACAGTTATCTATCCTAGAGAAGGTGTTGGCTGCCGGAGTGAAACAGGAGAACTCCCTTTTATCAGGGTTGCGTAGTCTCCATATATCTTGGAGTTGCAGGCCCCGCAGAATACCCCGAAGGGATTCCACCATTCGGGGTTTGGTTTTGTCTCTGGGAGGCTCCCTATCTAAGGACCCATCTAATACACAGTTAAAGTCGCCCATAAGAAGTATCTCAGCTCCCATGAACGGTGTCGCGGCCTTCAGCACTTCCTGGTAGAAATCGGGGCAGTCTATGTTGGGTGCATACACATTTATGAAACATAGTTCTTTACCTTCCCACCTCCCGAACAGAATAACAAAGCGCCCTTCAGGGTCCAGTACATGATGGAGATTCTGGAACGGCACTCCCGGTGCCACCCACACCAGCGCCCCCGTGCAAAGCCAGAGTAGGATGTGGCATATATTTGCTCCCTCCACCGCTTGCGTAAGCTTTTAATGGTATCTCCCCATTTGTGCGTCTCCTGGAGGCCTGCAACCCCGTATCGCTTTAGAAAGGCGTGTACTCTGCGACGTTTGACTATGTTTGCCAGCCCTCGGACATTCCAGCTAAGGAACTTCAGTGTTTGCACCGTCATGGCAAAGTAATGGTATGGTTGGGGCGCACAGCTCTTTCCGCCTCGGGCTCCCTCCCCGTCTCAACCAGCACTGGTATGGTATGGTGTAATTCCGTGCGACCCTGTGGATTCCCAAACAACAAACCAAAGGTATATAAACAAAAAATTTAACAACCCTTCCCCCACCCCCTGGGCAGCCATGTGAATGTACAAATACAGTTCCATATAAGCCATCATACGAACCGCCCCAAACCTCCTCCCCCCCCCCTTTACCCATAACAGGTAATGTTGTGCAAGAGAGTTGGTTACCCCGGGGCGCAAGATTGCTCTCAAGCCTCCCCGGCGAACCGAGGCTCTGTTGGGGGCGCTGCTGCTCCGCCGGCAGCTCGCATCCATCACTGTTTCATCAATTATCCAGACCCTCGACCTTTACAGTGTCCAGACCAAAAGAAATATCCCCAGACCTGGGAAGAGGAAGGCGAACCCCAGTGATACAATAATCTCGAGGCAATTTCCCCTTACTCATGCTATGCCTCCTCCCGACCTCTCCCTCCCGATAAACAGGCCCTGCTCACAGGCCTCAACTCCGTTCAGACTCCAGCTGACTTAGCTCAACAGTACAGTAGATACTTTACAGCTGGCGGAGATCAGTCTCTCCCACTTCCGGAGCCCCTCGTGCCAGGTACAAGTTCTGGTGTCGCTTCCACGGAATCCGGGACGATCTCAGTGTCCGAGGCCTGCAATGTGCCATCCCGCTGTACAGTGATCCGGCCCAGACTCATTGTTCTCCCTTCGGGCTTTTGTTTCTGAGGCTGCCGCCGACTCCTCACAGGTGATCTTGTGTTGTGTGAGCCTGCAGTGCCCATCGAGGACACCAGTCTTCTCCCTTCCAGAGCCTTAGTGTCCAGCCAGTCCCTCGCCTCCTCCGCCGCGAAAAAGAACAAGACCCTGCCCTCACTCTCCACCCGTAGCTTCGCCGGGAACATGAGACTGTACTTCAGATTCAGGTCTCTGAGTCGTCTCTTGACTGAAATGAAGGTCTTTCTCTGCTCTTGGACTCTTTGTGTGTAATCAGGGTAGATCGCGATGGAGTGTCCCTCAAAAAAGAATCGCCGTCCGCCACGGGAAAGTTGGAGCAGGAGGTCTCTGTCCCTAAAGTTGAACAGTTTAGCGATAATGGCCCGAGGAGGGGCCCCGGGTCGCGGGGGGGGGCCACCAGCGCTCTATGCGCCCTTTTCACGCTAAAAAATTTCGACAGCTGCTTGGGTGCCATTTCGTGGGTAATCCATTCCTCCAAGAAGAGATCTGCGGCAACCCCCTCCGCCTTCTCCAGAAATCCTACAAATCTTAGGTTCCCCCTTCTTGACCGGCCTTCAGAGTCTTTGGCCCGGTCATCGAGCCTGATCACCTGCCGTTTCAGCTCCACCACCGTGGCACAGAGACTCTTGACCTCGCTCTTCAGGGTCTCCGAGTCCTTTTCTGTGACTGTCACTCTGTCCGAGACCTTCCGTAGGTCGCATCTCAGCAAATTGATGTCGATAGCCACGGCGTCGATTTTCCGGATCATGTCGTCTCTTATCGCCTGCACGGCACGGATCACGTCCATGAGGGTCGGAGAGTCTTCTCCAGCCCTCTCCGATGCCTCTTTCTCCGGTACCCTGCCATCGCCTCGGTCTTCCGGGCCGTGCGAGATAGGCTGGGCATAGTTCAGTATTTTATTAGTTTGAGATTTTGGTATTTTATCTTTGCCCATTTTGTCTGACCGACTGGCAGATATGTCTATCGTCTGTCACGGCACGCTGTCTGTCTCCCAGCGCGGCCACAGTGATTAATGATGGCTGCCCAAGATCGTTGGGGGGACTCACTCAGGGGATCAGCACCTTTCGTCAGAATAATTTCAGGCCCCCCGGGCCGTTCTCACCGTGTATCTTCCTCCACCACATGAGCCTTGCTTGGTCAAAGGGATCACCGGATCCGACGGGCCATCTAGCCGTCTCTCAGCGGCCTGCAGTCTATGTCCAGGGCTCCGAGCGGCTGCGCAGCGGAGGTCCCAGCGGCCCAACCAGCCGTCAGCGACCAGCCAGGGTCGTCACCCGAGCCGCCACACCCGCCCGAGGCCTCTTACCGGTGTGAAGCCGGGGGCGTGATTTCCCCTTGCTGTCCTGATCCAGGAGTCCAGGGCCCCAAAGGTTTAGGAGCCCTTTGATTAGGGGCTCACCAGGTGCCCCTGTCATGTCCTGCTGCACGGCCTGCTAGAAAGCCTCAAACGTTGAGTAAATACGGATTTATTTTAAATTGTTCTTTTTTTATTAGGATGGAGAGATGTGATGACTAGAATCCATTACAGAGTCTTTGTTTTGCTAGTTCAGTGCAATGTTCACAGAAAACGTGATACAGATATGTCCTCATTGTGTACACTCATTGTGTACACTCATGGTGTACACTCATTGTGTACCATACAATAAGGCAATAGTAATAAGCGTGGGAAAATTGTACAGTCCATCCTGAATGTTTTCCTGGTAATGAATGATGGTGTAGTAAGGACAATGAGGGCCAAATAGTCTATGCTGAACACACCCTCACCTCCCGGGCTCCTGTCCATGCCCTGACCACCTGAAGGGCAAGAGCACGTGCACATATGTAGATATGTAGCGAATTGGATAAAGATCATTGATGATAGAAGTTACCTTTGATTTTGAGCTCTTGAACTCTTACGTTAACTCAGTCTTTTCTTAATAAAAGAGTGAAATAACCTAAGTACAAGCCTAGCCCTGGTCAGTGGTTGCCTTCCCTTAATAGTGCCATGATGCCATGAAGGATACCATGAAGCATCGGCAGGAAGGCCACGTCTAGGCTCCTAAAGATGCCCACAAGAAATTGAGATATCAAATTAGCCAAATTATCAGATAGAGTAGGCACATGCGCCTAGTGCACCGCCTCCTCCATAGGTCTTTGCCCACATGGGAATAATGTTGCTGAAACAGCAGAAAAGGAAGAGAACATATTAGAGGTTCTGAGCTTTCCTGATCTGGCAAGAGATCCACCAATTGCATTAGGGAACAGTGCAGCACCAGCAGATGCGCACATCGGTGGGATGCAGGCAGGGACCACGCAAGCAAGTGCAGCAAGTGTTGGCGTGGCGAGCGGTAGCCTAACAGAGAATAGAGTGACACGCGCCAAAGCGAGATGAGACGTTGATACAACACCTCCACACTAGCTCTGAAATGAACTTCTTCCTTACCCTACCTGTCCAAAATGCTGGTTCAGAGAGGTCGGGCATGTAATCCACTTATTACCCAAGAAATTCTAAAAACCTACTGTGGAATAGAGCTACAGGCCCTGAGCGTGAGCCACAATCTCAAAGATAGATCCCCTTTACTAGTGACGAGGTCATTGATGACTTTTGTGACTTTTTTGTGTCCAGCTAGATGTCTTCTTACCCTTGCAAGAATACCAATCAATTAGGTGGCTTGTAAAGTGTGACTACTCACCCGTAAGAGTCTCAAGGCACTGGGGGGGGGGGGAAGGGGAGGCGGGACGACTGCAGATCTGTCGCAAGGCACTGTGGTTCAGTTGAAGAGCCAGGTCTTGAGGTCCTTCCTGAATTAGGGCAGTGACGGTGGTTGCCTTAGGGGGAGAGGCAGGGTGTTCCAGGTCCTTGCTGCGAGGTAGGAGAAGGATCTTCCCCCAGCGGTGGTCTTGTGGATATGTGGGATGGCGACCAGGACCAGTTGAGTGGAGTAGAGGTCTCTGGTGGGTGCTGGAACTAAAGGCATGTGTAAGGAGATTGAAGGTGATTCTTTTGTTGACTGGGAGTCAGTGGAGGTCTCTCAGGTGGCTGGTGATGTGGCTGTGGTGGGGGATGTTGAGGATGAGTCTGGCGGAGGCGTTCTGGATGCTTTGCAGTTTCTTGAGGAGTTTATGGGGGATGCCGGCATAGAGTGCGTTGCCGTAGTCGAGTCTGCTGCTGATGAGTGTTTAGGCAACCATACCATGATCCCCATCTGACCTTTTGAATATCACCCATCAGTTTCTTTCAATATCGACAATCCCCACACATGCAAAGAAGAGTTGCAAACTGTTCAAAAAGCCAACTGGCCACAGCAATCCCCTACAAATAGCAGTGCTCTGACCACTGTTAAAGATGCCTTGTTGAATGCTGTGACTGAAGTGTGCCCTTGTTAGCGCTTTCCTATGTGCTAATTTCAGGAACCATAAAGCGCTATCAGATGGATTGAGTTTCACAACTAAGTCTGATCAACAACTCAGATACATTCAATAAAATGTGAAACACATTAGTCTCCACAAGAATGGCAGAGAATATTTTAGTTTCAAACCATAAAAGTTTATTAAAGGTCAATGGTTGACAGAAGTAAAAAACAGGTTAGCACCATTTAATGATCAAAATGTGTATGCTTCTATAAATATGCAATTCAAATAAGTCAAACTCATATAACTTAAAAACAAACCAGCATGGGGTCACCTTAAGACTAAAGATAAAAAAAAGCTAGTCCTCTCTCTGAGTACTCTAAATCTTCTGCTCTGCTCAAACCTAAATCTTAGTCTGAACTACTCAATTCAGATCTGCAGTATATTAAAACACAACCCTAAAATTGACACACCTGCAAGCAGTTTTCATAAGGCTGGCCAACCAGGTTAAAGCAAGATGACACAATTATAAGCTCATTAAGTTTCTCATAATATAAGCTTCTTTCTACGTCCTTCAAACTATACTGTCAGTAATTGGTATAAGTTCCACACTGCAGGTGTCGTCTTAAATGCACTATTCATTAAAATATTCCACCATAATCATAAAGAAAAGAAAACATTTCTTCACAAGCAATTGCAGTGCAACACCAAATGACATAACGACCAATTCCAGTGTGGCACACAAGCTAAACAGCCAACCTCAGCACAATACATAATGACGTAGCTCACAGCACACAGTGATTCTTACTTCACTCGTATCTGCTTCAAAAAAACAGGGGGGAATTTTAAATCATCCAGGCCAAGTCGGAAACCATCCTCTGCTACCAGATTTATTAGCGCTTTTCTATGTACTAACTGCGGGGACCATAAAGCACTATTGGATTGATCAAGTTTCACAACAGAGCCTGGTCATCAAGTAAAATACATTCAATAGTATGTGAAGCACATTAGGCTCCACAAGAAAGACATAATATTTTAGTTTCAAATCATAAAAGTTTATTAAAGGTCAATGGTTTACAGAAATAAAAAACCAGGTTAGCACCAATTAATGATCAAAATGTGAATGCTTCTATTAATATGCAATTCAAATAACTCAAAATCATATAACTCCGAAGACAAACAAGAATGGGGTCACCTTAAGACTTAAGATAAAAAAGTTAGTCCTCTCTCTGACAGAGGACTCTAAATCTCCTGCGCTGCTCTGATCTATATGTCAGTTGAACTACTCAGTTCAGCTCTGCACTATAGTAAAACACAGCTCTAACATTTTACACACCCACACACAGTTCTCATAAGGCTGCCCAATTGGGTTAAAGCAAGATGATACCATTATGTGCTCATTAGGTTCTCAAGGAAGGTTTCTCACAATACAAGCTTCTTTCTGTGTCCTTTAAACTACACCGTCTGTATCAGGATAAGGCCTATGGAATAAGCGCCACGCTGCAGGTGTCTTCTTGAATGCGCTAATCATTAAAACATTCCACAGTAATCATAAAGAAATGTAACATTTCTTCACAGGGGAAAGATGGAAAAAGAACATTGCGTTCATTAATTAGGACTTCATCTCGCCTAGAAATAAAATGCTCACGTATCACAAAGCAAATTGGCTAACAACGTTAGCCATTCTAAAATTCAGGCTTATATTATCTAAAGTTAATCTAAACATAAACAAATATGATTTCTGTCTACAAATATCATTAGCATGTCTATATGTTAATGTTGTATTAATGCAAACATTTTAATGTAAAAACTTCTACAACCTTATAAAACAGATTGGACCAAGATTAATAACTATAAATAAAATAAAATGGAAGCCTCTGCTATTTTCATTGATTGTTTGAAAGATGTATTTGATTGCTATTCTGCTATTGTGAATGCTGCCACAATGGCTCGATAAGAAATAGACACTGCTTTTGTTCAAGGTCTGTTACCTACGGTACATGGTCAGTTGAGAACTATATATATTGACAGGCACAACAAAATCTGTCTGAATTGGTTTCTGTAGTAAATCATTGTGTAGCTATTGAAGAGCATAAGAAATAATCCTTTGAATCTAAACTAATTTAATTACAAATGCAATAATTCTGACAAACAGACAGAGGGAGAGGCGCAGGAGGAATGGGGGGAAGGTGAGTACGGGGGCATAGCGGATAGGAAGGCAGAAGAGTTTGCGCCGCCAGGTAACTCCTCATGTTTCTGTTGTAGCCAGTTAAGGCACTGGAAGCGAAATTACCCAAAACTACCTTGAGGGCTCACATGGTCCACCAGAACAGTCTCACTTCCTTCCTCCCCCACAGAATTGATAGCCAACATTTTTGGACAGCCTGCGAAGAGCTGACTGCTTTGTACATGTATTGATTCCTTTAGATCAGAAAAGCATACAAATAAGTGTTATTAAGTCCACTTCATGCGTTTTTGATGCTAGTGCTAGTTGATCAGCCCGAAAAACCTCTGAATTTCCTAGTATTCCTTTCTCAGGCATAACAAATTATTCCGTTGGCATTTCTATACACCATTCCTTACCTCATTACTAATCCTGTATCTTTTTCCTTAGGTCCAGTCTTTGAACTAGTGATGGTGTCTATTTGAATGTGACAATTGAAAATGAAAATACTATTTTGGCTGTCATATGTGAAAATGATTATTCTTACACACATGATGCTGTGAATTTCCCACCTAAAACCATGTCTGCTAGATCACGTCTCAACCTCTTTATGGTCTCAACATACTAGCAATGTAGGTTGTATTTTACTTACTGAAACGTAAAAATCAGGTTGAACCCAATTAAGAAATTCCCTAGCATACTTCTGTACTCACCATGTCACAGGAATCCATCCAGTTATTGCAGCTCTGTTAAAGCAAAAGGTTTTGGTACCCACTGTAAGCAGCTGCAACACTTTCATCCCGCATATAAAAAAGCCTAGTAAAGACATATACATACATGCTATAAATGCTGTTGTGCCTGAATCAGCTACTATTTTGCTATGCATTCTTGAAAAGGCCTTGCGGTTGACGTATCTACAAGCAGCGGCTGCCACTAGAGGGCTCCGGGGCGCCGCCCACCTCGTTTTTTCAAGTTATGTGGATGGTAATTGTAAAGAGCAATTACCATCCACATAAGTTTTTAAAAAAATAAATAAGGGCTTTAAGCCTGTGCTGGATGCTGCCTAAGTGCCTGGCTGCCTCTCTCACTTGCTGCATTAGAGTCAGGCAGGCAGGCACTTTCGAGTGGGACACGTGCTCTAATGAGCATGTGTCCCTCAGCATGTTCCTTTGAAGAAAAAAAGCCTATGCAGGATAAGGGCTGACCTAGCGCCAGCCCAGGCCTGCAATGTTCAGGGGTCTGAAGAGACATCCCATTTCATGACGCCAGCAGCGTCATAGTTACAAGCAGTCATGGGCGTCTAGGACATAAGCCCTGCATTCCCCGGACTGCCTGTCAATCACTTTCACAGGCTGTAAGCAATGCCCTTTCCCATCTCCTCACCTGTGACATGTTCTGAAAGGGTGTTGTTTGCAGCCTGTGAAAGACTGCAGGCATGTGACTCGAGGTCACAGAGTCATGAGACTCAGTGACCTTGAGCCACATGCATGCTTTTGCATCGGAGGGCGAGAGGGCATGCCTGGCACCCTCAGGCTTTCCGTCTTGACCTGGAACAGCAGCAGCACACCCTGTTGCGGGCTGCAGTGCGTGTTCCAGAGCAGGATTTTCCAGGTAAGTGGGATGGGTGTATGGAGGCCTTCAATCATGCCTGCCAGCCTGTGGTTTGTTTTTAGGTCGAGCCTAGGCAACGCGCATGCGCTGTCTGCAAGACCTTCTGTAATCAGTATACGGAGTGTAATCTCGCCTGCGGCTTGCCATTGGTTCACTCCTATGTTTCTCTTGTTTCCTGGCTCCTTATTGGTTGGTGCTCCTGATATATCACTTCAGTTTTATGGCAAGCAGCACCGACCAACTACAGTTTACTTACGCTACTAGGTGTTTAGGGGTTTAGTTTGAACGTCTGAACACGGCGCCCGCTTAATTTAATATGCTCGGGCGCCATGCTTTATGTTGTATCACTGCTCCCGTGGAATGCAGCCCGGCTTGGGAGCCGCAGCCAGCTTCCCGGAGTGCAGAGCGAAAGCGAATGGCTCATCTGCCAGGGCCACCTGGATAACCACAGCTCAAGAACACCGGCAGAGGTGACAGTGCAGCTCTGGACATGGGGGTAGCACTGGGGGAGGAGCAGAGGTACTGCATAAAGGGGTGCAGGCAACAGCTGATTCATGAGGCTCACAAAGATGCCTCCACTGTTAGCAGGGCCCGGTACCGGCACTCCTTGCTCACTTTACACTGCCAGACATGCTGCCTACTCTTTACAGCCACTGCACCGTCACCATATTCCGCCAACCACTGCCTTTCCTTTCCGCTTAGGCCTCACACTGCCGCGCCCCGCATTGCTGTGCAAACTCACAGGAATGAGCCTTCACCACAGCGCATGCACTGCTCAGAAGGGACGGAGCTGGGTTGACATAGGTCCACCATCTTAGAGCCAGGCAGGGCATTATACTTCTATCAGTGGCATTCCTAAGGACATGATGTTTTGGCTGGCTTCCAAGACGAATACCATAATTTGCTCAGGCAAAACTTCAGAACATTTGTTCCTCATAAAATCCGAGGTACAGTTATCTGTGCGTATGCATCTGTTTTGTCTTAGAGTAAGATGCTACAGCTTTCGAACTCTGCCAGCAAACCCCTCAGCTCAAGCTGCAAAGATCTGCTTTTTGACCTCAAATGGCAGTCCGTAACGCTCTCCTTCTCTTAATGTGGCTCCAGACCAGAACCCAGTATTCATTCCGTTTAATAGAGATTTACATGAAACCCCTTTATGGGCACAGGATAGTAAGTGCGAACTGATATGTAAAGCCTTTCTACTTTATAATTCATGGAAAATATGCTGGTTTTTAGATGACAAATACAAAATGTGAATAACGCGCAGAGCCACAAAACAAACTTACCATCTTTTTTGCATCAAAAAGGCAGCCATTACCTATCTAAAGTTTATGGAAGTATCCTACAGAACTTGGGAACTATTTTATATTGTTATTGATTGAAAACGCTGCTACTTTATAGTATCACGTTATGGACCTGTGAAAAAGGATTGTTTCCCACTAAAGCAAAATGTATGTCCCTATATACAAGTTAAACTTGTATATATGATTCATTAATGCAAAAGCTTTGCTTTTGGGGAGGGTGTTCTAAGTAAATTATTTGAACTCAGCTCGCATTTTTACGTTATTATAGCCATAGCTTTAATGTACAGGGCATATAAAAGCATATAATATAGTATCGCGTGCACTTATTCCTTAAATAATCACTCCACTGCAAACCCAAAAATATAAATAAAAAACATTATCATTTATAATACCAGTAGCTTTTACTTTTACAAATGCGAGGCCTATTGCATTGCAAATGCTTGTTACTGTTTAGAAACAAAAAAATACGCAGGCTGGCACAGCAGAGCACACATCTGGAACTCATGTATTTAAAAGTGCTCCTTTTGTGTGCTTTTATCATGCTGGCCCTTTTACTTTGGTGCATTAGTTCATATCACTATATTGAGAGCCATTTACTAAAACTATTAATAAATGCCTCTCAATGTAGTGATGTCAACTGATGTACTACAGTGAAACGCACCTGCATGTTAAATAAAAGCATACAAGAGAGCACTTTAAATATGTGGACTCAGGATGTGTGCATCCTGAAGTGACATACTTACAAGTGCTCTAGTCTCTTGTAAGCTTGTAACATGCAGGAGCATTGCACTTTAGTAAATCAGTTAATATCACTATAGTGAGAGTCATTTATTATCAGATAGAATAAATGCCTCTCAATATAGTGGCATAGTCTGAGTACTAAAGTGAAACGCCCCTGCATGTTAAAAGCAAACAATGGAGCACTTATTAATATGTGAGTTCAGGATGCTGAACAAAAGTGCTCTAGTCTCTTGTAATCTTTTAACATGCAAGAGCGTTCCACTTTAGTAAATCAGTTTATATCACTATAGTGAGAGGCTTTTATCAACAGTTTTAACCCCTTTCAAGTTCCACCAGCCGCCACTGGTATCTCCTAAACTTTTCAGGTTCTTAGTACACTCTGTTCACCGCATGGACATCGCTACACCGAACACAGATGTGTCCTTGAGGTAACACATGGTACTGGGGAGAGGAACCGGGGAATGTGATGGTCTTTGGAAAAGGCCGGGTTTGACGACTAGTTGAAATGGTTGCTTCACCAGGAAGCTTGGTACACAATATCCTACTAGGGAGACGCAGTAGACTATTCTGTAATTTTCAGTTCTTTTATTTAACTTTTCAATTGTTACCTTCCTGTCACTTTGGATTTCACCCACTCCCTGTCTCCCAAGACCCAGGCCCTCATTTAACAAGAGGCCTGTGCCGCCGGAGCGTCACTTTTTAGAACCCTCCGGTGGCACAGGCCTCTCAATCCTATCCATGAGGCGTAGCGAAACAACCCTGTATGGCTTTGCATGGCCTCATAGATACGGAGTAAGGCAAGGCAGCTCTATGTCAAGGAGGCATTCCATGGGCGCTGCTGTGGGTGTTCCCATGCAACACCATGGATTTTGACACTGCCCCAGATTTACAACATCACGTAAACCAGGGGCAGCGCCAAAAACGTACGCTGCCCCAGAGCAGGCATAAATGAGAAATGTTCACAGTTCTCCTTGTTTTCCCTCCTTTCAGGTGTGCTTCATTCTGCAGCACACATAGAATGAGGAAAGCACCTTTGTGACTGTTTTTGTGCAGGAAGGTTCTCCTTCCTGCACAAAAACAATCATGCCAACAACACAGACACCCTTCCACAATGGTGCAAGGGTGTCTGTGTTGGCGCTTGGCTGCAAATTGTGTGCTGGCTGAAAGAACAGGAATGCACCCTATCTTGTAAATAGGGTGCATTCCTGCACTTTCGAATTGGTGTAGGGCAGAGTAGCAAAATGATTTGCGGCGCCACCCTACCCCAATTCTTTATAAATGAGGCCCCCAGTACCTACCGTGGGATTACCTTTGCTCTGTGTCACTCTACCTCTCGTGTTATTTAATGTCTAACAGACAATCGAAAAATTGAGGTTTACTACGAATCCTTGTATTCTAGGATTATCTAGATAATGGGAAACAAAAACAATGAATTACATTTGTTATTAACTGAACTCAAACCATTTCCAAAACCTTCACAAATTCCCTCATAATATGAAAGTACTATATTTTCTTTTGATCTTCTTTTACTGCGTCGAAGTGTTCCAAAAGGTATCTTTGATCTTTCTTGCTCATGCACCTTTTAGAGGTTGACTTGTCCTCCCCCGGATGCCTATTCATCACTAACTATCTAAAAGCTAAAGTTAAGTTATATTGACAAAGGAAGAGATTTTGTGGAATGATTTTGTGCCTTCTGCATTTGCATATCTTGTTATAGGACTCAGTTGAAGCCACACTCTGCTTTTCCAAAACATGACAGTATTTCCAATCACCATACTCTGATCTTCTCCAATGTCTCTTCCTCTTTTAAACAACCAAAGATACCTTGCTTTTCCAAAAAGAAATTGCTTTCATATCTCTGCATTCAGTCTCTAAAATCTTCAGCAGGTCTCAACCAACGTGGACTCTGCTACCAGATGCATATACTGAGTCACCTTCCATCTTTTAACAAACACTTAGGGAATATTTGGACACCCTGGTCCTTCCAAGATGGTCTACACTGGTTCAGTACATTGCCGGTTTGTTGGTTACATCTGACTCATTGACCGATACAAAAGCAATTCCATGTACCTGCTCATTGAGTTATCTAAGCGATGGCATAAAGGTTTTAGGAAGAAAATTACATTTTGTTTACCCTGTCTTCAATATTGGGGTCATGACATCTCGACTACAGAAGCTGCCCCCCGTAAGCTATCCCAACTCCTTACCATCTCCAAGGTATGCACTCTTTTGTGGATGGCTGACTACTGAAGACTGTAGATTTGCTAGTATTGTTAGACCTCTGAAAGATTCCACTAAGAGGCCCCGGAACTGTTGCCCTGGTCCAAGGAGGCAGAAGAAGCCTTTGTGTCTTTAAATGCTTGATCTTCTGCACCTGCTTTGCATTCACCTGATTATGCTACAGCTTACACTGCCCTGTCATGAGGAAGAAGGATTTGCCCTAGGAGTGTTGGTGCAAGATCACAAAAAGAAACTGATTGGTTACTATTCCTCTGCCCTGACAACAGAGCTGCCTCCACGTCTTTTCTCTGTTGCAACAGCAGCCCATCTTGCTGAACTGTCTGAAAATATTGTTCTTGGGTCACCCTCACTGTGAATGCACTGCATGTTATGGCTGCACTATTATAGCCACTAAAAGCCTGCATCTTCTATGCGTAGGTTGTCTTAGTAAGAAATGTTATTGCTCTTGGCTTCCCTTAACACTCTGGTATGGTGTCCTGTTATAAACCCC
Organism: Calotriton arnoldi; assembly: GCA_963921515.1. NCBI lineage: Eukaryota > Metazoa > Chordata > Amphibia > Caudata > Salamandridae > Calotriton > Calotriton arnoldi. The sequence goes on from CAWUFW010005193.1 coordinate 1,243,814, forward strand.
GCTTCACTGATCCCTACTTCCCTCAATGGAGAATCACATGATTGTATTCTCACCACCCCCCGTTTGTCTGAACACTGTGTCGATCTCACTATGCACCTTAAGCAAACGGTGATATTATGTTATGTTGATGCTTCCTGCCTCAGAAATGATAAAGGAACATGAGTTGCCAGTTATGCTGTTTGCACTGTAAATTAAGTTTTTAAGGGTCTTTGCTTACCCCGAGCCCTTACCTCCTCGTACAATCTGCTCAATTAGCTGAACGAATTGCTCTTACGCGTACTAGTCATTTTAGCGAATCAGAAAACTGTAACCTTCTTTACTGACTCAAAGTACGCATTTGAGGCAGCCCATGTCTTTGGATTCCTTTCGTTGCAGTGTGGGTTTCTAATTTCAGCAAGGATTCCCATCAAACATGGGTCCTATGTTAAATGTTTGCTTGGTGCACTTCAATTGCCCTTGAAAGGAGCTATTGTTGAGTGTGCTGATCCCCAATCCACCCAAGGTGCATTGTCCAAAGATGACGCATTTGCCGTCAGTGCTACTAAAAATGCTGCTTTGTCTCCTGACTGTGAGGTAACATTGTAGGTGTCCCAGACTGTTGAACCCCTCATGCCCAATCCTACAGGATTTCGCATATTTATAAGATCAAACCCTGAAAAGTTAAAAGAACGCACGGGCCAGGTATGAATGCTCAAAGCATTCCGATGGGTTATGCAGAAACAAACTAAGGAGAGTGGTTGCTCCAAAATTATTGCTCTTGAATCTATCCCGGATGTCTCGTGGTATTGGACATATTAGTAGAGATTCTGTTAGTTCCCATTCATTTGCACCTCACTCCTTCCACTGCTCAACAATGCTGCGATACTGTTATATTCCATATAGGTACCCCAATATAGGCTCAGGTAACATTCTAACCTTTCACCTATATTCTACCCTACATTACACACAACGATTCTTGGGAACTGACCTTTTACCCAGATACGACACTACACACAGAACGCAGGATTTTCCCGAGTAAAAGCCTCAAACATTATGCATAAGGATTCTTGGAAACCCTCCTGAATAATAACTGTGTATAAAGTTCATTCCCGACGTCATCCTAAGTCCGACAATGGCACAGCAAAGTAGGACCCCTGGGGAGACCTTTGGGTATATAAACATCACATCTTGCTGAGATAGACAGAAGAGAACTAGGACTTCCATGCCGACACACTGACGCGAAACGCTGACGCGAGACGCTGAGGCTCCTGCATGCAGATACTCCAGCTCGCAGTGGTCTAACATCCCTTGCGGAGTGTCCAACTCGAGACCAAGACGGGGTCCCACAGTCTCTCACTCCGGGTAATGGGATTGACTTTATCCTAGAGGGATTCTTGGCTTTACACCTACACACATGCTAGGTACACTTAGGTACATCTAGTTAGGATTGCATCGTAGGAGTATGAATTTTACTGTCATGTATTTTATATACCTGCCTGTATTCATGGTTTTAGCACAATAGTAGAAATCTACCATCCTTTTACTTTCCTAGTGCTTCTAATCATTTATATCTGTTTCTGTCTAGTGGTTGTTTCAGCACATCTATTTTACACTAGAATAACGACTGTTCAATAAATGCTTATTGAAAAACGTCCATATCGTTTATTCTGTGTATCTCTCCGAGACAAAGTGAGCACGAGTGACTGAGCAAAAAGTATTACACTGTTTCCATGGTCCTGAGAGATCAGGGTTGTCATGTTCGATAGTTGCCAAGAACTATTCTCTCCTTGGTAAGAGGGGTTTCTAGTGGCACTGTGAGCTAGCTGGTATACAGGCTAATATACCCAGTAGGGGTGTCTAGAATCCATCTGACACCAATCCTACAGTGTATATTGTTTAAACGCGCAGGTCCTATATAGGCTTCATAGGAACTACACGACAATACTTGAACCATATGTATTAAGGCCACCCCAGCTGCACACGTTGGTCTATGGAGCTCTTTTGTTTTCATGCAGATCGATTTCAGACAGATGCCTCTGTGTTGTTCTTATATTTATGAGCGAGTATTAGAGTGGATGGCTTTTGGGTGGATCGAGGATTACCCATGTGCTTGACCTAACATTATTATTGTAGCCAAGACTCTATTTAATGTAAGACTTTATTCCACCGTTTGGGATACCACTCTGGTTGAGAAGTGGCAAAGAAACTCTCTTTGTGTCCTCTATTACTCGGGTACTAACCAAAGCCTTAAGACTCGCACATCATTTTCATTGTGCATATAGCCCTGAATCATCTGGAAAGGTAGAGCAAAGCAAAGAAACCTCAGAAAACAAACAGCACTGCCTGTTTGGGCCTGTTACGGTCAGATAAAGCCTCGGGCCAGAACCCCTGTTCCAATGGAACTTCCACCTATTCCTCACTCCACAGAAAAGTGCAATGCGATTAACATCTTCTTCAGTGAAAAATACAGGAGATCCAACAGCACATCCAGGGCACTTCTTACGCCCACCCCTTTCCGTACAGTTCCTCAGTGGTCAGCATTCAAAGACCTATCCCTCCCAGATCTTGCTGACAACTCCCTCAAAGCCACTTTCTATGAAGATGATGTAATACCAACGTCCTTCATCAAAGCTCTCTCTGAGGATACTCTCTTACCTCTCTTTACCATTGCCATTGCTTCCCTCACTCAATGCATATTCCAGACGCTCTCAAGACAGGCCAGATCATCCCTTTCATAAAGAAACTTACACTAGACTCTGGGGACCTCGCCAACTATAAGCCAATTTTTCATTTATCATTTATGGGCAAGATCTTGAAAAAGCAGTCTATGTTTAACTCGAAGACCTCATCAATGCTAAGCATCTCCTGCATGACTTCCAGTCTGGCTTTAGTCAGGCTGCAGTACGGAAACGATGCCCTCTTCACCACAGATGAAGGTGACCCCTACTTCCTGATATTGCTGGACCTTTCAGATGCCTTCAAAACAGTTGACCATCCCACCCTCATACAGACCCTGAAGTCTTGAATGGTCTTCATTAGCAATGTCCTTCAATGGTTTTCCTCCTACCTTTTCAATCCACACCAGTTTGTTCACATGGGCAACTCACAGTCACAAATGATCCCTATCACTTCTGGAGTCCCACAAGGCTCCATACTGTCTCCTGTCATCTTCAACCTATACATGGAGCCTCTTGGTTCTCTTCTCACAGATAACAGCATCAAGGTTCATCAATATTCCAATAATACACAACTCTACATGAAAGCTTCCTCTACTTCAGACATCCAACGCCTCAAACACTGCTTGCACATCATCCAGACCTGGATATCTAGCACCTACATGAAACTCAACCCAACCAAGATTGAATACCTTTTATTTGCCAATAACAATGAAAAAGATACAATACAAACCAGGCTCAATGACTTTAACTTTGATGACTTCAAACCTCAACTTTTACCAAATGTGTCACTTAGATTCACTCTGGACACCAACCACACTTTAGAGGAACACGTTGCCACAAAACACAAAGACAGCCTGTTACCCTTTCAAAAAAGTCAAACTGTTTCTTCCTGAAAGTGACTTCAGAAGAGCTGTTCAAGCCCTCGTACTCTTGGAACTGAATGGTGGTATTAGCCTACTCCAAGGCCTCCTATACTCCACCCTCGCACCCGTTAGGATCATCCTACACACAGCAGACCATTTCATCCAGGCCCTGAAGAAATATGATCATGTCACCCTCATCGTGATGGAACTCCATTGGCTACCCTTGCCAGCGCTCAACATCCTCAAAACCAGCTGCATTATTTACAAAGCTATCACGACCAGTACCCTCTCTTATCTTGCAGACAGACTCCCCATCCCTAGTGGATGTCGGCACACCTGCAGCCAGGACAACATCAGACTGTAGACTAAGAACTGTGAAAAAGGGAGAAACACAGCAGGCCTTCTCCATCTAATCATCCAGGGTCCGGGATAACATCCTTGTATCCATCAGGACCGTCCCATCGCTGTTCCAATTTAGAAAAGAGTTGAAGACTCACCTCTGTAAAGAACACTACACCACAATACATGAACCATCCACAACTCAGCTCCATATCCTCTTACTCATTGACTCTATGCTTGTCATTGACCACGTAAAGCACTTCACTGCCTTTTGGCTAGGTTTGCTCTGCACAAATGCCATATACATATGTACATACATAAATGCACACGTACATACAGTGAGCCCAGGAGCCCATAGACTTCATTGGATGAGTGCCAATGTTCCCAGTTTCTTTCGATTGGAAGCACATGCACTTTATTGCTGAATTTGACAACTACAACACTTGTATCTGTTGATGATCTGACAAAGTCCTTGCCCAATCCACAGATTTTGTCCCCCGCTGTACATCTTGCATAAACTGCCCAAGGATTGTTTTGTGAAGTCAGAAACAGCATCATCATCATGGGACACAATGAATGCAAAGTTTCCATCCTGAAACACACTGCCACAGATATTGTTCTAGTTTTTACCTAGGATGAAATCCCAAGTAAAAATCATTCCTTTTGGTGTATTATTCACCCTCGGTGGTCTGCTAATCTGACTGAAACTGATTACATTTACAGCAACAGGACTTATGTGTGGCTTCCTAGGGACTTGTCTGGGTCTTGCATATGTTGTGCTGTCCATCAGACATTTCCTTGCTCAACCTCCTGCCCTGTGTAGAAAACTGACCAGAGACATTTCAGAGACTGCCACCTGGACCCCATGCTATGGACTCTCCATCTACGAGATACTTTGAATTGAGATAGTATTGGGGGAGGTAGCAAATTCAACCTCCGTAGAGTTCATTACACCCCCATTAGTGGCCCACCAAAGCGTGATTTTGAAAATTGGGTCTTGGCTATAACCTGGCTGGTATTGAATACTTGCACCATTTAATGTAACTCTACGTCCGCCATGTATTCTATCTCAGGCTAGCATTGCCCACAGGAAGTGACGCTGAGTTGCTTTCTGGCTCTCGAGGTGTGGAAACAATGAAGTAGCCTGCTCAGCCCCAAACTGGTAATAGGTGTGATACTAAGGAAGGCTGTACTCCTGTACTTGTGAGCTCAGCTAGGCATCTGGTCTTAGTCTTTGTGGGAATATGTGGGTATAGGTTTGGCTCTTGTCTTTCCTTGACAAGCTTCTCTCCACCGATTATTTCAGAGGGACCCCTGGTCGGATGACTTCACAGACTCTTCAGTTGTCTTTTGTCTGTCCCATCCACCCTGTTTCAAATGAATATGTCTGTGCGACCAAAAGAGGACAGAAAAGACTTTTAATGCATTTTGGTGCCTGTCCTGCATTCACCAAACTCTAAATCTGCCCCAAGACACAAGTGTGAGATCTGGTGAGGATTTGGGATGCAAATTCAGTGCACATCTGTCCTGATCTGTTTGCCTAAACATGGTTATTGTTTTGAAGGGAATCTTTCACAGCTGTTGAGGCTGTAACTGATCTGTGTTTCACTGCTGTAGCTTGCTCTGCTTCTATTCTGTGTGTGATAGTAGAATCCAGAGCTGTTCCCTGTGCATGGGAGTAGCCAGACAAATCACATATACTACTAAAGAGTGAAACGAGCTAATACAGGACTCTCTAAGAGTTTTGAGGGGTGCCCCTCCCCTGAGGGTACTCTTACTGCAATCAGCCCAAATCGTGAATTTCATAGCTGGGTTTAAAAAGCATATGGTGACAGACTTACAGGTTTTCCAGTGAGAGCTGTGTCTACCAGCGACACCATAGCCGCAGCCGAAGCCGCTTAGAGTCAAGTTGAGGTTTGCCCGGCCCCGGACACGCAACAACTGCGACGGCCCGACTCAGAGACCAGGGAGAACCGGCAGCCAGTAAGAGCTGCTGTTGTTGCTGAGACCGGGTGATCGGGTGAAGAGAGCCGCCCGCGGACTCTCTTCTTGCGAGAACGCGCACAGCCCGAACCGGAAGGGTCAGTCAGGAGGGGCAGTCGCTGAATCAGGAGCGGCTCCACTCAGCTCCCAGACGCTTTGACCCCAGCGTTTTGCTTCGCTTTGCTTCTCTGCCTTCTCGCCTCTGAACTGTCGCAGCCCTAGAGAGAGGTGAAAGGCGAGGGGGCACATTGTTCCAGTCTGTCCCCCTCCTCTTCTGGAGGGACCAGCCAGCAGGCCGCGGCCCATGGTGAGCAGTGGGCAAATCGCGGCACGAACTGCGGTGCTCTGACAAGCGCTGGGCTGTACTCAGCCCCGCTGAGAGTGAGCCCGATCCCTGGCTGAGGCGGTCCAGCTAGGTCTGGGTGCAGCTTGCTGAGGGTTTAGTGTGCTCCCGCTTGCCCTGCCCCACTGGAACAACAACAATTACTAGGGGGAAAAAAGGCACAGAAACAGAGGCGTCTGGCAGTCCTTGGCGCACCCTTCAAGAAAGCAGGTGGAAGAGTGACAATTTTTTCCCCAATTATGCGGGGTCTGAACAATTGCCAAACGAACACTGCAGAGATGCAGCACAACCATAGTCAGCTGCCAGTTCGACGCATTTTACTACAGCTAAACCTCTAACGTCCGCCTGAATGTCCTCGCCGAAAGCTCAGTCCACCCAGAGGAGTTGATATCGTCATAGGGCAGTCAAGGCCCCAAACCGAGATGCAACCAGGAGGGCAAACCCTGTCCTCCAGGGACCGAAATCATCACGTAGAATATTTCAACAATGAAGTGCCAATGCAACGACAAAAAGATGGGGTAAAAACTCCAAGACACAGAGCCCAGACCAAAAACCAACTGAAGCGGCTGACGCACCAATGACTATTCAGGATGGACTACGTACATCTTTATCCCATAGTGTCATGACCAACCTCAACAAGACAGGTATATCAATTTCGGAGGCCCTGGAAGCCATCAAACTTATTAAAGGTGCAGCTTGTGTACCCGGACCCAGTCCCTTAACAATAATATCTACGCCTACATCTATAGCAAAGGACAGCAAAGACAGAAAAAAAGCCCAGCTTTATCAGCAATGGTGGTAAAGCTAGAAACAGCAAAGAAAATATCAATAGCTGATTATTTTTTATAAAAAAACATCTCAGCTAGCCCGTCTGCACACTCCTGACTCAATCAGGAAAAGGGATCTCAATGGAGGCTCAGCCGCTACACCAGCCCCCACTGCAGATATAATATCTCTCATAACACCGTCCCCCAGAGCAAACAGTAGACACACCCAGGTGCATCAGCAATCAATAAATAACACTGTAATATAAATCTCGTTGGAAAGCCCTTCGTTCAGCATGCTGGCAGAAATTGACCTATCAAATAATGCCATGGAAAAGATCAAAGAGGCTAGAATGCTACTCACATCATAACCTGCCTTTCAACCTCCACGGACAGCCTGTTCAAGGCCCAAATCCCGCTTACAACAAACAACACTACTACGGTCGCTCAGATCCACAGCCATGGGGAGAAAAAAGGTGGCATCGGACAACATGGCACAGTAGGCGGCAATCTTAGGTCAGCCGAACTAGCAGATCTTGAAGGCGTCAAATGGGATCAATGGGGCGCAGATGTAGGCCATGGCCTATTTGGGGCTCTGCCTTGCAGCAAGAATCAAAAAAAAAAAATGAAACAAACATCGCAGAGATTGAGGAAGCAGTTCAGCAGCAAAAGTCCCAACCATTACCAGATCATAGCTCCAAGCGGAGCACGAGCATTCTGGAGAACTTTATATCATCTGCCACCAAAAACATTAAAAATAACAACGAACAATACAACCTATTGGCTTCCGTAAATACTACTTTAGCCACCACAGTAAACGCCCTGACATGGCTGTCTGACAAATTGGAACTGCAACTCGATTTGATTCAAGCTTTGGCCATCTCATTATTAAAAATAGAGGAAAAAGTCAACTCCCTGGCAGAGAGATTGAAAAATGCTAGAGGCCCCTAAATTTCTTGCTCATCATGCACCTGTCATCAGATTGTGGAGAAAGTGTGCACCCTGCCAGAGGCCCTGAACTCAATGATAATGGACATAAAATCGGCCTTACAGCTACAAGTAAGAAGCACCCTTAGGAGGCCTGACCCAAAACCAACAGACAACGAAAGCGGACAAACTGAGCAAAGAGCGACCTGCATATCGGAGCCTGCTGGTAAGGTAACTTCCGTGCTCATGACGAGCTCAGCTCGTCATGCTGCGCGGTAGCGCTGTGCGCATGACGAGCTGAGCTCGTCACGACCCCACCCGCGATCGGAATGTCCAGCACACGAGCGGAATTCCGATCCCGGTCAAGGGGTTCACATACCCACTGCCGGGCATGACGTCACCAATGAAAGTTCTTTTAAAATCCTACCCATACACCCTAGCAGGAAACTACAATAAGGGAGTCTCCCAACCCCCCTTAGAGCAGGAACCGGTACCAGAAGCAAAGGATAAAACTTTTCATGGTTATTTTAATGGCAAAGCAACTCCTGTAGAAAACCAATGGTCCGTCGCCTTATCAAAGAGAGCAAAAAAAAGACAAACGAAGGCCAGAAGTAAAGCCGAGAAAGAAAGCTTCTCAAACTTGCTTCCACCTAAGCAAAAATAACAGACAGCAACTTGCCCAGCGTATACCCAATGTTCAAAGGCAGAGAAAAAGAGAAGAACGAACTAAAACCTGCACCATTGATTGCTTCCCCATTCCATGTAACTCTGGCGTTACCACCCACTCTACCTAACTCAAACACAAACTTTACCATGGCACAAAGCTCAGCAATATTATCTACTGCACCAGGAACACATCCACAGGGGATGCAGCAATCATCTACGCAAGACCAGATGGAAATTAGATGAAAGAACCAGAATCAGTGTAATCGATTGCACCCCTATCACACGGCGCCGCAACATTAGCATCTCCCCACTCAAGCAAAACACAAGTTCCATCACAGTCCAAAGCCTCTTATTTCCACCTTCAATCTCTAACACTTGTACACAGAGGGCACAGCAATCAACTGGTTGGGCACCGATCGAAACTCTGCAGGTAGTTAACTCCTCCGTAAAAGAAAATGCTGATCCACAAGGAACACCGATTCTGCGTGACAGGATTAGACCAACCTCCCACAAACATCTCCCCCTTGTCCAAATCCGCAATGAAGGGCAAATTGAAAAACGTCCGGGTGAGGACCGACCGACTTAGCTGGTCCTCATCCCACACTACCCCTCGGAGGGGAGTCACGATGTCCTGAATCGCTCCAACGTGGAGAGGTGTGGTGCAGCGGCCAGGGCAGCTGACTTCGGAGCACAGGGTTCACGGTTCGATCCCTGGCTCCGGCGGCAGCTCAGCTCAGCACCATGTGACTCTGGGCAATAGCTCACTTAATTTCCACGACGGCCCCCAGCGCCTTGAGACCCGTAAGGGTGAGTAGTTCGTGCTTTACAAATACGGATTTAGATTTTTTTATTTTTATTTACTAAGGCTGTTTCAGGTCATCCCCACCCAGTTGAAAACTAAGTCTGAGGACATCCTGAGTGTAGAGTTCAAATCTACCCCGGAGTGCAACAACGGAAGGGGAAGCCACAGTCTTAACATTAAAAACAAATCCACTGGCAGAAGCTATACTGGAATGCATTACATTTTTTTTTAATTTACATTTAATGCAAGCCTATCCTTGAGGAATGGGGCAGAGGAATCTCAAACATCTCAGCGCCCAAATACCCAGCGCCATTAAAAAAGCTATCTAACCTGCCCAATTTAAAAGCTCACCCCTATAGTATCATAAGGGGGACCGGGCACTCGTTTTGCCACTCACCGTCAGAAAATATATACATAGCCCGCTCCTGCTCATCAACAAGGGACCCCATCAGGAAAGTCGCAACAGGACAAATCGGGGGAGAACATACATCCGACTGAAGTTGGGTTCCACTCATCCTCACGTATTCCTAGCATCAAGACGTGCTCACCTAAGACACAACAACTCATAACGCTTATGACATGGAATGTTGCTGGGCTGTCAAGACTATTAAACTCAGAAACCGCAAAATCACTGATAATGACATCTGATGTACTCTGTATACAAGAACCTTGGTCATTAACCCCACTAACAATTACTGGCTTCCAAGGGGTCCATCAAGCAGCAAAGAAAAATAACATCTTTGGGAGGCTATCGGGGGGCTTGTCAATCTATCTTAATCTCAACCTGAAACTAACAATAACAAAAATTCCAACTCAAGATGAGATGCTTCAAGTGCTCGAATTGGAGAGACTTAAGGCAACAGCCTCCCGAATTAGGATCCTTTTGATTAATGTCTATTTTAACAGCTTTGGCTCAGCGTGAGCTAAAAGTCTGAGCCAGCTAAGCGACAATATGGATCAAATTCTTGTGATCGTGTAAACTATGAAATAATAATCTGTGGTGATTTCAACTTGCGACATCTAGGATCAATCTCCGCTGGCTGCTCATCCACAGACCCCTTAAGCATACATCTAAATAAAACCTTAAATAAACATGGACTGAAGTCCATACTGACCACAGCTGAAACTCTAAGCCATCACTTCAGTTTTTGAAAACTTTCAGGGGGATAAGCACTATTGATTATGTTTTCGCCTCACAAAAACTGGTGGAACACCTTGAGAGCTTCGAAGTACTTTCCTCACACGAGAGCATCCACCTTCCACTCTGCACAACTTTTAACCTCAGCTCATCTAAAAGAAAAGGCCATAAGGCACTGGGCAACTCTCTCAATGACGAATCTGCATTCTTAACCCAGAGAATAAAATGAGGCCCGGTCAATCTGCAGAAATTAACATCATGGAAAGCCACTACTGGACAGTCCCTGCAGCCCCAAAGTGGTGAATATCTATGAACCCACTGGGCATCTATAACCAGCGGCATCCATAAATTACTGGATTCCTCCCCAGGTCGTGGGCGCTTTCTGTCAAAACCTTCTAACAAAAATCAATCTATTTTGACTTGCTCATGGCAGATCCGTAAGCTGATGAAGGCAAGCAACAAAACTCAGAATCACCAAATCAAAGCTGCTTTGCAACTGGAACTGCAAGGCGCAAGAAAACAACATAAGTAACTGGTATGGCAGGTAAAAAATCAGCAGGGGGATAAGGAGTGGCAATACGTTTACTCGCTCATGAGCAAGCACAATCAGGTCGACTTATGGAGACATATCAAAAACAAAACACGCCAGGATGCTACTCGGTCTAATGCCATCAATGAAGCTATGTGGACCTTTCACGTAAAAAAACTATATGGAGTCAAACTACTGAGAATTTTTTCACCTGAAATTTTAGACCCCGTTGATGACCCAAACGGCTGTGTCATTAAGTACACAATCAATAATATCCAAAAAGCTGTACGTAAAACGCGAGCATCAGGTGCACCGGGCCCAAATGGGCTCCCAGCCCAACTATTTAAAGACGATCCAGCATTATGGCCTGCAATACTTTCTCCACTGTTCTGCACATGTTTTAAGTTCCATCAAGTTCCCAACAGCTGGAGAGGATCAATACTGCATCCAATTTTTAAAGAGGGCGACAGACAGAACCCCATCAACTACCGCCTGATTGCCTTACTGGAGATTGAGGCCAAGATCTACGCCGCTGCTGTTTTAAAAGACCTTGAGTCATGGGCAACAACAAACGCAATAATTCCATTTTGCCAAACAGGCTTTAGACCTAACTCCTCCACACTGGATAACATAGTCACTCTATCTTACCTCGTCCACCAGGCAAACAGCCAGAAGTCTTCAGCTCTCCATGCATGATTTGCGGACTATTCATTGACGTCCGACCTGGTGGATAGGGGCATTTTATGGAGCAAACTGCAGGTGTGGGGCATCCCAAGCGACCTGCTTGATGCCATCATATCATTTTACTCATCAACTTGGGTGAGGGTCAAGCTATTAGAATCCGCGTTAACCAGGAAGATCAACATCAACCAAGGGCTGAAGCAAGGATGCGTCCTAGATCCAATACTAATTAACCTATACACAGCAGATATGTCTCTGGCATTAAACAGCGCCAATTTAATTTCCCCCAAAATAGGAACAACCAAGATCACGATATTGCAGTACACGGATGACATTGTTTTGCTTGACAACTCAAAAATAGGAATCCAGAGAGCCCGAAATGCCCTTCACACATACAATATGGCAAATAAGATGATAGTAAATGCCTCGAAAACAAAGGTGATATCACTCGGAAGGACGCGCAAGCAAACTAATCTTTACTGGTCTCTTGGCCCCTTAAAAATAACAGGAGCAAAATCTTACAACTATCTGGGCATATGGTTCTCGGCAAACGGTGGACCCGAAACACATCTGAGTCACCTAAAGGATAAGGTTGCACTAATTAACAGCAGACTTTGCCAACTGCACTTCGCCCTCGAAAGCCCCACTTCAGCCCCAATCTGAAAAGTGCTCAGGGCCATATTACCAACCGCAATCACCTACGGCAGCGAGGCTTTCCCGGGTCAACTTATTGAAACCATGGAAAAACGACATCTAAAAGTCTACAAAAGAATGTTCAGGTTGCCTCATTACACCAGGGGATCTCTGGTGAAACTTGAATTTGGCCTGGAGGGCCTTAAGTGGGCTAGCATGGGGGCCATACTAAAATACTATCATAGATGATTTCGGTCATACCTTGCACCTTGAAATGTATCCTGCAGAACATATTCAAAACTTAATATAGTCCTTGGTCCAACTACCTAACGGTGGCAGCAGCCACCCTCCAAATAGATCTGACTGCACAAAACGCTTCATCACTTACGCACACAGCAGTGAAAAGCATGCTGAAAAAACAGATAAAATTCCTCTCGAACACCGCAGACATGGAAAACATCAAGTCCACTCCACCACTAAAAGCCCTGGCAGCTTCATATGATAACGACTGCCAAGTTGGCCTCCAGCCACAACCATATCTTAATTGCACAATCGGGAAAGCCTGCCTAACCCAAATTTTGGCTGTGAGGATGCTGGCATTACAAATTAAAGACTTCAATCCAAACTGGCCGCTCTTCTCCAATATTGTTAAGTGCAGGCTGTGCGGCTACAAATCTGAAACTTTTACACACTTATTATGTTGCTGCCCAACACTGCTCCACTTCCAGCGAATATTACTAAAGCCACTTTTTTTAACCCACGGTAGAAGAACATGCAACAATGCAATGAACTGGATCTTTAGCACCATGGTCCCTTTTGAACTGGCAAGAATAGGCAAATTCTTTAAAGCGGTGCAAAACCTTCTTAAAAAAATACAAGAAAGCCCAGAGATGATCGCGACTGACAGCTTTTTGCACTATGGACAATATGCAATTTATAGTCTCTCTGTCTCGCAATTGAGTTTTAACAATTGCAAAGCCTCTAATTTAACTATAGTGGATCTTAAATCATGTTTCTTATCTTTGGAAACCACAAGTCTGCCCGTGTTGGATTGCTCCACAGTTGTTTACTGATTCTTACATATTTCTCACTTTGGCTTCCCTGTAATTGATTTTAAACAATCATATTGCCTCTAAACTAACTAAAGTAGATTATTCTCTGATATCATGCGTCAGTCTATGTCAGATGGTACTACAATGACCCATCCACTTTTTCTATTTCTTTTTATTGTTTTTTGTAAAATATGTCTTTTAATGTTTCATATTGTCAAGGTTTTAATTAACAATACAATCACATTTCTGACTGACTGACTACATTCGTGAAATATTATAAATTAGTAAGTGCTGCCCTTCCCCAGAAACATTAGGAGAGTCGCTAATTTCCTGAGAAAAGTTTGAAAAAATGAAATCTCTGCATTTTTTAAAGGCACAATTTGCAAATTAATTATAAAAAAACAATACGTTTTACAGGCAGTTCTTAAGTGGCCCTCATGAAATATTACCACACTTTTACAGCGTGACAGTCGTGTCTTGTCCTTCCTGTGGCAACAGAGGATGTGGTCAAATGGCTGGAGCGGTCACCTCGAAGCTGGGGAACTAAGTTCGAGTCTAGGCGTCGGCTCAACATCCTGTGATTCTTGGCAAATCACTTAATCTCCCCATGCCTAACAACAACGAATGTGTCCTTGTGTAATGTATCTGGTGCTCATGTAAAGAGCTCCAATACCTTCGGGAAGAGTTCATGCTATATAAAATTGCAACAAAAAAAATGGTAGCACAACGGAGCATTTTCAGTTCAATTCCCCTGTATATTTGAGTCTTACAGGCAGTTTAAATAATTTGGTACGTGGTTTGACATGGCCTGCTTCCATTTTCAGGTTACTTTTCTAGATGGTACTGTCTTTCATTTCCCTTCTTTCTTATCTTCCATCCCTTTTACTTCCACATCTTGACCCTTCTAAGTAGATGTGAAGTCATGTGTGATCATTGAGAATCTACTTGGAGGTAGCAGGGTGGAAAAGTGGAAAGTTACACCAGTCATTGGCAGCAGGATAAGACTCAGAAACCTGAGCTATCCCTCAGGTTAACAGAGAAGTTACAGGTTCAGACATATCTTTGAAGTTACCCTCATATTGCAGGCTCTGGCCTCACACTACAGTAAAGATGATGATGTAAAAAATGTGTAGCAGCTTTTCATTTTTAGTAAATGCATTAGTTTGTTTCCCAAATAACAGCTTGTCTGTTGTTTCAGGTACACACTAATCGCTATGACGCCCTTGAGCAAGTAGACTGACTAACCAACAAGGAGGTCCTATTCGCCCGGGTGGGGGTGTTGTAGTATGTTCGAATACGAACAGTCCCCTCAAAAAGGGTCAGCAGTGTCAGGCAAACCCCCACCGGCCAAACTGTTTGAAAGATGGACTGGACAGCTTATGACAAATCCCCTGTTGTTTCTCCCACAGAGGTCCAGCCTGACTGTTTATCTAACCCATGCTTGGCCAATATAAGGGATGAACTACGACCTGAGGATGGTAGAGAGGACACCACTTTTAGACCAACATTCTCCCCACCCCCCCGGTAGACCAGGGTTTTATCAAACCTAGTACACTGAGCAATAAGGGAGATCATAGTGTTAGGGGCCCTCCCTCGACTCCTGATAGTATAGACACAAGGGAGAAGACAGGTCAAGTCGGGGTCACGAAGGTGGCAAGAAGAGTGGAATCCATACTCCCGCTGAAGGTACTGTCTTGGAATGTTGTGGGCATAAGCCCCACATTAGATTGTATGGATGGGGGCCTTTTTATTGAGCAGTTTGATGTCTGCCTCTTCCAAAAAACCTGGTTAATTACAAAAGTTCAAAGAGCTGGCTTTGCTTCTTTTAGTGTCGAGGCAGCAGCCAGTGGCAGGGGCAGACCCTCTGGGGGCCTGGTGGCATGGGCAATATCCCATCTGGGGTGCACAGTAGAGGTAATACCAGATGATATTTTGTGTGTCAGCCTCTTATTCCCAGCAGGCCAAGTTGTTTGTATTTATAACATTTACTCAAAACCTATGACCAACAGACAGGAATCACCTGTAGTGGAGCAGCTTGCTTCCCATCAGCCAGGCCTCCCGATGGGGCACCTTAAAATAGTAGGCTGTGATTTCAAATGCCAGTTCGAGCCCCTTGATACGACCAGCTGTGAGCTCATAGTGGAAGAGGACAGAGTCTGGTCCATTCCGGATCTAGCTATATGACCTATAAAGAAATGGTCTCCGTTGGCCCTGCAACTAAGCGCTCTGACTTTGAATTAGAGCATGCATGCTTGCAAGGGGAGAACCCGATCAGACAGGGAAGGGAGGCACACTTTTAATAGACTACCAAGCACTAGTCTCATAGACTATATATTAGTCGATGTTAGATTATGGCCATCTGTCACCGATATGACAGTCATCACAAGGTATGACAGTGACCACAACGCCCTCACACTCAACTTGGATCTCCCCCTTACTAGGGCTACAGCGATGCGAGTGGAACCACCTGATGGTAGACTCAATCTAGCAACAAACACGCGCAGGATAAATTGGCGCACTGTGGTGATCTCACAAGACTCAGTGAAGTCTATATATAAGCAAGTGTCAAAGAGTCTTGAAGTCCTCTGTAACTTGGAACCTGACTTGGGCCAGGGAATATTTTCAGCAAGGATTGGGGATGTCCACACATCTTTTTGAAGAACTAAAAAACACTTCTATGTCAAGGCAAAATACATGGGAGTTTGGAGGAACCCGCGCCTCATGGTTTAATAGTCACTGCAGATCTGCTAAACTCGCATTGCTCATGTCGATTAAATCCCAGGATAGACGTGCGATACAAACCAAGAGAGCGGCCTTCAAAAGGGCAATAAACAGTGCTAAGAGGGAATGGGACCAAGCGAGATGGCAGGCTCTACTAGCTGCCACCAAAGGTAATGACCAAACCTCATTCTGCAGCTTAGTACCCATGGGGAACACTGAGGGCATTGCCACCATTGAAAGTAATATTGCCGTAGATGTTTGGATAACATATTTTACAAATTTGTTTCACCTACACCGAAGGCTTGTGTACAAATGGCCCCAGCAAAGATTCCCCCCCGCTGACTTTTAGGAAGGGCAATCTGTCCCAGTTGAGTACCCTAGCATTACTTGTATGGAAGTAGCCCTGGCTAGCAGGACGATAGTGCCACACAAAGCACCCGGCATTGATAAAATTCCAGGCGATTTGTTCCTCACTGAGATTGATGGATGGGCTCCTTATTACACGACATTCTTTAATGCCATCATGAGTTGGCTGTCAATTCCTCCAACTTGGGCATGGGCGGAAATAATTCCAATCCATAAAATGGGCTCCCTGCTAACACCATCAAACTGAAGGCCCATTAGGCTCATCGATACCACACAGTAACTTTTCAGCAGAGTTATTTTAACAAGCCTACAAGAGTGGAGAGAAGCCAATGATATTTTAAGTCTTTTGCAAGCTGGGTTTCGCAATCGCACATCAACCACCGATCAACTGTTCAGGTTACAGCTAATTTATTGGAAAACTGTTGCCCTTGAAAGGGGTAGATTGTACATGGTATTCGTTGATCTGAGATCAGCTTTCGATTTGGTCTCTAGGGAAGTGCAGTGACGTGTTGGCCGAGATAGGTGTTCCAATCCACTTATGCAGGATTATTGAAAGACTCCATGAACAGAATTTTGCCCAGGTTCATAGCGGCCGGTTAGGAGAAGTGACAGAACCCTTCCCAGTCAGTAGGGGCTTAGGCAGGGCTGTGTTCTTGCACCACCTCTTTTCACGCTATTCATTAATAATTTGGTTGCACGTCTGAACACCTGTGATAATGACGCCCCTAGACTGGGTAATATGAGGGCCCCAGTGCTAATGTTTGCGGACGATACACTCTTACTATCAAAGTCACCCATAGGCATCAAGAAAATTCTGGACAAATTTAGTAGCGTCTGTTCACACACAGAGAGGGCTGGAAATAAATGTTAACAAAACAAAATACATGGTTTTCAATCCCTGTCGCACTGCACGAGCTAAACCAACCCTGAATGGGTCTTCGTTAGAGCAGGTCCATCTTTTGAGTATCTTGGCATTACCCTTAATGAGAAGTTATATTGGGCTCCACACATCTCTAAACACAGGCTCAGATCGGAGCAAAACACTAGTTGCTTGTTAAAGGACCACCAGGGTCCCTTTTTAAACCTGTTTCCCTGTTTATGCAGATTTACTTACATCAAGCATTGGGTGCGGCACGGCATGGTGCAGAGCTCTGAGGTCACAAGTCTGATAAGTTCTTAGAAACAGTTGAGAATCGATTCATGAGGCAATGCTTGAGCCTCCCGGTTAGCACCCTCCCCCCCCCGGACCTCTAAGGCTCGATATGGGGTTGAGGCCAATCTCAGAAGGAGTCGCTCTTAGACCGCTCCTGTACTGGAGAAGACTTTGGGCCACTCCTGGATTGACCCATTATCGCTGAGGGTTGGAAGAGATTCTTAGCCTCCCAGGGGCTGGCAACTTTCCCTAGATTAAACATGTAAGAGACACCCAACTAATCATGGGTCTAGATAGCCTTTGGGAAGATCCGGGGGCAGGGGCGGTCAGGCTTTATCAACTGGCAAATTGGAGCAAAAAAGGCGTTTTAAGAATTTTAAGTTAAAAAGGCTCATTTCAAGTTCCGTTACGGGTACTTTGACCACCTCTTTTCTAAGGATAAAGGATTCCTACAAATTTGAAGAGTCCCTAGATGAAGTTGAACCGAACCTGGCCAGAAAGCTGTACACTCAGTTTACAATATCAGACTACAGGAGGTAGCCCATACACCCTACAGAGACCAGGGCAAACATTTATATCATACAACAATGTCTCTAAGGGTATTAGTTAGTGGTCAGTTTTAAAACAGCACAATTAATTGCTGGAAGCAAGGGGAGAAACAAGGGAGACAAAAAAATACAATTTGACAACAGAAAAGTGAGATTTAGTAATCATATATATTTGTTATAAATAACTTCATACATTTTTGACATGTATAAAAATGCAGCACTGCGTTACATTGAATGGCATGTAACCTGTGGGATACTGTGCACAAGTGCTCGTGAAATGGTGACGGCGCAGGTGACACGTGAGAAAGTATGTACAGCGACACGAAGGGGCGCAACAAAAAACACACAGTTGGTGGTGAGATTTACAAAGTAGAGATACCCAAACAATGAATGATAATATATACAAGAGGAATCAAGATGGGTATCTTCATGGAATTAGCGCCGAGATTTTCGCTGCAATAGTCAAATTTGAAGAGTCCCTAGATGAAGTTGAACCGAACCTGGCCAGAAAGCTGTATACTCAGTTTAGACATGGGTCATTACCACTTTGTTCATTTACGTCAAAATGGGTGTGCACTGATAGTCCAGCAGAGAGGGCGTGCCCATCCTGTGGTCACAGCGAAGAAACCGGGGCGCACGCCCTCTTTTTGCCCGGAATACAGCAGGGCTAGATCCAAATGGTTACTTCTAGTTTGTAGGAACCTTGGAACCTCACAATACATGGAGGACTGTAGAGTCCTACAATTGGACATTAGTAAACACATTGTATTTGCACTATCAATGACCTATTTGCTATGTTGCGCCTGAGAAGGAAAAATGTCATAATACGAAAGGACGTAGGCATTGAGTATCCTCTATGTTAACCTAGCTTTGCACGTATGATAGCCAGCAAAGTTACATTTACTGTATCCTCATGATGAAGATCGCAGCTATATAGAACTTTTTAAACTACTTTTAATGTTAGTATTACATTTTTTCCTTTTTTTAAGTGTTATACAAATTTTATATTGTCATATTGTATATGTGTTTTTATGCATAATGTACATGTCTGTTTTATGGCTAATTGCCGAAATAAAGAGTATTGATTGACTGAAGATTGAGCATAATTGTGGACTTGTTATATGTGGCTTTGGCTATTGAGGGAGGTTTCTGTGTGAGGAGCAAAGAGATTTCAGACTGATATTTGGGTTTTGTGCTGTTTCTTCTCTTGCTTATGGTTGGGTTGTTGCAAGTGAGCTCTTGGCTGCATCATGATACTACACGCTAGAGAGTGCCCCCTCAGGGGGTGTGAGTGTCAATACTGGCTTTCAGGATCAGGTTGACTAAGTGCAGGAGGGAGTTGAAATCGCCTTTGGGGTCGCTTGTGATTACAAACGTGATGAGTTCTTGCTTGAAACTGTTCAAGTGCAAGACCCCGAAGAACCAGGACTGTGGATTTCATGATGGAGGAGATGCGGATGAGATCTGGGATTTCCTCACTGAAGGTTTTGCTGGGATGAGGTCTGCCAATCAGATGGAAGGTTATGGTTTTTAAAGGCTGGTGAGTAGTTATGCCTAATGTTTCCAAAAGGGATGGCCCAAAATATGTCTGTGCCTATGGCCGCTTCTGCTGCGTTATCCAAGGTGGGGTGAACCTTGCCCTCTCCCATTTTAAGTTTTGGACGTCAAGAAGGTGCGGCTACCCCTCTATAGCCCCTGGATGAGTTGGGACACTCTTGGGGAGGCCAGATGTCCCTGGGTCGTGCTTCCCCTCTCAGGAAGAGTATTTAGTCTTGTGTGCACCTCACCAGCTCTAGGAGAGGCTGTCCTCCAGTGCAAGAAATGCTACCCGTGCACATCTGCCAAGGCCTGGAAAATGGAGGTGTATCCTTGTAGATTCCTCACATGGGTGAGACTTTAATTTATAACCTTCTTATAAATACATATTTGGTGCATATGAGCCCCATGTGGCCTGTTCTTTCATAGTAGCAGGGCTTTAAGTGGCATGGGCCCTGACTGTCCTCATCACCAGCAGTAATTTTAATACAAACACTAAAATGGGTCCCCACAGGACCCTATAGTTATGCTGTTCACTTAATGAACAAAAACACTCATCTTTCTCAACAATGTGTGCAAGAACCCTAAAGATGATGCAGTCCTGTTATGCCTCACACATTTTACTTCCAATAAATGTGTCCCTATTTCCCAGATGCGTTTATTTAGTTTTGTTTTTCATGCAACATGTGAGTCTTGTAAAGTGCAGACTGTGAACTCGCGTGTGAGGGTCTGGGTAAATCCAGGGTGTGGATGAGTGTTCACGATTCACCGCTCTTGTGTTGAGGCCGAAGGCCGTGCGAGTTTCTCACAGCTGTGAGTTGCAGGGAGATTTCAGTTGCGGGGAGATTCTCGGCGCTGCGGCGTGACGCCCCGGGCTTTTCTTTGCTATCCGAGCCTGGAGGGTGCGCCCTCCTGGACTGCGTTTCTGCCTCCTTCGGTCTGGGACCGCTGCCCCTGGCACCCAGGCGGACTTCCCCAGGCTCACCCCTCCTGATCACCCCCCGGCCAGAGCCTTTGCACGCATCTTACAGCCTTCCGTTCGCCTTTGGTTTTGTGGCTGTGTCCCCCCTCTGACTCTACGCAATGGAATCCTGCTCTCTGGGTTCCTCTTCTGGATTCTTGTCTTTGGTGACTTTTGTGCATCCCGCCATTTTTGGAGATGGTCTCCGTCTATACCCACGACCCGGACCCGCCATTTTGTTTGACCTTTGTTCCGTTCCTTCTTCCCTCCCGACTCCTCCTGATGACCCTCGATCGTTTTTCTCTTTTTGCTGGACTGCCTTAAATATATATATATGTATATATGTATTATATAATTGTCCAAGCCTAATCGCTGTTAAAATGTAATCCTGTGTGAATTTATTATTTGTATATATAGAACTCTAACCACTAGTATATGTAGTAGACCTTTGTACTTACTACCATTCCTATGTGACTTTAGAGTTTATCTGTTTGTATCTCTTCCCTGAGTGACTTTACAACTTGTACATGTGCAATTTTTTCCTGTTCATATCTCTTCCTTGAGTGACTTTACACCTTGTACATTTGCAAATTTTTTTTTTTTTTCTTTCTGTTTGTATCTCTTATGTAACTCATGTAATCCAAAGTCCTTATGTAACGCAACTGGTTCTTTTGTAAAGCGCTCTGACACCTTCGGGTAATGTTCGCGCTATATAAAATCGCATTAAATAAATAAATAAACAGCGCCGGTCAGTGGGTCATAAAGATGTTCACACTGCATGCTCCCTTGGCCTCTCTGAAGAGAGCACACAGCAGTGGTCATGCATGTGCCAATCATAATTATGATTCTATTGGAAAGTGTGTGAAGAAGGTACACAGCTGTGAAAATATTGATAACACCAAAGGAAAAGAACATATGTGTGGAGGAGACAAAAGGAAGAATGTGCAGACAGTAAATAAAATAGCGATGGAGAGGAAGTAACACATGCAGAAAGTAATGCATGAAGAAAAAGGGCATAAAGGACTAATGCAGAGAGAAAGGGTTGTATGTACCGCGCTTTATATAGCGTGAAGCTAGTTCAGAGGCAACAAAGCGCTATACATTAATGGAGGGGTATGGGGGAAAATGCACAAGATTATGTTCCTCAAGTAGGGATTACACAAATACAATACACACATTTTTTTTAGGTACAGGTAGATTAAATGATTTGTCCAGAATCACAAGATGCTGAATCAAGCGCAGAGGCCAGGATTTGAACGTGGATTCTCATGGTTCCAAAGTTGGCAGCACTGGCCGCTAAGCCACATCTCCCTCCCTCCCTCTTCCTTCCAAGCCCTATCACCACCTCCGCCACCCCACACTCCTGTTCTTTCCTTGTGAAAGGAAGAATTGGAATCTTTACTAATTTATGTGATATGGAATAAAAATCAGTGCTGTCAAGCACTGGTAAAGCCAGTAGGCATGGCTTCTTTTAGGTGTATGTGTTTGCTGACATTTGTTACATTTTGATGCACCAATAGAAAACTGAACTAGAGGAGCCTAAAACAAGTCAGGTGGCAGCTGTGTCGAGCACAGGATTCTAATTCACAGATTTCAGTCACACCCATAATGACGTAGACCACGTCTCTTGCAAAGGATTCCTAGATGAATCTTTGGCCCCTCTTTACCAGACCTCCCACCCTTATCATTCTACTTAAAGCCCTGCATAGCCGACTAACTAGAAGTTTGCCTGCAGCAGGTTCGAGGCACTATTCCCTGAAAGTGGGACCCTCATCCACCACGGCCTCATGTGGATCAGGGGTCCCGCCTCCTAGAACAGTGGTTTTCAAACTTTTTCATGCCGTGCCCCTCCAACCCTGTGGGGGGGGGGGGAAAATTATCGGGCTCCCCTAAAATTGTTCACAATTATTCTATTAAATTGGCAATGTTTAAATATGTCTAGACTTATTTAAACATTGCAGTGGAGTTCTCATACTGTTTTAAAAATGCAATCAAATAAGTGATTGCCAAACATACTATTCTGGTCAGGAAGGCCTTACTAACGTGTAAAAGTATCCACAGTGTGATATTTAGAAATGAGGTTGGGGGTTTGAAGAATATTCGGAGCCCCTTCCCTTTTGACACATACCCCCAGCTAGGGTATACATGACAAAAGATGTTAGTGGTGGCCTGTTACAGAGTGGTTTACTGCTGGGGTCACCCCCCAGTTTGAAGGCCTCTGTGACCTAGAAGATGGGGCCTTAATCGTCCTCTGAACCTTTACCTGCAGAGGGCTCCAACAGACACAAAAGAGTGACACGGCGCTGTCTTACCTCGACACAGGTCCAGGCTTTAAACCAGGGCTGCGATTGTTTCATGTTTTACCAACAGATGGGCCGGGTTTGGGAACGGTCAAGCTGGTTCGGATAAACAGAGATCCCCTCTGGTTTGGCATGTGATTATTCACAGTCCGTAAATATTTACAGCTGGAATTTCCATCCATCAGACTGCAGGTCGGCCTCTCCCGCTCTCTGCCTCACACATTGTTTAGGCTGTAGCCGGGCTCCCCTGATCCCCAGAGCACTTGAAAGCTGCAACGTTGCACTTCGCTTGGACTGCAAAGGTACAGAAAGCTGCCTCCCAGGTCCTCTGTGTGAAGCCTACACAGGTGGGTTTAATCAGATCTGGCAGCAGGCAGAAACTGTGGCCGGATACCAAAATGGCGCCCACTGTACATGGTGGAGAACCCACTGGGGTTCCGCTACTCCTAGTGTAACAGGCCAAACAGTGACCACGTGGAAGTCAGTTAGGGGTCGCCAAGGGTCGCAGCTGCGACCCCTGGTTTGCCCCTTGCTACCCCCGGCACTGCCTTTGCGACCCCCTGTCATCAGAGGTGGCAAAATCAGTACCTGGAACACAGGAGCAGCTCACCTATTTTCATCGATTTCTGTCAATTTTTGTTTTACACAAATAGTGAATATCATTATTCGCTGATAGTGAATAACATTATTCACTATCAGTGTAATAAAGAATGGGTTATAATTAGCTGGAATATGACCCTATCTGACAGCTAAGGTACGAACACAAAAATGTTTAAATGTATGTTGTATGCATGCTTGTAGGTGAGTGTGTTTTTCTGAGAGTATGTAAATGTGAGTGAATGTTTAAGCATGTGTGTGTCTCAAAGTAAAGGTCAAAGGTGTGTGACTTCACTTCCGCTACCCCTGGCATTTTGGTGAATTGACGCCCATGAGTGACCACAGAGTGAATCCACCGACAGACGCACAAAGGCCAGAGGAAAAGTGAAAAAAAAACTAAAAAGTTGCTGCTTCTGCACCAGCTTCCTATTCACCATCTCTAGGCAGAGCCGGACACTATGGGGCAGATTTACAAGCTCCTTGTGCCGCTGGTGCATCACGTTGCGTGACGCAACGGCGGCGCAACCTGCTGAGTGATATTTACAAGCACAAGTAATGCCACCCTGCGTGACTTTACCTGTGCTTGTAAATATTACCCCTTTTCACACGACACTTTTCGTGCTAGGGTCGTGCCATGGGTGTTGCTGTGGGTGTTACCACGCAACACCGATGTCGACTGATGCATTTCCAGATTTACGAGCAATCGTAAAACTGGAAATGCGTAAGAATGCTACGCCACCCTAGTGGCGTAGCGAAGTGCAACGAGGTGAAATTCTTTCATTTCTCCTCGGTTTTCTCCTCTTTCAATGCGTACTGCATTCAACAGCACACATTGGAAGAGAAAATCACCTCAATTGATTGTTTTTGTGCAGGAAGGTGCGCCTTCCTGCACAAAAACAATTCCTCCACGACGCAGGCATCCTTGCACCATGGTGGAAGGGTGCCTGTGCCAGCGCATGGCAGCAATTTGTGCGCCAGCACAGGGGGAAGCACAGAGATGCGACATATTGTTGTAAATATGTCACATCCCTGTGCTTCGAAACTAACGCAGCGCGCGCAGCAAAATGACTTGCGGCACTGCGCGGCGTTAGTTTCTTGTAAATCTGCCCCTCCATACTTAACAGCCTTAGGGACCCAAATTTACCGTATATGGCAAGAAACATGACACTTACTCCAAGCGACAAATGTTACCACAGAAAGTTACGTCAACTATTAAAGTTCATCATAGAGGTTGAAAATGTTGACTAGACGGGTCAGAATCAAATTGTTTCACAATTGAAGGGACCCAGATGAAAATTACTCTAATTTTCAAAATAATTAACCGGGGCATATTCAAAATAAATGAATCTAACTTCTTTTTAATAATATGATACTTTATAAATACAGTTGCAAACTGAGTTATGCTTCTGGCTCAAGCATGCACAACCACTGAAACTCACCAATTATACTTACGAACTCACAGAGCCCGTGCCATAACTCACACAACCTGTTTGTTGTCCTCTCTTCGTGGCTTTTTCCTTTGTTTCTGCACTGTTGACAAATTTGTGTTTTGAGCATGGCAGGCAGCGCCAGTTAAGGCGTGTGTTGTGTGCATTGGCCCTGCTCCCAAGCCCTGCGACAGCCTGATGTGGGCAGCCATCCCCGCTGCGCAGACGAGTTGGTCCATAGAACTTGGTCTGTGGCTTGGTCTTATATGTTTAAAAAAAATGTTTTTGGATTCACGTATCTTAGTCAATGGTGTCACTAGAAATTCTTTTTCTGGGGGCTTTCAAAGGGCTACAGGTAAAACTGGTGGGCCACCTATATCGGGCAACATGAGTCCACACTACACTTGTGTATATAAGTGCGTGTATTTCTATTTTCTGCCCCCTCCCTCCTATGTATCCCCACTGGGGCTTGCACCCTGTACAGCGCTCCAGTGCTAGCCAGCTAGTTGCACTCTTTAGAAATACCAAATCATATATATACATATATATATATATACATACATACATTCCTCTTTCAGTCCTTTCCCTTAACACATTTTCTATATTAATTGCTATCACAGCTTCATTTTCTTTACACCTCGAGCTGTCTTTTGTTTCTTACCCTACAATCCTGCCTCCTCCTGCAGGCTCAGTTAAACACCTCTTGTCCTGCTTTTTTTTTTCTAAAGTATTCCTTGCTTTGCCTAACAGTCTGGTGACGGGGCATAAGGGGGGATGCAAAAAGAATTCCACGACTTCCATATCACTGTATTTACCCTGCATAAAAACTACAAGAATTAGCCCAAATAGAATATTTAACTAATTTTAGCTTCATGGAAATAGTGTCCAACTTCATAAAAGGGTTAGAGAATCCTATAGCCGCCAAGACGTTCTTAATGCAATCTCAAAAATCTCTAATAATAAGGGTCCTGGCCAAGGTGGCTTCACGCCTTCCTTTTACAAACCCTTCACAAATCTCTTGGTAGAGTCCCTTGACCAACTCTTTAATTCATTGGCTGAGTCAGATGAAGTCAGAAAGACTGTTATGGAATCTGAAACAATATTAAATGTGAAGCTTGCAAATATCCTACCAACTGAGGATCTTACAGACCCACAACACTCTTGAACACAGATATTAAATTATACACAAAAAGTTCTAGAAAATATATGGTCCCTAATGTACATCTGGTGCAATGAGGATTTATAAAATATAGTCAATCAGTAGATAGAATCCACCTGGGTCTAAATTTCAGTGAAATTATAAGTGCAGAAAATACATAAATGCTTCGCACCGTAGAAAGTTTGGCAGTATTGACAGGCGATCCCTAAAGCAAAATTACACAACACAAAAATAGGAAAACATACATTAGCAAACTCTGTAGGACCTTCGACTGCTGTTTCTACCCCTGATTATTTGTGCATTGGTCATGGAGCCGTTCGCGAAATTGGTGCGGCTTGAAGGTAGGGACAGAGGTATCAGGGTTAATGATAATTTACATGTGATCTTGTTATATGCCTAAGACCTGTTGCTGTTCCTATTTCCAAAAGATGTCCACCCTGGACTTGTACCAATGTTTGCGATGCTGGATAAATTCAGTAACAAGTCAGGGTTTAAGATTAATTGAACCAAGTTTAGTATATTCTCCTTTAATTCTGTACAAAATTGGTTTGTTGGGGGATACTCATATAAAGGGCTTCGATATCTAAGGAGATGAGATACTCAGGACCATATTCTCAACGAAGTGGCGGAGAGAGGCGTTAGCCTCCCTGGCTTAACGCCGCTCTCCGCCACTTCGAAAACGCGGCACCCTATTCTCAAGGATATGGTGCAGCCTGGCGTTTCCCCCTGCGATGGCGCTAAGTTTCACAACTTAGCGCCAACGCAGGCACCCTTGCACCATAGGGCAAGGGTGTCTGCAAGCAGGGAGGTTTGTTTATGTACAGGAAGGTGTCACTTCCTGCACATAAACAAACCTTAAATGCCAGTTTGTAACTTACATGTGTGCTGCTTCATGCAGCACAGATGTAAGTTACAAAACGGCATTTAAAAAAAAGTTTTGTTCAAGTATAGGAAGGGACACCTTCCTGTACATAAACAAACCATGGCATTTTGCTTTTTCCATGTGTGCTGCACAAGGCAGCACACATGGAAAAAGCAGAAACGAGGAGAAATAAAGCATTTCTCCTCGTTCCGCCACCTTAAGACCATATTTTTCCTGGTCTTAAGTTTGGCGCTACCTCCTATTTACGCTGCCCTTGTGAATAGGAGGTAGCGTCAGACTCAATGGGTGTTGCGGTGGAACGCCCACCGCAACACCCACTGCACGCCCCTTTCACGCTAAAAACAGCATGAAGGGGCCCTATTCACAAGGCAGCGTTAAGCAGCGTTAAGCCACTTAATATGGCTTAACGCTGCCTTGTGAATAGGGCGAAGCCCCCATCGCCACCACAACGTCACTGAAAGTGACGTTGTGGTGGCGATGGGGGCTTGAGAATATGCCTCTCAGTGTTAGTGTCAAAGTTCAGTTCCTTAGGTGTGTTCAACAAGTCTGTATTGTCCAAGATGTAAGTGGGTATATTCAGTAAAACTCACAGATGGAAAAGTCCGTGGCTATATCCCTCATTCTGTAAAAATGGAAGGATGCAGAAATGTAATCTTATGTATCTTGGGTAGTAAATGACATCAGGGCAATTCAGGAATTTTCTCCCTACAGAAGGTTTTCCTTCTTCTTGGAGATAAAGTTTGTCTTGTTTGCTTCCTCGTGATTTCTTCAGAATGTAAGATAATCAAAGATGCATAATGTCTCTTTTTAATACAGTCAGTCCACGCTGATAACCGCTCTGCATTTGTAAGCTGGTTTTATATTGAATTGTCATTCATGGAAAGGGAACAAAGGCTTTCTTTTTCTAAATTGCGTACTGTGATGCTTTTGATTGAGTAAATACCACATGTTCAATAACTTTCAATATTGCTTTTTCCCATGTTAAATATTGTGGAGAAGTTGAGTGTGTAGGAGGGTGATAGGTAGAAGGCTACAAGCAGTTATTTCATAGAAAGGTGAGTAGTTTGGGACTTACAGGCGAAGGAACAAATCCCAGCCTTATTGAGACCTCGTTTCTCCATTTCACAAAAAACCTGGGGGCATATTTACAAGCCCCTTGCACCACCGGTGCACACCGGCGGTGCATTTTTCTGCCCCATATTTACAAGGACAGAAAAAGCCACCCTGCGTGGCTTTTCCTGTCCTTGTAAATAAGGCCCCTTTACACGCAGTACTTAGAGTGAAAGGGGCGTTCCATGGGTTTTGCTGTGGCTGTTCCCACGCAACACCCATGGAACCAAACACATTTCCAGATTTACGAGAAATCGTAAACCTGGAAATTCGTCTAAATGCTACGCCTCCCCAGCGGAGGCGTAGGGAGGCGCAACGAGAAATGTATTCATTTCTCCTCGTTTGTTTCCTCTTTCTATGCATTCTGCAGCACACATAGAACGAGGAAATCACCTCTTATGATTGTTTACGTGCAGGAAGGTGTCCCTTCCTGCACATAAACAATAATTAAAAAAATTACGTCTTGTAACTATGTGTGCTAATGCAGCACACATAGAATCTGACAAACGCCATCCCCATGACGCAGGCATCCTTGCACCATGGTGCAAGGTTGCCTGCGAGGGCGCATGTCAGCCAATTGTGCGCCAGCACAGGGGAAAGCACAGGGAAGCGACATATTATTGTAAGTATGTCGCATCCCTGTGCTTTGAAAGTGCTGCAGTGTGGCGCAGCCCAAGCGCTTGCGGTGCCGCGCTGCGGCACTTTCTTGTAAACGAGGCCGCTGGTTTGAAATATTCACCATGTGGATTCTAAAATCTCTTTTGCTTCTACAGTCTCCCTCGACTTTGAATTATGCTGGGGGAATTTTAAGTACAATAAGGCAGTCTGCTTTTTCCACGGCCTATTACTAAAAAACCATGTCCCCAATTGTTGCCTCCCCTTATTGAGTTCAGGTCCTTCAACTGCACTTATTTAGTTGTTAATTTCTCTTGAATGACTCTCTCTTTTCGAGGATTAGAGATCATTTTATATCTGAGGGTGAACACGTCATTGAAGATGGCGAACGGAATGCCCCCGAACCGGGGGGCTGTTTTACTAACACTGTGCGCAGTAGCACCAGGGGCATCGATTCCATTGGTGCAGCAGGTGCCCAGTGAGGGGCACCTGGTCCTGAGGGGCCCACTGAACCCTGATTATTGCTGTATTGTATATGTACATTATAAGGATGGTGAGGCACACTATTGTATTTCAAACGATTCTTCAGATCCCTTTATTGTCAATCAGCTTTGGTGCAAATAGGGTAGCGCCCTCTGACTTCGGGGCGTGGACTAAATCACTTGAAAAGCGCTGGGTGAACCTCATCCAACGTCCCCTCGTTGCACTCTTAGGGGTTCAAAAGACCCTTCTTTGAAGTTCAGTGAAGTATACCAGTAATCAATTTTTACTCCTTCTTTACTTTCTGTATATTTGTTTATTTCATGTTAACTCACAATGTTATTCATCACATGTGAATTTTAACGTGCTTCTTCAAAACGATTCATCATACGGGTAGTTGACCATAACTTTGTCATATTACCATTCCCAATGCATTTCGGGATTAACCCTTCATCAGGGGAATAATTACTCTGGAAAATATAAAATTCAATATCAAAAAGCTGAACCCCTCCAGTGGCAACATAAGGATATTTAGTAGGTAACAAAATATTAGGGGATGCAAAGCAGTGAAAACAAGCATTTGCAATGCAATAGGTCTCGCATTTGCGAATTTTTAAGCTATTGGCATTGTAAATGACAATGCCTTTTATTTATATGTCTTCAAAACCAACACATAGATAAAGGTTTGTCATTTACAATGCCAGTAGCTCAAAGTCTCGCAAATGCGAGACCTATTGCATTGCAAATGCTTGTTCTGCATGTGTGTTCGGGATGTGTGATGTTAGACGCCTATGAGTCACTAAAAGCTTGAGACTGGCTCGGACTCAGCTTGAGGTTCTCGTGGAAGTTGACCATAACATTGTCATATTACCATTCCCAATGCATTTCGGGATTAACCCTTCATCAGCGGAATAATTACTCTGGAAAAAATAAAATTCAATATCAAAAAGCTGAACGCCTCCAGTGGCAACATAAGCATATTTAGTAGGTAACAAAATATTAGGGGATGCAAAGCAGTGAAAACAAGCATTTGCAATGCAATAGGTCTCGCATTTACGTGAGTTTAAGCTATTGGCATTGCAAATGACAATGCCTTTTATTTATGTTTTAAAAAGCAACACAAAACAAAAAAGGCATTGTCGTTTAATATAACAATACCTCACACTCGCGTAATTGCGAGACCTATTGCATTGCAAATGCTTGCTGACATAAGTAACCCAGATGGGTGTCATGTATCATAGCGGTTAAAAGCCACTCAAATGTACGTATTTTGTTTGCATTTATTTAGCGCTTACTGTCCCTGGCGAAGCGTCGATGCGCTTTAGATAGATTGATATCGCTGTGCATTTTTGTGAGTTTGGCAAATGGACTATTTCTAGGTATAGAAGCACAATGCCTGCCCTCCCTGTGCCACCGTGCCCCCGCCGCTGGTGTACAACTTTCACCCCGTCACACCTCTAAGCCCGCGTTTTCAAGAACCCCCAACTCATTCTCCCCTTTACCTGCTACAGTGAAAGGACCGGATCCGCATGTGGCTCCAACTTCTCTGACCACCACAGAGCATCCTCAGGGCAGAGCAGGCCATCGCTCGGCATCACCGGGTGATCTTCTGCAGTCACTCGTGAACTACTGTCCCGAGATCCTCCGCACTCCACTGAAACCTCCTAATCTGCTCTGTGCTACTCCCAGGCACCTGCAACCTCGCTCAGTCACCTGTGAGCTCCCCAGTTCGCAGTGAGCCCCACACTCTCCTACAAACGCACCGATAATGTCTGAGCTCTGTCGGGCACCTGCAAGCTCCACAGTAACCACTGAGCTTCCCCAGTCACCTGTGAGTTCCTGACATCACATGCAAGCTCCTTACGTCACATACAAGCTCCGTCAGTCGCCTGCATGTTATCTCATTCGTCTGCGAGCTCTGTCGGTCATCTGCAAGTTCCTTAAGCCTCCTGCAAGCTCCCCTTGTCACACGCTAAATCCCCAGTCACCTGCAGTAGAAGATCACACGTGGAGCTCACCTATGTGCCCTTGTCTCCTGCAAAGTTTTCACTAATCCCGCCACTCCTGAAACATTCAGATCAGGTGTGGCTTCTCTCCCACGCACTCTTGACGCCCGCTACCCCAAGAAGAGTTACCCTCAGATAACCCTCGAGTCAGTCGGGGCACCTCTGGTCACTTGCGGGCTCCTCCTCCAGTTGCTCATTGGCTCTCACAGTCAGTAGCTGGCTTCTTCACTCACTGACCCGCTCCCCTAGGACTTCCTAAACCTCTTGGTGGCCCCACAGGTTGCCCAGTTACATAAACCGGCATCTAGCGCCCCCGCAGTCTTCATAAGAACCCACACGCCTTCATCGACTCTGAGCAGAGAGCATTTGAAAAGTTCGAGCTTCAAGGGGAATCCAGTAGAAAAGGAGTCGCCTACTGTGTGGGCTACATCTACAGTGCAAAGGAAAAGCAGCGCCTGCTGTGAGTGAGATCCGTCTTCCGGCGTGTACTCAACATGAAAGGAGGAGACCTGTCTGCAGATCATGGGGCATGCTGACTGAGGCGGGACAGAGCGTCTGCGAAAAAAGGATGGAAAAGAAAGTTTCTTTTTCTATCTGGGCCTGATAAAACAGATTATCAGAAGTCGTACGCACATGGTCGCACAAACACTGCCTGACAGATGGCACGGTTCGTAGACGGCCGTCAGAGACACACGCTACTACAACCAGAAAACAAGCAATAAAAACACTGCTCTCCTACGTGGGTTTTTGCTACCAAAGTCTTCGTTTTGCAGAAAATCACTACTCCCCTTTAAAGAAAAAGTGGTGCGGTCCGCCAGTGACGGGCTCTGGCAGCCATATTTGTTGTCTCCTAGAGTGTGCAAGCGCTCCGTAGGAATGTGGCGATGACATGCATCTGGACAAACCAGAGCAAAACGAGCATTAAAACGGACAATAAATGACACGACAGCAAACTATGCAGGAGGGGCGGGGGCAGCGAACGACGTGTGATGGTGGTGCTCTGGAGGAGACAGCATAACAACGGAGGGCGGGTGGAGGCAAACTCATGAAAATCCAGTACGACTGAAATCCGATGGCGGCTGGCGTGGGAGGCATCGGGAGGGGTGCAAAGGGCAGCGTGAAAGAAAGGAATGAGGACACAGAAAGAAACGAGCGAGCGAGCGCGGCAGCCTGGGCTTTGGAAAGCTGACCAGACGCTCGTGCGTCATGGCCTTTTCCCGCACGGCCGGCATATGTTTCCAATTATCGCGCACGCGTCTGGGCACGATAATGGGAAACAGATGTCGGCCCTGCGCGCGTAACCGCCCGAAAAAGGCCACGACGCACGAGCGTGTGGTCAGCTTTCGAAACCCCCTAACATAAAGTCTTCGCCTAGCAGCGCTTGCGCGCTACTCGAGGCTCGACCTAAAAAGGAAGAAAAGACCTGGTGCCTATAGATAAAACGTAGAAAAGCAACAAAGAGTGTGGGCACCCGTGTCCATAGTAGTGCGCAAGCGATTGTCATCACGAGAGTATCCGGAGAATACCCAATGTCACCAGACAGTGTAAATAGTCTAATTGACGTCAGTGCGCAGGTGCGGGTGAAGCAAAATATGAATAAACGCTCTGGTGTTCCCGATCATCAAAAGTGTAAATCTCAAAGTGAACGGAATACAAATACGAGTGTAACGGTCTGTGAATCGAATTCACATGGTCACTGGCGTCATGCAAAAGTGCTCATTGAAAATGGAGAACCTACCTAGTCCATGCCGTGTATTGAACAGGGTTAAAGATTTTAATGAACAACCAGTACTCCGACTCTACGGACAAAAGGTAAAACGGTGTGATTACGTGACATGTGTTTCCAATTATCGTGCCCAGACGCGGGCGCAATAATTGGAAACACATGCTGGCCGTGCGGGGAAAAAGGCCATGACGCACGAGCGTCTGGTCAGCTTTCGAGAGCCCAGGCTGCCGCGCTCGCTCGCCCCGCTCCTCTCTTGTTTTTATTGCAGCTGTCTCTATTGTGCTCACTGAAGTTCGTCCCGGAGGAAGGCGGCACCTAACATCCGCCCTGCCCCCTAAATGACTATGTGTGGCTGTGGAAGTCTCTACTGAAAACCTCTTAGCAGATCTCACATCGATCGAGAAAAGGAAAAACGCTGACTTCGCTCAAGTGTGACGCGCGAATTTAGGTGTGCAATTACAGCCCCGACAGCAAGGTACGGACATTTACAAAGTATTTTGGCAGTTTGCGAGGCTGTGAGAACCGCAACAGCTTCAGACTGTGCACGATTTTTTTCCATTCACAGTTCAAACGAAGTCTGTTTTTTCGGGGAATACTCATGCATTGCCTTCAGGTTCGTAGACACTCATCCTCAAATTTACTAAATTGATGAATGGAGGGAGAGGGTGGGGAGGTGTTTTTCGTAGAGGAAAGGTGAGCAGACTTCCTCAGCAAAATCCAGGTGTAACCTGAATCTCGCTACCTATGTCGGTCCAGGCAGCCTTACAACCTTCTGAGGCTGAGAAAACAAACACAATTTATGTAGGTCTCAGTTACACCTGGTCGTGTATAGTGTGCTTTATCTCTACTTAATATGTCGCCTCGATGTCGGAAAAAATACACAGGTCGATAGTCATTTTGACCAAAACCGATTTATTTTATGTTGAAATTCATTGGACTCGGTGAATATTTTAGGGGCTTATAAAATTGTGGCTAGCGATTTTTTTTCTACATAACGTGTGTAATGTAATGTGAGGCCTCATCTTTTTAAATGAGTGTCATTTGTGAGTCCCCATCAAAATACCTGCAAAAGACCAATATCGAAAATATTATCATTAGGGGAGAGGATGTGGCGTAACGGACAGAAACGCTGATTTTGGCCTTGGGGACTTAGGTTCTAATCTCGGCACAACATCCTGTGATTCTGGGCTATTCGCTTAATTAATCTCCCCATGCCTAACCAAAAACAAGCATTGGCATAGCCAATAGGTCTCGCCTTTGGGACCTTATAAGTGTTTAGCCATGCAACAGTTGATGTTGTTGCACCAAGGATATTGTGCTGCATAACTAAATACTTATAAGGTCCCAAAAGCGAGACCTATTGGCTATGCCAATGCTTGTTTTTAAACTGTGTGCTTGTTTTGGCTTCTGGTGTTCTGAACCAACCGAACCGAGAAACATTCCCATTTGTGTGACGTTTTCATCTTTCGACAGTGACTTAACTCTCGTTTTCTCACGTTGTGCTGCTCTGTGACCCTGGGTCCAAAACAGGTCATTTAATTTATAATGTGCGTCCCGCTGAATTGACATGGAGGCCCAGCCCTGGCCGGCTGGGAGGCCGGGAAGCTGCTACTGGGAGTGGAGGAGTCTGTAGGCATGAATATGCTAGTATCCCTCCCAAAGAGTCCCAATCCATATATGCATATGACGCTAAACCAGTAGCCTTGGGGGAGTCTCGTTTCATGATCTCGTGCCCCAAGCTTTAAGATCGGTGGTTCACAAATCTTGCAAATTGCCCGAACGGTTATTTTGCTGTTTTACATTCATTTTGTGTGCAGGAGTGAGGGGACGTGGCGCAGCCCTGGTGAATATCCAGCCAGCAGGTGCCCCTGGCTGCGGGGCTGGTTTACACCGTTGATAAAGAAAGGTGATTTATTTAACGTGTGCCACGTCTGGGTGCAGAGTTCAACAGGAAGGAGCCAGTGGAGCGCGCTGGGGAGGTCTTGCACCAGTGAGTGCACGTCCAGTGAGACTTGTGACCCAGAGAGGGGGTGCGCCTGGGAGGGCTTTCACCAGTGACTGCACGTCCAGTGAGACTTGTGACCCAGAGAGGGGGTGCGCCTGGGAGGGCTTTCACCAGTGAGTGCACGTCCAGTGAGACTTGTAACCCAGAGAGGGAGTGCGTCTGGGAGGCCTTGCACCAGTGAGTGCACGCCTAGTGAGACTTGTGACCCAGAGAGGGGGTGCGCCTGGGAGGCCTTGCACCAGTGAGGGCATGCCTAGTGAGACTTGTGACCCAGAGAGTGAGTGCGCCTGGGAGGGCTTTCACCAGTGAGTGCACGTCCAGTGAGACTTGTGACCCAGAGAGGGGGTGCGCCTGGGAGGGCTTTCACCAGTGAGTGCACGTCCAGTGAGACTTGTGACCCAGAGAGGGAGTGCGTCTGGGAGGCCTTGCACCAGTGAGTGCACGCCTAGTGAGACTTGTGACCCAGAGAGTGAGTGCGCCTGGGAGGGCTTTCACCAGTGAGTGCACGTCCAGTGAGACTTGTGACCCAGAGAGGGAGTGCGCCTGGGAGGCCTTGCACCAGTGAGTGCAGGCCTAGTGAGACTTGTGACCCAGAGAGGGAGTGTGCCTGGGAAGCCTTGCACCAGTGAGTGCACGTCCAGTGAGACTTGTGACCCAGAGAGGGAGTGCGCCTGGGAGGCCTTGCACCAGTGAGTGCACGCCTAGTGAGACTTGTGACCCAGAGAATGAGTGCGCCTGGGAGGGCTTTCACCAGTGAGTGCACGTCCAGTGAGACTTGTGACCCAGAGAGGGAGTGCGCCTGGGAGGCCTTGCACCAGTGAGTGCAGGCCTAGTGAGACTTGTGACCCAGAGAGGGAGTGTGCCTGGGAAGCCTTGCACCAGTGAGTGCACGCCTAGTGAGACTTGTGACACAGAGAGTGAGTGCGCCTGGGAGGCCTTGCACCAGTGAGTGCAGGCCTAGTGAGACTTGTGACCCAGAGAGGGAGTGCGCCTGGGAAGCCTTGCACCAGTGAGTGCACGCCTAGTGAGACTTGTGACCCAGAGAGGAAGTGCGCCTGGGAGGCCTTGCACCAGTGAGTGCATGCCTTGTGAGACTTGTGACCCAAAGAGGGAGTGTACCTGGGAGGGCTTGCACCAGAGAGTGCACGCCTAGTGAGACTTGTGACCCAGAGAGGGAGTGCGCATGGGAGGCCTTGCACCAGTGAGTGCACGCCTAGTGAGACTTGTGACCCAGAGAGGGAGTGCGCCTGGGAGGCTTTGCATCAGTGAGTGCACGTCCAGTGAGACTTGTGACCCAGAGAGGGAGTGCGCCTGGGAGGCCTTGCACCAGTGAGTGCACGCCTAGTGAGACTTGTGACCCAGCCGAGGCGGGAAGCGTCCTCAGTCCTTTGCACCAGTGAGTGCACGTCTAGTGAGACTTGTGACCCAGAATGAATGGCCTGTCCGGTCCTGGAGTGTCCCCTCCCCCTCCACACGCGCTAGCTGTCGGTGCAGGCCGCTCCTGCACGCGCGCTGTTCCGGTCACCTTGCTCCAGTGCCTGGCGCAGCGGGTACAGCCACCCACCGCCACGTGTGACGCGGGCCACTTGGCGAAGCTTCATCCCCTGGCTCCGGAGACAGGTGTTCGCCTTCAAATGGCAATCGGAGCCTCACCCCCTGGGTCCGGGGACTATAGATTAGAGTTGCGCCAGCCAGCAAATGAACAGGGAGAGCTGAGCCAAGGGTCTAGCTGGGCTCGAAGAGCCCCTGCACGAGCCGTCCTGAAAACATTTGGCGAGCAAATTATGCAACAAATATCATGTGTTGAAATGTCTTGGAAAGTCAAAAATGTGCATTTCTATAACGCACCCTGGTACATTAGATTATATCAATGCATTAAAAAGTATTTGTTACAAGTAAGAGTTATTAATTTCCAACCAACCCACCCCCTCCTCCCCGAAGACCGCTAAGAGGCAAGTCAGTTGTCTTTTGCACTCTATATGTGGCTTAGATTTTTATTATAGTAGGAGCACCATTATAGCTTATTTAACACGTTTTGTTTTTTAGGGTACACATCCTGAATTCGGGTATTTGAAGGTGCTCGTATATGTGCTGATGAAGAAAAAGGAGGCGTGGTGAAATAATGTACTTGCTTAGGATCACACAGTTTGGCCAAGCAGGGAAGCGGGATTGAGACCAGGGTTTGTAGCTTCACTAGCTGGGTATCTTTCTCATATCAAAGGGTAATGCTTTGTGTTCAATTCTTGATGTATGAGTTTAGAGGGGGGTGGGGGGTGCAGGCAGATGTCTCGTTTTGCAGTTTTCTTAGCACAAACCTGTCCAAGGACATTATGAACCTCACAGCACACCCAGACTACGTGAAATCTTTTTTTAGACACATGAAGTTTAAATGATTTACCCAGTTCCAGAGAGTGCTGAGTCAAGGCCGGGATTCCAAGAGATTCTCCATGTTCAAAGGTCGCAGCTCTAGCCACTAGGTCACATCTCCTCCATACATTTTCGG
The DNA here is from genome assembly GCA_963921515.1 of Calotriton arnoldi. Lineage (NCBI taxonomy): Eukaryota > Metazoa > Chordata > Amphibia > Caudata > Salamandridae > Calotriton > Calotriton arnoldi. Next base: position 1,281,287 of record CAWUFW010005193.1, read on the forward strand.
CTTGTTTTGGGCCGGAGGTTCCACGAGAACCTCAAGCTGAGTCCGAGCCAGTCTCAAGCTTTTAGTGACTCATAGGCGTCTAACATCACACATCCCGAACACACATGCAGAACAAGCATTTGCAATGCAATAGGTCTCGCATTTGCGAGACTTTGAGCTACTGGCATTGTAAATGACAAACCTTTATCTATGTGTTGGTTTTGAAGACATATAAATAAAAGGCATTGTCATTTACAATGCCAATAGCTTAAAAATTCGCAAATGCGAGACCTATTGCATTGCAAATGCTTGTTTTCACTGCTTTGCATCCCCTAATATTTTGTTACCTACTAAATATCCTTGTGTTGCCACTGGAGGGTTCAGCTTTTTGATATTGAATTTTATATTTTCCAGAGTAATTATTCCCCTGATGAAGGGTTAATCCCGAAATGCATTGGGAATGGTAATATGACAAAGTTATGGTCAACTACCCGTATGATAAATCGTTTTGAAGAAGCACGTTAAAATTCACATGTGATGAATAACATTGTGAGTTAACATGAAATAAACAAATATACAGAAAGTAAAGAAGGAGTAAAAATTGATTACTGGTATACTTCACTGAACTTCAAAGAAGGGTCTTTTGAACCCCTAAGAGTGCAACGAGGGGACGTTGGATGAGGTTCACCCAGCGCTTTTCAAGTGTATTGTATATGTCACACAGCAGCCAGGGGGCCCATTGTCTTTCGTGCACTTGGGCCCATGACATACTGGCTGCACTACGAAGTAGCACAAAGCGATGCAAAGGATTGTTTCGATTTACTTACCATTAAAAAGTTTTGCATGGTGCAGAAAAAAGTGTGCAGTGCCACGCGACTCGTGTGCCCGCGCACTCCTTGGCAAGACTAGGCCCATAGTTTGATACAGTGGCATAATTAACTTGAGGTGGGCCCCCACTCTACGGACCTAGTCAGGAGCTCTAAGGCCAGGGGCCCGTCGCCCATGTCCAATGCGGGAGGGGGCCCCCTGGAGCTCACGCGCCCCTCGCCACTGGTTTGATAGGCCAAGTACAAAGCATTTGCTATTGGAGATAAGGTTGTGTATCAGAAAACATTTGTTTCAATGGCGGCCGCCACAAAACTCCAGTGGAGAGGCGGGGGGGAGGGCGGGAAGCAGGGGGCGGGGGTGAAGAGAGAGCTAATTTTTAAAAACTTGCCTGTCCTGCTGCCGATTTGTCGGTGCTCCTCTTCTCTTGATGGTGTTCCAGCAGTCCCTGGGACATCAGCATAGGCACCCCACCCAATCCTGTGCTGCTCTCATAGCATGAGAGCAGCTCCAGGATTGGTCTGAGCGGCCTCGTTTGCCGCTCAGACAGTGCCTTAGTGCCTGTGGCGTTTCTCCAACCTGGCTGTGCAAAACAGCCGGGTTGGAGCAACCTAAGTGCGCACGTCTGTTTGGCCGGCCTAAGACAGTCGGCCAAACCGACATGCGCACTTTACAGTGCACACTACCCCCTCCTCCCTGCCATGCCCAGTCCTGCCCTGCCCAAGGCTCCCTGGCTCAGTCAGCGGAAGAAAAATAAATTATAATGTTGTTATATTATCTTTTTATTTTCCGCTGACTGACTCAGTGGGGCAACGCTCCTCCACCATTACGGAGGAGCCGCCCCTGATTTTTGTTTCCGGGACAATCTGAGTGTTTTTAGGTACAACTTGAAGAGGAATTTGTGGTACATTTGAGAAAAATACCTCTTTGCTATGTTGTGATTCTTTTTATATATGTCATCATTATGTGCTGTGAGATTCAGTGAAAAAACAAGCACTTTGTCCACGAACCACCTTTGACCTTTCCTGTCGTAGGTGCAGAATTGTGCACGTGTCTCCTTCACTGAGTGAGTAAAATGTCATCACCACGTGTTCACAAACAACCTGCGCACAGGCGGCAGGAAGCGCGCGCTGGCCCCTGGGGTGTCACTACACAGACACCTCTGCAGCAGGAGCACGTGTATATTTACAACTCGGGTCTTGAGGAAACCACAGAGGCTTTTTTTCTGTTCCCCACAACCTGGAGTGGCGGGGGCCAGGCAGAGGAACTCTGCCGGAAGTTGTTTAAAAAAAACCCTCATCTTGGGTGACCTCAGCTGCAGTAAACGTTCTCACAGGTACAACCGGATGCTTCAGTCTATCTGGGCGCACGCAGACTCGCGTGCCCTTGTGACCACCGAGCATCCTGAATCAAAGGCTAAAATGTGGCAGGGCTGGCCCAGGGGCGCAGCCTGGTCAGTAAGATTGGGGAGGGGGAGGGGGGAGACGAAGAATGAGCTTCAGATTTTCCGACAATCACTCTAACATATAAGGTTAAGCCCTACTAAGGGGGGGGGAAACACAGTATTTTGTAAACTTACAAACAGTTTTGAAGTCTTTCAAAACAGAGAAAGTGAGAGCGTGTGTGTGTGTTTTTGTCTGTGTGTATGTAAAGATTCCTGGTGAAATCCGACAGACACCTCACATACCTGACTGAAAGCACCCGTACCCAACTATTTACCAGAAAATACATTTATTAGGGGGGTGTAACACCCCAAAGACCCCCCGAAGCTACCTCCCTGATCTGGCTGTCACAGAGCATGGTACATGGCTATCCATTGCTACTGCGATGGTGTTAGGTCTATTCACTGAGCATGGCGGAAATGTGATAATGAGGCCTACGCGAGTCATAGTGGACTACAGTGAGTGACGTAACACTGTGATTCCCAGCTCTCTCAGGAAATGTGGGTATTTGATGCATTAGCCTCTCTTTTACTCTTTTCTATTCTAGAAATTCCAGTTGGCCAGTTACTAATGGGTTCTACTAGATCTAGTTGGAGCACAGAGTTAGTGACCAGACTTTAGAAACCAGGGAAAGCTTGAAATAGAAAATATTCTACTAAAATAGAGCCATTGCTGTGAGTGGCAGACAGAAAAAGATGACAAATTCACGTCACACTATTCCCACGATTTCACCGCGGTGCAGAATTCACTAAATCCGTTGGTTCTTGGGAAGGCTGCTGTCGGCAAGAGTGGGTTTGCCTGAGGAAGGATCTTTGTGGTTAAAGGCAGTTTCAGGGGGCTTTCTCTGTTCGGTGTGAATGTGGGTCATGTCATGTGGTTTGTAGAGTGAGGATTTTCCATAAGGTGGTGCTCTGTCAGGATGCACTAACCTTGCACGGAATCCAATGGGAGCGATGCACTTGCCATCTCTCACTACCTCTGCCAGTGACCACATGCTCAGGTATATGAAGGACACTGGTGGAAACAGAGAATGGGATAAGAGAGAAAACAGAGAGACAGGAATCCACCGGCTGACTCTTGATTAAGATTGTCGATAGGATGTAGTGGACTTCTCCAGAATCAAAACAGAACTTAAGAAACTTGCCGCAGAAGGTTGTGTGCTGAGCTGTAATAGTGCATCGATTCATCTTAGCAATATCTCTGTGTAAATACCTCTGAATGCTTCAATATGGAAGTCGTAATTCCTGAAAAGGAAACGTGCAAACAATGAGTATCTTAAATGTGTGATTTCTAACATTTAATATATGCGCCATCCTTCTGATATTGTCATGTCCTTGCCTATATGTCTTTCGCTATAATCCTAAAGCATCACGTTTTTCAGTCTATTCACTAATATCACAGTAAAAACATTGACGTCAGTGTTTTACGGCAAGATTTGACTAAAGGAGGCACAGACCTAGTAGTTCTTCCCTGGCTCTGGGATCAGAGTGATGTTCGCATCCCTTAATAGAAGGTATAACTCTGCTCTCCTGAATTAAGGTATTCAATAGGCGAGTCAGCACTTTCTCCAGTTGTAACCAAAAGGATCCATGCTGCCCATGGAGTTTATTTGTATTTATTTTCTGCAGTGCCCTGCAGACCTCACCAGTATTTATGGAGTTCTTCATTTTCTCCACACAATTCTGTGGGGTGATGTGCACAATGCTTGACTCATGGTACCTCATTACCTTCTCTTTGGATTTGTGTTCCTTTCTTTAAAGATTTTGGAAAACATTTTGGAATATTGCCTGTTTTTACTGTTCTCTTATCACCCAATGCCTATCTTATCTTGCAATGCACGTGAGGTGTATTTGCCCAATCCCCTTGATGTTTTGTAATGCATGTATTATGCATTTCACCCAATATCCATCATGTTTCGTAATGCATGTAATGTGCATTTCACCCAGTACTCATCATGTCTCGTAATGCATGTGCATTTCACCCAATACTCATCATGTCTCGTAATGCATGCAATGTGCATTTCAGCCAGTACCCATCATGTCTATTAATGCATGCAATGTGCATTTCACCCAGTACCCATCATGTCTCGTAATGCATGTAATGTGCATTTCACCCAATACTCATCATGTCTCGTAATGCATGCAATGTGCATTTCACCCAGTACCCATCATGTCTATTAATGCATGCAATGTGCATTTCACCCAGTACCCATCATGTCTCGTAATGCATGTATTGTGCATTTCAGCCAATACTCATCATGTCTCGTAATGCATTTGCATTTCACCCATTACTCATCATGTCTCGTAATGCATGCAATGTGCATTTCACTCAGTACCCATCATGTCTATTAATGCATGCAATATGCATTTCACCCAGTACCCATCATGTCTCATAATGCATACAATGTGCATTTCACCCAGTACCCATCATGTCTCGTAATGCATACAATGTGCATTTCACCCAGTGCCCATCATGTCTCTTAATGCATATAATGTGCATTTCACCCAGTACCCATCATGTCTCGTAATGCATACAATGTGCATTTCACCCAGTGCCCATCATGTCTCGTAATACATATCATGTGCATTTCACCCAGTACCCATCATGTCTTGTAATGCATGCAATGTGCATTTCCCCCCAGTCCCCTTCATGGCTCGTAATGCATATAATGTGCATTTCACCCAGTACCAGTCATGGCTCGTGATGCATGCAATGTGCATTTCACCAAGTACTCATCATGACTCGTAATGCATGTAATGTGCATTTCACCCAATTCCCATCATGTCTCGTAATGTATGTAACATGCATTTCACCCAGTGCCCATTCATGTCTCGTAGTGCATGCAATGTGCTTTTCACCCAGTACCCATTCATGTTTTGCAATGCATGCAATGTGCATTTCACCCAGTACCCACCATGTCTCAGAATGCATGCAATGTGCATTTCACCAAGTACTCGTCACGTCTCGTAATGCATGTAATGTGCATTTCACCCAGTACTCCTTTTTTTCCTCCAAATGAGAGGAACCGGGATCTGTTTTTAAGCAGGTCCTGCACACGTACTCCCAAACACGAATTAAGTATGACTGATTGGACTGGGTTTATGAAACTCGGAACTGGATGCCTACACGCCCATGTGACAGCTGAGTACGATGGCGTCGACGCGATGGTTCATGGACATACATATCCTTTTCTTTTGTAAGAATATAATGGCATAATAATGTTAATTGTATTAGCCCGGGCTCGGCTGAGCTAATGATACCCCCCTATTTGCGAATGCAACAGTTCAATACAGCAAAGTTCAATATGTTGTATTTTTGGTTTGGCCCAGCCTAGTTCACAAGCCGGGCCTTGTATTAGTGTTACAATGGGAGTTTAGGGATTCTGGCAAACAGCAGTTATTATATCCTATGTCGAGTTCATTATCCCTTGATCCGGACACACAAACCACTGTTATCATACAATGCACAAGCTCGACACATATAACTTGATTACATGGAATGTTCGGGGTCTAGGTTCAGTGCAGAAATGGCACAGGGTGCATGCACAATTGGTTAGGCGCAAGGCGCAGTTAGTATTCTTGAAGGAGTCTCACTTAACGGAACCGGAAGCCGCAAAAATGTGGAAGAAATGGAAGGGTCAGATATTCTCTACTAATTACTCGGCATTTGCCAGGGGTGTAACGATCTGGATTAGACATGGAGTCCCGTTTGTAGTGCTAGATAAGAGGATAGATGCACAGGGTAGGTACATTTTCTTACGTGGGACACTAGATGGTACACAAGTCATATTGGGGAACTTATATGCTCCGAATTTTGATCAGAATAAATACTTTCTGGGACTAAATACGATACTAGCAGGTTGGGAGGCATACCCGTGGATCATGGGGGTGATTGCAACATGGTTATGGACGTTGGACTAGACCGCTCACACCCACCCCTCCATGGAGCGGGAGCAGTCAAACAAGCAGAGGCCCTGTGTAATTGGGTGGATGTCTGGTCCTTATGTGATGTGTGGAGAATGAAGCATTTGTTACACAAAGAATACTGGGGCAGATTTACAAGCCCCTTGCGCCACTTTTGCATAATTTTTTCCATGTTAAAAATGACGCAAAAGTGGGGCAAGGGGCTTGTAAATCTGCCCCACTCTTTCTACTCCCCGGTACACCAATTACATACCAGGATAGATAGAATCCTGTGCTCGCTCTCCATAGCCGACCAGGTGACGCACACCACGTATTTAGCAAAAACCTTCTCAGATCATAATCCTCTGGAGATTTCACTTACATGGGGAAGAGTACCCACCCCAGTACCTACATGGAAGCTATGGCCCCAGCTACTAGAAGATACCGTGTTCCGTGTCACCCTATCAACTACACTCACACACTATTTTTCGGAGAACGGTAACACTGCGTCCTCAATCTTAGTTGAATGGGACGCACTCAAGGCGGTAATCCGGGGAACTGCGATCAGCGCCACAGTAGGAGCTAGGCAGGAGGTACATAAGAACCTGAAGGCAGTAGAGGATAATATGAAAGGGCTGGAACAAGAGGCGGCGAATGATCCCACTAAGCAGGCTCCATTGCAAGAGGCACGTATTCAACATGCGAAGTTATTGGAAACCCTCAGGGTAATAGATTACAGGGCCTTTACTCAGATAAAACATACTGAGGCAGATAAATCAGGGACCCTACTAGCCAAAATATTGAGAGAAGACCCACTGGCTACTCTCATCAGTCAAATTATCACGCCTGGGGGGAACATGGTGTGTACGCAACATGACATTAACGATGCCTTCAGTACATATTATGAAACACTATATAGCAAACCACCCCCACTGGATACCACATTAATAGATACATTCATAACAAATCTACCTTATCCACAGACCCCTGCAGGCATGCCAGACACTCTGGCAAGTCCCATCACTAGGGTTGAAATAAGAGCCGCTATTAATGGGCTCCCGCGTAATAAAGCACCAGGCCTGAATGGACTGCCGGTGGAATTTTTTACTACTTACTCGGAGGCCTTACTCCCCCAATTGGAAGAGTTATATAACATGTTGCTAGAATTAGGCCACCTCTCCTGCACTACTGCACAAGCGTTAGTAGTATCACTTCCAAAACCAGGGAGGGAACTGACTGACATGTCGGGGTATCGCCCGTTATCGCTATTGGCAACGGAATATAAAATATTAAGTAACATTTTGGCAAATAGACTACATCCCTACTTAAACAAATTAATACATATTGACCAATGCGGATTCATACCAGCACGCAGCACGTCACTAAATATAAGGAGGCTACACCATATAATGGCAACCAACCTAGAACAATACACAAATGCCGGTTGTATTGCGCTTGATCTGTGACAGGCATTTGATACGCTGTCGTGGGCTTATATGTTCAAGGCTATCAAAGTTTGGGCTGCTCCCCGACTATCTCCGATGGATACGCCAACTATACGAAGCCCCAACGGCGAGAGTCCGGACAGGTAAACACATCTCATGAGAATACCGGGTGTACAGTGGCACACGTCAGGGATGCCCCCTGTCCCCACTATGTTATGTTATGTTACAGCCATTTGTAACGCGCACAGATACTCGTAAGTGTCCCGGCGCGATGCCAACAGGGGATCCTAGAAGGGTTCAGACAAAGAGATGTGTTTTCAGCTTCTTCTTAAAAGCAGTAAGATCCTGCGTGTACCGAAGGTCCAGGGGAAGGGCGTTCCACTGGACCGCTGCCTTCCTAGCAAAAGATCTACCGCCTAACCGCTGAAATTTAAAACGGGGAACTTGGGCAAGACACAGGGACATAGATCTCATTGGTCGGGCCGGGACATAGAAAGAAAAGCGTCTCTGTAAGTAGGCGGGTCCCTTACCATGAAGCGCCCGATGGGCCAGGACCAGAGATTTGAATTTAACTCTCTGCGACACTGGCAACCAGTGTAAAGCGCGCAACTGGTGGCGAACACTGGTCCTACCAGGGATACCCAAAAGCAATCTGGCGGCCGCATTCTGAACAACCTGCAGCTTTTTCAACAGATAGCTTGGGGTGCCAATGTAAAGACCATTGGCATAATCCAGCCGAGACAAGATCAAAGCACGAGTAACACATTCCCTCACTGCCTGTGGTAAAAAGGGGAAAAATTTCTTTAGGCATTTAAGCAGGCCAAAACAATACCGGCTAGCTTTTTAATCTGTGTGGTAAAGGAGAGAGTTTCATCGAACCACACCCCCAAGTTCTTGGCTGGCTTTCCTGCTGACGTAGGAGATGGGAACTCAGATGGCCAGAGAGTTTCGCGGAAGTTATCCGGGAATTTGCAAAAGGAGAATCTCGGATTTCTCCTCATTGCACTTGAGTTGTGCAGCGGTCATCCATTTAAAAATAGCAGAGAGGCATTGTTGGGCCTCAAGGACCGAATCCTCATTCCGATTCCATGTGAAAAGTAGCTGGGTGTCGTCTGCATACGCCATAACCTTAGCCCCTAAGTGTTCCGCCAGCTGAATCAGCGGGGTAATATAGATGTTGAAAAGGAGGGGGCTAAGAGAGGATCCCTGGGGAACTCCAGTTGTCACGGCCTGAGGAGATGAAGAAAAAGGTGGGAGCCAGATCTGCTGGGCCCTACCTTCCAGAAAGGACCTAAGCCAGCCCCAGACCGCGCCCGAAACACCTATCTTCGTCAAACGAGAGAGCAGCAAAGAGTGAGGTACCGTGTCGAACGCTGCCGAGAGATCCAGCAGAATAAGTGCAGCTCTCCCGCCAGCGTCCAAACAATCACGGATAGCCTCAGAGACCTCCACCAAAGCCGACTCGGTGCTATGCTCCGCCCGGAACCCCGATTGTGCTGGGTGTAGAAGATGCCCCAGCTCAATGTACTCCGTGAGCTGTTTGTTAACTGCCTTTTCACAAACCTTAGCTAACACAGGTAAAAGTGAGATAGGACGATAGTTTCCTGGACTCAAGGGGTCTAATGATGATTTTTAAGGAGAGGAAGGATTTTAGCCTGCTTCCAGGTAGCCGGCACTTCTGCTTCCCGCAAGGACCTGTTGATAAGATAATTTACTTCAACATTGACTACCTCTGCCACTGCTGCCAGTAATCTAGCTGCGCAGGGGTCAGACGGTGAGCCAGATTTGAGCCCCTCAAGGATTTTCAGGTAATCAGGCAGGGCTAGAGGTTTAAACGCCATCAGAGAGTGCTCGGATTCCACCGAATGAGCCGTGATGGTTACCTCAGAGTCCTTGTCACACGAGGGAAAAGCCGCCTGAATAATTCTGATCTTATCCATAAAAAAACTCGATAGAGTATTACACCATGCAACAGAGGATGGAGATTCACTCTCTTGAGCCGGCGGGGACAAACTATTGTTTGTGTTGGCACTGGAACCACTGGCGATTCGGTTGCGCCAGGAGGCGGTCCAATGTGGGATACCGGTGGGCACTTCCAAGCATCTGATATCTGCTTACGTGGATGACATAATCATCTATGTGCAGGATCTCCTGAGAGAGCTAGACCCAATCCCAGGAACCTTTGCATGGTTCGAACAGATATCCGGATTAGCCATTAATGAATCAAAATCAAATGCCTTCTTCACCCAAGATCATTCACATCCTGAGAGGATCAATTTTGGACTGCATTCCCTACCAGTGGCGCAGCGCACGTTTAAATATCTGGGCATTCACATATACCAATCCCGCACGGACATGTTGGAAGGTAATGTCAATAGGACCATCAGGGGTATACGCTCAAAGGTTGCTTTTTGGACTACGCTACCCCTCTCGGCGATGGGCCGAGTGGCAGTGTCCAAGATGGTGGTACTCCCCCGAATCCTTTATTACTTCACTAATTTACTGATTATAATACCCCCAACCACTTTTAACACACTGGATACTATTTTATCGGATCTCATCTGGGGGGCGGGCCGCTGAAGGGTAAGTCTTAAGAAATTACAAATAGAGACAAGCAGAGGTGGCCTAGGGGTACCAGATTTTCGAGCTTATTATTATGCGAGCCAACTGCAATGGCTGTCCTACTGGACTGCAGGGCGCAACCTGCAAGAGATTGGATACACTATACAAAACATTGGACAGGGACTGCTACACACACTATTGCTACCGCAATGTAAAATTCCTCCGAATGTACCGCCTCTATTAAATACGGCATTGATATGCTGGAGAAAAGCACTGCATGGTTAGATGCAGGTGTGGGAACGGTGGGGGCGCTATTAAATGGGGAGATTTTAATGGACCACGAGAACTTTGTACGAGAAACCGAGGCCCCAAATCATCTATATATGTTACACGCTGCGATACTGCAATATGTTAAGAAGCACTGGTCCCCCCAACAGGAGGAACCTAAGACGCATGAACTAGTCAAATCCCTATACTACATGTGGCAGGGAAGTCACCTCATCAAATGGCTCTACTTGAGCATCCGGGCACACGCTAAGATACCCCTTGACGCCCTCCGAGTCCAATGGGTGGCAGACGCGGGACGGGTAATATCAGACAGGGAATGGGCTGATATTTTGGAACACCCCAAGAAGGTGTCTCGAAATGCAAAGTTTAAGTTCATACAATGTATGGTCCTTCATAGAGCTTACCTTACACCACACCGTCTACAACGGATGTTCCCAAATACACAACATCAATGCCCCAGATGCCAGCTGCTGGAGGCCGATTTAGTTCATATGATATGGGCATGCCCGCGCTTAAGAGAATTCTGGGGCGAGGTCAGATGACTAATAGAGGAGACTACGCATCTCCAAACAGAGAACTCAGTGTTGGAATGCCTGTTGGGTCTCCGTAAGCGTAAGTCATTGCAGAAGGTTCAGCTCCATTTCCTAGATCTGGTGCTTATAATTGCCAAGAGATCCAATACCATGAGATGGAAATCGGCCAAACCCCCTGCAATAAACACATGGCACAGTGAAGTGTTGCGTTGGGGTGGGGCTGAAAGTGCCGCCATACGCCGAGAAGAGGCCCGTGGGCTACGAAAAAATCAGATATCTATGGATTGGGATGTAATGCTAGAAGCTTTCAAAAGCGCTAACCCTGAAAATATGCCTGGCACCCCGAACAAGCAGTAGATTGTGATGCAGTGGTTATACACAGAATTCTAGCACAGTGGGCAGACATAGGGAAGACGCCCAGGACTGTTTAAAGAAATATGCAACTAGTAATAGGATGTAACAAATATTCTGATGTGGTTAAGAATGCCAGAACATGGCGGGAGGAGGGTGGAGGGACAAATAGTTGTTAACAGTTAAAGTTTATCTATTATTGGTATGTATATAATTATGTCACAGCTTAAATTCATGTACAAGACGAATACCTAAGGCAATAATAAGCAGCCGGATGCGACAAATTTGATGGCTATGTTATACGCAGTATTAAATTGATTGGAAACAATGTACAGATACATAAGCATGTTTGAATATAACAGATATAAATTGAAAATCAATAAAGTATGTTTTTAAAAAAAAAGTATGACTGATTGGTGTGCAGTTCCTAAGTGCAAGTCTGAATGTTCAGGTCTGAGAAAAAGTGCCCTCACACACCCCAAAGGATGTCATGCTTCATCATTTGGGACTGCTTCTCGTCGGGCCGGCGCTGCAATGCCTGACGGGCACCCGCGAAGGGGCTCTTTAGCGGAGATATTTTTGATGAAGCCGTTAGGTGCGTGTGGGTGTGTGGAATAGGTAGTATAGTGAGTGCGGGGTGGTGTCTAAAATAGGTTTAGGGAGACCCTATTGCCTACATTTTATTCCTAGAGTTCACTAACCTAACTAAAAACAAGGATCCCTAACCGGATACAATGGTCCTAAAGGGCATGTGTGGTATAGAATGTTGACATGTTTCTTGCCTATGGTAGCCCCTAACGGGTCTTGTGGCAATTCATCAGGACCGATAGTTTCAGAGAATGTTTCTAAACTCTTACACTACCGCAATGCTGGTGCTAAAAGTAAGGGAATGCAATAGTTACCAGCTTTGCAAGTAAATACCAGGCCTGATTCACCTGGTATTCTGCGACCTGAAAAAGAAAGTGATAACAAAAGCAACTTTTAGGTGATGTGTGACAGAAAAACTCAGCGGCGCATAATCGCCAAGTAAACCCGGTGTTGATCAGGCGGTCGTGAGGCTTTCATTGACCATATGGGGATCTCAATTTATAGCTCATGTGTGGTGCCACAATATGTCCCAATTAGGAATTGACGGAATGAGTCCCGTGTGTGCTAGCGCCATGCGTTGGCGTGGTGTTCTAGAGTTATTGGCGTGACCCGTTAATCACATACAGCATGTCGGAACTGTTGCAACATATTATACTGTCATGCGTGTCCCCAAATATGGAGGATCCCCTTTCCAAATCGTGGTGTAACAAGACTTTTGATCCAACATCATTGCGCAAACATACATAAACGAACAATACAAACAGGAACATATTGTGACATAGCCCGTAAGTCACAGTGGATGCTAAGGGCTATTGCGGCATGTTTTGAACTTGTTTGTGCGACCCGAATCTGGGTGGGCCACCTAACTCGTATTTCGTGCGACAACCAAATACAGATTAAAAATGCAGGCAAATGGCATGGCTCTGCTCGCCTTGCTTTAATCGTGATTATAGGCAGTGGACGCTTTTAGTGAAAAAGGTGCGTTATATACGATGTCCGAAACGGACTGCTGGCTACCACTCACCCCATGAAATGCAGGTCTGTGATGACGGGAGCATTTAAGCAGAGCGCGTCGTTACTCACGATCTGTGGGTGGATGAGAAGTAATACACGGAAGACAGGCGTTCACTCACTGTAATGTACATTGTCTAACCGGGAGCTGCGGGAGTTTTGCAATGATCTTCATACTCCCAAAAGGCAGCATGGCAACTAGCCGTACTCCTACCCCAGCTCTGATTCCCATAAAGGGACGCACCGGGGGCAGGCTTAAATGGGTTTCACGTTAACACTAAAATTTGCGGAGACGCTGTAACGCTAACCCGGGCGGCCATCTTGGGTGAGTTTATGGCCCATTGATCAGAGTCATCGTTCATGATATCTGAGGAGATACGCTAGAGATGTGTATGTGGCTGATAGTTAGTTAGTAAGTGAGGCCAAAATTGCGGAGTGATCGTAGGTCAAATGTACCTGTAGGGGTCTTTTTTCACTTATGATGTAATACCTCCCTTTTAGGGTACATAGACAGGCACTATTTGATGCAAGTTATGCGGGATGGTAGTGGGTTGGGTGTGCCTATAGGACCATTAGGGTTATTCAGGGGTCTCCTCTTATTACTAGTGAGATCCCACCCATTCAGGGTAAAGCGACTAGTAACCCTAATTAGGGAAGGGCTTATTGGTAAGTTGTAGTAGCCCTCTTAATAATTGCTGGTGCCCACCTGCAGAGATTGTTGCATGGTATTTTCCAGGTATCTGGTGGGGCACTATCCCACCCTTGTGTTCATTATATTGTGATCGGGTTGGGCTTGCATCAGTGAAAAATGTAAACATTCTAGTTAGTTTTGCATCAGTGAAAAATGTAAACGCTCTGGTTAGTTCAGCTCACCCCAGGGGATATCATCATTAAGCCCTGTAATATGAGAGGAGAGCCTGAAGACCCAGTTTTGCTCCTTCCTAAAGAGAGCTTCCTCACTTATTTGGGGGTGGGATTCCAGGATAGTCCAGTGTAGGTCATTGAAGGTGTGGTTCATCATTGTAAAGTGGGCACACATCTTGGTGTTTGTCTTCTTACACCTAATGTTACTTCTGTGCTCCGTTATTCTTGTTTTTACAGTGCGTGTTGTCATCCCCACATACACCTCCAAGCAGGAAAATGAAGCGGTCCGCAACCTGGCTAATGACACTACCATAACCATAAAAGAGGCCGATAAAGGGGGTGCAATTGTTATAATGTCAACCATGGATTACAGGAATGAATGCCTCTGTCAATTAACAGACAGAAGGTACTACACCCCCCCTACAGGAATTCCCTACCATACGCTTGATCACAAAAATAAAATCCACAGTGACAGCGGCCTTAAACCAGGGATGGATCAGTAAACATGAGGCAGACTTTCTGATCAATGACAACCAGAGACTCCCCTACTTTTATACCCTTCCCAAGATACACAAAGGGACACGACCACCACCGGGAAGGCCGATAGTGTCGGGCATAGGGTCGGTCGTGGAACCCCTCTCGAAGTTTTGCGATCATTTCCTAAAACCATTGGTAAAGGAATCTCCCTCATTCGTACAAGACACAAGGGATGTCTTGAACCTAATTGAAACCAAGAACACCGAGGGCCTCCAGTGGGATTTCATCATGACTTTAGATGTAGAGGCCCTGTACACAAATATCCCACAACAAGCAATGCTGGCGGTTGTAGAGGTAATCCTGAGATCAACAAACTGGACATCAACAACCCCCATAAGTTTCATTATGGAATGCGCAAACATAGCATTGACGGAAATCTTTTTTCTGTTCGAGGACCGTCTCTACCATCAAACACAAGGGACATCAATGGGCAGTACATTCGCCCCCAGTCTGGCATGTCTCTACATGTCAGACTTCGAGGCCAAGCACATACTTACGCACACAAACCCCTACAAAGATAACATCACTCTGTGGCGTCGTTACATTGACGATGTCCTCGTTTTTGGAAGGGCGGTCAAGAAAACATCCGAGCCTTTGTCACTTGGATCAATGGTTTGAACCCGTATTTGAAATTCACGGCCAGTACCTCTGACCAGGAATTACCCTTCCTGGATTTAATGATCAGCCTCAAGCCAGACAAACTGGAGACAAGGACTTACAAGAAGCCCACAGACAGTCACAGTCCTTTGCTGTACAGCAGTTTCCATCCCAAAGCCCTTTGGGAGAATTTACCTTATGGGTGATACCTTCGGATACGACGAAATTGTAGTAACCTGGGTGACTTCATTAACCAATCATCTGAGCTCACCAACCATCTAGCCAGATGAGAATACCCATTGAGAAACATTAAAACAGCCCAGAAGAGAGCCCGAAATAACAACAGGGAGGCACTCTTGGAAGCACATCCTAAATCTGAGAAAAGAAATCTAACCTGATCAGAAGGGTAATAAGAAAACACTGGAGGATTCTCCAGATTGGCGAACATGCACCTAGTCCTCCCTGATTTGCGTTTAAAAGATCGGCAAACCTGAAAGACATGCTGATCAGCACCAGACCCAAACAGAGGGAGCCACAGCAACAACAACAACTGTGGAACCTACCCCCCGTGGTTGGCCACTACCCATGTGGGCAATGCGTAGTTTGCCCCCTGACTAGCACAACCAAGACGGTGACATTAACAGACACCTTCACATGGACACAGAAAAAACATACGAACTACAACACACGCAACTGCGTCTACCTAATCACTTGCCTGTGCCAATTCAAATATGTGGGGATGACAACACGCACTGTAAAAACAAGAATAACGGAGCAGAGAAGTAACATTAGGTGTAAAAAGACAAACACCAAGATGTGTGCCCACTTTACAATGATGAACCACACCTTCAATGACCTACACTGGACTATCCTGGAATCCCACCCCCAAATACGTAAGGAAGCTCTCTTTGTGAAGGAGCAAAACTGGGTCTTCAGGCTCTCCTCTCATATTACAGGGCTTAATGATGAAATCCCCTGGGGTGAGCTGAACTAACCAGAACGTTTACATTTTTCACTGATGCAAAACTAACTAGAATGTTTACATTTTTCACTGATGCAAGCCCAACCCGATCACAATCTAATGAACACAAGGGTGGGATAGTGCCCCAGCAGATGCCTGGAAAATACCATGCAACAATCTCCGCAGGTGGGCACCAGCAATTATTAAGAGGGCTACTACAACTTACCAACAAGCCCTTCCCTAATTAGGGTTACTAGTCGCTTTACCCTGAATGGGTGGGATCTCACTAGTAATAAGAGGAGACCCCTGAATAACCCTAATGGGTCCTATAGGCACACCCAACCCACTATCATCCCGCATAACTTGCATCAAATAGTGCCTGTCTATGTACCCTAAAAGGGAGGTAATACATCATAAGTGAAAAAAGACCCCTACAGGTACATTTGACCTATGATCACTCCGCACTTTTGGCCTCACTTACTAAAGTGTAACTATCAGCCACATACACATCTCTAGCGTATCTCCTCAGATATCATGAACGATGACTCTGATCAATGGGCCATAAACTCACCCAAGATGGCCGCCCGGGTTAGCGTTACAGCGTCTCCGCAAATTTTTGTGTTAACGTGAAACCCATTTAGGCCCGCCCCCGCGTGTCCCGTTACGGGAATCAGAGCCGGGGTAGGAGTACGGCTAGTTGCCACGCCGCCTTTTGTGAGTATGAAGATCATTGCAAAACTCCCGCAGCTCCCGGTAAGACAATGTAAATTACAGTGAGTGAACACCTGTCTTCCGTGTATTACTTCTCATCCACCCACAGATCGTGAGTAACGACGCGCTCGCTTAAACGCTCCCATCATCACAAACCTGCATTTAATGGGGTGAGTGGTAGCCAGCAGTCCGTTTCGGACATCGTAGATGATGCGCCTTTTTCACTAGAAGTGTCCACTGCCTATAATCACGATTAGAGCAAGGCAAGCAGAGCCGCACCATTTGCCTGCATTTTTAATCTGTGTTTGGTTGTCGTACGAAATACGAGTTAGGTGGCCCACCCCGATTTGGGTTGCAAAAACAAGTTCAAAACATGCCGCAATAGCCCTTAGCATCCACTGTGACTTACGGGCTATGTCACAATATGTTCCTATTTGTCTTGTTCGTTTATGTATGTTTGGCGCAATGATGAACGTGGGATCAAAAGTCTTGTTACACCACGATTTGGAAAGGGGCTCCTCTATATTCGGGGACACGCATGACAGTATAATATGCTGCAACAGTTCCGACATGCTGTATGTGATTAACGGGTCACGCCAATAACTCTAGAACACCACGCCAACACATGGCGCTAGCACACACGGGACTCATCCCGTCAATTCCTAATTGGGGCACATTGTGGCACCACACATGAGCTATAAATTGAGATCCCCATATGGTCAATGAAAGCCTCACGACTGCCTGATCAACACCGGGTTTACTTGGCGATTATGCGCCGCTGAGTTTTTCTGTCACACATCACCTAAAAGTTGCTTTTGTTATCACTCTCTTTTTCAGGTCGCAGAATACCAGGTGAATCGGACCTGGTATTTACTTGCAAAGCTGGTAACTATTGTATTCCATTGCTTTTAGCACCAGCATTGCGGTAGTGTAAGAGTTTAGATACAGTATCTGAAACTATCGGTCCTGATGAATTGCCACAAGACCCGTTAGGGGCTACCATAGGCAAGAAACATGTTGACCTTCTACACCACACATGCCCTTTAGGACCATTGTATCCGGTTAGGGATCCTTGTTTTTAGTTAGGTTAGTGAACCCTAGGAATAAAATTTAGGCAATAGGGTCTCCCTAAACCTATTTTAGACACCACCCCGCACTCACTACACTACCTATTCCACACACCCACACGCACCTAACGGCTTCATCAAAAAGATCTCCGCTAAAGAGCCCCTTCGTGGGTGCCCGTAGGGCATTGCAGCACCGGCCCGACGAGGAGCAGGCCCACATGATGAAGCATGACATCCTTCGGGGTGTGTGAGGGCACTTTTTCTCAGACCCGAACACTCACACTTGCACTTAGGAAATGCACACCAATCAGTCATACTCATTTCACCCAGTACCCATTCATGAATCGTAATGCATGCAATGTGCATTTCACCCAGTACCCACCATGTCTCGTAATGCTTGTGATGTGCATGTTAGTTATTTTCATTCTCAATCTTCTGGCCACAACAGTACCTACTTTGTCTCCTTCATCACAAAATGTCCGTCCTATTTTCAGTAGAAGAATCTCCGCTCTATTTGTCCTGAGTATATAATGATAGATATCTGCCTAAAGTTAGTTCACGTGCTGTTATTTGTCTGATTGTTCTAATATCTTTGGCTCTTTGGTCCGTTTATCTTCTAATAGCTTCCTCTCTCCGGCGGCCCTGGCACACATGGCTATGATTATTCTCCTGGGTTTGCTTCGAAAGCAGCCCAGTTTGTTCCTGGGGTGGTGACAGAATCAATATGCCACGTGTATTATGCCTCTGTCTGTCTTGCACTTTCAGATTTATATGTGGCATCTCTGAAAACTTCCCAGTTTAACCTCCATGATCCTCTCCTTGGGTGTTTTTTGCTCTCCAGCCGTTCGATCTCATTATGTGTGTGATCTGATATAGAGAGGTCTGAAATTGTAACTTTATGAAGTGACTGGAAGAGTCCCAGGTCTGTAATTGAAACTTCAGTATGTCTTGAGCACCTCAGATTAGAATGCACCCAGTGTGGAGAGATGTCATGTGTCTTCAAGGCCAGTCTCTGCGAACTGCCTTCTCAAACCCTTGGACATAGCCCTAGATCCATCTTTTAGTCCAGGTCAGGTTAAGATACCTACCCCGGATAGCCTGAGTTATGCATGTTGACACTAATTTCTCAAGGTCTTCCTCCCTCCGGAAGGTCTAGTGCGGGTATAAATATTGACAAAAAATAGGCCTAATGTGTAGGTGCAACCGTACCCATATTAACATCCTCTGACGGTCTCTCTTAATCTTTATGCAGTCACTTCCAAAGCTTTGTTTACCTAGGATTGCAAATCCATTGTTGAATCCTAACCAATGTCCTGAACTGCAGCAGGTATACTTTGTGCCTCATTTGGATTGATGCCATTGAAGGAGATGTGTCTCTTGCAGGAATATTATGGCAAGGTCATGCAACCTCATGTAACTCCATATTCATTGTCTCTTATTTGGGAAGTTATGGCCCTTCGCATTAAGAGAAAGTATCTTGAATATTCTTTGTTCCAGGATTGATGCGCAACTTCTCCACCTTCCCAATTGAACCCTCTATCATAAAAGACACACATTTAACCATGTGATCCTTTAGACAACG
The DNA here is from genome assembly GCA_963921515.1 of Calotriton arnoldi. NCBI lineage: Eukaryota > Metazoa > Chordata > Amphibia > Caudata > Salamandridae > Calotriton > Calotriton arnoldi. Next base: position 1,300,532 of record CAWUFW010005193.1, read on the forward strand.
ACACATCTTAACCGCCCACAGGATGTACACATACCTTAATGTCCACAATCTTTATGGATAACGTCAGACCTCCAACAACCAGTCATTCAGACATCACAATGCAACTTCCATCTTGCTCACTTGATTAGTGCCTACAACACAGAGCTGAGCTGGTAATCTCTTCCTGATAATGTCTATCTCTAGATTGGTACGGGATCCTCGCCTCATCTGATGCCTATGAGTCAAAGCCACTAACATCAAAAGGTATTTATTTTACGAAGTGAGTTTGAGAGAATATATAGTGCTTCTGGCACTGTACATAAACAGTAGCGAATCTGAAAATTCTCCCCAAGAGCTTTTAAGGTACAAGCTTTGCCACCCGTTCGTTTTCTTTTCCCCACCAGCCGATGGCAGGTTTTTAAGTATGCATATTTTTAAAAACGTATGTTGCAAGTAACTTGTACGGTAATGCATGGTTGACTTACTACATATTTCCATCTTTTGCAAGATGTAGATATTTTGTGTGCACCTTTGCACACATGAACATTACAATGCCCTGTACGAAACAAATATAGCTGCACGAGCACTTTAGAGCCTCGCATTGGGAATGGTAGACACAGTAACAGGGGAATGTGCACACAGGAAAGATATGATGTGTGCACACTAATGCTTGTCTTTTTATCTCTCACTTTCTCTGAACCTTTTTGTCCCCACAAAGTTACAGGCTCAATACAAGCCTGTATAACAACCATACCAAGTAAATTAGACATACGAAAAAAAAGGGATCTGACTACCATTGCCAAGGTCCTGATGAAGGCATGGACCTATTAGGGCAATGAGGGCCGAAACATGTTTACCACTCATGTGTGATGCTAAGGACAGTTAGGACATCCAAACAACATCATCACTTCACCTTCACCTATACTCTTCACCCACATTAAACTTCATTCTTAAGGTATAGGAGGTAATTTGAGGTTCCTCTGCACAGATCCCACCAGTACCTCCCTCAGGTGGAGGAAGCACTCACTTGGGGGAAGAGAGTACCCAGGTGCTAAACCCAATGATGACTCCACCCAATAAGATACCATATTGGTGATCACTTACATCACCAGTGGCAATTACTGGTTGAGGGTTTTGGGCCAATACTAAAGGGACACAGGCTCCTGACTCCTGTGCGGTTCACTCTCCTTTTATTAATAACGATACACTTCTGGACGCTGAGTGAACTCTCCCTAAGCTTCTATCTCCCTCTTTTTGTTTTTTTGATGCACAAATCCCCTCAAGCAATTTGAATCTCATACTATTGTGGAGACAAACTGGAAACACCAAACAACATAACTCCCAAAACCTTAAAATAGTTCTTAGCCATCCGGGCCAAAACCCCACTCAGATTGAGATGATAAGATTGGCCCCTTTGGGATGAGATACATTCCCACCCCCTCTTTTAGTGAATGCAGTTATTATCGTCTTGCAGTGTTATATAACTATTCCCACATTTTTTAACATTTTGTTCCCATCTCCCAGGTAATGCTCCATTTCATTTCACTACCATACTAGTGCACCATGATTGTATGAATGTGGCATTTGCATAGCACAATTCCTAGCAGAAGGGCAGATGAGCACTTTACAGGGGCAAAGTCATTGGAATGGAAGCTAGATTCTGAGAGAGGAAATTAACTTTTACTGTTATCAGGGGGCCCTTAGGGGTATCCTCTTCAAGTTGTCAGCCAAACCTCTCCCTTTCTGAGGCTCTTGCCCTGCACTTACTTCATGACCACTTCTACCACACGTGCAAGCCTTAGACAGGGTGGCAATCTGTCAAGAGTGCTATGCTGCTTGCTCCCCTCTCTTCAGAGTTGATTTGCCTCCTGGGTCTCTTCAAGGTTTGCTCTCCTGGCTTCATCTTGCCTATCCTATTGTCGATCAATTCATCCAACTGGGGCGTCTGTTTTCAGAATGTTATTGCCCTTTTGTGGATTCCCTTTGCCTTACGTCACTGGGATAAGATCTCTTCTATCACACAACCTTAAGCACACGCAAATGATATACATAATTGTGCAATTAATCTACAGATGTTGATTTCCAATTTTGGTCAATATTGAATCTTTGTTATTCTTTGCCCACTGTAAACAGGTGTTTTGTTGCTTTTGGACGTCTTACCTCACGACTTTGTCAGGGCTAGAAATAAAATGAGATGCCTTTATTTTATATAGGCCATACATTTGTCCTTCAGTGTGAAAATCATCACCCTGTGACATAATATGTATATTTATTATATCCAAGAAAAAGTGGTCATATAGTGGAAACCCATGCACCAGTGATACGTAAACACAGCGTACTCCTAACAAGTTTAAACAATTAATTTTTGGGTAATTTAAGAAAATAATCATACATATGTAACCCTTTGTGCCACATGCCGATTGCCCCTCCATCAGCTGAAAAAGCATTATTGTGCTCATAATTGTTCCCACATATCAATTTATGAAATGCATCTATATTGTTGTCACTTGTCAAATGAGGTTTCCAACATTATTTGTTTTTAAGTCCGCTTTCTACACTAGAATCTGTCTGCACTTTCAAGTCCTCAAGAACCCTGGCTATCGTAAGCGGGTCCTCTTCAAGATCAGAGATAGATAATAGTGTTACTGTATCATGTTCATCACGTATCGACAATTCGCTAGACACCGTACTAGTTTCATCAACAACAGATCCTTTATTCACCTGAGGATTCGTTCTAAATAATTTATTTAGTTTTAATCGTCTAACATATTTGAAAAGGTCAATCTTCAAATTGCAGATATCCCCCACATTCCTGGACAAAATTCCATTCCTTTTTTAAGAAGTGATTGCATATCTGGACTCAATTTCTTATTAGACAAGTAAATAATTGATACATCTTGGTTTGGCCTCAGTCCTACTTCTTCCTGTTCCATGACCTTGTTTGCATTCCTCTCCTCTCCATGCCCTCCCACCTATATTTCACCTTCTGGTTTTCTTACCTTGTCCGTTCTCATGGTCTGTTCCTGGTTTCCCATTTTGATTCTCTGTACTTCCCTTAAAAAAGTATTTCCGCCTGTATTTTGATTAGAAGTTCCTTCTCCCGCATCTACTTCCCCATCACTGCTCGAAAGGTTGCTAAGAGGGGTCGAGCTGTGGCTGATTGAGGACAACTCCTGAGGCTTACTAGTCCCATCTTTTTTCACTAAATGGTCATACCTTTTCGAAAAGGTGAAGACTCTGCCATTAGGGTAGTCCACTTCATTCCTCCTCAGCATTCTGGCCATTCTCTGCTTGATGTCGTCCTGATGTTTACTAAGTATATCATATCATATATCTCTAAAATGGGGCGTACATGGTTTGCTCAGGTTTCCGGGACACGATATATAGCACTACCAATACCTATAGATGGCGGCCAGGACAAGAGAAATGGGACTCCTTCTTGCATGTATTTGACATGGTGGTTGCAATGGCTGGTCCGTCTTCGAATCATACAGTTCATGACAATATATACGGCAACTAAGATGGCGCCCATGCAGGACGCCGAGATCCGAGGTGCACTCGCCGTAGGATCTCCTTCGCACAAACGTAGTGCGACTTTTGCGCGATAAGTTGTGGTGGCGTTGGGGGATGGAGCAAGGAATAGGGAGACCCGGCTGGGATAGCAGCAGTGGGTGAAGGTCCCTTATACGTTTTATAATTTTTGTTTTAGATACGGTTCCTCCAGCTACATGGATTAAGTGGACACGCAGATGTTATTCCTCAATACTTTAATGCGGTTTTAGTTTTGGTAAGTAAAAGTGCAGTGGAAATTGTGATACGACTCTATTGATGGAGGCAACACTTTGATATATTAACAAATGGGTTATAGTTATTGACGTGCTGTTGAATTATTATTTACAGGGATACTGTTGCAAGTTTTACAATTATTTTGGGGACTACATCGGACTGGTGGAAGTTTCCCAGGTGTGAGATAGGAAGCTAATATTTAGATCAAAAATACAAGAGGTGCGGACATTAGAATTTGGACTATAATCTGTTCTCAATTTTATTTACAGGTATTTGCGACACAAGTGGTGTTTGGAATTTCTAGTGCCGCTTTAGTGTTTTTTCTTTAATTTGGACACGGTTTTGTGTGATTTGACCTTTGGACACGCGTCTCTCAAATGAGTGAATGGTATAGTTGTAGCAGTGCCAGTGGGTTTAGTTATGAGCACAATGAGGCTTTTTCAGTTGATGGAATGGCCATCGGCATGTGACTCAGGGGTTTACATATGTATGATTATTTTCTTAAATTACCTAAAAATTGATTGTTTAAAATTGTTAGGAGTACACTGTATATGCCAAACTTGTGTTTACGTATCACTGATTCATGGGTTTCCATTATATGGCAACTTTTTCTTGGATATAAGAAATATACACATTATGTCACAGGGTGATGATTTTCACACTGAAGGACAAATGTTTGGCCTATATAAAATAAAGGCTTCTCATTTTATTTCTAGCCCTGAAAAAGTCTAGGGGTAAGACTCCAAAACACAACGAAACACGAGCTTCTTATGCTTCTCTTGAGAAAGTGGGGATCCACGCTCCAGCCTGGGCTTGATCTTCATTTATCGTGTTTGAGATGATGTTCACACCCCTCACAAGTACATTTTCAAATGTCATGTCATCCTCAAATGAAGAGAAACTGTGGTGCAAGCTGAGCCTGGGAAATGCAGGCATGTCCAATCAGCACTCTCTCTGTCTGCCCCTCTGATCTCCAGCCTTGCAGACACAAACGTAGCCCAAGGTATTACAGACGCTTGACAGATTTTGAATCTGTGTGGGCGCCCACGGTATTGAAAATGACAAGCGACAGCTCTGCCTCTTGATACAGTGTGTACGCTCCAACACCAAGAGCATTTTCTTGCAAGCTGAAGACAGTCAGCGAAATTCCTAGGCCATGCTCAAAAGCAGTCTGGTGGTGTACTTTGTACCCAAAAAATAATGTTGACTACAAGAGGTACATTTTTTATTCTACAGTACTAAACTAAGGAGGGACAATTAATTTATTTGTATTGCGCCTAAAAGAGTGTTACACCACTGCAACTTTGAAAACTACAACTGAGAAAAGGCACTTATGCTGCAAATCATTGCAGGCTTTGACTCTGTCACTGTTCACCAAAAACTACTTCAAAAGTCATAAAAAGTGGAGGGCATTTTGTCCATGACTCGTGTGTCCCACTTGGCTGAGTATGAGGCTCAGATAATGAGCAGATATAAGTAAGGGAATGTGACAGAGAAGACAATCAACAATAACAAAGATTAGTGTGCCAAAGACAATGCTTTGAGATGCTCATGCTCCCATTGTAGCTACCGCCTGCCTCACTCTGGTCCAGGCTCCACCTGCCACAAGTACAAGAAGTTGGGTTATTTTCAGTCTGCAAGAATTCAGAAGAATCCAAAGCATGCTCCGACACTTCTCGCTACTACTAAGTCCAAAACGGCTCATCAATGGGGTATCATCACATCTGAGATGTAGAAGCACTTGCAGACTCTTCATCAGTTTCGTTGTCAGCCGAAACATTAGAGGCACTGTACCAAATGATAATGCAGACTTGTCTAAACCTGCATTAAATGTTGAGATACATGGAGTACCCTTTGCCCTCTTGGTGGACTTTGGCTCCACAATATAGCTTTAAAGCCCGCCATAGAAGGCTATATCGGACTTTCTTTAACGCTGGAGCGGGCCTTTGCTCCAGTGTTAAAGGCCTGAGCCGAAGGTGAGGGTCTTTAACAAGGGTGCGGGCCTTAAATGGCCACTATAGCCCAGCTACGCCAGGCTATAAAGCTATTAGAACATTCCGCCCCATCAGGGAAGAATGTTCTAATTAGTATAAGAGAGGCCTCAGAGCCCGAGGGGGTTGAAATCCCCTTGGGCTCTGTGAGGCCTTTGTTCACAACTGTTTCTGTGAATGTTCTACAGCGAACAGCCACGCGAAGGGCCCTTTGAACATTGACAGCAAGAGCTGTGAAAAGGGACTGAACTTCTTTTTGTAGTTCAGCCGAGCCAGGGAGACCCAGGAGCTGAGCAGCATTCTCCCTCCTTCCTTCAGAGGCTCAAGTGACTCTGAGCTAGGGAGGAGGAAGGCTCCGGTGTGCCCTGCAGTACAGCCTATGCCTTTCGCTTTCCCCTGCCCACTCCATGTATTTTGGAGAGGCAGGGAAAGAGCAAGGCAGAGACTGTTTATTAGAACTTTGGAATGTTGAATGCATCAGGCCTATACCAGTTCATATAGGCCGCAGTTTCTCCATTGTCTTCAATGGAGCTCTCAACACTCCAATGTTCTAATATAGCCTTAGAGCCCCTACCGGCCATTAAAGGCCCTTCTGCGAGAAAGCGGGCCTTTAGGGCCGGTAGAGCCCACTACGGAGGGCTCCAAGGCTATATTAGAACATTCCGCTCCTGTTATAGAGAGCCAGACAGAGCCCAGGGACGCAGCTTCCATTCGTGCAGCAGGTGCAGTGCTACCGGGGCCCAGAGGACTGAGCGGCCCATTGAACCCCGATGACTGTTTTATTTCAGAGTTCATACAGCGGCCAGGGGGCCCATTTCCTTCTTTGCACTACTGATCCAATCTGTAGATAAAGAGCTGCAGAGGGGCTGAGTAGTGTCTAGATGATAAAGGAGAATAGATCAGCATTGCAAAAAGCTGCACCACAGGGAAATGTTGTACTAGTCATCACAAAAATATAGTTTTCATCCACTGGTGCAAAACAACTGTTTTTTTAGGCAAAACCGGTCTGAGCCAGTGTAAATTTATATAATCTGGTCGGAAATCGTAGGTATGGTTGTGACGGGTATGGAAAATTCACTACAACTCACCATGTCTGAGTCTGAACTTTTCACCTACAAATCATTTATTTCAGGGGTGTTTGGCTGCTCACCTCAACTACAACACAAGAGTCTACCGTGCAAATCTACGTGCTGGGGTCAGTATGTTTCATCCTATGTTCTTTCTTCTGCGTGAATGTATGTCTCATTTCCCATCTGCCTCATACACTCATACTTCCAACCCCCTCCTGACTTAATTTGCAACAACCATTTACGTATTCTCACCGCGTGCACAAATCCAACCAGTGAATATTAAACATCGGGGGAGGGGAACGTGCAATCTGCATGGGTCATCTGGGCCACTGGAGATGAAGGGAGCTGATTGGCTGGCGTTCCACGTTGCCGCTGTTTGCGCCAGCGCGCGAGGGCATTAATTCAGTGCGTGCAGCGCGTGGAGATGGCGGCGCGTGCGGCTGCCACGGCGGGCTCGGATGCCACGCTCCATTGTGATATCAGGAATGATGTGACCTTCACATCCTGTAATGGAAACTGAGCAGGCTCTGCCAAAGGGTGGAACATCACCATCCATTAGGAAAAAATATAGATATCCGCGTGGGACTGAGCGGACTCCCTCAGCGCGAGGCAAGCTGCGAAAGTACACCGTCGAAAATGGCTGCGGACCTGCATGAAGAGGAACACGGCTGCAAATGTGTATCGGGTGATCATGGTTACCACCGTGCTTGTAGTTACACATGGTTACAGTGACGTAAGAGTGTGTCATGGGACCTAGTGCAAGGAAGGAAATTGGCCCCCTGGCAGCTGTTTGAACTGCAAAATACATCAATAATTGTGGTTCCGTGGGCCCGGTGCCACTGCACCTGCTGCACCAATGGAAGCTACACCCCTGCATGGTTACAAGGTAAATAGATGTGAATGGATTGTTTTTGCTGTGTGTCTTTAGAAAGTACACGCCAATCTCCAGTATTTCCTACCACTCCAAATCGCGGTGATTAGCCTTTCAGTCGGTGCTCTATATTTAGGCTAACAAATGAACTCAAACAGGGGAAGGTAAAGTGATTTGTCCAGGATCACAAAACACACAATATTTCACAGCTGGCAGTTTACCTACTATGCTTAAAGTTTCTAACTTCCCGTTGTTTTATTAGGCTTTGCAACTAAAAACAATAGGTCACCTGTGGGTCACGGTAAAGAATGGTAAATTATATACGCATTTACGTCAAGGGCCCAGATATACTTAGAATTCATGTAATACAGCGCAGCGTCCTAATTTTCGGCGTTGTATTGCATGAAGGGGATAGCACAGCACAGAGCTGTAGCTACTAAGATTGGCTTGCTGCTGGTGCCACCCCCTAACCCGTGCACAAACAGACTGCCTTGTGCTGCGCACAATCTTGCACAGAGGTGTGTTAGATCCAGCGTAGCATCAGACTTGAAGCATACACCTTTAGTACAAAGTCCTGTGCATAGACAACTGCAGAAGTGTTGTGCCTGCTTCTTCTAATATTTTGTTTTTGACATAAAGTCCAGTCTTGCTTCCTTAATAGATCAGGTTTTTCATCAAAACCTATGGGTGTTTGCAGTGATCATCCCCCATAAATGCCCCCTTGATGCAAAGTGGTGCAGAAGGGATTTGGTGCTATGAAAAAGACACCTTTCGCACCGGAAAGTAAATCCATGCTGTGGTTCTGTGCTGCTTTACATTGCTTTGCCTCAAGCCTCTGCCGGGGCAAAGCAGTGTTTAATCTGGACCAAAGCATTTCAACAATATTATCAGATTGTTTACTTATATAATCTGATCGCTGCAGAAACTATGTCGGAAAAAAGAGACTAAACTTTATTGGGCATGCCTGTTAAAGAAAAATGGAGTACTAAGGTCGAATGGAAGCAGGGCATCTGCTAAGAATCATACAATGCCTTCCCACCCAGTTCAACCTGTCTTGTTTTAAAAGAGGAAAACGGCCTGGTTTCTGACGTCAGAGACTCGCCACTTTTTGCAGGCGGCCTACTTTTACAGGGCCAGGGCCAGACGGGGGATCCAAATGCAGCCTTTGGAAAACTCTAAAACCAGCCCTGTTTCTTTCCTCTCTATGCGCAATCTCTCTCTTTCCATTCATCCATTCTTGCTCTCTCCTCTCTCTCTGATCACTTTGTCTCTATTTTCCCTCTCCCTCTTTCTTTCTTTCTCTCTTGAAGCCTCCCATGTCTGCTACAATCAATTTCAGGAAGTCGGGGAAAGTGACAGAGGCACCAGGAGTGGCCTTGTGCTTTCAAAACCAGCCACCAAGGGTTCCAGCCCACCAGGAAAATGCCCAATAGAATAAAAGACCTGTCCGGCCCTCTACAGGACCATCATCTTTAAGGCGTTGGAAGGCTCACCCTATTTCCTGCAGACCTTCTGATACTGTTGTTTCCTGTTTTTGACCTCCAGGAAAAGTGTGACAGTCGCAAACCAGAAAATGCAACAGTAACCCCCGGATGTTGGCGGTTTATTTTCGGGGAAAAGAATTGACAGGAGGGCCGCCGTAATACAGTGGTACAGCCAGCAATACATTTTCGCTGAATGTGGTTCCCCAGCCTGTCGGGGTGAGCAGTATCGGTGAAAGCTCAAAATCAACACAATTGGGGGCTTAGAACTTTAACTACTGGGAAGGCATCCTCAACAGGACTCCTTTGCCACAGTGGCCTGCAGCCAGCCCGCAAAGGCCTAAGGGGGCCATTTCAAATATGGCGGACACTCTGCCAGGCCATCAACCTGGTGACAAACTGCCTGTCATATTTAGAGGGACTTGCAAGCTGGTCTGGTATTCTCACAGAAAGTCCTCTGTCTACATGGTAGGAGCACTTTCATCAACTAGACGATTCTGGTTGGGCCGCCCTGCCATTGCAGTCCACTCATAATTGTTCTTGTTTTTCAGATACAACCCCCTCCACACCCCCAAAATGGGGTTTGTTTCTGTAAAACAAAAACTAGTATCCCTGACGTGTAGGGAGTTCTCTCCATGTATTTGGAGTACATTGTTTTTTTCCTGTTTGCAGTAGCCGTGTCTTTCACTTGGCTGTCATCACTTTGCACAGTTCAGGCATTTGCAGAACCCTCTTCCCATTCCAAAGATTCTAAGAAGTCCATTCTATGATCTTCTCGGACACCTCTACAGGTCAGGTCTTCAGTTTCTGATGGGAGGGCAGGTATCACCTGTAGCACGCTGTTTGATGCCAGGAAGGAAAAAGGCAACAGGCCCTTGACTCAGGCATATCCTGTGATGTCATGACCATGGTAGTTTGCGCTGTACAAATGCAAAATTACTTAACATACATGGTCCCAACATCCCCGGAAAGAACCAGATTTTTCATATCCCAAGTCTACAGGGCAGAGGATGCCCTTTTCACCATGATGAGAACAATGAAGTCCTGCACAACATCTGCCTCCCCGACTGCCCGCACTAACCATCATACATGAAGCAGAGGAATCCATTGGATCATGCAACATCTTGTGCCCTCTGGCCTGTCTTTCCCGGCATCATCTCTACATGATCTCAAGGTTCCCACCTTTGCTCCCATATTACTGGAAAGCAGGACTATTACACCCCCCTCATTCACCATGTGTTTCCGCTCATTCACCATGTGTTTCCGCATGTACTTTTTCCCAGTCTTATTTCCTGTACCCTACCACGAAAATGTTAAAATACATTATTTTATTAGTTCTCCTTCCATCTCCTAACCATTGCTAAAATTGGACAAATTAAATTTCAGTTTACACGTGTGTAATTTTACATCCTATTGTTTGTGTTGCCATGACCAGTTTGTAGTGCCATGATGCACCCCTGAGTAGGAGATGTCCTCCCAGTATAAAACAAATATGAAGGGGACTCTTTCAGTTTAGGTTCTGACTAATTCGTAGGTTCTGACTCATTCCTTGTTATGATTTTAGCATTCATTGGTATGATATTAGCATAAAATACTTTGGCTATCTGACTAAAGCCATGCCAAAGAGAAGGCCATCCAAAAAAACAAGAGTCTTTTAACTTTCTAATGGGATATAAAGTTGTCTGAAGAAGATGCCGTAGAGTCATGCTGATCTTCTGTGTCAGAAATAGGTTGTTGGCCTTCAGGGACTCATAGGTAAAACCAACAAGGCAAACCCCACTGCCTAACAGCAAAACTCAAAAGTGCTAATCGTCACTGGTCTATATACACACACTGCAAGAACACAACCCCCACATAAGCAGGACACAGAAATAAGAAATTGATTACATTAAATGTATTATATTAAATCCCAACAAACATAAAAATATCAAAGAAAATAACGAACAGTACAAATTGCCCAGGTGCAACTAACACACAACTACACACCCATTCAAACAAACCAATACATCTTCAGGGACTCATACTTTAATAACCCTTTGTGAAACCCCAGATACTCTAACAGTACGACTATACTGGATGGCATGCAAGTCAAGTGGAAAGACTGTGGGAATGATCCTGTCTCCTCGGAAAACAGAAGAGTTGCATAACAGTGCAAGAAAGTAAGGCAAGCATCGGATGCACAACATCCTACAAGAGAGGGCAGAACACAGATCAAACATCTGTAAAGCCACAAGGAGAGAGCATACAGAAGGAAATAAACTGTGATGTACTTTAGTTGGGGTGAGCAACAACCTACCCATTCTATTTTAAGAGGTGGATATTGTGGCCCCAAACAGAGGACAGCCACCAGTCAACAGAAGACTACAGAGGGGCTCACTATATAGAGAATGATCTGCGTGAACAGAATTGTAGGACTGACGGTGCAGCTTGGCAGCAGCAGAGATAGGCTACATTAGGGTGGGAAAACATGCAAACTAAGGAGCCACGCCAAGGACAGGGAGGTGGAAACCATTCCAGGGAAAATCCAAAGCAAAGTGGATGTCTTAATTTCTGTGTAAGCCTAATTGAAGATTTCTACCCACCCAGAAGGTGGTTACGGGTATCCCTGTGAACACATGGACTAGAATTAGAGCTCTACAGAGAGATGAAAGCAAAAAAAACAACTGATGGACAGAATGCTGAACAATGTCAAATATTTACTGCAGTGCAGAGATCTGAGTCTAAATCCATTGTTTTTTTGCTCCCCATGCCATTCCAGTTTAAACCCAGCCATATGCAAATCAGTCTTGACCCTGTGCCTCATGGGAACAGTCCAGCCCGAACTGCCAGGCCAGGTTCTCCCTGAACCAGAAACAAGAATCCTGGGATCGGTTTCGGAGTATCACCCCATATCAGCCAGGCTAGCTTGACTCCAGTGGCATGGAGAGCACGGGACCCACGTCTGGGCATACCCATCCCACTCTGGGTGACATCTGGTCCCAGGATGCTTGTTTCTGGTCCAGGGAGGATCTGGCTTGGCAGTTCAGGCTGGACGGTTCTCATGAGGAGCAGGGTCAAGACTGATTTGTATATGGGTGGGTCTAAACTCGGGTGGCATGGTGAGCAAAAGAACGATGATTTAACCCAGATCTCCTGACTGGGGGTGAATGTTTGATTTGTTCTGGATTCCGTCCATCATTTATGTGTCTTTTGCTTTCTCGCCATAAGTGTGCCAGGTATACCCAGATGTGAGTCCCGCGCTCCCTGTGCCACTGGATTCAAGCTAGCCTGGCTGATGAGGGGTGATACCCCAAAACCGGTCCCAGGATGCTTGTTTGTGGTCCAGACAGGAATCTGGCTTGGCAGTTCAGGCTGGACTGTTCTCATGAGGAGCAGGGTCAAGACTGATTTGCATATGGCTGGGACCAAACTAGGGTGGCGTGGTGAGCAAAAGAACGATGGATTAAAACCAGATCTTTGTGACTGGGGGTGAATGTTTGCATTGTTCAGCATTCCGTCCATCATTTGTTCCTTTTGCATTTGTCGCCCTAAGTAGGAAGGGTATGCCTCAACGGGGGTCCTGGGCTCACTGTGCCACTGGATTCAAGCTAGCCTGGCTGATGAGGGGTGATACCCCGAAACCGGTCCCAAAATGCTTGTTTCTGGTTCAGGGAGGACCTGGCTTGGCAGTTCAGGCTGGACTGTTCTCACGAGGAGCAGGGTAAAGACTGATTTGCATATGGCTGAGTCTAAACTGGGGTGGCATGGTGAGCAAAAGAACGATGGATTTAACCCAGATCTCTTGACTGGGGGTGAATGTTTGATTTGTTCTGCATTCCGTCCATCATTTGTGTCTCTTTTGCTACAGAGAGATGAGGCATGAATCACACAGATTCGTATTCAAGTTATGTTTTCATTATTGTTGCAAGGGGTGTTTTGGGTTATCAGTTGGATACATATATTGTCATATCTATGGTGATAAGCTTGAGGGTTTTAAGAGCGCAATGGAATAAGTTAAATTGTTAGACTAATACCTCTCAACGTTAAGAGGCCTGAGTTCCCCTGATAAACAGAGCACAATATATATATATAGCTACCTCAGGGCTTAAGGCTTTGGACATTATCATTTTGCAAGACACCCATCTCCTGATGGCTGATCAATTAGGAATGAGACATAGCTCATACCAGCTCCATCTCTGGATATTAGCAGATACATAGATAGATGGGGTAGTAATATTGTGCAGACATGATCTCCGGCCTATCTTTCGCAAAGTGAAGAGTGATCCATGCGGGAAATATATATTTGGTGCACTGAAGATTCAAGAGAATTTGATAATGTTGATTAATACTTACATGCCGAACATGATGCAGGAATTAATCCTGCATAGACTAATCAGAGAAGTGGTGTGAGAGGTGTAGGAAGACTTTGTTGCAGAGGGAGATCTTATTTATTTAGGCTTTTAACGTAGTTTGGATACAGAAGCAGACAGGTGTGCAAACTATTCACATAATGCAAGAGCAATTCCTAAATGATTGTGCTCCAAGTTGGGGATGATAGACAAATGGCACTTCCTACACCTAGTCGACATCGGCAAGCACATCTTCTTTTACTCACAGCTATACAGATCGTATACAAGATTTGATTATGTATTTATGTCTAAGGTCTTTATCCAGGGGCTTTAAAGAGCTGAAATGCCAGGATTCTCAATCTCAGACCACACACATTTAGAGAAGGAATGGTTATGGTCCAGAGGGTAGAATACCCCAAAGAAAGTAAATGCACCTGGGGGTTCTGCACTTCGTCAGGGGTAGTAAGGAGCAAGATTCTTTCCTAGAAATGCATTGACATGTCTATAATGCCACAGTGAGAAGAACTGCAATAGCGTTATAGAGAAGGCTTTCCTGCAGTTGCAACTCACCACAGAGCTATCACAGGCAGAAAAAGAAAACAAGTGAGTCGTGGCAAAGGAAGATAGCCCCCTTGTAGGGTCAACTGAATTATCTTAGGGTAGAGTTGGCGCTCGTGAAAGTGAAGAGGAAATGTTGAACTAATTATTTACAACATGATGAATGAAGTCTGTATGTTGTTTTGACACATGAGTGTATCTGTAAATAATGGTAAGTGAAGGTACTTTTGGTTATTGTTGTTAGCCTGAAACTGAAGTAGACATTTGACAAGAAGGGTAATAAGGCAGATAGATGTCTTGCCTTTAGACTCTATAACCTGCTCAAGAACACTAGGCAAATTCTGGTGGCAGATGAGAGTACCAAGACAGCCCCAACCCTGTCCTATTATCAGTAATGTTACACCAGGGAGCTGAAAGAAGAGATGTCTTTATTGATAACCCTTTAATGTCAACAGTGTTGGACAAACCTAAAGAACCACATGAAATTCTGTTTCCTATTCGGCGTATGCCAGCTAATAACGCCCAGGTTCCAATTTTTTTTTTTTAATGAAGTCTTTAAAGGTGGACTTATAGGGCTACTGGCCACTTCTATTAACTCTTTCTCAAAGGTGGAGACCATGACTCCATTGATACAGGATGCCAACATTTCCCTGATTTTCAAACTAGACAAAGACGATGTAGACTGTAAGTTGTATAAACCCATTGTATCATTTAATGATGATGCAAACATATTTACTAATGTCCTCACAAAAAGGGTTACTAGGTCCTGCTCTTTGTTGAGTGGGCTAGTTGGGTTTTCTGAGGAGTAGGCAAGGACAGAATAATGTCTAGAAAATTGATCACCTAAGCACTTGTTACGAGTGGCCTCTCAAATCCGATGGGGCCAAAAACCGCAGTCACCGGCCCCATCGTAATTATGAAACAGCAGAAACACCATAGATCTTTTAACTTTCACCCGGAGATTTCACACTGCTAAAAGCAGCTGAAATTTCCGGGTGATAGTCCGGCCCAAAATGAGAAATTAGTGGGGTAATCAGGGGTGTGGAATTTAATAAAATATCTACTTGTCCATGGGGCAGGTTGCTTCATAAATCTACTTGTCCTGTAACAAAATCCACTTGCCCCTTTGGTGCCATGTAGTGCAGCGACAAATTATGGCAGCAATCTCATTATATAGGAGCTCTGATATAGCCTCTCTTTTTATGCCAGGACTCATACCATAGTAGTGTTTGAATACTTGCAATCCCCTTATGTTGCCACATTTCCGCAGATCTACATACTGGGGATGAAGGTAGTGGTAAGCAATAGTTCCAGGGTTAGAATGCCCCTTTTGAGTCTGTGCAAACCTACTAACTTGCATGTTTTAAGGGTTTTCAACAACTCTTCTCTAATCTTTTCCCATACTGAGAAATGTTGGAAATTTACTCCTGACAATGGCAGACGTAAACCTTCTTCCAGAGTTGGGAAAAAGTGGTTGGAGGGAAAGTGAACTTGCAAACACTCAGATTTTCGCATGAGCAAATCTACACATGCATATTTGCTCATGCTAAAATGCATTTCACTAATATTTTCTAGGAGTACTATTTCTTGTCCTACTTCTGTAAATTCTTGGGAATTAACGAAAGCCGTATAGCTGCACTTACTGCAAGGACATATACCATGGGTGCACTTTTGAGACTTTCTTTAATAATTGGGCCCCTAATTTGGTCTGGTGTTGACCGTGACCTTTTGTGTTTATTAAAATTCTGTGTCTCCCTCTCTGTATCGGCTGGCTTCACTGTGAGTGACAGCATTCTGGTCTTTCACAAGGAGCATATCTGCACACAAAGTAGTTTTGTTCAGTGCCATTAACTACTGTGGCAGTGTTTGCTTTTTGAGACCAAAAACAATTTTTGTTTTTGCCAATGTTTGTTATAATGGTGAGGGCCGGCGGCTCCCACACCAATAAGGTTTTACAAAAACCATGCCAAAACAAGTCACACATTGACAAAACTAAAAAGCTGACCACCAATTTCAGACCTACTGGCTTTGCCAATGCTTGTTTATTTTTCTTTACCATAATCTTATTGAAACTGGTTAAACTGATTTTCCATTATAAATATTTTTGGGAAATACTCGCAAGCATCAACACATGTTACTAAATGATGCTGCAAAGAAATGGTACCTGAAATTTTACAGTAGTTTAGCAAAATGTTTTTTTGCTGCTTTCATTTTTTAATGAACATTTTATTTTGAAAGCACAGAATCGTCAATCTTGCTTTCAAGCTTCTGCAAATATTTGCATCAAATCAGAGAGCATTCTGGGAGCATTATACATAGCCTCATATTGCTAAACTTTGAAAATGTGTGTACACATTTTTATACTGGAACCACTGTCCGTAGTGCAGTCGGAGCTTACAAGATTTACTTAGAGCGCTCACCCTAATAATAAAGGCT
This sequence comes from Calotriton arnoldi, assembly GCA_963921515.1. Classification (NCBI taxonomy): domain Eukaryota; kingdom Metazoa; phylum Chordata; class Amphibia; order Caudata; family Salamandridae; genus Calotriton; species Calotriton arnoldi. The sequence goes on from CAWUFW010005193.1 coordinate 1,317,032, forward strand.
TTCAATTAATAAACCATAAATACAAGTTTGAACAGCATTAACATACGGGCAAAAATATTACCTTAACTGCAGACAGTGCCTTTCCCTGATCCATAATGTGGTACTGCAAACTGGCATCCCTAAGGGCTTGTGCTGCAGGGGGTTGGGCCTACTTGTCCGAAGGACAAAATACACATGAAAACATGTTGCCCTTGACCCCAAACAATATGTCCTGGGCATCGGGCTATAGGAATTCCACATCCCTGCGGTAATCGGTGGGAGGTGTTAGCGCTGCCTAACAAAGACCCAACAAACCCTACAAGTGGGGAGGGGATGTGGCGCAATGGCCAGAGCTGCCAAACTTGGAGCTGGGGAACTAGGTTCGAGTCTCGGCGTCGGATCAACATTCTATGATTCTGGGAGAATCACTTAATCTCTCTGTGCCCACCAAAAATGAATGTGTCCTTAACTGGTGCTTAAGCGCCGGTGTTGATTAAGTGCCGGTGCTGAGCACTGGAAACCTCTGGCTCAAATTAAGCACTGGAGGTCATCTGACACCGAACTGGATTCCCATTGGAATTCCTCATTTCTTAGTGTACTCTCGGGGTCCAACTCATAATGGGTCGGATTTTCCCCACCCCCAGGGTTACTGGTGACCACGGTATTGGTAACTCCGGGTGGGGATAATCCGTCCCATTCAATGGACCACTCATAATGAGGGCCCTAGTGGAGAAAGCACAGAGGTAAGAGTTACCGGCTCTCTTAATGTCTTGTCAAGGACTGGGCACATTGAAGCTCTCTTTTGTTACCTTTATGATTGTGCAAGAAAGCATGACTCTTTCCAGTAGTCACTGTGCCATCCTGCATTATGCGTACACGTGAAAGGTGTCACATGGCTCCCTAAAAAGATCCCAGATAGGAGGAAAAAGCCACAAAGGGAAGATAACACCTCCTTGGCAATATCGATATTTCTTGCTTGAAGATGAAGAGTTTTACAAGAATTGGGAAGCATGACACAAAAACTACCCCTAGACAGAGTACAGAAAGAGTCTTGCATAATTTTTAAGGCTGAAGAGTCCAACATGGAAAAACAGCTGCAGAAAAAAAGATGCAAAAGTCATGGATGAAAAGATTCTGTATATGAGTAGAACAGGACATTACATCACAAGAAAATGGCTGAACACCATTTTGGACAGGAAACCTCTAGTAGCACAACCTGGGAAGACATGCATCTTGGTTAGAAAGGAACATAAACCTGATCACACCCACCATCACATGAAATTGGCATAGTCATTGTACAGCAGGGGCAAGAATCGAGATTAAATACCCCAGATCCGTCCATTGAACCATCTGGTGACTCTGAAACATCCTTGATTGCACACAGAGCAGCCCATCACCTGTGAAAACCCTTCCAGGCCACTGCAGCTGTGTGCATGCCAACACTGGCCCGTGGTCCTGGGCGCAGCAAACAGGAAACCCTTCCGGCACACCTAGCACGCTGCCTCTGAGGAACAAAGCCTGCTCTGTGGTGAGATCTGTCTGCAGCTGTAACATTGTTATTGATACAGAAAAAAACATTTGATAGGGTGAACTAGAACATTTTAGAAGTGATTCTTGATAAAAAATAAACTGGATGATGGTTAATTATGAGACCCTGTTGGCGAGGATCAGGCTTAATAGCTTTTAATCTGAGTTTCATGTTCCAGTGTGGGTCCGGGCAGGCTGTAACCCCTCTTGTTTGACCCTACTATTGAACCACCAACGATTAAAATTTGATCCGTACCAGAAATGAGCGGGATTCGGTCTTGGGATTCATCACCAAATGAATCTCTTCATGGTCAACATTCTTTCACTTTCGGAACCAGAAGCTTCCTTCCTCACAATAAGGAAAACACTGATAGAATTTGTATCTGGCTTTAAGATTAATAAAGATAAATCTAATCCACTCAACATCTCTTTAACACAAGAGCGAGCTCCGGCCCTAAAAGCATTGGCAAGGATCCGCTGGGCCCAAACCTTGATTAAATATTTGGAAGCAGTAGGATGATGGTGTGCTGCAATTTGTCATTTGTTCAAATCTCTACTGATCTATCCAAATGACAAACACTCCTTATTTCATGGATAGGTTGCATCAACATATTTAAAATGAATGTACTCCTATTACAGTCTCAACCACTGCCTATCCCTGCAGGTAAACTTGAGGCCCTGCTGCAAAGTATTTTTAGGTTTATTCAGGCTGAGGAGCTAGAATTAATGAGATGATTCTCATGGCTCTCAGGGAAGCCGAGTCTTAGCCTGCTCTGACTACTTTACGTGTTACTATGCCGCCCAACTGTGCATAGAAATAGAATTCCCAGTCAAAGAGACAGAGCAGAAGTGGCTCTTTAGGGAGCAAGCCCTAGTGGGAAGAACGTTGTGGGATATCCCTTGGATCTCGATGGACTTACGGTCAGGCATGAAAGAGAGGTCTCACCACATTCCCATCTCCATAAACACAATCCACTTCAAGCCTGATTTCTCCCCTGCAATATTAGGGAATCAATTTGCAGTTTGGCAAAGAGGTGAGAGGCGTACAGTGAAAAAGGCGTAGGTAAAGCAGCAAGTTAAATCAATCGAAAGGTGTAAATGAGATTTCTGGGCCACTGAGAGGGATATATTACAATACATAGTGCCAAGGCACTGGAATTGCCACCCACACATTAAAAGAACTGAGGTCAGACCGCCCGTTCCATTGGAGAAGAATATGAGGATATCTGAGGCTTCGGGGGACTAGTAATTCCATCTGTACTCTATTCTAGGAGACTGGGGGCAACAGCATTCCTAGAATTATCAAAGAAAATTGGTCAAGAGAACAGGTCAAAGAAATATCAGAAGGAGAATGGTAGGGCCTCTGGCAGAGCATACCCAAATGTTTAGAAATATATTGCATAAGAAATCATCCCACAAATTAATGTTTCATTGGTACCTCACATTGCACCACCTTAGGCAGATATCAACAGATGTAGCAGCCGCGAGGCAGGCCGAACTTTGTGTATTTGTGTTTTTGGTGGGATTGTGCCCTTATACAGATATTTTGGTGAGACGTTCTTAGTGATGTTGCAAAAGTGCTGGGTACCGTACTGTGACAGACCCAGGAATCCCACTCCTAGGCTTGTATGCCCCACAGCAGAGATTTAGGAGTACAATGCAGCTGTTACTACTACACCCCATGCGAGAGCTAGCAAAATACCTTATTGCAGCTCATCAGAAACGGACAGCAGTGCCTTAGTTGATGCAATGGATGTACATCTTTTGGCAAACCCTGGCCCTCAACGACTTGCACTACCAGGGTAAGCAGCTCGATAGAGTTTGGCGACTTTTGATCTACAACCTAGCAGAACTGGGCCGACGAGAGTAATTTCCACCACGCTTGAGAGTGCTCACATCATTTGAGCTTCATGAAACTATAGGCATCTGATGGCAGACAGACTCCTTCGTGGGGTAAGGGAAACCTATTACCTCATCAGGGCAACTGTACTAAGCAGCAGGCATTCTACCGTGGTAGGGTTGAAGGGAATATTTTACTGGCTCTAACTAGACACCTTAATGCATGTGGTATGTAGATTAAGCAACGTGCATTGGAGATTGCTTTCAGCATGGTCAATGAGAGTATCTTGTTGTTGATATTGTTTTTAAAAAATTCATATCCTTATAAGGAGGATTGCTGTTTTAAAAACACAAATTAATGACATGACACATGGCAGATATCTGGATTCTATACGTTAAATATAATAATTGGGCTGGTGTTGGAACATATTCTACTTCTGACAATAAAGGTTGTCAATATGGTAGTACTGGGGGCGGGTGAATTAGCACTGCATCTGTTAGAGGCAGGGGCGGTGCGTCCATTGGGGCGTTGGGGCGTAGCCCCCCCGCCTGCAGCTCCCTCGGCGTCTTTGAACCTAAGTAAACTGAATCAGTTTACTTAAGTTCAAAGAGCCGAGGGAGAACTGACAATCATGTCAGTCAGCATGACGTCGGACCGCCCACCCCCTTCAGAGTCTGAAGGGGGTGGGCGGTCCTGCGTCATGTTGACTGACATGATTGTCAGAGGGACCAGGGGCAGCAGGCAGCACTGCAGCACAAGTGCACATGAGTGGGCAAGGGCACCGAATTTTCGCGCCGTGCCCAGTCATGCGCACTTGTGTGTGCACTGGCTTGCGCATGCCCATTAGGAGAGCGAGGGGGCTCAACCCTCGGTCTCCTAATGGGCAGGCGGGCGAGAGGTAACCGTGCCCTAAGCCAATCCTGGCGCTGCCAGCAGCGCCAGGATTGGCTGAGAGGGGCTGTAGGCAGGGCCGAACGGAGTCGGACCCGAGGCGGCGCGGACGGCGGACCTCCTCAGCAGGTAGGATTTATTTTCTATTTTTCTTAATCCCCGGGCCCCTGGCAGTGGCACAACCCCCCCGCGAGCCGCGTCTGGGACTGCTAAAGCAAACTGAATGTGAGAAAACTAAACTGCAAAACAACCGATCTGTCGATAAATTGAACTACAGCTACTATAATACATTACAGGAGGAAAGTTGCAACTTGAAAAAGTACTAACCGTGCCTGTGAAGTCATACGAAGCACTGCCTTCGGTGCTCTGAGCATCACGTTCTTTTCATGAGAGCGGGTATGGGGTCGTATTTGGCTCATGTTCCCTTGAAAAGGTATTGTTTGCTTTGTGATGGGCCCTGTGTTCAGGTGTTTGTTAATTTATTGAGATATTGTGTTCTTATTTGGAGTTATTGTATCTGGGTTCAGTCCGTCTGACTACTCTGTAGATGGTGACTGTGATGACTTCCCTTTTGTTTGTTTGTTGTTTCATTAGGGGTGAGATGTTTTTTATAGGGGTGGACGTAACTCACGTAATTTGCTGTAGCCAATGATGCAAAAATAATGCAAATTTATGGGAGATTCTGCGTAGGTATGCAAGAAGAGTAAATCGCCATTTGGCGATATTTCCTTACTGCTAAAATATCCCTAGCTTCCACAAAGGAAGTGGGAATGCATTTTGCGCTAAGAAATAGCAATAGATGCCACAGAACAAGGATAGCAGCGCGATTTTCCCCCAACTTACTCCCGGTATTTAGCACCATTTTCTAACCACAAAATGCACCCTCAAGCCCAAAATGGATGCAAGGATGCATTTCATGCTAAGAAAATAGCCCTACATGCCAAAACTCCATGAACTGGAGTGCGAGCAGCTGCTTGTGCTCGCTAAATTAGTTGTTTCTGTGCTTAGTTATTTTCCTCGTGATCTTGTAATTGTTGGCAATTCCACGTCAAAGAGTAACCCGGAACCACCAAAATTACTCTAATTACTCCTGCATAATCAAAAGTACTCCCAGGCATAGTCTCTTAATGTGCATCTTATGTTGGTTTATCACTCCTGCCCAGCCCTAATGTGTGTGAGACTCGATCCAATGTATGTGTCTGTGCACCAGTGTGTGAGACTCGCATGATCGCATCTGATGAGCGTGTCTGACTGTCTGTGTCACAAGGTGTGTGTGAGACTCGGACCTGATGTGACTGTTCTCTGGTGCTTGAGATGTGACAGAGCCTGCGCTAGTGCGCTCCCGTGTTCGAGACTGCCTCAAGCTATCAGAGTGACTTTCAAATATTTCGGAGTGAGGCAAGCTGTGCATTCATCACAACCACACACCACCCAGTCCGGCCACTGTGTAGGGGTTCACTCAGTGTGTTCAGAGTCCTTCTCAGTGAGTGGGATTGAACCTTATGGCGCGAGACCCACTCAGTGAGTGAAACCCGAAGTGTGCCCTGCGCCCTCGTGTTGTATGTTATTAGCACACGCAGTGTCCTCCTAGTATGGTGTAAGCACGGGTACTGTAGTCCAGGGGTGGTGTGAAGCGGATGTACTGCAGTGCATGGATTGCACCGTACAATGTTTCACTTTCACTTTGGTAGCTTAGATTACATGACTGCATGGACATCTGTTAAAATTAACGTTTTTAAAGATCATGCATTTTTTCAGTGTGCCCCATTTTCCACGGGGACGATGCTCCGTTTTCAGTAATATATTTAATCAGTGGAGTGTATTTTTGTAAGTGCTTGTTTGGGCTCTGTGTGTCCTCTCCAGACAGCATGGTCCGTTCACCTCACACAGAAGTGAGCTCTGAATCATGTTAATTGCTGGGGGCTTTGTTCTTCAAGTCTGTTATGAAGCTCTGTGGTTATATTGAATGAGCAGCTACCATGTTGTTATAGGACATCCCTTTATTAATATAATAACTGCACTTTCACAATTGCTTTATTAGCCTTCTTGCTTCTCAAATTTGCTTGAAAATGCACCATTTGCCCGCTCATTTTTCAAAACCCCCCTTTAATTGTTCGGGCTCGCTCGCTACGCTCGCTCTCCGCGGTGCTCTCCCACGGAAAGTTTCGCCTCACCACTTTCAAATCTCACCAGCCACCACTGGTTAGAGGCGCCATGTTTTATCATGGCTGGAAGAGGGTATTTGACTGTTTCATTTGGTCAAAGGGACCAGATCAGCCTCACACAGGAGAAAGGGCATTCAGAGTTATAAGCAGGATGACCTCTTATGGATGAGGGGTGGACATGGCCTGCTGGACTGAAGCAAGGATGCAGCATGAACACTGGGGCAGAAGGAGAATGTATACATTAGTGGTTTGTTCTAATTTACGTACACATGTAAAAATGTTTGTTTGATATATGTGTTGTATTAGGAGTACTTTTGTATGATTCCAAATAATGCACTACTTGAAAAATAGCTGAAGAGTTTGTATGAATATATGTGTAGATATTATTTTCGTAAAAAAATATTGTAAAAACATCTCAGCATACGCTATGGGGCCCTCTCCAGTCGGATTGAGGGACAGGTCTTCAACCTCCTTTCCACATACATTCCTCCGGCCACACTTCCCTCTACTCTCCAACACCTGACGGAGGTAATCTCCGCCCTGCCCCAAGGACACACCATAATAGGGGGGGACTTTAACGCAGTATTGCAGCCGACAACTGACGCCACGGGGGATCCCTCCTCGTCACGCCTTGCCTGTTCGAAACGACTACTGGACTGGTCGTCTACCCTCGGTTTGTGTGACGCATGGCGGATCTGGCACCCCCGCCTGAAGCAGTACACTCACACCTCAGCGGCCCACCATACCCACTCCCGTATTGACCTGCTCCTCCTTCTTGCCAGAGATTGCCAGCTAGTTTCTGATGTCTCTATTCTCCCACGGGGAATCTCGGATCACTCCGCTATCTCTCTTCACCTGGGACACACCTCCGGGGGCCCGCGCTCGGTATGGCGGTTCAACGCGTGGTTTCTACAGGACGCGGACCTCAGGGACGCGCTCGCGGAGGAGCTGAAACACTATTTCCTGACTAACACGGGATCGGTCTCCTCCGCGGCCACGTTGTGGGAGGCCGGCAAAGCCACCCTGCGTGGGGTGACTAGAGGCCTGGTCCATGCGAAACGGGCGGAACAAACCGCACGCTTGACCCAACTCGAGACACAAGCCGCACAGCTTGAGATGACCTCGGGAGACAGAGGATGCCTGCTCAGCTAGACAACTGGCGATGCTCCGTGATGAGATCCGCTAGATTTCTCTGGATTCGGCCAAGATGCTTTGGCGCTCCTCCGTGGCACGTGTCTACGGATGGGGTGACAAAAATGGTAAGCTGCTTCATAATCTGGTCTCCTACCCCAAAGCGAATAGAATTATTCCTGAAATCCGAGATGCCATCGGTACCCACCACTGTACCTCAGTGGCTATCGCCCAAGCCTTCGCGGGCTATTATTCACAGCTCTATTCTGCCCGGACCCCCGGGGCCTCCCTAGCCGACCTGCTGGGGGGAACCGGAACCCACCTCCCTTGCCTGGCCCAGGCCGCCTCGGTGGACCTCGATCTTCCCCTTACTCCTGAGGAGATCCAGGGCGCTATCTCCTTACTCAATTCTGGGAAGACGCCGGGACCCGACGGCTTTCCGCAGGAATATTACGTGACTTATCGCGACGTGTTGGTCCCTCACCTGGCCGACCTTTTTAAACAGGTGGTAGAGTCGGACTCTTTCCCCCCTGAGACCGACGTGGCCACCATCGTGGTCATTCCGAAAACCCACCCACCTTCCCTTTCCTGCGCAGAGTACCGCCCAATCTCGCTCATCAATACTGAAATGAAAATCTTCGCTACTGTGTTGGCGCAGCGTCTTCGCCCCTTGTTCACGAGCTGATCCATCCGGACCAATGCGGTTTCTTGCCCGCTCGCGGCACTCGACATTGTATACGGCGCCTCCATCTTGCCGTAGCTCATCGCCACCTGCTCACCCTGTACTTGGCCCTACTCCTAATAGACTTTGAGAAGGCCTTTGATACGGTTGATTGGGGCTACTTGGAGGATGTATTGGCCACGATGGGCTTCGGCCCCCACTTCCGACGCCTCATCCGAGTCCTGTACTCGAGGCCTATGGCAAAGGTCCTGACCAACGGCGTTTTCTCAGAAACATTCCCCATCCGTAGAGGCACCCGTCAGGGATGCCCCCTCTCGCCGCTTTTATTTGCGCTGGCAATGGAACCGCTGGCGTGCCTCATACGACGCGACCCTCAAATCAAAGGGTGGTCCTGGGACCCTCATCAGATTGACAAAATTGCCCTCTACGCGGACGATGTCCTGCTTTTCCTGGCCGACCCGGAGACCTCCGGCCCACGCTGTCTGGAGGTGCTTCGGAAGTTCGAGACAACCTCGGGTCTGCGCCTAAACCCGATGAAATCCACCTTGGTCCCCCTTCACCCCTCAAGAGCCTGCTTTGATTGGCAGTCCTCGATCCCCCTGCGGAGGCAATCATTCAAATATCTCGGGATTTGGATAACCCTGCTTCCCGAATTAGAGTGGGCTCTTAACCTCACGCCCATGGTCACGAAAGCCAAATCCGACCTTAAGCGTTGGCAATCCCTCCCGCTCAACCCCCTGGGCAGAGGGGCACTTTTTAAAATGATGATCCTCCCCTGTTTTTTATACGTCCTCCAAAATATCACTTTCCATCTCCCGGGTAGATGGTTCCGTGAGTTCGACGGGGTGCTCACCAAGTTTCTGTGGGGGAGTGGGAGACCACGTATGGCCTTGACCCGCTGTCGGATACCTCCCTTTGATGGGGGTGACCAACCTTCACCTCTATTACCTGGCCACCCGAATCATTGTCATCCATGACTGGTTTGCTGGAGGCTGGTCCGACCCGGCCTACCGGACTGAACTCAGGACCATGGACTTCCCACGGATTTTAACCTACCTGTACGGGACCCCCATTCCGCTGACCATCCCACCAATCACCAGAGCGGTCCTCACAGCCTGGCGCACTGCTTTGCGTCAAATGCAATGGGATAAGAAACTCACTCGACACACGCCATTGTGGCATGGTACATGGCTACGCGAAGTATCGGCTCTCCAAGGGTTCCAGCGATGGGATCGGATCGGGATTACACTCCTTGGGGACATTTGGGTGGGAGACCACATTCTGGCTTTCTCTGACCTGCAACAACGCTACTCCCTTCTCCCCACTGAATTCTATCAATATTTGCAACTTCGTCACGCCCTTACTACACACGTCCCACCTGGTACCTCCATCCCTGAATTTAATCCGTTAGAGGCTCAGGTTATGATGGGCAATCTGGGTAAAGGGGGATGTCACGAATATAACGCTCCCTCGTGAATAACGGCCCTGTCACCTTAGATGCATTAAGGACCTGCTGGGAGGGATGGGTGGGTCCCCTGGAGGAGGTGGACTGGCGAGACGCCCTGATGGCTCCCAAGACCCTGACATGCTCTTCAAAACTGCGCCTCATCCAGCTGTATTACCTCCACACGGCATATCTCACCCCTACACGTCTACACAGGGCGGGTCTGCACCCCTCACCGGATTGCATACGTTGCGGCCAGGCCCCGGCCGATTTTTTCCATCTGGTCTGGCTGTGCCCCGATCTCACCTCCTTCTGGGCGGGTATCGAAACTGAACTCACAAACGCTTTGGGGTGGCAGGTCCCACATGATCCCATCCGTCTCCTTCTAGGGGTGTTTGACGGCTTAGATGGTTCTCGAGCCGACAAGTGTTTCTTGGGCACGGCATTGGCAGTGGCCAAACGAGACATAGCGGCGGCCTGGTCGCAGGCAAAGCCTCCCACTGTATGTAAGTGGCGCCGAGGGGTGGACTGGTGCGCGGCCCAGGAAGAGCCTCTTTTTGAGGCCCGGGGCTGCCCTGAGAAGTTTGAAAAGGTATGGGGCAAATGGCTGAACATGCTGGCTGAACTTTATGCAGATTTCCCACTTGCTTTGTTGTTTTATTTTACGTTCAAGAGAGCCACTACAAGGACTTTGTATTCTGAAGGGGCCATCTTATTATCTGTCGTTGATGGACACTGATGTATCGTGCATTTTCTCGCTGTCTTCCTATGTTTTTGCTCCTATAAATGCTAATAAAATTGATTATCAAAAAACAAAAATCTCAGCATGTGTGAGAGGATTTGATGTTTAATGAAATTGACAGATATCATATAAAGGGGTGGGAAACAAAGTGAATTGGTGATTGAGGGATCAATGACTTTTTCTCTACCATCTTGGATACTAAATTTCCATTTATCCCCAGGATAGTATTTTATATTATATTTCAGAGTTTTTCTCCCAGACTCCCAGGGGTTACGGGGAGAACACCACGCTTGTTGTTAGTTTAGATTGCATCGGTGTGGATGTTGGGGATTTTGTGCCTTTTGGCTGTTTTAAATGTACAAGTTGGAAACTTTTAATAATTTTTTCAAACAAAGTCTGATCTTCCCCATTTTCTATGCAGTGACACTAGGGGGGTGTAAACAATTGGTAGAACTTAGAGATTAGTTATTACTGAACTGTACAGGCTGAGTTACACAGCAGATCAAATGTACAAGTTATTGGACAACCCATCATTACTTAGTAGGAATGGTGCAGCAAATATAATCACTAAAGTGGACCAAATCGAGAAATTAAAGAGACTAAAAAAGAGACAGATACAAACGTATTTACACACCCAAGTATTAGTAGAACACCTTAAAAATGAACATACCTTTGGGTTTCCAAGTTAAGTATATACCAGTTATGTTCACGGATGACAAAGAGTACCTGACCGGCTTCAGTGGGTTGGGCATAAAGTACTCAAGAGATTGGCTAACATTATCCATAAAGACTGCCTCAAGAAGAAATTAGGCGGAATTAAAAGAGATTGAGGAACTGGAAACAGCTATATTCGATAATGTAACAATACAAGATGACAAAACTTTGACATAAGAAATAAATAAACAGATTGAGGATTCCAAATCCCACACAACCAGACAGAAGGCAACCAATTTAAAAAAGAACATGAATAATAATAATATTGAAAACACTTACCCATATTTAAAGAATAACTTCTTTTCCACCACTAATCCAGCTAACATTAACAAAAAATTCTAAGGAAGATCAAGAAGACGCTGGATTACTTTCTCGGATACATCATCAGAATCAGAAGAAGACAAAGTAAATCAATTTACATGACAAGGATTCAAACTGCCTTATTTTGGAAGAGGAAACAGAGGCAATCAGGGCAGAGGGAGGGAAATCAGCGCCCCTACTGGAAAAACAAATTTCCTGACCACCAGACGACAGACCTACCAGAGATGAGTGAAGAAGATAACTTAATTTACAACCTTTCCAACTATGTCCTGTCAGAAAGCAAAAAGTCCCTTCTTAGTAAGGGTTTATTCTTCATACCAATGAGCTCAAGAGATTAGATCAAAATAGGAGGAGAAATTTCGAGGTTTCTGAGAAAAATTAGATTAAGTATGTACTTTGAAGGCAATGATAAAGCACCCATGGATGACACAGTGGGGTTAAGAAACAAATCTCGATTTCCCATAACGAGGTCCTGTATGCCACCCGAAGTCACCATTTTTGAAAATCTCATTTTAAAAGACCTGGATAATATTACAGGTAAAAAAACTTGGATTAACTCTAACTTGAAACAAGAAGAATTATAAACACACTCTCCACCAATGACCAACTTATGATCAAACAAGCGGATAAAGGGGGAGGAAATGTGATTCTTAGCACTATATGTTACAAAAAAGAGGTTTTGAGACAACTTTCATGTGAGGAACATTGCATAAGGTTACCTGGGGATCCAAGTCCGGAAATACGTGAAAGGATCAAAGGAAATACACAGAAGTAGGTGTGAAGGCTGGTTGTCATTGAAAGAATATGATTTCCTCAATAAGAAGGGGGCTAGAATACCAGTATTCTATTTACTGCCCAAAGTGCATAAAAATGCCAGAAATCCACCAGGAAGAACAATTGTGTCGGGATCAGGGTATATTCTGGAACCACTCTCCCAATATATTGATGTTTGTTTGGAAGCATTCATAACATCCATCAAACATACGGGGTTCCATACATTTTATAAATATTATTGAGAATTCTGATTTTGATATTGAGCAAGACATCGTAGTGAGTTTTGATGTAGAGTCATTGTACATTAACATCCCCCAGAGCGTGGTCATGGCAGTTATGAAGCATATATTAGACACCAGGATGGATACGAAGAATGTCCCAATGGCCTTTATCATTGAACTGGCCCACATCACACTCTCAAAAAATGTCTTCCTATTTGAAGAGAATTTCCATTTACAAATTAAAGGGGTTGCGATGAGGTGCACCTTCACCCTAGAATTGGTGAAAATCTTCATGGCTTATTTTAAAGGAAAATGTATCTACAATGAAGGCAATCCCCTCAAACAACATCTATCAGCTTGGCACAGATTTCTCGACAACATCTTTATGATTTGGAAAGGTACTGAGCAAGGATTGGAAGTTTTCTCAGGCTGGGTAAATGAAAGAACACCGGACCTGAAATTTACTACGGTAAAAAGACAAACATAAGATCACCTTTCTTGACCTTGAGATCTTCCATGAAGAAGGCAAGCTACGCACTAACCTCTTCACGAAGCCCACTAACAAACAAACATTGCTACACTTCTCTAGGTTTTACCTGAGAACTCTAAAAGAGAATTTACCCTATGGGATATTACTCAGGATAAGGAGAAACTGCTTTAGAAGGACTGATTACTTCAAGAATGTAAACGTATTAAGCAATTCAAAGGGTGTACCCTAGAAAACTAGTAAAACAGTCCCTCAAAGAAGCTTGGTTCACTCCCAGAGAAATGCTTTTAGCGCCTGAGTATAAGAGCCAGAAAAAGAAGTTGACGTGCATTGTGACATACAGTCCTGTCTCTAACAAAATATGTAAATCTAGCAGAAAACATGGTAGGTTCTTACCCAGATAGGGTCACAGAAACCAAAGTTCTCCTTCATGAAAGGGAAAAACCTGAGGCAATCATGGGTCTAGGCATATGTCCCCGTTAAGAAGGTTAAACAAGGGGCATTGTGGAATTTGCTGGAAGTGATGGGCCACTTTACATGTGGATCCTGCTCGGTATTTCAACATAAAAGTAATTCCAATGAGATGACTATAAATGGTATTTCACACATGCAAAAACTTTTCAGTAATTTTAAACGCGATCATGTTATGTATACTAGTACCAGTCTTTGACAGAAAACGTACATAGGCATGACAACTCAACAGGTAAAAAACAAATCATTCAGCATTGATCCAAATTGGCCTGTAAAGTAAACACAGCACCCCTGGTTCAACTCTACTTAGAAATGGGCCATGGCCCTTCTGACTTTCATTGGGCAGTGATTGTGAAGGTCAAACCCAACCAAAATAGTGGTGACAGGGCGGTGTTATTACAGAGACTGGAAGCAAAATACATCCAGGTCTTTGACACAGTGAAGTGTGGTCTTAATGTTGCAGAGGAGATGTTTGCTTTAGTTTTTACTGTTACTTAAAATGAGAGATTTTGTTGCTGTGGTAGCCTTTACAAGATGGGGTATTATATGTTTCTAAGGGTTGCTCCATTCCCAAAACATGTAGGGGTTTTATTTATGAGGCCCTTACGCCGCCATTGCTTCACTTTTTGTGACGCTGCGGTGGCGTAAAAAATGCACCACAATGTGCCATATTCACAAAGTGATGCATCTAGGCAGATGCGTCACATTGTAAACCCCTGCACCACATTATACCTGCGACAGGTATAATGTATGCAGGGTGGGCGTTCTGGCGCAGAAAAGGCTCGTAGAAGTGTTGCAGTGAAATCTATGAGATGTCACTGCAACACTTCTACGGCCTCACTGCGTCAAATCCTTACGCCTGCTTCAAGCAGGCATATGGGGTGACGCAGGCCTTTTTACATGGGGCTTGCCCCATGTGAAATGACACATTGCTGGAGTTGCGTCTGTTTCCAGACACACTCCAGCAATGCGCCATTTTTGCACCGACAGATACGTCAGGATACCTGACATATCTATCATTCCTTGCGACATGGAGCGCCGTACAGTAAATACGGCGCATCCATGGTGTCGCAAGGAGGGCGCACTGAAAAGTGTTGCATTGCTGTTTTACCGCAGCGACGCAACACTTTTCATAAATGAGGCCCTAAGTGTTTTTGTGACACTTTTAATGATTTTTACTGATGATTACTATTGACGAGTGTATGGGAAGTTTGGGCCATTATTCCATTAAAGGCATATGTTCACAAGGTCAGGCTATATATTTCACGCCTTATTCCCATATGTTTACACATTACTTGCACATATGAATGCTTTTGGCATTGGTGAGCAGGCATATACCAGGAATTTATTAATCACTTCACTACATTAGTGATTAAATTTTCTCCTGAGAAGAGGTTTACCCTTACGACGGCGCACACGACTGCAAGATAGTAGTATTGTTTTTCCCTTTATCAGGACTTTTTAAAAATATATATGGTGCCCAATCTCCCCGCGACGTATTAACGCTGACTTTGGTGAGGAGCGCACTGCGGGAGAGTTAGCCATTGATACGTGCGTCCACAGTTTTTCTTGATCAGGAGATGCGAAAGAGAGGCACACACTGCATGGGGAAGCAGATTCTGATGTAAGAGAGCGCGCATCATGCGTCGGTCCCTGGGAGATCTCCACATTGAATGACGTCACTAATGGAACTCGTATCTACCTGCACTGGGATGGGGTATGTGACTTGCTCACTCCCATCGTTACTTCCATTCAGTTAAGGAAGTATGACGTTTTTCAAGCAGTAGATATATTCTTCCCTTCAAGTTCCCTGACAATTGCGATTTTACTCTTGTAACCATTTGAGAGATTGGCAAAATATAATGTTTGTGAGCAAACCTGCCTCTATAGCCATTGGTAAGTGATCACAAGATAAGAAATTATTAAGGGAGCACTGCATGATATGCTCATATACACTCCATGGGAGAACATAGCATGGAGGTCATTCAATTGCCTGGTCACCCTCAGAGTTCATTCTTTCAATTTTCTAACGAGGAGTACTCTGACTTTCTTCTATCCAACTTGCCTCCTCACACATTATATCTACCCCTGTTTTTTCCCCCTTTTCCTGCACTAACCACATCGATCGTGCAAGAGTTTGTATAAATACATGTGTAGATATAATTTCCATAAAAAATTATTGTCAGAAATCTCATCTCAACATGTGTTAGGGCGGTGGTTCTTAACCTGTAGTCCGGGGTCCCCTTGGGGTCGGCGTAACCTTCTCAGGGATATTAAGAATAATAAAGTGTATATAAATAATGTAAAATTAAACATTTTAAGATGTTCTGTAAATATGAAGGAGTTTGAAATTGGAGGCTAAAAATGTAGGTAGTATCCTCAGATGAATTTGTGGGAGCAGTGCAAATGCATCAAACAGAATATAGTATGGATGATGAGTGGCCTAAACTAAAAAGCTCCAGCCTTCTCATTAAAATTAAAATTCAGTTTTTTTATATTTGTTTGTGAATTAAATAAAATATGTCATCATTTGTGTATTTGATGAATGTTAGTTTCTGTATTTTTTGTGTATCGTATTGTGGTACAAATCATCGGAAATGCTTAACCAAGGTTGACGCCTTCCAATAAGGGTTTAGTGGAGGTCCCTGAGTTCCTGCAATGATTAAGTGGCACTGTGTTAGAGGAATTAATGTTTAAGAAATTGATGGATATCGTGTAAGGGGTGGGATGATAATTGAAACAAAGTGAATTGGTGATTGAGGTGCCAATTACTTTTTCTCTCCCACCTTTTGGATCTTGATACTACATTTCCATTCATCCCCTGAGAGTATTTTATGTCCTATTCTGCACCAGAGCATAGAACGCTGTGTAGTGAATCTGTCTGTGACCACCTACAGCATGGGTAAGGAAGGAGCTCAACATTACCCTGTTCCACATGTACATGTACCATCTGTGCTGACCTGGGCACAGTAAAGAACCATCTGTGCTGAGAGTGAAACTGTACCTGGGCACAGCAAAGAACCATCTGTGCTGGGAGTGAAACTGTACCTGGGCACAGTAAAGAACCATCTGTGCTGAGAGTGAAATTGTACCTGGGCACAGCAAAGAACCATCTGTGCTGAGAGTGAAACTGTACCTGGGCACAGTAAAGAACCATCTGTGCTGACCTGGGCACAGTAAAGAACCATCTGTGCTGAGAGTGAAACTGTACCTGGGCACAGTAAAGAACCATCTGTGCTGAGAGTGAAACTGTACCTGGGCACAGCAAAGAACCATCTGTGCTGAGAGTGAAACTGTACCTGTTTATGTGTAATGAGAAGGCTGCGGATCACCCAAGCACATGACTTGGTTGCTGGGTGGGTGGTCAGAGATGTAGAGGATGGAATTTAAGTGGTAAGCTACGGCTTCCTCCTTGGTGGAGACGCAATCATGTGACCTATATCTGGAGTCCTCAGTAGATAAGTCTCAAGAGCACAAAAATGTGCACAGCGAGTAACCACATCCTGAGGACTTGGCTCACAGGGGTGACCACATCCTGAGGACCTGGCTCGCGAGGACTTAATATACAGTCCTTTAACTGGTGGACTGATGGCTGTGGCTTGAGAAGATCATGAGCAAGCTCTGTCAGTGCTGCACATAGTTTCCAGAACAGAGTCTATGGCTGAGCTCTTGTGCTTCTGTAAGCGTAAAGTAAGAGGGTAGCAACTTATGCATGTAAAGAACATGGTCTCTCTGACAAAAAGATGAAATGTGTTTGCACAACTTGACCTGTACAATGACACAAACAGGAATTTTAGAAATTAACAGCACTATGATTGAAACGTACAAAAACACAACAAAAACCATATGTCTTGAGTGCAATAAAAGTGAAACTGCATAAAGGCACAATAAAGAGGCACCTGTATGGATAGCAATAAGAGGAAAGCTGCACAAAGTCATAACAAGGAAGCATCATTAGAGACAGCCGTAAGAATGAATGTATATAAAAACACATCATTACCTATTTATTCTGACGACAATGAGAGTGAAAGTCTACAAAGACCCAAAGGGGAACCATATGTAGTTATGTATGAGAACGAAACTGTACAAAGGCACAGCAAAGAAGCATCTGTACTGATACCAATGAGAGCGAAACTGTAAAGAGGTAAAGCAAAGAAACATCTGTTCTGACAGCAAAAACCATCTGTGTTGACATCAGTGAGAGTGAAACTGTATATGGGCACAGCAAAGAACCAACTGTACTGAGAGTGAAACTGTACCTGGGCACAGCAAAGAACCATCTGTGCTGAGAGTGAAACTGTACCTGGGCACAGTAAAGAACCATCTGTGCTGACCTGTGCACAGCAAAGAAACATCTGTGCTGAGAGTGAAACTGTACCTGGGCACAGTAAAGAACCATCTGTACTGAGAGTGAAACTGTACCTGGGCACAGCAAAGAACCATCTGTGCTGACCTGGGCACAGCAAAGAACCATCTGTGCTGAGAGTGAAACTGTACCTGGGCACAGCAAAGAACCATC
The DNA here is from genome assembly GCA_963921515.1 of Calotriton arnoldi. Classification (NCBI taxonomy): domain Eukaryota; kingdom Metazoa; phylum Chordata; class Amphibia; order Caudata; family Salamandridae; genus Calotriton; species Calotriton arnoldi. The sequence continues at coordinate 1,334,940 of CAWUFW010005193.1, forward strand.
TGTACTGAGAGTGAAACTGTACCTGGGCACAGTAAAGAACCATCTGTGCTGAGAGTGAAAGTGTACCTGGGCACAGTAAAGAGCCATCTGTGCTGAGAGTGAAACTGTACCTGGGCACAGTAAAGAACCATCTGTGCTGACCTGGGCACAGCAAAGAAACATCTGTGCTGAGAGTGAAACTGTACCTGGGCACAGTAAAGAACCATCTGTACTGAGAGTGAAACTGTACCTGGGCACAGCAAAGAACCATCTGTGCTGACCTGGGCACAGCAAAGAACCATCTGTGCTGAGAGTGATACTGTACCTGGGCACAGCAAAGAACCATCTGTACTGAGAGTGAAACTGTACCTGGGCACAGCAAAGAACCATCTGTCCTGAGAGTGAAACTGTACCTGGGCACAGTAAAGAACCATCTGTGCTAACCTGGGCACAGTAAAGAACCATCTGTACTGAGAGTGAAACTGTACCTGGGCACAGCAAAGAAACATCTGTGCTGAGAGTGAAACTGTACCTGGGCACAGCAAAGAACCATCTGTGCTGAGAGTGAAACTGTACCTGGGCACAGCAAAGAACCATCTGTGCTGACCTGGGCACAGTAAAGAACCATTTGTGCTGACCTGGGTACAGTAAAGAACCATCTGTGCTGAGAGTGAAACTGTACCTGGGCACAGCAAAGAACCATCTGTGCTGACCTGGGCACAGCAAAGAACCATCTGTGCTGAGGGTGAAACTGTACCTGGTCACAGTAAAGAACCATCTGTGCTGAGAGTGAAACTGTACCTGGGCACAGTAAAGAACCATCTGTGATGAGAGTGAAAGTGTACCTGGGCACAGTAAAGAACCATCTGTGCTGAGAGTGAAACTGTACCTGGGCACAGTAAAGAACCATCTGTGCTGAGAGTGAAACTGTACCTGGGCACAGTAAAGAACCATCTGTGCTGAGAGTGAAACTGTACCTGGGCACAGTAAAGAACTATCTGTACTGAGAGTGAAACTGTACCTGTGCACAGCAAAGAACCATCTGTGCTGACCTGGGCACAGCAAAGAACCATCTGTGCTGAGAGTGAAACTGTACCTGGGCACAGCAAAGAACCATCTGTGCTGAGAGTGAAACTGTACCTGGGCACAGCAAAGAACCATCTGTGCTGAGAGTGAAACTGTACCTGGCCACAGAAAAGAACCATCTGTGCTGAGAGTGAAACTGTACCTGGCCACAGCAAAGAACCATCTGTGCTGAGAGTGAAACTGTACCTGGGCACAGTAAAGAACCATCTGTGCTGACCTGGGCACAGTAAAGAACCATTTGTGCTGACCTGGGTACAGTAAAGAACCATCTGTGCTGAGAGTGAAACTGTACCTGGGCACAGCAAAGAACCATCTGTGCTGACCTGGGCACAGTAAAGAACCATCTGTGCTGAGAGTGAAACTGTACCTGGGCACAGTAAAGAACCATCTGTGCTGAGAGTGAAACTGTACCTGGGCACAGCAAAGAACCATCTGTGCTGACTTGGGCACAGCAAAGAACCATCTGTGCTGAGAGTGAAACTGTACCTGGGCACAGAAAAGAACCATCTGTGCTGACCTGTGCACAGTAAAGAACCATCTGTGCTGAGAGTGAAACTGTACCTGGGCACAGTAAAGAACCATCTGTACTGAGAGTGAAACTGTACCTGGGCACAGCAAAGAACCATCTGTACTGAGAGTGAAACTGTACCTGGGCACAGTAAAGAACCATCTGTGCTGACCTGGGCATAGTAAAGAACCATCTGTACTGAGAGTGAAACTGTACCTGGGCACAGCAAAGAAACGACTGTGCTGAGAGTGAAACTGTACCTGGGCACAGTAAAGAACCATCTGTGCTGACCTGGGCACAGTAAAGAACCATTTGTGCTGAGAGTGAAACTGTACCTGGGCACAGCAAAGAACCGACTGTGCTGAGAGTGAAACTGTACCTGGGCACAGTAAAGAACCATCTGTGCTGAGAGTGAAGCTGTACCTGGGCACAGTAAAGAACCATCTGTGCTGAGAGTGAAACTGTACCTGGGCACAGTAAAGAACCATCTGTGCTGAGAGTGAAACTGTACCTGGGCACAGTAAAGAACCATCTGTACTGAGAGTGAAACCTTACCTGGGCACAGTAAAGAACCATCTGTACTGAGAGTGAAGCTTTACCTGGGCACAGTAAAGAACCATCTGTACTGGCAGCAATGAGAGTGAAACTGTACAGGAGTACAGCAAAGAACCATCTGTGCTGAGAGTGAAACTGTACCTGGGCACAGCAAAGAACCATCTGTGCTGACCTGGGCACAGCAAAGAACCATCTGTGCTGAGAGTGATACTGTACCTGGGCACAGCAAAGAACCATCTGTACTGAGAGTGAAACTGTACCTGGGCACAGCAAAGAACCATCTGTCCTGAGAGTGAAACTGTACCTGGGCACAGTAAAGAACCATCTGTGCTGACCTGGGCACAGTAAAGAACCATCTGTACTGAGAGTGAAACTGTACCTGGGCACAGCAAAGAAACATCTGTGCTGAGAGTGAAACTGTACCTGGGCACAGCAAAGAACCATCTGTGCTGAGAGTGAAACTGTACCTGGGCACAGCAAAGAACCATCTGTGCTGAGAGTGAAGCTTTACCTGGGCACAGTAAAGAACCATCTGTACTGGCAGCAATGAGAGTGAAACTGTACAGGAGTACAGCAAAGAACCATCTGTGCTGAGAGTGAAACTGTACCTGGGCACAGCAAAGAACCATCTGTGCTGACCTGGGCACAGCAAAGAACCATCTGTGCTGAGAGTGATACTGTACCTGGGCACAGCAAAGAACCATCTGTACTGAGAGTGAAACTGTACCTGGGCACAGCAAAGAACCATCTGTCCTGAGAGTGAAACTGTACCTGGGCACAGTAAAGAACCATCTGTGCTGACCTGGGCACAGTAAAGAACCATCTGTGCTGAGAGTGAAACTGTACCTGGCCACAGAAAAGAACCATCTGTGCTGAGAGTGAAACTGTACCTGGGCACAGCAAAGAACCATCTGTGCTGACCTGGGCACAGTAAAGAACCATTTGTGCTGACCTGGGTACAGTAAAGAACCATCTGTGCTGAGAGTGAAACTGTACCTGGGCACAGCAAAGAACCATCTGTGCTGACCTGGGCACAGCAAAGAACCATCTGTGCTGAGGGTGAAACTGTACCTGGTCACAGTAAAGAACCATCTGTGCTGAGAGTGAAACTGTACCTGGGCACAGTAAAGAACCATCTGTGATGAGAGTGAAAGTGTACCTGGGCACAGTAAAGAACCATCTGTGCTGAGAGTGAAACTGTACCTGGGCACAGTAAAGAACTATCTGTGCTGAGAGTGAAACTGTACCTGGGCACAGTAAAGAACCATCTGTGATGAGAGTGAAAGTGTACCTGGGCACAGTAAAGAACCATCTGTGCTGAGAGTGAAACTGTACCTGGGCACAGTAAAGAACTATCTGTACTGAGAGTGAAACTGTACCTGTGCACAGCAAAGAACCATCTGTGCTGACCTGGGCACAGCAAAGAACCATCTGTGCTGAGAGTGAAACTGTACCTGGGCACAGCAAAGAACCATCTGTGCTGAGAGTGAAACTGTACCTGGGCACAGCAAAGAACCATCTGTGCTGAGAGTGAAACTGTACCTGGCCACAGAAAAGAACCATCTGTGCTGAGAGTGAAACTGTACCTGGCCACAGCAAAGAACCATCTGTGCTGAGAGTGAAACTGTACCTGGGCACAGTAAAGAACCATCTGTGCTGACCTGGGCACAGTAAAGAACCATTTGTGCTGACCTGGGTACAGTAAAGAACCATCTGTGCTGAGAGTGAAACTGTACCTGGGCACAGCAAAGAACCATCTGTGCTGACCTGGGCACAGTAAAGAACCATCTGTGCTGAGAGTGAAACTGTACCTGGGCACAGTAAAGAACCATCTGTGCTGAGAGTGAAACTGTACCTGGGCACAGCAAAGAACCATCTGTGCTGACAGCAACAACAGTGAACCCGTACCAAGGAACAGCAAAAGAACCATCTGTGCTGACAGCAACGAGAGTGAAACTGTACAGAGGCACAGCAAAGAAGCATCTGTGCTGACAGCAATGAGAGGGAAACTGTACAGAGGCGCAGCAAAGAACCGTCTGCTGACAACAACGAGAGTGAACCCGTACCAAGGAACAGCAAAAGAACCATCTGTGGTGACAGCAACAAGAGTAAAACTGTACAGAGGCACAGCAAAGAAGCATCTGTGCTGACAGCAAAGAGAGGGAAACTGTACAGAGGCGCAGCAAAGAAGCATCTGTGCTGACAGCAACGAGAGTGAAACTGTACAGAGGCGCAGCAAAGAAGCATCTGTGCTGACAGCAACGAGAGTGAAACTGTACAGAGGCGCAGCAAAGAAGCATCTGTGCTGACAGCAACAAGAGTGAACGCGTACCAAGGAACAGCAAAAGAACCATCTGTGCTGACAGCAATGGGAGGGAAACTGTACAGAGGCGCAGCAAAGAACCGTCTGTGCTGACAGCAACGAGAGTGAACCCGTACCAAGGAACAGCAAAAGAACCATCTGTGCTTACAGCAATGAGAGGGAAACTGTACAGAGGTGCAGCAAAGAAGCATCTGTGCTGACAGCAATGAGAGGGAAACTGTACAGAGGCGCAGTAAAGAAGGATCTGTGCTGACAGCAACGAGAGTGAAACTGTACAGTGGCGCAGCAAAGAAGCATCTGTGCTGACAGCAACAAGAGAGAAACTGTACAGAGGCGCAGCAAAGAAGCATCTGTGCTGACAGTAACGAGAGTGAAACTGTACAAAGGCGCAGCAAAGAAGCATCTGTGCTGACAGCAACGAGAGTGAAACTATACAGAGGCGCAGCAAAGAAGCATCTGTGCTGTCAGCAACGAGAGTGAAACTGTACAGAGGCGCAGCAAAGAAGCATCTGTGCTGACAGCAATGAGAGTGAAACTGTACAGAGGCGCAGCAAAGAAGCATCTGTGCTGACAGCAACAAGAGTGAACCCATACCAAGGAACAGCAAAAGAACCATCTGTGCTGACAGCAATGGGAGGGAAACTGTACAGAGGCGCAGCAAAGAACCGTCTGTGCTGACAGAAACGAGAGTGAACCCGTACTAAGGAACAGCAAAAGAACCATCTGTGCAGACAGCAATGAGAGGGAAACTGTACAGAGGCGCAGCAAAGAAGCATCTGTGCTGACAGCAATGAGAGGGAAACTGTACAGAGGCGCAGTAAAGAAGGATCTGTGCTGACAGCAACGAGAGTGAAACTGTACAGTGGCGCAGCAAAGAAGCATCTGTGCTGACAGTAACGAGAGTGAAACTGTACAGAGGCGCAGCAAAGAAGCATCTGTGCTGACAGCAACAAGAGTGAAACTGTACAGAGGCTCAGCAAAGAAGCATCTGTGCTGACAGTAACGAGAGTGAAACTGTACAAAGGCGCAGCAAAGAAGCATCTGTGCTGACAGCAACGAGAGTGAAACTGTACAGAGGCGCAGCAAAGAAGCATCTGTGCTGTCAGCAACAAGAGTGAAACTGTACAGAGGCGCAGCAAAGAAGCATCTGTGCTGACAGCAACGAGAGTGAAACTGTACAGAGGCGCAGCAAAGAAGCATCTGTGCTGACAGCAACAAGAGTGAACCCGTACCAAGGAACAGCAAAAGAACCATCTGTGCTGACAGCAATGGGAGGGAAACTGTACAGAGGCGCAGCAAAGAACCGTCTGTGCTGACAGCAACGAGAGTGAACCCATACCAAGGAACAGCAAAAGAACCATCTGTGCTGACAGCAACGAGAGTGAAACTGTACAGAGGCGCAGCAAAGAACCGTCTGTGCTGACAGCAACGAGAGTGAACCCGTACCAAGGAACAGCAAAGAAGCATCTGTGCTGACAGCAATGAGAGGGAAACTGTACAGAGGCGCAGCAAAGAACCGTCTGTGCTGACAGCAACGAGAGTGAACCCGTACCAAGGAACAGCAAAGAAGCATCTGTGCTGACAGCAATGAGAGGGAAACTGTACAGAGGCGCAGCAAAGAACCGTCTGTGCTGACAGCAACGAGAGTGAACCCGTACCAAGGAACAGCAAAGAAGCATCTGTGCTGACAGCAATGAGAGGGAAACTGTACAGAGGCGCAGCAAAGAAGCATCTGTGCTGACAGCAATGAGAGGGAAACTGTACAGAGGCGCAGCAAAGAACCGTCTGTGCTGACAGCAACGAGAGTGAACCCGTACCAAGGAACAGCAAAAGAACCATCTGTGCTGACAGCAATGAGAGTGAAACTGTACAGAGGCGCAGCAAAGAACCGTCTGTGCTGACAGCAACGAGAGTGAACCCGTACCAAGGAACAGCAAAGAAGCATCTGTGCTGACAGCAATGAGAGGGAAACTGTACAGAGGCGCAGCAAAGAACCGTCTGTGCTGACAGCAACGAGAGTGAACCCGTACCAAGGAACAGCAAAGAAGCATCTGTGCTGACAGCAATGAGAGGGAAACTGTACAGAGGCGCAGCAAAGAACCGTCTGTGCTGACAGCAACGAGAGTGAACCCGTACCAAGGAACAGCAAAGAAGCATCTGTGCTGACAGCAATGAGAGGGAAACTGTACAGAGGCGCAGCAAAGAAGCATCTGTGCTGACAGCAATGAGAGGGCAACTGTACAGAGGCGCAGCAAAGACGCATCTGTGCTGACAGCAACGAGAGTAGTATCTGGACGAGTATCAAAGAAACAGCAAAAGAACCATCTGTGCTGACAGCAATGGGAGGAAACTGTACAGAGGCACAGCAAAGAACCGTCTGTGCTGACAGCAACGAGAGTGAACCCGTACCAAGGAACAGCAAAAGAACTATCTGTGCTGACAGCAATGAGAGGGAAACTGTACAGAGGCGCAGCAAAGAACCGTCTGTGCTGACAGCAATGAGAGGGAAACTGTACAGAGGCGCAGCAAAGAAGCATCTGTGCTGACAGCAACAAGAGTGAAACTGTACAGAGGCACAGCAAAGAAGCATCTGTGCTGACAGCAATGAGAGGGAAACTGTACAGAGGCACAGCAAAGAAGCATCTGTGCTGAGAGCAACGAGAGTGAAACTGTACAGAGGCACAGCAAAGAAGCATCTGTGCTGACAGCAACGAGAGTGAAACTGTACAGAGGCACAGCAAAGAAGCATCTGTGCTGACAGCAACGAGAGTGAAACTGTACAGAGGCACAGCACAGAAGCATCTGTGCTGACAGCAACGAGAGGGAAACTGTACAGAGGCGCAGCAAAGAACCATCTGTGCTGACAGCAATGAGAGGGAAACTGTACAGAGGCGCAGCAAAGAAGCATCTGTGCTGACAGCAACGAGATTGAAACTGTACAGAGGCACAGCAAAGAAGCATCTGTGCTGACAGCAACGAGAGTGAACCCGTACCAAGGAACAGCAAAAGAACCATCTGTGCTGACAGCAATGGGAGGGAAACTGTACAGAGGCGCAGCAAAGAACCGTCTGTGCTGACAGCAACGAGAGTGAACCCGTACAGAGGCGCAGCAATGAACCATCTGTGCTGACAGCAACGAGAGGGAAACTGTACAGAGGCGCAGCAAAGAAGCATCTGTGCTGACAGCAACGAGAGTGAAACTGTACAGAGGCGCAGCAATGAACCATCTGTGCTGACAGCACCGAGAGGGAAACTGTACAGAGGCGCAGCAAAGAAGCATCTGTGCTGACAGCAATGAGAGGGAAACTGTAGAGAGGCGCAGCAAAGAAGCATCTGTGCTGACAGCAACGAGAGTGAACCCGTACCAAGGAACAGCAAAAGAACCATCTGTGCTGACAGCAATGAGAGGGAAACTGTACAGAGGCGCAGCAAAAGAACCGTCTGTGCTGACAGCAACGAGAGTGAACCCGTACCAAGGAACAGCAAAAGAACCATCTGTGCTGACAGCAATGAGAGGGAAACTGTACTTAAGCACAAAAGAGAACCATGTGGGCTCAGGAGTGAATGTAAAACTGTACAAAGACACCACAGAGAAGTGCATAGAGGGTGAAATTGTAAAGTGACAGCAAAGAAGCATCTGTGCTGACAGCAACGAGAGTGAACACGTGCCAAGGAACAGCAAAAGAACCATCTGTGCTGACAGCAATGGGAGGGAAACTGTACAGAGGCGCAGCAAAGAAACGTCTGTGCTGACAGCAACGAGAGTGAACCCATACCAAGGAACAGCAAAAGAACCATCTGTGCTGACAGCAATGAGAGGGAAACTGTACAGAGGTGCAGCAAAGAACTGTCTGTGCTGACAGCAACAACAGTGAACCCGTACCAAGGAACAGCAAAAGAACCATCTGTGCTGACAGCAACAAGAGTGAAACTGTACAGAGGCACAGCAAAGAAGCATCTGTGCTGACAGCAATGAGAGGGAAACTGTACAGAGGCGCAGCAAAGAACCGTCTGTGCTGACAACAACGAGAGTGAACCCGTACCAAGGAACAGCAAAAGAACCATCTGTGGTGACAGCAACAAGAGTGAAACTGTACAGAGGCACAGCAAAGAAGCATCTGTGCTGACAGCAAAGAGAGGGAAACTGTACAGAGGCGCAGCAAAGAAGCATCTGTGCTGACAGCAACGAGAGTGAAACTGTACAGAGGCGCAGCAAAGAAGCATCTGTGCTGACAGCAACGAGAGTGAAACTGTACAGAGGCGCAGCAAAGAAGCATCTGTGCTGACAGCAACAAGAGTGAACGCGTACCAAGGAACAGCAAAAGAACCATCTGTGCTGACAGCAATGGGAGGGAAACTGTACAGAGGCGCAGCAAAGAACCGTCTGTGCTGACAGCAACGAGAGTGAACCCGTACCAAGGAACAGCAAAAGAACCATCTGTGCTTACAGCAATGAGAGGGAAACTGTACAGAGGTGCAGCAAAGAAGCATCTGTGCTGACAGCAATGAGAGGGAAACTGTACAGAGGCGCAGTAAAGAAGGATCTGTGCTGACAGCAACGAGAGTGAAACTGTACAGTGGCGCAGCAAAGAAGCATCTGTGCTGACAGCAACAAGAGAAAAACTGTACAGAGGCGCAGCAAAGAAGCATCTGTGCTGACAGTAACGAGAGTGAAACTGTACAAAGGCGCAGCAAAGAAGCATCTGTGCTGACAGCAACGAGAGTGAAACTGTACAGAGGCGCAGCAAAGAAGCATCTGTGCTGTCAGCAACGAGAGTGAAACTGTACAGAGGCGCAGCAAAGAAGCATCTGTGCTGACAGCAATGAGAGTGAAACTGTACAGAGGCGCAGCAAAGAAGCATCTGTGCTGACAGCAACAAGAGTGAACCCATACCAAGGAACAGCAAAAGAACCATCTGTGCTGACAGCAATGGGAGGGAAACTGTACAGAGGCGCAGCAAAGAACCGTCTGTGCTGACAGAAACGAGAGTGAACCCGTACTAAGGAACAGCAAAAGAACCATCTGTGCAGACAGCAATGAGAGGGAAACTGTACAGAGGCGCAGCAAAGAAGCATCTGTGCTGACAGCAATGAGAGGGAAACTGTACAGAGGCGCAGTAAAGAAGGATCTGTGCTGACAGCAACGAGAGTGAAACTGTACAGTGGCGCAGCAAAGAAGCATCTGTGCTGACAGTAACGAGAGTGAAACTGTACAGAGGCGCAGCAAAGAAGCATCTGTGCTGACAGCAACAAGAGTGAAACTGTACAGAGGCTCAGCAAAGAAGCATCTGTGCTGACAGTAACGAGAGTGAAACTGTACAAAGGCGCAGCAAAGAAGCATCTGTGCTGACAGCAACGAGAGTGAAACTGTACAGAGGCGCAGCAAAGAAGCATCTGTGCTGTCAGCAACGAGAGTGAAACTGTACAGAGGCGTAGCAAAGAAGCATCTGTGCTGACAGCAACGAGAGTGAAACTGTACAGAGGCGCAGCAAAGAAGCATCTGTGCTGACAGCAACAAGAGTGAACCCGTACCAAGGAACAGCAAAAGAACCATCTGTGCTGACAGCAATGGGAGGGAAACTGTACAGAGGCGCAGCAAAGAACCGTCTGTGCTGACAGCAACGAGAGTGAACCCGTACTAAGGAACAGCAAAAGAACCATCTGTGCTGACAGCAATGAGAGGGAAACTGTACAGAGGCGCAGCAAAGAAGCATCTGTGCTGACAGCAATGAGAGGGAAACTGTACAGAGGCGCAGTAAAGAAGGATCTGTGCTGACAGCAACGAGAGTGAAACTGTACAGTGGCGCAGCAAAGAAGCATCTGTGCTGACAGCAACGAGAGGGAAACTGTACAGAGTCGCAGCAAAGAAGCATCTGTGCTGACAGTAACGAGAGTGAAACTGTACAGAGGCGCAGCAAAGAAGCATCTGTGCTGACAGCAACAAGAGTGAAACTGTACAGAGGCGCAGCAAAGAAGCATCTGTGCTGACAGCAATGAGAGGGAAACTGTACAGAGGCGCAGTAAAGAAGGATCTGTGCTGACAGCAACGAGAGTGAAACTGTACAGTGGTGCAGCAAAGAAGCATCTGTGCTGACAGTAACGAGAGTGAAACTGTACAAAGGCGCAGCAAAGAAGCATCTGTGCTGACAGCAACGAGAGTGAAACTGTACAGAGGCGCAGCAAAGAAGCATCTGTGCTGTCAGCAACGAGAGTGAAACTGTACAGAGGCGCAGCAAAGAAGCATCTGTGCTGACAGCAACGAGAGTGAAACTGTACAGAGGCGCAGCAAAGAAGCATCTGTGCTGACAGCAACAAGAGTGAACCCGTACCAAGGAACAGCAAAAGAACCATCTGTGCTGACAGCAATGGGAGGGAAACTGTACAGAGGCGCAGCAAAGAACCGTCTGTGCTGAGAGCAACGAGAGTGAACCCGTACTAAGGAACAGCCAAAGAACCATCTGTGCTGACAGCAATGAGAGGGAAACTGTACAGAGGCACAGCAAAGAAGCATCTGTGCTGACAGCAATGAGAGGGAAACTGTACAGAGGCGCAGTAAAGAAGGATCTGTGCTGACAGCAACGAGAGTGAAACTGTACAGTGGCGCAGCAAAGAAGCATCTGTGCTGACAGTAACGAGAGTGAAACTGTACAGAGGCGCAGCAAAGAAGCATCTGTGCTGACAGCAACAATAGTGAAACTGTACAGAGGCGCAGCAAAGAAGCATCTGTGCTGACAGTAACGAGAGTGAAACTGTACAAAGGCGCAGCAAAGAAGCATCTGTGCTGACAGCAACGAGAGTGAACCCGTACCAAGGAACAGCAAAGAAGCATCTGTGCTGACAGCAATGAGAGGGAAACTGTACAGAGGCGCAGCAAAGAACCGTCTGTGCTGACAGCAACGAGAGTGAACCCGTACCAAGGAACAGCAAAGAAGCATCTGTGCTGACAGCAATGAGAGGGAAACTGTACAGAGGCGCAGCAAAGAAGCATCTGTGCTGACAGCAATGAGAGGGCAACTGTACAGAGGCGCAGCAAAGACGCATCTGTGCTGACAGCAACGAGAGTAGTATCTGGACGAGTATCAAAGAAACAGCAAAAGAACCATCTGTGCTGACAGCAATGGGAGGGAAACTGTACAGAGGCACAGCAAAGAACCGTCTGTGCTGACAGCAACGAGAGTTAACCCGTACCAAGGAACAGCAAAAGAACTATCTGTGCTGACAGCAATGAGAGGGAAACTGTACAGAGGCGCAGCAAAGAACCGTCTGTGCTGACAGCAATGAGAGGGAAACTGTACAGAGGCGCAGCAAAGAAGCATCTGTGCTGACAGCAACAAGAGTGAAACTGTACAGAGGCACAGCAAAGAAGCATCTGTGCTGACAGCAATGAGAGGGAAACTGTACAGAGGCACAGCAAAGAAGCATCTGTGCTGAGAGCAACGAGAGTGAAACTGTACAGAGGCACAGCAAAGAAGCATCTGTGCTGACAGCAACGAGAGTGAAACTGTACAGAGGCACAGCAAAGAAGCATCTGTGCTGACAGCAACGAGAGTGAAACTGTACAGAGGCACAGCACAGAAGCATCTGTGCTGACAGCAACGAGAGGGAAACTGTACAGAGGCGCAGCAAAGAAGCATCTGTGCTGACAGCAATGAGAGGGAAACTGTACAGAGGTGCAGCAAAGAAGCATCTGTGCTGACAGCAACGAGATTGAAACTGTACAGAGGCACAGCAAAGAAGCATCTGTGCTGACAGCAACGAGAGTGAACCCGTACCAAGGAACAGCAAAAGAACCATCTGTGCTGACAGCAATGGGAGGGAAACTGTACAGAGGCGCAGCAAAGAACCGTCTGTGCTGACAGCAACGAGAGTGAACCCGTACAGAGGCGCAGCAATAAACCATCTGTGCTGACAGCAACGAGAGGGAAACTGTACAGAGGCGCAGCAAAGAAGCATCTGTGCTGACAGCAACGAGAGTGAAACTGTACAGAGGCGCAGCAATGAACCATCTGTGCTGACAGCAACGAGAGGGAAACTGTACAGAGGCGCAGCAAAGAAGCATCTGTGCTGACAGCAATGAGAGGGAAACTGTAGAGAGGCGCAGCAAAGAAGCATCTGTGCTGACAGCAACGAGAGTGAACCCGTACCAAGGAACAGCAAAAGAACCATCTGTGCTGACAGCAATGAGAGGGAAACTGTACAGAGGCGCAGCAAAAGAACCGTCTGTGCTGACAGCAACGAGAGTGAACCCGTACCAAGGAACAGCAAAAGAACCATCTGTGCTGACAGCAATGAGAGGGAAACTGTACTTAAGCACAAAAGAGAACCATGTGGGCTCAGGAGTGAATGTAAAACTGTACAAAGACACCACAGAGAAGTGCATAGAGGGTGAAATTGTAAAGTGACAGCAAAGAAGCATCTGTGCTGACAGCAACGAGAGTGAACACGTGCCAAGGAACAGCAAAAGAACCATCTGTGCTGACAGCAATGGGAGGGAAACTGTACAGAGGCGCAGCAAAGAAACGTCTGTGCTGACAGCAACGAGAGTGAACCCATACCAAGGAACAGCAAAAGAACCATCTGTGCTGACAGCAATGAGAGGGAAACTGTACAGAGGTGCAGCAAAGAACTGTCTGTGCTGACAGCAACAACAGTGAACCCGTACCAAGGAACAGCAAAAGAACCATCTGTGCTGACAGCAACAAGAGTGAAACTGTACAGAGGCACAGCAAAGAAGCATCTGTGCTGACAGCAATGAGAGGGAAACTGTACAGAGGCGCAGCAAAGAACCGTCTGTGCTGACAACAACGAGAGTGAACCCGTACCAACGAACAGCAAAAGAACCATCTGTGGTGACAGCAACAAGAGTGAAACTGTACAGAGGCACAGCAAAGAAGCATCTGTGCTGACAGCAAAGAGAGGGAAACTGTACAGAGGCGCAGCAAAGAAGCATCTGTGCTGACAGCAACGAGAGTGAAACTGTACAGAGGCGCAGCAAAGAAGCATCTGTGCTGACAGCAACGAGAGTGAAACTGTACAGAGGCGCAGCAAAGAAGCATCTGTGCTGACAGCAACAAGAGTGAACGCGTACCAAGGAACAGCAAAAGAACCATCTGTGCTGACAGCAATGGGAGGGAAACTGTACAGAGGCGCAGCAAAGAACCGTCTGTGCTGACAGCAACGAGAGTGAACCCGTACCAAGGAACAGCAAAAGAACCATCTGTGCTTACAGCAATGAGAGGGAAACTGTACAGAGGTGCAGCAAAGAAGCATCTGTGCTGACAGCAATGAGAGGGAAACTGTACAGAGGCGCAGTAAAGAAGGATCTGTGCTGACAGCAACGAGAGTGAAACTGTACAGTGGCGCAGCAAAGAAGCATCTGTGCTGACAGCAACAAGAGAAAAACTGTAGAGGCGCAGCAAAGAAGCATCTGTGCTGACAGTAACGAGAGTGAAACTGTACAAAGGCGCAGCAAAGAAGCATCTGTGCTGACAGCAACGAGAGTGAAACTGTACAGAGGCGCAGCAAAGAAGCATCTGTGCTGTCAGCAACGAGAGTGAAACTGTACAGAGGCGCAGCAAAGAAGCATCTGTGCTGACAGCAATGAGAGTGAAACTGTACAGAGGCGCAGCAAAGAAGCATCTGTGCTGACAGCAACAAGAGTGAACCCATACCAAGGAACAGCAAAAGAACCATCTGTGCTGACAGCAATGGGAGGGAAACTGTACAGAGGCGCAGCAAAGAACCGTCTGTGCTGACAGAAACGAGAGTGAACCCGTACTAAGGAACAGCAAAAGAACCATCTGTGCAGACAGCAATGAGAGGGAAACTGTACAGAGGCGCAGCAAAGAAGCATCTGTGCTGACAGCAATGAGAGGGAAACTGTACAGAGGCGCAGTAAAGAAGGATCTGTGCTGACAGCAACGAGAGTGAAACTGTACAGTGGCGCAGCAAAGAAGCATCTGTGCTGACAGTAACGAGAGTGAAACTGTACAGAGGCGCAGCAAAGAAGCATCTGTGCTGACAGCAACAAGAGTGAAACTGTACAGAGGCTCAGCAAAGAAGCATCTGTGCTGACAGTAACGAGAGTGAAACTGTACAAAGGCGCAGCAAAGAAGCATCTGTGCTGACAGCAACGAGAGTGAAACTGTACAGAGGCGCAGCAAAGAAGCATCTGTGCTGTCAGCAACGAGAGTGAAACTGTACAGAGGCGTAGCAAAGAAGCATCTGTGCTGACAGCAACGAGAGTGAAACTGTACAGAGGCGCAGCAAAGAAGCATCTGTGCTGACAGCAACAAGAGTGAACCCGTACCAAGGAACAGCAAAAGAACCATCTGTGCTGACAGCAATGGGAGGGAAACTGTACAGAGGCGCAGCAAAGAACCGTCTGTGCTGACAGCAACGAGAGTGAACCCGTACTAAGGAACAGCAAAAGAACCATCTGTGCTGACAGCAATGAGAGGGAAACTGTATAGAGGCGCAGCAAAGAAGCATCTGTGCTGACAGCAATGAGAGGGAAACTGTACAGAGGCGCAGTAAAGAAGGATCTGTGCTGACAGCAACGAGAGTGAAACTGTACAGTGGCGCAGCAAAGAAGCATCTGTGCTGACAGCAACGAGAGGGAAACTGTACAGAGTCGCAGCAAAGAAGCATCTGTGCTGACAGTAACGAGAGTGAAACTGTACAGAGGCGCAGCAAAGAAGCATCTGTGCTGACAGCAACAAGAGTGAAACTGTACAGAGGCGCAGCAAAGAAGCATCTGTGCTGACAGCAATGAGAGGGAAACTGTACAGAGGCGCAGTAAAGAAGGATCTGTGCTGACAGCAACGAGAGTGAAACTGTACAGTGGTGCAGCAAAGAAGCATCTGTGCTGACAGTAACGAGAGTGAAACTGTACAAAGGCGCAGCAAAGAAGCATCTGTGCTGACAGCAACGAGAGTGAAACTGTACAGAGGCGCAGCAAAGAAGCATCTGTGCTGTCAGCAACGAGAGTGAAACTGTACAGAGGCGCAGCAAAGAAGCATCTGTGCTGACAGCAACGAGAGTGAAACTGTACAGAGGCGCAGCAAAGAAGCATCTGTGCTGACAGCAACAAGAGTGAACCCGTACCAAGGAACAGCAAAAGAACCATCTGTGCTGACAGCAATGGGAGGGAAACTGTACAGAGGCGCAGCAAAGAACCGTCTGTGCTGAGAGCAACGAGAGTGAACCCGTACTAAGGAACAGCCAAAGAACCATCTGTGCTGACAGCAATGAGAGGGAAACTGTACA
Source organism: Calotriton arnoldi (assembly GCA_963921515.1). Classification (NCBI taxonomy): domain Eukaryota; kingdom Metazoa; phylum Chordata; class Amphibia; order Caudata; family Salamandridae; genus Calotriton; species Calotriton arnoldi. The sequence goes on from CAWUFW010005193.1 coordinate 1,350,659, forward strand.
GAGGCACAGCAAAGAAGCATCTGTGCTGACAGCAATAAGAGGGAAACTGTACAGAGGCGCAGTAAAGAAGGATCTGTGCTGACAGCAACGAGAGTGAAACTGTACAGTGGCGCAGCAAAGAAGCATCTGTGCTGACAGTAACGAGAGTGAAACTGTACAGAGGCGCAGCAAAGAAGCATCTGTGCTGACAGCAACAATAGTGAAACTGTACAGAGGCGCAGCAAAGAAGCATCTGTGCTGACAGTAACGAGAGTGAAACTGTACAAAGGCGCAGCAAAGAAGCATCTGTGCTGACAGCAACGAGAGTGAAACTGTACAGAGGCGCAGCAAAGAAGCATCTGTGCTGTCAGCAACGAGAGTGAAACTGTACAGAGGCGCAGCAAAGAAGCATCTGTGCTGACAGCAATGAGAGTGAAACTGTACAGAGGCGCAGCAAAGAAGCATCTGTGCTGACAGCAACAAGAGTGAACGCGTACCAAGGAACAGCAAAAGAACCATCTGTGCTGACAGCAATGGGAGGGAAACTGTACAGAGGCGCAGCAAAGAACCGTCTGTGCTGACAGCAACGAGAGTGAACCCGTACCAAGGAACAGCAAAAGAACCATCTGTGCTTACAGCAATGAGAGGGAAACTGTACAGAGGTGCAGCAAAGAAGCATCTGTGCTGACAGCAATGAGAGGGAAACTGTACAGAGGCGCAGTAAAGAAGGATCTGTGCTGACAGCAACGAGAGTGAAACTGTACAGTGGCGCAGCAAAGAAGCATCTGTGCTGACAGCAACAAGAGGGAAACTGTACAGAGGCGCAGCAAAGAAGCATCTGTGCTGACAGTAACGAGAGTGAAACTGTACAAAGGCGCAGCAAAGAAGCATCTGTGCTGACAGCAACGAGAGTGAAACTGTACAGAGGCGCAGCAAAGAAGCATCTGTGCTGTCAGCAACGAGAGTGAAACTGTACAGAGGCGCAGCAAAGAAGCATCTGTGCTGACAGCAATGAGAGTGAAACTGTACAGAGGCGCAGCAAAGAAGCATCTGTGCTGACAGCAACAAGAGTGAACCCATACCAAGGAACAGCAAAAGAACAATCTGTGCTGACAGCAATGGGAGGGAAACTGTACAGAGGCGCAGCAAAGAACCGTCTGTGCTGACAGAAACGAGAGTGAACCCGTACTAAGGAACAGCAAAAGAACCATCTGTGCAGACAGCAATGAGAGGGAAACTGTACAGAGGCGCAGCAAAGAAGCATCTGTGCTGACAGCAATGAGAGGGAAACTGTACAGAGGCGCAGTAAAGAAGGATCTGTGCTGACAGCAACGAGAGTGAAACTGTACAGTGGTGCAGCAAAGAAGCATCTGTGCTGACAGTAACGAGAGTGAAACTGTACAGAGGCGCAGCAAAGAAGCATCTGTGCTGACAGCAACAAGAGTGAAACTGTACAGAGGCTCAGCAAAGAAGCATCTGTGCTGACAGTAACGAGAGTGAAACTGTACAAAGGCGCAGCAAAGAAGCATCTGTGCTGACAGCAACGAGAGTGAAACTGTACAGAGGCGCAGCAAAGAAGCATCTGTGCTGTCAGCAACGAGAGTGAAACTGTACAGAGGCGCAGCAAAGAAGCATCTGTGCTGACAGCAACGAGAGTGAAACTGTACAGAGGCGCAGCAAAGAAGCATCTGTGCTGACAGCAACAAGAGTGAACCCGTACCAAGGAACAGCAAAAGAACCATCTGTGCTGACAGCAATGGGAGGGAAACTGTACAGAGGCGCAGCAAAGAACCGTCTGTGCTGACAGCAACGAGAGTGAACCCGTACTAAGGAACAGCAAAAGAACCATCTGTGCTGACAGCAATGAGAGGGAAACTGTACAGAGGCGCAGCAAAGAAGCATCTGTGCTGACAGCAATGAGAGGGAAACTGTACAGAGGCGCAGTAAAGAAGGATCTGTGCTGACAGCAACGAGAGTGAAACTGTACAGTGGCGCAGCAAAGAAGCATCTGTGCTGACAGCAACGAGAGGGAAACTGTACAGAGTCGCAGCAAAGAAGCATCTGTGCTGACAGTAACGAGAGTGAAACTGTACAGAGGCGCAGCAAAGAAGCATCTGTGCTGACAGCAACAAGAGTGAAACTGTACAGAGGCGCAGCAAAGAAGCATCTGTGCTGACAGCAATGAGAGGGAAACTGTACAGAGGCGCAGTAAAGAAGGATCTGTGCTGACAGCAACGAGAGTGAAACTGTACAGTGGTGCAGCAAAGAAGCATCTGTGCTGACAGTAACGAGAGTGAAACTGTACAAAGGCGCAGCAAAGAAGCATCTGTGCTGACAGCAACGAGAGTGAAACTGTACAGAGGCGCAGCAAAGAAGCATCTGTGCTGTCAGCAACGAGAGTGAAACTGTACAGAGGCGCAGCAAAGAAGCATCTGTGCTGACAGCAACGAGAGTGAAACTGTACAGAGGCGCAGCAAAGAAGCATCTGTGCTGACAGCAACAAGAGTGAACCCGTACCAAGGAACAGCAAAAGAACCATCTGTGCTGACAGCAATGGGAGGGAAACTGTACAGAGGCGCAGCAAAGAACCGTCTGTGCTGACAGCAACGAGAGTGAACCCGTACTAAGGAACAGCCAAAGAACCATCTGTGCTGACAGCAATGAGAGGGAAACTGTACAGAGGCACAGCAAAGAAGCATCTGTGCTGACAGCAATGAGAGGGAAACTGTACAGAGGCGCAGTAAAGAAGGATCTGTGCTGACAGCAACGAGAGTGAAACTGTACCGTGGCGCAGCAAAGAAGCATCTGTGCTGACAGTAACGAGAGTGAAACTGTACAGAGGCGCAGCAAAGAAGCATCTGTGCTGACAGCAACAATAGTGAAACTGTACAGAGGCGCAGCAAAGAAGCATCTGTGCTGACAGTAACGAGAGTGAAACTGTACAAAGGCGCAGCAAAGAAGCATCTGTGCTGACAGCAACGAGAGTGAAACTGTACAGAGGCGCAGCAAAGAAGCATCTGTGCTGTCAGCAACGAGAGTGAAACTGTACAGAGGCGCAGCAAAGAAGCATCTGTGCTGACAGCAACGAGAGTGAAACTGTACAGAGGCGCAGCAAAGAAGCATCTGTGCTGACAGCAACAAGAGTGAACCCGTACCAAGGAACAGCAAAAGAACCATCTGTGCTGACAGCAATGGGAGGGAAACTGTACAGAGGCGCAGCAAAGAACCGTCTGTGCTGACAGCAACGAGAGTGAACCCGTACTAAGGAACAGCAAAAGAACCATCTGTGCTGACAGCAATGAGAGGGAAACTGTACAGAGGCGCAGCAAAGAAGCATCTGTGCTGACAGCAATGAGAGGGAAACTGTACAGAGGCGCAGTAAAGAAGGATCTGTGCTGACAGCAACGAGAGTGAAACTGTACAGTGGCGCAGCAAAGAAGCATCTGTGCTGACAGCAACAAGAGGGAAACTGTACAGAGTTGCAGCAAAGAAGCATCTGTGCTGACAGTAACGAGAGTGAAACTGTACAGAGGCGCAGCAAAGAAGCATCTGTGCTGACAGCAACAAGAGTGAAACTGTACAGAGGCGCAGCAAAGAAGCATCTGTGCTGACAGCAATGAGAGGGGAAACTGTACAGAGGTGCAGCAAAGAACCGTCTGTGCTGACAGCAACGAGAGTGAACCCGTACCAAGGAACAGCAAAAGAACCATCTGTGCTGACAGCAACAAGAGTGAAACTGTACAGAGGCGCAGCAAAGAAGCATCTGTGCTGACCGCCATGAGAGGGAAACTGTACAGAGGCGCAGCAAAGAACCATCTGTGCTGACAGCAACGAGAGTTAACCCGTACCAAGGAACAGCAAAGTAGCATCTGTGCTGACAGCAATGAGAGGGAAACTGTACAGAGGCGCAGCAAAGGAGCATCTGTGCTGACAGCAATGTGAGGGAAACTGTACAGAGGCGCAGCAAAGAAGCATCTGTGCTGACAGCAACGAAAGTGAAACTGTACAGAGGCGCAGCAAAGAAGCATCTGTGCTGACAGCAACGAGAGTGAACCCGTACCAAGGAACAGCAAAAGAACCATCTGTGCTGACAGCAATGAGAGGAAAACTGTACAGAGGCGCAGCAAAGAACCGTCTGTGCTGACAGCAATGAGAGGGAAACTGTACATAGGCGCAGCAAAGAAGCATCTGTGCTGACAGCAACGAGAGTGAAACTGTACAGAGGCGCAGCAAAGAAGCATCTGTGCTGACAGCAACAAGAGTGAAACTGTACAGAGGCACAGCAAAGAAGCATCTGTGCTGACAGCAACGAGAGTGAAACTGTACAGAGGCGCAGCAAAGAAGCATCTGTGCTGACAGCAATGAGAGGGAAACTGTACAGAGGCGCAGCAAAGAAGCATCTGTGCTGACAGCAACGAGAGGGAAACTGTGACAGCAACGAGAGGGAAACTGTACAGAGGCTCAGCAAAGAAGCATCTGTGCTGACAGCAACGAGAGGGAAACTGTACAGAGGCACAGCAAAGAAGCATCTGTGCTGACAGCAATGAGAGGGAAACTGTACAGAGGCGCAGCAAAGAACCGTCTGTGCTGACAGCAACGAGAGTGAGCCCGTACCAAGGAACAGCAAAAGAACCATCTGTGCTGACAGCAATGAGAGGGAAACTGTACAGAGGTGCAGCAAAGAACCGTCTGTGCTGAGAGCAACGAGAGTGAACCCGTACCAAGGAACAGCAAAAGAACCATCTGTGCTGACAGCAATGAGAGGGAAACTGTACTTAAGCACAAAAGAGAACCATGTGTGCTCAGGAGTGAATGTAAAACTGTAAAAAGACACCGCAGAGAAGTGCATAGAGGGTGAAATTGTAAAGTGACAGCAAAGAAGCATCTGTGCTGACAGCAATCAGAGTGAAACTGTAAAGAGGCACAGCAAAGAAGCATCTGTGCTGACAGCAATGAGAGTGAACCCGTACCAAGGAACAGCAAAAGAACCGTCTGTGCTGACAGCAACAAGAGTGAACCCGTACCAAGGAACAGCAAAAGAACCATCTGTGCTGACAGCAATGAGAGGGAAACTGTACTTAAGCACAAAGGAGAACCATGTGAGCTCAGGAGTGAATGTAAAACTGTACAAAGACACCACAGAGAAGTGCAATGAGGGTGAAATTGTAAAGTCACAGCAAAGAAGCTTTTGTACTGACATCAGAGAGTGAATGTGCACAAAGACATAGCTACTGACAACAGTTACAGAGAAATTGTACGTTGACACAACAAACATACATTCATACTTGCAGTATCCACAACGAACCATGTACAAAACAATAAACAACCTTCTGTAGTGACAGCAGTGAGAGTGCCAAGTGATGAGTGGAAAAGCTTCCTTCAGTCTGAAACACTGTAAATAATCCGGTGCATTCTGTTCATTCATTTTAAGTTCCTCTCTGCCATTAGAGACAATACGACATAACAATGTTATTTTTTCTGCACCTCTCTTACACACAATCTGCCACTAATATGTAACCTGGGAGTGACTTTCCAAACAATTTTATACCAATAAAGCTTTGGGCTTTCAATATTTCGGTTGTCTTGTTTCATTAAAGTCGTTTGCTCCGTTTTATTTTGTTGCTTTTAATTGTTTAATGCCAGAGCGGAAACAAGTATTTTCAAAAGAGCCCCAATTACCCCTTCACTTCTCCACCGACGGGAACTGCGAAGCGAACAGAACGGCGGCCGACAGCGGAGACCGTCACCGGAGGGTGGACGATGACAAAGCCGACCACCAAGTAAGTAAGCCAAGCAAAGTACCGGAAGCATTTGGCTCCTTGCAATAAGGAAGTAACAAGCATTGGCATAGCCAATAGGTCTCGCCTTTGGGACCTTTTTAAGTGTTTGTTTAGCCATGCTGCACATTATCCTGGGTGCTGTGCCACCATGGATTGAAGAGTTATGCAATTACTACACACAGGGTCATGCAGTGTGATTTAGGGATACATGCTTGCTTTAGGAAACATTTACGGACATATTCCAAGGCTTTTTAATGCACAGACAGAAAGAAGAGTATTGAACAGCCTATGAAAAAGGGCGTCAGGCGCTGTATTGATAAATAATACACTATGGCAGCGCGGCCACCTTATTAAAACATGAAGGGTGTCCGGCGCCTGTTTGAAAACAATTTCTACACAAGTAATTAATTGTTATAAGGCGGGCTGCCGTCGCATTTTTTCTATTTATTTGCTTTAGTAATTTTGACATCACACCCCGCTTTAGAAGTTTAAAGCTAAAGCGCGGAGGGCCGAGATTGCTACAAAAGTAAATAAATGGAAAAGAAATGCGGCGTCTGCCCACTTTTTTTCCATTTATTTACTTTTGTAGCAATCTCGGCAGCTTTAAACATCTAAAGCGGGCGTGATGTGAATACTACTAAAGCAAATAAATAGAAAAATGCGACGGCCAACCTAAAAATGAAAAATTGGAGAAGTAATACTATTTTAAAAATGTGCCTCATAATGCCGCAGAATGTGTCTTTTCTTGACACATAATTTAGTCAACCTTGCTTCATAATTTGGTGCTGTCTTGCTGTGTAATTCCAGTGGCCCTAATGACACCTCACCCTCCCATCTAATGATAATGGCAACTGCAGTCTCCCTCTCTCGTCTTCCAGTGTTCCCTTCCATCTATCTGGACATGTTCAGCATAGTTCCCCTGAAGCTCTCGAGCTCACATTGCCAGACTGTGAATGCAGCAGGGGGAGCCCTTGTCTTGTGATATTTACGAAAGTGTGTCATTACGTGTGAATTTATACGTGGGCAGATTGCACAACGGGTGAGTGCATTGTAGAGTGTGACTGAGCTTGGCTCCCGCTCCAGCCAGGGTCAGTGTGTGTCATGAGTTTACTGCTTGCAGAAATAAACAGTGTGCATCAGGGAGACATGACGGATACAGGCCATGAGCTCAGGGTGCAACGCGCGCATCAGTAACACTCGCACTCGGAGCCAAGAGGAGGGGGGAGGGGAGAGACACAAGGGAGGGGAGACAGAAGGGACGCCTTCAATGGAGAGGAGAGGGGGAAGCGAGAGGGTGAAAGAAGAGGCGACAGGTTTAGAGGTGGTGATAAAAAAACAGAACTAGGGGAGCGAGACGTAAAAGCGGTAAAGGAACAAAGGAGATGAACGGTAGTGGGGAGAGGAGAAGTGGTAGGGCGGTGAGAAAATGAAGAGATGGGAGGCGTAGGATAACAAGCTGCAAGACGCGCTCTGTGGTGGGGGAGGGGTATTGAAGCGAGGCGCGCGCGCTTGGCCGAGTGAGAGGAAAGCCAGATGGCGCCTCTGCTCGTGCCTGTGCGCGTAACCGCACACTGTATGCCACACAAAGCTGTGGTCGGACTTTTAAAACTCCACTCCTAAATGTCTCGCCAGAGCAGCGCATGCGCTGGCTCAGGCGAGACCTAAAAAGCACAGCGTAAGCGGTAATTGGGGCTCTTTTGAAAATACTTGTTTCCGCTCTGGCATCAAACAATTAAAAGCAACAAAATAAAACGGAGCAAACGACTTTAATGTAACAAGACAACCGGAATATTGAAAGCCCAAAGCTTTATTGGTATAAAATTGTTACAAACAAACAAGAACTTGCTGCAATTGAAAGCCCAAAGCTTTATTGGTATAAAATTGTTACAAACAAACAAGAACTTGCTGCAATTAAACATAACATTTATCAATAAAACGGTTAGGAACTCAGGATTTGGCGGAAAAGAAAATAAGCAAATTAAATAAGAGACAAACAGGCAAACAGCCTTGCATTTGCCATGGAGAAGAGAGAGGCAAAACGGAATGCAGAACTATCACAAGTATTTGACACCAACTTAACTGGTTTTAATATTAAAGAAAGAGGACAAGCAGGAACACCAAGTAACAACAAGGAAGCTCTGAGACACTGGGAGAGACTCTCAAAAAAAGAAATAAATAAGTGGTGGGAGTTAATAACCTTGAGGAAGTATGTTGAAGTAAAGAAGGTTCCAAGAGGCCTCAGCATGACATTAATGCCCAGTCATCAGGACACTAGTGGAGAATTGCTGCAAGAGTGGGGCGAACATCTATTGGAATCATCCACAGGATTGATCTTGATTCTAATAAAACATATTGAAAAAGCGCTAAAAGAGATCCAAAATGAATTAAAGGAACTGGAGGAAGTAATAGAAAAAATGGATGTATCTGAGGACTTAACAAAACTAAAAGATGAAATGTTGTCAAATCTGGATAAACATGAAGAAAGAGTATAACAAAGAAAACAATATAAATTCCAAAGGGACAAAGTAGATTTTGAGGAAGGCAGAATCTTTACCTTTGGAAGAAGATTTGAAACGCAAAGAAATAAGGAACAGCTAGAGGCAACAAATAGGGAATTCTCCAGTTATGAATCTCTAACAAGCACTGATGCAAGTGAAAACGAAGGCACGAATCAAACAGCCTCAGGCAGCAACAAAAAGATTACTTTTTTAACGGAAATGCGGATGGCTTTGCAAAAACAAAACAGAGACAAGCAATCAGGACGTGGCAGAGGCAGAGGACGTGGAAGGGGCACAAGGGCAAAACAAGAAGAGGCAAGAGGGGAAAAAGAAGAAGCAAAACTGGATATGTGGACCAGGGGTCGCCTGAGGCAATCCAGAAAGTGAATGTAGAACCAAATCAAGAACTGAATGTAATCAACCTCTCAGACAAAGTACTAACGGACATTGAAACTACCTTACTTAAGAAAGGCTTAAACTTTTGCCCAACATCTCATTTAAATATAGCCCAAACTCGAGTAGATCTGTATAAATACACACGGAAAATCAAATTGGCCAAAATATATGCTGAAAAATTGACAACAGAGAGACAGAATATGGCACCCGAATTGGCAAGTACCCTATTTGCAGAAGACAGGTCCGCTTTAGAGGCACTGGTAACAATGGGGGAAGACTCGACAACATCTCAATCGGAAAACCTGGAAAATCTGGAGAATTATTTACCACCCTTAGGAGCGGGAGAGAGTGGAATGAGACCTAAGTCCTTTTACTATCCGATCCTACCACCTGGAAACAAAGTAGATCTCTTTCACGAAGCGATCATTGAAGATCTATGCAAAATAAAGCATACAAATCGTAATAATAATTTGACTCCAGGGGAAAGACAAGCACTTAATCAACTGCAACAGGATAGTGCTATAGAAATTAAGCCGGCCAACAAGGGTGGAAACATCATAATCCTAAATAAGAGTGACTATATCCAAGAAGCTAACAGACAATTGATGGATATAGAATGTTATAATTGTCTGCAATAAGATCCCACAAAAGAAGTTGAGAACCAACTAAAAGATCTGTTGCAAAATTGGTTGGAAAGAAGTTTAATAGATGAAGATGAGCAAAAGTACCTGACAACAAATCATCCTGTGGTACCTACTATTTACTTCTTGCCAAAAATACACAAGAGCAAAGTAAATCCCCCAGGAAGGCCAATAGTCTCAACAAATAATATCTTCTTGTTCAACAAACAGATCTATAAATAAATAAAAGGCTGTGCAATGGGCTTTTCTTTTTCTCCCAATTATGCCAACTTAGTAATGGGATGGTTCGAACAAAAGATGGCATGGACACCTGAAAATGATCATTTTACAGAGAAAACAATATTATGGCTCCGTTTCATAGATGATCTCTTCATCATATGGGATGGCAAGGAAGCAGAATTTGCAGCATATTTTGAAAAACTAAACAACAATGATGCCAAGTTGAAATTTACATATGATATCAGCTCCAGGAAAGTGGCATTCCTGGATGCTAGTATATATGTGGAAAATAATTTGTTACAGACAACCTTACATCGAAAGAAAACGGCAACTAATGCAATTCTGCACGGAGAAAGCTTCCATAAGGTCACACTAAAATGGAGCATCCCATATGGGGAGTTTTTAAGACTAAGGAGAAATTGCTCCTTAGATACGGAATTCGCTAAACATAGCGAGGCAACACAATTGCGATTTCAGAAGAGAAAATACCCAAAGAAAGTTATTGAAAAAAGCTTGCAGAGAGTAAAAACTCAAAAGCGCACAGAAATCTTAAGGGGCTCAAAAAAAGTAAAGGAATCAGAGATTCCCCAGAAGATAAGACTGATAACAACATACAGCGCAGAAGCAAATAACTTATCGAAAATAATCAAGAAACATTGGGGTATACTGCAATTGGATCCCGTGCTATCAGGATTAGTAGGTGACCATCCCAATATTACGTATCGCAGAGCATCAAATATAGGGGACAAAATAACACACAGCCACTTTAAAGAATCACAGTCATCAACATGGATGCAAGTGGAAGGCTTCTGGCCTTGTAAGCAATGCAAGGCATGCAGTATTGCCACACAGAAAAAAGAAATTGACATCAATAACAGTTCAAAGTGGAAAATCAAACAACATATCACTTGCAGAAGCAAATATATCATCTATATTGTGGAATGTCCCTGTAAGCTAAAATATATTGGCAGTACGACTTGTGAAGTCAGAAAAAGAATCTTGGAACACATTCGAGCAACAAAGAACAACGATCGAGCGAATGCAATAGCCAAACATATGGAAAAAAGTCATAACAGCAAATGGGAAGATCGGAGATTCTTTGCTATAGAACAGATACCCCAATCTGAAAGAGGGGGTAATCGTGAGAAATTGTTGCGGCAAAAAGAGTCGAAACACATAGTGACATTCAGGACATTAAATCCGAGAGGACTCAACCAGGTCGAAGAGCTTTATGTACACCTATGAAAAATCTGGAAAACCCAAGATATCCTTTGGAATATACACATACATAAAAATGTAAAAAGAAAAATCACTCACTGGAGAACAAAATGGAAAACCAGAAAATGAAGAACAAGTACAAGAACAATAGAAAAGCAAAAGAGAATAACAAAGAAATAATAATTCAAATGAATGAACCTATGTATGTGAAAAACAAGGCTTCCCAGGTGCAAACACCTGGGTTAATATCATGGAATAATCCATATGTGGTACCAGTCCTGAATAAGACATACCATCAACTGGTGGAACTTTGATTCAGCACTTAAATGAAATAACGAAAAAAGAAATACTCACTAGAGAGAGTATTAAATGACTGACCTTTTGATATATTGATTAAATGTTTTGACAAAAATGTCAATTATAAATTGCCTCCTATGAAATTGTCAACATCACAGCACACTGGGCACAATTCTTGCACTTTATTTAAATATTTATAAGTTTAACTTAAGCACTAAGCACTTTATTGTCACGCTGCACTACAGCAACCACAATGCATTGCATAAAAAACAGCAAGTAATCGTTTCCTATGGAAATAAATGATGCCCTAAACAGCTGCAACACCATCCCGTGATCAAGGTCCGAGTAGCAGGACCGAAACGCGTTGGGCATGGCAACATCTCTTTTGCATGAATAAACGGCCATTAACTTGAAATCCTGAGAGTGTGCGATCCCTTTTTGCTGCGGCGAAACTGATACATTGTTACCGGCGTGGCCCTGCCAGAGGAAAACGCACCGCCCCTTAGCAACCAGCGCCGGCGTCCAAACCTTGGGCTGCACATGGTGATTCATATATATATATACACACACACACACACTGTGGGGTGCTCAATACTCTGTTATAGCAAGACAGTGTTACACTACCCTGTTTTGAGATACCAAGAAATAACTGGGTTAAAAAATTTATTCTTTCTGCCTGCTCTCCCTGCTCTGCCTGGTCATAGGGAGAAGACTGCTTAGGAATTAATGTGCATACTGTTAGCTATAGGGGCGTTGGTGACAGAAAACTATGCTAGTGAATAAGAAGTAGCTGTGGTACTAAAGATTCTTTATTATCTGCAGTATGCCTTAGGTCATTTGCCTGTGCAGCTCACACTGTGAATGGTGTTTATTTTACATTGTTTGACTGTGTCTATGGGATTTTGTCAGCACAAGGTCAATTTAGTGTTGATTTTTACCAATTACGTGGGCCTTGGTTTATTGGAAACCAGTGTGGGACGGTGTTCCTACTGGGCCTTTGAGAGAATTGCAGAAGGTATTTTGCCTTGGTCTGGGCAGTGTGCACTGATCTAGTGCATTTTTCATCTGGGGGAAAGAACACGCATAGCTCAATATGCTTCCGTTAAATGTAGTCACAGGTGTTGGGCACTGATGATGTGGCCCCTCATCCTTCTGTATGAAGGGGGTATGGCTCATATAGGCATTTCTTTAAAGACCATCTCAAAGTGAACCTAGAAAAATGAGTGTTGTACGCAGTGTTTTATGGGAGCCATGGATTCTGTAGGTATTTGAATGCATCATGATCTTTGTTCCACAATCCTGATATCAGAACTTGGAGAAAGCAAATCTGAAGGAGGATGACATCAGGAGGTGCTCCTTGCCTTGTACTGAGCCACTGCTCAGAGTTCAGCTATGAACCTGTTGGCCGCTACACAGAAACATGCAGAGTGCTGAAGCCACATTAGATGAGCCAGGCTCACAAATTGAGAATGAAGCAGGTCCTGGGAAAAAGAGATATAAGAACACTATCGTGCATCTCACATGAGGCTCAGACTTGCAAAATATTGATGCAATATTGAAGAACAACTACTGTAAACAGAATGCCATGGGAGGCTCAAATAAATCCCCACAGGAAGCACACACTATATTCATTCACATATATATATATGTATATATATATATATATATAGATATATATATATATATATATATCGAACATCTGATTGGCTCTCCCCACTTCCCAGTCGGCGAAGAGAGAGTCACGGACACCAAATTGTGTGGCAGCTTAGGTCTTTATTCGTCTTTCAGCCATATGACGCGTTTCGGACAACAGAGTGTCCTTGTTCACATACGGAAACGCAGTCCGCTCACTGTTTTTATACATTTAATTATTTGCTGACTCCCGTGTCATGTGATGCATAGACATAAACAACATATCGTGATATCTATTGTCTCATAGTCTGTTTTCCAAACATGATATTTTCTTTATATCTAGATTATGCGTATTGTTTTTAAATATTTTGCTCATATGTTCAATAATTATACATTTGAATTTTAAATAAAGTGCAAGTGCTTATTTATATCTGCATATATATATATTATCTACTGGCGGTCGCCAGTAGATAGTTATAGTTAGGACCTATTTTCCATAGGAAATTCACAACATTCTATTTCCAATAACTTTGGCGCCGGTCGACGAATCTTTGCAAAAGTTTCAAAACTTATGGCCCGCTCCGGTCCGCTCCTATCCTGAAAGTCTTGGGGTGATTCATCAAGTGGGGGCCGAGAAAAAAGGGGGGTCCCAAAACGTGTTTTCCCCATGCAATTTTCCATAGGAAACTTAGGAAACTTTAGACACGGCTACAGCCCGAACTGCTGAACGGAATTACATCAAATTTGGCAAAGAGGTAGTTCTTGGTTCAGAAAGAACCCTTTTTGTTAAATGGTGTAAATCCGTTTAGCAGTTCCTGAGAAAATCAAAAGTAAAATCACATATATATCTGGGCGGAGCCTAACCACACATGTCATTGTGAGATCTGATTGGCTGTCAGCACTTCATCCTGGAATTGCTGGCAGCCATCTTGGGACCAATATACATGATAGTACCCCATTGAAATGCATTGTAGTGAATCAAAGATTTTGAGGGTTACCAAAAGGAGAACTAAAGGGTGATAACAGACTTTAGTTACATTAGAATTCATTTGTTGATGGTACCATACTAATTTCAGGAATTGTGGTGTGTTCTAAGGTGATTTTACCCTGTGAAAAACCATCTGCTGGGATATCATGAATCATGTTTGAGAAAACTATTTTCACATGCTTGTCCCATGAAGTTTTGAAAGGTGCTCCAGAAGCTAAAATGAGAGCACATTATCTTTCTCAGTCATGTGAGAATGAAGTCTGACATTCTCAGTAAAACATGTACATCCAACAAGGGCAGAGACTGTCAGTTGATTCCTTTGTGTTCTACTGCAGCTTCCCAGAGTGTTCTAAAGAACAACTAGAGCGCTAACAGCCTTACTTATGACAAAATTATGGCACACCTGAAGCCATCTTGATTGGAATAAACTGGTAACTCTTAAAACATTTAATTTAAAAAGGAACAAAATGAGGGGGTTCATTTTGTCATAGAAATTATGGTTAGTGCTGTAGAAAGAAAAATTAGGACATGTTTTAAGTGAGATCTCAACTATCTTCCTGTTATATTTCAACAGGAGCAGCCTGCCAGTTGATTCCTTTGTGTTCTACTGCAGCTTCCCAGAGTGTTCCAAAGAACAACTAGAGCGCTAACAGCCTTACTTATGACAAAAGTATGGCACACCTGAAGCCATCTTGATTGGAATAAACTGGTAACACTTAAAACATTTAATTTAAAAAGGAACAAAATGATGGGGTTCATTTTGTCATAGAAATGAACAACATTCCCAGCATGACCCCCTACACTACACAAGCACCACTGCACTACCCTAAACCCTAAAACACTACCCCCAGCACGACCCCCTTCACTACCTAAACACAACAGCACTACCCTAAACCCTAAAACACTACCTCCAGAACGACCCCCTACACTACACAAACACCACTGCACTAACATAAACCCTAAAACACTACCCCCAGCACGACCCCCTACACTACCCAAACACCACTGCACTACCCTAAACCATAAAACACTACCCCCAGCACGACCCCCTACACTACCCAAACACCACTGCCATACCCTAAACCCTAAAACACTACCCCCAGCATGAACCCCTACACTACCCAAACACCACTGCACTACCCTAAACCCTAAAACACTACCCCCAGCACTACACCCTACACTACACAAACACCACTGCACTACCCTAAACCCTAAAACACTACCCCAGCACTACCCCCTACACTACCCAAACACCACTGCACTAACATAAACCCTAAAACACTACCCCCAGCACAACCCCCTAAACTGCACAAACACCACTGCACTACCCTAAACCCTAAAACACTACCCCCAGCACGACTCCCTACACTACCCAAACACCACTGCACTACCCTAACCCCTAAATCTACCCCCAGCACGACCCCTACACTACCCAAACACCACTGCACTACCCTAAACCATACAACACTACCCCCAGCATGACCCCCTACACTACACAAACACCACTGCACTACCCTAAACCCTAAAACACTACCACCAGCATGACCCCCTACACTACCCAACCACCACTGCACGACCCTAAACCCTAATACATGACCCCCTACACTACACAAACACCACTGCACTACCCTAAACCCTAAAACACTAGAACCCAGCACGACCCCCTACACTACACAAACACCACTGCACTACCGTAAACCCAAAACACTACCCCCTATACTACCCAAACACCACTGCACTACCCTAAACCCTAAAACACTACCCCCAGCATGACCCCCTACACTACACAAACACCACTGCACTACCCTAAACCCTAAAACACTACCCCCAGCACGACCCCCTACACTACCCAAACACCACTGCACTACCCTAAACCCTAAAACACTACCCCCAGCCAGACTCCCTACACTACACAAACACCACTGGACTACCCTAAACCCTAAAACACTACCCCCAGCATGACTCCCTACACTACCTAAACACCACTGCACTACACTAAACCCTAAATCTACCCCCAGCATGACCTCCCACACTACACAAACACCACTGCACTACCCTAGCCCCTAAAACACTACCCCCAGCACGACCCCTTACACTACCCAAACACCACTGCACTACCCTAAACCCTAAAACACTAACCCCAGCATGACCCCCTACACTACCCAAACACCACTGCACTACCCTATACCCTAAAACACGACCCCTACACTACACAAACACAACTGCACTACCCTAAACCCTAAAACACTACCCACAGCATGCCCCCCTACACTACACAAACACCACTGCACTACACCCTAAAACACTACCCCCTACAGTACACAAACACCACTGCACTACCCTAAACCCTAAAACACAACCCCCAGCATGACCCCCTACACTACACAAACACCACTGCACTACCCTAAACCCCCCTACACTATACAAACACCACTGCACTACTCTAAACCCTAAAACACTACCCCAGCACGACCCCCTCACAACACAAACACCACTGCACTACCCTAAACCCTAAATCTACCCCCAGCATGACCCCCTACACTACCCAAACACCCCTGCCATACCCTAAACCCTAAAACACTACCCCCAGCATGAACCCCTACACTACCCAAACACCACTGCACTACCCTAAACCCTAAAACACTACCCCCAGCACTAACCCCTACACTACACAAACACCACTGCACTACCCTAAACCCTAAAACACTACCCCAGCACTACCCCCTACACTACCCAAACACCACTGCACTAACATAAACCCTAAAACACCACCCCAGCACAACCCCCTACACTACACAAACACCACTGCACTACCCTAAACCCTAAAACACTACCCCCAGCACGACTCCCTACACTACCCAAACACCACTGCACTACCCTAAACCCTAAATCTACCCCCAGCACGACCCCTACACTACCCAAACACCACTGCACTACCCTAAACCATAAAACACTACCCCCAGCATGACCCCCAACACTACTCAAACACCACTGCACTACCCTAAACCCTAAAACACTACCCCAGCACGACCCCCTACACTACCCATACACCACTGCACTACCCTAAACCCTAAAACACTACCCCCAGCACGACCCCCTACACTACTGCACTACCCTAAACCCTAAAACACTACCCCCAGCACGACCCCCTACTCTACCCACCCCCCACTGCACTACCCTAAACCCTAAAACACTACCCCCAGCATGACCCCCTACACCACCCAAACACCACTGCACTACCCTAAACCCTAGAAAAGAAACCCCCACCCCATGCCCAATCCTCCTTACCTCTCACTCCTCGTGGTTCCTCTCTCCTCGTGGTTCCTGCTTCACGTCGTCTCTGAGGGGCGGTGCACGTCGTTGTGAGGAAACGGAACAGCCTCTGTTTCCTTACAATGACGTGGATCATCTACATGTTTTTTAGAACGCATGGTCATTTACCATACATACCTTTACAACAAAATTCGTTGTATAGGCATGCGTGGTAAATGACCATGCATTCTAAAAAAATGCGTAGTAATGACTTCGCGATGTACAACGCATGCGTGGTAATGCATGCGTTGTAATGGTATCGCAAAGTAAAAAAGTCATTGTAACGGCTGCTTACCGATCGAAGATGGCCCCTGTTCTTCAGTGAGACGTTTATTTGATTAATTAGGAGGAAGGAATGTGGTTTTTGTACCGAAAAGTGCATTCCCGGCTGTTGTATTGTGAAAGTGTCCGCGTGGCCTGGTTTCACTTCCGGTGAGAGAGTGAAAGAGTCTGTTTGGATCTAAAGGAGTTCTGTTGTTGGACGGGGCCGGCGCGAAACGTCATCAGAAAACATAGCTAATGGAAAGCGTCCTCCCTGAAGTGTGGAGCAGTGCCATGAGAGGTCAACGAGTGTGCGTCCCACCGCAGTATGACCGTACCGCGTGACCCATGTGCCGCCTCCAGGGTACGGGAGGCAGAAGCGGCATCGCAGGTCCTCTTGAAGACCGTTGTAGCACTAATTCTACATTTTGGTACTAGGGCATTTTAACTTCGTTGTTCCTGCCAGATACGAAGAGAAGATCCTGTGTTATTCAGTGCCCTCGTTACCTTTTTTGTGGATTGTGGTGCTTGTCACTTCGCTGCCCCGCCGGTGCACACGACTGGGCACCCCACTTCGTGTGCCATCTGCAGGGCCTCTGCCCTTTGATCACTGGTTTTGGTTTCTGGAGTGGCAACATAAACAGTTGCTTCCAAAGGACTAGCCTGAACACTTAGGTGAATATCCCCTGCACCAGCATTCCACGGAAATTCTTTCCTAGCTCTCCCACGTCAACGAGGACATCATAATAGCACGGCTCCGCTCGCGACACCGTATGATGTCATCGGAGCCATAAGAGGACCTCGTCGGCGTGCTGACGTCAGTTCCACCCATTTTTTCCGTGCCACCGAGGCAAACAGGCGGACCGAGACATTTTCACATGTATACATAGTATAATAAATATATATATATTCACTGAAAAAACCATAGGTTTCAGGCACGTTATAGTTAGAAATGAGCATTTAAAAAACCTTAGAAATTCACTGAAAAAACCATAGGTTTCAGGCACGTTATAGTTAGAAATTAGCATTTAAAAAACCTTAGAAATTCACTGAAAAAACCATAGGTTTCAGGGGCGTTATAGTTAGTTGGACATTTCACTCGTACAAAACCATAGAAATTCCCCCGTTATAGTTAGTTCAGCTAACTATAACTCGCGCGCCCGCAATGCACTGCTGATGACGTCACATATTACATCACTCATGACATGGTCAGTGACATCACTCATGACATCACTGATGACATCTCAAATGACATCACTGATGACATCATCCTTGTGATAGAGTGGCAGGCCTCCTCTCACCCTAATATAACCTTTGATACACACACTCAAAAATACAAACTGACATTTTCAAAACAATGGACATACCAATACCAGTTACAACACACCTATTCAGTAATTCCAAGATCTACACACACATCCACTCATTCACCAACAGTCCCTATACAGTCATTCATACATGTACTCACTCATCATATGTACTCATACACCTATACATCCTGTTACACACCGCCACTCATCCTTAGAGTTACTCACACACATAGTGACACATGCAAACAAAGTATCAAACATCCATTTACTTGCATATACAGTTATACACACACTACCACACTTACTTCTACAGAAACTTACACATACTTACTCTCTTAAACAATCACTTATAGAAACACCTACTTATTTGTACAGGAACTCTTCCAATCTCTCACTCTCACATATACTCACTTATATACACCAATACTCACATATACTAGTTTAAAACATATGTAGTTACTCATAAAGACACTATTGAGACAGTCATTCACTCACTAACACACCCATACACACACTCATCCACCTATACAGTCCTGCACACATGCTGTCTTCAACACATACAAACAGTGAGTCACTCATTCATGCATCTATGCACTAAGTAATACCCCCACCGAACCATACAGACACTCAGTTACTCATACTGATACTCAAAAACCAACTAATAACCCATATAGACACTCTTGTAGCTACTCACCAACCCATGCAGCCACTTATACACAAAGTGAGAGACTGATACAGATATGTTCATATTTAAACATTACTCACTAACCCATGTATTCACTAAGATACACTTAATCAGTCAGTTATACAATCAATTTTACAAAAAAAATCATCCATTTAGGCACTTATATACCCATTTATTCTTCCATCGACCTTGAGATATACATATATAAAACATATTTAATTTTCAGAAAAACACACATTCACTGGATGATGTCATCAGTGATGTCATTTGAGATGTCATCAGTGATGTCATGAGTGATGTCAGTGACCATGTCATGAGTGATGTAATATGTGACGTCATCAGCAGTGCATTGCGTGCGCGCGAGTTATAGTTAGCTGAACTAACTATAACGGGGGAATTTCTATGGTTTTGTACGAGTGAAATTTCCAACTAACTATAACGCCCCTGAAACCTATGGTTTTTTCAGTGAATTTCTAAGGTTTTTTAAATGCTAATTTCTAACTATAACGTGCCTGAAACCTATGGTTTTTTCAGTGAATATATATATATATATATATATATTTCTCCAACACCTTCCGTGCATAAGTTGCCTCCTCCTTAGCGAAGCAACTCTCGCTAAGGAGAAGGCAACTTATGCACGGAAGGTGTTGGAGAAATTTTGTGCTGCCCCCCCCTATTGCAAGTGGCTTAAGAGTCGTCTACCGTAAAGAAACCAGCACGAGAGCGTGACGTGCAGTCCGGAGGAGAGGAGAGGTCAGCGCCGAAGCTCTGCGGTAAGCCTGGATCTGAATGGAAGCAACGAGGGAGAGAGTGAAGCTTGTTGTGCATGTGTATTGTTAGTACGAGAACACAAGCGGTTGCGGTTGTAGCGGGAGATCCCGCGATTGAACTATAAGTCAATCTATCTGTAAAAATATGTCAGCCACGGAGATTAAAGAACGCGAAGAAGCAGCTGCGCAGATATTCAATGAGGCGTGTACAGGTGTAACTAATGCTGTGGGGGCGACTTCGAAAACTAAAGGAACGAATGATTTAAATACCCGACTAAAACGTTTGGAGAAACTTCAACGTTTGGAACTTTCAAAATGGTGGGAGTCAAAGTCATTACAGCGCTACTTAGAAGTACAGCGCGTGCCCAGAGGACTGCGTATAATGGTAACCCCAACCTACGAAGAGCCCAATCCAGATATGTTACGTGAATGGGCAGCAAATAATAATGACGCCTCAAGAAGAATGTTGGCTATATTAATTAAGTACGCCGATATAGACAGGAATTTTTTTTTGTCTGAAATAGAGGCCCTGTTGGATGAGTTAAGTAAAGAGGAAGATCAAGATCAGGTTAAAGAATTTAAAGTGGCAATGAAAGAAAGAATGAAAAAATTTGAAACCACTATAAGAGAAAGAAAAGCACAGAAGTTTATCAGAGATAAACAAGATTACGACAGAGGCCAGATTTACACCTTTGCAAAGAAATTTGACACGATAAGACGCAACAAACAGGCACAAATGAGCAAACCCATCCAAGAATTACATTCTGAACAAAGCAGTCTTCAAAGTTCAGAAGTAGATACAGATTTGGATGATGAATCGGCAGCGCAAGGCGCAATACCATCGCTAATCGACGAATTCGATTTTTTATGCGAAGAGCGCAGGTTCAACTTGCGCCCAAGGCCACCAACACAGACACAAAGACCACCAAGAGGAAGAGGCAGAGGACAAAGAGGAGGAAGGGGGCAGCGTGCCGGAGGAGGACAGCAAGGGCAAGAGAAGAAGAAGAACAACCAGAAGCAATAATATCTAATGAAGCGACAATAATAAATCTGACAAAAGTAACTCTCACCAACAAAGAAAAAGAAATTTTGCAGTTGGGATTAACATTTTGCCCCGAAACCAATTTGGACTACGTCCAAACTAGAATTGATCTCTTTAAATTCATTAGAGTATTAAAATTGAAAAAACATTTTCTCGTGAATCCAATACAAAGAACTATTCCCAGCATAGATAGTTCTACAGTTGGAGAAGGAGGATTACAAGTTGAAGATTTCAATTTAATGATGGAACTAAGAACAATGGATTTAGAATATATATCTGGACCAAATGTGATAGGTGTGGAATCAATGGCACGGGAAGAAGGTTTATCCATTACTCAAGGAGCACCAACCAACTTTAGACCCACCTCACGTTTCATTCCAGTGTCAG
Source organism: Calotriton arnoldi (assembly GCA_963921515.1). Classification (NCBI taxonomy): domain Eukaryota; kingdom Metazoa; phylum Chordata; class Amphibia; order Caudata; family Salamandridae; genus Calotriton; species Calotriton arnoldi. The sequence goes on from CAWUFW010005193.1 coordinate 1,372,074, forward strand.
CAAAGGATGGGACTGATGTTTTTAGTGATCTGGTTACGAATGAATTGAAGAAGTTAAGTGGTCAAATGAATGAAAAAAATTCAAACAAATTTGGCATGGTAAAACAAAAGGAATATCAAGCTTTAATCAAAAAACTATCAGAGAATGAGAACTGTATCGTGCGCAATGCGGACAAGGGAGGAAACATAGTCCTTTGGGACAAACAGAAATATCTTATAGAAGCATATAAACAGTTAAACAACAGAAAATGCTATGTGAGAGTGGATGAAAAAATTATGTTTTCCAGTAATGACAACTATAATACACAGTTAAAATGTTGGTACGATCAAGGATTGCTTAACCATGATGAGTATAGGTTTTTAAAAATTGACCAACCAGTAACAGCGGTATTTTATCTAATCCCTAAGGTCCATAAAGATATTTTAGATCCACCTGGGCGCCCAATTATTTCAGCTATGGGAAGTGCCCTGGAGAATACATCGAAATATGTAGATTCCATCATCAATCCCCTTGTCCAAACCTTACCATCTTATATTCAAGACACAGGAGATTTTCTAAGAGGTATTTATGATCTACCCTGGGAAGATGATTATCTTTTAATAACCATTGATGTGTCAACACTTTACACGAGCATACGTCATGAGGACGGACTAAGAGCAGTTAGATATTTTCTGGGGATGAGACCAATTACACTGTGGTCTCACACTCAAATGTTATTAACTATGATCGAGAAGTGTTTGACAAGTAACTACTTTTTGTTCAATGATGAATTATTTCATCAAATCTGCGGTACAGCGATGGGCACCTGCTTCGCCCCCAGCTATGCTAATTTGCATATGGGCTCGTGGGAGGAGCAGGTGGTCCGGTCGCAATACCAGCAGCAGTGGGAAGAACACATTTTACACTGGAGTCGTTACATTGATGACTTGTTTTTTGTGTGGAAAGGCACAGAAGAGGAGGCAAAACTATTCATCAATGATTTACAAAGTAACGACCTCAATTTAAAGTTCACTAGTGAAATAAGTCGAACAAATGTGAATTTTTTGGATCTAACAGTGTATATTGAAAATGGAAAAGTAGAAACAAAGTTGTATAGAAAACCTACTTCCAGTAATACTCTTTTACATGCGAAAAGCTTTCACCCTGTAAATTTAAAGAGGAGCATTCCTTATGGTGAATGCTTACGCACTAAGCGTAATTGCAGCAATGAGAAAGAGATAAAGAAAGAAATTAAAGTGTTAAAACAAAGGTTTAAGACAAGGGGATACCCAGATGAATGGATTGCTGATGCAATCTTCAAAGTGAATGAAAAGAAGAGAGAGGATATTCTATTTGAGAAAAAAGAAGAGAAAAAAGATAAGAAAAAGATTGATTCAAATCAACAAAGTAGATTTGTAACAACTTATAGTGCTCAGCATGATAAGTTAAGAGGTATTTTAAACAAACACTGGCATGTGATTAAGAATGACCCAATCCTAGGCAAAGTTGTTTCCCGCAGGCCGCAAATCACATTTCGCAAAGCGAGATCCCTCAAGCAAACTCTGGTTAAAAATACATTGAAAAAACCCCAACCAAAAACAACTTGGTTAACAAAACGACGGGGTTTTGTGAAATGCACCAAGTGCAAGGCTTGCACACATGGTATAAACACAGAAACATATAAACCTGGTTTAAGTAGAAATATGAGGAAAATAAGAGGAAAGTTTTCTTGCAAAACGGATTTTGCTGTCTACGTGCTTCAGTGCCCATGTGGCTTGAGGTACGTGGGCAGCACAATCTTAGAGGTTCATAAAAGAATCCTTCAACATTTGAGAGCCATAAAGAACGGCGACAGGACATATCCTGTTGCGCGACATTTTGAGAGGTTCCATAATAAAAATGTGGGAGGATTAACGTACTATGTGATAGATGCGATAAAAAAGAATCCAAGGGGAGGAAACAGAGAAAAGAAGCTGAGGAGGCTTGAGTCACGATATATAGTAGAATTTAATTCAAAACAGCCAGAAGGTTTGAATATGGAGGAAGATCTGTACATGCATCTATAGTAACTAGTTCTTGAGAAAAATATTAAGTTTTAAATGTAAGAAAAACAGGAAAGAGACAAGTTTTTAATCACATAGTTTTGGGACTTGTATTTTCTATTTTTTTGTTTGTATTGTGATTGACAAATGCCCACTTGGGCTAGATTGATCAATTGCCATGAGTGATAGCCCACTGGGGCATAATCCATTCCCAAAAAAACGGAAAGTGCAATGTGTAATTAATTCATTATTAACGCGCAAATTATAGGTGTATATATTTTATACGATTTATAATGAAATGACATGCTTACTATCGATATATAATTGTCATAGGCGTTTTAAATCACATTGTCAATGGTATACTACATTGAATGTATAAAACTACAAGTCTCTCTTCACATGCACTGAATTTGTAGTTTTAGAAAATCACGTGTGTAGCACAGTTAAATGGTCACGAAAATCAAATCTCCCTGTCAGTGAACAAGGGTGCAGTGCACTCGAAACGCGTTTGACAAATGGCTGATTGAGAATAAATTCTTTTAAAACCGCACAAGGCTTCGTTTTCCTTCAAGTAATTGGGAGGATTTGGAGAAAAAAAATATATATATATATATATATATATATATGCAAAACAACTCCTTCCCTTCTCGCTCACTTTGTCGGCTGAAGAAAGAGCACGGACCCGGTAAATCTTTACTGTTGGCTATTTTATTATTGTTGCTCCCAACAGACCATGGTAGCCATGACGCGTTTTGTCCCTCACAGGGGACTTGATCACACCTGGGAGTGCATCCCACCTAGAGGCAACTCTTTTTGCATTTTGTATAGCGGCCTGCCTGGTCGCGGGATTGCACCACCGCGAAACACTTGCGGGTCCGCGGCTGCTTTATTGGGGCAGCTAACTGTGGAACAGGAGGTGCCTGTTATATGCAGGGGTGCCGGCGCGAACATCGGCAATCCTTTTAAAGACATTTTTTAATGTGAGTGCCGGCGGCGACCCACTTGGGTTTTACTGAACCACCAGTCCCAGGAAGCATTGCTTCAGGTGGTTCACCTGAGCATAATTATTACGGGGATTTACTGGTGGTTGCCGCACGCCATCACGTCACATGGTCTGCCACTGAAGAGGGCGTTGGCCCGAAACGCGTCTGGCAGGAAACCAGAAAAGGACTTTGTTCATGGCGTGTGCCCTTGCTTTGGCGTAATTTCCACCTGGGAGTGCATCCCACCTAGAGGCAACTCTTTTTGCATATATATATATATATATATATATATATATATATATATATATATATATATATATATATATATATATATATATATATATATATATACATCCAAACACTCCTCTCCAAAATCCAGAAGAACCTTGCACTCAAATTTTGAAGAGGAGTGTTTGGATTTATGCGAGGCGTGTGTGGTATTCGACTCTTACTTACACCAGCGGCGATTTGGTTGCACACCAGCTAAGCCACACCATGGACCCAGGGGCAGATTTAGCATTATTTCACGCAGCGCAGCAAGCCAGCTTGCTGCACTGCTTGAAAGGGCAGGAATGCACTGTTTTTAACATTATACGCGCATTCCCATCCTTTCCTTGCACTGGCCCACAATGTGCTGCCTAGTGCCAACGCAGGCACCCTTGCACAGTGGTGCAAGGGTGCTTACGTTGCAGGCAGTATTGTTTGTTGTGCAGGAAGGGACACCTTGCACAAAAACAATCCTCTGAGGCTTTTTCTTCTTTCTATGTGTGCTGCAGCATGCAGCACACATAGAAAGAGGAAAAAACGAGGAGAAATAAGATATTTCTCCTCGTTAGTCCTCATCTAGGAAGGCGTAGCATTTTGACACATTCCCAGGTCTACCAGTAATGGTAAATCTGGGAGTGCGTCAAAATCCATGGGTGGATGCGTGGGATCGCCCACGTTCCACCCATGGAACGCCTCCCTGTGGCAGAATAACGCAACGCAGTGATTTGTGCTCTGTTGCGTTGCTCAAGGTGGCCTTGCATGGCTTGATAAATCTTACTTAGGTTTTGCGTCACCCTTGCACCCCCTTGAGTAGCGCAAGGACATCGCAAAACCATGATAAATCTGGCCCTTTGTTCTGTGTTTGACTTGGGTTGGGCATCCTTCACCTGTATTGCGCCTCAGCCTTTTTTTGCTTTATTTGGCCTCCAGGCCCCACTCCCTCTATTCACTGTGGGGTTGCTCCTTCCAGTTTGACCCTTGTGCTCCCCCTCTTTTGTTTCTCTGGGTGCTGCTTAGCATTGGCCTGTTTATTGTCCTTTTTGCTGTGGCATGGTGTGGCCCGGGAATTGAATGTTTGGCTGCTGGTGTGGCACAGTGTACTGATTGGCTTTCTGTTTGGTTTTCCCTATTGCGCTTGGTGATTTGGGACTCTCTAGCTTCCCTTGGTAGTTCTTCTTGAGGTTGTCTCAGGGGCGTAACACAGGCCCCCGCAGTCCCCGCGGTGCGGGGGCCCCCAAGCTCCAGGTGGCCCCCTCAGCACAGTACTCCGGCCGGAGAGCTCCTGATTGAGCCCGGAGGGGGCCCCTCTACAGACCTTGCAGGGGGGCCCCCTCAAGTTTCGTTACGCCACTGGGTTGTCTCCTACCATCACTGTTGTCTCTGCCTTCATTCCTGGACTTTAATCCTTGCCCACCATGTTGTGGACTTGAGGATCTGGGGGTGGTCTGCCAGACTCTGTCCCCTCGCCTTGTGGGTCCTGTTAAAGAGGATGCATTTGTTCTCTAGGCTGGCAGATCTGCCTTCTATTGCTTGGGCTTCTTGTGCCTCTAGATCTCCTATGGGTGTTCTCCTGTTTTTTCCTTTTGAATTTGGAGCTTGTGGTTGCATACCATGTGTTCCTCAGTGCCACTTTCTGACCCTCTGCCCAGGTTTTGTGTTCCTTTTTCACTGCTTGGGAAATTGTAGCACTGTGGCCTCTCCTGCTTGTCTTTGGTTCTTCCGAAGATTAGGTTTTTTAGTTGATTTTGTGTCTGTCCAGCTTATTTGACATGCAGTTTGTAGATGCCATGCCCTGTGTACTTCTTTTCTGGACTTATCTGGGGCTGGAGTGCTTTTTTCCTGATGGGAGCGATCCCCTTGCTCCTAGTGGGCTGGCTGGGCAGGTTTTTTGCTGTGTCCTCGCAAACATGCTTGGGGTGTTGCAACCCTCTTGTTTAATCCTATCTGTTATAAGGGACACTGTCTGGGTCTCAGCTGTTGTGTCTTTGCCTTTCTCTCTTCTTGCTCTCTGCCGATCTGCAGATGGGGTTGGGTGCTTATATTGTTTGTTTGTTGAATGCTTGCTCCTCTTGTGCATTGTGTCCTTGCCTACTCATCTTGGAGTTTGAGACTTTGGCCCTAGAGACACCCTGGCTGGTTCTTATTTCTTTCTAGCTTTCCTCTTATGCTCATTGGTGTTTGTAATTGGGTACAATGGATGATGCAGTCTGCTCCTGGCGTTTCCTGGGGTGGTGGCCTTCTTTGTTGGTTTTGCTCCTCCAGGTCTGCAGTGCTTGCTTTGTGTTTCTGCAAGGAGTGGCTTTCACTGCTGCTCTGCTATGCTTATCTAAAGGGTTCTCCTTTTTGGACTTCTAAAGGACTATAGTGGCTCTACTGTCCTGCCTGCCTTTTGGGAGTTCGAACTTAGGGCTTAAGATGCTCTCAAAGTACTTCTGTTGGATGCTCCCATTTTCACTAGACCTGTTGGCTCTGGATTCTTGTGCTTCCTCCACCTTGTTGGAGTGGCAGCTAGAAAACTCCTGGGTCTCCTTTGCCTGCCAATACATGCCTTTTTGTTGCGGCATTGGCCTTCCTCTCCCTTTCCCTTTTTTGGCGTGTGGTCTGGTCACAAGCTTTACCTGGTGCTCCTAGTCAGGCACTGGGCAGGGGGTACATCTAAGCTTGGTTGTTTGGTTCCTGGCTTCCAGTTCTCCAGTGTTCTTTGGCACCCATGCCTTGTATTCTAGAAGTCCTGTGCTTGTGTGGCCTCGCCTGTGCTGTGGTGGGGGTAGGTGTGCCTCGATGCTTATGCTGTCTATGTATTTCATCTTCTGGGATTATCTCCTTCAGTGACATGCTGGATCCTGGCTTTTGTGTAGGCTGTAGTTTTGTTTACAGTGACATGCCTGTTCTTTTTGGGTGGGTCTTGTCCTTTTGTGCATTGGGCACTTATCTGATGTCTTGTTGGTGACTGTAGGCCCTGCATCTAGCTTCCCTTTTGGTTTGCCTGTGGTAACTTGCTCAGGACAATATGTTCTTGTACCCTATTTTGAGCACAGAGCCTGTTTGAAAGCTTTCCACTGTGACTTCAAGGGTGCTTGCCGTTGGGTTTGTGCTGGGAGCCTCTTTCTCCTGTCTCTGATGTGGACCTTCTCATTTGCCTCCCACTCCCTTCAAACCATTTGATGGGGTTTGGTGACAGTCTATTCCATGATCTCTCGTTATTGCTTAAGCTACCTTGCTTTGCCTGCTTTTCTAGAGAATCCTTGTGCTGGTGTTTTTGGTCCCTTGTGTTTCTTTCCCTGCATCGCTAGCTGTGAATTTGTGCTGCTGATTTTGGCTTCCTTGACTGTCTTGTGTCTTGTGGGTCACCATTACAGATGTTCTCTAATTTTAGGCCCCTGCTCCCCTCTGCACACAGGTTGTTTTGGACCTTTTGGGTTTTGGGACTTGTTGGCTTGTTTTGACATTAGCACTTGGGGCTTTTTTGACCTTATAGTTTTGGCCTTCCCTCCTTTGCTCCTTTGTTGCCAAAACTTCACAGGTTTAGAGGTATACCCTTTTTCACACACACACACACACACTATATATATATATATATATATATATATATATATATATATATATATATATTATCTACTGGCGGTCGCCAGTAGATAGTTATAGTTAGGACCTATTTTCCATAGGAAATCCGCAACATTCTATTTGAAATAACGTTGGCGCCGGTTGACGAATCTTCGCGAAAGCTTCCAACTTGTTGGGGCGCTCCGGTCCGCTCCTATCCTGAAAGTCTCGGGGTGATTCGTCAAGCGGGGGCCGAGAAAAAAGGGGGGTCCCAAAACGCGTTTTCCCCATTCATTTTTCCATAGGAACCGTTCATCGCGGCTAAAGCCCGAACTGCTGAACGGAATTACACCAAATTTGGCAAAGAGGTAGCCCTTGGTTCAGTGTCGTGTCTTTTGCTTAAATGGTGTAAATCCATTCAGTAGTTCCTGAGAAAATCAAAAGTAAAGTCACATATATATCTATGGCCGAGTAGGGTCCGCGTACCCTCCCGATCATGAGCTGCATGCTAATTGGTTGTCAAGTGGCTGTCAACACTCCAAATCAGGAAGTGTTGGCAGTTATTTTGTCCCTCGGTAGAACCGAGGGACAGAAACAAGTGCGCAAAGCGCAAAAGGGGCAGGGTAGAAACACCCTGACCCTCTAGGTCTGCTCAGGGGGTCCCACAAGCACCCCTGGGCAGAAAGCATTTTTTTTTTCAAACGGCGGGATGCGCTTAGGGTGCGCGGATCCCGCCGATTAAAAAAAAAAAAGCACAAGAAACAAGTGCGCAAAACGCACAAAGGGGGCAGGGTAGAAACACCCTGACCCCTAGGTCTGCTCAGGGGTCCCACAAGGACCCCTGGGCAGAAAAGCATTTTTTTTTTAAATCGGCGGGATGCGCTTAGGGTGTGCGGATCCCGCTGATTAAAAAAAACACAAGAAACAAGTGCGCAAAACGCACAAAGGGGGCAGGGTAGAAACACCCTGACCTCTAGGTCTGCTCAGGGGGTCCCACAAGGACCCCTGGGCAGAAAAAGCACAAAAAAAGACCGGCATCGTGCTGGAGGCCCCGCCCCTCCCTGCAGCAGTCTGCAAACGCGCCCCTGGCGCGTTTTAAGAAGGGGAGTAATTCCCCTTGAATACTGGGGGTCCCTGGGGCCAACTAGCCCACCAGGAACCTCCGGTATGTGCCAGGGGCTGCGTTGCAGAGAGGTTTACAGAGGCCACGCCCCTTTACACCTCTCTGCAACGCAGCTCTGTGGCGCTTTTGGAGGTACATGGTGGGCTAGTTGGACTCCAGGGACCCTCAGTATTCAAGGGGACTTAATCCCCCAACTTAAAACGCGCCACGGGGCGTGTTTGCACAGTGGTGAAGGGAGGGGCGTGGCTTCAGCTGACATGTGTGCAAACAGGCCTCGTGGCGCGTTTTAAGATGGGGAATTAAATCCTCTTCAATCCTGAGGGTCCCTGGGGCCAACTAGCCCACCAGGTACCTCCAGTAAGCGCCACGGAGCTGCGTTGCAGAGTGTTGTAAAAGGGGCGTGGCCTCTGAACACCTCTCTGCAACGCAGCTCTCTGGCGCATACTGGAGGTATCTGGTGGGCCAGTTGGCCCCTAGGGACCCTCGGGATTGAGGAGGAATTCATTCTCCAACTTAAAACGCGCCACAGGGCGTGTTTGCAGACATGTCACTTCAGGCCCCACCCCCTTCCTTCACCATTGTGCAAATATTCCTCTAAAATCAGCCGAACTACGAATTCCGATTTACTCACCGGTTATCAGGAGAGACCTCAGTGCTGCATCTTTGAGCCCAGTACTGATCCTGAAAAGTAATTTTAACCGTACTTACCAGTAACTTGAATTTCCTTCCATAGGCTAACATTGACTGGTTTCACTTGGAAATTCTTCTAAGTGTGGAGTTTTGGAACTTTATAATATTCCTCTAAAATCAGCCAAACTACGAATTCCGATTTACTCACCTGTTATCAGGAGAGACCCCAGTGCTGCATCTTTGAGCCCAGTACTGATCCTGAAAAGTAATTTTAACCGTACTTACCAGTAACTTGAATTTCCTTCCATAGGATATCATTGCCTGCTTTTTGCTGAAAAGGTTTCTAAGTGTCGATTTTTGAAACATACAAATATTCCTCTAAAATCAGCCGAATTACGAATTCCGATTTACTCACCGGTTATCAGGAGAGACCTCAGTGCTGCATCTTTGAGCCCAGTACTGATCCTGAAAAGTAATTTTAACCGTACTTACCAGTAACTTGAATTTCCTTCCATAGGCTAACATTGACTGGTTTCACTTAGAAATTCTTCTGTGTGGAGTTTTGGAACTTTATAATATTCCTCTAAAATCAGCCGAACTACGAATTCCGATTTACTCACCTGTTATCAGGAGAGAACCCAGTGCTGCATCTTTTAGCCCAGCACTGACCCTGAAAAGTAATTCTAACCGTACTTACCAGTAACTTGTATTTCCTTCCATAGGAATCCATTGTCTGGTTTTCAGCAGAAAAGTTTCAGTGTCGATTTTCAAAAACTACAAATATTCCTTAAAAATCGCCTGTATGACTTAAACGCATTCTTTCAACTGTTTACAGGAGATGCACCAGTGCTGGATCCAGGATCCACCACTGAGTAAGAAAAAGTAACGATAACACTACTTACCTGCTAAGTGAATTTCCTCCCATAGGGTAACATTGGTGATTCTATGTGAAAAAGTTTCTAAGTGTCAACTTTTAAAATACAATAATATTCTTTAAAAATCACTACTGTAACCAAAACGCTTTTACTCAACTGTTTACAGGAGATGTCCCAGGACTGAATCTAGGATCCAGTCCTGTGGTTAGAAAAGTAATCCATAAAGTAACTAATTGCATTTAACTTGAAATTCACATTGAGCTCAATGTTGCACTGTGTTTGAAATTGTGTTGCCCATTGCAACAACTGTAACTACTGCACTTAAAAGTTTTTTTGCCTATTTGCAAAGTATTTAAACTAAAGTAATTCATTCTGAGAAAGTATATTTTGTAATGTAATGTATAATGTAATTACAATGTATTTAAAAAATAAAATATCTAAAAATAAATAGTTTAAAAAAATGTAGTAAATCAGTATCAAAAAAATAAATATAACAATTAATACATTTAAAAATTGTCATTTACAAAACCTTTGAAATTCACTGAAAAAAACCATAGGTTTCAGACATGTTATAGTTAGGAATTAGCATTTAAAAAACCTTCGAAATTCACTGAAAAAACCATAGGTTTCAGGCACGTTATAGTTAGAAATTAGCATTTAAAAACCTTACAAATTCACTGAAAAAACCATAGGTTTTAGGGACAGTTATAGTTAATTGGACATTGCACTCGTACAAAACCCGTGAAATTCCCCGTTATAGTTAGTTCAGGTAACTATAACTCGCGCCCCCGCAATGCACTGCTGATGACGTCACATATTACATCACTCATGACATGGTCAGTGACATCACTGATGACATCACTGATCACATCATCCATGTGATAATTTGATGCATCTTCTCACACCCTAATATAACTTTTGATACACCCACTGTAAATTACAGACTGCCATTGTCAAAACCATAGACACTCCAACACCAATTACTATATACACACTCACTGATTCTTAGGTCTACACACACACATCTACTCACTCACCCGTACAGTCACTCATACTTTTAGTCACTCAGTACAGGACTATTATATGCACTCATACACCTATATAAACACTCACACACCGCCACTCATCCATAGCGGTACTCACACACCTAGTCAGTCATGCAAAAATTAAGCACACACCCATTTACTCACCTATACAGTTATACACACACCAGCTCACTTACTCATACAAATACTAGCACATTCTTACGCTCTTATACAATCTCTGATACAAGCACACACTCATCCATACAGTCACTCTCACAATCACACACTCTCGCTTATAGCTATTTATATACTCCAACACACATATATACTGCCTTTCACATATGTAGTTACTCACACATGTACCACTGGGACATACATTCACTCACTAACACACTCTTACACACACTTACCCACCCATACTGTCTATCACAGATGCACTCTTGAAACCATCCACCCAGTGAATCACCCACTCACACATCTATGCACAGAGTCGCACACACCCCACCCACACAAACACTCAGGCACCCATACAGATACTCAAACAACCAATCAATAACTCATATAGACACTCATGTAGCTATTCACAAACCCATGCAGCCACTTACACAGCAACAGACAGACGGATACAGACATTCACCCAGTTTAGTCACTAACCCATGCATTCAGTAAGATACGTTTAATCACTCACTTATTGAGTTAGT